>CM077023.1:101460626-102710626 GCA_039090855.1 Macrothele yani
AGAAGATGCATGATATATTTTGCTGGCATTCACTTTATGCTGTTAGGGTTTATTTGATAATCTAATTTGTACTATTTTCAACAGCTCAGCGGAAGCAAGATGTTGAACAAATAAGGGAACAGCATGCCAATAAAGTGCCAGTAAGTTGAGATCAGACTGATCCCCATTTCTTTATTAGTTGCTTGTGTAGAAGGGGCTATTAAATTAAATATGCTTATTTTTTCTGATGCCAACATTGATATACTTTGATATTACAAGATATATTTTGTGTTGAATCAAAACCACATTTTTGGAGCATACTGATATGGAAAATGCTGAGTCAAGCTGACATACCCTTAATGTTTTTTCACTTCAACAATTCAACAATATAAGGTGTATTTTGTGATGTTGTAAATACTTAATGTATGGCCTCAGCATCACTGAAAGAAAATTCATTTAACAGCATTGAAACAGTCCATGAAAAACAGTAGGGACTAGGATTTCATAAAGTTTGACTCGTGTGCACATCGAGATTGACACAGTGTTAGAAACTGGTTGGGGCGGGGAGAAAACAGGATTTTGCCTTGGAAAAGCACCATTTGTCTTATGAATGATCACAACTGAACTTAATTATCCCTCTGAGTAAATGCTATTCTGTATTTTTTTATAAAACTGAAAACCTTGAAATTGCAAGCAGATTGAACATCAAAGTAGATCACAGTATACTCTGTTGGTATCGTTGGGTTTTTATTTAACTTAACCTTTCATTAGCTAAAATTAATCAATTCAGTGGCATTGATCAATTCTGTCATTAGCTAAAATTAATCAATTCTGTGGCACTGCGAGGAGTCTTAAATTTGCTGCTTTAAAACTACATAAACAGAAGATTTAAACAGTGTCAGTAGAAAGTCTGAATTGTATGGGGCATGCTTGCAGCAAGATAATTCAGGAGTTTCGTATACTTCAAGGACTTAACTTTTTAGCACGTCTTTTGTAAAAAAAAAAAGATCGTGCTTCTGTTATCGGTTTTTCCGTCCGTCCGTACGCACAATATCTCTGCAACTATTAGTCCGATTTGAAAAATTCTTTTTGCATTGGAAAGCCTGAAATATGCAAATGATGATCCTTCTTTTTTTTTTTTTTTTTTTTTTTTTTTAAATGATGTACAATTTTGCCGGTAGAGGGCGCAAATGCAGATGTCGAATTCAAAAATACGTTTTATAAAATTATCTTTCGATTCTATTTATATCGAAGAGTATTTTAGATATAGTTACTTTTTCAAATTACGCATAGATTTTCCGCTAGGGGGCGTAAAGGTAAATTACCTTTTCCTCGATAACTTCTTCTAAAACTCCGATTTTAAAAAAATTCTTCAGCGGATACATCTCCTGATGGAAAATCTTTTGCATATAATTTCAAATTTTTGGTAAATAATACTTTGGTCACCAGGGGGCGTAAGTGTTAATTTTTGCTTCTGGTGTATTTGCCATAAAATCGGAGCTTCTAAAATATCGATTGAAAAAATTCTTTTGTGGACTGATGCCACTCACATCGATAAACCTTTTCAGAATATTTTCTTCTTAAAATATTCCACAGTTTCTCCGCCATGGGGCGTAGATGTACATCTTCTTTTTGTCAATATCTCTACTTCTAGGAGTCTGATTTGAAAAATTCCTTCTTTGTTGGATAGTGTTTTCCGTGTGACATGTTTTTCATGTAATTTCAAAATTTTCAAGTAATTCATAGACTTCCTGCTAAGGGGCGTAGCTGTAAATTGTGTTTCCCCCTATATCTCTGCTTCTAAATCCCTGATTTGAAAAAAATTTCCTGCACCGGATTCAGCTCATGATGGGAAATCGTTTGCACATAATTTCTATTTTTGTAAAAAAATTAGTTTGGCCACCAGGGGCGTAAATCTTAATTTCCGCTTCTGTTGTGTTTGCAGCAAAATATGATGTTCTAAATTCTCGATTGAAAAAAACATCGTTTGTTGACCGATACTACTCATGTCGACAAACCTTTTAGAAACATATTCTTCTTAAAATAGTGCATGGTTTCTACGCCAGGGGCGTAGATGTATATCTTATTTTTGACAATATCTCTACTTCTAGGAGTCCGATTTGAAAAGTTCCTTCTTTGTTGGATAGTGTTTCTAGTGTGACATGTGGTTTATATAATTTCAAAATTTTCAAGTAATTCATAGACTTTCCGCTAGGGGACGTAAATGTAAAATGTGTTTCCCAATATATCTCTGCTTCTAAATCTCCAATTGGAAAAATTCTTTCTGCACCGCATACAGCTCCTGATGGGAAATTGTTTGCACATATTTTCTGATTTTTGTAAGAAATGGTTTGGCCACCAGGTGGCGTAAGTCTTAATTTCTGCTTCTGTTGTGTTTGCAGCAAAATATGAGCTTCTAAAATCTCGATTGAATAAAAAGTCGTTTGTTGACCGATACTACTACTCATGTCAACAAACCTCTTAGGAATATTTTCTTCTTGAAAAAATGCATGGTTTCTACGCCAGGGGGTTGCAGATGTATATCTTATTTTTGTCAATATCTCTACTTCTAAGAGTACGATTTGAAAAATTCCTTCTTTATTGAATAGTGTTTCCGATGCAAAATGTTTTTCCTATAAATTCAAAATTTTCAAGTAAATAATAGACTTTCCGCTAGGGGGCACAAAGGTAAATTACGTTTTCTGTGTTATTTCTGCTCCAAAAGATCTGATTTGAAAAATTCTTCCTGTATCGCATACAAGACCTGATGGAAAATATTTTTCACATAATTTCTAATGTTTGGTAAAGAATGGTTTAGCCACCAGGGGTCATAAGTGGTAATTTCTGCTTCTGAAGTATTTGTTGCAAAATGTGGGCTCCTGAAAACTCGACTAATTTTTTTTTCTTCGACCGATACCGCTTATATGGATACACCTTTTGTGAATACTTTCTTCCTAAAATAATGCATGGTTTTCCCACCAGGGGACGTATAGTTACATCGTATTTTTGTCGATATCTCTGTTTCTAAGAGTTCGTAAGCTCACGATTCCGTTTACAGCAATATCTGAGGGATTAAAACCCCGATTGAAAATCTTTTCTTTCGTCAGATCTATTGTTTTCCATACCTGTTCCATTGACTTTGAATAGCTTTGATAAATTTAATGTGCGTCAGAACGGATTCAAAAGACGTGCTTATTACACCCGAAAATTCGGTGTCATCTTTCTTGTTTTAACTTCCATGAGAAACTTGGGCTTTTTTGGGGTTTGAAAAACTTTCATATACAGTAGAACCTCTCATAACCGGCCGTCGTGTAACCAGATCTATCCCTACACCGGCCTTTTCCAAAAAACAAAAAACACAAAATTTCATTATTTTTCAATGTCATTATGGCTTGTGGTGTACGTGTTTTGTTCGTTTGACTCATAATCTATTTTTATAATACATTTTGGAGATTTCCCCTGTCTGAGCTTTGCCTACGTGTGTCTGAGTGGGGGGGGGGTATTTTAAGAATGCTTTCCCCTTGTCCAAGGGCAGGAAACGGGAGGTGGTGATGTTCTTTGTGATGCTTAGCTTACCTTGAATGAGAGCGCGTGACCTTGACTAAGCATCACGTGGGCCAGATTGCTGGTTATCACGCGTTTGAAAGCATCCTGTTGTTCATTTCTTAATTTACCTGTGCCATAACTACAGTAACATATAAAATAGTGAGTGTTAAAAGAAAATGTGTTGTAGTATCTATAGAGAAAAGACTTTGTGCTTTAAAGAGAATGGATAAAGGTGACAGTTTTAAAAAAAATCGCTGTAGATTTTGGTGTCGGAAAGAGTACTGTTAGTAACTGGAAGAAAAAGCGAAGTGAGGTAGAGGCATTTTGCAGTCATCTAGGTTCAAAGAAAACACTGGAGTTTCATTTAACATTAAAGAAACCAAAATTAGAAAATGTAGATTATGCATTACTGATTTGGTTTAACCAAGAACGGGTGAAAGGAACACCCATCAGTGGTCCTATTTTGAAAGAAAAAGCATTTATACTACATGAAAGAATTGGAGGAGATCAAGCTTCTTTTGCTAGTGAAGGTTGACTACCCAAATAGAAGAAGAGGCACGTCCATCAGCTAGTCATTTCCAGAGAAAAATTATCTGCTGATCAGGGTGAAAAATCATTGAAATTTTTTGGGGAGCAATTTTGCTCCTCAAATTTAGCATTGTGGAGCAATCGAGTAATTATGTGGAGCACTTTTGAGACTTATTTTTCTTTTGATTTAAGTGACTAATAATTTATTATCAAATAAAACTATTACTAGCGTTTTTCAGTATCTATCAAATATACTCTAATCAGTAATGAAAAGTAAAATTTAAAACCATTTTAGTAGATATGTAAAAAGTACAAATTTTCTTTCTATGGATATGTGGTGAAATGTTACCTGGCTGTACCTTGCAGCAGCTACTTACTGTCACTTGACAGTAAGAGTACTCTTGAACTTGTGGTGTCTTCCGGTTCTGCATCTGTTCTTTCTTTTTCCCCACAAGACTTCACACTTGTGTGTCGGGGCTTCTTTTCAAAAAATACCTCCACTGTTTGTTCAGGGTGAAACTCGCGTAGTTCTGGTCCTTCCTGCGTTATCCGCAATAGATGGTTCAAAGCATCAGAATTCATCCGATTACGGAAATGTCTTTATTCTTTTCATCGCAGAAAAGGCTCTTTTGGCCTTAGCATTGGACACGGGCAATAATTTCATGATATTTATCATGTGGTTTAGATTTGGGAATTCATTCGCAAACTTTTCTTTCAAACATTTCCATAACTGTTGCTTTGACAGGTGTTGCAGATTTCTTAACCAAAAAGTTTTGAAATAATCCCTGTCCTCTTGAATTTTATCGTTGTCAATGTTGTTGGCAGGCAACAACTCACTGAAATGTTCAGATAATACAGTAATTTGATCATCACCAAAATTTGCAAGAGTAGATTTGTCTGTTGGCCAAAGCTTAGGTTTTAACCGCTTGGCCAAGTGTGAAAGTCTCCAAGCCGGGTACACACACACACTGATGAGCATGATTTAAAAGATATTCACAATTTCATAGAATACATCTACTGTCAAATTACTGCTCAGTTGAATGCCACGAAATTCTACAGTTTTCACTGAATCACAGTCACTGGAATTAATTACAAGTTGATGCGGTTGCTAAGTTTTATAAAATTTTGGACAGATCAGCCGGAAACTTTCTTTTCTTCATAATTTCGATAGAATCATAAATTTTTTCTAATGCATTCAAAATGCACGGTACATCCACGTCATCCAACTGGAAGACAAAGATAAATTCAACAAAGAATATAAAATGTTGCAAAGCCAATGGAAGTCTCTAATTCGTATTAAAGCTAATGGAAGTCTCTAATGTATTAATTTTTTTGCTAATGAAAGTCTCTAATTCGTATAAATGTTGCAAAGCTATAATTTTTAATCAGTGTGTCAGTGGCTCTGTGCATATGTGAAACCCATCGGGTGCCACGGGCTTGCAAAGCTGGTATATCTGATACATCTTCATCGAGTAACGTTGAGAGCTCATGAAAGTCTCTAATTCGTATGACACTTTTTTCATAAAAATTATAAATGTTTTCCATCAACTTATGTACCTCTTAAAATTGACAGCATAAAATTTTTTAGAGCTAGCTCTAAGCAATGACTTAAACAGTGCACTGACACTAAACAAGGGCAGTTTTTCTTCAAAAGAGCTGCAACATCCTTTTTCTGTCCCATGTTAACATTTGCTCCGTCAGCTAAAAACCCAATTAATTTATTTTCAAAATTGACTTTCAAATTCTGCAATGGATTTTACAATTGCATTTTTGATACCATTAGCATCAGTATTTTTCAGTTCTAAATTAATGCCAGGAATGGGAATTTGGTATCTCCTACTTCATTGATATACATGATAAGAATAATTTTGTTTCCAAATACACTATGACTAACATCTGTACTGCTATCAATAAATAAGGTAAAATAGTCTGTTTTTCTTAAGTCATTGCGCAAAGCAGTTTCGAAAACATTAGCAATGCACTCCATGAACTGAGCACACATCAAGGATGAATGGTAAGTGTGCCCTACATCAACACCATGGCATTTCTCTAACTCAATATTTTTAGGAAATTTCGAAACTAGAATTTCGTCTTTGGCAATCATGTATGCTCAGGGGTCGATCCGGGTTTTTAAAGACTATACCCAATTTTGTGAAATTTTGCCTATTTTTGTGAAATTTGCTATATATGAAATTTGCTAATTTGCCTGGTTTTGTGTTTAGAGCAATTTTAATCCTCTATATAAGTATTACTCTGAAAGTAAAAATTGTCTTATTTTAGTTATTTTTTAATTATTAGGAATAAAATAAGATGAAATTAAGAATTTCATTTTATTTTATTTCTAATTGTGGTCCATGCTTTTTGGGTTTGCAGAAAGTTTTCTGTTTCAATGATTTCTGCATGCCAGGGCTGGAAAAATAGATTCCACATCTAGGAGACAGTTCCCAAAATTTAGGTAAATTTTGCACATATAAACCCCAAGTATCATATTTTTCTTCCTATAAACCGGAGCAGCATTATAACTCTCGGGCTATGAAATTTAGAAAAAAAAAAAGTCTTGCTCACAATCCGCAGCGAGAATAAAAAATTCTTGCACATAATCCGCAGCGACCTATCTGCAGACCGTGAAATTCAGAAATAAAATGTCGGTACCTCTCATGTTGATCCTGTAGCATAATTTCCGACAAAAAAGTCATGATTCATATGATGACCAAAAGTCCAAAGACGTACGAAAGAAATTATCTTATTAAAAAAAAAAAAAAAAGTAGTTGTCATTTTTAAGTACTTTTATGTTATTTTCAGATGGAAAAAAAACGTAAATTCCTCGTGTTTTTTCAGCATTACCATTTATTTATTTGTTAGACCTAAAAATCCGTAGTATTTTGCATTTCTGAAAATATTTCTCAAAAATTGAAAGACGAACAGAAGCCATGACATAATGTGATTAATGTAACGAATGCGATTCGGAAAGTCTGGCCCGCTTAATTGAGTGCAAAATATTTTCTGTCAAAATGCTCATTATAAAAAGATGAAAAAGCCATATTTCCATCTCTTTGCGGCTCTCAACCTCGTACACGTAACATTTTTTTTTTTTTTTCTACTGTTAGCGCATTTTCAAACTTTCCAGCACCACTAGCTAGCTGTCCTGATGCCATGCAGAATTTTAAAAAATTAAAGTACCATAAAATCTTGTTATCTTTTTAACTGATAATTCGTGATAAAGTACAGTATTTACTGCAAATTATGCAACTTGAATCAAAAAAACAAAATTGGGGCATCTGCGACTAATTTTTAGGCACCCGGGATTTTTCAGCCATTATTATTTCTTTCATAAAACTATGTTCAAGCTGATCGGGGGGGGGACAGCAAGAAAAAAAACCCACTCCAGGTTGTATTTAAAAATGAAAGTCATCAAAGGTCAAACATTTTTAAATGCAGGTGGAAATGAAATAGCTCATTATGGTGCATCGGAAAGTCCCTTTATACAGGGTGCATCGGAAAGTCCCTTTAGCCTGGAATAACTTGCGAATGGAGAGAGGTACAGTTATGCAAGTGAGATAGATAACGGTAAAGTAAAGCAACTATGCCCGATCAAATGCAACCGATAGCAGCGCCCCCTGGTGGTGAAATGCGGAAGTTAGCCATTGGCTATTGCAAATCGAAAAGGAAGAGAGGTAGAGCAAAATTTCCAATTTCAAAGTTGTAGAGCATCAATTAATTAGTACAAAACAACATTTGTTTCACACTGATAAGATAAATTGTCTCCTGAAAACCATAAAATGTCCGAAATCAATGCGTGACGATTCGAATCTGCATATTCACATTTCGCAAATGAAGATTGTGATGTTGTACCGTACCTATGACATAAAAACCAGTAGCAGGATGTAACCTGATCAGAAGTTTAGGTCTACATACGCTGTGAGAATGGTGAGCTTGGATTTCTGGGGTTTACGTAAAAAATCGGGTGTATGCAACAGCGCCTACAAAGTCTTCTGGATCTACGTCGTCGTGTTACAGATGCTTGCAATAGTGTGACACCTTCCATGCTGAGGAATGTGCATGCAGAGTTACTTTCACGAATACAAATGTGTATCGTGGGCAATGGCTAACTCTTCAAACATACTCTATGTTAAATTTTTATCACTGTGCGCCAGTTTGCCTTTTTTGTTTTGATTTGTCTGACATCAAATTGTTATTGACATAAGTACGCATTTATGCAATAAATTGTGTGTATTTGCTCATACCTATGCCTGTTCCCTATAAACGTTCACACAAAAGGACGTGCATCGATTTTGGACATTTTAGGGTATTCAGGTGACAATTTATCTTACCCGTGTGAAACAAATGTCATTTTGTACTAATTAATTGATGCTCCACAACTTTGTAATTGGAAATTTTGCTCTACCTCTTTTCGATTTGCAATGGCTAACTTCTGCATTTCGCCACTAGGGGCGCTGCTATCGGTTGCATTTGATCTAGCGTAGTCACTTTACTATACCGTTATCTCACTTGCATAACTGTACCTCTCTCCATTCGCAAGTTATTCCAGGCTAAAGGGACTTTCCTATGCACCCTGTATATATATATATATATATATATTAAAAAAAAGTCGGTTATATGTCGCCAATCCCTCGTAAAGTGAACAGTCAGCCGCTCCCCACCATGTTGCTCTCCTCATAATAGTAAACACGATTCGCAGAATACCGTTTGGTGCGGCAAAGTTAAATAAATAAACTTCCCAACTTTCCTCCTTGTGTGCAAGAACTGCAGGAACCAAACCTTCTGAAGTTATAATAAGCACACGAGGGTAGATTAAAATTTTACGGGAAACTAATATACCATTAATTTCTAAATATTTCTGTGAAGATACCGTTTGAGCAAAAAAATATTTGTGAAGATACTGTTTTAACAAAAAATATTTTTGTGAAAATACCGTCCAACGGTATCAAATCCCACCTGGATCGACCCCTGATGCTATATCAATTAATTTTCCAATTCGAACTTTAGATGCATTGGAAGCAACAATCATTGACTTACCAATAGATGTTTTTTGATAAAAATCAGCAGGCGATTTTCTTTCATATTCTGCCTTGGTGACACTGGCACGTAAAGATCCAGACTCACGGTCCCCAGGTCACCACTGGCGATAAACTTCATCGTCGTGGCCACTAAAAATGTTTGACTAAATCACCAATTCTGGTGACCTGTGCGGGAAAAACATTTATTTTATTTAACTTGTATCATACGGAATTTTTTTTTAACTTGTCAGGGAATGGCACAGTGGCGGTTTCTCAGGTGAAGTAGGTGAAGTGCCTCTTCACCTATTTTACTCAAAATAAAGTTTTATTCAGTATTTTTTTATAATATATTCTTTTTTGCCTTTATTCAGTTCCAAAATACTCAAAATTTTGATTAGATATTAATTCACATGGCGCGCTCAATACGCAAAACAAATCCTTATACGCAAAACAGTGCAAGTGAAGAGCCGAAATGAGAATGCTTGGAAGTCTGCAGTTTTCCGCTGAGTTGCCATGGTAACCGTGATGTCACCCTCCCCAATCTGCTCGCTCAAGTGAAGGGTTTCAGCTTCACGCGCCTATCCTCTGCATCTTTCAGTTTTTGAGCGTAAAGTCGTGAGAGATCACGGTGGAGCGAGTGTGAATTTTTTTTTTTTTTTTTTTTTGGCCCTGCTTACTTTTTAGTAATAAACAATCGGCGTGGAATAAAAACGGATTCTCAGATTTATTAAGCGTAACACGGTCACTTCATAAACATCGTGATTCTTGCGAACACCTGAAATGCGGATTAATGTTAAGGAATTTTGAAAAAATTAAAAACACCATTGCTGATGCCCTGAGAAAGAATGCTAGGCTTTTGAAAACGCATTTTAACGAAAACGTTCCTTTAAATAGACTTTTCCTACAGACAGTGATTGATGCAGTATTAGTCTATACTGTTTTTGAGCAAACAAGAACTGGCATTCCATTGCCATGACGAAAGCATGGGCTCAATAAATCGTGGAAATTTCATTGAATTACTTTCATTGTTGATATGAAGAAGTTCTTTAGAAATTGAAAATCAATCCGAAAGGATAAAAAACTATTCAAAATGAATTAATTGAATGTATTTCTGAATATATAAACGATCACGTTAAAAATAAAATAATTTTTTATTGTTTATTCGGAAGGTGTATTGGTTGAGGGATTTTTGGGTTTCTATGATGTGAGTGAAAATAGAATGTCAGGAGCTTTATACAAAATGCTAGACAAAATTTTGGGACAGTCTGATTACCAACACAAATAAATAGGACAATGTTACGATGGGGCAAGTATAATGTCTGGACACTTAAATGGGCTACAGAAAACAAATTCAAGGATAAAGCTTCTCGCGCTGTTTTTGTTCATTGCTTAGTTCATCGTTTGAATCTTGTATTACACCAGAGTTTTTCTAAAATTTCTAAGTGTCGAATACTTTTTGCAAGCCTCAGTGGAATTGCTTCGTTTGTTCACCATTCTGCGAAGCGGTCTTATACACTTATATCAACAAACGCAAGATGATTGATTGATTGGAGGTTTAACGACCACTGTGAGCAACTCAATGGGGGCTATAAGCAGTCGCCCGTCCCTAATTTAGGGTCACTGGTTCCAGGGAAGGGAGAGAGCCAGTGCCGTAAGACAAACACAACATCCATGCCTCACCGGGATTCGAACCCGGACCCCTTTCGGACAAATGATCAGAGGCCATCGCTTAGACCACTGCGCCACCGGGGCGGCAAAACCGCAAGATGCAGACCAGCCATAGCAGAAACTAGATGGTCCTCCACTTCGAAATTAGTAAGTCTAGTTGTTGAAGAATGGAATAAATTGAAGGAAGTGTTCGAATTTCTGACGAATAGCGAATAATCAGACAAAAAATCAATTCATCTTGCCAAGGGTTTTTTGAATGATATTAACACTTTCGAATTTACATTTTTGGCTCCACCGATCTATTATTCGAACTTTTGAAGAAGAAAAAACTAAACATAAACTACTGTCTCAAATTAAAAAAAAAAAAAAAAAAACTCGTGAAATTTTGAGCCATAAAAGGAATGATGAGTTATTTGAAGCACAGTTTGGAAAAGCTATCAAAATCACAGAAAGAAGCACGGGAATATGCTGCTCTTACACAGGAAACAATTTTTCAAAATTATAAACAATTGTATTTTAAAATTTTGGACCACATTCTTATGGAAATGGATATAAGATTTCAAGACTAAGAAACTTCAATTTGTCTGACTTGCTGACACATTCAAATTCGAATAATTTAATGCATGCTTTCCCTCTCGCGCTCTTGAAAATCTACATTTTTACGGAAACATATTTACTAAACACCAGCGCCTTAAAAATGAACTGAGTCTTGTATATGCTGATGAAAAATTAAGGAATATATTGACTCAAGAACTCCTTCGAGTGTTTCACGGAGACAAAGACATTTTTACAAAAGATTATAAATTGGTTTTCCTCAGTTTAGCAATTCCATCTACAAGTTTGCCAGTGGAAAGAAGTTTTCTTAAAATAATACAAACTTGCTCAAGAAACACTAGTTCCCAAGATAGACTTGCTTCTCTGGCAAATATTTCTATTCAGGAAGGCATTTTATTGATGCTCACGAAGAAACAACCATCTAACCATCTTATGATGGCATAATCGACAAATCTGCAGTTTTAAAAGGAAGAAAAATCGATTTAATATAAAAAAAAATAAGTAAGTCCTCATTAAGGGATTTTCATTGTAGACAGTAGATATATTTTCATACTGCTCTTGTACCTCTTCACCTATTTTTCCAACCACGAGCCACCACTGGAATGGCAAAAAATTTGAGTTGTGCGGAAGTCGGCCATCACCTTTTTCATTCTGCTTGAACAGCAGAGAAGAAAAAAAAAAGTTTATAAAAAAGGCGAGGGCGTTTGTTTTTGATCACAAAAAATGCGCCAAGGCTGATGGGTCACCGTAGGGGAACGAGGTTTGCAAGTTTGCACGGTGGGGATGAAAGCTGGTGGTGGACAGCTCGATTGTCTGCATCAGAAAAGTCCAACTGAGAATTTTTATTTTAAAAAAATTCTCCAATTTTTTAAATAACTGAATGCAAATTTTACAGTAACCAAGACACGCCAAAATAAACTCCCGTGTGAAATTTCATCAAAATCCGATGAAAACTTTAGAAGTTAGGCATTTTCTTTTAATTATGTTTAATGAATGTTCGCTGAAAGCCTGCATAGTCCATAAGGAAATTCTAAAATCCGGAATTGGCATAGTCCAAATCTTCAAGGTTGTACTGTAGTAATATTTCCATACCTGCGAACTACTACAGAATGTCCGTAGTTTTTACGAATTTAGTTGGCTGACTACAGATCTCGCTGTCAAAACTACAGACTCTACGAATTTTCATTTTATTTTTTTATTGTTTTATGATATGCACGAGATTCTTAAGAGGACTCGCAGAATTCCGTGGGGTTTTTTTTTTGTTTTTTGGGGGGGGCACCATTTAGATCGTTCTCAGGATCAGTGTAAAACTAAATTTCTTATCAAATGAGCAATGCTCAATATGGGAAGAAAGTTTATTTTGTTATTTATTAATTTTTTGGAAATAAATTGCTGTGGGCTCATGAGGTGAGCTACCTTATGATGCTAAAGCGCTTATTAAATTAAACAGGGCAAAAAATATTGGGTGGGCACTGCCACCCCCAGTAAAATTATTGGAGGGGCGAGATTCACCCCCCCCTAGTCGGCGCGTATAGTCAGCACATGTCAATGTCTGGGTATATTTCCACATACAAATTTCCATATTTGCGGGTGGGTGGGTGGTGGGAGTTCCGTCTGGAGACAGTATTTTGTGTCTCAAAACTTTCGAAAACTGTAGTTGAATGAAGTGAAAAGGTTACAGTAATCGTAATGTTTTTCTCCCGATGTTGCCTTAGTGTAAAGTTTTATTGTTAAATATGATTTTATTGTATAAAAGTATTTCGGCTTGAAACTGTAGGCAACAATGTGCGAAAATGGAGGTTAGATGCCGCAAAAATTTCCCCTTAATCTTAGGCTTCTGATTCTTCCGCGAGATCAGTGATTACAATTGGGTGGGGGGTGACAGGGGATATTCGTCGGAGGACAGAATTCCATCTGCACGAAAATTTCGAAAACGGAAGGTAGATGGAGTTCAGATTTTTTCTGCAATCGTAATTCCTTTTTTCTCGTGATGTTACCTCTGCCCAGTATTATTGTTAAGTAATATTTAACTGTGTAAATATTTGTATTTCAGCTTGAAAATAGCGGGAAAATTTCCAAAACCGGAAGTCAGACGGTGCATAGATTTCTCCCATAAGCGCACTTCCCTCCCAGCGCGATGTTCCCACTCTCCTGCATTGTTTTATTACTTCAGTTTCAACGTTTAAGAATACTATAACTGAGATATGCAAAATAAAACATGCTGATATTATACTAAGCAATTTTATAAAAATAATTTAGTATGAAATATACAATTTGATTTTTATTTTTTATTTTTTCAAAGTTTGGCCACTGAGGTTTTTTTTTTTTTTTTTTTTTTTTTTTTATGGCCACTAACAATTATGGTCTTGGTGGCTAATGTCTGCTAGCAAAATTTGTAAGTCTGGATCTTTACTGGCACGGTGAATTTCTGATCTGGTCGGCTTTACCACATTGCTCTTTTTAATAATGAATCCAGAAACTCCATCAATAAAAGAAGAATTGAAATTTCAGAAAAATTTTATGCTGTCTACATTCTTCTGACACAGTTCGTAATAGGCAGGCCGGATAGAGATTTTATCGGCGTCAACATCATGCTGTAACCAACTACAAAACTCTCATTCCCTTAAAATTAAGTGATGACCAAACCAAAACAAAAACAGCGATAAGAGCATCTGTCCTAAAATGACTCGTGGTGCAGACAGGCGAGAGCGTGAAACCAATCATAGACGCTTTGCGGTCGGATGATGACCACCTCGTCATCACTGCACAGCTAGAGGAAGCTTTTCCAACTGAAAGCAAACAAAGTATATGTAAAGTTATGAATGCATGAGCTGCGATACCGGTTATTTGTTTTCCATGCTGCTGATCCAAAGGAAGCAAAATGTTTTCAGGATAAGTTACAGGAAATTATTGCTATAGAAGACTTGTCGCCAAAGCAGTTGTACAATGTCGACGAAACTGGGCTGTACTACAGAATGCTACCTTCCAAAACTTTAGCCTCTAAAAAAGAAGCAGCTGCCCCTGAATATAAAACAAGTGAGGATGGGGTAACTTCAGCATTGTGTAACAATTCCACTGCCACTTATAAGTTACCTCTTATGGTCATAGGGAAATCAAAGAAGCCTAGGGCATTTAAGAACATTAACATGGCTTCCCTCTATCAGTGCATTATTGAGCTCAAAATTCCACTTGGATGACCACTTTCTTGTTTAAAGAATGGTTTTACTCACAGTTTGCCCCTGCAGTTAAGAAACATTTAGAATCAAAAGGCCTGCCTGCCAGTAAAGGCAATTTTGCTTCTAGATAATGCACTATCACATCCAAGTGAAAATCTTAAGGTAAGAAATGTGAAAGCGTTGTTTCTTCCACCCTATGTTACTTCACTTATGCAACCGAAGGACCAACGGGTAATTGAAAGTTTTAAGAGAAGATACCGTCAGAAATTACTGACAGCGTCGTTAGAAAATGATTGTGTGAATGTCAGTCTTAGTAACCCGATAAAGGCTATTAATATCGAGGATGTAATGTATATGGCTGCCTCAGCATGAACAGAAATAGCAACTTCAGCATTACAGGAATTGTCACAGAAACTAATTCCTCCTAAACAGCAAAAACTTGACGAAAAAAAAATCCTCTGAGGTGATTTAAGAAATGCCAGCATCAGAACTACTAGCATCAAGCTTCGTCAAAACTTTTAAAGAACTTCAGGGATGCATCGATATAACAGAAAAAAATGTGGATGACAGTTGACAATGAACTGGGTTTCGAAATGCTGTCTGATGATGACGTGATTAATCACAGCTGTCGTCACTGACTCACCTCAAGATGATGCCAAAGATTCGGATGGCACGGGTTCACCCGTAGATTCACGGGTTTCCCATACTGACTGAGTAAAGGCATTAAAAGTGGCTCTTCGTTGTGTGGAACAACAATCAACGTCCACCCCAGTAGATGTGATGTTGTTAAAGAAATGGCAGAACTTTGCAGAAAAAAGCCGCTCTTCATGTTTGCAACAAAAAAAAGTAACAGAATTCTTTAGGAATACTTGATGTAAGTGAGCTTACTAACAGTACATATGTATGCATATGTGTAGTTCTTTTCAAATTTCAAGTCCCTATTTGCTCTATAAAACATAATCCCATAATTTTTAATTGCAATTTATTTGCCTAATCTTTAAATATAGTACTCTTGTATGGCAATATTTCACTATAAAGTACCCAACAGATTCAATATACATTACATATATAATTAATTTTACACTGGTTTCCATCTCCCTTGTTTAACTGTATTTTTTTTCTCAACCGGCTTACCCTCGGTCCCAGTTAGGCTGGTTAAGAGAGGTTTTCTACTGTATTGGAAAATCTGAAGAACTCCAATGTGATGTTTTATTTTGTTTTGTTTTCTATTTTAGCTTGATAAAAGCAACATTTAGTTTTCATTAGTTCAACCAGTTCCACATTTGCAGCAAAAGTTTATTTTATTTTCAAATCATAGAAAAGAACATTATATAAAGTTGGGATTAATTTATCCCAGACTTCTTTCTTTCAGCTCAGATGCCATATGTTCACTTTTGTTTTAACTTCCTGTTAGTTCAGATGTCATATGTTCACTTCTGTTTTAAGGTACACTTGCAAGTAATTGGCATCATGTGATTAATTGTTTTGCATGTGTATGTTGCAAAATAGTGTCTGAATAATATTTTAACAGTGAGCAGCACAAATGATAGAGGGCTGAATTTCTCTAAAGAATAGAAGGCATTTGCAGAAGATTGACCATCTTTTTTTGTTTATTGAAAAAACAGATCATGTATGTGGTCAGCGGTGTTTCAGTCTGATTGTGCTGTTCATTTACTATATTTGTGCATGCATAGTGGTTACATATAAATATTGCTTGGCAAGTTAGTTGGCTGCACTGTTAATTATTTTGAGCTAACTTAAGTGCAGTATGAAAATTTCATTCTCTAAGTTATGAATTTGAAATATTTTTTGCACTTTAATCATATGCTTTCCATCAGAATAGAAGGATTTTACAATTTCTGAAAGGCTCAACGAGTTATGTCAACTTCCATATGCTATTAGTCCATTCTGGCATTCAAGTACTTTTTTTTTTTTTTTCCTTGTGTTCTCAGCATTGTTGGTAACATTGTTTTTGATTTAGCATGCATGTTTGTTTTGAACAGTGGTAATAATCTTATTGAATCCTTAAGAAACTCAGCTGTCTTACATGAAATTTTTAATTTTATTTGGTTTTCAGGTCATTGAAATGGAATGTCAAGTGGACAAAAAGGAACATTACCGACATCTGCTGCTCTTCGCGTTTAATCGAGGGACCAAAGCCACGAAAGCTGCTCGTGAGATTTGTGCTGTCTACGGTGAAGATTTTGTGACTGAAAGGATGGCTCAACGGTGGATTTTGCACTTTAAATCTGGCAATTTCGACCTTAAGGACATGGATCGCCCGGTTGAGTTCGATGAAGAGCTATTGAAACAGATGCTGCACGAAAACCCACATCAATCGACCAGAGAATTGGCTGAGCAAATAAACCGTGATCAGAAGACAGTTGTAAATCACCTTCGTGCGATAGGAAAAGTTCAAAAGCTCGGCGCTTGGGTTCCACAATTGCTGCTGGTTTGCTTGCTCGTCACAGGGCTACTCATGGTCACAAGGAAAGATTTCTGTACCGCATAGTTACCGGCGGCAAAAAATGGTGTCTGTACGTCAACATGAAGCAGCAAAAAGAATGGCGCAGTTCCATGGAACGCCGTGAGCAAAACAAGAGTTGCATCCTCGGAAGACACTGTTGTGTGTCTGGTGGGATTAGCAGGGCATCATCCACTACGAACTTTTTGAAACAATGAGACGTTCAATGTGAACCTCTATGTTCAACAACTGCGTCGACTCCACGACGCAATGCAACAAAAGCGACCTGATCGACGATACGGTGTTCTGCTGCAACACAACGCTAGGCCCCACATCACCAATATGACCGAAACCGCCATTCAATCGTTCAATTGGGAAGTTCTGCCGCACCCGCCCTATTCTCCGGACTTGGCTCCATCCGCTTTTCATCTGTTTCAATCGCTTTCCAACAATTTGTGCGGCATGTCGTTCAATAATGACGTGGAATTGCGGACGTGGTTGGACAACTTCTTCGGGTCACGACCGGCAGATTTCTATCACTGAAGCATCGAACAACTTGTTGAATGATGGGAAGCAGTTGTAAATACTAGTGGTGAATACATTATTGATTAAATTGTTATTTTTTGTTGTTGCGAAATAAAGTTTTCCAACGTTTGAAAAAAACATTACTTATTCTTCAACCCAATATCTTCAGCATCACATCAGCAGCATATGATTCTGCAACAACAAAGTAATGAAACCATTTATAGGTTCATTGCAGATATTATACTCCATATGTCAGTGAAAACTCTTTACTTTGTATGTTCCCTCCCACAGTTATTTATAATTCAATGTAGGCACTATACAAAAGCCCATTTGCTGGTATATTATGTGTAGATGGCTGTGCCCTGATCAGAAAAAGTGAATTAGACTAGTTAATCCCTATTTTCAACATCTGTATGTTATCTTTGTTTGTGCCAAAATGACCAGATTTTTGGACAATGTATCGGGCAGGTTTTTTTTTTTTTTTTTTTTTTGTGGTAATCCTGCTAATCTGAGTAATAAATTATATTTATCATTAACAAAAATGGCCTGTCTGGTAATAAATAAATGTTACCTAAAAGGCAACTTTTGCTTGTCAATTGTGTATGTGTGTACAAATTAAAAAGCCATTAGCTGCATAAATATTTGTATTTTATTAAATGATAAGAACAACATGTGTGTGTGTGTGTAAAAGGGGAAGGGCAGTCTTTTACAAATACTACTCGCGCAGAGAATTCAACAAGAAAAAAAAATACCTCAATTTTTAATAGATTTTTAAAAACCTATCAAAACAAGGTATTTCTTCCAGAATGGTTTTTGCCTCATTTGTTCTGCTTTCAGAAGAAATCTTACAACCGTGAGATATATTCCCAACACAGAAGTGCTGCCATCATCAGTTGTCACATAGGTAGAGAACTCTGTAATAATTAAAATTTAATCTTCATTGAGCGATAATCAAACCCACATCTCCTAATTTCTATCTGAATATATTAGCCTTTACACCACCCAGGAGACTCAAGTTTTCTGTGCTAAAAATAATCGACCATGTGAGATTTAGAAATTAAATACTAATTGATTTCCATGAATTTTTGAACAGATACTAATAAATTTTTATGCCAATACTCTGATTGGAGGGCAAACAGTAGTTTGATTTTATTTATGTCCAGTCTGAAGTATCCCCAAGGAAAGTTTTGAGGCATTTTGATTGAACCCAAGAAAGTCTGTATAAGTATGCAGTCTGCCATGTTTGATCTCTTATGAGCTGCTTCTTACTCTCACCATCATAGAAGATAAAATGAGTCTAAATTACTGCACTGCATATATTAATAGCAAGCTTTGCACATTTCCTTGTTTGTAAAAACAGTGTAGTGCAACTCTTACTGTGCTTGTTGTGTTATCTTAAATTCTTCAAGGCTTACCTCGCTTGTGAATAACTCCTACTGGCACCAAAATTATACTACCAGTCTTCCTTGATTTGGCTACATGTTATAATCTTCAAAATTATGCCTAGATGTCTTTTGCATATGAGATAGTGAGTGAAATTTTTATTTTGTGATTACTGGGTTCTCTTTATTATGAGAATAAAGCTCAGCTAAAATCTTTTATTGGAATTCTCAGGGGGAGAAATTTCGAGATCAAATGCAGTCGCCAAAAAGAAAAAGCCACTCGCCACTTCTTAGTGCATACCTGCGAACTTTCAGAAATCGAAATCCATAAAAAAAATTAATAGATATATTCGATGAAATTACTTGTCGTGCGTATTTATTAAATGTACCGAACATATTGATTAAAAAACAATGTTACCTAAATCAAGTACCAACTTTTAATTGATATGACTACAGATGTTTGAATTTATCAGCACGTTTATTTCGATTAAAATAGAATCTATACATAATTTCTCATTACTATGCTATCATTTTGGTCTATAAAGAGATAAAATTTATTTTTATGGAAATTCCAACCTTTGACCCCCAAATCCAATAGGATTGTATCCCACGCTATCACGAAACTAACTTAAATCTTTTCAAAAACGAACCATTTTCATACTAGGTTTATCTTGCGGAGTGACTGATGATGAGGTAGTCAAATGAAATAAACAAGTGACTGAGGGACGCTAATTGGTAAATTATGCTCAAGTAAAAACGAAGTGAACATTTTGCGTGAATCGCATCCAGTTCATAATAACTTTTAACAAAGGAAGTTAATTTCATATTTTTTCCCTATGCAGTCGACATTAGATTTATGCTTGGCACTAGAAATGAGATTAGTAATATTCTTTCCACCACACGAAATGCTGAAATTACATCGACACGTAGTGCCAAATACGTATTTTTCATTTTTTGAAAATTTTGCAATACACGGGAATTCGCATCATGGAATGTTTGATAGTTGATAGTACCCCCCCCCCTTCTGATATTGCTGCTCATAGCGAATCACTAATACTAAATTTATTAACACTTGAAAAAAAAATGCAAAACCTGCTGCAATTTGCAGAGGAAAAAGTACCAAATACAAAGTTATCCGATCGAGCTGGTCAGCTAGGAAAGCCAAGATCAACTGAAATATCAAGAAATAAAGGTTTAGATTTTAGTTGCGAACGTCATCTCTCTCCTCTGGGCCTCCTTTCCTCTCCCTCCCCACTGTTTCTCATAGGCCGATCAATGCCTTGCAGCAGCGTTATAAGTTTTACTAAATATGACCCCTTTAGCGGCATCCTTTATACTTCCAAATGGCACTGATTTTATAGTTGTCTTCCCTTCCTGTTCTTCTCTGGCCCCATCTTACCGAATAGAGGTTCTTTAGTTATTCCTTTACAAAAACAATCTGGGAAAAACCCCTCTCTCCTCCAACTGGACCACGCCCTCTCTCCTGCAGTGAACTAACACAGTGTGTTTCGCAGGAACAAGACCAACGCTGACTTTTACATCAGGCATCCTGGGAAATGATGCAGCCAGCCACTTCGTCAGCGATTTCCTCCCCATCTCGTCCCCTGCTCCCTCTGTGGCGTAGCCACGACACAAAAAGTTGGAACCGGGGTTTTAATTCCAATCTTACATCTCTGGAAAAAAAATCGACCCTAACATGACAAAATTTAGAATACATGTATTTTGTTTTAGAAAATGAAAATCTGTAAGTATCGTGCAATTCTGTTTGATAAAAGTTACGAAACCAATGTTGTTGTTTTGTTTTTTTTAAACTTATAAAGTAAAAAGAAAAAGTGTACTCCTTCCTAGATTAAACTCATGCTGTCAAAATCGGGTATTTTAAAATTCGGAGTACTTTTCTAAAAGCCCAAAATTTGTACCTATAAAAGTGTGGGTTTGCTCTATGATACTTTGTTTTTTTTACGAATCCCTTAGTATGAATTAATTGATAGGCAGTATGTTTTGGTGTGTTCTTGCTTTATTATTGAACATTTTTTTTTTTTGTAAATGCTAATTTCTTAAAAAAAAAAAAAAAAAAAAAAACGTTTTGTTTTATAATTAAGAATTTCATCCAAACTGGTCAATTTCCACGGAAGTTATTGTGCCAAAATTCTGACGAACAAATCTTGCGCATATGCGCACTGTTCTCATGAGTGCTGATAATAACCATTTTGAATAGGATTGATCTATGGGTGCTGAACAGTGTACCTAAATTTCATTGCAATCATGCTTCGATTTTACGCAAGTCATCACGCAAAAGGGCGGAAGAATAAGCCCCGCTCCTATGTCCTAACCTTTGACCATTTTCAATAGGAGTACGACGAATTAGTATGGACCCCAACATACTAATTTCGTTGAATCCAGCCAAGACATCATGCAAATTATTGTACGTACAGACAAATCTGGAACATATTGCACCTTCCTCAATCTGCGGTTGGAAAGCGTAGAAAACTTGCTGACTAAAAGACCAGCAAAATAAATCATTGCTGGAGAAGCACTGGGTCGAATGAGCATTGGATTTTTTTTTTTTTAACTTCCTATAATACTGTATTTTATTAGTTATTGCCAGATAAGTTACGAAACCATGCCCCAAATGGATTTTTAATTTCACTAAACTGGCAGCTTTTGTTTCATTTCATCATGTTTGGTATCGATCTGGGCTCAAAAATTCCACAGATTTAAAATCCGCTTGAATTATTTTTCTATAATAACTACGTTCTGAGATAGCATTTCAAACTAGGAGTAATAAATAAGTGTTATAATGGAGGATGCCCGCCCGCCTGCAGGCATGAAAGACTTCAGCGAAAACACGGAAATTCACTTTTTTCTGCTCTGTTTTTGGTGTTATCGATATTTTTATTCCAAAAATGCAATAAAATTTGGGGGGGGGGGCTCGCTCTTGCGGAAAGCAAAATCGTAATGACCTCTTCCAGGGATGGGAATTCCACGCCAAAGTGTGCCAAAACAAAAGTGTTGCTACAAAAGGCAGGTTTTGTGCCATTGTGCGCCAGAACCTCTGTGCCCCGTCGGGAATTCGGTACAGTAAATTCTCCGTGCGCACTCTTCCACTCAACGCTGAGCAAGTCCATGTGGTGAGAAGAATGATTCAGCGACTCCAAGTACTAGGAATTTTACTTAGTTACTATGGAAATCATCAACGGAAAACATAGAGTATGCTATGGAAGTCGTCGGTCCACTACGGACAACGGAAAACATTGAGTATGCAACGGAAATCGAAAATCCAGTGAAATAATGTTATTAAACATCTGTGTAAAGTTTATTTTTGTGTTTTCAAGATTCTAACACTTGTAAAATATTTTCGGGAATGTTTCTTGGGTGTTGAGAATGTCACGTCGTTTTCTGTTTCCTCATATTAAATTTTTTTCGACTAAGCCCCCTCCCCCTTCCTTTTTTTTTTTCTCTCTTCTTTCTGCCTGATTTTATTTTTATTTTTGATGTTTTCTTTTCATATTCTTTGTTTTTAATATCTTCGGTAATAGGGAAAAAAACAAGCAACTTCGTTTTTGTTTTTGTTTTCCTAATGAAATGCATGTTACCCTATTTCTAATACATACTTCTTCAAAATTGATCAATAAAGAGCAATCATTTTCTCTCTTTTAATAAACTAAATTAAATTTGTAGATTGGTATTTAATCCATCCGTGGTAAAATCAGCGCCGTTTCCAGGTCCTGTAAAATTGTTTCACAGCAGAGTGAGCAACGCAGTATCGATTTTTCACTTTTATTTTCCATAAAATTCGTGTTTTTCTATTTCTTAGTTACTTCTTACTAATACATGATATTATCTCTAATATAATATCATAATATGTATTAGTAAGAAGTAACAAAGAAATGGAAACACACGAAAAACACAAACGGCTGGATGGGGAGAATAGACACAACAAAGTCGTCTTACAGCATGACAATGCAAGACCACATGTTTCTCGACCTGTGAAAAAGTACTTAGAAGGATCCGACTGGGAAGTTCTACCCCACCCGCCATATTCGCCAGATATTGCGCCATCGGATTACCATTTGTTCCTGTCGATGCAGTCAGCACTTTCTGGAGAATGGTTTAGTTCTTATGAAGACATCAAAAATTGGCTGGACAACTGGATCTCTTCCAAGGAACTGGAATTCTTTCTTCGGGACATAAGTTCACTGCCCGAAAGTGGGGTAAAGTTGTAGCTTAAGAGGGAGCATACTTCGATTAATATTAAAATATTGTTTCTGTTCTCCAACAACGTGTTTTGTTCACCTCAAATCCCTCAAAACTCATTTTATATACCCAATACTTACAAAAATTGTTTTTGCAAAGAAAAGACACTGCTCTTCCCAGTTTCTAAAAATACGATTAAAATAGTGCATGTTGCTATCAAAAGTAAAGAAGAAAAAAATTGCAGTACCGAAGACCCAGTGTTTTGTGTTTTCGTGCACTGCTTAAAAGTTCGTTCTAGTAGCTCAATTGCAGGTGTCATAAATCTGAGGGAAGCTTGTTTATTTTTTTTGCTTTTCTTTCTTTGTTTGAGGGATTGTTTCTGCTGTGGCATCTCTTGATGGGATTCACACACACACTGGTCGAAGTTCATTCAAGTGAGTCAGTTCCCAGTAGTGGCACATAAACAAGCCTGCAAAGTGATCTTTACAGACTTCAAACGAGCAATACAATACAAGCACCGAGAACACGACAGTTTATGGAAGAGAAAAAAAAATGCTTTGAAAAGGTTTACTCATCTGTGTGGAAATTTCAGAGGGGGAAAAAAGTAACTACAGAAAACAAATTCAGCATAGCAGCAGCACCACCACCACCACCACATTATGTGCTGCATATTTGAAAAAAAAACAAAAAAAAAACCTTTAAATGTCATAACGGCTGTTAACGGAATTACGATAATTCAATGAGAAAAGTTTTACTCGCCAATGGCGAGCTGGCGACCGGAAATTTCGTGCCCTGGAATTCTAATCCTGTTACACTGCCAAAAAAAAAAAAAAAAGTCATGGAAATATTGTTTTTCATTTTATCAGTCTTGCAAACATTGGACAGTTAAAACACTTTCAGATAGTGCAAATACAATCTTACTGTATTACAAAATGACTGCTTCTAACTATCAAGGCTGCTGTTGGTGATTTTTAACATCAAGTTTAAATTTTGATCATAATATGTGCTGTTCACAATTTGTCCCTTAATTATTTTTGCAGTACACTCATTAACTGTACCTTAAGTATTTTTGATTCTCTGACCTGTTAAACAGTATATAAAGCTTATAAATCTAAGCTGACTACCCTCTTCTTGACCTTCAGTTGTCCTAGTTGCCCCTCAGGATTGGAGGAATGTCATCATCATTCCTTTATGTAAGAATGAACAGACTGGGGGCATAAGAACAATCATAGTATCAGCTTGCTAAGTGAAAGTGTTTGCTTATGTCATTAGTAAAAGTTTTTGAAAAATTAAGCACTAATTTAATGTTACAAGAATTTAAATTTAACCATGTTAGACAGAGAAATCTTGATCATACCAATAAGACAATAAAATAAATTTCACTCATTGATACATAAACTAAAATAAAAATTAAACTGGTTGCTAATGTACAAAACAAAGTTAATATTTTTAGTTTACTGTTTGAAAGTTGGTCTAAACTTACAATAGAGAAGGAATTGAAAGTCAGTGATTTCTTCACTAAAAAAAAAAAACCAGAAAACTTGTTCAAAAGTCATTTTACTGAAAATATTGGAAAGAAAATTGGAAGTGATTAATTAGTATAGCTGTGTTTGTCTGTGGGGGGGGGGGTATATTTTGCTTGCACTAAAAGTGGTGGTCAAAGAGTGCACAAGCAGAAATGATTAATCCTTTGTTGAAATATAAAGGAACTGTATCCTAAATTTAAAACTGCACCTTTTTAAAATTAGGATTTTCTATGTTTGCTGAACCATAAGGAACTATAGCCTAATGTCTGTCTGTGTGTGTGCAACACCAAAATGCCAAACTAATGTTTAAAGGGCAAATATTTCAGAGGATTACAAAAATTTACTAAGTATATTTGTATGTGGCATTGAAAATGAGACATATGCTAAAAGAGTGTTCAAGGTGCCCTGGAGTAGATGCTATTGAAAGCTTACTTAGCTGTTATATTGTAAAAGATGATTATCCTGATAATGTTAAAATAAAGTACAAGCATTTGTATTATGGTAAACAGGTGCATCTTGGTAAACCGTGTGTCAGCCATTTGCAGATTTCAAATAAAATTTTTAAATGTCTCCTCTTTCTTTGAAAAGGCGCCATTTTATATCCAAAAAAGCAAGCTGAGTTTCCTACATTAACTAAGAAAAATTTGAAAGCTGATGAATCATAGTTATACAAACTGCATTTGTTATACAAAATGAAGTGCAAAATTTTAGCTGGGTGAATAAACAAGTACTTCACCCTTTTGTGTTATAGGTCCATGCTTTGAATAGTAATAGTTTTTATCAATCCATACAGCAGTACTTTATTTTATTAAGTGTTCTTATTCATGGGTTACAAAAAACTGAAACCCAAACAAAAAAAATTATAATACTTTTCAGACAACTGTACATGGCAAATAAAAATTCAGGAAAAAATTCATAAATTTAGCACACCATAAACAGATTTATGTAGCTTCGAATGACATTTCTTTGCTGCTTCACATTGCAAACATCCTTGCAATGGCATGTAGAGGGGAGAGTGAAGAGGACAGTGGCCAAAGTTAGTTTTACCTATGTTTCACTTTGGTCAAAAATTAATAATTGGGATTTAATTTCATCTATGTTAAATTGAAAAACAACTAAAACAAAAAGTTGAAATCTAGATTATAAAGTCATACAGCCCCAAAATACCAGGGATTATCAATATTTTTCTAACAAACGAATATAAAATGGTAGTTGCATTATAACTTCATCTAACTGAATGATCTTCGGTGTGAGAAAACAGGTATAGTATGTAGGGCAGCTTATAACTTCACATTCTTAATGGGAAACTGTATACTTCTAAAACCCTAAGTTTTTCTAAACATTTTCTTTGGGATATATCATATTAGGGCAGCGTGTTGCAGCTAGAAGGGCTCTAAACTTTCTAAGGAATTCATTTTGTTTCATCACACTTCATCTCATGAAAATGAGGAGGTTGAAGAAAGAAATTGAAGTAGCACTAAAACTCAGAGATAGTGCTACATAGTGACAAGAAATGGTGGCTAGGCAAAGTTCAGGAGATAGCAACCATAAAAAGTGACTTGAAAGAATACACTGTTCTCTTTTTCCACTCTTCACAACCCTGTACCTTCTTTAAATGAACAGAAAAAGACATGGTATGGGTTGAAGAAAAAATATGCTAAGAATATCTCCCTTCAAACAACCAACCCTGAGTAGGATTAAGTTTACAATATCCGTTTTAAGTTAAGTGAAGAAATTAGTCTCTTGTTACTTCAGAAATAGTGAAAAGGACTAGCAAAGTTAGTAATTATATTAAATTGACAATAGGTTGTTGAAATTAATTGTATAGTTAATTAAGCAAACTGCTATGATTATCTGTTGAGCAAGAGTATATTGAGTGTGATGTTGGTAAGTGGCTCTGTCTGTGCTGTGATTTCAAATAACTGTAAGTGTTAAATTTATTTGGCAATGTGTAAAATACAGTATATATATATATATATATATATGGGTTACATTCGTCATAGAAGACTGCAGTGTGCTAAACAAGTTCAACACAGGTAGTGACCATAGATTGGTGAGATGTAAGATGCACCTCAACACTAAACTCGAACGTAGCAAGCTCATAAGACAAACAAAATGTATTGACATAACCAACCTTAAAAAACACCATAATACCTTCAAGTTGGAACTGAAGAACAGATTCTCTGCTTTAGAAGGCCTGACATTGGAAGAAGTGGATATTTCTGAAGTTAACAGAAAAGTAGCCAAAGCTGTTATGGAAACAGCAACAAAATTAGCTGGGTCTAAGAAGTTGCATATAAACAAATTATCAGGAAAAACCAAAATGTTGATGCAAAAAAGAAGAGAGATGAGGACAACTAAAGAAGATGTGACTTCCAAAGTAGAATATATAGAGCTATACAAGACAGTACGAAAAAGTATCACTGAAGACTTAAGGAAATTCAACTGTGAACTAGTGAGGAAAGCAATTGAAAACAACCAAAGCCTAAATATAGCAAAGGGACATTTCAGTAAGGGAAGAAAACAGATTATGGCACTGAGAAAAGAAGATGGTTCAGAGGCTAAATTTTGACAAGAGTGAAAGATTTCTACTCCAAATTATATGAAAGGGATGATACATGTACTCCAGACATCATGAAAGGTACCAGAGTTCTTTCAGTCCTCCCAGCAGAAGTTGCACATGCAATCAAGAACATGTGGGGGAAAGCTCCAGGAGAAGATGGAATTACTGTAGACATCATACAAGAAGCAAGTGGAGAAATCGAAACAGTACTCG
Source organism: Macrothele yani (assembly GCA_039090855.1). Lineage (NCBI taxonomy): Eukaryota > Metazoa > Arthropoda > Arachnida > Araneae > Macrothelidae > Macrothele > Macrothele yani. The sequence continues at coordinate 101,487,967 of CM077023.1, forward strand.
CCCAAATTTTTACTCTATGCCTTAATGAAGGGAAGATTCCTGAGGATTGAAACAACACTACAATGATCCTGCTACATAAAAAAGGTGACATTGAGGATCTCAGGAACTACAGACCTATCAGCCTCCTATCAGTGGTTTATAAAATCTTCACTAAAGTTCTTTCACACTGTTTGAAGGTAACACTGGACATGGCTCAACCGAGAGAACAAGCTGGATTCAGGAGTGGCTACAGCACGATAGATCATATCCACGTATTGAGAGAACTAAATTGAAAGAGCGAGGGAATATGAACTTCCATTGTGCATGGCTTTTATCGATTATAAAAAAGCCTTTGATTCGGTGAAACCATCAGCGGTTACAATGGCTCTGAAATCCTGCGGTATTGAAGATGCATACATTAATATTATTAATAACATCTATGAAAATGCAAGTGCAAAGATTCGGCTGTTCGAAAATACAGCACACATAAAAATTGGAAAGGCAGTGAGACAAGGTGACACCATATCACCAAAGCTTTTTAATGCCACATTAGAAAATGTCTTTCAATCACTGTACTGGGAAAACAAAGAGATAAAGATTAATGGAGATTATCTAACTCACCTTCATTTTGCTGATGACGTAGTCATTTTTGCAACTACCTCATCAGAGCTGCAGAGTATGATCCAGGAACTGGCTGACAAGAGTAAAGAAGTGGGATTAAAAATGAACTTACAGAAGATAAAAGTGATGTACAATGCTTTTACAAGAAATGAAGATTTATCGATTGATGGGGGAAAGCTGGAGATAACAGATACGTACGTTTATCTTGGACAGCAGATATCAAGTGAGGGTCACATTGATGAAGAAATTAATCGGAGTATAAAACTTGCGTGGAGAGCTTTTGGAAGAAACAGCATAATTTTCAAGAGCAATATGCCATGTTGTCTTAAAAGAAAAGTGTTTGATCAATGCATCCTTCCAGTGCTTACGTATGGTGCAGAGACATGGACCTTAACTAAAAGAGACATACAAAGGCTGCAGACAACTCAAAGCAGCATGGACAGGTGCATGCTTGGTGTAACCAGGATGGACCTTAACTAAAAGAGACATACAAAGGCTGCAGACAACTCAAAGCAGCATGGACAGGTGCATGCTTGGTGTAACCAGGAGAGATAAGAAGAAGAACTCGTGGATCCAAAAAATGACAAGAGTGGAAGACATCATGATGAGAGTTAAATCCCTGAAATGGCAATGGGCTGGACATACTGCCAGAAGGACAGACCATCGATGGACAGCCGAAATTTTAGATTGAATTCCAAGGGGCAGGAAAAGACCCAGAAGAAGACCACATCGGAGATGGGTGGATGAAACTTGAAAGTATGCGGGAGTAACATGGAGGAGACTGGCACAAGACAGACCGTTGTGGAAGAAACTTGGGGAGTCCTTTGTCCAGCAGTGGAGTGATAATGGTTGACAATGATGATGATGATATGGGTTACAAAAAACTGGAACCCAAACAGAAAAAGTATAATACTTTTCAGACAACTGTACAGGGCAAATAAAAAATAAAGAAAAAAAAATCTGAAAATTTCACAAAAGTTAGTTTTGTTTGCTTTTGTTTTTTCAATGTACTAATACTGTAATTTGAACTTGTGACAGTTCTGTACAAAACAAAAGTTTTTCCATCATTGTAAAACAAAAATACTATATTTGTTAGCCATTTGTAATTTAACTCTGATTTTACTTCTTTCATATGTGTTATTCTGGGCTTTTAATTGAAAAACATATAATCAGTATCTCCATTTTGAGTCAATTATGATACACAAATTTGTGCAACTTCGACTCTCCATAACTAAACAAGTAATCAAAAAGGCAAGTAAGGATTTTTACACCTATAAACATTCAGAAGAGTATTTTGTGAAATTTTCAGACATTTTTTTTTTTCTTCTGATACAGAGCTTCAAATTTTGCAATTTTTGAAAAAAAATCTTTGCCACTTCAGATCCATTTTTCAGTATGAAGTTATTGTTTAAGCTAATACTTATATGTTTGAGCTTAAAGTATTTACAAGCTGAAGACCTTTTTGTTTTTTCATCTCCTATAGAAGTCTAATGGATGAAAAATTAAAAAAACATTCAGTTTCAAACTTGAATTTGAGTTAAGGCTTTCTTCACCTTATGTTAATTTTTAGTAACTACAGTCAAAACTTGTTTTAACAAAATATGATATAACAAAAAGCATGCTACAATGAAAAAACATTGTGAACTTGTTTAGTTTGTTGTATGTATATATACATACACTGAAGAGCAATTGAATTAGAGATACCTGTCTAGTAACGTGTAGCACCACCTTTCGCCCTGATGCCGGCGGCAATTCGTCTCGGCATGGACTCTACTAGACACCGGAAGCGTTGGGAAGCCATACGGATCCATGAACCCTGAACAAGCTCTCACAGTTCACGAAGATTTGATGGATGGGGGTCAGAGCCTCGAACATCTCTCTCGATGGCATCCCAGATGTGCTCGATGGGATTGAGGTCAGGTGACCTAGCTGGCCAAGGAAGCGAGGTCACAGTGGTGGAGTGTTCATCCAACCATTCAGATACAATTCGGCGGGAGCAATGGCACGGTGCATTGTCTTGTTGCAGGATGAGGTCCTCAGTGGTATGTTGAAGACGCAGAAATGGGAGCAAATGGTCGCCCAGGATATCCCGGTAATGTTGACCTGTGAGGTACGATCTCACACGTACCAGGGGTCCCATTTCAGTCCACGTAAACAGTCCTCAGACGAGAATGTCACCCCCACTAGCTTGAAGAGTACCCTGCTGGCAAGAAGGATCCATCACTTTGTGTGGTTTGAGTCGTACTCGTATCCTGCCATCTGCATGTACCAACATGAATCTCGACTCATCAGTCTAGGCAACATTTTTTCACATGTCTAGGGTCCAGTGGCGATGTTCCCACGCCCATGCTAATCTTTGCATCCTGTGATGTGCTGTCAGCAGCGGTACCCTTTGTGGGACGATGGCTTCTGTACCCCATAGCTAGGAGATGGTTCTAGATGGTGTGGCTGCTTACACGTTTTTGTGCACTAGCGTGAAAATGCAGAGTGATTTCTTGCACTTTGGCTCGTCTATCCACTGTTACAATGCGAGCTAGCCGACGATGACCCCGCTCATCCACACGCTGTTGTCCACGGCAGTTGGCCCTTGCAGGAATGGTTTTACCAGATTCGATGTACTCATGGTGCACCCGTGACACAGTGGCTCGTGAAAATCCCAGTGCCTGCACGACTTCCGAGATGGAGTGACCCATTCGTCAGTCCCCGACAATTTGCCCACGATCAAATGCGTTTAGATCCTTAGTCTTACCCATACTGCATCCAACTCTTACTGATTCCCGTCACATCACTCCTTATATTTTCGGATCGCTGCATATGTCATGTCATGTTTTCGTTTACAGAGCCGCCCACAGTGCCGCATTTGCATAATGCCAGCTGTCTCTAATTCAATTGCTCTTCAGTGTATAACAAATGTAAAAGGTCATGACGAAATACTTGGGGAAATCGCTGAAGCAAAACTTTATATGTAGCGAATTTCTCCCTGTCTTTAACATTCAAAACGATTTAGCTGCCATAGAACGCCAACAAAAGTGACTACACGTTTCAGCAAAAAAACTTCGAGGAAAATGAGGATTCACCCAATGAAGATGAGATGGAAATTCTAAACTGTTATTCCAATGTTTCTCCAGTAAACACAGTTGAATGTTTAGAAAAAGTTGGATACTATTTACAGAATTGAGACTTTATACCAAGAAATTAGCAGCTATCTAAATGTAATGAATGTAGTTATAACTAAAGACACCATGGAAAAATGAAAACAGACTGTACATAATCGTACTTCAAAACCTAATGGGTATGTTTGAACTCTTTTATATTAATAGTTTGCGATTTGTAAATATGCTTTGCATCAAAATGGAACTAAATAAATAGCTTTAATTACAGTACTTTAAAATTAAAGATATGTAATGCCGATATGTACAAAAATTATTTCTTGAAGCATATGACAGCATTTTTTATTAATGTATAAAAGAGATTAATTCTTAATATGGGGAGATAAATACAGTATTTATGTACATACATATAAGTAAATATATATACAGTACATAATTTCATATTTACAAATTAATTAAAGCTTACATATTTCATGACTAGCAAAAATTACAAATAAATTACATTTGCTTGTTTCTTTGGGCACTATTTTGTAATGACAGCATTGCAATCTTATTCATAATGAAAATTTCTTTAGTGCATACTAACATTTGAACGAAAACATGTTATGAATTATTTATTTATTTATTTTAGTTTTTTGTCCACCTTGAATTTGGTTATTTATTTATTTATTTATTTATTTATTTATTTATTTTAGTTTTTTGTCCACCTTGAATTTGGTTATGAGTTTCGACTGTATTTATGTATTGCCATTTTAGATGGACTTGTTTTTTTGTTTTTGTTTTTGAGAAAACCAGTTGGAGCTTTCTGCTAATTATAATTTTTGCGTGATTAAAAGAGTGAAAAGGCTGCCTGGGTCAGATTTTTCTGTGTCATAGCGAACCATATTTAGAGATTCCACTTTGGTCCAATACTAAAAAGTTGGCTCCCTTCCAAAATCGATATGCTCTGAGGTTTAGAGAAAGTTTGGAAATTTTTATTTTCCAAAAATTGCAACTCTGAGCTTCCCATTTTCGTTCCTTACATCTGGAAATCCCTCATTGCATTACGTCACCCGGAGTTACCATTACAAAACTTACCTTTCCAATCTGGCAACGTAAACCAATCGTAGTCTCACTGATGAAGGCCATAGTAATGGCTGAAATATATTTGTATTAAACTTTTATACGTAACTTAGCGTGTTCTACACTACCTTCTTCTTAATTAGTTTGTTAGTTACGTGCATTGCCTACCACTCATTTATGACCAATTTTATCATCCTCATCATCTTAAAACTTTAGATATATGCTTTTGTGCATTGAACATTTTGAATACAGACTCTAAAAATGGAAATGCAAAATATGTAAAAAGTTCATATTTTATAACTTAAAAAAAAAAAAAATGAAGGTTCTGATTTTTTTTATCTTAAAAGATAAATTTCCCTGGGCAGGTAAATAATTTCTGCACATGCCCAACTGGGTATGTAACTTTTCAGATATTTTTCAAGCCTTACTAATGTTTCTTGATTTGTTAAAGGAATGAGTGATGAGGTGCTCAGGGAATTTGTTTAGCCCAAGTAGCAGGAAAGAAAGGTAGAGGAAGGCTTAGGAAATTGTGAAAGGACCAGATTCGGGAATGCCTGAAAGAAAAAGAGATAATGAATATAGGTTTTGTATGAGATGTGTGATGGATCCAGTGAAGCTTGAGTTGTATTCCAAGATCATTGGAAAAGGAGACTTCCGATATTTCAGCAGTAAGTAAAATCTGATACCAACAGTAACGTTGATTTGATAGATAATCTTGCTTTGAGGTGCTAACCTCTAAAACTCAAAGAACAGCTAATTGATATGTATGTAATAATGCAATCCAGGGAAATTCTCCTGCTTTGTGAAATCAAATTTTGATATGTGGATGATTTCTTGTGTGCTGATGGTTGAGCAAGCGCATACCTTAACTGTGGAATCAAGGTTTGAAATACTGACATCCTAGGCGAAGATGATTGTGAAAAATAAATCACCTAATATATAAATCAAATTCTGTCGTAAGTCTGGTAGACTTTCAGTTTATACCTCATTTATCTTTATACTCATACATCTCTGTACTTATACAATGTGTAAATCTCCCTCAGAGCAGTGTGCACTGAATATACAACCACCACCTGTCATTTCTTTATTAAACAGTATCAGGTTATCAGTCAGTTTGAAATTTCAGGGTAGTGATTACCTCAGAAACTTGGTAGGATAAAATTGCTTATAAGTAAAAAGAGAAATATTTAGTAGTTGCTTACTTTATCTGCTAAAATTTTAAAGTAAGTTTTGTATCAGTTTCTGTAAGGACTTGAGAAAAAAGACCTTGAGTAGTGATAATTAAGAAGTTTTAAATTGGACATAGCCTTTTTTGACGTCTACCAAAATAAAAAAAATAATAAAAATTTTGGATGAGGTCTGCTGGGTGTCCACTGATATACATCCATGCAGTATATTAAGGCCAACTTCTGCTGTCCCAGACGACCATTCTTAGCTTACTGCCATGTGCATTACTGTCAGTTGAAGTGCAGTCTTCATGTATAATTCCAGAAGAGATGTGAATTTGACCAGCTTAAGTTCCATGTCAGTAAATCATATTTTTTTTTAGAGATGGCCAGTCTTGATGGATATGTGAGCTGCTATAGTATGTGTGTAGTGTATAGTTTAGTAGTATATAACTCTCAATCTCTTTGTGTACATAGTTATATTGTTACCAATTTGGAGGGGGGGTATAATTAATTCAATTTGCTGAATTTGCAAGAGGTGGGAAGAGGGTTAATTTTGTTTACAAATGAGTAACAGCCAGCGCTCGATTTTGACCAGTAGTTAGTAGCAAATTGCTAGCAAGCAAATGCATTTTGCTAGTAATAAAAAGTGATTCTAGCAAAAGTTGCTAGTGGAAAAATTTTGAATGTTTTAGTGTGAACTGTAAAGCGCCACTGCATTGCGCGTGTGAAATATTTTAGACACATACAAAAAGGGACAACTGCTTTTTGGAAACGAATATTTCTTGAAAAGTACAAACATTATAAAAACATTTTGGCATTAGTAGAAATTTCCCTTATCTACTTCTGCGTGTGAGGTTATGTTCAGTTTCATGAAGAAAATCCATGGTGATTGGAGGGGCAGTTTAAACTTACAAACATTGAATGCTCTCATGAGTAATGAGGTTGAAGGTCCATCTGAAAGCAAGTTTAACCCCAGGCTTGCTGTTTCAAATTGGTATGATCCAAAACCCAGATTGTAAACCATATGGAAAATAACTTAAGATTTTGAATGGTGTTCTTGAATTTTGTTGAATAAAGTTAAATAAAAAAATTGTTTTTTAAATATTTGCATTCAAATTAAATTGTTAGAATTAATATGTCAGGTCATGAAAAGGTGAGTTATATCTAAATATTTGTAATATTTTTAGCATTACAATGTGACAGTTACTGGGGTGAAATCAAAATTTGTCATGATTGACTAATGGAGGGGACATGTAAAGTTTCTTTTGTATAATGTTAATAAACTTTTGCTAGTAGATAATGCAATTTGCTAGTAAAATAAGGCCACTAGCAAGCGTTGCTACTGCAAAACAAAAAAACAAAAAAACGAAATCGAGGCCTGGTAACAACTCGTGGCTTTGCCCCATGAAAGTGGGGAGAATTCTTTTAAATGCTGGTTTTGGTTATGGGGGAGTTCACAGCAAGGGATAGAAAATCTCTCACAGGCGCTCACACGTGAGGTCCTGTTAGTTCCAAAGTGGTAGAAATTGCCTTTTTCGAGATGTTTTGTTTGTCAACCGAGGAAAGTAACGAAGTTTGAGATTGCAGAAAAGGTGAAGGTGAGTGAGCAGATCCATGGAACAAATGAAACTGCAAATTTATGGGTCTCACCACTATATTTTTGAATGCCTCTTAACATTCCTGCATCGTGCTAAATACTTTCAAAGCACTAAAAGTTACAACTGAGTGAATATAGATCCCTAGAAAAAGAAACTCTTTGGTGAAATGTGAACATCAGAGAAGAAAGCAGTCTTGAAAAAGCCTGTGAAGGAGAAGGGGCCTGGGACACATGGTAAAGCAGAATCTGGATTAATCTGGCTTGGTGTTTTGCAGCAGAAACAAAGCTTCTGTCCGAAAAAGTCTGCTGGGTGAGCCAAGAGCTTGCCAAGCGGTGGATGTTACCATGAGAAAATGTGATTGAAGAACCAGTTTTCTCATGCATGATTTCATGATAAGCTGGTAAAGAGATACTGATTAATTCTCTTGGAAAGAAACCTTCTAGGGGATGCAGACAGCCTGTGATGTAAGAAAAATCACCAGGTTACCTTCAGGAGCTAAGACACCTGGACAGGGTACTCTCTAAGTTAGTGGCACCATTGCACATAGATGCGTCATATATGGCATCATACAGGTGACTGCAGTCAAGTAAAGTAGTGTGTATGCATGTCTAAAGTGGAGTGGGGGAGAACTTCGCACTCCGTTGTGCACAGTGCATGCTTTAATTGAACTTGCCACATGAAAGATAGGCAAATAAACATAAATGAATGTACCATATGTGTGTGTTAGTGCTTACATTATGGATTAAGACCTTAAAAAACACAAAGCCTCCTTGTAGGTACTTTATTTCATTATGCATGCTAGTTTCTCATTAAATTGCTGTGGTCAGCCAATAGAGAACATGCATCAGTTGAGAACTGATGAAAGCTAAACAATATATGCCCTGAAAAATATTGTTTAACTCTAACAATGAAGTCAGCGTACCAGCTACCTAAAATGGGGTGAGATTATTTGACTGCCCTCCTCTTTCCTTTTTATATTGAAGTCTTCATTATTTTTATTATCTTTTTTTACATTAATTAATTAAATGTCTGTTATCTTGTGCCAGTCCTGGATTGAATGAATAATTTATCTTGATTTTGATTGGCTAAATTCTCTTGGCCAATAATTAAGATTTCAGCAATAAACAATCCACAAATAATTATTTCTAAATTCTAATATTTGCCTCCAGGTCACTGACCAATGCCCGACACACTGCCAGTTAAATCATGAAGTGATATTTTTGTTAGATAGTCTGGCGCTCCAGAGTGTAACAATATAAAGTCATGGCTTACCTAATTTTTAATATTTGCATGATTGTCTTTTTTTTTTTATTCGTGTCTTGCTGTTTGTATATCAGTGCAAGTTCTGATTTACCTAAATGTTAACAAAATCTTAGTATTTATAATATTTTGGAAATCTGTTGATTGCCCATATTTTGAAAATTCCCCAGGTCATTATTGAGAGGTATTATGCAGAAAAGCAGTTGCCTTTACTGGACCGAAGTAAATTTTTAGTTCCTGATCATATTAGTGTTGGCGAGTTGATAAAGATTATAAGGTAATTTCACTGCAGTATGATTTGTCCTCAGATATTATTATCTGTGTGCAACTTGTTTTCAACTCAGATGACTTTTAAGTTCTTTTGTACATGAAATAATGTGCTGTTTTCTAGTTCTGAAAAAGTTACAGAAAAAAATTATTTTATAGTTTTCCATTGCTGAAAATTGTAATGTCTGCAGAGCTGTAATAGGAATAAAAATAGCTGTGTTTATATACCTTGCAAGAAATGTAAATTGTCTTTCATATCTTCCATAGGTGAGTAGTAATAAACTATGAATATGAAATTAAAATGAGCACTCATGTTCCTGACAGAAAAGGGTATCAGTAGTTGTGACATCAGCAATGTGCGAAAGTGGGTGATGAAGTTTGTGCCAAAAGAAGCAACCAATGTAGGCAAACCATGGAATGGGATACTGTCAGATACAGCTACTGCTGTTGGATGACAAGCAACAGATGATTTTTATTTATTTTTTTTGCATAGACAGGTGATAACCATCCAGAAGATTGCTTGTGTAGCAGTCATATTTCCATGGAAACAACTAGTAAAATCAAAACTTAGGCAGCTATAAAGAGTGTGCCAAATGAATTCCTTGTCAACTGACATCTAATTTGAAAACCCAAGAGTGGATGGGGCCCTTGATGACAAAGGACCTGTTTTTACTTTTTAATGTTGAGACAAATGATGAGACTAAGACACATCTGTATGGTCCAGAGACTAAGAGTCAGGTGAAGCAGTTTAAAACTGAGTAATCAGCATAAAAGGTTTGGTAGTAGCACAGATGCAACTGCCTTTCAGAAATTACACTGAAGGTAATTTCCATGTTATGTGCATAAGTGGAATTTTGTGTTCATCGTAATAAAGTTATTACCTAACAGATATTTCCTTTCAGTGCACTCTGTGTATGTGTGCAAATACACTGAAGAGCAATTGAATTAGAGATACCTGTCTAGTAACGTGTAGCACCATCTTTCGCCCTGATGACGGCGGCGATTCGTCTCTGCTTGGACTCGACAAGACACCGGAAGCGTTGGGAAGCCATACGGATCCACGACCCCTGAACAAGCTCCCACAGTTCAATTAGATTTGATGGACGGGGGTCAGAGCCTCGAACATCTCTCTCGATAGCATCCCAGATGTGCTTGGTGGGATTGAGGTCAGGTAACCTAGCTGGCCAAAAAGTGAGGTCACGTCGGTGGAGTGTTCAGGATGAGGTCCCCAGTGGGACCTCATCTATCCACTATTTTTGCAGGATGAGGTCCCCAGTGGGATGTTGAAGACGCACAAACGGGAGAAAATGGTCGTCCAGGATATCCCGGTAACGTTGACCTGTGAGGGACGATGTCACACATACCAGGGGTCTCATTTCAGTCCACATAAACAGTCCCCAGACGAGAATGCCACCCCCACCAGCTTGAAGAGTACCCTGCTGGCAAGAAGGATCCATCGCTTCATGTGGTTTGTGCCGTACTCGTATCCTGACATCCGCATGTACCAATGTGAATCTCGACTCATCAGTCCAGGCAACATTTTTCCACATGTCTAGGGCCCAGTGGCGATGTTCCCACGCCCATGATAATCTTTACACCCTGTGATGTGCGGTCAGCAGCGGTACCCCTCGTGGGATGATGGCTTTTGTACCCCATAGCAAGGAGATGGTTCTGGATGGTGTGGCTGCTTACACGTTTTTGTGCACCAACGTTAAATTGCCGAGTGATTTCTTGCACTGCAACCGATCTATCCGCTGTTACAATGCGAGCTAGCCGGCGATGACCCCTCTCGTTCACACGCTGTTGTCCACGGCAGTTGGCCCTTGCAGGGATGGTTTTACCGGATTTGATGTACTCATGGTGCACCTGTGACACCGTGGCTCATGAAAATCCCAGTGCCTGCACAACTTCTGAGATGAAGTGACCCATTTGTCGGGTCCCGACAATTTGCCCTCGGTAAAATGCGCTTGGATCCTTCGTCTTACCCATACTGCGTCCGACTCTTACGGATTCCCATTGCATCACTCCTTATATTGTCGGATCGCTGCATATGTCATTTCTGTTTACAGGGCCGCCTAGAGCGCCACATTTACATAACTCCAGCTGTCTCTAATTTAATTGCTCTTCAGTGTATAACATTCACATCAGGAATATCAAAGTAGTAAATTTTGTTACTAAAATCACATTTGCTGCATGTATTGAAAATTAAAATTATTTATAATCTCACAAAGGTAAAACTGTGTAGTTGTCAGCCAGTCACAAATCATATTTAGCTGAATTTATACAGATATAAATTTTGTCTCTGTGATGCAATATTGTACGCTGAAAGTGTGCAATTTGTTATGCGCACCACAGCCATCTACAAATTTGCCCTACCCTGTCACAATTTTGCTGCCAGCTATTACAGATTTTCCATAATTCTTATAGATTTTCAGCCAACAATACATACAATAGGCCTACCTGAAAAATTACAGAAAATCACTCACTGGCAAAACCACTATGCAATGTGTTACTTTGTCATCTTGCTTGAAAATGAGTTTGTTGAAACACTTTTTGGAATCCATTCTTTGCAGTGTCCTTCAGTGTGATATAAATAACATGCTGTTGGCACCATTTGATATAAATAAAGTGGGTATATTTTGTTTGAAAATGAATTTGTAGTTCAATTATTTATGTTAAAGTGGTTGAAAAACTATTTGGATAAAAAAAAACAATTTTGTGAAATTGATCCAAAATTTGTAAACTTTTAGGCACACCAAAAAAATCTAAGAAAAAAATAATATTCGAACTACTCTTAAATTTGGCACATGATCAAAATAGTGAAAGTACACTGGCGAAAATGACAGACAAAATACTTACCCAGTGAGCGTTTCCTATGGAAAGCCATACCAGTTGCAGGGGTGATTTTGTTCACCTGGCAGTGTCAAAGAACAAGCAATTCAAGACAAAACATGTACTGACTCGTGTGTAAGTTTGAAAAGCTGACTTCGGCTGCATTTATTTGAAAAACAAGATGATTTAAGCCAATATGATGAGAGCTTAATTTTTTTCTTTCTCAACAACACCAGCTAATCATAGCCGTAATTTTCTCACAGTTTCCCAAAAATTTCCAAAAGGTATTTAGAGTCCAAAATAAATTTTGATTTGGGTATAATGAAAAATGATTCCAAAGGGGTTTATGCCTTGGATACAAATTTAGCTTGCTCTGACATATGGTGCTATCGTTAGCAGAATGAGCACACAGTAATATTTCAACAACGTAAATAAAATGGTGTAAATTTTGCTATTCACTTTTTAAAAAAAACATTTCATATAAATTTCGAACACAGTTAACCTTAATCAAAACTGTCGGTTTTCAAACAATTTTTTTTCTTTACTAACACATATAATATGCACATACACAATGTTTTCACACTCATTATTTAATTATTATTAGTTTTCAGGCTCAAAAAAAAAAAAAAACCACAGTGCACTGCTAGCCTTTTTAGCTATTCACATTGAATTTTTGTTTTGTTTGCTTTTATTTTTATTTTTCCTGCTTGCTACCATTTTTTGTTTTTAACTTCTTTTTTAAAATTTATATATATTCCTTGTATTCACGACAAATCTAATTTTTCACTTTTAAACAACCTGGATAGATATATTTTTCTTTTACATAATTTGGCAGGTATTGTGTTTTTCAAAAGATATTCTCTCTTCAAATTTTTTTTATGGCCTCAGCCTTAATATTGACATTAACTTCCCTAGCCTTCTCCAAAATGAATTATAAACTCTAATATCACCATATACTTTATACTATCTTAAATTTTTTTTTAAACTAAGTTGATTTCTTTTAAAACTCCTGGAAGGTTCCACGCCATTTACATTTTTCTTTCGGCGGCAAAATGAAAAGGGAATTTTTCCTTACCTTGCATTCAGGGTTCTAGTGGAGGTAGAAGGGGTGTCTACACCATGGCCAAAAAGAACTTTTTTTTTTTATTGTATTCTTTTCACCTGTGTGAGGCCATTTTGAGTCCCGTCTTTTTCTGTTGAGGAGGAAAGACGCCTGTACTATAAGCCAGGAATGCTGGGAATCTATGGCTGGTGGTTATCATGGAGTCAAGCTGGGGCTGGAGGATGCCTCATGCATCAATTGCTACTGGTTTTCTTCTTTATTTGGTTGTCTTCATGCTGCAGGTTGCATAAGGGTGTTGGACTCTGGCTTGATAAACGCCATCTTGGGTCATCCCGGTTCTTTAGTATTTTGAGGCAAGGCAATGCTTCCTTTTTTGCCCTACGACGAAAATTCAGAGCAGGCACTTCGCGAGCGATGATTTGAGAAGGTGGATACCCATTTTCAGCTTTGGGGAGAGGCCAGGCAAAAAAGGATGGTGTCCTTTTCGGACATCATCACGCAGACCCAAGCGTCTGCACCTTACAAAATAATCAGTCGGAATGCTCTGCACCCAGCAGCAGAGTCGTAAAGAGAAGTCCTCGCAGACCAACAGTCGTCTACTTAACCTCAGCCAAAGCTGTGCGTTGGCGAGCTCTCATTGGCTGAAAAGTTTTCCTCGCCTAAGAGAAGAGACGCCAAAGGGGGTGGGGAGAAAGCACGAGAACATTCTTCTCCACTGGACAATGCAAACGGCAGACTCACCCAGGTGGGTCCGCCCTAGCAACAACATAAGGGGGGGGACGCTTCGCCCGGTTTTGACAGCGGATGTGTCAAGGTTAAGCTGGCTGACCTTTGGCAAATTCTGGGGATCCCTGAAGTTAAACTAAGGAAGGGCAAAGGTTAAAACAAGGTTACTCTCGAATTTCCACGAAACGCTTATTTCCTGGCGACCCAAAGGAACAATGAAAAAGAAAATGGCAGAAAAGAATTCATGACTTTCTCAATGTTAACTGGCACACTTAAAAATAAGAAATACACTCTGAAATCACTAGATAAATACAGTATTTACATATCATACTCATACACAATTATAACTTTAATTTCCTAGCAGGGAAATATTGAAGAAAACGAGAGAGCTGCAAAACGAACTCCTTCTTTCCCCTATTGTATTTTACAACGTACCCAAGAAACTAAGATGCAGAAGAAACAATAGTTGTGTTTCCAAGTGTACAGATATCCCAACCACTCTGATACTTACAGGATATGCAAAAATTTAAGTACATTATGAATATTCCTACGGCAATATTAATTTTCTCATTGGTTAAAATAATGAATGCAATTAATCACTATGCTGCAAAAAAGATTAATATGATACATTAAATCATTAGTACAAAAAAAAACATTTCTTACAATTATCCAAGCACTATTATTATTCTACCTCACTATGATTATTGTTACTGTAAACATTAAATGCATGTACACTAACCACAAAATTTACTCAATTTGTCACAGAGAAAAAATTTGAATTCATGACAACATATCACAAGTTATATTTCCACAAGAATAAAAAAAAGAAAAGGCATGAAGCTAAATGATGAAAAACGAAGGTAATCACAAGCCTTGAATTGTGACAAGAATAAATGAATGAAGCATATGCATTTTTAATTTAACTTGACTTATTCTTGACCCCCCCCCTCTTTTTCATGGGTGTTTGTTCATCTGTGTATACCTACAAAAAAAAAAAAAAAAAAGACTGGGAATTTAAAAGGAACCAAAAAAAAAAAAAATGTAAGTATGTGAAAGTATATTCTTGGAATAAGAATGCGTAGATATTTGATGGTTTCGACAGGCGAAATTCAAGGAAAGTCGGGCCCTAACCTTCCGAAAATCTGCCTGGAGAAAACAACAACATATCAAGTGCAACCAGCAATTTGTTTTTTTACTTCTTCTGCGCTCAAAAACCGACTACCCTGAAGTTAATGTGTTAGCTCAGCAAAGAGGTGGAAGTCACTGGACAAGGTGAAGTGAGTATGGTGGGTGTGGAAGGAAAACAGTTTTTGTTTTGTTTTGGCTACCTATGAACAAGGGGTGACCTGTGTGCCGGTGCATTGTTATGCAGCAGCACCCACAATTGATCTCCCCGCAGTTGAGGCCTCTTCTTGCAGATCAACTCCCGTAGATGTCGCATGATGTACAGATAGAGTGTGTCCTTCAGGGATAAATTCAAGATGAACAGTATCGTGGACACCTCTAACTTCAGGAATAAATTCAAGATGAAAAGTGCCCCTGACGTCAAAAAATACCTTTAACTTGTTTTTGCTGCGATCTTGGCATAATTTCTGCTTGCTTGAAGATGATGGCGATTTCCATGTAGCTGATGCCCACTTATTCTGCGGGTCAAAGAGGAAGCACCATTTCCATCCTCCGTTACAATTCTTGTAAGAAATTGGTGACTGTTACAAGATTGCCCACCATTTTCGTACTTATGGCCAACTGACCTTCAGTTAACATGCATGGGATCAAGGTTAATAGATATCTCTTTAGGTTGAGCCACTTTGGAAACGAGCTGCTATTGGCTGGCGAAGTGACGTCGCGCTGGGAGCAGAGCAGCGAGAGGCAAAGAGGCGAACCCAAGAGCCATCGCTGCTATGAGCCCACGAGCCATCGCTGCTACGGGTTACACTTTAGCAGGGAATGTAAATAAACGCGATGGAAAAAGTTTTCAAATACTAATAATTTCTAACTTCAAAGATTAACATATTTATAAGTGATCTGTTATTTCCTCTTTCATGAATTAATTAATTTTTAAAACAAAAAAAAATAACAGCTTTTGTATAAAGAAATATGAGAGCATTGCAGTAAACAAACATATTGCTGAACTTCGTAGTTCCGTAGTAGTTCGCAGGAAGTTATATTTACAAAAAGTTATTGTCAGTGCGAAAGTAAATTCTTAAAAATCCGAACTTTTTAAGGTCTAGTCTTTCGATTATGATTATCAGTGCATCAGGTAGTCCAGTTAACAGGCTAAACAAACAAGAAGTAAATATGTTATTCATCATTTCATTTTTGCAAAATAAATCTTGTTGTTTACAGAATTCTACTTAGTAGCCTTCAAATACAAACAAAAATTCCCAAGAAATGTTCGTTTTTCAATTTATTAAAAAAACAAATCCCTTTCGGAAAGCATGCACCACAACACCACAAGGGAAAATCCCTAGTGGATTGCAAGGTACCCTGGGTAAACCGTCCCGTTTCACCGTGATTTCCTTCGAAAGTCACGACTCCAACTGCAGAGCCTCGGCGCCGAAATTTAAACACCTCACTTGCGCGCCAGATAGGGGAGGTTGACGCCATGGTAACCACAGCAACTTGGTGGAAAGCTGCAGACTTCCAAGGGTTTTCATTTTGGCTCTTCACTTGCACTGTTTTGTGTATGAGGACTTGTTTTCCGTATTGAAACAAAAAGCTATTGTGGCACAAAAAGCTATCAAAAATTATATAATACTATTGCAATGGAGGGCAGAATTTAAATGAAAACAAACATAAAACTTATCATAGTGTGACGATTCATCCCTGCCTAAATCTTCCTCCCAATCCAGGCTAGCTCAAATGCACAGAAAGGGGCTGCCTTAAGTTAAGTTGACATGATATTAAGTTACTAACAGCACACAAAAAACAACATAAGTTTTTTAACTGAATTGTTTAACTTAAATTTAGTATCTCAAATTTAATAGAAGATAGCGTTTACCTTGATAACAGATTCCAGCTTTTCTGCCACACCCTGTACTTGGCAACAAACATTCCGTTACTTTGATGAAGCCTGCCATTTGCGTGTCTTTCTACTCTGGGCTTCTGCAGCTTTCCGAGCCTTAGCTTTCATGTTAAGGTATCTCAAGCGTATGAATGTTCTTGTTCTCACATACAGTTTGATTAATTCCAGTGGATTATCAGGAAATTTTTTGCTTATAACAATACAGAGCTTCTTTACAATATTTTTATCAGGTGACAGAAAATGTTGCCCATGAAATGAGGTAAAGATCAGCTCAAATTGACTGATTTTGCTTAACCAGTCATCAGAAGGCATAAGGAGACCTCCTCGTGACAATGCTCCTATCCAGCATGAAGATGGGACATCGCCGGGAACAGCAGGTAATTGCCCAGTGGGAGTGCCTAAGGTTTTGTCATATTTTTGCCCACGATGCGCAAGATAGCCAGCAATGTATTTAAAACCTTCAACAGAGCAATCACTTCCAGTAACACATGCTAAAGGAGGATCAGGATTAATAGAATCATCAATCACAATGTCCCGCATCTCAGTGATACCTTCAACCATGGAAAGTGGTCCTGACATGTCTGGCAAAATACTACCCAATAGCTGAAATGTTAAGAAGGAATCATTGTCGTCAACATCTGAAGCAACTGAAGAAGCACTAGATAAAGGAATATCCGATATGTTGCTACCCAGTAATAAGAGGCGAATGCGGCACTTCACTTCTGAAGGTAACGGATTATCGTAAAAATGACCAATTCCTCGGATGCGCGAGAAAAAATTTCAAGACAGTCCTGATTCAAGCGTGACGTCAATATATATTTTATGTTCAAGGGTTTAAGGTCACCAAAGAGTCCCATCAGTGACTGTATAGATGTTAAAAAACCTTTCTGAAAAGGCAAAAGAACTTTCGTAGTACCAACCCTCATCTCTTGACAACAAGCAAACAGTTTCCTTAAAGTGTTTTCTTGAATAGCATGATGAATACCAAATCCACATGCATTGGGTCTGTCATCAGAGGGTTTCCTAGAATTGAAAACGTCAAATGAATTGTTGATTAACTGAATAAATTCAGCAATGGACTCTTCATTTGGCATTAAATAACGTATGGCTTGTGCTGTATGGTTGGAAAACAGCTCAACTGCCATACGTACTCGTTGACGCTCTCTGCCTTTCACTGTGTGATGATGTGATGTTAATTTTGGACAAATTTTAATTTCACCACAATCCAAAGATAACAACTGCTCAATAGTGGCTTTTGTGATGACCTTGTTGCTTGGCAAGGTTAATCCTGCATCAAGAAAGTGATATCTGAGCAACTTATATAGATGGGGTACATCTGCAAATACCCAAACACGTTTCTGGTGGCCTGATGGATTCGGAAAGCTTGTGTTTGTGTGTGACACACTGAGTTCCTTCCACACTGCACGATTCTTTGGCCCAAGGTCAGACACTACAGCAACAACATTATATTTAATATCCTGTAAGGATGATATTATTTTTTGAGTAATGACGCTGTCATTGAAACATCAAAATCATAATATATCGGCTGCTTCCAGCTAGAAAAGATTCCTCGCACCATAACCACCTGAACATTGCTGTAGGGTCCAAGAATACGATCTTCTTCCTGTTCATATGAAATCCGGCTGTCGACATTCATTTCGTCAAATGAAATTACACATACGCGTTCTACATCATTAAATCTTTCACCCAGAGTTTGCATTAACTGCAGAACATCGTGCAAAATACCAGGATGACAACGGAATGAACGAGTGGTCCATCATTGCAGGGTTGAAAGCCCAAGCAAAGGAAACCCCATCTTCAATCGTAAAAAGTTGTAGGATTTGACAGATATGGCCCGCAATGTAATCGCTTTACATATGTCATCCTTTACCCATTTCACACTTTTTTTTTATACAGCAAACAATGAATCTGGTTTTCTGTAAATATTTTACGTAAAATTTTACTCACGTCAGCTGCCACTTGTGAAGCTGAGTTATTCAGACATTCACGCAGATCCCTTTGAGTAGATGCAAGTTTGTTATTAAGGCACATATTTTGCACTCTTAATTTCGTGCACTCAACACTTAATCTTTTATTTCTTATTTCCAATGACTTTATCTTCGTCTTCAGAAGTTGAACATCTGCTGAAGATGGTAACGTAATATCAGTTGACACAGATTTATCATTTTTTTTTTTTTCTTTGGAGACACATTGCGAAAGGTTTCCAATGCTCGTTTTCTTACTTCACGTCCATGTAATCTATCTGCTGCAGGACTAACATTCAGAACTCTAGGAACAGAGGATGACGATTCATGAGGATTAGCAGTTGTAATATGCTTATGGCTAATTTGACCTGGAAGATTGACTATAGGTACAGCATCTTCTTTCAATTTCTTTCTGCCAGGTAATCCAAGTAATTCTGATTTTAAGTCACGAACATAACTGTCAACTGTAAAATGTTCCGAGCAAACTCTTGCATTTTTAACTTTAAAATTATCCTTTCGTTTACATTTCTGTACCCAGAGTTTTTCCAATTCAGGATTTGCAGGAAAACAATGATAAATAATATCTGTACCTCGAGTCTTCCTACTGTAGAATGAACATCCTGCTATTGCACATCCAGGCATATTGTGTTACACTGATATAAAATAATAATATGCACAACTGATGTTGAGAAATAGCTACTAGTTATGAAGTATATTTACCAGTTTCTAAGAACGAGTTTGAGTTTGCACTCCCAAGCCAAATATGCTGTGCGGCGTCGTTCTGGTGTCGTGTTTTCGCGGCGTTTGCTCCCGGTGTCACGTCATGCGCAGATCCGAGAAAACGGAGACTGCAACTGCACACTGTAATGGCGCCCCCTGCGTATTATGATGTGTTGACACACATGGTGCATCTTCAGATCATCTGTTAGTATCAAGTGACATGCATGTAGTCCGATATCCCAGCAGCCTCTGCTATTTGCTTGATCGTTTGTTATCCATTGGCACATATGATGGTCGCAATCTTCGAAATGTTTTCACCCCTGCGAGCTGTCAATGGCCGCTCGCTTCATTCATCTTCTTCGAACTCCTGTCTGCCATCTCTGAAGCATCTATGCCACTTAAATGTTTGGTTTGTGACCACGACAGGGTGTTTTCACCATAAACTCGCTTCAGCATCTAGTAAGTTTCTGTTGGACTTTTGCCCAAATGAATGCAAAACTTAATGTTAACGCACTGCTCAAAAAACACCAGTTTTCATCAATCGTTGAACACTGCATTAGTTGCTCACAATACCCAGATGTACCACAGTGAGCATGTGACATAGATGGACGAAACCAATTACCCTGTGAGGGGGAATAGTGTTGCAACATAATCCAATAATCACTGTGGTATGCGATACATGTACTTTGCCATTACAGGTGCAGTCTGGGAACTTTTGGATCCTACTCCATATGTGCTGTAGGCGTGGTTTCAAAACATTTGTGGGAAATATTTTTAAGTCAGTTTGTCTCTACTATCAGTGCCAAATGAAAATACTTCCCAATTGAGATAAATTGAATTGTAAAAAAAAAAAATTAACTTTTTTTATTTTTTTGAAATCACATCACCACATATTAGCTAAGGACTTAATTTATATCACTCAAAAACTTAAAGACCAGACCCAGTAAGTAGTCTGAGAAAATGTGTATAGAATGAATTAATATTACAGGTATAGGATAGATTTTCCCTTGATGTCATCCTTAAGCCAGTCATGATGAGGTATTAAGATAATTGATTTCAAGTGAAGCATTTTTGTCTCTCGCATGGCCACTGCAAGGCCTGGTTGGCTGTTCAGTCTCCTGCACATATCCCTTTGTGGAACAAGTCTGGCTTTCATTTGGGGACAATCCCATCTTGGCAGCCACCAAACAACCACTTAGAAAAGCTACTTGAAGCTGTTTTGCTGACTGGTTGGCTGTCAACAAAACAGCTTCAAGTAGCTTTTGTAAGTGGTTGGAAAGTTTTTGTATCATTAGATTGCCAACTTTACAAGAAAGACTTATTCCATAGCTGAAGAAATTACTTTTAGAAGCTGGGCACACCCGAATTTTAAAAAAATCCAATGAATTTATCTTTTTTGCCGATTTTTTTATTTCCAGCGTTAGGAACTCTATGAAATTAATTTTGTAGTCTCTGGAAAAGGCTTTTGTGCTGACACTCATTCTTGTATCAAGGTAATATTATGCTGTGTATGTTTCACAGTCTGTCCCTTCAAATAGTCATACTCCCAATCGTGAATTTAAATGGACCAATTTATGTAGAGTAATGTTTAGTATACGTGCTTAACTCCCTGGCTTAAATTTTTATAATCGCCATTAACCATTGCCACACCATGTAATAGGATTTAATATGATTGCTCCCTTTACAGCTGATGTCGAATTTATTGCGAGAAATGTTGCCCTGCATTTCCGGAGTGTCACAACATGCTTTTCCATTAGCCGCAGCATTAATTTCTTAGTCACAAATGCAGGAAATAATCACCGAACACATTGAAATTAATCTGTAAATTTCCTCAAAATTGAATGTGTCTAACTTCCAAAAAGTAAGCCAAGATTTATTTTGGAAATCCAATCTACATATTTGAAGCAGCTAAGTTGAGCCTCTTTATTTTTGCAGCACTTACAATTTCTTTATGCTTGATATCGTATATTTGTAACTCATACTTCTCTTAGTTGTCTAATACATTTCTAAAGCAAAATGTTGTACAAACAGTATTAATTGAATGTTTGTTTTATTCAAATATATATAGTGAGTGACAATGTATGGTTGTGCAGTAGTCAGTTTGTTTGAGCCTACGGCTTAACACTTTCGCTGCCAGCGGGCGCAAGTGCCTTCTGTAGAAATCGTGCTGGGGGGGGGGGGCAGATAAACAGAAGTAAATATATGAAGTTCCAGTAATGGGATTCCCAAAATATTTATACCACCTACTAGTTGGCTGACCACAAATCCATTTATAGCAAAACATGCGGAAGTTGCGTGCGACCGACGTGGCCCAAAAGTTAAATGTGATGCTGTATAGGCCATACTGGCGCGGGCAACTTCATACAAGATTATGTAAACAAGTTAGTAAAATCATGCAATGCATTGATTATGATACGCTTCTGACATACCAGAAATCATTACTCAAGTTATGAGGAACATGGCTGTAGAACAAATCTCGCTCCTATGCCCTGACCTCTGACCCCATTTCGATGATATTTAAACAGAACCGGTTAAGTATACTTCTGGAACAACGTGATAAAGTTTTGTCTCAATCGAAAGATTTTTACGTATGTTATGATGCATAAGGACGATGGAATGGATATCTCTCCTATTTCCTGACCTTTGACCCCATTTTACCCATTTTCAATAGAGTTCATTCCTAGTGGTCCCCTACCACATACTAAAATTTTCATCTAAATCGAACCATATTTATGCAAGTTATGGTGCACAAGGGCAATGGAATGCATCCCTCTCTTATGTCCTGACCTTTGATCCCATTTCGCCCATTTTCAATAGGGTTCGTCCCCAGGTGGTCCTCTACCACATACTAAAATGTCATCGAAATTGAACCATTTTTACGTGAGTTATCGTGCAGAGGGGTAGACGAACAGGCAGACGGACAAAGCTGGAACATATACGCTTCTTCAACCTACGGTTGGAAAGTGTAAAAAAGGAATTGTAGAAAGTATAAATAATGAGTGCTCCTCCCTCTTCCCTTTCTTTGTGTTAGTGTGTTGTGTCTAGCGGAGGTTGAGCTGGGACACCGCATCGGTCGGAGACAATGGAAATATAATACCCTACTGGGGGAAGGCAATTCTCACTTAGGTGGTTCCACACACTGATTCCTTAGCACAGGGTGGCTGGTGGAAGCAAAATAAG
This sequence comes from Macrothele yani, assembly GCA_039090855.1. Lineage (NCBI taxonomy): Eukaryota > Metazoa > Arthropoda > Arachnida > Araneae > Macrothelidae > Macrothele > Macrothele yani. Next base: position 101,510,564 of record CM077023.1, read on the forward strand.
AGAAAACTGGGTAAACACTTTTCTCTTGCTAACAATATTCCTCTGCTCGGATGCAGTTTATATAAACAAATGCCGCAGGAAAAGTAGCCTTCTTTCTTCCCTTTTGGGCTATAAATTTCTTTTTTTCCATTAGACAGCACCTACTTCACTTGAGCATAATAGATTTCGGGATCTATATTTTGAGGTTACTCACCTTTTTCCCCTAAATCTTTTAGGAGGTTTATATATATATATTACAAATAGTTTTTTTTTTTTTTGTTAAAGTAAAATATAGAGTACAAATTTGATGTGGGGCTACTCGTAACTTATACATTTTTATACCATATTTGTGGGCCTTTCCGGGAATGTATTGCCTAAAACCAAGTCTTCCTCTAAATAGGACAAGACTTTCATCCACAGAAATTTCTTTTCCGGTCTGTTTCAATTTATTCATGTTGCACAGCAGTATCTCCATAAGCCTTTTGACCTTATAAGTGCGATCGTTCCCTGGATCTTGAAAATTGTCAGCGAAGTGCCATAACTTCAGTAGGAGTTGAAACCTGTTTCTGCTGAAAGTGTTAGGTGCAATTCGGTTTTGGAACAACACATGAGTGGACCAATAATCTGTAATCTTCGGAAATCTAACCAGGCCCATCCAAATAAGCAGATCAATAATTTTTTCATTTCACTGACAGATGTTGGCAGCCATTGTTTCATCCTCGAATGTGGTGAAAGGATACTGCCTTGAATGACGTGCTGTGCATTTTTATTTGTTTCAGTAACCATTAGAAGATAAATGTCATCAGTCACTAGATAGTGGACAATGTCAATAGCTGTAAGGGGATCTAAATTCATTACATTGGGACATATACCTGAGGGTGCTGTCAATGAAATTTCCTTTTGCTTTGACGAATCAACTGGCCCCCAAATTATCTGCTGCTGTTCGTGATGTACGGGATTCACGTCTAAACACAGATGTTCTTCCATTGTTTGCAAGAAATCACAATCATCATCATATTCTTCAGTATTGACTTCATAATCTGGATCAGAATCAGATGCAGAAGAAATTTCAAAACCGGAAAAACTTGATTCGTAGTCACTTATGTCTGATTCAACAGAATCGGTTGTTGTAGGACCAACAGTTAGATCATCTATAGCAGAAAGATCTGTAGCGGGATTAATAATTCCAGATGGACCAGCAGTGGGATCAGGTATCCATGGAGAAGGAAGCCTGACAACGGATTCTAATTTTCCCCTTTTGGAGTAAAACTTTTTGCTATATATGGGGTCGGCCATCCTCACACTTTGATTACAAGAGCAGTTATGGGATTTTCGTCGAACTACAAATTAGTATGGTTGGGAAGAAAAACCAAAAAAAAAAAAAGTGCATATCTGTTAACATCCCGAAATCTATCATATATTCATACAGCATTGCAAATGTCATCTATCTGTTTAATTATTCACATGCTATTTAGACAATCTATATTTTTGGACCCCCTTACAGCTATTGACATTGTCCACTATCTAGTGACTGATGACATTTATCTTCTAATGGTTACTGAAACAAATGACCGCACATCGCCACTGGACCCTAGACATGTGGGGAAATGTTGCCTGGACTGATGAGTCGAGATTCACGTTGGTGCATGCAGATGGCAGGATACGAGTATGGCGCAAACCACATGAAGCGATGGATCCTTCTTGCCAGCAGGGTACTCTTCAAGCTGTTGGGGGTGGCATTCTCGTCTGGGGACTGTTTACGTGGACTGAAATGGGACCCCTGGTGCGTGTGACATTGTCCCTTACAGGTCAATGTTACCGGGATATCCTGGACGACCATTTGCTCCCATTTCTGCATCTTCAACATCCCACAAGGGACCTCATCCTGCAACAAGACAATGCACCGTCCCATTGCTCCCGAATTGTATCTGAATGGTTGAATGAACACTCCACCGACATGACCTCGCTTCCTTGGCCTGCTAGGTCACCTGACCTCAATCCTATCAAGCACATCTGGGATGCCATCGAGAGAGATGTTCGAGGCTCTGACCCCCGTCCTAATTGAACTGTGGGAGCTTGTTCAGGGTTGTGAATCCGTATGGCTTCACAACGCTTCCGGTGTCTTGTCGAGTCCATGCCGAGATGAATCGCCGCCGTCATCAGGGCGAAAGGTGGTGCTACACGTTACTAGACAAATATCTCTAATTCAATTGCTCTTCAGTATATATATATCTTTATATAATGTATAGCTGAATATTTAAAACATCTAAAATTTCGGAAATAAAGCTGGATATTTTACGAAATGTAAAAAAAAAAAAAAATTTAAAACAGCAGATTCCCAGGCCACGGAAGTCACGCGCTACTTCTTATCCTCAGGCCATCTGTGTTACAACACCTGCACTGTGTTGCCTAGCAACCTAATGCTTCAAAACACGAAGAGGTTGCGTCACCCAGCGGAAGTAATACAAAGCAAAAACAATTTGAAGTTGCTGGCACCAGCCCCTTACAACGATTTTTTTTTTTTTTGCTGGTGCCTGCTGGCAGTGAAAGTGTTAAAGAAGAAAAAAACTAACCAATTTAAATTAGGATTGCAAAAAAAAGTGTAGGTTTTAAAATAAAATGAACAAATGGCGAGCGGTTTTTCTGTTTTGAAAATGAGGATGAGAGTTAAATCACATGCATAAATTTAACAATAATGTTTAACATTTTGGAATTTCTTTTATATGTTTTTAGGCCATTCCTTAGAAAAATGTGTAACAAAGGTTACACTGTAGAAATTTTCCATCTGTTTCCAAATCAAGTAACCCTTTTGACAAGGATCTGTCCTGAGCTTGTATATTTCCTCCAAGTTGTCTGGCTTAACCACATTTCTTTCATTGCTAAACCTGCATGGAGAAAGCAATATTTTCAGTTTAAAACTATACAGTACTTCTTGTCTAAGTAGATTTTGACATTGTATAAGTTGGAAGTTTGCTTACCCTTGAAAGTATTGTGCTCCTTTTGTGTGACCATATCAGTCCTAAACTTTTTGGTGTTGTGCAGAATGGAGAAGTTTGCTTGTAGTGGCAGGTTTGCGTTTATTTTACTGGCACTATCTTGGGCTCTGCTGCCAGAAGTTATCCCATTTCCTGCTGTTTTGCCTTATGTTAACAAGTCTTTTGACACCCATAAATGTTGTAGCAATCATAACTTTGCCGGTGCATTCAGTTCCACTACATAAGAGCTTTCCAGTTACTTACCTTGTTATATCTTCCCAAAACCTTAAACTAGTTTTTAACAGTTTCACATTTTAAATTTGGAAAACAAATTTGTTACTACCGTTCTTCAGTTTTCCACCCCCAACTCAGAAAAGAAAGTGTGTAAAATTGATTTGTTGTTCCTTGTTACAGATATAGTACAGAGAATTAAATTTTCAAGAAAAAATTAAGCTGGAAATATACCTACATTCAAAATGTCATTGTAGGTTGTTTTTCTTGAGTGAAAATCATAGGTGCTTATATTTTAATTAATTGTCCAATAATGTACATTTCATGTTTTGTTTGTAGGTGAACAATCTACAACCAGTGAGTTATGACACAGCCTAATATTCAATGCTACTTTTGCATTGCAGACTAAATAATGAGAATTGGAATTTAGCTGTTTTGTTTTAAAAGGAGAAGAAAAAAATGACTGGGGTGAATTAACACCACTTGAGCATTATAATTGGAGTAATATATGTTGTCCATAAGTGTGTACTTTAAATCAGCTGATGAGTCTAAACAGCACTGGATAAAAGGCAATGTTATAATTGGGGTGTATGAAGTTCTAATTCTGGCTCTACCTCTGATGCTGTATTTAGAAGCAATCTGAAAAGTGAAAAAAAAAAACTTTTTTTTTTTTTTATGCCATAATAGGAGACGCCTTCAGTTGCACTCAAACCAGGTGTTTTTCCTCCTTGTGAATCAGCAGAGCATGGCATGTGTTTCCTTAACAATGGGGGAGCTGTATGAAAGAGAGAAAGATGAAGATGGATTTCTGTATATAGCATATGCATCACATGAAGGCTTTGGTGTATAAAGATGGTATCAATGAAGCAATGAACTTATTCCATATTTCTTTTCTACATTTAGATGAGCATATATTTTATTCTAGCACATCAAAGTGCACTGTGTATTTTGGTTCTGATGTGCTATAATCTACTTTTTCCTTTGCTATGGTGAAAAATACTTAGTAATGAAATAAAAATATTCTGACACTTGGGAGTCTTTTTTATTTTTTTCCCCTTTCTGTTCTAATATGGAATGCTGTTTTGATCATGTTTTTAAAATGAGTGCTTATAATCAGACTCAAGGAACTGTGCACTGAGTTGTCATTATTTATGTTTCATGCTAAACTGCTGTTTGGTAATTGCAACAGTATTTGCATGTTTTCATTTTTATTTTTTATTTTTTTTTGTAAAAATTGTTCATGCAATATTTAGTTTTATGGTTCTTCTACTGTTTTTTTTTTTTCATTGTTTGAATTCCTTAATGGACAAAAACATTAGTTTTTCTGCTTATATAAGTGTTCAATGATTATCTGTGTAACCCCAAACTCTGATTAATATTTCTAAAGATACTCAAGAAGCGCATATAGTGTATTAAATCTGTTTATATTTGTGATGTAATAAGCACAATGATTTGCCAAGCTTTTGCACTCCACTGGGAGGCTTTTTCAAGTCAATGGTAGACATAAAAATGCAGATTTAATACGCTATATGCGTTTCTTGAGTGTTCAGTCTGGTGTATTTAATTTCTAAAGATTTTATTTAGGTGAATGATCAATAATGTTATTTTCTTGTTGATCAATAATGTTATTTTCATCACAGTTGGTGTTTAGGAATTTTTGTGTTTGCCTACTGTTTTGGTTGATTAAACTTTCCAAGAACCAAAATTATCATATTATTAATGCAAATTGAATTGCTCAAATTTAGTCCCATGATTCAAGAAATTATTTAAAGAAATTAAATGTTACTGTATTCAGTTGGAAAAATAAAAGCTTCCTCTTTTTCTGGTAATATTCTAGCAGCATTATACAAATTCTCTTTTGTGGATTCAGTGTTCCCTGAACATATATTTGTTTCTTTTATTATTATTTCTTTGTATAATTCTTATTTCACAATATAAAAAATATTTTACAGATAAATTCTATGCACATTTCTTATATGTATTTACTTAACGTACATGCTTTCACATCAATATTTGTGCATTTTAATGATATTTGTGTCTTATAGGTATGGTTTCATGACTGAAACATACTGTGTGGTTAAAACGTGTTTGAAACTATTCTGAGATATAAATCCACTGTCTCCTAGCAGTGTAGATAGCTTTTAGAAAACAATTTGCATAATTTTTATTTTTGTTATCCATTATGTCATTCTTTTTTAGTCAACAGTTGTCCATGTGTTTAAAATTTCAACATCATCTCTACTGTGGCCATTCAGTTTCTGACTCGGTTGAGTATTGCATCCACATGTGTAATCAGTTTTTACCTTCTGCCGTGAAGCCAGTAGTTAGTTTATATTTTCCGAGTTAATGATTAAATTATTTTTCTTCTAATATCAAAGCTGTTTTTGTATATTTTTTGTTCCAGTTGTATTTATCCAGTTAAGTTAGTAACTTGTCCCAGTTAAGTTAGTGGCAGTTACAACTAACTGCCACTAACTTAAGCCACCTACCTGCTGATGTCATGCCAGTGGCCAGTGTGTACCTTGTCATCAGACGTTACTTTCTTTCCAACCCATTATATAATTCCAGCATTAAGCTTATTTCCAAATGTATTGGTCATGCACATAACTTCCCTCCTTCCTTGTCCATAAGGTTGATTCATAATTTTGAATCTTAAAAAAAGGTCAGTAGCTTAGTCCCTGAAATCCATCTCTCCTGGAATTTTGTAGATGTTATCCCTTTTGATTCATCCTACACATACAAACTTTACAGAATTTTTAAATCCTTTGGAAACTTGCTAATGGTCAAACCACCTTCCCAGCTTCTTGAACTGCTGATGGGGATTGTATTGTAGACTTGATTCACCATGTGTTAATTTTATTCCAGTTAACCCTTGTAATATGGACTCACCACATCATATCCCCATTATTTGAAAATACCTTCCCAAATCTGGCAACAAATGAATTAACATGCAGTTACCACCTTGTGTTTTCTACACTCACTAAGGCTGATGAAAATAAAGATTACTACTGAAACGGTCCTCTATTACATTTTTGTCACATAACCATACATGAGATTAATCTTGCGAATTAGCGGAATTCCTCTTTTTTCGTCGTCATTTGGGTCAATCTCGAGATTGATGCAGAACTAAAGATATTTTTTTGGGGGGGGGGCTTGTTTTCCGTCTGGGGACAGTATCTCATTTTTTAAAATTTGCGAAAATGAAACTTAAACGCAGTAAAGACTCTTCCCGTAATCGTAATTTCTTTTTACTTAAAACGCTGCCTGTGTCCAGTATTGTTAAATATCATTTTAGTGCATAAATGTTTGTATTTCATCATGAAATTGTGAGCAACGATTTCCGAAAACAGAAGTCAAGGACATCGCGAAAATTGCCCTATAGCGTTTTCAGGGACGAGTTTCTTCTTTGGATTCGAAGAATTCCGCCATTTTCGTGATCAATGCACAACTGAACGGCAATTTTTTGGGGGGGGGGATTTAATTTGTTAACCGTTTAAGGACGGAATTCCGCCCGTCGAATCTTTTGAAAACGGAAGTTGGGCGAAGCAAAGATTTCTCCTGTGATCTCTTTTTTTTTTTTTTTTTTTTTTTTTTTCCCCCTCGATATTCCTCCAAAACTACGTCATTTCAGCTTAAAAATGAAAGGAAAAGTTTCCGTAAACCGAAGTCGGTTGAAGGGAAGATTTCATCCCATAATCAAATTTTTTTTCTTCCCGCTATGGTCTCAATATCCAGTGTTGTTTTTAAATGCCCCCCCCCATATATGAATGTTTGTACTTAAGCTTGATAAGGGAGGGAAAATTTCCCAAAAACGGAAGTGACTAAGTTTAAAATTTGTTAGAACCAATGCACGGTATTCGAAAGTATTCATATTTTGCAGGTTACAACCATTTATTTAAAGTAGTGAAAGCTTTGATATCATGTATTCCTGGTCCTCAGGCTGAAAGTTCTTTCAGCGTGATGGCTAAATTATTGTCATCTGAGGGAATAAAAGGAAAATAAAAGTGGTGAAGAAATGGGAAGGAAAATCATATCAGCAGAGATTTGAATTAAGAATTAAATAAAGAATGCAGTGCAGCTGCAGAGTCAACGAAAGACAAATATGTCCATAGAACTTGCTGAGAAGAAAGCAACACAAGAGGGAAATCGAGCTGATGTTCTAGCAAGTACACAAAAGAAAAAAACAGTGGTGTGCTCTAAATAATCTACATAAATAAATTAGAGTGAAGAACTCCATCTTGCTCATGCTGTGTTATATATACACTTTCTCATCGCATGTTCTGATTTTTCACCACATTAAAAAGTTCAGCTTTTTTGTTCCTTGGTCGGTCTCATGTATGCATAACTTTCATGCCAAGAATTCTAATATGCCATTAGAAATTCCTTTTACTTTTCAACTGGAATTAAAATTGATGTAGTTGAGTCTTTCTTGTGTACTTCATATTATATGTAGTTGGGCACTTTACTTAGTTAATTTTAGATCCAAACCAGGCAGTGCTTTTATATATAAATCATCAACCATTATCAATCCATTGCTGGACAAAGGTCTCCCCAAGTTTCTTCCACAACAGTCTGTCTTGTGCTAATCATCTCCATGTTACTCCCACATTCTTTTGAATTTCATCCACCCATCTCCCATGTGGTTGTCTTCTTGGTCTTTTTCTGTCACTTGGAATCAAGTTTAAAATTTCGGTTGTCCATCAATGGTTTGTCCTTCTGGCAACATGTCCAGCCCATTGCCATTTCAGGGATTTTACTCTGATCATGATGTCTTCCACTCTTGTCATTTTTCTGATCCACGAGTTCTTCTTATCTCTCCTGGTTACACCAAGCATGCACCTGTCCATGCTGCTTTGAGTTGTCTGCAGTCTTTGTATGTCTCTTTTAGTTAAGGCCCACATCTCTGCTCCATACATAAGCACTGGAAGGATGCATTGATCAAACACTTTTCTTTTAAGACATAATAGCATATTGCTCTTGAAAAGTATACTGTTTCTTCCAAAGCTCTCCGCCACCCCGGTGGCACAGTGGTCTAAGCGATGGCCTCTGATCATTCGTCCGAAAGGGGTCCGGGTTTGAATCCCGGTGAGGCATAGATGTTGTGTTTGTCTTACGGCACTGGCTCTCTCCCTTCCCTGGAACCAGTGACCCTAAATTAGGGACGGGCAACTGCTTATAGCCCATTGAGTTGCTCACGGTGGTCGTTAAACCTCCAATAAAAAAAAAAAAAAAACTCTCCTGGCAGGTTTTATATGCTGATTAATTTCTTCGTCAATGTGACCCCCTTTGATATCTGCTGTCCAAGATAAATGTAGGTATCGGTTATCTCCAGCTTTTTCCCATCAATCGATAAATCTTCATTTCTCGTAAAAGCATTGTACATCAGTTTTGTCTTTTGAAAGTTCATCTTTAATCCCACTTCATTACTCTTGTCAGCAAGTTCCTGGATCATACTCTGCAGCTCTGATGATGTAGTTACAAAAAATGACTTATGGCATCAGCAAAACAAAGGTGAGTTAGATAATCTCCATTAATCTTTTATCCCTTTGTTTCCCAGTTCAGTGATTGAAAGACATTTTGCAATGTGGCATTAAGGAGTTTGGGAGATACAGTATCACCTTGGCTCACTCCTTTTCCGATTTTTATGAGTGCTGTATTCTCAAATAGCCAAATCTTTGCACTTTCACAGATGTTATTAATAATATTAATGTATGTATCTTCAATACCACAGGATTTCAAAGCCATTGTAACTTCTGATGGTTTCACTGAACCCAAAGGCCTTTTCATAGTCGATAAAAGCCATGCATAAGGGAAGTTCATATTCCCTCACTCTTTCAATTAGTTCTCTCAGTACGTGGATATGATCTATAGTGCTGTAGCCACTCCTGAATCCAACTTGTTCTCTCGATTGAGCCTTGTCCAGTGTTACCTTCAAGCAGTGTGAAAGAACTTTAGTGAAGATTTTATAAACCACTGATAGGAGGCTGATGGGTCTGTAGTTCCTGAGATCCTCAACGTCACCTTTTTTTATGTGGCAGGATAATTGTAGCTTTGTTCCAATCCTCAGGAATCTTCCCTTCATTAAGGCATTGTGTGAAAACTTGGGCAAATACTGTTTCAATTTCTCCACTTCTTGTATGATGTGTATGGTAATTCCTTCTTCTCCTGGAGCTTTTCCCCATTTCATGTTCTTGATTGCATGTGCGGCTTCTGCTGGGAGGACTGGAAAAACTCTGGTACTGGTACCTTTCGCAATGTCTGGAGTGCATGTATCATCCCTTTCATATAGTTTTGTGCAGAAATCTTTCACTCTTGTCAAAATTGTGCCTCTATTTTTTGCTACAGAGCTAACTTCTTTTCTTAGTTTTATAATCTGTTTTCTTCTTGCACTGACCTTTGCTCTCTTCAGGCTGTGGTTGTTTTCCCCACTAGTTTGCTGTTGAATTTCCTTACGTCTTCAGTGATGCCTTTTTGTACTGTCTTGCATAGCTATATATATATTCCACTTTGGAAGTCACATCTCCTTTAGTTGTCCTCATCTCTCTTCTTTTTTGCATCAGAATTTTGGTTTTTCCTGATAATTTGTCTATATGCAACTTGTTCTTAGTACCAGCTAATTTTGTTGCTGTTTTCATAACAGCTTTGGTTAGTTTTCTGTTAACTTCAGAAATGTCCACTTCTTCCGATGTTAGACCTTCTAGAGCAGAGAATCTGTTCCTCAGTTCCAATTTGAAGGTATTATGATGTTTTTTCAGGTTGGTCGTGTCAATACCCTTTGTTTGTTTTATGAGCTTGCCACGCTCGAGTTTAGCATTGAGGTGCATCTTACCATTCTATGGTCACTACCTGTGTTGAGCAATGGAAGCCCATCACGATTAAATCATCCCTTCCACTTATTTTACTCTCACGGCTGACGTTCCACTCTGTAGTGGTGTCATAGTCAACCAGCTGTCCAAGCGCTCCCCTGAGTTACATGTGAGTTCTGTGCTATTTGAGCAGCTTGCAATTTTTTTTTTTTTTTTTAACTACACAGAAATATCTCCAACTTTTTATCACAAACACTTATTTTACACATGCTCTTTCACATCATTACTTAAAAAACAAATCATTTTTTTTTTCAAGTAGTATTTACAGTCTTAACGTTTTCAAGGACTTAAAAATGAACTTTTTTTTTCAATGACCGTATGAACCATGTCTCTCTTATTTGTGGTCTTTATTTCTGATTCTGAGAAAAATTTCTGCCCACATTAGTAACATCATAGTACATGTCAGTGCAGTTTCATTAAAATCATTTCAAAAGTTATTAAGAAGGAGGCATTACTTTCAAGATGTCCCTTGTAGATGCGTCACCACACAGCAGTGTATGTGTGAGATGCATAATGCACCTCTAACTGTTGTGCATATTTAGTGTTTGTGTAGTCATTTGTTAATGAATGAACATGCTTGTTCTCTGCCTTTACCCATTCTACCAGAGAACTCGGAAACCCTGTGTCACCTTATAAGCAATGTCCATACAGTGTATTTGGGTGGGAGGAGGGGTGTAGTCCACTGTTTTTTTGTTGGCCTATTAGTTCCTTGTGTTTCTCCTTTGGACATATTTTTTGTTATATTTTTATTAGAGTTCTGAAGCATGGGACCATTAACATAATGGCCTTTTTTTTTTTTTTTTTTTCTGCGATGTTCATCTGCTGCCTAAAATAGATTTTTTGACAAATTTCACAGGTATGTCTCTTACCTGATTCCATTGATATCTATATTTAGTATCGAAAAAAAATTTGACAGCTTTTAATTTACTACAAAGGACACTACTTAGTTACACCGTAGCGTACGGGGTTCACACTCGTGAAAGAAGCCTGCTATTTCTGCCTTCAAACCCAGGAATCATTTACGCCGAAAAGCTCACCAGATGGCGCTTTTACCGAGGACAACCACAACGATTAGCCGCTGTTGGCGATCGGTGGTTGTGCTGTCAAACAGAATTAAATCGCATAAATTTTCTCCATAATCGCCAGAATTGTTTTATTTTTTCTGCGAAAGCGAGCGATGAATAATATTACATGACTAAAAAATAACATTGATGGTACATTTTATCAGTTCTCTCTAGAGTGCTAGATTACGGGAGAGGACTGATAAATTTCCTAAACTGCAGTGGTAAGTGTTTCTCTTAGTGTGTTTATTGATAGCAGAATTTAAAAAAAGGTAATTTTTTATGTTTATAGTATTCGTATATTTCATAATGCTGATGAGCATCAATTCCTTCTGCTGCTGCAAGTGCTGATATAGCAGATAAATATTTTTTAGTACATGGAAATATGTTTTTAAATAAAATTCTACAGGTTGCAGTGACGGCTCATGGTTGGAAAAATAGGTGAAGAGCTTAAAAGAGCAATATGAAAAGATATCTACTGTCTACAATGAAAATCACTTAGTAAGGACTTACCTATATTTTGTATATTAAATAAATTCTTCCTTTTAAAGCTGCAAATTTGTCGATCATGTCCTCATAAAGTGTTATGATCAACGAAATTACACCTTTCGGGACACATTAAATACATCGATGACCTGATATATAGAATTTTAGTATATGTATATTTTTAAGTAATTCATTGCTCCCAAATCATTTTGAAAGGTGATATTTCCTTACAACCTATGTTCTTTGTTTGAGCGTTCTGCACCCTTAAAAGGATCGTTATGCTCATGCTTTTCTGGCAGCACATTAACTTGTGTAAAAATATTTATTTAAGAGGAACGTAATGCTCTGCCTTAATTGTCCAATTTTCAGTTAAATTAAATCAAGGGAACCGTTCACAATTTGGTTGAAATTTTTACATTATAAAATGAGGCAGAAGGGTAATTTCTCTTATTGGAATGCATGTTGTACACAAATAAATATGATGATATGTGTCAGTCAGTTATACCCAAGGAGGTTAGAACGAGATAAACATTCGTGAAAGTTCAAAACAAATATAACGTTAATCATATATTTGTTTTGAACTTTCACAAACGTACCACTTTGCTTGTAGCCTACTGCCGCGAACGGCAGCAATTAAAGTTTGGGAAACCTGGTGGTTTCCATGGCTATTGCAATGCATGTTGTTTTCGCTGAATCGCATTTATTCGTAGCAAATATTTATAATTGTTCATCGTAACATGCCGCCGATGTGTAAGAAAACGCTGCTGAATTTATAAAATTCGTAATTATTTTGAGGCACCTACCCATTTCTATTTCAAATTCATGAAACGTTCGTGCAAGTTCAAAACAAATATAACGTTAAAATTAAAAACTTCACTCTTTTATGAAGTATAATTCATTTCCAGTTTGATATTAACACGATTACTGCTACCAAATATAACGCAATTCGAAAATGCACACAGCTGAAACTGCACGAGTATCATGTAAACAAATCAAACTTTCCACAGTTACCTGCTCTAAACTTGCTTGCGAGAATATACAAAACGCACTCAGCAATACCTCATTTCTTTTATATAAAACTAATTTATAAAAAAAAAAAACGAGAAGTATGCAGTTTCGTAACCTACGGCAGTATACTAACAGTCAAGGAGGTTAGAAGTAAGAGGAGCTGGCAACAGTCCCTCTCCCTGTGCTTCTGGCATGACGCCACTTTTTATCAGCTGACTACGCCAATGCGCCCAACCTAAGAATCTCCTGTATATCTCTGGGGAAATCGCGATTTTGAACGGGTTTTTCGGACCCTTACTCTACCCATACAGGCATGAAAAAATTGAGGCAGAAATATTCATTCCCATAATAAAAAAATTTCAAAAAATAAACAGGAAAATATGTGTTGTTCTTTCTTTAAAAAATTGAACAAAATAATGATTTTTTGAGCGGAAGTGCATAGTGCGCATGGTTACTTACTGCCCATGTGCAAGTAACCATGTTTAAAAAATAACAAAAAGCCTAATGTTAAGAAATAAGAAGTCCGAAATATTCCTTCTTTCCATCCTTGGATTGCATGCGCTAAGCAAAACTGCTTAAGCCACAGGAAGTGACGTCACGTTCCCAAACTCTCGCAGCGCAGACTCCACCACCTCAGAGAGAGGACAGAAACAGCTGATGTTTTGGCTTCACTCAAAACGGTCCCTTCACCTCCTCCTCTTCTAACCTCCTTGCTAACAGAAAGGCAATGTTGTCCTCGGTAAAAAGAGTCATCTGGGGTTGACGTTAAAGTGGATGGCGTTCCGGCATCATGACGTCACACCATTCGTTCGGCTCGGCGCTCGGAAAACACTCGAAGTGGGTCGTCCCGTAGCTGCTCTTCGAAGTTATCTAGCAGCGGAAGCAGTAGAATATATCGGTCTGCAATAGCAGAAAAATGTTAACAATATTCATTCCACATTAACCAACCCAGTTTTTCATTTGGGGGGGGATTACATTCATTTAGCACAAGGCCACACGCACGATATTTCTTCACATACATATATATTTCGGATAAAGGTGCCAAAATTCGGTTTAATTATTCTGAGATGAGAAGTCAAGAATTTCTGACTTCGTCAAGCATCTCCTGTAATTAAAATTATTAACTAGTGAAAACATGTTTTCGTGTTCGTGCATTATCTACGAATATTGTGGTCTTTTTTTTTTTTTTTTTATTGCCTATATTATTATTATATTATTTAGCTCTGTTACAAGCCTGTGTTTGCTGTTTAGTTACAATGACCACAGAGTGCCATGATTTGCACTTTTTGATTTAGGGTTTTCACTCATTTATTCGAGGTTTTCCTGTTGAATTTAATATGTATTGGCTGTTGTTTGTTTTTTGCGTGGATTTTATTGCTACTGACTATTTTTAGAGAACACATTTCAGTATTTGTCTGTTATTAAGAGCTTTTCTTAGATCCTTGCTTCATATCTCACTGGAACTTCAGTGCATGCAAGTTTTTTCATTTCCAGGGACTTTTACTCATACAGTTGCTGGTTAATCTAGAGGAGTGTTGGAACTTTTTATAAAGCTAAAAGTTAGTTCAATAGCTAACATGTCTTTTAGGTAGAATTAAATCTCCTTGGCTCTTAGAGCCTTGAGCACACTAACTTTTTTTAGTTTTCAGTTTTTCACTTAGTACTTTCACTTTTAAGGTTATTTAGCTGCCGGTGTTGGTTTTTTTTATTTTACTAGTTTGTTCTATATATTTCCTACCCAAACCACCATTGATTTAGTTTCTATTGCACCTGGGTTCAGTAGCCTAGTTAGAAATTTCTTAAGGGGCACGGGGAGATCTATGGGTATGGTTCATTGGTGAAAGCCTCATATATGCATATATATCGCTTTAAATTCGTGCTCTTTCCTCAAGGGGGATCTAGACCTGGGGACCCCCTCCCTGGCTATGCCTGGGTTTTTATTTGGAGCTTGAGCACACTTTTTGGGGAAAAGCAAAAAATGGCTAAAATTATTGCCCAAATAAAATTATTTTTGGTGTTTTGATCTGTTTAGGGACCAGGATTATGCTGTTAAATTTATTTATGGATAATAAATTTATGGATAAATAAATTAAAGTGCAAATCCCAGGAAAATTACTGGGTTTTTTACCTCAACTATGCATGAATAACCAGATTTTGCTCTAATTTTTCTAAGTCTTGGAAATTGCTTTTTTTTTTTATTGTAGGTTTTACGACCACCGTGAGCAACTCAATGGGCTATAAGGAGTCGCCCGTCCCTAATTTAGGGTCACTGGTTCCAAGGAAGGGAGAGAGCCAGTGCCGTAAGACAAACACAACATCCGTGCCTCACCGGGATTCGAACCCGGACCCCTTTCGGACGAATGATCAGAGGCCATCGCTTAGACCACTGCGCCACCGAGGCGGCGAAATTGCTTTCCACAGCTTAGGAAAACACTTTTTATTGAAGAGTTAAACTCTCCAAAGGGCAGAGAATATTTCAAGGGTCAGTTTTATCCAGATATTAGTGATTCCTGGATAGACAGAGAGCCTAGCTTTTACTTGTTCAATGTTTAAGTGCAGTGACTTGCACTTAATCAATCAGGAGTTTCACTCTTTGATTCCAAGTTTTCTTGTTGAGTTTAGTAAATGTTGACAGATTTTTTGTAGGTTTTATTGTTACTGATCTTTTTCTTAAATAGCATCTTTAAATATCAGTCTGTGAGTTGTAATTTTTCTTAAATCCATCCTTCGTTATCCAGTGGGCACTTCTGTGCACGTGGGTTTTTCACCTCAAGGGACATCTGCTCAGAAGGCTCCTGGTTGATCCAGTGCGGGGGGGGTAACCTTTTGTAGAGCTAAAAGTTTATTGGTCAACCTTACTTTTAGCTAGAATCAAATATTCTTGGCTCTAGTTTTTTTTTGTTTATGAGAGCCCACCATCCCCCTGATTCACCTTTTTGTGAGTTTTCACTTATTATTTTCACTTTTAAGGTTATTTAGGTGTTGGAGAAGGGGGAAGGGGGTTACAATTTTATTTTATACATTTCCTTGCAAATTCACCCTAGATTTAACTTCTTGGTAAACCTGGATTTTTATTTGGAGCTGAAGCACACATTTGGGAATCGTGCATTATCTACTGCAAAACATCAGTTTTATTTAAAGATTTTCAATAAAATACTCAATTACATGAAAGAAATTGTTGGTTTACTTTTCATAATTGTGTATTACTGTTTCAATGTAAAGATCGTTTTTATATTAACCCCCCCCAACATAATTTTGAAAAGGAAGGTTGAATAATGAGATTAGAAGTAATGCTATTTAGAAGAACCAAGTGGATGTATATATTTTTTTGGATAAAAACAGACAACACAGCTGATCATTGTTTTTACTACATAGAATAATTCAATGAAACTACCTAAGATGCCAAATTGTTTGGCATTTATGTGCAAATATAGTATATTTGAAATAAATACCAAAGCAGATATATTTAATGATGGCATATATTTACTTTTTATTGTTTTAAATAAGAAATAATGTATGGGAGTTCATGTTTTGGGGTTTCAAAGTATCTATTATAGAAAGTATGTTTTTAAATAAATTAGTCCTTTCATTACTTTTTTTTTCTTTTTGATGTTTAACAACCAGCGTGAGCAACTCAATGGGTTATAAGCAGTCATCAGTCCTTAATTTATGGTCACTGGTTCCAGGAAAGGGAGAGAGCCAGTGCCGCAAGACAAACTCAACATCCATGCCTCGTCGGGATTCAAACCAAGACCCATCTTGGGCGAACGGTCAGAAGCCAGCGCTTAGACCAGTGCACCCCAGGGTAGAACCCATACCTTACAATCTAAAGTAATGTTATGTATATACATTTATGAATTTCAAACTCTTCCGAGACCCCCCACCCGAATGGTCAAAAGTAATTTTCCTGTAATTCATAAAGTGAATTTGTTGCACTACAGGGAAAATGTATTTCAACCCTTCCAGTGAGGGGGCCAACTTAACATGTAAGCAGGAACAGCATGTGCCCAGGAACAGAATCAAAAATAACCTTGTTATATGCCTGCTTCCACTTGTGATAAGAGGGTTAAAATACATTTTTGAGATAAACAGCAAATTCAATAAAAACTGATGTGAAATATTTTGTAACAGTGACAAAAAATTGTTAGATTTAATTGAGAAAACATTGGTTCCTCCCCCACTACTAGAAAAGCAGCTTTTTGCCTTCTATTGCAACTTTTTTTTTTTTGTTCATTCATTTTCTGATATTTATCCTTATTCCAGATTAAACCCATACATAACACTCATATATAGCAACCTGCATGATTTAACTTCACCCTTTCAAACTTGAATCCTTGCTTTGTTTTCATCAAAGATTGAAACAATGTGTTTATTTTGTTTATACGCCATGCAATCAGAACTGCTATCATGTGTCAGGAAAAATATAAGTACAACAGCTGAATTTGCATGATACATCATATGTAGGTTGTATCATGAATACAAACCTACATATGAACTATTTATTTGGCTGTTGTCGCAGCCAATGAGAGAGATCTATCTTGTTGGCTGTTGTATAAATGGAGTGCACAAATTGCAGAAGGGTTAATTTCCTTGTTACTTTCTCAGTTTTTTTGTAACTTTCCTAAAGTGTGTGTGTGTGTGTGTGTGTGGAAAAAAAAGGTGGTTTTTTTTTGTTGTTGTTGTTGTTGTTGTTTTTTTAAATAAAAAAAAAGTCCCAGACAAAAAATCCTAGACTTTTTACTATTTACATTTTTTTTTTTTGCCAAAAAAGAAACTAAAAATAATTCCCGCTTACAAAATATGCTATTGGTTACATATTATGCAAGCAAAGCTGTACATTAGAGAAATGAACAATACTATTTATTCACGTGTTGATGGCTGTCGAAAGTGCTTCATTTCTCAAGGATTGCAACTTAATTTTTTGAAGGTGTCGTAGGGGGAGAGAGATTTGCTTGCTTGAGATCTTTAGCTATAGCCAATGCAGATATCACTTTAGGATGATAGTGGCATTAGAGTACCTCATTTACCCAACTTGTCTGCTTGTGACTGGATGTGACTTTGGCTTTAAGATGTCAAATGTGAGCAGTGCTCCAGATTTGGGTGGCAAAATTACTCTGCAGGCCTGTGTGGTCCTGTTACTTGGGATACAGTTAAGGGTACTTTGGTCTGTGTCTTCTATTAGTAAAAGCTTTGGAAACATACATTCAGTTATAGTCAAGTTAACAAATCTGTGTTATGGCTATGGCTGGATCCTAAAAATTCCAACTGGTTTCCATAAATCTTAAATATTTGTCTAGCACTGTAATATGGGATCATGTAGTTCACAGGATAATTAAAACTTTTTAATCTTGGAGGGTGGGGGGTATTTCATTTATGCATTGGTCTCATTGAAATTCATCATAAAAAATTTAAATTTATCATACAGTGTACGGGTCTCAAGAGCCAGTTTGTAATACCGTGAGCATATCGCCCAGTATGTGCATGTGAATCAAAATTTACAGGAAAACAACCTGTGTATTTTTTAGTTTCCTGTAAATGTGAAATTGTGTGCACAAATTACTTTCCTATAAGATATGAATTACTAATTTACAGGAGAGTAATTTCTTTATTCTTTTGTTTTTCTTTTTTAACAATCTGAAATTAAAAGCTTTTTGTTCTGCTGTAGATATAGTAAAGCTGTTATTATGCACCCATTTAAAATTAATCATAACTGATAAAAATGTAGTGCACATTACAGAATATTCAATGTGAGGATATAATCTTTAGTCCTGTATGAATTAGACACTGCATTTTTAATCATTTATTTTATTGCACTTTGGTACCATGTAAAATGTTGAATTACCAGCAGTATTTCACTGTTGAAAATTAAACACACAGATAGCATAGACTGCCTTGCACAAGAGGAAATAGTTGAGACTATTTTCTCTTGTGCAAGGCAGTCTTGCGCAAGGTATGACACTGTTGAGACTAATTTCAATCATCATATATCTTGTCAGACATAGTAGTGCATACAGAATTTCTTCAAGGGAGGGATCCAATAAAAAATCCATGGGACAAGCACAAATGCGTCATGTGCATATGTACCTACTCCGACAAAATTAGAAACAGTAAATGTATACACTATATTGACAAAAGTCACCGGACACCTAGAAAAGAAACGCAACATAGCATTTATTGACATATATTAGTACAGTGTTGGTCCACCTTTGGCCTTAACGCATGCACTGACCCTTTGAGACAAGGTTTTGGAACACAACGATAGGTATGAGCTTTCATTCAGTATATAATGCTGTCGCTAACTGTTTGCTTAACAGTAGATCTTGGTTCCAAACTTCTTATGCAGTGCTCTATGGGATTAAGATCAGGGCTCTTTGCTGGCCAGTCCACACATGATGTGAAGTTATCGTCAAACCGCGTCTTAACAGTCCTTGCTTTATGGATCGGTGCATTATCCTGCTGGTACCAACAAGGCTTGGTTTCATAGTATTGCCACAGAGTTGGTAGGGCATAATTGTCCAGAACATCAAGGCAGACTTGCTGGTTAACAGGTTTGTCCAGAATAACCAATGGGCAGGGACCATACCACAAAAAACACACCCACATGAGTACACTACCAGATCCATACTTGACCGTAGGAACAGTATACTGTGGTAAATAGCTTTCCCCTAGCTGCCACCATACCCACACACGGTCATCAGACTGATGGATCATGTATCTGGATATATCAGTCCATAGGACCCGTTTTCATTGATCTACGGTCCACTATAAATGTTCTTTACACCATGTTAAACGACTATTATCATTCCACTCGGAATGATAATCAAGTTCTCTGCGAATGGTACATGCATATACCGAGGTTCCAGCATTTTCACTCACCTGTATAATGAGGTCTTATAAAGTACTCCATCAATTACCTGCAACGACTCTCCTAAGGCTTCAAAGTCCTATCACTAATATTCTTTAGTCTGCCGGACGTTTTGCTGCTTCAGGCATGCCATGTGTCTTCTACTTATTCAGTACATCCAAAACAGTTGACTAGGTATGTTTAAACGCCTCTCGGTTTCTCTTATGGACAACAAACTAATATAACACCCCAACAATCTTTCATTTCTCAAAGTTCTCTCCCACCGTAAAATTTTTACTAACCTCACAGTGTGATATGATCGTGGTCAGCTGCAGGCTTGTTTTTATGCCATTTGCAGCTGTACCCCGCATCTTAACAACGCAGCGGATCTGTTCATTTGCTTTTGAAGGGGTGTCTGGTGACTTTTGTCAATATAGTGTATCTCAAATGCGTGGAAATAATGTAAATAGACGAAGTCATCGCTCTGTCCACATTATTTTATAAACAATGCATAGCAACTGAGAAATTGCTCTGACACCGCGGGGATCGAACCCCAGATCTCTCGATAACTAGCGGAGTGTGTTCGCTTTGCGCTACGGTGCCAACAATTCACAGTGGTATGTGTGGTTTATCAGTTATCATCTGACTACACAAATCCATATTGATGGGATCAGCAACTGATGAGTCCCCAACTGGTGGCATTAACAGGACAAGATATTTAATTATAGCCAATAAATCCAAAGGGTGAGCCGCCCGGGTGACGCAGTGGTCTAAGCGATGGCCTCTGATCATTTGTCCGAACGGGGCCCGGGTTCGAATCCTGGTGAGGCATGGATGTTGTGTTTGTCTTACGGCACTGGCTCTTTCCCTTCCCAGGAGCCAGTGACCCTAAATTAGGGACGGGCGACTGCTTATAGCCCATTGCGTTGCTCACGGTGGTCGTTAAACCTCCAACCAAAAAAAAAAAAAAAGGGTGAAAGAAATGGTAAATATATTTTAAATACATGGAAATAATATAAAGACCCGATGTCATCACTCTGTACACATTATTTTATATATGCATAGCAACTGAAAAATGCCGCGGCGCAGTGGTCTAAGCGATGGCCTCTGCCGCCCCGGTGGCGCAGTGGTCTAAGGCGTTGGCCTCTGATCATTCGTCCGTAAGGGGTCCGGGTTCGAATCCCGGTGAGGCATGGATGTTGTGTTTGTCTTACGGCACTGGCTCTCTCCCTTCCCTGGAACCAGTGACCCTAAATTAGGGACGGGTGACTGCTTATAGCCCATTGAGTTGCTCACGGTGGTCGATAAACCTCCAATCAACAACAACAACAACATCACTCTGTACACATTATTTTATATATGCATAGCAACTGAAAAATGCCGCGGCGCAGTGGTCTAAGCGATGGCCTCTGATCATTCGTCCGAAAGGGGCCCGGGTTCGAATCCCGGTGAGGCATGGATGTTGTGTTTGTCTTACGGCACTGGCTTTTTCCCTTCCCTGGAGCCAGTGACCCTAAATTAGGGACGGGCGACTGCTTATAGCCCATTGAGTTGCTCACGGTGGTCGTTAAACCTCCAATAAAAATAAAAACAGAAAAATGCCGCCCCTTTTCTTTCTTTTCTTTGATTGGAGGTTTAACGACCACCGTGAGCAACTCAATGGGCTATAAGCAGTCGCCCGTCCCTAATTTAGGGTCACTGGTTCCAGGAAGGAGAGAGCCAGTGCCGTAAGACAAACACAACATCCATGCCTGACCGGGATTCGAACCCGGACCCCTTACGGACGAATGATCAGAGGCCAACGCCTTAGACCACTGCGGCACCGCCCCTGTGGCGCAGTGGTCTAAGTGATAGCCTCTGATCATTCGTCCGAAAGGGGTCCGGGCACAGCCCCCTAGATACTGACTGAGGCCTGGGCGAGCCGCCCCGGTGGCCTCTGATCATTCGTCCGAAGGGTCCGGGTTCGAATCCCGGTGTGGCATGGATGTTGTGTTTGTCTTACGGCACTGGGCAGCCCCGGTGGCGCAGTGGTCTAAGGCGCTGGTCTCTGATCATTCGTCCGTAAGGGGTCCGGGTTCGAATCCCGGTCAGGCATGGATGTTGTGTTTGTCTTACGGCACTAGCTCTCTCCTTCCTGGAGCCAGTGACCCTAAATTAGGGACAGGCGACTGTAGCCCATTGAGTTGCTCACGGTGGTCGTTAAACCTCCAACCAAAAAAAAAAAAAAAAAATCTTACGGCACTGGCTCTCTCCCTTCCCTGGAACCAGTGACCCTAAATTAGGGACGGGCGACTGCTTATAGCCCATTGAGTTGCTCACGGTGGTCGTTAAACCTCCAATCAAAAAAAAAAAAAAAAGGCCTGGGCGATCGTTTTGTGACATCACGAACGGCGGCGGAACCAGCTTTCTCCAGACGAAAACGTTTCACAGCTTGAGCCAAGAGCTCGTGGTTATTTAAGCGATGCAATTCTATTAGCATTTGTTTTAAACTGCAAATATATTTCTCAGGCATCGGATATTTTAAAGATGAAAATTATCGATCGCTGACGGCGTTTTAAAATAGTAGCAGTTTTATATCAAAATGCACTTAATTTTTTAATGGTTACGTATACCAGGACTCGATATCGCAAAAATAAATAAATTCCGTTAAGCGATTATAAAGACGCTAAAAATGAATTAATTAATGTAATTGATCTTTAAAATAAATACCTAAATTTTCCGTTGACATTCGGGATAAAGTGTTTTGCTAGGTTTTCAGGCTTGAAAAAAGTTTTGCATTGTTTCTTTTACTAACTTAATATAAACAGCAAACATATGCCAATCGAATAAAATAAAATACAAAATAAATTAGTAAGTATATATAAACAAACTTGGTATGCCCATAATTCACATCACTGATGTCGCAATTAAACTTAACACAATCATCTGTACCATGAATAATAAATTGGCCACAACCGATATTATGTTGTTGGGATTTTTTTCTAAAATAATGTTTGCCAATATCCAGTATATTATGCTCATGCACTAATTTCATATCAATGTGGTGATAGATGGCATTAGAATAACTGCAAATAGTAAAACAGGCTTATAACACATTTACTTACCACCATATGCTGCAATAATAACATCAGTTAGTCTTATAAGGAGTCATTTAGATTGTTTGTTTTTTTATTATTATTGTTGATGGCTTTTGTTTAGCCATCAACAACAAAAAAAAACTAAATGACTCCCCCTTATAAGACTAAAAGATATTGTTATTGCAGAGAAGCATACAGATTGTTTTTTTATTATTATTGTTGATGGCTTTTGTTTAGCCATCAACAACAAAAAAAAACTAAATGACTCCCCTTATAAGACTAAAAGATATTGTTATTGCAGAAAAGCATACAGATGGTGGTAAGTAAAATTTGTATCTAAAATCCTGATAACTAATAATATAAATTACTAGCGCATTCCATAACCTGACAGGTGCACAATCAAGTTTAGGTGGTTTTCGTGTACCATCTGTAGTGTGAAATTTATTATGTTTACATGTGTGCCAATTGTGTTTGCTGGTATGTGTACCTGCGAAAAAAGCCCAAGCCCAAATTAAATTGATTGCAATTAATATCATCATGAGCGAGGAGTCCATGGCAGCTATGGAAGCGCTACTACCCTTAGATTATATGTGGTCTTATTTTCAACTATTACCCTTGTATAAAAATGAAAAAACAAATTACTGAAAATTTAATTGAAGTTGTGAACAGTAATTTTGGGTTTAACTAATGAGAAATTGAGCAAACGTAAGCTGAAATCAATGATAACGGAACAGATATAAATTAGCGATGCATTGCCATTTTTAATTCACATAGGTTAACATTTATTGCATAAAGAGTTGTTTATATTTCAGTAGGATGTTCCAACTCAAGCGATTCTTGAGATAACACATTAGGAAATTTATGACCGATTTCTTTTAAATTAAACCCAGTGACTTTTTTCATTTCAAAATCTGTATGTCAAGTACTCTTTAATAATTCCTAAATACCGAAAAAATATATGTGTTATTGGACAATGTCATCGCTCTGTCCACGTTATTTTACAACCAACGCATAGCAACTGAAAATTTGTGGTTCGGCACCCCTGGGATCGAACCCCAGAACTCTCGATAACCAGTCGAGTGCGTTCGAATTTACGCCAGTGCGCCGAACAATTCTCAGCGCCATATGTGGTTATATCAGTCAGCATCTGACTACACAAACCCTATTGATGGTCTCAGCAACTGAGATGTCTCCATCTGGTGGCATATAACACAGCCTTTTTAATTGTAGAGCTGATAAATACAACGGGCGATAGAAATGGTGAATATATATCAAGTACGTGGAGATAATGTAATTGGACGATGTCGTCGCTCTGTCCACGTTATTTTACAACTAACGCATAGCAACTGAAAAATTGTGGTTCGGCACCTGTGGGATCAAACCCCATTCGAGTGGTTATCGAGAGTTCTGGGGTTCGATTCCAGGGGTGCCTTTTTAAATCATACCCCCTTAGACCCATTTCATTCAAAATTTGTAAAACAATTTCCTTTGCCCAAAATCCCAAATGGCAATTTTGGAGTTTGTGACTCAAACCACTGCACAAGTAGCCTTAAAAATTTTCTCAGCCGTTTCCTTCTTAAATCAAACACTATTTGACTGATTTCATTTAAATTCAACAAAATTAATACCTTGTGCTGTGGTAATATGTCCAAAACTAAATTTGAAATTTGTAGCTGACGCCAGGCATTGAAATTTGCTTTAAGATGGCTTTTGGCCAGTGTTAATCTAAATCGAAATTTTGTTTATGATTTACTACGGTTGTAGAGGAGATTATAAATCTCGAGTTTTAAATTCTTAGCTCAATCTCTTCATGAATTATCGTGCATACGTACAGACAAATAAACGGATGCCAAAGGAAAAAACTGCACTCGCCTAACTTTCTCATATAAATATTGTAAATTTATATCGACAGGAAAAAAATGCATAACGTTGCATAGAACATGTATTTGTGGATGATTGTTTTTTAATAATAGAATGCATGTGGTTCTCCTCTGTCCAGAGAACCAGGTGCATTCAAGAAAACTGATTCATCCGTCATGAACACCAAATAGTATGGCATAACGAAAAGTCCAGATTTTAAAAATGTGAGTAAGATTTTTAAAAAGTCAGTGCAACATATGGTAAGTGAATTTTTTTTTTCTAAAATAATGTGCATTATCTAGCAAAAAAAATAAATAAAAAATACAATTTTTAGTTCCGAGTCATTCGAAGTGGTACCGTCAGTGCTGCATTTTGGAAAAAGTATTGTTTATGTTCCGATACTTTAAAATCTTGAAAAAAATTATTTCCATACATTTAACGACAAAAGTGCTTGCTTTGTTTCACACTTCGAAAAAAAAATGCTTTCATTGGAATTTTCCGGGGAAAAAATCGATAAAAGGGCTTTTCTGGGTCATTCTGAAGTTCTACTGTGCAGAATACAGTGAAACCTAAAAAATCCAGAAAACCGGCAACTTCAGAAATTTGGCATTTGTTTAATTTCGTTTTCGTGAGAACATCCGATGTTTCACCAATAACCATGTAAATGTCCCAATGCACCGTCCCAACAACTCATGACGAGATCATCCGATCTCAGCGTGCGGATTGCCGATAGTTGCCTACGTGTAATATCAGGTTTCTCAAATTCGTCATCTCATTGGGCCGCACTGAAGTGACGCGGTCCAATGAGGCAATGAATCGGTATGTAAGTTTGAATTTGAAATGCACGACGAACATGTGATGATGATCTATGCTTGGTGGCAGTATGTGGATTCGATCGTGTAATGACATCTACATCGGCCTTCATGATGCATCACGGAAATCGCCTTCACAATGTATCGTAGTTACAAAATTTTACATCGATGTTACGAAAACCCGTAACATCCAAGGTACTTAGAAGAGAAAGGTAGGTCAAAGATTTTGTGCGGTCTTCCCCCTCGCTGCTTCTAGGAATCATGACGTCAGCTGGTTCCAAGCCCCCGTTTGAGGAAAGACGCTGTAATACAAGGTCAACCCCTTCGCCTAGTGCTTTCTTTGCATTGTAACTTGATCTGTTTGTTGACTGATCAGGTTTCTCGAATTGTCTGATTTTTATGATTTCTATCTATATTTCAATAGTTTATGGAAAGCGATGGGAATTACTGTCACTCAAACATTTATTCAAAATCCGTGGGATAATGAAAGAAAGATTTGGGCATTTGCTGATATCCCACATATGATAAAAAATTCTGAGGAACTATTTTATAGACCAAGGCTATCAGATTGGTGCAAAACTTATTACAGCTAATTTAATTGACAAAATGTTAAAATATGATAGTGATGAAATGCAACTATGCCCGAAACTTACGACAAAACTCTTGGAAGTAAGGGGAAACGAAAGGCAAAGGGTTAATTTTGCTGCACAATTATTTTCCACTCATACTGCTACGTTACTAAAAAAAATTCTCCCGGATGAAGTTATTGCCTCTGATTTTTCACAGACCGTAAATTATTTCTCTGATGTTTTCAATTCAAGAATGCCGGTTGCGAAAAAAAGTAAATATATCTCAGCCTACGGAAACAATATTACTGAGCAAAACCAACTTTTACACAAAATGGAACAAATTATTTCTAATTTAAGAGTCATTGGTAAAAAAACCATGCTTCTCTTTCAAAAAGGAATTTTTGTTTCTATTAGGAGCTTATACGGACTGTGATGATGTAGCAGCATTCAATGTGAAATATGTTATGACGAGCAGATTAAATCAAGATGTGTTAGAAAATATCTTCTCTCAAGTTAGGGGTTTAGGACAGTTTTACATGCATCCACTTCCAACAGACATCAAAGCACGACTGAAAATGCTGCTCTTGGTTCGAACCTTCCTTTGCCTGTGAACTGTAATGTCCAAAATGACAGCGACAAAATACTCAGTGCAACATTATTATTTGACTTTTGTGATAAAGAATTCCCAACAACTAGTACGGATGACGAAACAGGTAATGAAATAAAGCACATCCCATGTGAACTATCTGTAGAAAGAGGTGAAGAGAGACCGGAAGCGATACGATATTTTGCTGGCAGCTTGGCGTATAAACACAAAGATCAAAATCTAGGTACGTATGAATTTCAGGCGCAGAATACAAACCAGAAAGGATGGATCGAATTTTTGTCAAGGGCTGCCCTTATGATACCGAACGAAAATTGGGTAAAAACTTTAAATCATTTTGAAACAGTTTTCTCCGAAATTCATGGTAATAGCCTCTCTAAAGTGAAAGAAATAGTTAGAAAACTGCAAGAAAAACTACTAGTCAAGTTTCCGAATATTGATCAACGAGTAATTAAAACATATTCGTGAGCCCGAACGTTTTCCCGCATGAAACATCTAAATTCTTTTCAGTCAAGGAAGTCTATGAAACGAAAAGATCCTGACAGAAGAAATTCTTCTTTATCAAGAGAGGAAAAGAAAATGAAAGAATGGAAGCAAAGTTCCCACCACTAGCAACAATCTGAATAACGTATGATTTTTTTTTTCATTGTCAACAGTTTAACATACATAGAATTTGAAATGTAAATTTCATGGCATAAATCTTCTGGCATAAGTCATTTTACATGTGCAACACTAAATCGAAGTATTCCACATAGTAAAAATTGATTTGCTTCGCACAGCATGCGCAAGGAATTTAAAATTAGCTGTTTAAAACGAAAGCAATGTTGCATCTGTGTATTTTCATAAAACAAAAGAAATTATATTATCTCAATTTTAAGTTTGTTCAAAACATTTTCGTATTTAAAACAAACAAAAAACAAACAAACACACAACTGTAAAATGAATCTTTGCTAGTTCCCTTTTCACATTCGTTGTAAAGCACGTGGAGCCACAGAAGGAACCAGCTGACGTGGAGGGAGGACCTCCCGCTGTTTGTTCACAATCTTTGCCCTACCTCTCTCTTCTAAGTACCGTGCGTAACATCCATGAAAAATTCACATCTTGTTTTCGCGAAGTATCGATACATCGCCCAGCCCTAGCAGTTGCTCTGGCTTTTTTTTTTTCTAGTTTTTGCCTAACCATTCGCCAAATTCAATTTTTTCTAGTTTTTATAAAAAATAGTACAAAAAGGTAATCGCCAATATTTTCGCCAAAATGTTTTTTTTTTTTCACAAATTGTAAAGAATACGATTGGCAGCACGACCCCTATTTAATTTATAAGGCGTGGACGTGCAAATTTTCATTAAAGTGACCTGTTACGTGTAAGTACATGCTTTCCATAACGCCCATTACACAATTTTTGGACAGCTTCATAAATCCGGCACTTGTCCGGTCCTGTCGATGCCGGATTTTCTAGGTTTTACTGGATTTAATTTGACTACCAAAATATGCCTTACAGTCCAAGTGGACACACTACATTTGATTATTTGGCAGGGACCATACAATTTAAAACTTACCTTATTTTGACTTCGCTCCCCGGGAAGAGCAATCCAACCCGGAAGTTTCAAATTCTTTAAATGTTGGCCATATAAGGAGCAAGTTGATGAAAGTAAACTCTGGTAAGAAAATTATTTTATTGTTAATTTATCATGGACAATCACAAAAATGAAAAGCAATGGTTTCATTAGCAAAAGCTGGCTAAACACTATTTTGTATAGGTCCAGGCCTCATTATTATTATTTTTTACTTGTGCAATTATTTTGCAACTTTGTTTCTTTTTAATTTGCATAAACTTTTTGTTGCATGAAGTTATCATTTCGCACTTTGCTGTAATTATTTAGTAAAATGTTGCATATTACTTTAAGGCACATTTGTAGAACATCTAAAGATGATTTTCCACAAGTGCAGTAATTCTCACACTCCTCCAGCTGCTGCAGAGTTAACTGAAAAAGAATTTCTTTCTGATGGGAGCAACCCAAAAACTTGGACTCATTTTCTTCACTAAGTAACCATAAAAACACACAGTAACATGAAACCGTTGCTGTCACCACCGAATCTTCAGGATAACTGAGACCCCCACGATCTACCCCAGTTAGGTATACAAAATCATAAGATGATGCAATATCAAGATCTATTAACTTATCCTTAATTATAGAAGTATGACAGTTCTTGCATGACAATTTAAGCTTTGTTTTATAGGCAGAATAACCAGCAAGATACACAAGTACAGGCTTGATTTCTTCAGGTGCATCTAGTACGCAATACGAAATGTTTGTGAAACGATTTGCCTCAATTTCATTGAGAGCTTCCATGCTAGTACTTACATTATTTTGAGAATCAACAAACTCTGTTAAAAAATCAATGACAGGAACTTGGCCATACCTAGAGGAGCGCAGATGCAGTAGTACATTAAGCCGCATTTTTTTCTCAGATTCAAGCACATCTTTAACAGAAATATTATAATTAGCTCCACTCAGCTGCCTGTAAAAACTAAAGTGTGCTTCCAACTTATCTGTTTGAAATTTTCCTGTGAGAACATAAGACAATTTCATTTCTGACAGTAAATATATTATAAGCTTAATAAATGTCCCAGTGGTATGAGTAATAGAAAAAAAAGTTTCGGCAGAAAGACAGCCTTGGTGCGCCTTCAGATTCATATTCTTCCAGGCTTTAAACCAGCTTACATATTTTTCCAGTAAAGATATACGCTGGTCATCAACACTGCGGAATGGATCACACCAAAGATCACGTTTGTGTTTTCCCTTGAGCGTAGTCTTCACATTCACAATTTTCCACCAAGTAATAATGATATTTAGGAAATCTGCAGTATCTTCATTTAGAGAAGTAGAACTCTTCAGTTTTAATGCACTAACATTTGTATCGTCAAATATTTGCAGTGCAAGCGATACCTTTTGTCTTTCGAAATTTGAAGGAAATAAAGCTTTGTAAGTTAGCTTTGGAGCGTATTTAACATCATCCTTTTCTTCCTCATATAATAGTTTTAAACTGTCTAATGATGCATGCTTCACCTTTTCGTGGTCATCAAAATCTGGATAAATCAAGGTCCTTCCATTGTTCTCTTGATTCAGCCAATTGTTCCTCACACTTTTGAGAATGTGCACAGTATCAAAAAGCAGAAAGACTGGCTGTGCACAGTGTTCTGTTAAACTATACATCAGTTTTCCACCACATAGTTTTTCCATCATATTTCTGTTTATCCTGTTGTTATCACTTATTATACTTAAAACAACAAATCCAGCTTCTTTCAGAAGCAACAATATCCTTTTAGTCATATTCTCCAAGTCATTACATGTCATGTTTTTTACAGGAGCTAAAGCAACTATTTCTGAAGTCTTAGATAAGAGGGAGGATATCATGAATGCTTGAATACTGTTGGCTTCCTCCAGTTGTTTGTTTTGAGACAACCCTGTAATCTTACCACCTTTATAGGTTATTAGGGGCTTGACAGCAATTTCATCCAATAACAAATTTACAGTCCGTTCAGAACACTCCATTTTTGAAGCTTTTGTCTTAAAATACTTAAGATGTTCATCTGATATTCCTTCATTCACATTCAGAACTGAACTATACTTCCTTAGATTTCTAGCATGAGGTAGCGTTAAATAACTATTGCGGTATAGCTCATTGTATATCAGTGAAGACCGAATAAAAATTGAGAAAGACCATGCTAATGTTAGCGGAGAGTACCTATGCTTTTTTAATGTCAGCAATTCTAATTGATTTATAAAAAAGGAAATCTTTTTCCGTAGTTCTTCCTGGTTGTAACTAGTAGTATCGGGACTCAAACAGTTATGAAGCCATTCGACAGTTCTATCCAAACAATACAAAGTTGTTGGTATCTGTGGCACAGTGTTTCCCCCAAAATGACTCAATAAATTTTCTAGCTGGGACCATCTTTTTAAAATGCAATCAGATCCTACAATCCACTTTAATTTATTTTTTGAAACTTTATCTGACTGTAGAAATACTGATACCTCAAGACTTGGTTTTACCTTGATGCTGACTGTAATAAATGGACAGTTTGTCACATCAATTTTGTAGAAAACAAAAGATGACTCATGCAATGTTTTCCACAGTTCTATATGGGATGGTAGCTTAATACTGATATCTGCTACGAACTCCGCATAGCTTACCATCATATCATCCTTCAAAAATTTAGCAAAAGTTGCTTCATGCCTAGTTTCACATTCTGCTCTTCTCTCTTCCGGTGTTTTTCGCTTTTTTGGTGGATTACTGTCTGACAAGTAATTTGGACAGTTTGGGTAAATGCATGGTACAGCATCAGGAGCTAATTTTGGTGCTTTTCGTGGAACACTTAATAATGAACCATCTGGCCTTCTAACAGTGTCGACTTTAATAATATCTTCCGCTCTAAAATGTGCTTCACAAACAACTGTTTGATTGGTTACAACAAGAATTTCCCGAGGAATCTTTCTTTCCCACAATTTTTGCTGAGAAATGTCTTTTGGAAACCGAAATACAGACCTAGATTCGGTTGCATCGTAGTTAGCTTTACATTTGGGTACACAACACTTCCTTGGCATGATTTACGGCTGTCCAAACAAATTCATAAAACACCTCACCTGACACAGTAAGAAGATGTTAGCACATAACTTGAATTACTAATATACACACTCCACAGTCACCAAACCGACTAGCATAGCAAGTGGGCCGCCCCGGTGGCGCAGTGGTCTAAGCGATGGCCTCTGATCATTCGTCCGAACGGGGTCCGGGTTCGAATCCCGGTGAGGCATGGATGTTGTGTTTGTCTTACGGCACTGGCTCTCTCCCTTCCCTGGAACCAGTGACCCAAAATTAGGGACGGGCGACTGCTTATAGCCCATTGAGTTGCTCACGGTGGTCGTTAAACCTCCAATCAAAAAAAAAAAACAAAGGGTGAAAGAAATGGTAAATATATTTTAAATACGTGGAAATAATATAAAGACCCGATGTCATCACTCTGTACACATTATTTTATATATGCATAGCAACTGAAAAATGGCGCAGTGGTCTAAGCGATGGCCTCTGATTATTCGTCCGAACGGGGTCCGGGTTCGAATCCCGGTGAGGCATGGATGTTGTGTTTGTCTTACGGCACTGGTTCTCTCCCTTCCCTGGAATCAGTGACCCTAAATTAGGGACGGGCGACTGCTTATAGCCCATTGAGTTGCTCACGGTGGTCGTTAAACCTCCAATTAAAAAAAACTGAAAAATTGTTGTTCCGACACCGCAGGAATCAAACCCCTGATGTGGCAAAGCAGCTTTAGCTTAATGGGATGAACTCTATTATTGGACACTCTATTACAGATGTTAGCCGCCCCGGTGGCGCAGTGGTCTAAGGCGCTGGCCTCTGATCACTCGTTCGTGAGGGGTCCGGGTTCGAATCCCGGTCAGGCATGGATGTTGTGTTTGTCTAACGGCACTGGCTCTCTCCCTTCCCTGGAACCAGTGACCCTAAATTAGGGACGGGCGACTGCTTATAGCCCATTGAGTTGCTCACGGTGGTCGTTAAACCTCCAATCAAAAAAAAAATTACAGATGTTAAATAAACCACACATAGCGTTGGAACCATAGCATAAAGCGAACGCTCTTGGCTAGTTATCGAGAGATCTGGGATTTCATCCCAGCAATGGCGGAACAACAATTTTTCAGTTGCTATGCGTTGTTTACAAAATAACGGGGACAGAGGAATGACATTGTCTATTTAGGCTGTTACCTTCTTGGACATTCCAGCTAAATCTCCCAATGGACTTCTGTGGGTTTTCACTCCTAAAATGAAAACTTTGAAATTAAAAACCTAAAACCATCTACAGTCTGTGGAAAGCCTGTAGAAAATAATGGTCCAGCATAAACACAAATTCTTTGCGACTAAGCCTGTTACAGTGGAAATTCTGCTGAAGAGCTATAGTTTGAAACTGTGGCTACCAATTTTCAACACTACCAAAGTGGCAACATGGCATTAGCTAGTTCCAAGGTATGGCAAAATAGTTCTTAACATAACCATCCCTCTCTATGTCTGTACCTGCATTTTGCAGATATGTTTCAATGAAAAGAGGTTAGTAAATAAAAGTATCTTATGCATTCTGTGTGTTATTGCCTTATGTGGTGAAAAGGATGTTGCTTTAGTTTAATAGGATGAACTATGTGTGTATAAACAGATATTTTATTTGTATATATTTCAGATGTATACATGTATGTATGTATGTATATCATCATCATCATTGTCAACCGTTATCAATCCACTGCTGGGCCGCTCCGGTGGCGCAGTGGTCTAAGGCAAAGGCCTCTGATCATTCGTCCGAAAGGGGTCCGGGTTCGAATCCCGGTGAGGCATGGATGTTGTGTTTGTCTTACGGCACTGGCTCTCTCCCTTCCCTGGAACCAGTGACCCGAAATTAGGGACGGGCGACTGCTTATAGCCCATTGAGTTGCTCACGGTGGTCGTTAAACCTCCAATCAAAAAAAAAATCCACTGCTGGACGAAGGTTTCCCCAAGTTTCCTCCACAACGGTCTGTCTTGTGCCAGTCTCCTCCATGTCACTCCCGCATACTTTCGAATTTCATCCACCCATCTTCCATGTGGTCTTCTTCTGGGTCTTTTCCTGTCCCTTGGAATCCAATCTAAAATTTCGGCTGTCCATCGATGGTCTGTTCTTCTGGCAGTATGTCCAGCCCATTGCCATTTCAGGGATTTAACTCTGATCATGATGTCTTCCACTCTTGTCAGTTTTCGGATCCACGTGTTCCTCTTCTTATCTCTCCTGGTTACACCAAGCATGCACCTGTCCATGCTGCTTTGAGTTGTCTGCAGCCTTTGTATGTCTCTTTTAGCTAAGGTCCACGTCTCTGCACCATACGTAAGCACTGGAAGGATGCATTGATCAAACACTTTTCTTTTAAGACATAATGGCATATTGCTCTTGAAAATTACGCTGTTTCTTCCAAAAGCTCTCCAGGCAAGTTTTGTACGCCGATTAATTTCTTCACCAATGTGACCCTCACTTGATATCTGCTGTCCAAGAGAAACGTATGTGTCTGTTATCTCCAGCTTTTCTCCATCAATCGATAACATCTATGAAAATGCGAGTGCAAAGATTCGGCTGTTTGAAAATACAACACACATAAAAATTGGAAAAGGAGTGAGACAAGGTGACACCATATCTCCGAAGCTCTTTAATGCCACATTGGAAAATGTCTTTCAATCACTGAACTGGGAAAACAAAGGGATAAAGATTAATGGAGATTATCTAACCCACCTTCGTTTTGCTGATGACATAGTCATTTTTGCAACTACCCCATCAGAGCTACAGAGTATGATCCAGGAACTTGCTGACAAGAGTAAAGAAGTGGGATTAAAAATGAACTTTCAGAAGACAAAAGTGATGTTCAATGCTTTTACAAGAAATGAAGATTTATGTATGTATATATATATATATATATTTCAGATGGGACGAATGGGATTTTTTTTTATTGGAGGTTTAACGACCACCGTGAGCAATTCAATGGGCTATAAGCAGTCACCCGTCCCTAATTACAGGGAAAGGACAGAGCCAGTGCCGTAAGACAAACACAACATTTATGCCTCTCGGGATTCGAACCCGGACCCCTTTGGGACGAATGATCAGAGGTAATCGCTTAAACCACTGCGCCACCCCAATGGGATTTACGGTTCGGCAGTATTCCGCATCATTGCCCATTATCCAAAGGGGTCTGGCCCTTATTACACAACCAAATGTTCACCAACATACCACATTTATACACATGAGCAAAAACATCCTAAAAATATATCCTGGCACATTGTGGGCCAAGCACCCCCCCCTCTTCTTCGTTTTATACTTCACATTTTCTCACTCATTTTTCTGGTGGTTATTTGTCATGCAGACTAGGCCATAATAACGAATTAATGTGTTCTTAAGAAGCTGTTAACATTAGATAACCCATTACGATTAACTAATCACATTTCTATCAATAGCAGTGCAAATTCCACTCCAAATACCTTTTACTTCCTAGGACTGGTAGTAGCCTTTGCAACGCTATAAGGCTATAAGGGATGCCGGCATTGCATATGTAATATGCAACAATGACAGCCGCCCCGGTGGCGCAGTGGTCTAAGGCACTGGCCTCTGATCATTCGTCCGTAAGGGGTCCGGGTTCGAATCCCGGTGAGGCATGGATGTTGTGTTTGTCTTACGGCACTGGTTCTCTCCCTTCCCTGGAACCAGTGACCTATAAATTAGGGACGGGTGACTGCTAATAGCCCATTGAGTAGCTCACGGTGGTCGTTAAACCTCCAATCAAAAAAAAAAAAAAAGAAAAACAATGACAATTATTTGAAGGCTATAACAACAATTATTAAGAGAATTATTATTGGCTGCTTGAAAAGCATTCAAATAAACAACTAAGGGTAATCCTAATTGGGTTGTATTCAGTTCTATATCCTTTCTGACAATCTACAGCCGTAAAAATATTCACTGGGTTACAAAATTTTAAATTCAAATACTTTCCACATATATATATATACTTCTACAAAACCTTTGTTCCTTATTACAATTATTTTACAGTGAAAACTCAGTGGCGCAGTGGTCTAAGCGATGGCATCTGATCATTCGTCCAAAAGGGGTCCGGGTTTGAATCCCGTGAGGCATGGATGTTGTGTTTAACTTACGGCACTGGTTCTCTCCCTTCCCTGGAACCAGCGACCCTAAATTAAGGACGGGCGACTGCTTATAGCCCATTGAGTTGCTCGTGGTGGTCGTTAAATCTCCAATAAAAAAAAGAACTGAGTTACATACAACATTTCTAATTCGCTGAGTCCAACGACAAAACGCCGCCCCGGTGGCGCAGTGGTCTAAGGCGCTGGCCTCTGATCATTCGTCCGTCTGGGGTCCGGGTTCGAATCCCGGTGAGGCATGGATGTTGTGTTTGTCTTACGGCACTGGCTCTCTCCCTTCCCTGGAACCAGTGACCCTAAATTAGGGACGGGCGACTGCTTATAGCCCATTGAGTTGCTCACGGTGGTCGTTAAACCTCCAATAAAAAAAAAAAAAAAAACAAAACGACAAAACGACAATATTTGTTTACATCCTGCAACTCATAAGCCCCGATCTCCGAACAAGTTTACCGAGCCGAACGAATGGTGTGACGTCACGATGCCGGAACGCCATCCACTTTAACGTCGACCGTCATCTGGTGGCGTTGGTGGGAATCAAAAGTGCATCCATTTTTTTTAAGAATATTTGGCCCAAAATAACAGGCTTCTTTAACGATCCTCGTAGGCTACGGTTGCACTCAAAAAATACATCAAATACAAATATTTAACGAAACTAATCTTCCATGCAGCAAGTTTTCACTTGCTGCTCGGCGTGGTCCTGTATGACAACAGCCGCTTCATCGTCTAAGAACGGAAATATGCAGACTAATTCGATAGACGCGTTTTCGGTATCTTACAGCGCCAGCCAAATCATAGTTCAGTAGCAGTGACGGCTCACTCAGCTCTATGAGGCCTAGACTCATCTCGTTGGATAAACAGGTAATCCCACGGCCAGATTATTCTGCGAGTTACTAAAGTCTTTTTTTTTTTTTGTTTCAGCGTTTTTTTCTGGTTTTAGAAATCAACATAAACGACTCGTAGGGCAATAAGAAGTCTCCCGTCCCTAATGAAGGTCACTGGCTCTGGAAAAGGAACATAAACAACGCCATCAGGCAAGCTCACTACTCATGACTCGCCGAGACTCGAAACCAGACCACCTTGGACGAATGATCAGCGACGGCAAAGTCATTTTTCTAGCGTCAGATCAAATCAAATTTTGTAATTTATGTTAAGGGTTGCTTTCCAAAGTTTTTTTCCCCTCTTTGATTGGAGGTATAACGACCACCGTGAGCAACTCAATGGGCTATAAGCAGTCGCTCGTCCCTAATTTAGGGCCAATGACGTAAGACAAACACAACATCCCTGCGTCAACGGGATTCGAACCCGTACCCCTTTCGCGCGGACGAATGATCAGAAGCCATCGTTTAGACCACTGCGACAGTTCCCGAAGGTCCTTGCAATTCATCATTCCCTTATATTTCGTTACAGAAATTTTGATTTTTAAGCAAAAAGGATATCGCTGTTAAATTAACTTAGCATTAGTATCTTTTCTTTTTTTTTCTCAAGAAAACGGCTTGCCACTGTGAATAGGCATGAATCTAGCATCCACTTATGTTAACACTTGGAATTATTTCCCGTACGTGCTGTTTTCCTTATAACTTTGGCTTCGACTAGAGTTAAAATATGCAGCTCTCAGTGTAGAATCACAGCAGCATTCCTTAGTTTTCTTACTGACGATTGTGAAAGCACTGTCCATGTTATTGGTCGACTGTAACTCCACACAGTAAAATTTGAATCAACTAATAACCTGGACAGCTGTTGTTCTTGACGTCACGTAGCTAGAATCAAGCTCTTCCGTACAGTGGGATGACCATAAAGCGTTATTAACAAGCAAAGCTAAAAGCAATTTGCAACCTAAATGAACTATAGGGGGCGCTGCGCAAACGTAAACTAACTTCTTTTAGCACGGATAACGTCGCACGAAATCCCGTGAAGTCGTATGTAGGAATCGTTGGTTTAACACAATCCTCGAGATAATGAAATTTGTGGACGCTGCAGAAAATTCCCGATGCATCAAAGCAGAAGAAGGGATTCTGAATGCAGGTCATGTAATTTCATGTGCAATTAAGAAAGAAGATAGGAAAGAAATCCACATAGTTTCGCAATGCATTCATTCCACCGCAATAACGTCGTCGCCTCATTCGATTAACGGTGTTTTAGACAGAAATCATTGTGAAATTCCTGTAGTCTTTTGAGTGCTCTTGTAAAGCAAGCAGAAGTGGAACGCCTAAGCACTGTGTAGTAGAACTGAGCCCGAAGCAGAGCCCGGGCCCGAATCGGGCTCTTAGAAAGAAGGAGAGGGAGAATTTTTTATATATATATCATCATCATCATCATCATCATCATCATCATTGTCAACCATTATCAATCCACTGCTGGACGAAAGGTCTCCCCAAGTTTCCTCCACAACGGTCTGTCTTGTGCCAGTCTCCTCCATGTCACCCCTGCATACTTTCGAATTTCATCCACCCATCTCCCATGTGGTCTTCTTCTGGGTCTTTTCCTGTCCCTTGGAATCCAATCTAAAATTTCAGCTGTCCATCGATGATCTGTCCTTCTGGCAGTATGTCCAGCCCATTGCCATTTCAGGGATTTAACTCTGATCATGATGTCTTCCACTCTTGTCATTTTTCGGATCCACGAGTTCCTCTTCTTATCTCTCCTGGTTACACCAAGCATGCACCTCTCCATGCTTCTTTGAGTTGTCTGCAGCCTTTGTATGTCTCTTTTAGTTAAGGTCCACGTCTCCGCACCATACGTAAGCACTGGAAGGATGCATTGATCAAACACTTTTCTTTTAAGACATAATGGCATATTGCTCTTGAAAATTATGCTGTTTCTTCCAAAAGCTCTCCAGGCAAGTTTTGTACGCCGATTAATTTCTTCATCAATGTGACCCTCACTTGATATCTGCTGTCCAAGATAAACGTACGTGTCTGTTATCTCCAGCTTTTCTCCATCAATCGATAAATCTTCATTTTTTGTAAAAGCATTGAACATCACTTTTGTCTTCTGAAAGTTCATTTTTAATCCCACTTCTTTACTCTTGTCAGCAAGTTCCTGGATCATACTCTGCAGCTCTGATGGGGTAGTTGCAAAAATGACTACGTCATCAGCAAAACGAAGGTGGGTTAGATAATCTCCATTAATCTTTATCCCCTTGTTTTCCCAGCTCAGTGACTGAAAAACACCCTCCAATGTGGCATTAAAGAGCTTCGGAGATATGGTGTCACCTTGTCTCACTCCCTTTCCAATTTTTACGTGTGTTGTATTTTCAAACAGCCTAATCTTTGCACTTGCATTTTCATAGATGTTATTAATAATATTAATGTATGCATCTTCAATACCGCAGGTTTTCAGAGCCATTGTAACTGCTGATGGTTTCACCGAATCAAAGGCTTTTTCATAATCGATAAAAGCCATGCACAATGGAAGTTCATATTCCTCGCTCTTTCAATTAGTTCTCTCAGCACGTGGATATGATCTATTGTGCTGTAGCCACTCCTGAATCCAGCTTGTTCTCTCGGTTGAGCCATGTCCAGTGTTACCTTCAAGCGGTGTGAAAGAACTTTAGTGAAGATTTTATAAACTACTGATAGGAGGCTGATAGGTCTGTAGTTTCCGAGATCCTCAATGTCACCTTTCTTATGTAGCAGGATCATTGTAGCGGTGTTCCAATCCTCAGGAATCTTTCCTTCATTAAGGCATCGAGTGAAAATTTGGGCGAGTACTGTTTCGATTTCTCCACTTGCTTCTTGTATGATGTCTACAGTAATTCCATCTTCTCCTGGAGCTTTTCCTCGCTTCATGTTCTTGATTGCATGTGCAACTTCTGCTGGAAGGACTGGAGGAACTCTGGTACTGGTATCTTTCATGATGTCTGGAGTGCATATATCATCCCTTTCATATAATTTGGAGTAGAAATCTTTCACTCTTGTCAAAATTTCGCCTCTATTTCTTGTTACAGAACCATCTTCTTTTCTCAGTGCCATAATCTGTTTTCTTCCCTTACTGAGATGTCCCTTTGCTATCTTTAGGCTTTGGTTGTTTTCAATTGCTTTCCTCACTAGTTCACAGTTGAATTTCCTTACGTCTTCAGTGATACTTTTTCTTACTGTCTTGCATAGCTCTATATATTCCACTTTGGAAGTCACATCTTCTTTAGTTGTCCTCATCTCTCTTCTTTTTTGCATCAACATTTTGGTTTTTCCTGATAATTTGTTCACATGCAACTTGTTCTTAGACCCAGCTAATTTTGTTGCTGTTTCCATAAGAGCTTTGGTTACTTTTCTGTTAACTTCAGAGATGTCCACTTCTTCCGATGTTAGGCCTTCTAAAGCAGAGAACCTGTTCTTCAGTTCTAACTTGAAGGTATTATGGTGTTTTTTAAGGTTGGTCATGTCAATAGATTTTGTTTGTCCTATGAGCTTGCCACGTTCAAGTTTAGTGTTGAGGTGCATCTTACATCTCACCAATCTATGGTCACTACCTGTGTTGAACTTGTTTAGCACACTGCAGTCTTCTATGACGAATTTTTTGTTACACATAATAAAATCAATTTCACTTGTCGTCCCATTTGGATGTCTCCATGTCCATTTCCTGTGTGGCTTTTTCTTGAAGAAGGAGTTCAAGATGAAAAACCCTTCTGCCTCTGCAAACTCAACGAGAGTATTTCCACGCTGGTTTCTGTTGCCATGACCGAATTTACCTACCGAAGTTTCATTCTGTTGCCGTTGCCCTATTTTTGCATTGAAATCTCCCATAATTATTTTCAAGTGCTGCTTACCTTTATTATTTAGATGACAAATTTCCTCATAAAATTCTTCAATTTCTTCTTCAGGATAACTTGTGGTGGGTGCATAAGTTTGAATAATCTGAGCCTGGTATCTTTTGAGAGTTGGATAACAAGTCGTGCAGCTCTGTCAGAGGAACTTTCCACTTCTACAACTTTATCCTTCAGTTTCTTGTTTATTATAAATCCAACACCACTAGTTCTGCCAGTATCTGTCCCACGATAGTAGAAGAGATGTCCACTTTTCAGTTCGATGAGATTTTCTCCTTTTCTCCTTACCTCACTTAGCCCCACGATGTCCCACTTGATCCTTTGTAGTTCCTCTTCCAATTCAAGAAGCCTTGAATCAGAAGATAGGGAGCGTCCATTGTAAGTAGCCAAGGTCAGCATCAGATGGCAGCCTAGTCAGGTCCTCCGGGGATTCTTAGCACCCTCTGCCTTCATGTCGCACTGGCCGCTGCCTTGGCCAGGTACATTCCAGCTGCCGGAGACTGAGGGCCAAGATTTAAGTTGTGGAATCATTTTGGAGGGGTTTGGCCATAACTCACCACGCTGGCCAAGCGGGTTGGTGAGTGTGGGATAACATTTCCTCTGATCCCGATGGTATAGTTATACCGCTATGGGCGGTCGTCAGAGCCCCTTTAGTGGGAACAGGATGCACCACGAGAAGGCGGGGTTGACATTTGTCAAGGAGAGGCTGTGATGTTACGCATCACCTGACCTTACATCCCATATATATATATATATATATATATATATATATATATATATATATATATATATAAATGTTATTTTATATGATTTAGCACATGAGGCACTTTATAATCGGTAAATGGAATTCTTCTGCATCTGGTTCTGGTTAGGGAGCGGGCATTCGAGATGGCTATTTATTCCGGCTTGGGTAAAAAATGCCATAGGCCGCGCATTAGTGTGTTTCTGAAGGGAAGAAAACGCTTTTTTTAAGAACTATAAATATTGGATAGTTGATGGCATGCCGACGATCATTTGCCCGTTCTCTCCACGCAGTAGCTCCCTGCTAATTCTATTTAGCAAAGTACATATTGTAGCGCATTATGGCGCGATAATATTAGCATTATTTGAGCAACATACAATTGCGGCACCTCCTGATCATTTTGGACGCCCGGCCGCCCGAAGCACTTCAGGTGGAAACGAACGGTCAAAGAAAATCGTCCAGTTACACTGTAAAAATAGATAGAGGTCCCTTCCAACCATTCCCTATTTGAAAAGTACGTTGGTTAATTGCAGGAGGAGTGGTAGTGTGGAAAAGGAGATTTTTTTACTGATAGTTGAACAGGTTAGCCAGTTTTCGGGCCCGGGCTTTATCTTGCAATATAAAATTCGGGCTAATATACCACGAGCTCTGGTTCCGAAAATTGAGCCCGAACTCAGCTCTACTGTGTAGTAGTAATGCTTTACTGTAAGAGGTAACTTTTATTCTTACATTTTCAGTCAAGTGAAATAGTAATACGGACAGAAATGCCATTCCGGTTAATGTGTAGATTAGCGTCCTAAATTATTTCATCGGAAAAATGTTAGTACCTGGACGAAGTGCGACGTACAGATTTTAGATTATGGAAATTAATGGCAAATGGTGCAAAAATTTCATGTTTTAAATGTCTTTTAAAGATTTTTATCGTAATATTTACCTGTAAGTGCGATGCTGTGAAGAGACGCTGCGGTAGTCCTAATGCATCACTACCGCGACAATGTCAAGCTTTGCTCCGTTGAAAGGAAGATTCGCTGCGGCGTGTAATTCACATGCGGATGACTACAAGTGCAGCCGCGTACGTTCTTGCCAGGGGAGTGAACGAAGCATCATGTACTCATACGCTACATAGCATTGTTCGTTCATGTTTTGTCATTATTATATTTTAAGCAGATGTTAAGAAATGTTTCGCTCTTTCACAAGTGATTCCAAATAAAAAGTACGAATATGCCTTTCTATGTTGTACAGGGAACTGGTGAAGTATAACTTTCGGTTCTGCTTTGAACGGCTTCCATTCGTAGCTGTTGTGCCTCTGTACTTTTGGTTCTCCTGTCAATACTTACTTCGCAGGTCAGTTTCTATCTCACTGATACGTATCCTTTGCAAACCAAAGAGGCCGCCCCGGTGGCGCAGTGGTCTAAGGCACTGGCCTCTGATCATTCGTCCGTAAGGGGTCCGGGTTCGAATCCCGGTGAGGCATGGATGTTGTGTTTGTCTTACGGCACTGGCTCTCTCCCTTCCCTGGAACCAGTGACTCTAAATTAGGGACGGGCGACTGCTTATAGCCCATTGAGTTGCTCACGGTGGTCGTTAAACCTCCAATCAAAAAAAAAAAAAAATCAAAGAGGTTTTCTCCGGTTCTTTCTGCCAACAACGTACAGGATACAACAAAATAAAGTGTCGATAGTCTGGACCTATTTACTGTAGCGTATCAGTACAACATTTATCGCTCTCCTGCGAGCAACGTAAGCCTTAGTGGTCTAAGACGCTGACCTCTGATCATTCGTCCGTAAGGTGTCCGGGTTCGAATCCCGGTCAGGCATGGATGTTGTGTTTGTCTTACGGCACTGGCTCTCTCCCTTCCCTGGAACCAGTGACCCTATTTTTTTTTATTGGAGGTTTAACGACCACCGTGAGCAATTCAATGGGCTATAAGCAGTCGCCCGTCCCTAATTTAGGGTCACTGGTTCCAGGGAAGGGAGAGAGCCAGTGCCGTAAGACAAACACAACATCCATGCCTCACGGGATTCGAACCCGGACCCCTTACGGACGAATGATCAGAGGCCAGCGCCTTAGACCACTGCGCCACCGGGGCGGCCCCTAAATTAGGGACGGGCGACTGCTTATAGCCCATTGAGTTGCTCACGGTGGTCGTTAAACTTCCAATAAAAAAACATTTATCGCTCTCCTGCGAGCAACGTAAGCCGCAGTGGTATAAGCGATGGCCTCTGATCATTCGTCCGAAAGGGTTCTGGGTTCGAATCCCGGTGACGTATGGATGTTGTATTTGTCTTACGGCACTGGCTCTCTCCCTTTCCTGGAACCAGTGACCCTAAATTTAGGACGGGCGACTGCTCATAGCCCATTGAGTTACTCACGGTGGTCATTAAACCTCCAATAAAAAAAACGTAATCTGTTTCTCTTGTACTCTTCCGTCCATCGTTTCGGTGCAGCAACGAACCTTCCTTTTAACGGAGCAACGCATGACATCGTGCGGTAGCGATGCGTTAGGCCACCCGCGGCGTTTCTTAACACCATCGCATTACCAGGTAAATATTACGATAAAAATCTTTGAAACACATGTTAAATATGAAATTTCTGCACCATTTACCATTATTTTTCCATACTCTAAAATCTGTACGTCGCACATTTTTCCGACGAAATAATTTAGGACGCTAAT
The DNA here is from genome assembly GCA_039090855.1 of Macrothele yani. NCBI lineage: Eukaryota > Metazoa > Arthropoda > Arachnida > Araneae > Macrothelidae > Macrothele > Macrothele yani. The sequence goes on from CM077023.1 coordinate 101,553,845, forward strand.
CTACACATTCGCCGGCATTTCGTTTCACTTGACGATTTTCAGGACCCATTTTCAATACTTTGTCAACAATAAATTTGTAATTTTTGGACATTCTGTTCCTAAAACAGTGTTTTTGAATTGGTAATTTTTTATCATAGCTGAATTGAAGGGAAAATGGCTGAGATTTATTTCAATACAAGGTAAGTGATATTATTACCGTGATTGGCATCCCTATATTGTGTTTGGCATATCCTCCTAATATGTGGTAAATGTTTAAAACAGTTATCAGAAATAAAACAAATAAAAAGACGGAAACGTATGATTTGTGTCACTTTTATGTATATATATATATATATATATTATATATATATATATATATATATATATATATATATATATATATATATATATATATATATTGCGTTTCTTGTTTGTTTAAGTAATCCACGTATTTTTTCGGTTTTTTTTTAAACGTTTGGAAATAAAATCGCTGGATACTTTTATGAAAACACAGGCTGAATCTTATTTTAAAAAATATTAATATTCACCAAAAGAATATTTCCGTTTCCTTGTTCATTTAGGAGCTGAAGAGAATTTTTTTTTCTAATTTGTAGCAAGTTAAAAAATGAATTGAATTTCTATTTTGTTTACCTTGCTGTATGGTTTTCTTTTTAGGCTGTAAACTAATGATAGGTTTAAAAATAAATATTGGATATAATTTCATTGAAATGATACATTATTTCCTACATATATTGTAAATGTCTTTAATTTTTTTTTTTACGGACAAGTGGTTTGCAAATTCTAGTGGTCCGTTGTGCCAGTAGAAGATTTATTTTTAATTCTAATACTGAATTATCATTAGGAAAACTTTCACTTTTAGAAATATTTTTCATACATTTCCCTAATGTAAAATAACATTTTTTGGTAATCCCATTACATTTGCAGAATGAATTTCTCCTGCCATGTTTACTACCCCCTACCACCACCACCACCAAAAAAACAATACAAAAATGTCAAATTTTGAATTTTCTTGTAAAACACTTTTATTGCTGTTATTTTTATTCTGAACCATTTTGGTCGCGAATTTTCAAAATTGGTTTTATTTATTTTGATTTCTTAATGCTCAAGTATTTTCAATGACGTCGCTATTGTGTGTGGAGGCTGTAATTACATCCCAAAGCACCCTAAATAAAAATAACAAAAAATAAATCAAAAGGAAAAGAAAGCATCCCCTAAATCCTTCTATATATTAAAAAAGGTAATAAAATAAAAAAAAATTTGAGCAGCAACTGGATATTATATATATTCCATTTCGGTGAAACATCATATAGAAAACACTTAAAGAATGGCCATTTCAAGGGGTTTAACCAAGGAGGTTAGAATAGATGGAGTAAGGTGATATCACAAACTTGAAGCACTTTGAGCAGACGACGCGCAGCTGATGGCCACTACCATTGAGACGTTACTAGTACTTTTTTACCATTGCGGGAATAAGGAATAGACCGTTTTTCATCAAAAAAGTTGTACTCTTTTTAAAATGGGATCGTGCTGTGCCTTTGCATGGGTTAACTCATCAACTAAGTCACCTGCTGGTGTAATTTTCATAGGAAACTGCGCATAGAATATTAATTTTTCTCTTAATAAAAAAAATGTTTTTGCAAAGCAATGTAATTTGATTAAGAACTAACGGTTCTGAAACTGACCAAATTTTAAGCAAATCAGAATTTAGATCACTCTTCCCCTCGAGAAATTGTCCGCAGTAATGTTTCTTATTTACTAATAATTGATATACCTTACACATTTGTGTTATTTTTATATTTAATCGTACTAATGTATGAGGATCTCAATCAGTGCTGACAGCGGCGGAGAGTGCGTCGCGGCAGAACGGATGAATTTTCTCCCCGGAGCTTTCTCAGACATGCGTGCATATAATACGATGAACGTATGTTTCACATAAAGCGACAAATTTGTGATTTTACTTTTTGTGCTCTTTACGTTAATAAGTTTCAGCAGCGTACCCAGGATTTGTTTACATGGGTGGCTCAAATTATTGAAGGTGCGAATTAAAACACTCGGTAGAAAACATCTCTCAAAGTAATTGGGAAGCGATAAAAATATCTCCGCCATATTAAAGCAAAAATATATATTCAGAAACATAAACAAATTTATTTAAAATTCCCATTGTTGGTAAAATATATATTCAAAAACATAAAATTACATTTAAAAATAAGCAGCCAACACAAAAATTTTCATTATGGAAATTTTAATATGCAAAACAATTTCATTCGACTGCTTATTTTTCATTCTAAGCGTTGTAGCTCATACTTTCTTAAGAGTTCGATTTTGCAAAGGTAGGACCCATAATCTGATACGTAAAATGTATTCTCAGGGGTAATTTATGCGTATCTGATGATCTGAGGAAGTTGTCCACGCAGACACACACACACACACACACTCAAAAATCACTAACTATAATGTTAAGTACTTTGTGTCAAGAGCAACTCATAAAAATAATGTGCTGTTGTTTATAATACACTGTCGTGCAAAAATTAAGGACGAGACGGTTTTTCGAATGTAACGTCATGCAGAAGTGCTCCACATCGACTCAAATCATACCATAAGATCCCCAAGATGTAAGAATATGGGACAAGTGAGCAAAACCGTCTGAACAAGGAATACAAAGGCACTTTATTGAAAACGTAGCTTCGAGGACAACTGGACAGAAACGTCCATGTGACAGGCGGCTGCCAAGAAAAATCCAGTCTTTAGTAGGGAATATGATCGCCCCTGACTGCGTTGCAGGATTTACAACGTCTGTCCATGCTGAGGACGAGGTTGTCAAGGAGCTGTTGAGGCATCGCGGTCCATTCCTCTTGTAGCGCCAATCGCAGCTGCGGAATCGTTGCTGGCGGCTGGTGACATGCTGCCAAGCGTCTCCCGAGAAGGTCCCACACGTGTTCGATTGGATTTAGGTCACAGCTCTGCGACAGCCACTGTACGATGAGGTGTAGCGTTGTCGACCATGAAGAGGAACGCAGGACCCACAGCAGCTCTAAACAGACGCACGTTATGCAGGCAAACCTCGGTACAATAGCGGGCACCAGTGACTGAACCTCCTTGGAAGATGTGGAGGTCAGTACGGCTACCAAGCATGATACTGACCCAAACGAGAACTCCACCACCTCCAAACCGGTCCCTTTTGATGATGTTGGAGGTGTGATTGCATGTTTCTTGCTCTCTCCAGATGTATATACGTCCAGAATCGCTCGTCAGACTAAATCGGCTCTCATCCGTAAACAGAACTCGACCACATTGCTGATGTGTCCAGTTCTTGTGTTACTGGCACAAGAACCGTCTCCGATGAGCAGGCGTTAATGGCACACACCGTACTGGTCGTCGTGCAAATAGACCACCTTTGTGCAGTTTCCTGGCCACGATAAAACGCGATAACGGACGTCCAGTTGTCAGTTGCATGTGCCTTGCGATTTCTCCCGCCGTCTGCCGTCTGTCTTTTGTCTGTCGCCGTGGTTGCTCGTGGACGACCACTGCTAAACTCTCGGACAGCTGTTTCTGTCGTTTGAAATGCTCTCCAAGCTCGTGAAACGATGCTGTGAGCGATCCCGAACTCCTCGGCCACACTAGTCACACTTCGACCTTCTTCCAACTTCCCAATGACGCGACCTCAGGTAAAGTCATCCAGATGTCGTCTACTGGGTTGCCTGTTGGCCATATCACACGGTGGCAGCAACTCGACGTCGTTCAAACCGATGTACACCGTGCAATAGCTTTCACCGAATTGCTGAGCATGATCACGATGTAGAGGATTTTAGGAAGGACCCCAGGTCTTAAACAACCCTTAGAAATAGGAAACTAGGAGATTTGGGCTAGAGCGCCCGATAGGAAAGTGACACGGAAGCGAAGTAGAAGGGGGAAGGAAGACGCCCTTATTTATTACCGGGGCGCCAGTACCCGAGGTCCGACGGCTTAACGTGCCCATCCGACGCACGGCGGGTATTTAGTGGATCGAGCGTCCGTACCTGCTGGGATCGAACCTGAGGCCCCTCCCGTGGCAGTCACGAACGTTGCCCACTCGGCCACCCGCGGCCCCGAATTGCTGAGCGTACACTGCCCGTGTGTTTTATACCCTTCCGACACTTCCCCCGTCATGCTGCATATATGCGCATGCCCTACCGTACCGGACCCTAGACTATCTCCTGAGTTGTCTTTCGGTCCGTTCTGCCTGCTCGTTCCGCTGTTATGCTAATTTCTCCTCTTCGTCTTTAACTTTTGCACACCAGTGTATATATTTTTAATGCAATACTACAATGGGGGAATATACAAAATAAATTACACTCCAAACACATGAGCTGCACCATTATTAATGGTAAAACCAATGTAAAATTATTAAAAAAAAAGCTGGTCATTGTTTTAAGGATTATATATTATCTGTTCATTCTGGTATAATTTTGTCCATACCAATGAAAATTCATGATAGCAAAGAAAACTTGCTCTTTTTAATTAATGTGTTGTGTGTATTTTTTGGAACACATAAATCTAGAGACTCTGCATTAATGTGATAAATCTTTGACTAATAGAGAAGTAAAATTTCAAAAATATGTTCTTTGAGAAATGCATCATTGTAATCTAGAACCTTTGCATTGTCACTAAAAACTGCAATTTCCTAGTGAGGCTAGTGAGTTCTTTTGCATGCGATTTTTTTAAAAATTGGAACAACTTTTACTCACACGCTACACTGTTAAAAATTCCCGTAAAAAAAGTCTTGTTGCCCGTGTATGTTTACGATCAAGGCTCGTTTCTGCAGTTTCAAGGCGATGCCTGTATTTTAACGGGCATGGATATGTAGGAAAACGGTTCCTAACCGTAATTTTACGGACATTGCTAAGAGGCACGGGTTAGCCAATTAACGATAATGACAGAAAAGGAATGCGGCATGCGTCGCTTTCTGCTATTGGTCAGCGAGTCGTCACGTGATTTTACGGGGATTGCTCGTTTTCTTACCAAGACGAAGGGATGGGCGATATTTTCAAAAGTATGATATCTTTTAATATTTCTGAGACCGATATATTGAATCGAAAATATCTGTATTTAAAGATCAATATATCAGATTGATTTTTCGATATTTTTCAATACTTCTGATCTCAATAAGACTGATATTTCGGTTTATTCACTGCATACTGCATCAGGGTTATCACTGAATCCGATCCAATGTTGTGCTAAGTATTGGCTATTGGGAACTTGGGACTAATTGGCTGTTGGCTTGTTTGCACAAATCTCAGCCAGTACTAAATTATCCTGCAGCTTGAAAATATAGCTGCAATCAAGTTTTGTTAATACCATTAAAATAGTGATATCTCAGAAATGTACTGTATATTACTATGTTAAAACCAATGGGTCTTTCCGTGGATTCTGAGCTGCCACATTTGTGGGAAGACCCTGGCAAAATGACCTGAGAATATTGGTTTTTTATATACTCGGGGGGGGTTAACAATGAGCAATAGTCTTCGTAGAAATCGACTTATCCACAGGTGGCGGGAGGAATTCCTTAACAAAATAGCAAAATAGTCACCAGAAATGCTCACTTACTGGAATGACTTGTTTGCTAGTGCTATAAATACCATGATAGCAAGCTGTATTAAATTTTAGAAAATCACTGTTGTTCATCAAAAACAGGGACGCGCCGAGCGGGGGTTCAACGGGGGCTAAGCACCCGGGCGCCAGATTCCGGGGGCGGAAGGACCCACAATCAATTTTTTCGGTTGATAAATTAATATCAGTGACGTGGGAGAAGTTATGAAAACGTTATACTGTGAGAAATCGTAATGCTAAGAGGAACGTTTACTTTTTTAGTAAAAATAACTCGTTTATAATTCAACAAAAAACGTCTTGAAATCAGAGAATAATTTTTGCTGTTTTGTTCAGTAACAAATACCGCGGGTAAAGGATTGAAAATTCTTTTTCTAAATTTTTTTTTAAATCTTGAAGATTTCAGCATTCATGAATGCGTGGCCAGCGCTTTGACAAATGGGGTCAATCTGTAGGAAAACACAATGGACTTCAAAAAGCATAATTTGTCGACTTAAGACCTTACGCATTTTATGTATTTTGAGCGGCTCATAATTTAAATCTGGTCGTAAATGAAGACGAAAAAATTTCCCTGCAGATTGTGAACATTTTCAGCATTGTTCAAGAAATACATATATGCTTACTTTTCTGAATTACCTTATCGTTGGCAAATTTTCAAGAAAGAGCTTCCAGCGCTGACCGTAAAACAGGGTGGAAAAATATTATAGGATCGATGCAATACGGGTAACGAGCACTGGGGTACAATTTCGATGTATTCCACGATATTAGATAGTTTGGTTAGAATAGTTAAAGAGCCGCCCGTCATGTTTAATATTACATGTATATATATATATATATATATATATATATATATATATCATCATCCTCAACTATTATCAATTTTCTGCTGGATGAAGGTCTCCCCAAGTTTCTTTCACAAAGGTCTGTCTTGGACCAGTCTCCTCCATCTTACTCCGCCATGCTTTCGAATTTCATCCATCCATCTCCCACGTGGTCCTTTTTTGGGTCTTTTCCTGTCTCTTGGAATCCAGTCTAAAATTTTGGTTGTTTATCGATGGTCCATTCTCTTGGCAATATGTCCAGCCCATTACCATTTCAGGGATTTTACTCTGATCATAATGTCTTCCACTCTTTATCATTTTTCTTACCCACGGTTCCTCATCTTATCTTGCTTAGTTATATATACTGTATATGTGTGTGTGTGTATCCATCAAGAAGCTGCAATATGTTTATCATCGTACATGACGAAACTTTTGTTTACCGGTAATGCAGACTTTTGTGTAAATTGACAGAGAGAGAGAGAGAGAAAGCTGACTTCTTGAATTATTCGTAGCGTCATCTGAACTAGAGTTTTACAGATTTTTTTTTCTTCAGTTTTATATGAGACAGTAGTGTTTTATAGAAAATCTCAATTTACCGGAAATAGAAAATAATGTTGCTAAAGATACGTATTTCATGTAAAAATGAATAGAAATTGAAAAATATTCTCGTAGAACGGGGCGGCAAATCTGGGCTTGCACCCGGGCGGCAAATGCCCTTGGCGCGCCCCTGATCAAAAACATTTTTTTTTTGGAGGTTTAACGACCACCGTGAGCAACTCAATGGGCTATAAGCAGTCGCCCGTCCCTGATTTAGGGTCACTGGTTCCAGGGAAGGGAGAGAACCAGTGCCGTAAGACAAACACAACATCCATGCACTGACCGGGATTCGAACCCGGACCCCTTACGGACGAACGATCAGAGGCCAACGCCTTAGACCACTGCGCCACCGGGGCGGCGATCAAAAACATTCAAATGCTAAGTGAACTAACAGGGAACTTAATGTCAAATGACCTATCATTAATTTATTATTGTACATTTTGTTGATTATTTTATTTAGTGGTTGTGAAATATGCAGGAGGATATATTTCTGTTCATATGAAAATAATATGGTTGGCAAGGTTTTATGGTTTAACAGTATTAATCTTCTGTCATTGTATCTTAATTGTTGAATTAACAGAAAGTGCTGTTATAACTGTATGTAATTATAATAGGAGTTAGTTGGGTAAAGAATGTCCTTAATGCTATCTTGAATGAGATTTGTAAATATTTACCTTCGGGACAATTTTATTGAATCCAACACTTACAGGTTCAATAGTTTGACCCAGCTATTGAACATACTTTTGTAAAATAATAATTATTATTTGATTTTCTTGTAAAGGGTAATTCTGGCTATGTTATTTTTTTATTGTAGTTGAACTGTGGTGGAATTTAATGTAATGTTTTTTGGATATACAATAACTATATCCTGTATGGGTACATATGCTCATTACGCATTGTGGGTCCACTCTGGAGTGATCTGTATAAAAAAAATTATATCAGGAGCTGTGTTATGGATGTTTTTTTGTTGTTTTTTTTTTTTTTGTGAAAATGTGGAGTTTATATTTATGTCACATATGTATACACAAAAGTGTCGAATCGTTTATTTTAAAGCTGTTTTCCTTATTTATATTTCTTATTCATTGTAAGTATAGCAGTGGATATAAACAGATTTTATTCTATGTTTTTTTTTTTATTGGAGGTTTAACGACCACCGTGAGCAACTCAATGGGCTATAAGCAGTCGCCCGTCCCTAATTTAGGGTCACTGGTTCCAGGGAAGGGAGAGAACCAGTGCCGTAATACAAACACAACATCCATGCCTCACCGGGATTCGAACCCGGACCCCTTACGGACGAATGATCAGAGGCCAACGCCTTAGACCACTGCGCCACCGGGGCGGCGATTCTATGTTCCTAGCTACTGAATGAAACTTTAAATGTAATGAAAAATAAGTGACCTGCTATTGACACCTATGCATATTTTGTGTTATAAGGTAATATCTTTGAAAGCTGATGTGATGTGAGCATAAGAATGACCTTTGTATGGAGAATATATGTGCATGCATGTTTATTATTTGTTTTGCATTTCTTTATTTTCCCCTTGTTCTGGCTGAATACAGTTTGAATGATTTAATACAGCAGCGAGATTTCAAAAATATGACCTCTTAATAGCGACCCTTCACTTACTGTGAAATTTGAAGTAAGGAAATATGTTCGACTTCAGAAACTTAAATTAGTGAGATTACTGAAAATATTAAATTATCTGCACATATCAGGCAAGTAATTCTATTCTTTCAGCACCTAACCTTCTGTTAAAAATCGCATTCCGATTTTTGTTTCGTAACGTCTCCGAGTTTAGATTCCCGAAATGCTGTTTTTTTTTCTTTCTTTCTTTTTTCTTCTCTTTTTAGAAATCTTGGGAAATTAAGAAGAAAAAAACGTTCTTAATTACACAGTTGCTTAAACAGTAAGGTTGTATAATTGATAATTATTAAATCCCTCATTTTATCTGTCTAAACGCCTCGTAAGCTTCAGTGGTTTCCGTAGTTTCAAAGCAGCTTTTTGCCTGCATGTGAAGTCACACGCAGCGTGGGGGTTGTGACTTATGGCGGCCAATGCTGCGTGGATAGGAGTGGTGTCTCCATCCAATATAAGCTCGATGGTTAAACCCAAGGAGGTCAGAATAGATGGAGTAAGGGTATAACGTCTAGAAGGTAAAGTGTGCCGAGCGCCTAGCATACGTAATGATTAGCGTGGATACCGAAATTTGTCTGCTTCGTAGATGGCGCTGCGATCGCCTTCCTTTCCCCCTTATTGTGAGGGGAGCGGGAAACTAAATTCGTGTTGCTTACTGTGAAAAGAGCGGCAATTTAGACGAAGACGTGTTATGTTTTAGGTTTTTGAAGGAATGTGGATTACCTAAATATTGTATATAAGTCATACGTAGCTCATTATGCGGAAGAGAAATAACCATTGTTTTGTGCCAGGTTGCAATACTCAGTACAAGCTGTCGCTCTTTGGAATACCAAAAAATGATGAACCTTTACAGCAATGGCAAAAATTGATTCCCCGTGCAGATAAAAACTTAGACAAATTTAGTGCTATATGTGAACTGCACTTTGATGAGAGATTTGTGGTTCGAAATTTTGTGCATAAAATAAACGAGGAGACTGTTAATACCCGGAGATCGGCCCATCTTGACACCAGATGCAATTCCAACAATATTTTCAAACCTTCCCCATTATTTATCAAAACCTCTGATTATTTATCAAAAAAGAGGAAAGTTAGGGAAACCAATGATAAGCCTGATGGTAATTTAAATAGCTTGGAATTTACTTCCCAAAGAGTTACACTGAACTGCCCTCTGAATATCAGCCTTCCTTCAGAATTTTGGGGTAAGCGAATTCCTGCTAATAATTCAAAGTGCATAATTTTCCATGTTCATTCATTCAAATGTGAATTGTCAAATTCATTGACAAATGAAAAACTGGTTGTTGCAACCGAAAGTGAACCAGAGTTTACCTGTGAAGTGTATTTACGTGGATTAAAAATGAACACAGTTTCTAATATTACTTCTAAAGATAAATTAGAATCCATTATTCGAGACACTGATAGGCTAACAGTATGTCATGGGGCAGGCTCCATTTCAGAATTTGAAAATAACAGGAAGTACCTTGAAAGTGGAGTTATTTTTGAGAATAATTTGTACAGCAAAAATTGTGTAAGGAAAGGAACAACAGAGACTTGCCTCAAATGTAAGTATCTGCGGCGCTTACTTTTGCACAAAATAGCTTATCATAGAAAAAAGGCTACATTTAAAAGTAAGTATCAGAATAAAAGTTCAGAAAATCAACAGGCTGAAGAAGCGGGTTATTTCGCTCTCTGATTACATGAAAAAAATCCAAAACAAAAATAAGAATTTTACAGAACTTTCCATTAATGAAAAAATAGCAGAATTACCCATTAAGCAGCAGCAAATAGTTATTCATTGTTATAAGGCAGCAAAAAGGAAATCTGCAAGAGGTATGTCATATGCCAAGGAATGGTTACTTGAATGCTTACTAATGCACATAAAAAGTCCAAAATTGTACGAGCACATACGGAAACACAAAATCATGATCCTACCTAATAGAACAACTATTAGAAAGTATATTTCAAATTACAACAGTGGTTTTGGATTCAATGCACTGACGTTTGAAACTATTTCAAAGAAAACAAGTGAAATGGAGCCTTTTGCAAGACATGGTGGTATATTAAGAGATGAAGTGAAGCTTACAGAAAAACTGCAAGCAAAATCATCTGGTGAAATAATAGGGTTTGTTGATATTGGGCCATACACTTCAGAAACTGTTAAGCATAATCCATGTAATCACGGACTGGTAATGGTGTTCCAGCCATTAAATGGAGATTGGACCCAAATAATTGGTGTTTTTGCCACAAGTAACAATATAAGTGGAACTTTGCTTGCAAAATTAATTATTGAAGCTGTTACTCTCACTGAAAATGCAGGTCTGTTTGTTGATTTCATTACGTCTGATGGGGCTTCTTGGAACAGGAATATGTGTACGGAACGCATTTGTTATCAGAGGTTTTCTTCTGCCCGAATAAGAAGCAAGACCAGAGCATGTTGAAGCAGCATGGAGGAAGGACTCTGACATAACTAGTCTAAAACCCAAGCCAAAAATTACACGCGTTCATATTCACCCGAATAACTTTGAGAAAATGAGGGCAAGCTATGCGTTGCAGCTTTTTAGCAACGAATTATTAAAAGGCCTTTTTCTATATAAGCATCATATTGAAATACAGTTTAGAAGTACTAATACAACTGCATTTTTCATAAAGTTGATGATGGAGTTAATAACTGTAATGACCTCTAGCAGTCCATCAAGTAGTCTCCGCGTAGATTCTGAGGGATGCAAAGTACTTAATGATTTTCTGTTATATTTAGATAAATGGGAAGCTTTTGCAGGAGACAAGAAGATGGGGTTTTTAAGTGCTAGCACAGCTGCAGGATTACGAGTCACTATAAGCAGTACCATCTCTCTACTAAAATATCTAACAGAAACCTTGAACTACAAGTATGTAATGACATCGCGCTCGAGTCAAGACTCAATAGAAAACATTTTTGGCATTATTCGGCAACTGTCAGGCTGCAATGACCACCCCACTGCAGCAGAAGTTTTAGTGACCATTCAGTGTTTAAGTTTTTATAATCTGGCCAAGCCTGTAAAGTGTGGTACTAGCTGCACAACAGAAATAATCAATTCCCTTATTGGGCCAAGTGACACCATCAGTTGCAAACCTAATGTTTTGTTAAATTTAAATGAACTTTTAAGTGATGAAATGCTAGATAATGTGAAAGATACCTTGAATAGTGCTGCATATTCTGATTGTGCTTCCCTTTTCCCACATAATTCCCATAACCAGTTGCTAGTTTATGTTGCAGGTTATGTAGCTAGGAAATGTGTTGCAATAACTAAATGCAAAGATTGCACCAAAATGTGTTTAACATGCAGTATTGAAGAAAAGGCCAGATTTTCTGGAACACTGATACGAGAATTTGATAAAGGTGGCTTATTATATCGATCAAAGGAACTCCTAGTTCTTGTCAGTCAACTGGAAGATATTGTTACACATTATTTCAGCACCGAAAAACTTCACAGAGATAGTATCGTTGATATTCTAGCTATCTTGATGATAAAGAAAATTAAATTCATTGGTTGTGCAGAACACAGTAAAGATGTGACATGTAAGATTGCAAAATTTTATTTACTGACTCGGTTGCATTTCTATATAAAGGGACAATAAGATTCACAATGATAATAGAGAAAAAATGAAGTACCTTAAGCTGAGACGCTGCAAATAAATATGAAGTCCCTGGATCTGGGTGTTGAGGTTCTTTTTATGAGGAAGCAAGTGAGAGACATGTTTTTAATTACTGTGGAGTGAGTAAATATATGTGGAGTCAGTCAATAGCTCTCACTTATAATTACTGTGCAGTCAGTAAATATATACACCGACTCCACAGTAATGCTACAGCTCAAACCCTCACCGCGCTTCCTCAAAACTACCTTAACAGTTAATAAGAACTTTGCAACAGAACAGGTTCCGTCATTCAAACCCAGGGGTTTGAACTTAGTCACATTACCAATGTTCAACTCTGAGCAAGCAGAGCAGCCACTTCTGTGTTTACTGATCTACTATATATTACCATATGTAAGCATATGGCCGTATTAAAAAGAATGGATAACTTTGGGAGTATGTAGCAGTGGCTAGTTAACTTTTCCTTCATTAAATATGATACGTATGCACATAGCAGACAGTAAGCCAAATGCATTTGCAAATAAGTGATCCTAGAAATTGAACCCAAACTCATTAAGAATTTTTCCAGCTTATAATGAGGTCAAGAAATGTCCAGGTTGTTAACAAACTTAAAAAGAAAGTTACAAAAACTGGTAAGTTATTTAGAGATTCAAAATTCATTTCTTTAAATGTATTTATTTTTAAAAAAATTAATCCCCCCTCCCACTAAGAAACTGAATAGTTCAGCAGATAAGATATTAATATACAAAAAGATTTTAAGGTACATGTGTGGTGGTAATAATATTGCAAAGTTACTATTTTATTTTTAATGTTCAAATCCCAAAACCACTGGTGGTAATCTGATATAAACACACTTTTTTTCAATCAACATTTAGCTTTGGCATTTTCAGCATTGCTAACTAGGGCTTCCATGATGGAATTATATATTACAAAATTCAGTATTTTGAAGAAAACTTGCAAAATGCCATGAGTGATTAAGTGTGACTAATTTACTCTTTACAAGGTGGTGTAAAAGTAATAAAAAAATAAACTAAACAGGTATTAAATTTATTTCTGGAAATTTAATTATGTGTGGAAACATCTAATAGTTGCATTCACAAATTTTTGCTCTTTGATTCAATTGCATTTTCTAAGATGCCTAAAAATCAAGTTGTGTGTTATTTATTTTTTGTGTAATGTTACTTTTTAAATTCCCCTCTCAAGTTCTGTTGCTGATAAATTTCTCTGTCGCTATACAGTTGAGAAACGGTTTTTGATAAAAAAATTCAACAACTGCTGCACTAGCCTTTGACATATAACAGCCCGCAATGAATTAATCAAGCTTCTACTTTATAAAAAATAAAAACGAAAAAAAACCATTTAAAATGGGATGCTTACTTTTGCCTCACTGTATAAATTGAATAAAGCTTAACCAATGTGCTAAGATGTGGTAATATTGTAATAAATAATGCTTGGTACATACAAGCAATGTAAGATTAAAACATTGCTTTATTACAAACTGCACGTGGCTCCTGTATGGAAATTCCTAAAGCCATTTATAATTAACTCTCATCAGCAAGCTTTTGGTCCTCGTGCTGATGAGAGTTCAATATTCCACCGATGAGAGTTTCCCATGTGCTTCAACATTTGTTTCAGTTGGTGTAAATTACATCTGTATTACCTATTCCCAACTACTAGGTGCATTAAACAACGGTGTTACATGTTTACATTGTACACAATGTGTCACTGCGCGCACCTTGCTGGGACGATAAACCTTTCTGGATTTACTGAGGGGATATCAGTATGAGACTGCAATAATTCCAATTTTAGAAATTAAGAACAAATAAATGTCTTGGTAAATTATTTGCTCCCCCACAATATTTCTTCATTTAATAGTAAAATTTATCTAACGGTATAAAAAAAATCCCTCCAAATCAGCCTCTTTCTTTTTTTTTTTTTTTTTGCCTTTTTTTCTGAACAATTACTGGTAAATGTTTTCTCATGCATGCATTATGACCAAAATTTTGCTTCAATCAGAGAGGAATGTCATTATAAATGCGTGTGACACAGCTTAAATAAGGTGGTACACACCGTTTTTTAAACCAGTCAGTAACAGGCAAAAATAATTTTTGTTAAGCGTCTTAATAATACGAAAAGCTTACCCAACGTTTATATATATATATGCTATATCCACGCTAATCACTCCATACGCTGGGCGCTCGGTACACTTCCCCTTCTATGCTATATATCAACTGTTTCTGTATAACCGTTTGATTTGATTTGAGGTTTAGCGACCACCGTGAGCAACTCAATGGGCTATAAGCAGTCACCCGTCCCTAATTTAGGGTCACTGGTTCCAGGGAAAAGGGAGAGAGCCAGTGCCGTAAGACAAACACAACATCCATGCCTCACCGGGATTCGAACCCGGACCCCGTTCGGACGAATGATCAGAGGCCATCGCTTAGACCACTGCGCCACCGGGGCGACATATATAACCGTTTGAAGAGTAGATACATGGAAGCACTTTATATTTACATGCCCCTGCGTATTTACTTCAAACAGTAAATGTTGAACCACTGGCAGCATTAAATTTGTTTAACCACGGCATTACTTATACCTGATCATAGGCCTAACCACTGGGGGGATCAAGACCCCCCAGACTTTCATAGAGTCTGGGATCCCCAAAGTAAATGATCCCCCAAATGTTTCGGGAATATAATGATATGAACTTTTTATGTGAACCAACTAAATTATTTAATAATATAAGATTGTAATTTTTCGTAGAATGCGAACACATGTATAATGCAGTGGCGGCTTTTCAGGTGAAGTGCCTCTTCACCTATTTTACTCAAAATAAAGTTTTATTTAGTATTTTTTTTATAATATATTCTTTTTGCCTTTATTCAGTTCCAAAATACTCGTGAGAGATCACGGTGGAGTGGGCGGACTGCCAGGGTAGGTTACCTTGCAATCTGCAAGGGCTCTTTTTCCTTGTGGTGCTGTGGTACATTATTTTGCTAAGGGAATTTGTTCTTTCGTGCTTTGTGATTATTTGTTGAAAGCTTTAACTGATATTTTAGGTTTGTGTACAATTTAACTGATTGTGATAGTTTTTAGTATGCATCCTGTGGACGACATTGTTTGTAATTTATTGCAAACTCCATTTAATCTGTGGAAAGATGAAGATAAAAGAGACATTTTGCTTCAAGGACGACCGACGGATTCACTGACAATTGTTGCCAAGAGCGAAATCAAGAAGAGCGGTAAATCTAACAATATTAATTTTAAAAATTGTTGGTTTACTGAATATAAATGGATTTGCAGCACTTCTGTGTTAATTTTTTTGGCCCTGGTTATTTTTAGTAATAAAAATTCGGCGTGGAATAAAGACGGATTCTCAGATTTACTATGCGTAACACGGTCACTTCATTAACATCGTGATTCTAGCGAACACATGAAATGCGGATTAATTTTAAGGAATTTTGAAAAAATTCAAAACACAATTGCCGATGCCCTATGCTAGGCTTTTGAAAACGCATTTTAACGAAAAAGTTTGTTTAAATAGACTTTTCCTGCAGACAGTGATTGATGCAGTATTAGTCTATACTGTATTTGAGCAAACAAGAACTGGCATTCCATGGCCATGACGAAAGCATGGTCTCGATAAATCGTGGACATTTCATTGAATTACTTTCATTGTTGATATGAAGAAGTTCTTTAGAAATTAAAAATCAATACGAAAGGATAAAAAACTATTCAAAATGAATTAATTGAATGTATTTCTGAATATATAAACGATCACGTCGAAAATTAAATAATTTTTGATTGTTGATTCGGAAGGTGTATTGGTTAAGGGATTTTTGGGTTTCCATGATGTGAATGAAGATAGAACGTCAGGAGCTTTATACAAACTGCTAGACAAAATTTTGGAACAGTCTGATTACCAACACAAATAAATAGGACAATGTTACGATGGGGCAAGTATAATGTCTGGACACTTAAATGGGCTACAGAAAAAAGTCGAGGACAAAGCTTCTCAAGCTGTTTTTGTTCATTGCTTAGTTCATCGTTTGAATCTTGTATTACACCAGAGTTTTCTAAAATTTCTAAGTGTCGAATACTTTTTGCAAGCCTCAGTGGAATTGCTTCGTTTGTTCACCATTCTGGGGAAGCGGTCCGCAAGACGCAGACCAACCATAACAGAAACTCGATGGTCCCCCACTTCGAAATTAGTAAGTGTAGTTGTTGAAGATTGGGATAAATTGAAGGAAGTGTTCGGATTTCTGACGAATAGCGAATAATCAGACAAAAAATCAATTCATCTTTCCAAGGGGCTTTTGAATGATATGAACACTTTCGAATTTACATTTTTGGCTCCACCGATCTATTATTCGAACTTTTGAAGAAAAATAACTAAACAGGTATTAAATTTATTTCTGGAAATTTAATTATGTGTGGAAACATCTAATAGTTGCATTCACAAATTTTTGCTCTTTGATTCAATTGCATTTTCTAAGATGCCTAAAAATCAAGTTGTGTGTTATTTATTTTTTGTGTAATGTTACTTTTTAAATTCCCCTCTCAAGTTCTGTTGCTGATAAATTTCTCTGTCGCTATACAGTTGAGAAACGGTTTTTGATAAAAAAATTCAACAACTGCTGCACTAGCCTTTGACATATAACAGCCCGCAATGAATTAATCAAGCTTCTACTTTATAAAAAATAAAAACGAAAAAAAAAAAAACCATTTAAAATGGGATGCTTACTTTTGCCTCACTGTATAAATTGAATAAAGCTTAACTAATGTGCTAAGATGTGGTAATATTGTAATAAATAATGCTTGGTACATACAAGCAATGTAAGATTAAAACATTGCTTTATTACAAACTGCACGTGGCTCCTGTATGGAAATTCCTAAAGCCATTTATAATTAACTCTCATCAGCAAGCTTTTGGTCCTCGTGCTGATGAGAGTTCAATATTCCACCGATGAGAAATTCCCATGTGCTTCAACATTTGTTTCAGTTGGTGTAAATTACATCTGTATTACCTATTCCCAACTACTAGGTGCATTAAACAACGGTGTTACATGTTTACATTGTACACAATGTGTCACTGCGCGCACCTTGCTGGGACGATAAACCTTTCTGGATTTACTGAGGGGATATCAGTATGAGACTGCAATAATTCCAATTTTAGAAATTAAGAACAAATAAATGTCTTGGTAAATTATTTGCTCCCCCACAATATTTCTTCATTTAATAGTAAAATTTATCTAACGGTATAAAAAAAATCCCTCCAAATCAGCCTCTTTCTTTTTTTTTTTTTTTTGCCTTTTTTTCTGAACAATTACTGGTAAATGTTTTCTCATGCATGCATTATGACCAAAATTTTGCTTCAGTCAGAGAGGAATGTCATTATAAATGCGTGTGACACAGCTTAAATAAGGTGGTACACACCGTTTTTTAAACCAGTCAGTAACAGGCAAAAATAATTTTTGTTAAGCGTCTTAATAATACGAAAAGCTTACCCAACGTTTATATATATATATGCTATATCCACGCTAATCACTCCATACGCTGGGCGCTCGGTACACTTCCCCTTCTATGCTATATATCAACTGTTTCTGTATAACCGTTTGATTTGATTTGAGGTTTAGCGACCACCGTGAGCAACTCAATGGGCTATAAGCAGTCACCCGTCCCTAATTTAGGGTCACTGGTTCCAGGGAAAAGGGAGAGAGCCAGTGCCGTAAGACAAACACAACATCCATGCCTCACCGGGATTCGAACCCGGACCCCGTTCGGACGAATGATCAGAGGCCATCGCTTAGACCACTGCGCCACCGGGGCGACATATATAACCGTTTGAAGAGTAGATACATGGAAGCACTTTATATTTACATGCCCCTGCGTATTTACTTCAAACAGTAAATGTTGAACCACTGGCAGCATTAAATTTGTTTAACCACGGCATTACTTATACCTGATCATAGGCCTAACCACTGGGGGGATCAAGACCCCCCAGACTTTCATAGAGTCTGGGATCCCCAAAGTAAATGATCCCCCAAATGTTTCGGGAATATAATGATATGAACTTTTTATGTGAACCAACTAAATTATTTAATAATATAAGATTGTAATTTTTCGTAGAATGCGAACACATGTATAATGCAGTGGCGGCTTTTCAGGTGAAGTGCCTCTTCACCTATTTTACTCAAAATAAAGTTTTATTTAGTATTTTTTTTATAATATATTCTTTTTTGCCTTTATTCAGTTCCAACATACTCGTGAGAGATCACGGTGGAGTGGGCGGACTGCCAGGGTAGGTTACCTTGCAATCTGCAAGGGCTCTTTTTCCTTGTGGTGCTGTGGTACATTATTTTGCTAAGGGAATTTGTTCTTTCGTGCTTTGTGATTATTTGTTGAAAGCTTTAACTGATATTTTAGGTTTGTGTACAATTTAACTGATTGTGATAGTTTTTAGTATGCATCCTGTGGACGACATTGTTTGTAATTTATTGCAAACTCCATTTAATCTGTGGAAAGATGAAGATAAAAGAGACATTTTGCTTCAAGGACGACCGACGGATTCACTGACAATTGTTGCCAAGAGCGAAATCAAGAAGAGCGGTAAATCTAACAATATTAATTTTAAAAATTGTTGGTTTACTGAATATAAATGGATTTGCAGCACTTCTGTGTTAATTTTTTTGGCCCTGGTTATTTTTAGTAATAAAAATTCGGCGTGGAATAAAGACGGATTCTCAGATTTACTATGCGTAACACGGTCACTTCATTAACATCGTGATTCTAGCGAACACATGAAATGCGGATTAATTTTAAGGAATTTTGAAAAAATTCAAAACACAATTGCCGATGCCCTATGCTAGGCTTTTGAAAACGCATTTTAACGAAAAAGTTTGTTTAAATAGACTTTTCCTGCAGACAGTGATTGATGCAGTATTAGTCTATACTGTATTTGAGCAAACAAGAACTGGCATTCCATGGCCATGACGAAAGCATGGTCTCGATAAATCGTGGACATTTCATTGAATTACTTTCATTGTTGATATGAAGAAGTTCTTTAGAAATTAAAAATCAATACGAAAGGATAAAAAACTATTCAAAATGAATTAATTGAATGTATTTCTGAATATATAAACGATCACGTCGAAAATTAAATAATTTTTGATTGTTGATTCGGAAGGTGTATTGGTTAAGGGATTTTTGGGTTTCCATGATGTGAATGAAGATAGAACGTCAGGAGCTTTATACAAACTGCTAGACAAAATTTTGGAACAGTCTGATTACCAACACAAATAAATAGGACAATGTTACGATGGGGCAAGTATAATGTCTGGACACTTAAATGGGCTACAGAAAAAAGTCGAGGACAAAGCTTCTCAAGCTGTTTTTGTTCATTGCTTAGTTCATCGTTTGAATCTTGTATTACACCAGAGTTTTCTAAAATTTCTAAGTGTCGAATACTTTTTGCAAGCCTCAGTGGAATTGCTTCGTTTGTTCACCATTCTGGCGAAGCGGTCCGCAAGACGCAGACCAACCATAACAGAAACTCGATGGTCCCCCACTTCGAAATTAGTAAGTGTAGTTGTTGAAGATTGGGATAAATTGAAGGAAGTGTTCGGATTTCTGACGAATAGCGAATAATCAGACAAAAAATCAATTCATCTTTCCAAGGGGCTTTTGAATGATATGAACACTTTCGAATTTACATTTTTGGCTCCACCGATCTATTATTCGAACTTTTGAAGAAAAATAACTAAACATAAACTACTGTGTAACTCAAATTAAAAAAAAAAAATACTCGTGAAATTTTGAGCCATAAAAGGAACGATGAGTTATTTGAAACACAGTTTGGAAAAGCTAGCAAAATCACAGAAATAAGCACGGAAATATGCTGCTCTTACCCAGGAAACAATTTTCCAAAATTATAAGCAATTGTATTTTTAAATTTTGGACCACATTCTTATGGAAATGGATATAAGATTTCAAGACTGTAAGAAACTTCAATTTGTCTGACTTGCTGACAGAACCAAATTCCAATAATTTAATGCATGCTTTCCCTCTCGCGCTCTTGAAAATTTACATTTTTACGGAAACATATTTACTAAACACCAGCGCCTTAAAAATGAACTACGTCTTGTATATGCCGATGAAAAATTAAGGAATATATTGACTCAAAAACTCCGAGTGTTTCACGGAGACAAAGACATTTTTACAGAAGATTATAAATTGGTTTTCCTCAGTTTAACAATTCCATCTACAAGTGTGCCAGTGGAAAGAAGATTTCTTTAAAGAATACAAACTTGCTCAAGAAACACTAGTTCCCAAGATAGACTTGCTTCTTTGGCAAATATTTCTATTCAGGGAGACATTTTATTGATGCTCACGAAGAAACAACCATCTAACCATCTTATGATGGCATAATCGACAAATTTGCAGCTTTAAAAGGAAGAAAAATTGATTTAATATACAAAAAATAGGTAAGTCTTCATTAAAGGATTTTCATTGTAGACAATAGATATCTTTTCATACTGCTCTTGTACCTCTTCACCTATTTTTTCCAACCACGAGCCGCCACTGGTATAATGTGTACTTAATAAAGCAACGATGTCGATTAAGCATGGTTACCAACATCGCTGGCGTATATACATTATGTGATCAGACACCCCCCCGATTTTGAAACACAGTTACGCCACTGTACCTGATAGTCACTGGCCAACATCGCCGATGCTGACACTTAAGCATTCAATATAATGTCCCATACTAAAAAGCCTTGCAATTTCTGTATATACAGCAGGAGCGGCTCCTGCAATAATCCAAAGCAGTTTTTTCATGCCACATCAAGAGAGAAGTTTACTGAACTCAGCTTTAAGTTTTTCCAGCACAACGCCACTGGGAGCGAAAAGAACGCTTGCGCGCTGCTCTGACTGCTATTGAAACCAACTCATGTGGGAAACTGCCTATTCCCACATCAGTTCATTTCCTTTGAATAAAACGTCCCTGGGGGCTGCAGCTCTCGCTAGTACAGCAGATATAAGTGGTCCTCGGAGTTATTTGCTAGTGGCGTAGCTGCAATGCAGTCTTTCGTTGGTTGCAAATGCATCGCCGGGCCTTCAACTTTTGGTTTGTTCCTACTTTTATTCAACATGATAATTCTAACAACTGGAGATTATTCGTGTTTGCTAACAACAAATACTCAGTTGCCGAGATTTTTGCCAAAAAGTTTCACTTCTGGTCAAAATGGGCATGTGAACAAATTGCGATTAAGAATAAAGTTCAGTAATGGATAAATTGAAAAATGAAAAAAAAAATGAATAATTTCTGCAGCGAAATACTTGCACAAAATTAATATTTTCACTTACCAGGCACAGCCAAATTTTCGCTTTTAAACTCATGTACATTTCTATTCATCAAAAAACATTGAAGTTGCTCCATTGGCCATGGCCATATTTTACTTTTCTGCTGCATATGCACCCCCCCCCCCCACAAATAAATAAGCTGTACATTTCAGTTGAAGTAGTGCTTTATACTTAATTACTTTGAACACAACATTTAATCAAACACAATTGTTTATCGTAATCATGGCTTGAAAATTGAAACTGGGAATATGTTTGCAATTCGTATTTATAAAAGAGAATGCCTGTAAGTCAAAATTCCAAAGGGAGAGTATTAGAAGAAAAATATTTATTATATTTCTACTAGGGGTCATAATTGACACCTGAAAATGCTTATATGACGATGGGTGCGTGTCCGCTGTCACTGGCACACGCATCATTTCTTTTATCCTTAAAACTGGTTCTCTTAACTGAGTGTGTGTTGCTCTTACAGTATCTACATTTATATATAATTTACAACCACTATCTGAATCCACTGCTGGATGAAAGTCTCCAAGTTTCTTCCACAACAGTCTGTTTAGAGCCAGTTTTCTTCTTGCTCTCGAATTTAAGCCACCCATCTCTCGCATCATCTTCTGGGTCTTTTTTTTGTCCGTTGCTATCCAGTTTAATATTTCTCGCTGGCTCTTTCTTCTAGAAATATGTCCATCCAATTGCAATTTCAGGGATTCTGATCATTGCTGTCTTCCATCCTTGTATCCCGATCCACGAGTTCCTCTTTGTATCTTTCCTGTTCCTGGTTACATCAAACATGCATCTCTCAATGCTTTTTTTCTATTGTCTGCAACCTCGGTATATCTGTTTTAGTTGAGGTCCATGTCTCTGCTCTATGCGTAACAACTGGAAGGACGCACTGATTAATGAGCATCATGTTAGGATCGTTAGCATCATGTTAAGATAGTTAGAATAAGGGTCCTGCATGGAATGTATGTGGAACTAATTTCTTTGATGTACAATGGTGTATGCGTGGGTGATGATCAAATGATCATATGTAGAGGATTTTAGGAAGGGAGTGTCTGACCCCAGGTCCTAAACAACCCTTAGAAATAGGAAACTAGGAGATTTAGGCTAGAGCGCCCAATAGGAAGTGACACAGAAGCGAAGTAGAAAGGGGGAGAAAGACGCCCTTATTTATTACCGGGAGGCCAGTACCCAGTACCGGCAGTACCGGTGTATGCTGTATGCATGGGTACCTCTCCACAAGGTAAACAATGAGGAAATATACACGAAAATACTGGATAGCACTACGATTCGGAAGTTCACATTAAAATGATTTGTGACTACAAAATATGCTAAACACTTTTCTTTTAAGAAATAATACGTCAAACCAAGTTTTATACGCCGAATATTTTCTTCACAAATATGGCCACCCCTTGATATCTGTTCCCTAATTCAGGTATCGGTTATCTCTAGAATTTCCCTATCAGTTGCTAAATATAAAAACCAAATATTCATTTCTACGAGTATACCCAGCAAAAACACAAGTGCTGGGAAACTGCTGGCCACCAGCTGGCAGTGATGGGTCACTGCTGGCTGAAATCTGCCGCTCACGGCCCGGTAGTGGTCCGTTGGTGGCAGCGCTATCAGTTGGCGAGCCATTGATGGCCCTGCAGCATCGCCGTGAATTGTGGGCCTCCAAGCAAGTGCCACTAGTGGCCCATTGCTGGCAACCAATGCAACCCCCAACAGCAGGTGGAAGCATCGGGACTGCGCATGCGCAGAAGCAACACTTGCTGTGTCTCTCATGGTACCAGTTAGTTGAAGACGACGCTATCGCCATCGTGTTATTTTAGTGGATGTTAAGAAAAAAATCCATATGTGGAGAGGCGAATTAATTTCCTAATGAAATTTTACGTCGACGAAGATATCAGATTAATAAGCCGTGAAATACTAGATTACAGCCATGAAATACACCCACTCCATTCCCATGAATAACAATTCATGGAATGGAGTGGATAAATAACAAGAAAAAATTTGAAACCGCTTGAAACACATATCCTGGAAAACCATTAAAATAGCGTTTGTTGGGAAAAAAAAAGAATTATACGCGTACAAAATTTATTAATTATTTGAAAGAAAAAAAGCAACGGTATGTGGTGTACTCATCCATGGGTTGAATACACAAGACTGGGAGGAATTCGCTTCTAAAAATAACGAGAAGTAAAATAAAATATCTTTTACTCTTTAAAACAAATGTAGCTTCGGACAACGGAAAGGAAAGACACAACGTTAAAAATGTAACAGAATGTAACATGAACCCGGATAAATATTTATTTATTCAACAATCTTTTTTCAAGACGGCAAGGACAGTACAAACCTTTGGAATGCGACTCTAAGTATGTACACGCCTTGAAAATGAGTGAAGTCCCCTTAAGGTAAAAAAAACTATCGTTACGTTGAAAAAATTAATTTATCAATTATATGAAACTGACTTTTATGAAAAATACCTCGCAATATTATAAAATGAAAGAGGGAAGCATTCGATTACAATATGCATACCAAACAGATAGCTTCCAGCACGTACCTGAGCGTCGTGAATTAGTCCGGTCAGTAGCGAGCGCGGCTTCCTCGGAAACGGCCCGGGATCGAATCTAGTCAAATGCAAACGTCGTTTTTCCGGTCTGTCGAGAAAATTTCCCCAGCGCAGTGCGTTAATTCACAAGCTTCATAAGGGTAGAAAAGAAAAATTGTAGCTTTGGGAAACTGCTGTTATCCTTGCTCTTTTTTTTTTTTTTTTTTTTTTATTGCTACTACTGGGAAATTGGCGGACAAGATTCGGCAAGCCACCAGCTACGTCACGTGGTTGCTGGCTGCCACTAACGGCCCACTAGCGGACCACATTAGGCTAGCCATCATTTCTGGCAAGTACTTGCAGGGCCACTGAAGGGCCACTTGTGGCAGCTACTGCCTGTGATGGACCACTGATGGCCCTGTTGTGGCATATGACAGCTGATGGGGTGCCAACTGTTGGCCAGCTGTTGGCCTGAACTGCTGGCCCTTCTGTTGGCCGCCCGGACATTTTATTGACGGTTCGGCAGCGGCAACATAGTGCTGGGCCATTGCTGGCTGTGCTGGCTGCCAGCAATGGCCCACTGTTGGCCCAGCAATACTGTTTTTGCTGGGTATATATAAATTATTATTAAAGGGACAGCATCAGCAGGTTCAGTAACTTAGCTTTCGAAGTGATATCTACAAACTTTGAATGCAGCTCCTCCATCTTAGCTTACCACTAGCCGCTACTGAGTGATATATTTAAATTTTCCAAACAGCACGTCTTTACTTCACTTCCACGCCATTTGTTATCGTTTTGGTAGGCATTCTTCGAGGAGGTTGCATATCAATTTAAATCACGTAGAATTCTATTGTAAATTAAATTGACGTCGCTGCACTCTGCGGCAGACTTAAGACACTTCACTGAACCGTAAAAGGTGTTTTCATAATCGCACACTTAAGAAATTCGTACACTTGCATCCTAATTCAACCCCCGTTGTTTGGGTTACATGCACATCACTACACACATTCTCTGGCACAGACACCGTCTGCAGCGCCGCGATGCGGCGCGGGACATATTTCGAACGCAGTTTTTGAGTTCGCACGGCACACTTCCCCTTTTAGACACTATACACGAATTGAGGGCAGTGCAACGCAGCCACTAAGGGAGGGCAACGAAGCAGCACCTATGGAAGAAGAAGAGGTTGTCGTCAACAACGATGGGACACCGGAAGTGAGGTCCAGTTTCGGGTCCCCACCGCCGGAAAACGTCATTTGCAATGGCGCCGACTATCATAGCTTCGACCAGCTCGGCCGAGAGATAAACAAGACGTAATAGGAAAAGAAAAAGGCAACTCACCAATCTGGGAGTATTCACACACGATAGCGGAACCTTCCAAGGGTAAGTGCTTTGAAACTTGGGATGCACAACTCACTAGAAACACACAAAATACGCACGAATTGACGGAGCTCAGAAGTCGCAACTCCTACCACCCTGAACAACTCAATGGGCTATAAGCAGTGGCCAATCCCTAATTTATAGTCACTGGTTTCAGGGAAGGGATAGAGTCAGTGCTGTAAGACCAACACAACATCCATGCCTCACCAGGATTTGAACCTGGACCTCTTCAGAACGAATGGTCGTAATCTGTCGCTTACGCAGCCGGGTAGGCCATTTTTTTTAGATTGATGCAATGGCCCTTTCATAAGATAATATTGACCCTGGGTCCAAATGATGGATGAGGCGTGGACGTCCTCCCCTCCCTGGAAATAGAGGCCCCAAATTAGCGTCAGGAAGTACTCATAGCTCTCAAGAATTACACATGGGGTCAACCCCCCCCCCCCCAAATGAAATAAGAGTATACTTGAACCATAATAATCTCCCATGGCTATCTTCCTCATCTACATAGCGGGATTTAAAATGAAGATACACAAATTCGGCTAGCCTTCCAACTACCAGCGCATTAAATAGTTCCATCAAAGGGGCAAACAAACTGTTGTTGTTTAAGTAATTATATTGTTTGTTACTCAATATGTCACTTCTATAAGACAAATGTTATTTTTCTTTACAAAGTAGGTACTTATTAGCGTTCTAATATAAAAAAAATCGCATAAAATGTACGGAAATTATCAGCACATCACGTACTTACATTAACCACGCAAATAAACTAGCAAAACATATTATTTGTTATTTATTATTAATTGATTGTAGGTTTAACGACCACCGTGAGCAACTCAATGGGCTATAAGCAGTCGCCCGTCCCTAATTTAGGGTCACTGGTTCCAGGGAAGGGAGAGAGCCAGTGCCGTAAGACAAACACAACATCCATGCCTCACCGGGATTCGAACCCGGACCCCGTTCAGACGAATGATCAGAGGCCATCGCTTAGACCACTGCGCCACCGGGGCGGCTTATTTGTTATCATACATTTCATTCGTAGAAAATAAATGTTACTTTTCTTTACAAAATGTTTACTTATCTGCGTTTCAATTAAAACAAAAATTCGCAGGAAACTATTGATACGCAGATGATCGGAAGGCTAGGTGTACGCTTCACCCTTTATAAAATGATATAATTAAAACAAATTGCGTTAAAACTCGTGAATTCCTCCTACATATACATAGGTGACCAAATGTGCGTAAATAATTATGCACAACCCTAATATTCTCTAAAGACGAATAATTCAGAAGTTGCTTTGTTTTCATCGAAAAATTTACCCTATCTCCAAGTAAATGTCACGATGGCCGCCCCGGTGGCGTAGTGGTCTAAGCGGTGGCCTCTAATCATTCGTCCGAACGAGGTCAGGGTTCGAATCCCGTTAGGCATGGATGTTGTGTTTGTCTTACGGCACTGGCTCTCTCCCTTCCCTGGAACCAGTGACCCTAAATTAGGGACGGGCGACTGCTTATAGCCCATTGAGTTGCTCACGGTGGTCGTTAAACCTCCAATCAAAAAATAAAATAAAAAATGTCACGATGTTTGTTTGTTATTGTTTACAGTCACGTACCTTACGGAAAGCTTAGCGCTTCCTCCAGATCATTCTTACGTCACAATTCTCACTAGAAAAAACACTCGAAAACTAGTACAACAGCGTCACCTGGCGTCTGCCGGCAATATTACTAAATGTTGACAGGACCAAGGTGCTACGATGACACCAAGGAGGTTATACACTGCTGGACAATTGCTAAGGACGGATCATAAACGGCTACATAGCGCATAAAAAAGTAAGTGTGGTTGGATGCCAAGTGAAATAAAATAATGTCAGAATGCTAGGAAATTTCAAGAAAGACAATTTATTGTGCTCTGAAATCCAGAAGGCTTTGGAACATGTTCAAGGGACAAACAGGCCATTTTGTGCAGAATACGTAAACGTGAAAAATGCAATTACCGTCCGCAGGCGTTCTGGCGTAAGATGTCAATACGGGATATGGCCACCATGGAGGGCGATGCAAGATTCCACACGTCGTGTCATGCTTTGCACAACATTATCAAGTAGCTGTTGGGGTAATTTATCCCATTCCTCTGCCAGTGCACGGATGAGGGTGTCCTTCTTTATTGGAGGACATTGGCGACCAGCAAGACTCCTCCCCAAAGCATCCCACACATTTTCAATGGGATTCAGATCTGGAGAACGTGCTGG
The DNA here is from genome assembly GCA_039090855.1 of Macrothele yani. Classification (NCBI taxonomy): domain Eukaryota; kingdom Metazoa; phylum Arthropoda; class Arachnida; order Araneae; family Macrothelidae; genus Macrothele; species Macrothele yani. Next base: position 101,581,638 of record CM077023.1, read on the forward strand.
CCATACGAGGCGTTGAATATCCTCGCTCTCAAGACACACCTGGACAGCGACTGTTTGATGACATGTTGCGTTGTCGTCCATGAAAATGAATCTATCACCGACAGCACCACAAAACATGCGAACATGAGGTAGCAGAACATCATTAATGTATCGTTGGCCAGTCATAGTCCCAGTTGGAAGCACATAGAGGGACGTACGGCCATTGATCACGATGCCATCCCATACCATGACACTACTTGTCGGATATCGGTCCTTTTCCTGTATGTTTGCTGAACAATATGCAGTACCACTATCACGCCAGATCAGTTGTCGTCGACAATCAGACGATAGACTGTATCTACTCTCATCTGAGAAGAGGACAGCAGACCAGTCGTTATCAGTCCAATTGCGATGTTGATGGCACCATTGCAAACGGGCGGTACGGTGACGTCTGGACGATGGGATTCACACAACAGGACGGTGGGCGTATAGTCCTCCTTCATGCAAACGTCTGGCGACAGTTTTTCGGGAGATCCGCTTGCCAGTTGCAGCCATAAACTGATTTGCTACCTCACTAGCTGTGCTGCGCCAGTGACTTTTTGTTGATAGCACTATGTACCGATCTTCTGCAGGTGTCGTACTGCGAACACAACCTCCCTCGTGACGTTTGATACACTCTCTATTTGTTTGAAATTATTTCACTCTGGCTGACGTCGAACTCCCTGGCAATATCTGTTATTTTTCGCCCTTCTTCAATCTTGCCAATAATACGGCCACGCGTAAAATCATCTAGGTGATGTCGGGAAGACATACTGAAAATTGCAAGTTCGTCAATTGATTCTTTCCCTTTCAACTTTGCGTTTGAACAACAACGGTCAATACGCGTTAAATCCTTTATATCTCTTATCAGTGCTATGACGTCACGAACAATTTTGGCAATCCAAAATTTGTATACGCACAACACGTCTCACTGTATCTCGCACGTATGCTAATTTCCACATTTTCCTGCCTTCCATTTTATGGTTGCTATCGTTACTATTGTCATCCGTCCTTAGCAATTGTCAGGCAGTGTATTACTACAGTGCCTAGAAGAATCATCTACCGCTTTCATGATTGCGGGCAGCAAGTTTTTCTGCGAGCACGACACACTAATTCTTCTAGACACTGTAGTATTACTGCAGACACCACTCCTATCCACGCAGCATCGGCCACCATAAGTCACCGTCCGTGCTGTATATGACGTCATTTGCTGGCACGACGCAGCCGCAGAAAAGAAGCTGCTTTGAAACCAATCGAACAAAAGCTTCTAAGCGCATAAACAGATAAAATGAGTAATTCAATAATCTTTATCAATGATACACAAGCTTACTGTTTTATCAACGGTATAATTTAGTTCATTTTTGCCTGCTTGTGACGTCACACCACAGATTAGTTGTGAACTATGGCGGCAGAGCCAGTAGTGTCTCCAGTAATATAACCTCCTTGGATGACACGGACGTTAGTGGCTTCTGTAGTTTCAAACCAGCTTCTTGCCTGCTTGTGACTTATGGCTAATGTGACCATTTTTTCTGGACCAAAAAGTGGGACAGGTACGACACTGTTAGTCAAGCTTACGTGACAAACGATTAACCATGATAGTTATTATTCACCAAAACCCTGGTTCTGAATATGATTCTCTAAAGTGAATGTTAACCATATTTAATGAGATTATATTTTTAATTACCAAATTCTCCATATTTAGATTCAATAAGAGTATGTTTTATTTACTTCAAAAATGTGGAAGTTTTCATTAAATTATTTTGTAGCTTCATGAAATGTAAGTGATAACTTAATTTTCCAAATTAGCAAAAGATTAACCTAACCTACCTGAATACAGCAATGTACATCAACTGCAATTACCTCTCATCAGCCAGTGTGCATTGGGATGGGATTGTTAAAATTGGCTGAGGTGGACACCCATTTTTTTAAACAGAAATTTGATGTTTTCCAAATTTTTTTTTTATTTAATTAAGGTAGTGCCCAGCACACTATTTGCAGTTTAAAAATAAATATCAATGCAGGAATTTGATTGTTGATTTATTTCAAATTTAACATTACATGCACATTCAATTGCAGCTTTCTAAGTTTTAACTATCAAAATATATATAATATACATATATAAATACAGTAAACCAGAAATTTTTTGGCGTTCAGCAGTATACATTTTTAATAATATATTACACCTTTACTCAGCAGACTTCTGCTCATATTTCTCATGTAATGCAATTTGTTTTAATAACACTCTTATTCTTTAGAAATTCAAAAAATTCTTGGCATGATTTGTTAAAATTTACCTTTGTAATCAACAATGCTTTTACATTCTTCATACACTTTTGTATCATATTTAATATCGAAAAAGTTTTTCTGTGAAAGAAATTACATTGGTTTTTCAATATATGACCAGGTAGGTGAAGCATTTAACGATGCCCACTGAAAACAGCTCAAATCTTTGACATGAATATCCCACTGATCCAAATAGTGAGCAGATGTGTCATAAAACTCATCTACTGTTTTTTGAATAGATAGTTCATCTACAAGCCATCAGACTGCAGCTTTTTCATTTGAGATCTAACAGAATATGGCAGAGACGCATTTTTTTTCTGGATAATACATTTTGTTTCAGGTCATCTATTGTCCTCTTCACATCTACTGCTGACACAATTTGCTCCTCAACCACTTTAATACTTTGATTGAAGATTACTGCTTGACGGTGGACAAAGTTTAACCAAAGTTCTGAGACTGGGTTTTTTTTATTGGAGGTTTAACGACCACCGTGAGCAACTCAATGGGCTATAAGCAGTCGCCCGTCCCTAATTTAGGGTCACTGGTTCCAGGGAAGGGAGAGAGCCAGTGCCGTAAGACAAACACAACATCCATGCCTAACCGGGATTCGAACCCGGACCCCTTACGGACGAATTCCAAAAAAAAAAAAAAAAAGTATGCAGAATATTGGGACACTTATCCTGACAAAAAATATGACTTGGGTGGTGGATGATGCCAACTGCATAAAGCGGGACTTCGTCAATACAGTTTAAAAAAAACGGGACATTTCAGCGTCCCCGAAGGATTAGGGGGACAGCGGGACAGAGCTAAAAAGCGAGACTGTCCCGCTATAATCGGCACGTCTGGTTACACTACTTATGGCGGCAAATGCTGCGTGGATATGATTGGTGCTCCATTTAATATAAGCTCCATGCGTGCTCATGGAGGTAGGAATAAGGGGAGAAAGCACTCTCCGTTGGCTCAATGCAATCCAAGTGAAGCCAGCGAAACGTCACGCCTGCGACGTCACAACAGCCATCTTAAGCCTTACATGAGCAAACTATGCCCAAGATTCTAACCTGCGTGACTATGCAACAGCTCCTAATGCTCTGCGATTCTTGAAGTTGGCAATTTGCTTTTAATATTAATAAATTTGCCTATCTTTATTATACTAATCGTTGATATACTGTTCTCAAGGATATTATTAGTTGATTTATCAATGTTTAGGCGTTACGGCTGCTTCGAGGTATTTAAAATTTAGGAAACATTTCAGCTGACTTCTGGGGGATCAGCGTAAGTACAAGTGTTTTTCTCATTCTGAAGGTAAAACCGCCGTGTAATTTCATAGCTTTTAAAGTTGTGTGTATAATAATCTAAGTTTAGTGACGAGTTTTAATCTAATTTTAGTGACGGTTTACAGAGATCTGCTCTGTTAAAATGAAGAGAATATGATAGTGTACGCAAATTAATGTTAAGCTGTAATACCCCAATATTACTTTATATTAGATATACAGTATTATGATGTTGCCTTTTCACCTGTGAACAAGCACATGCCTTGAAAGATTACCTTTCCGAGGAAATTGCTTGGAACATACATCACATTAGTAAGGCTTTTCACCTGAATGAACAAGCATATGCATTAAAAGATTACTTTTCTGAGCAAATTGCTTAGAGCACACGTCACATTGATGAGGATTTTCACCTGTGTGAAGGAGCATTAGCTGTGAAAGAAGACTTTTCCAAGAAAATTGTTCGGAGCATACATCACATTGGTTAGCCCCCCCCCCTGTATGAGGAAATGCTTCGAAAGAACACTTTTTCGAGCAAATCGTTTGGAGCATACATCCCATTGGGGAGGTTTTTCTCCTGTGTGAATGAGTAAATGCTTCTAAAGATCACTTTTTCGAGCATATTATTTGGAGCATACATCACATTGGTGAGGTTTTCCCCAGTGTGAATGAGTAAATGCTTCGAATGTTCACTTTTTTTGAATAAATCGTTTAGAGCATACATGGTATTGGTGAAACATTTCACCCATCTAAATGAGTTAATGCTTTGAAATATAACTTTTTCGAGCAAATCGTTTGAAGCATAAATCACATTCGTGAGGCTTTTCCCCGGTCTGAATGAGTAAATGCTTCGAAAGATCACTTTTCCCAGTAAATTGTTCGAAACATACATCACGGTGGTAAGGCTTTTTACCTGAGTTTATAAGCATATGCTCCGAAAGATGACTTTTCCGAGTTTCTATTAGAATTTTTTCCTCTGTTAGCACAACAAACGGTCATACTGTTCAGTGCCATTTTGTCAATCAAAATGGGAAATTAAGCTGGTCATATCTAAATTGATTTCATATACGCGTTTTACTACTAAATGCTCTTCGGAAAATAAAATATTTCGTAATAAATATTTCTACGTTGCTTACCTGTGAAAAGTAACTCCAGGAGGTGGTAGCCCGGAATTGTTGTGATATTCGTAAGCGCAACAACATACCAATTCTAAAAAAAAACTGACTTCTATGTTCGAAAATCAAACTTCTCATGTACGTAACCTAATGGCTCAAAATCACCATCAGAGGTTAAAGATGGCCGTCTCATCGTCTACTGAGAAAGCTTTAAGTTTGTGACGTCATACTTTCTCCCCTTATTCCTACTTCCATGTGCGTGCTACATCCTCATAAGCTAGATCTAGCGGAAAATACGCCAAGTTGGTAACGCTGGAGCGTCAATCTCCGTCCTCTGTGACTCGAATCGTCATGTGAGCAAACAAATCGAAGAAGGTATTTTTTTTTTTTTTGATTGGAGGTTTAACGACCACCATGAGCAACTCAATGGGCTATAAGCAGTCGCCCGTCACTAATTTAGGGTCACTGGTTCCAGGGAAGGGAGAGAACCAGTGCCGTAAGACAAATCACAACATCCATGCCTCACCGGGATTCGAACCCGGACCCCTTTTGGACGAATGATCAGAGGCCATCGCTTAGACCACTGCGCCACCGGGGCGGCAAAGAAGGTATTTGTTACAAGAGGTTAGAACATGGTAAGTAACTGAAATCTTTGCCTTTTCTTTTTCTTGACCTACTTTGAAATCAGTGTAAACTGACTTATTTCTTTTGTCGGTTGTTGTTTTTTACTGACGCGTTTAGTATTTCGGAATTTTCGATTTCTGTGACATGGAAAGAAAATGTTTCTTTCCGAATTGCTGTTCTGGTTATACTAGTAGTGAAGAACATACTTCTTCATTTAAAGCACTTAAAAATATAAAAAATGCTTGCTAAATCGCAGAAAGCAATCCATCGAGCCGATCGGAAACTCAGCACTAACGATTTTGTTTGTGAGGAACCTTTCCTCTCTCATGATGTAATTAGACGCAAGAGTGAGACATTCCATGGCCAAGTTTTATATGATTTGCCTGTCCGTGTCAGACCTAACTTCACTGTTATTCCTGTAACAATTCCTGAATGTCCAACCTACTTTTCAAAGAAGGCAGCAAAGTAATTACTTGGTAAATGTGTAGTTTAGCGTCCTAAATTATTTCGTCGGATTTCGAAAAAAGTGGGACATAAATAGGATTTCAAAAAAGTGAGACGTACAGATTTTAAAGTATGCAATTTCAAGGCAAATGGTGAAAAAATTTCATTATGGTGCATTTTAAAGATTTTTACCGTAATATTTACGTGCAAGTACGACGCTGTGAACAGAAGCTGCAAGTACGCGGCTGCAACGACTTTGCTCCGCCGCCATTATGCTGCGGAAGAGTACTGAAGGAAAGGGGAACGTTCTTGCCAAGAAAGCGATCCAGTTTGTAGTGCTACCTGACCGAAAATAGTTCTTCATTTCTGCCACAGTTTTTTAAAACACATAATGAAAATTGCTTCGTTCTTATGCATATGATTCCCTGGTACGAAATAGAAAGTATGCAAATACCTTCCTTTCTTCTACCAAAGCGTTAAAGTAGAGGCCGTGTTCTCTTCAACGGAAGTTACATAGCATCGGAAATCAAAGTTTAAATCCTCCTGTTGACAGCGTTGTTCGCAATTCATTGAAATTGGATAACAAAAAGAAAAAGCTCTCGAAGAGGTGCGTTCATAAATTGCGCATTAAAGAATCATACCCAAAAAACCCCCAAGAAATTATCAGATTGTGATGTTAAAATGTGAGACAGAAATAATGATCTATTTTCTGTAGCGCAGCACTATAAATTGGATCGCTTTCCTGGCAAGAACGCTCCCCTTTCCTCTTGTACTCTTCCGCCAGCAGAATGGCAGCCGGAACGAGATAACAAAGACCTTCGATTCAGCGGAGTAAAGTTTGATGTCGTCGCGGCCTGTGTTAGGCCTGCCGCAGCTTCTGTTCACAGCGTCGGCGTCGTACTCGCACGTAAATACTACGGTAAAAATCTCTAAAATACACCATAATGATGAAATTTTTTCCCCCATTCGCCATGAAATTGCATACTTAAAAATCTGTACGTCTCACTTTTTAGAAATCCTTTTACATTTCCGACAAATTAATTTAGGAAACTAAACTACACATTTACCCATTGCTTATTCATGTGGTATACCTAATATACTTACAACTTATAATTTCCCAAAAAGCAGAGGGCTTTTGAATACTGTTGAGGAGCGTTCGAAAAATTACGCACTTAAATTTAAGAACCTCTAATTGATATATTTCATGTATTGTGCACAATGATATTTTGCAAGTTATTTAGAAGTAAACAGCTACTTTTGCTACATTCTCAACACACACCATCACCTTTAAATGCATGCAGGGAAAGCAAGAAGCATATCTGCTGTATAAATACACGACAACTACATTAAAGCGAAAAGGTAATATAAATTTACGTGTCCTATACTTATCCAGAAAAGTTTAAAATAAGTGATTCAAAATGTTACGCAATCATAATTATGACGCTGATACCTTTCTGAAACTGTATATTAAAAAACATCTGTAACACTGTTTTTATATAACGGAAGCCTACCTTGTCCTGTATATATATATATATATATATATATATAACATGAACGGATTATCAATTGATAAACAAAATTCATTTCATCCCTAGCATCACTGTTGTCGTTTAAAGGCGTGTCATTTTTACATGGAAATCTGTCTTAAAAATACGTCGTCGTTTTTTATTTTTTTATTGGCCTACTTGATGTGTAAGGACTAATAATATTTGATAAGTACAATACGGCTATCTTCACGCTTAAAAAACGCATCGCAACAACAAACCTATTATACATAATCGTGATACAGACAGCGGTTTACTCAAGGAGGTTAAAATAAGATATCTGGAGATGCCCTTGTTAATGAAGCAGTACAACTTTGCGTGAAGCCTATAACCGCGAGCTACGGCCGTCGAAGTGTTAGAAAACTCATGGTTTTCAAGGATATTGCAACGCATTTTGTGTTTGCCGCCTTCTTTCTTCGCAAATGTTTCCAATTTCGCATGGTAACTTGCTGCCAATGTGTGAGAAAATGCTGAATGTATAAAATTCTTTATTTTGAGGATCCTTCCTATTTTTACTTTAAATTGAAATACACGTACGTTTGTGCGAATTCTAAATGAAACATAATGTTAAAATTGAAAACTTCACTTGTATAAGAAGTATAATTTATTCTGGTTTGATATTAACACGGTTTCTGCAATCAAAAACTACACTGTTCCAAAATATACACAGTTGAAATTACATAGGTGTCATGTAAACAACCAAGGCCGCTGGCGCAGTGGTCTAAGCGATGGCCTCTGATCATTCGTCCGTTAGGGGTCCGGGTTCGAATCCCGGTGAGGCATGGATGTTGTGTTTGTCCTACGGCACTGGCTCTTTCCCTTCCCTGGAACCAGTGACCCTAAATTAGGGACGGGCGACTGCTTATAGCCCATTGAGTTGCTCACGGTGGTCGTTAAACCTCCAATTAAAAAAACAACAACAACCAAGGAGGTTATATTACAGGATACACCACTGGCTCTGCTGCCATAGGTCACAGCTAATCTGTGGTGTGACGTCACAAGCAGGCAAAAAAGAACTAAATTATACCGTTGATGAATCAGTAAGCTTGTGTATCATTGATAAAGATTATTGAATTACTCATTTTATCTATTTATATGCTTAGAAGCTTTTGTTCCATTGGTTTCCAAGCAGCTTCTTTTCTGCGGCTGCGTCGTGCCTGCTCACGACGTCATGTGCAGCACATACGGTGACTTATGGCGGCCAATGCTGCGTGGATAAGAGTGGTGTCTCCAGTAATATAACCTCCTTGTAAACAACGCCAAATTCCCACAGTTTGCGGCTTCACGGTTAAGAGACTCAGGGCATCTCCAGAAGTATTATTCTAATCTCCTTGGGTTTACTCACCTCCTGGAATTGATGGCCCGCATCTCCCCAGCGGCTCCTAATGGCCGATTACATTAAGAGTCCACATTTTAGCTGAGAGTTGAATTAATGGTTGAATCACCTGTCTATCATACACCGTGCACTGGAGTTTGTGCTTGCCCAGGTTCATCACGTGAGTGACCTGCGCAGCTAACCCATGGTTGTACAAACGTATTTTTTAAAGTAAAAAAATTAAAAGAAACAGAAAAATCTGAAAATCAAAGCCAACCGGGGAAATAATAAATCGTGTGATATGCAATGCCATATTTTTTAAGCTTTTTCATTCATTTGGAATTGCAGGGAATTTCGGTGATAAAAAGGGAATTTTTGGATGTGGCGAAGGGAATTTTTGTTTTCGGCATGGAAGAATAAGATTACTGTTTCTCCCGCCGTTTCCGAAGTATTTGGTGGTGTTCTGTTGGAGAGGCTAGTTGGGTCTTACTGCTGCGCGATTTGTTGTGTTCGTACGAAAACAAAAAATGTGGATCCAGATTAGAAGCGTGGACGGTAAACAGTCGTTTAGGTTAGATAATTTGTCTAAATTATGTAGAATTGAAAATCTTCGGCAGTTGTTGGAAAAAAGTTTCGAGCTCCTGCTGATCGTCTGAGATTGTTTCATGGTGGAAAACAGGTAAGGGTATTCCTTTCCTACATAAGTGTTGATTAGTTAATGTGTTCCTTTCCAAGATCAGTATGGATTAGTTAATGTGTTCCTTTCCAAGATCAGTATGGATTAGTTAATGTGTTCATTTAAAATTTACTATTGAAATGGAATGTTGTGAGCGAAGGAAAACTTCTGTTGTAGTTGTGTTTTGTTTTCAGGTTCTAGTGTATCACTTCTCTTGATAAATTCCGGATTATGTAAGTATATGAGGACTGCACGGACTGAATTCTAGATCTCAGTAGAGAATATAGGTGGAATACTCCAAACTGATCTAAGTTTTTAAGCACAAAATCTCTGTTGTGTATCCGATATCTTGATAACAAGTTTTGGCGCCAACTAGGGCGGTAGCTTGTTTCAGGGCCTTCAATTAGTTTGGTCAAATGTATTTTGTGCAAAATTGTGATGTTTGCTAATTTCTTTCTGACAGCTGTAAAAACAGACAATAAACCAAAACGTAGTACCCAGTTAGTTCCTGTTCAGGATTTTTTTTTTTTTTTTATTCTGAGATACATTGTTGGTTAAATTTTGGTTAATCACAGTGTGCAGTAATTACAAGCACGCAATTTCTAAAAACGTTTTTTCTAAAATCTTTAAATTTCCTGAAATATTCCTCCAATGTTACAAGCTAAAACAGTGAAAACAGAATGGGCAATATTTTAAAAATTTGTTTTCTTGGCGTTTTAGTTTTTTTTTTTATGTTCCATATTGTTGCAGTACATTAGTTTAATGTTTAATTAGAAGAAAACTGGCACAAGAGCCAGCCATATTTGGTCAAAGATCGTGAAACAAAAAAATATTCTAAGGTAAAAGTAGACCGTTCTCCAATCAAATGAAATACAGCTGACTTGGTGTGTTATACATCTTATTTCATTGGCATGGACTATAATTATACAGTATAGAAAATTTAAAAAGAAAACTAGCTGCATGCTTTACAAAGGTAGGTACATAGAAGTTGTAGTGAAAATAAAGTTTCAAATTATACTTAGAAGTCCTTCCCTACTTTTGATATCTCTTTCCGCAAAGTTATGAAGGTGAATTGAATGTTCAAATAAAGAGGGAGGGCCTTTGTGGGTTCAAGGAAATATTTCTCAAAGGTACAGCAGAGTGATAATTCACATTTGGTCATTTGAAGCCACTGTGGCATGGCCATGATAATTCACAAAAGAAAAAATAATGTCCAAGTTTGTTTGAAAGTGCTTTTTATTTTCTTATTCTATCAGTAAATGTCATGTACAAATAAAATCACCAGCTGCTAAATTGCTTGTGCCACCCTGGTGGTGCAGTGGTGTAAGCAGTGGCTTCTAATCATTCGTCCAAGTTAGGTTCGGATTCGAATCCTAGTGAAGCATGGACGTTGTGCTTGTCTTACGGCATTGGCTCTCTCCCTTCTCTAAAACCAGTGGCCCTAAATTAGGGATGGGCAACTGCTTATAGCCCGTCGAGTTGCTCACAGTTGTGAAACCTCCAAACAAGCAAAAAATTGCTCTTGAATGGTTAATTATAATGCTCCGGAATCATTTCATCTATTCTGTTGATTGAATTACCTTGGTATCTCCAGTGGAGGAGAGAGTCAAAATTTGAATTTTATAAAACAAATACTTACGTTCTTACAGAACGTCATACAAAATTTGATCACTTTGTTTTGCAGAATAAGGAAAATTTTTAAACCTAAAGTTCAGCAAAAGTTCACATTTTTTCATTCATTTTGAAGGGCAATTTAAACTGCCTTAGATCTTGAATGCTGTAGAATGTGTAAATTGTAAGAAAAATATACTGGTAAAAATATAATATAAAAGTAGACTAGTGTAGGTGTTCACTAGAGGTAGGGAGAGGATAAATGCTAACTGGAATTTCTATAAATCTTAACATTAGCATAGAAATTGTAAGAAACGATTTAATAAGCAGCAAAAACTAGATAGTACCTAAGTGACTGTTGTTGCTATAATGCAGCAGAGTTAATGAAAATTTTTTTTAAGCCTAGACTTAAATTTTTTTTAAGTTAAAATTTTCACTGATTGCACAGTTCTAAATACTGAGCCACTTGAAAGTGACATGTCAAGCTGGTAATTTTTATGTTTTTTTTTTTTTTCCAAAATAATTCTCATGGCAGGTTTGCAATTTCTTTCTTGATCTTGTGTTGTAACAGTTCAGTAAGTTCATTGCTCAACCTCAGTTCAACATTCCACTTCCTTCAAGTAGCAGTTGACAACTCAGCAAGAGTAAGAACACTTAAAACATTTTCATACGGCATCCAAACAGTATCTTTTTTAGATCTTTGAACTGATGTTGATGGTCATGCTGGATAGAAGTGAGCATTGCAGTCCTGTGACTCCTGCACCTCAATTGCTTCTGCCTGCTCCCAATCAGAATTGTAAATGCATGTGATGTAGTCCCTTTCTTTGAGCTTAAGAAAAAAGGTCTGTTGAAAGTTTGGTGAGATTCAGTTTCTCAAAGACCTCTAAAACTGAGGTTGCGGTCTACAGACTGTACAAATCAGTGCTCTTCCGTCTTGTGTTAGGTATCATTTCAGAATTAGCAAATTGCTCTTCTGGAAGTCCAGCATTTGACACATCACTTTCACTAACATACATGAAGAAAAAAATACCCATAATGTTTTCTGTGCAAAAAGTAAACATCTTATGAGGTGTCACGATGTGATTTCCTATTACTCTTTGCATGCTTGCCCTGGACACTAGCCATTTGGCTGTTCTACCCATTTCATTGCAAGGCCCGTTCCCAATACACATCCCAAAAAATTTCCACTCTGCATGAGGATCCAAGTCTTCCATATCATAACACAAGTTGCCGCAGTTCTTTCTTTTGTATTGCATAGCAGCTCCATCAGAAAAGTCTAAGATACTTTTCTGTGTAAAAGGTGTCATTCTTTTGATCTCTAGTACCAGAGGTTTTTGAAAAGCATATACAACCATAGTGATGTTTCATTCAGTCACTGATTACACAAAAACGGCCGCCCCGGTGGCGCAGTGGTCTAAGCGATGGCCTCTGATCATTCGTCCGAACGGGGTCCGGGTTCGAATCCCGGTGAGGCATGGATGTTGTGTTTGTCTTACGGCACTGGTTCTCTCCCTTCCCTGGAACCAGTGACCCTAAATTAGGGACGGGCGACTGCTTATAGCCCATTGAGTTGCTCACGGTGGTCGTTAAACCTCCAATCAAAAAAAAAAAAAAAAAATACACAAAAACGTTTTGGTATCAGAAATTGATAGACTGCATCTTTATAGTACATTACAGAAAGATGTCAAGTTGCTTTGCCCTTAACTCAATGAAAACTTTGGATTTCATCTTGAATAACAAATAATAAGCTCTCAGAAAAATCCCCTTTAGCTATGCATTTCTTACTTCTAAACTTTCTTGTTCTTTATGTAATTAGACTGTGTTTTAGAAATTAAGTAGTGTTTTTTCAGTGAAACTAGGTGATCCAGCAAATCTTCAGTGAAATTATCAATACACTTTGTAATAGTTACAAACACTTCCTTATCAGTTGTTAACCACTGCTTGTATGTCAGTGTCTAAAAACATGTCACTAGGCAGCATTTTTTACTGTTAGGTAGTATCTTCACAACATTTTTTTTAGCTCAAATGGTATCTACAAAAATATTTTTTAGCTCAAATTGTATCTTCACAAAAATATTTTTAGCTCAAATAGTATCTTCATAAAGATATTTTTCGCTCAAATGGTATCTTCACAAAAGTATTTTAAACTGTAATGGCATCTTTGCTTCAGTAAAATGTTGTTGTAAATATTTGAACGTAAGAGGTATCTTGAATATTGTAATGTCTTAACTAAGTTCCCCATAGCTGAAAACTCTACTAGCCATAATTATTGCACAAAAATTCCCAACTTGGAGTTCCAACTCCCAGCCACCTTGACAGCCCATCAAAAATGGTGATTTATGCTTGCAAGTATTGCAGATCTCAACGTCATTTTAAGCAAGGTTAAAAAAAATATTTTCTATCATTTCTATACATTGTCTGTTAAAACAATTGCCTTTTTTCAAAACCATTGTGAGGCATTATTTTGGCCTGCTGCAGAAAAGAAAAATTAACGTATATCCAAGATGGTGGCACATAAAAATAAAATAAAAATTGTTTTGAGCTACTCAATGATAAGGTTAAACTATGGGGGGAAAAGGTGTATAAAATGGTCACGCAACCACTTAATTAAAAAATTGGGTAATATCATGTTGGAATGTTCCATATATAAAAGACGCCATTTTGGATTTTTTTTTCCTCGCCAAAACTGCGAATTGCCCAAAGTATTTTTTTCTCCTAATGAAAGGTTACATTATAATACATACATGAAAATATTTTTAGCAAATTTTAAGTGGGGGCTCATTTTGAAAAAAATTGTTTTGTTTAATAAAAATGTGGCCTCATTTTTCCATGTTTTTTGTCATTAAATTAAAAAAAAAAGTGTTCTTTTAATTCTGAAAATGTGCAGAAATAAGTTCCCAAATGTATGGATTATGTAGATCATTTAAGAAAAAAAATTTGTGGCTGCAAGCGTTAGTTTTGAAGTTATGAATTTTTTTGTCCTACAGTGAGTGTAGTTGTGAAAACTCAGCGCGCAAAAACTTCAAAGGCAGAGCTACCCAATTTTTAAAGTGGCATTACTCAAGATCTACAGGACCGACTGATCTAAAATTTTAACTGGTTTTATATCTCACCAGCTGGTACAATACTTTGTGCCAATTTTCACAAAAATCTGAGATGGGTGGGCGACATGCCCTGGGTGATCTGACATGGAATGATCCAACAGTGAACACTCGAAAACCTGCTTGCATTATGCCATTGGACTGTGTGATGTATATATGCAATTTAATATTCATTTGATCCAGTTTATTCATGTAGGCAAGATATTTCCTATTATGTAAAGATTTAAACATTCCGTTGACCATTGTTAGTGAAAATATTTATACTGTACATATTGAGTTGCGCCATCTACATATTCATTCTGTAAGTTTTTTTTTACTGTGAGACCTCTCTTGAGAGAACAGCTGAACATAAAAATATGGTTCAGGTATCAAAATAAAGGTTTCACCATGTACATGTGCCAGCCGAAGAGAAAACTGAGATTGGAGCAATGGTTCGGGCATGGCGTGGTGGTCCATGTAAAGTCTGTGGGAGAAGCGTGCAGCCCTTGTCTACACCAATCAGATGCTCAGTTCAGTGTCAGACTTGCTGTGTGCATGGTGTTTTATGATCAGTCCTAAAGTAAGTAAATACTTTATTGCATATTTACCCTTAACAGAATGTCTCTCCCACAGAAAAAAGAGAAGAATAGAAAGTGTAAGAGCTTTACTGAAAGGCGTGAGCGATCAATGGGTCGCAACTATATGTCTCAGACAAGAGAGAATGAAGAGTATTTGCAGTGCGAATCTCATTCCAACAACATTTATAAACACAGGACTGTAGATGAGAGTGAAAGAGTTCGCTATCCAGTTGAATTTTCGCACATGATCGACATGAGTGGACCTCCGCCTCACATTCTATGAATAAAAAAGGGTGCAGTTGTGATGCTCATCACATACCTGGCCGTCCCGGTGGCGCAACACTGACTTATGATGATTCGTTCATGAAGGGTCCGGGTTCGAATCCCAATGAGGCATGGATGTTGTGTTTGTCTTACGGCACTGGCTCTCTCCCTTCCCTGGAACCAGTGACCCTAAATTAGGGACCAGCGACTGCTTATAGCCCATTGAGTTGCTCACGGTGGTTGTTAAACCTCCAGTCCAAAAAAAAGTCACGAACCTGGACTGTCTTTGCTGAAGTGGTTGAATGAATTTGTCAATGAAATAAAGTTTACATTTGTTAAAAGACTTAACCATCGATTCTAACGGATTTCGTCTAGTATATTGTAAAACAAACATGATTCAAAATATATAAAAGACTTAACCATCGATTCTAACAGATTTCGTCTAGTATATTGTAAAGCAAACATGATTCAAAATATATCATGTTTGAGGCAGTAAATAATGAAACACATAGACATGAATTTCAGTTCATTTGAAAATTTGTAACAAATTAGAAATGGGTTTACTGTAACCTGAATGTTTTGCCAATGAAAACTTTGAGCATCATTTTGGAGAATACAGGTGCAGTTCTCAGAGTCCAAAAGAATTGCACAAGAATCCTCTCTCAGATTCACTTTGGTATCTTTTAGGTGCCAGCTTTGAGATTTAGCTATAAAATGATGATTTGTTAAGGTAGTTAGTTTACTCACTAAAGATCTCAATAAATTTATCAACTGATTTAACCAGTGTTTAAAGGATAGACCAATGAAATGAGTATGGGTCCATTGTTTAAAGGCAATGTTTTTTTAGTTTCCAAAGCTTCCAATCAATGTTTAAGCTGGAATATTTTTCTTGCAGCAATTTGGCTATTTTGTCAGCAAAAGTTGTAGCAAAATGCTATGCAGGTTAGCCAAATTTACTGTTCTATTTTTTTGCTATGTTTACTTGTGAAAATACAAGCACAATTCATTGGCTAAATAAAATTTTGTACTTTAAATAGAATTCAAGAATAAAAACAAATGGACTTTTCCACTTCTAATTTTAATAAAAATACTTCAATTTGCTATGCATTCTGTTTGTGAAAATATACAGGGTGCCCAGTCAAGTCCTTTCTCAGCCCCGTAACTTTCGAACGCCAACAGCTATAGCCATAATAATGGTGTCTAGGTATAGCAGGGTTCTCGCCAGGGTTCCAGAATCAGGGGTGAAAATGTCCCCCAGGCTTTTTTTCTGGGGGTGATTTTGAAAAATCAGGGGCGAATTTTAAACAACCATAAACTTAGAGAAAAATACTACATTATGGGGGTAAAAAAACGAACAAACACAAAAATAATATAAGTATTTTATACATATCTTCTAATTTTGTTATTAAATATTTCAGTAGCTCTGTGAAGTGGAAAGCTTTCTAGTGTTGCATTTGCTGCTGATATTCGAATCAAATTTTTTAAAGTTTATTCTTTCAGTCTGTTGCGAAATTTATCTTGTATTTAATTTTGTGTGCTAAAAGAACGCTCTACTAATGCAGAACTTATCGGCACAACCAAAGCAATTTCATACAACACTGCTTGGATACACATATTTATACCTGCAGATGAAAAGCTCTGCAACATCTGCAAATTTAAAACTAGCATAGCTATTTTTTAGCAGAATAAATATATATGGATATTCACTCAACAGGCATTTCAAATCTTCAAAATCTTTGAAGTGGTCTAACAACTTCAAAACAAATTTGCATGACACCGATGGGGATATTTACTTCCCATCCCAAAAGCGTTTGAGCAAATTGGCTCCTTTCACAACAATGAATACTAAAATAAACATAGGGACCTTTACAATGTCGAAAACAAAAAATCACTTTAACACTGTATGATTTAACACTTTAACACTGTATCATTTTTGTCGGTTTCAACTTCAAGCCAGTCGTACATTTTGCGCCATTTCTCTTGAAAGTTAAGATTTTTTAAAATTTAGTTGGAGGTACAGCAGGAACAGCCTCACTACATTTCTCAGGCAATATTTCACTGTTTCAAATCGTAGCATTCGATGCCAAACTTGCAGAATGGTCAGTAGAACGCTTCCTCTTTCTAACGAGGAACAATTCCTTTGTGTTATAGTAAGAACAAATATTAGAGCTGCCAACTATTCAAAATCAAAAACCGGGACATCAACGCGTATTCAGCGGTGCGTATTTACACTTTATAAATAATAAAATTATATATTATAGGTTTCTCTATTTTGTTAATTACAGTTAGTTATTTAATACAAATAAAGAAATATTTACAAAAAAAATTAGTATTTAAGTATAAAATAAGATTAACAAACCTTGTTAATGAGTTTCATTTTTAGAGAGAGAGACACTATTTTTTTCAGAGAGTCACCAATTTTTCTCCCCACCATAGCAGGAGTCTTGTCACATAAGGCAAGACAATTCATCCACGGAATACCAAGATACTGAAATTCTTCAGACACAAGTTTGGCAATATTTTCTCCTGTTGAACTGGTTTCTAGGCATGGCAAAGAGAGCAGCATGCATATCAGTCGCTTGCAATGATTATCAAAGTATGTTACCACAATTGCCCCCCCCCCCCCAAAAAAAAAATTCTAAATCAAGAAAATTGCTTGCAAAAATCAAGATTTACTATAAAATCAAGAAGATTTGAGACAGTACCAGAACTGTTAATTTATGATTATCTATTATTAGAGGAGAGCGGTAATGTATATGGGATGTGCTAGCAGTATGTTTGATGATACTTGTATTCAATTATTTTTCTGTATCAGTCACTCATAGATGGAGTTCAGAAATTGTGATGATTTTCAAGGTTTTGAATTTTTTTAAATTGAATGATGCAATTTCAGAAATAACTTGATTTCGTTTAAGCAATGACAAGACAGTGACTTGTTTTTTTAATGCCCTTGGATGGCCATTTTATCCATCACGAATGCACGATAGCACTATTTTAGATAAAGGATGAATAGTGTAACTTTGAGAATATGAATACTTTTGAACACCATGCATCAATTCTTAACAAATTTTCAGCTTCTTCACTTTCGTTTTCAGGAAAAAGAATTACAATAACAGGAAAAATCTATATTCCACCCCCCCCCACCCTCTCTTTGTCAAGCTGAAATGCAAACCTTATTTTGGGGGGTGGGAGAATATTTAAAAATACAGGATACATGTTCAGAACATCTTTGGGGGGGGGGATACAATTACGGGAGAAATCTTTGCTACGTCCAATTTTCGTTTTCAGACAGTTTCCCTCCATTTTCAAGTTGAAATACAAATATTTATAAAATAAAATGATATTTAACAACAATACTAGGCAGAAGAACATCGTGTGAAAAATAAAATTACGAGAGAAATCTTCACTGCGTCTAACTTCCGTTTTCGAAAGTTTCCAGCGAAAAACATTCTCCTCCGCTACCAATTGCCCCGAAATTTCTGTTCAGTTATGCATTGATCTAGGGAAAAACTCCAATTATGACGGAAAAGGAGAAATTTCTCAAAGCTGTTGCACGCTCATGCCTGAAGATTACAGGGAAATTTTTGCGCCGTTGAATTTCCGTTTTCGGAAATTTTCCCTACATTTTCCAACTGAAATACAAATATTTTTGGAATAAAGTGATGTATAACAACAATACTGGACAGAGGCAACATCGCAGGAAAAAGAAATTACGATTATGGAAATCTTTATTTCTTTTACCTCCGTTTTTGAAAGATGAAATACCGTTCCGATGCGTATTTTTACGCGCTGGTAAAATTTCGATGCGTAAACACACTTTTTGATGCGTACTAGACGCGTAATTATGCATTTTGGCAAACTGCATGGTGCAGAATTAGAAAAAAATGTGCACTTTGGTGCAATTAGCGCAGCTATTCCAACACTGAGGGAGAGCAAGTTTGGAAGGATTGGCGGGAGGGGGTGTGCGATCGCTCCCAGCTAGAAACATGAGATAACATAAGGTTCAATCGCTATGTATCATAATAAAACAAAAGCAGGAGTTAACACACTAAGCCACAATAACAACGATATCAAGTTCCATCAGTAAAAAAAAAATTCACGAGCCATTTTGGCGAAAATCCGGAAAAAACTATCTTCCGACCATAAAACTACCCAAAACTCCGTAAAACTTTCGGAAAATCCGGAATACTTGGCAGGTATGCGGACGTCATTGCACCGATATCGGCTTTTCCGACATATGTAATATCACCTTGCCGTTCTTCACCCCATATCCATCCGATATTGGCTTTGCCGATGTATCCAATATCTGAATTTCAAAGGCGCTCACTTAGAAACGGGACCATTAATAGTTTTCGCATTTGCGCGAAAAACTATAAATATATTCGCAAAATGCAATCGCTGTTTAAACCGTGATTTTTAACAAAAAAGGTCACAAAATTCAGAACTTTTACGAAATACATTGAAATCCGCAATTCTTCCAACCTGTCCGTAATTCGGTAATCATGTGGCCGAAACTGTAATGGTTGGCACCCTTAGCAGCGCATGGGCTTTCGTCTCGTTGCACTCTATGCGGATTATCACGTAATCCATTTATTATACGACCGGAAGGGAAATACTGGGATTGTACCATGACGACATGAAATCGGCACATGTGAGGAACAATAGGATTGTACCGTGACGTCGTGAAATTGGCACACATGATCTGAAACGGCATCGCCTTCGCAGATTTTCCATGCTAATAGCTCACGATTGAAATCTTTCTGCGCGTGCGGCCATTATGCGTGTCACTTTATTTTTCTTGCGTGAAATCAAACTTCTTTGCGTGAAATGCGCGTCTGCGCACGCTATCGGGAACCCTGTATAGTAAAGTGGCTATGTGCTATTCGATAAGACCGCTTACAGCACCTTCTAGCGGCAAAGGCAGGAGTTAGCGTGCAGATCTCAAAAACTATACGAGATATGGGAAAATAGTTAATTACAAAGTTGTAGAGCAGCACGATATAGTATGAAAAGACACCTTGCGCACATGAATGCTAAGAATAGAATGCGTACAACGCTCGTTTGTTCGCGATGTCGAACACTGTTATGTCACGAAACGCGTCAGAAAGGAGATAATATCGCCTTCCGCCAAGCACTGGTCCGACTCGTGGCCCAGTGGTAGCGTGCGCTCTTCGCATGCGATAGGACCTTGGTTCGATCCTCGTCAGGTCCATGCTATAGTCACTGTCTGTAAGAAGCGAGTGGACTCGGTGGCGATTGTGACACTGTCTGTAAGAAACGAGTGGACTCGGTTGCGATCGTGACAATTTGTCTCGCATTGACTAACCAACTCAACTCAACTCAACCCGCGATTGGTATGCGAGTCGCATGCAATTTCTGGGATATGCAAATAAGTATGGAACGTAATACTTTTTCGGCAGGTATAAAAGAGAGTTCCCGAGGCGTATGTCAAATCTCACGGTCATGGAGAAATATTCCAATGATGAGTATTGCGAGATGTTGCTCTTATACAGTGAATGTGGTCGCAATGCAAGAAAGGCAGAATGGCTATATCGTGAACGTTTTCCTGCAAGACTGCATTCGTCATGGAAGACCATCATCCTTAGTGCTGTTAATAGGTTAAGGGAGATGGGCTGCATGACCAACCGACCTCGATCCGGCAGACCAGCTGCTGTAGGCCATCAAGTGCAATCAGAGAATGTCTTAGCATACGTCCTCAATAATCCTGCAGGCACTACAGCCAGGGGATGCTGAGCGACGTTACGACTGGTGTAACTTCGTCATGAACAAATTAGAGGTCCAGCTTACGTTCCTTGCCGACATTATTTGGACAGATGAGGCGTGTTTTAGGCGTAATGGCATCTACAATAGGCAGAATACCCATTACTGGGCGCTGGAAAATCCTGCACGTTGTCTACCAGTTCATCGTCAGGTGTGGTGGTCAGTTAATGTATGGTGCACCTTTTTCAAGGACAGCCTCATTGGACTTGTGTTTTACGAGGGTACGTTAACGGGATCCTGATACGTGTAGCTTCTACAGTACATATTACTCAATTTTTTGAACAATCTGCTGTTGCCTCAACTGCGAAATGTTTGGTTCCAACATGACGATTCCCCTCCACACCAGCCAGGAAACGTAAGAAGGTACCGGTGGAGACATTCGAGCAACAAATCATCGGCTATGGTAGTTGCGTAGAGTGGCCTGCACGCTCACCGGACCTCACCCCATTGGACTTCTTCCTGTGGGGCTACCTCAAAGAGCAGGTGTATCAGACTCCTCCGACAACGTGGCAGGACCTTAGACGCCGTATAACTGATGCTTGTTCCAGCGTGTCACCTGACATACTGCAAACTGTGCAGCTTGAGATTCAATCTAGAGTCCAAATGTGTATTGTGGCTGACAGAGAGCACATTGAGCACCGACAGTAAATGTGCCTAGTGACAACTAATTGCTCGTTTCTGACGCGTATCATGACGTAACAGTGTTCGACATCACGAAGAAACAAACAAGCATTGTATGTGTTCTATTCTTAGCATTCATGTGCGCAAGGTGTCTTTTTGTACTAAATTGATGCTGCTCTACAACTTTGTAATTTACTATTTTCCCGTATCTTGTATATTTTTCGAGATTGGCATGCTAACTCCTGACTTTGCAGCTAAGAGGCACTGTAAGCGATCTCATCGAATAGCGCATAGCCACTTTACTATACCTAGACACCGTTTTTATGGCTATAGCTGTCAGCTTTCGTAAGTTAAGGGGCTTGAGAAAGGACTTTACTGGGCACCCTGTGTGTTCAGAATCCAGAATTGAGCAAAACCACAGCCGACAACCAGGGTTGGCAAGTTTCTGCCAAGGCAGTTAAAATCGGCATGGCAAAAACTAGTTTGTGCCATAAAAGTGGCAATAACTGGCAGAAACCCAGAAAATAATTATGTCTTGTAATAAAAACTTACTGAAATACCACAAATAGCATATGATGAATTACTGAAGTACCACAAATAGCATATAATGAATCCATATAATGAATAGCATAGGGAAATGCATTTTAAAGTGAAACAAGTTCAGTTGCAATGTTTACAGTATTTATTCAAAGGTTACATCGCAGTAAATTCACCATTCAAGTGCGCTTTTTCCACGAAGTAGTGGATAGCAAAAGACCAATTTTACTGCTGTTTCCAAACCCAAACAATTTCTTAATTTATTGTGAATAAACGAAAAGCTTGAGAATATTCTTTCAAGCCCAGCAGAACTTCTCAGGCAATATCATCATTGTGCAAGCAAGAGTTATGAAATCTTCATTTACAGTTGTTTTGTTTAAACTAGACCACCATGTAGAAGCTGAGGCATTTTCTAAAACTTCATTGAAGTAATATGTTTCAGGAAAAAGAGCTGATTTTGCTTGAAAAGCTATGATGAAAGGCATAAAATTTGGGTTGATGTCATAAAGTAATTTCCTGGTGCTTTCTTCCTGCTCATGTGACAATTTAGATCCCATGTACTTTGGATGAAGCATATAAGCTAGCATATGATGTTGAGTTATTGCCTGACTAACTCTACTCTTAACCTTGCTTTCATTAGTTTTCATGAGATTATCATCATCCATTAGGGTTAACCAAATTTCATAAGCATCTGCAATAGAATAGTCCTCTTTTTGGATCTTATCCAAGGCAGCAGCAATAGGTTTTAAAAGTTGAATCAAGTGTTTTATTTCTTTATTAATCATCCAATTATTTATGACTTGAACACCTTTGTTTTCTATATATTGTCTTCATGACCTTCAAGTATTTGTAAGTAATATGGACGATTCTTTATGATTGATTCCAAGCAATCTACCTGACTGTTCCACCTTGTATTGCTAGGTAATTGTGGCTTCACAGCATTCGGATATTCCTTAAGCCACGCACCTTGTCTGTGATGAGTTCTGAATTATTTCTGAACAGATACCACATGCTTCAAAACAAACTCTGGTGTAATATCTTGTCCAAGAAGGTTAAGATAGTGAGCTGAACACCCATAAGTTGTAACTGATTGGTTCTCTTCATTAATCATTTTTCTCATTGATTCCATTTTATTTTCATTATCTGTTACAAGAGCTTTCACTTTACATTTGTATTCCTTTTCTACTTCTGTTATTGCTGCCTTGGCTAAATCAGCACAGTAACTTGCTGTTTTTTTCTTGGACCCTCTATTTATAGAATCAAAGAAGATACATTCAGTACCAATATGAATACAATTAACAATAACCGGTTCATTGTGGATGTTACTTCAACCATCTTGAATCAATGTAACTATTTTACCACCGACTTTTCAACTTCTGACTGCAATTCATTTTGTACTTTAGCAGGTCTTCAGCCAGTTTTCCTTTTTGAAGGTATGTAATTTGGTCTTAGTAAACTGATCATTCTTATAAAAGGATTAATGCTCACTAGCCAAGAATGGAATATTGCAACTGTAAAAATAATTTGCGATTGCCACATCAAAAGTCTCTTTGTCCTTTGAACTAGTTTTAATGACAAAAATTTTCATACTGGCCTGACTTGTTGAAGGTCTGTCTTCTATAGGTTCTTTTTCTCCTCCTTTTCTTGGTTTCTTTGCAGCTGGAGCTGAATTCTCTTCTGAACCACTAGGTACTTCAACTTCCATAAGTTCCATGCCAACAGGTTGGCCTACCTGCTGCTTACTACTGCTGGCACCACAGTACTTTCTCTGGTGCTAATCAGGTCCGCGCTGCCCAATGGTGGACCTCCTTTTGAATATTTTTTATTTTTTCTTAATTTTTCCTCGAGGTGCAGTCATTATTACACTCTGATTGATCAATCTCTTCATTATTTCCTGAAATGGATGTAGGATAATAAATTCCAAAGCCTTTGGTAGTTAATTTTGTGAAAGTTTTTGCCATGTGCAGAGTTTTATTTTTTAAGTATGCAGACCTTTCATAAAATTTTCTATGTCACTTTTAACTGGGCAGCATTCTATTAAATCACAACTGTCATTGAACTTATCAATGACAGAAAGATTCATCATGTGGCAAGCACTATATGATGAATGAGTTATCAATGCTGCTAGCATCAGTACCAGATGCCACTAGTTTTCTGCATAAGATAGTCCAGGTCAACATTTTTTGCATTTTTTTAAGGTAACTGGTTTTAAACTCATAGTTTTAGGCGTACGCTTCTTAAATGGATCACAGCATACCCTTTTGTGTCCTCAAAAACGTAAAAATCAATTGATATACATTCTACATATATCTGGACACTGATCTGAGTTAAGTCAATTATTGCCACATAATTCAGAAATACTGTGATTTTTCTCTTCATTTGACCGATCAACACTCTTTGATGGCAATCCTCTTGAAGACTGCCACCAATGGAACACTTTTCCATAGCTATGATTAATATCAGTTCATGTAAAAATATGTTCATCAAACAAAACCACTTCACCCCTGCTTAGAAAAAAAAAAAAAAATCATTCAAAAGCTTTCAAACACTGTCTTTTGAGTACATAACTTTTTGTTTTTTATTAATAATGTTAAAAAACGATTATTTTCTCTGAACAGTACATCACATTATCTACAAATTTACAACATAAACTCGTAACATGCAACTAGGAATTCATTGAACAACATGCTTCCCCATATTGCAAAGTTCATATTGAAGAATGCTGTATAATATGGTGCATCCTGTTAATCCAAGCTCTGACTTATCTTAATGTTTCTGCAAGTAGTCAAGTTGTGATGTTAAGGCACAGTACTGAATAGGTTTCTTTTAATTTTAGTACTATTTTGAATAAATGATTAGAATTTTTATTTTTTTTCATTTACAGAAGCTAATGCCACTGCACGACATAAAAAATACCACATCATGAAGGAATACACAAAATGAGATGAAACTTACCACACATGTTGACAAGTAGGTGGGGAAGAAGTAATGTAATTTCTGAGGGATTATATGAATGCGTATGATGGGCAAGGAGACAGTATAATGTGCCCCGAGTCATTAGGTCACATGACTGCCATGCTGGGCTATACATTTGGCTACACAGTGTTTCATTGAATGGAAAAGTCCCCCGATAGTGTTTTGAGGTATCACTGATGTGTATCATTGACCCGTGTCTACGATTCATTGACATTGTGAGGAGGTCGCACAGAGGCGCTAAGTTGTTTGCCTTTGACGTCCTGTATGTTCTGTATTGGGAAGTCTGGGGATCTCACTGCCCAGGGCTGCACCTGAACAACTTGTACGGACTGTCTGCTGGTGTTGGCAATGAAAAGGTGGGTGTTATCTTGATGAAACTGGACATCAGGGGTACCACAAAGATGTGGCAACAAAACTGGCTACTGCTCCTTGTCACTGTATTGCCATGTTATTGTTATACCCACTATGTATACAAGCGATGAATGCCTGTTGAAACTGATAGCACCTCAAACTGCCAGCCAAACCATGGCACTAGTCTAAAGAGCATATGACTTTCATGGATAGGAGCAAGATCAGCTTGGTCCCTACATCGTCTGGAGATGCCCAGTTGGTGGTCATTGGCGCTGAAACAGAAGTGAGACTCGTTGCTGAATATTGCACAGTTCCCTTCATCCCACCTCACATCTGGTACAGAACCACTGCAACTTTGTGCGATCAGTTGTCACAATGGCTGCTGAGACAGCAGAAACCTATCTTAGCTAGTCTTTGTCAATACGGGTATGTCCCAGCTGCCTGTACACCTAATCAAATGTCATCTGCTATGGATTGTAGGACTGCTATGGCTTGCTGTTGATCGAGGAATTTGAACGTCCACCTATGTGCTCCGTCTCACTACTGTGACATGTATGCTACCATCCTCCAACTATTGTCACCACATTTAGCTGACAGATGTTGCATCTCGATGCATTTTCGCTACGATGTGATGCAGGGACCAACCAACTGTATGCAGCTCTGTAATGAAGCCTCTGGGAAAGGTGTCCATGTAATGGTATAACCCATAATGATGTCACCCAGGCATTGTCACTCCTTACATGTACTTTTTTGCCATTGAGATCACTGATGCAGTGGTCCACATGCACATCTGGGGACTAACAAACTTTTCTATGCTGACCTGTTTTGTCCTTTATCTCCCTCACTTATCACATGATAGGTTTACAGCTTCAATCTTTTACACGACTCAACTGTTGCCACATACCCACCAATTTGCATGGCATTCTGACTAATACTTGTGTGGCATCTTCTGTTGAGCAGTGTGTTTCTAAAATTCAGGAGCTCCATGTTCCCCCATACAGGATTATTAATGATTAAACAAAATAATATATAATATTGTAATAAATAATTGCAACTTGCTTATATTCATTAAAGATTTGTTCACAGCAAATCATATGAATAAGGACAGGTAGACCCTGCTTCATTTAATGTTTGCCTATTTATGAGGTAAAACATAGAATTGTGAATTTTTTTCCCCCAAGAACTACACATAAACATTTTTGATTTCTACTCTGAATTAAGCTTATGATGGGATTATACATGGTAAAAATATGTAAACTGTATTGTCTATGGTTACCAAGTTGCACCTTATTTGCTAAAAGTGTGAAAAAAATTAGAAAAACAATGAAATAGATGTCGTTAATTTTTTGTGAGATACATCTTGCAAATCTATGAGTCACATTTTTAAGTACAGAAAATTAGCTTTTATTTGGCACCAAATTCAATTACATTACTTAAAAATATGCTAGTTTCAACCAATTTAGATTGTGACTGACTGCTCTGAATGCTAAAAGCTCGAAACATGATTTTTTAAAAATCATGTTAACAAAGCCCTTTATTGATGAAAAAAAAAATGTATACAAACATTATACATTTAAAAGATTTTTCGTACGGAAAAATATTTAAAGAAAGAAAATTGGGGACTTGGTAGCAAACATGGTCGGGTTGTTTGGCTTGGAATCAGCCATCAGAATTTCTAGAAAGTGCAGTCTTTTCGTAAATATTTATTTAGCTACTGTAGAAAAAAATTTGCTCTACATGTCCTTTTAAAGTGATCTTTTTTCCCTGTTCAGCATGAGGTCTTTAAGTTTGTTGAAAATGTCATTGTTTTTGACATAACCACCTTCAAATCCTAACTGAACCACTTTTTAATTTCCAGTTAGCAAAATTTGTAGCATTGTTAAAAAATACCATACAATTCAGATGTAAATATCCTTTTTTTCCTTTTTGGTTCCATAGGTTGAAGATGGCTATACACTATTTGATTATAATGTTCGTTTAAATGATACGGTCCAAGTTTTGGTTCGGCCACTAGAAGCTGTCAATTCCAATGAAGGACTGGAAGTTGAACAAAAAAGTGATGCTTCTCTCTCTGATGTGGGAAATAAGGAAGATGCTAATAAGGAAAACCAAGTAAGTTAATCCTGCAATCAATATATTAATTATATTTTGAGCTACAATATTTTAAATTGTTTTATTATGTAAAAGTCATTTGCTGTACCCCATGTTGTTTGTATACGATTAAGAAAATGTTTATTTTTTAAAGTAGATGCATACTAAATGTGAAAAAAAATTTCAATTATGACACAGGGTTCCCATGGTCTTTATAAATATTTAAAAGTCCTTAAAAAGTGCTTAATTTTTTTAGGGTGCTTAATTAAACAGGGTGTCTACTGGTCATGAAAATCATGAAAGTCACAAATTCAGAAAAAGTCATGAAAGTCAAGAAAAAGTAACAAATTTTGCTTTGGGTCTTGAATTTCTTTTCATTTTTAGTAATGTTTCATTTTGTGGCAACATGTTAGGTAATTCTCCATGCACTGACCACATAAGGGGCAATCCATCTAATAATTTAAGTGTCAAAAAAGAGACATTTGTTCCCTCCTCCACAAAGAAAACTGATAGAGCAAAAAATATAAAAATACTTGATGTACATAATGTTGTTTACAAAATTTTGAGATCAATTTGCAATTTACATTATGCTAAGCTTATAGAGTCAGGATTGAGGTATAAATGTTAAAGAAGGATGTGTAATGAAATCTTGTAGTGAAATGGTGAGTATTTCAACTTGCGTTAAGTGCACTCAAAGTATGATGAGTGGATTTTTTGTTACTAGCAGAATAGCTGAAGGCACTTTTTCTGTTGAAAAGAAAGAAGGATCATAGTGTTCCCGTCTTTAATATATATACACGGTTGTATCAGAATAATATGACCACCCACGGAATCACAGTGTACCCACCCAGGCGTGTCAGAGTGCACGTGACAAGGTTTAACTACACGGAGATATAAGCGGCCAGCCAGGACAGATGAGCCATAGTGCTTACCGTGAGTACAATGGGCAGAGGTAGTGATTTGACGGATGCTCGAAAAGGAATGATCATCAGCTACTTCATCAAGGGTGGAAACATCTCAGAAACAGCAGACTTTGTGGGCTGTTCGTGAGGTGCTGTAGTAAGAGTGTACCAAGAATGGACTGCTGACACACCTGAGTACCACCTGACGTCATAACTGTGAAGCCCTGAAGGCCATCGACACCAGAGGAGAACGTTGCTTCCATTGACTGGTAAAGGGCAATCAACGTGCAACAGTGCAGCAATTGACCATGCAAATGAGCGCAGGGGTACCCAGGTACCTGTCCCCGATAACAGTAGGGACTGGTAAAGCGCAATCAACGTGCAACAGTGCAGCAATTGACCATGCAAATGAGCGCAGGGGTACCCAGGTACCTGTCCCCTATAACAGTAGAGCGAACCCTGTTTTGCATGGGACTACCGTTGTTGGACAGTGGAAGAGTGGGAAAAGGTTGCCTTCTCGAACGAATTGAGGTTTCTACTCCGAAAGTGACAAGTGGTGGAGGATACATCGTCAGACACCCGAGAACCAACAACCGGACCTGCTTATCGGTCAAGTACAGGCCAGGGATGGCAGTGTGCATGTCTGTAGTATGTTCTCCTGGTATGACCTGGAACCACTGGTGCCACTTGATGTGCCCCTGAACGCCAATGGCTTCCTGTCCATCCTCGCTGACCACATGCATCCCTTCATTTTGGACGTTTACCCTGGTGGTGATGGTGTCTGCCAAAAGAACAATGCACCATGCCATGTCCCTAAGGGGGTACATGACTGGTTCCAGGAACACGACAGCAATGTCTTTATTCTCTCCGGCAAAATTGCCCAACCTCTCAATCCCATACAGCACTTGTGGGACTATTTGGTTCGATGTGCCGACCCACAACCATGTGATTTTCAGTACCTCTGTGCTCTGCTGCAGTCCAAATGGGCATGTGCACCTCGAGCAACCTTAAAGGGCCTCATTGTGTCCATGTCATGCTGTCTCGCCGCTGTCATCCGGTCCAAGGGTGGTTATTCCCATCAATTAGGTTGGTGGGCACATTATTCTGATACGATTGTGTGTGTGTGTGTGTGTGTGTGTGTGTGTGTGTGTGTGTGTGTGTGTGTGTGTGTGTGTGTGTGTGTGTGTGTGTGTACATGTGCATATACCACAGCCTGGATAGGTATATACAGGGGTTGTGTTGCGATCACATTCTTTGCAATTTGCGAACAAAAATTCGTTTTGGCGAAAATATTGGCGATTGCTATTTTGTACTGTTTAGCACTTTGGCAAAAAATAAATGTATTTGTCAAATTTATTTTTTGACAAAATAATAAATTTGACAAATTCAAATTTATTATAAAAAACCCGTTAAAAAAGCCAGAGCAACTGTTGTATATATATATATGCTGATGGGGATGTAAGGTCAGGTGATGTGTAACATCTCAGCCTCTCCTTGACAAATGTCAACCCCGCCTTCTCGTGGTGCATCCTGTTCCCACTAAAGGGGCTCTGATGACCGCCAATAGCGGTATAACTATACCATCGTGATCAGAGGAAATGCTATCCCACACTCACCAACCTGCTTGGCCAGCGTGGTGAGTTATGGCCAAACCCCTCCAAAATGACTCTACAACTTAAATCTTGGCCCTCAGTCTCCGGCAGCTGGAATGTACCTGGCCAAGGCAGCGGCCAGTGCGACATGAAGGCAGAAGGTGCTAAGAATCCCCGGAGGACCGGACTAGGCTGCCATCTGATGCTGACCTTGGCTACGTATCATGGACGCTCCCTATCTTCTGATTCAAGGCTTCTTGAATTGGAAGAGGAACTACAAAGGATCAAGTGGGACATCGTCGGGCTAAGTGAGGTAAGGAGAAAAGGAGAAGATCTCATTGAACTGAAAAGTGGACATCTCTTCTACTATCGTGGGACAGATACTGGCAGAACTAGTGGTGTTGGATTTATAATAAACAAGAAACTGAAGGATAAAGTGGTAGAAGTTGAAAGTTCCTCTGACAGAGCTGCACGACTCGTTATCCAACTCTCGAGAAGATACCAGGCTCAGATTATTCAAACTTATGCACCCACCACAAGTCATCCTGAAGAAGAAATTGAAGAATTTTATGAGGAAATTCGTCATCTAAATAATAAAGGTAAGCAGCACTTGAAGATAATTATGGGAGATTTCAATGCAAAAATAGGGCAACAGCAACAGAATGAAACTTCAGTAGGTAAATTCGGTCACGGCAACAGAAACCAGCGTGGAAATACTCTCGTAGAGTTTGCAGAGGCAGAAGGGTTTTTCATCTTGAACTCCTTTTTCAAGAAAAAGCCACACAGGAAATGGACATGAAGACATCTAATTGGGACGACAAGTGAAATTGATTTTATTATGTGTAACAAAAAAATTCGTCATCCAAGACTGCAGTGTGCTGAACAAGTTCAACACAGGTAGTGACCATAGATTGGTGAGATGTAAGATGCACCTCAACACTAAACTCGAACGTGGCAAGCTCATAAGACAAACAAAATCTATTGACATAACCAACCTTAAAAAACACCATAATACTTTCAAGTTGGAACTGAAGAACAGATTCTCTGCTTTAGAAGGCATCGGAAGAAGTGGATATTTCGGAAGTTAACACAAAAGTAACCAAAGCTCTTATGGAAACAGCAACAAAATTAGCTGGGTCTAAGAACAAAAATTGCATGTGAACAAATTATCAGGAAAAACCAAAATGTTGATGCAAAAAAGAAGAGAGATGAGGACAACTAAAGAAGATGTGACTTCCAAAGTGGAATATATAGAGCTATGCAAGACAGTACGAAAAAGTATCACTGAAGACGTAAGGAAATTCAACTGTGAACTAGTAAGAAAAGCAATTGAAAACAACCAAAGCCTACAGATAGCAAAGGGACATCTCAGTAAGAGAAGAAAACAGATTATGGCACTGAGAAAAGAAGATGGTTCTGTAACAAGAAATAGAGGCAAAATTTTGACAAGAGTGAAAGATTTCTACTCCAAATTATATGAAAGTGATGATACATGTACTCCAGACATCATGAAAGGTACCAGTACCAGAGTTCTTCCAGTCCTCCCAGCAGAAGTTGCACATGCAATCAAGAACATGAAGCGGGGAAAAGCTCCAGGAGAAGATGGAATTACTGTAGACATCATACAAAGAAGCAAGTGGAGAAATCAAAACAGTACTAGCCCAAATTTTCACTCGATGCCTTAATGAAGGGAAGATTCCTGAGGATTGGAACAATGCTACAATGATCCTGCTACATAAAAAAGGTGACATTGAGGATCTCGGAAATTACAGACCTATCAGCCTCCTCTCAATGGTTTATAAAATCTTCACTAAAGTTCTTTCACACCGCTTGAAGGTAACACTGGACATGGCTCAACCGAGAGAACAAGCTGGATTCAGGAGTGGCTACAGCACCATAGATCACATCCACGTACTGAGAGAACTAATTGAAAGAGCGAGGGAATATGAACTTCCATTGTGCATGGCTTTTATCGATTATGAAAAAGCCTTTGATTCGGTGAAACCATCAGCAGTTACAATGGCTCTGAAATCCTGCGGTATTGAAGATGCATACATTAATATTATTAATAACATCTATGAAAATGCAAGTGCAAAGATTTGGCTGTTTGAAAATACAACACACATAAAAATTGGAAAGGGAGTGAGACAAGGTGACACCATATCTCCGAAGCTCTTTAATGCCACATTGGAAAATGTCTTTCAATCACTGAACTGGGAAAACAAAGGGATAAAGATTAATGGAGATTATCTAACCCACCTTCGTTTTGCTGATGACGTCATTTTTGCAACTACCTCACCAGAGCTGCAGAGTATGATCCAGGAACTGGCTGACAAGAGTAAAGAAGTGGGATTAAAAATGAACTTTCAGAAGACAAAAGTAATGTTCAATGCTTTTACAAGAAATGAAGATTTGTCGATTGATGGAGAAAAACTGGAGATAACAGACACGTACGTTTATCTTGGACAGCAGATATCAAGTGAGGGTCACATTGATGAAGAAATTAATCGGCGTACAAAACTTGCCTGGAGAGTTTTTGGAAGAAACAGCATAATTTTCAAGAGCAATATGCCATTATGTCTTAAAAGAAAAGTGTTTGATCAATGCATCCTTCCAGTGCTTACGTATGGTGCAGAGACGTGGACCTTAACTAAAAGAGACATACAAAGGCTGCAGACAACTCAAAGAAGCATGGAGAGGTGCATACTTGGTGTAACCAGGAGAGATAAGAAGAGGAACTCGTGGATCCGAAAAATGACAAGAGTGGAAGACATCATGATCAGAGGTAAATCCCTGAAATGGCAATGGGCTGGACATACTGCCAGAAGGACAGAAAATCGATGGACAGCCGAAATTTTAGATTGGATTCCAAGGGACAGGAAAAGACCCAGAAGAAGACCTCATGGGAGATGGGTGGATGAAATTCGAAAATATGCGGGAGTGACATGGAGGAGACTGGCACAAGACAGACCGTTGTGGAGGAAACTTGGGGAGACCTTCGTCCAGCAGTGGATTGATAATGGTTGACAATGATGATGATGATGGTATGCTGATGTCTTCAGGGATCGCATTCCTCCTAAAATTCTTAAAATTCCTAATGTTTTGTGACCCTCCTTAAATTCCTAAAATTATACCTAAAATTTGCTATTCTTCCTAAAATTTTCGTAAGCTTATTTATTAAAAAATACAACCGTTATTAACGCCAATAAATTTACCATTACGGTAAGGTAAAAAGACCTGTTATTGTAGAAACACAGCCTATATGCTGTGCTGCTGAAATGAGGGAAATGACGCCTTCGAGATGCACTTGCTTCGGGCGGGCGCTCCATTTTTTTGCTTTCGGACAGTTTTCGAGAGTAACAAGAGATCTAAGGGGAAAGGGGAGGGGTCATTTTCACCCCTGGTTTGCGCTTTGCAGACGAACTCCGTGGCACGCAGAAGATCGTACTTTATTTTTGTACATGCCTCGTGGAACCTCCTCTTTCTGCTGATGTTTTGTTATTGTAAACCGCAGGTGGGTGGAAGCAAAGAGGAAACATGTGGTCTCCTTCCGTAACCTCCGGTAATGACGATGGGATGGTAGCTGAGTGTTATCGTGAGCAGGCAGTAGAGCACGTGATCATTGACTTTCGGTCGTGCGTCGGCGACCTTCGATGCGCAATATATCTCGGCTCCGACTCGCTTTGACTGAACTTGCGTGAGATGCGTATGATAGTTTCTGGTTTTGCGTCTTTTATGGTGTTCTCTGTGCTGTGTGCAGGTTCAGTTCTCTAGTGGTGACCTGCTTTTTTTTTTTTTTTTTTTTTTTTCTATCTTCTGACATCCTCGCAGCCAAATTTCGGGAAGTTGTCTGGTTTTGCAATATTGGAACGTGTTTTTGTACTTCCCTTTCATTTTCTGGTTAGTAATACAAGTGTTTAAGATGCCTAAATCCAAAACGAAATTTCAAGATGCTTTTGACGGAGTGAAGTTGAAAGAATGGTGTTCTTCAACTGAAACAATATTTTCTGCTAAGTGTATATTGTGTTCAGAAATTTTCAACATTTCTAATAGTGGCTTTTCACAAGTAAAAGCGCATCATAAAGGAAAAAAACATTTGCAGAAATTTCAAAGTAAATTTCAAAATAAGTCCATCCTGAAAGCCTTTGGAGGACGGGATCTTCAGCCCAAAACAAATATTAGTGAAGTACTGAGTCATGATTTACGGTTGGCTAAAGCCGAAGCATTATGGGCCATGAAAGTTGCTAAGGACAATATGTCTTTTGTTTCATGCACTGAAACAGTTGAACTTTTCAAAGAAATGTTTCCTGATTCTGCTATTGCAGCCAAAATGCAACTTAAAGAAAAAAAAAGTTGCTTATGTGATATCACATGGATTGTCAAAATATTTTGAAGAGGATTTGAAAAAGACATTGCATCTAGTAGCCCAGGAAAGGTTACTATAGCATTTGATGAAACTAGAAATACACAAGTGAAACGGCAGTTAGATGTGTATCTCAGGTACTGGTCTTAAGAAATAAATTCCGTTTCTTGCCGATACCTAACAAGCATTTTTCTGGGTCATGCAACAGCAGATATTTTGCTAAAAGAAATTCTTGATGTGTTATCATCCTTCAATATTTCGTTGAACAGAATTATTTGTGTATCCATGGACAGCCCAAATGTAAATAAGTGCTTTTTACGCAAATTCAATGAAGTTGTAAAACAAGAAACAGGCCAGAAATCTTTGGAACTAGGTTTTTGCAACCTGCATGTTGTTAGTAATGCATTTAAAATTTTTTTGACAAGCTTAAATATAGATTTTGACGAATTTGCTACTGATATGCATTACTTTTTAAAGAGTAGTGCTGCAAGACGAGAGGATTATAAATCTGTCGAGGATATAACATTGGTCACAGCCAAATTTCTTTTGCGTCATGTCAGCAACAGATGGTTAAACCGTTGGTTCTGTAGCCCAGAGGCTCTTGGATCAATGCCTAAATATTGCAGAATATTTTTTAAACTTCTTGCCATCTCAAAAAATATTTGAAAAACAACTACGCAATTCTGCAAGGTATAAAAGAATTCACGGTTTCCTGAAAAATGAGCTAACTCCTTGCTATTTAGCATTAATTTCATTTTCACACCAAAATTTTGAAAAGTTTTCATTATGTTATCAGAGTGAGGAACCAAAAATACACCAGTTATATTCTGATTTAAATACTTTAATGAGGAATGTTATGGCTCAGTTTATCCAAGATGATGTTATTGCAGGGAAATTTGGAGAAGACCTAAAGAATGTAGATTTTGAAAACAAAAATTCATGGAAAAAACTAGGGGAGTTAGAAGTTAGTATGAAGACAAAAAATCTCCTCAGGAATGTTCAGGAGACCAGGCAGAAATTATTTCTCTTAGATGTAAGATCATCACTAATTGCAACCACAAAATATTTAAAGTCAAATTTGCCATTCTGCAATCAAAAGCTAAGAGACATAGAAGTTTTAAAGGTAAAAGAACCAAAGAAAGAGTCAACTCAACTTTCAGTCACTGAAGACTTTCGGAAATAACCAGAATTTCAAGTGTTTTGCATCTTTCTGAGGAACAAATTGATAGAGTAAGAGAAGAGTGGAAACTTTTAAATTGCGATAAGCCAACTCTAGATGAACTAGTGAAATTTTCAGAGGAAGGGCATATTCCAGTGCGGATTGATCATTACTGGCGTAATATATTTAGTATTAAAGACTAGCGGAAAAGAAAAATACTCAAATCTTGCTAAACGCATCAAGTCAATTTTAGTTTTACCTCATGGTAATGCTGATGCAGAAAGGGGATTTTCGGTTAACACTGCTCTGTTAAGGAAGGACAAGGCTAACTTAAAAGACTAAACTATAACATCATTAAGAATAGTTAAAGGGGCCATTAAACACTATGGATGTGTAAGTAAAGTTCCCATAACAAGAAATTTGTTAAATAGTGTATATGATTCACATAAATTTTATAAAGAGTATGTTGATAAGCTGAA
This sequence comes from Macrothele yani, assembly GCA_039090855.1. NCBI lineage: Eukaryota > Metazoa > Arthropoda > Arachnida > Araneae > Macrothelidae > Macrothele > Macrothele yani. The sequence goes on from CM077023.1 coordinate 101,617,310, forward strand.
GGAAGAAGAATCAAAAAAGGTAAAAGAAAGGAAGCAGAAAGAGAGGGCAAATAAGGAAAAGCAGCTAGAGAAAAAAGAAAAGCTGAGTTTGATGACAAAATAAAAGAAAATGATGCAGAAATAAATAGGCTTAAAAAAGATAAAGAAGCCTCCCTAGCAGTAGTTCAAGAGGGAACAGAAAGAATGAGAAAAGCTGTAGAAAAACAAAATACTGTTGAAATAGCAGTTGCCTCTAACTTGATCATACAAGGTTCAGCTGAAATAAAGAAAACTGAAAGTAAATTAGTTGTGGTGGAAGCAGAAAAAGATAGGCTAATCAGGAAAAGGTTAAAACAATAATATGAAAAAGTAATTCAGTGAACAATTGTACATAGTTCTTGGTTTTCAATTACCTTTTTAGGATATTATAATTTAATGTGAAACCTGAAAACTTTACTGTGAAAATCGTGAATTGCTTCTGGTTCAACAGCATATTAATGTTCAAAGTGAAACTTGAAAGTGGTAAATATACTTGAATATGATAATAACACGTGAAAAGATAAGAACTGAACATTAGAAGTAAATCATACTTAAACTTTAGACATTGGATGTTATGCAAAAAATTTGGGTGTGAACTTCGACCATATATACTAATGGACTGCGCATTGGCAATAGCTGCATCAAAGCCGCCATGGCTCCAACATTGGGCATGTCATCATCAGACTCAATTTTGTGTAAAAATGCTGTTATGATTACTAATTTACACTGCAGAACTTCAGTGTATTATGTGAATGCGCCTCATATATAATGAAAACTCTTCAGGTAAGTTTACTTATGAGCTATATACGTGCATGATCGGGTTGTTTACATTTTGTGATTTATAATGTGATGAACATTTGCGAAGAATTTGGAACATGCATTCCATTTTTTTTTCTTAAGTTACTATATTTTTATATCAATAGCTGCAAGTTTCTGGTTAAGTAATTGAACTTTATTGACTTAGGTATTTAATTTGTTTCTTACCCATGAAAAATCATAGAACTTTCTTTACTATATCGCTCAGAGCAACCATAAGCACAGCAGGTGTAACCCATCTTTTTGACTGTTGTCATGTGATTTTATGTTGGAGCCAGAAATTTTGATGTCATGCGCAGTCTATCAGTATATATGGTTGAAGGGTGTGAAGCAAACTCTTTACAATGTATACAAAGTTGTTTTACTAGATGTATACAAATATACATCTAGTTTTTATTGAAATACACTCCTAAAATTATCCTAAAATTTTTCTAAAAAGTCCTAAAATTCCTACCTAAAATTTTCCAGAAGTATGCTATTATTCCTGTAGTCTTTTAAAAGTGGTCTTGAAAATTTCTTATTGGTCGTAAAATTGTGTTTCCCAAATTTGGTTGACACCCTGTTTAAAAATCCTTAAAAAATGCTTAATGTTTTTTAAAAGTCTTTAATTTTTGCCAGAGATTCCCCAAAGTGCTTATTTTTTTATTCCCTAACTGCCTGCTTTAAATGTAGAAGTTACAATGAAGGGCGTACTACTTCTGCTGCTGGTTGGCTGTGTTGATGATGACTCCATGTGATGTTGATAGAAAGCCCGCACGAGGCAGGAGCTCTCATCAGTGACTCATAGTGAACTTGACTTTGACTTTACTGTTCAAGCCATGAAATAATTATGTGCAATATCCAAACCTAGATCTTGTAACTCTAACTACAGTTTTATGATTTACGTGCTTTTTGTTGCATAAATGATCCCTCATATGAAAACTGATTTGACCAGCAGAACTATTTTAAATTGCATAAATTCTATTTTATTACATCCACAACCTTGAATTATATGCAACAATATTACAAGCTTCATCAAGAGACTTTAGTTTGTATAGTTAAGTCACGTGTAAAATTATATTTGCATATGTGTTATTTTTGCGGGTGCAATTTGTAAGGTCCTTAAAAAAAATTGTAGGGTGCTTAAAAGTCCTTAAAATATGCCCATATTTTTTTGTGAGAAAATGAATGGGAACCCTGTGACAGTTAGTTTCTTCTATTCCTAGTATGTCATCATTGTCAACCATTATCAATCTACTGCTGGATGGTCTTCCCATGTTTCTAGCACAACAGTCTGTCTTGAGCCAGTCTCCTTCGTGTCACTCCAGCGTACTTTTGAATTCCATCCACCCATCTCCGGTGTGGTCTTCTGGGTTCTTTCCTGTCCCTAGGTATCCAGTCTTAAAATTTCGGTTGTCCATCGGTGGTCCATTGTTCTGGCAATATGTCCAACCCATTACCAATTCAGGGACTTTACTCTGATCATGTCTTCTACTCTTTTCATTTTCCTGATCCATGAGGGTTCCTCTTATCTTTCCTGGTTACACCAAGCATGCATCTCTCCATGTTTCTTTCCTAGTATGTATGTGCACATATATGACACATGAGGAGAGTGTAGTAAATGCATGTGAACATTAGAGATTCTGGCATGTGCGCTAGGCCAGAGCGTAAATTTTTTTTTTTTCGAATTTCGATATGCCCTAGTGCGGAAACCTTGTGTATTGCTAAGTAAACCAAGTGACATTTTTTTAGCGAAATTCAAATAATATCTTACGGTTCCACTTTACCTCCAAAATTCCGATATTTGGGTAAAATTGTCGCATTTTCATGTCCGTGGTGAGAAAAGAACAGTGTTCGTTACACACTTTTCCTAGTGCGCAAAAACTATCCGTTGATACCTAAAGGATTGCAGAATTTTTCAGGCAAAGCAACTAATATCTTATGGTTCCAATTTAATGCAACAATACTCCATGTTTAAGGAAAAATGCAATATTTTGACACCTAGTGTTTACCATGTGATTTGTTTCCTAGTTGTGTTAGTGTGTGCACTACTGGACTGAAAGCACAACATATTGTGCAAATGTGCAGTAGGGCACACTGCACACGATGCAGCGCTTCACATTTTTCATGTTTCTGAAAAATCCCAGAACTCATGATGAGGAGGTGGCTGCACAGCGAGTTTCACTTGTGCCCAACCCAACAACCCATCCATTAGGGCAAATCAATTTTCTATTCTTTTTAATCTTCAATTTCCTGTTCTTTATTAATTTTTACCCGGAAATCTGATTTACTTTCGAAGGCTGGCATTATTTGCATTGCTTCCAATCATACTCTAATAAATCAAATCCCTTTGTTCTTCACAAACAGCAGCAAATGCTTCTGTTGTCAACTTAACGCATCATTCCACTCCCTGATTGTGACAAGGGAAGTTTTGCGTGCCCAATCGCTTAACAATGTCCTTACAGTCACGGTTGCATAGGTTCATTATTTCATCGTCGGTTAAATGAGCAGTCAATGGTGGTTCGCTAAAGACACATGATTGCCAGTCATTTAGGTCAAAATAATCCTCCTCCTGGAAGTTGAACTGAGGAATTTCAAATACACAGATTGCACAGTTTTGTGTCCTTGCTCTAAGGATCCTGAGAAAGCCAAGTTCTCTGATGTTTCCTCTCGTCCGTGATCATAGCCAGAAATATTGATTGTGGATGGCCAAAATTGCCATTCCTTTGGATTACGCGGTCCAGAACGCTCTTCAAATCCTGGGTGAAATATCTGGATGTATGGAGCCATCATTGCAAGTACACTTTTGGAAGATGTGGGAATGATAACTCAAGCCGATACTTCAATTGTTATAGATAGGCACAAAATTAGAAGGCAGAGAAAAACCAGTGGAGAACAGCTTCAAAACGATAATCTGACTGCACGTAAAGTTATTAAAGGGTTATATTTTGACGGGCATAAGGACCAAACCATAATGTATGAAGAAAGGGAAGGAAAGCAGTTAAAAAAAAAAAAAAACTTACTGAAGAATACGTGACTATGCTTGGAAGTACCTGGAAGTAAATATCTTGGGCATACCACTCCTACATCTTCCATCGCAAAGGACATTGCCAAATGTCTGCTGGATTTCTTACATGCCAAGAATGTTGACCTAAGCAAACTGTGATAGGTTGCGATGGAAACGTCGTTAATACTGGGTGTAAAGGAGGTGCATTCGCATTCTAGAGCTAGCCTTCCAAAAACCTCTTCAGTGGAGCATATGCCAGTTTCACGGAAACGAGCTGACACTCCGTCACTTAATTCAACATTTGGATAGCCAAACGAGTGGCACAAAAACATTTTCAGGGGAATTCGGCAAACAGCTGGAGAGCTGCGAAAATCTACCGGTTTTGAAATTTGAAGCAATTGAAGCGGGTTTTCCAGAACGTGATGAAAAAATTGCAAGGGATCTTAACACATCTCAAAAATACCTGTGGGACATTAGCCACGCTGTGACAACAAGTACATGGTCATCAAGACTGGCACATAAGCACCGGAGAAAAATGAGCCATGCACGGTGGCAAACAACGGCTATTCATATTTTGCTGCTTTACATTATTAGTACCTCGCATCCTTTGAATTCACTTAAAATTCTGGCAGAATTTGTTGTGAGGTTTATGCACTCACGTGGTTCACTTATAAGATCACACCCTCATTGCCATTATGGAGCACGGAATCTGCGGAAGGCCATCCATACGTCCAGATATCTCACCCAGGATTTGAAGAGCGTTCTGGACCGCAAAATCCAAAGGAATGGCTATTTTGGCCATCCACAATCAATACTTTTGGCTACGGTCACGGACGAGAGGAAAACATCAGAGAACTTGGATTCCTCAGGATCCTTTGAGCAAGGACACAAAACTGTGATGGAATCTGTGTATTTGAAATTCCTTAGTTCAACTTCCAGGGGAGGATTATTTTGACCTAATTGACTGGCAATCATGCGTCTTAAGCGAACCACCATTGACTGCTCATTTTACCGATGATCAAATAATGAACCTATGCAACAGTGACTGTAAGGACATTGTTAAGTGATTGGGCACACAAAACTTCCTTTGTCAAAATCAGGGAGTGGAGCGATGTGTTAGTTGACAACAGAAGCATCTGCTGCTGTTTGCGAGAAGAACGAAGGGATTGATTTATTAGAGTACGGTTGGAAGCACGGCAAATAATGTCAGCCTTCGAAAGTAAATCAGATTTCCGGGTAAAAATTAATAAAGAACAGGAAATTGAATATTCAGAAAGAACAGAAAATTGATTTGCCCTAATGGATGGGTGGTTGGATTGAGCACAAGTGAAACTCGCTGTGCAGCCACCTCCTCATCATGAGTTCTGGGATTTTTCAGAAACATGAAAAATGTGAAGCGCTGCACTGTGTGCAGTGTGCACTACTGCACATTTGCACAATATGTTGTGCTTTCAGTGCAGTAGTGCACACACTAACACAACTAGGAAACAAATCACATGGTGAACAAAACACTAGGTGTCAAAGTATTGCAATTTTCCTTAAACATGGAGTATTGTTGCATTAAATTGGAACCATAAGATATTAGTTGCTTTGCCTGAAAAATTGTCCACATCTTTCAGGTACCAAAATTTAGGTTTTGCACACTAGGGAAAGTCTGTAGCGAACACTGTTCTTTTCTCACAACGGACATGAAAATGTGACGATTTTATCCAAATATCAAAATTTTGGAGGTAAAGTGGAACTGTAAGATATTATTTGAATTTCGCTAAATTTTTTTTCGCATGGTTTACGTAGCAATAACCAAGGTTTCCACACTAGGGCATATCGAAATTCAAATTTTTTTCTTACACTCCGGCCTAATGTGCACAGGAAGAAAATACAGTAGAACCTCGTTAAACCACCACCCTTGTTTTTCACCTTCTGTAACCCTTAAATGGATTATCCTGAATACATGCACATTGAAAATTCCCTCGAATCGCCACCTTGCCGCCCACCAGCTGTTGCAAGTACACTAAGAACATAAAATGTTATCAAAGCGTGTGTTTTGAAACTGCCATCTGCACAGAAAAAGAAGCTTATTGCATATACCTTTTGTACATACATACATACATATCACTAAGCTGTTATCTGAGATTCAGAGGTTAGCTCCACAAAGAAATACAAACTACCAGACAATTTTTACTTACTGTCGCCGCATCAACCTTCTCCGTTTACAGCGATCTTGACATCAACTCGGGTTTCACTGACATCCATCATACGCCATGCACAAGAACTTCTATATATACTTCATACTCATAATCTTTTTCTCATGCAGACACTCCTGAATGTGATCCTCCCATGACTTCCTTGGCCTTCCTCTGCCTTTTCTTCCTGCCACTTGGGCTAAAAAGATTTTCTTAGTAAGCATCTCATCACTCATTCTTTCAACATGGCCAAACAACCGAAGCATATTTGTCTCCACCTTGCTAACAAGATTTTGCTTCACATTACACAACTGCAACACATCTTCATTCCTCACACAACAGAACGTGTCTTGCCCCCCCCCATAAGGAATGCATTTCTCCAGCACACAAATGACTCCCAGGTTTCACTGCTGTGCATTAGAGTAGGAACAATTATACTCTCATACACAGCTATTTTAGTATTTATCTGTGATTTTGAGTTTCTTATTAGCTGCAGCAGACATTATTTTCAACATTCTGTATTAAGTTTGTTCAAGCATGTAGAGAGTTGTTTGTTGTAAGTTACAGGTTGAACAGATGTATGGTTTCACTATATTTTATTTTAAGTAGGAGCATTTGGATCGTATGTCCTGGAAAAAAATCCCGGAAGTCCTGGAAAAGTCCTGGAATTTTGTGATTGAAAAAGCGTATGAGCCACGCACATGCAGTGTTAGAATTAGAAATAAATCTTTTACTGGCCCAGCAGACCACTAGAATTTTCAAACCACTGGTCCATAAAATTAAAAAAAAAAAAAACTTGAACATTTACAAAATATGTAGAAAATAACATATCATTTCAATGGAATTATCACCAATATTTGTTTTTAAAACATCTAATTTGAAAGTACAACTCACAGAACAAAGAATGCTCCCAGACTAAGATTCCAATGGATTGGTGATATAGCAGAGTAAGAGTGCATTCCCAATCTGTTTTTAAGTAAGAAGGGAATGAGGAGACTAAGGGTACAAGAATTCACATACATTAACAACTTTTTTTTTATACATGTTTTATTGTTTAGGGATTACGTACCTTTTCCTTATTTTAGTCTTATTGCCAGGGCTCGACAAATCCCGGGCGCCTAAAATTTAGGTGTGGCGCCTAATTTTCGTCTTACTTGAAATTTCGTAATTTGCAATAAATACTGTAATTTCTGTTGTATAATCCATAGATTATCTGTTAAAAAGTTATATATTTAGGTACTTCGGACGCCGGTAAAAGACCCCCCAAAAAAACCTGATGCAGCATTTGAAAAAGTCCGCGAGGTAATTGTCAGGAAAGATGGTGTTATTGGGAAAGTACCAAAAATGCGGTAACAGAAAAAATGTAATATAACAGTGAAATAAAAGACCGCAAAGAGATTGTAAGAATATATATATATATATATATATATATATATATTGTACTTAGAAGCATTTTGACAGAAAATATGGCGCAAGGAAAGCGTTACCATTCGCGCGTGCGGAAGCCTACGTGATGCGAGAATCCGCCAACCTCGGGAATCCTGCAAAGCTATTCCGTAGCATGTAGCCATTCTGTGAATCGCATTGCCTAGTTTTGGTGTGCTAATTGTGTTAGTTAATTTTTTTTTCTTTCAGTATTCAGTTAAAAACATATTCAGAAATAAGACAATGCTATGGACTGACCGCAATTTCAAAGGATTTTTTAGTGTAACTAATGAACTACGGTAATGCTGCCACAGCTAGCGATTTTAGTTCTTTATTTTCTTAAAAGTAACACAGAAGTACTTCAAAATGACAGTTACTTTTTCCATAAGACCATCATTTCTTTCTTACATCTTTGGATTTCTGAGGTGGTACTGTGAATCGCAGTTTTCTGTCGGAAATTACTATTCATGATTAACATGTGCGGATTATACGATTGTCGTACATGCCAATTACTACACAATGTCTGTAGTTTCTACGGATTTTGCTGTCTGACTACGGAACTCATTCTCGAAACTACGGATTCTACGAATTTTCACTGTTTAAAAAAAAAAAAAATTAGGGAGGGGGATCATTTTCCATCTGGGGATGGTATTTTGTGTTTCAAAGCTTTTGAAAACAGTAGTTAAATGGAGTAAAAAGAATTTGCCCTAATCGTAATTTTTTTCTCCCGATGTTACATTGTATAGTATTGTTAAATATCATTTTATGGCATATATGTTCGTATTTCAGCTTGAAACTGTAGACAAGAAATTGCGGAAACGAAAGTTAGACAGCGAAAAAATTTCCTCCTAATCCTAAGGCATGAGATTCTTCCGCGAATTCGAGAAATTCCGCCTTTTCGTTATTTTTGCCACTCAGGAGATCGATGCACAAGTAAACAGAATTTGGGGGTTGGGGGTCGACAGAATTTCATCTTTATGAGACTTTCGAAAACGGAAAGCCGACGGAGTTCAGATTTTTTTCCGTAATCATAATTTCTTTTTTCTCGCGATGTTACTTCTGTTCAGTATTTTTAAGTATCATTTTACTGCATAAATTTTTGCATTGCAGCTTGAAAATAGTAGAAAAATTTCCAAAACCGGAAGTCGGACGGATTTGCATTTAATCTTGATAAAGGAAAAAGGAAATTCCCAAAAACGAAAGTAACGGAACTTTGTAAAAATTGATGCATGGTGTTCAAAACAGGGTGCGCACGCGTGCTTGAAAACCTGGAAAGTCCTGGAAAATCATGATTACGTTTTCAAGGCCTGGAAAATCCTGGAAAAACGGTATTTTTTTAATGCTGTCTTGAAAAGCCTTGAAATTTGAAATTAGTGCTTAAAAAAATGCCCTTTTAGGAAATCGTGTTACTGACTGTTACCCCTTAATTTTTTTAAGTTCCTCTCCTCTGTTCTCAAAGAAACCGCCGGCTACAGTGGTGTTTCGGATGTGCCCAAATCCTAATTTAGCTGGAGGGGGGGGGGAGCACTACTTCCAGTGCAATAAAATTGGATGATTACTAGCAGGTCTGTTAGGGAAGGGGAGCTTGATGCATTATCTAGCCCTGAGCTTGATGTCCGTCCGACAACTACTGAGAACAACAGAAGAGGAAAAAAGAGACATTTAGCATTTGCAAGGGGGTCGCGTGTTTACTAAGTCAGCTGGCATCCACCAGTGAAGAGTATGCCTGAACAACACATTCATCTGCTCCTTGTTTATTGCATTAAGACGCTTGCTTCCGGCCCACCCCTCAAGAGACTTCGGCTACTTATGATAAAAATAAGAAAACTATCTTTGCGAATTTTTCACAAAAGTGACTGAAATTTTTACATTTACTATAATTGGATTACAGAAGCTCACTCCCAAAATTCCATTTGAATCGGTTTAAAACTTAAAAAGTTAGCATTGGAAATTTTTATTATGTGTGCTTCTTTAGACAGTGAGCCTTGAGCAGAAAGTGTGTTACCATAGCAACGGTTGATTGACAGCTGGGAGCGCTGATCCGAAGCCCTTGGTTGGGAAGAAAGCAAACACCTGTTTATCACTTCCACGGCTCAAAAGGACTAAGAGATATTTTCAGAAATCCATTTTCCGGAATTTTGAAAATAACACAGTAAAATTTTTACAGTGGTTAAAATACATCACAATAAAGTTCTAGTGCAAATTTCGCCGAATTCCGTTTGAAACTTTAGCAGATGCAAAAAAAAAAAAAAAAAATCTTCCGTTGCAAAATCGGATTCAAAAAAGAAACGGCAATTATAAATTACGGGGAAAAGCAAGCAAATTATTTTTTTTTAGATGCCATGGTTTATTTAAACAGAGTGATCCTTAAATTTTGTTTCTGTGATGATATGGACTCTATTTTAATTACAAACATACATTTTTATTTAGATGTCTGAGTTACTGTTTTAATAAAAAAATCTATAATTAAAAAGTTTTCAATAGATTTAGGCAAAATTCAGCAGATAAACGTATTTTTAGTAAATTGCAACGTTATGACGTAAATTTGGTCATTTTGTCGAAAATTGGGCAGCATTTTTTTTTTTTACGTTTTCTCCTATAGTTAGGGTGAAGGAGGAAGACACTTCAGTGAGCTGCAGGTGGTGATTTATGGCGATGTGCCAAATGAAAAGAAGCCGTTCCATCAGGACATTCCAGAGGCTGAGTGTGCGTGGACGCATGCTCCTGCTGTTTGAACTTAATCGGAATGTTTTCGGGAGGGGGAGAAATATCCGTTTCAGCTTTACAGCTTTCAGGCTCCTTTTTTTTTTCTTGGTAATAAATAAAAACCATAGTTGCTGCATTCACCATTGATCCATATTCGCATTTCTTGAATATAAACAGCAGACAATCGGAAACATGGTGTTGGGTGGGTCTTGATGTTCTTCATTTGTATCTGCTGAATTTTGTTCTGTGGGAATACGGAATGAGTTATACTGTGAATACATACAAAACTACATATTTTTGAGCTGAAAAAATATGTTTACTTGTACACAGTAGCTAACGTGTGGACTCAGACGAAGACAATCAGACATATGGACGTCTGATTCCATAAAAAAATCAACCCATTTTATTATACACGACAGGTAAAAAAGAAAAAACATTACATGTTTTTAAACATTATAAAGGAAAGCGGATTTTTGAAACACCATGACTTGATGATATTAATTTCTGAAAGTTTTTTTTTTTTTCGATTTTAATTTCTGAAATCTTTTTTTTTTTTTTCTATTACAATACATTGTAACAGGATACCTGTGTGTTGTATCCCTTAGTTGTATGGCAGATTTTCAGTTGGCCGATATCCGCGATCGTAAGTGGTAGTTACATTGCTATTGTTGATGATGACAAGATAAATACTGGAGTAATGTAGAATGTTGCATAAAGTAAAAAAAAAATCGCCCCCTCCTCCCCCTTCGAACTTTTATGCGGTTATCATAGCTGATCAACCATTTCATTCCATGAACATCAGCACATTTCAATCATTTGACCATTGGGGGTCTGACGGAATTCAGCAGTGCTTAAGCGCCTAGCGCAACGAGAACATGCTAATTATGGACAGTTCTATTCCCTTCCCCCCTATCATCCCTAATAATTGAGAGCACATACTGTAGTTTCAAATATTCTGTGTATGAGCTAGTTTTCACGCTGTTCGTTATGTTTTTATTTTAGAAATTACTAACCCTTTCGAACTGTAGGTTGCAGAAACGTTTATGCTTTGGTTTTTTCCATTTGTCCGTACGATAATTCACGTAAAAGGGGTTGGATTTTGGCGAAATTTTAGTATGCTGTTAGGTACAACCTAGGAACCTACCCTGTTGAAAATGGTCGAAATTAAATTCAAAGGCATAGATATAAGAGCAGTATTCATTCTCCAAGCTTGAAGCCCTACGTCCACTCCAGCTGGGTAAGTATGAAAGATTTGAGACTTGGAGGAGACCCAGTACAAAGTTTTGCTTCCCTCAGGCACTAAGTGTTTGTTAACATTTCCTTTCCTCTGGTTTGGAGCCCAGCTGTAAGAGGTGATGCTTTGTAACAGTCTTTTAGCACAACACTCTGTCTACTGATTGGCATACAGGTCATAAAACAGTAACTTCACTAAGTGTTGTTTCCTTGTTTTGAATGAAGACTAAATCAATGCCAAAGCATTTGCAACCCAGGCTGCCTAAAGGACAAAGCTGGGGGAGCAGGAAAGAACATAGCAGTAAGACCCCTTTTTCTTTACTTACTTAAAATCTGGCCTATATAGTAATTGGTTTTAGTGATCTTTGGCTAATAAATCCTAAATATGCTGGATGGATTAAAAAGTGAAAGCAATTGCCATGTTGCAAAATGCATTTTTATCCATTAAAATAATATATGTTTCGAATATGGGGGAATCCGCTTTAAGAAGCCACATGAAAGGAAAAAAACATAGTATGTTGACAGAAAGCTGTAAAAATGTTCCACTAACTGTTGATAAATTGCTATGTGTATCAAGTGATAAACAAGTACAGCCTATTGCATCCACATCTAATCCTCTGCATATTCCTCCTGAAAAAAATGCAACCATTAAAGCAGAAGCATTGTGGTGTTTAAAAGTGGTTAAATCCCATTACTCTTACAGGTCTTGTGCAGGTAATGATGTTTTATTCAGCCTAATGTTTTCTGACAGCAGAATTGCTGGAAACTTCAGCTGTGGCGAAAAAAATGTTCCTACATTTGTTGCTTTGGTTTGGCACCTCACTTTAAATCAGTGTTGGTTCAGGAAGTCGAAAATGAAAATTTTGTGATTTTGTTTGACGAAAGTTTAAACAAGTTTAGTCAGTCAAAACAAATGGATATACATGTTTGTTTATGGGAAAAAGGAACAGTTTTAACCAGATATTTGTCATCAGTTTTTTTGGGTCATGCTAGTGCAGACATAATGATGGAAAAATTTCTTGAATGCATGGCGTGCCTCCCACTGTGTAACATTGTGCAGTTATCAATGGATGGACCCAATGTTAATTGGAAGTTTTTTGATATGCTGCAATCAACACTTAGTGCTGACTCAAATGTCCAACTCCTAAACACAGGGAGCTGTGGACTTCACATTGTAAACAATGCCTTTCGACATGGAGCTTCAGCAACAGGGTGGGAAATTCAAAAGTTGCTTTCATCATTATTTAGGCTTTTTAAAGATTCACCTGCAAGGAGGGAAGATTTTTCTAAAATAATTTTAGCCAGTAAGATGCCATTAAAATTCTGCCCACACAGGTGGCTAGAAAATACTCCTGCCTGCGAGCGAGCATTAGAAATTTGGGCAGACATTGAAAATTATGTTAACCAAGTTGAAAAGAAGTGCATCAAGAATCCCCACACTGTATCATTTGATGCTATCAAAACTTTCACTAAAGATCCTTTTGTTTTGGCTAAACTGCATTTCTTCAATTCAGTTTCAAAACAGCTGGTACCATTTCTCAAGGCATATCAGTCAGATAAGCCAATGATGCCTTTTATGGCCACAGATCTTGAAAAGATGCTAAGAAATATGATGAATCGCTTTGTTAAAAGAACCGTAATGGCAGAAGCTAACTCTGCCTTAAAGCTGTTACAAGTAGACCTTACAGATGCATCTCAGTGTTGTCACTATAAAGAAATTGATGTTGGGTTTCAAACAGAGAAGGTATTGAAAGAATTAAGTGCTAAGAACATTAGTGAACGCAAACTTATGGAGTTTAGAATGGAATGCCGAATATTTTTGCAAAAGCTAGTTGTGAAGCTATTGGAAAAAATCCACTTAAGTACTCCCTTGTTCGCCACATGAAGTGTTTAGATCCTCGGTTGATGTCAAAAAATAGTGAGACTTGTATTAAGAATCAAACATTCATTCTCACACTTCTTTTTGATGCTCATAGAATACAACCAGAATTATGTGATGGTGTAATATGGCAGTTTAAGGAATTTGTGACCAGTGTTGCAGCAGTAAAATCTTCATTCATAAACTTTGATCCAGAAGATAAACAACAAAGAGTAGACACATTATTGTATGAGTACATGTCTTCTACTAAAGCTTTTAGTGAACTGTGGAAAGTTGTGAAACTTCTTTTACTGTTGTCACATGGGCAAGCTTCTGTTGAGAGGGGTTTTTCAGTCAATAAGGAGCTCATTGTAGAAAACATGAGAGAGGAGTCAATTGTAGCACAGAGAATTATTTATGATCATATATCCTATGTAGGTGGTATTGATAAGGTAAATATCTCAAAATCCTTTCTGTTATCAGTTGGAGCTGCAAGGCAAAAATACATACATTATTTTTATGATAAGTCCAAAGAAAAGGAAAAAGCAGCCATATGTGGAAAAAGGAAAGCTATTTTAGATGAAATTGATAGCATAAAAAAGAAAAGGAAACTCATTGAAGGAGAAGTCAAAGAATTACTTAACTCTGCTGATGATTTAGCTTTAAAAGCTGAAACTACAAATAACAATACATACATTGTAAAATCTAATAGCTTTAGAAAAACTGCTCATGAGAAAAGAGCAGTACTTAAAAAAATGGATATGGAACTTGAAACCAAAGTCAGCTATCTTAAATCTGTATAACCATCCATTGATACTCCATATTTGTGGTATCTTCCAAGCATATAGAGAATTAATACTAAAACATAAAAATTTTATATTTGTACAATTTACAATAGAAATGAACTTTTTTTTTCTTTGAAGCATGTTGAACTTCAAACCAGTTTTGATCTTTTATCTTCATAATTATTTAGTGTTTTTCATATGAAGTTCATGTAAATAGACTAATGAACTCTTCTGTTCCAAAAACTTATAACTTTCTGCAACTAACTTCCACAATTGGGCTTCTTATTGGACTAAAACTTTGGTAAGTAATATAAAACCTTATATATACTTGTACAGTAAATACTCATGGGCTCCTAAAACATATTTTTGCTGTACATTTTACTATGAATTTGTGGCCAAAACAATTCAATCAATTGTCCTTAATGCAATTGATCAGATTTTGGTTTATATAACTGACAAACTTCCAATTTTTTAAAAAAAAGCTTTTAAAAACTTAATTCATATAATTGTCTTATGTTTTGGGAGTTGAACCAAAAGTGGTTATTCTGATTCTGGTTATGATTGAAGCTTAACTGGAGGTGGAGATTCCTTATGCTCATCATTTTTCATTTATGTAAAATACTTAAGAATATCCTAATTTATACCAATAAAAAACTGAAATTGTTTTATGTTTAAGGTTTTTATAAATAGTTTAGCTAGTTCCACATTTTGGGGTAGCACTTCATAAATTTAGTTTAGCAGTGATTTTGATTTTAAAAAATAAAAGTAAATTGAGGCAATCTTGTTTGATATGAAAAATAATTTTTGGAAAGTAATATGAGGCAAGTGTACTGGTAGACATAAAGGTGGTTAGATTCTTTTGGGTTGGGTGGTGGGCCAGGACTTTCTGACTTCTATGATGAAACTTATTTGAAATTTGTTGCCATGTTCCTAAAATTACACTTTCTGTTTTAAACTCTATTGGTTCACCTTTCTATGATCGTCCACTCCCGAATCATTTCTTGAGGTGCATAGTGATTCCGTGGCTTATGCTTTTTGATTTAACATAACTGTACTACAATTGAGGGAAATTTTCCTCAAGTCTGGAACATATTCTGTCTAGTAATAAGATTTTCATTGCCTTCAAAAGTCACATCCCAATATGCAGCCACCAGTGGCAGTTTTTGGGAATGTTAAAAAGAAAAAAAAATCATTCCCATGTATGGAAACACTTTTTATCAGAGCTAGAATCCACCTGTGGGCATAACAGGCACATGCCCCATTTCAAAAAAAAAGGGGGGGGGGTTGAGTAAGTAGATAAGTGCTTTGCTTTGTCTCACGTTTCTTGTTTTCAGACATCACACTTTTTCACTTATGGATTTGCAACTCCACGCTTTGTCTTACATTGGCCCGAACTTCAGTGATCCACACAGCAGTACTTCAGAACTGCTGTTTGTGATGTACTCTGACAGGCAAGCACCCCATCTCCCCCTTATGGGTCCTCCATGTTTTACCACCGTGTTTTTTTGGAGGAAATAAATCTCAGATATTTTTTTACCAGTCCTCTGTTAGACGTGCGCCCTCCCCATTCTTAAATTCTGAATCTGCCCTCACTTTATTTTATAATAATTTCAGTTGTTATCAATAATAGTCTGATTACATGGAAGATAGTGCAGAATAGTGATGCAGCTAAAATGACTGATTGAATTAATCATTTTCTGATTGAGGGAAAGAATTTTCTGAATAGCCTTGTGGTAATTGCATCATGATTCAATTTAGCATTATTGGGTAATTCGCCAATGAAAAACATTAAAAAGAAATGTAATGGGTAAAAAAGCACACTCATCCATTTGCATCTTTCATCATTTTTATTACTTAAAACTGAAATTGCTTTTAAAAACTAATTTGAGCATGATACTGTAAAGCGTAGTAATCATCCTGGAATTTTTTGTATATGGCCTGGAAAAGGCCTGGAAAGTCCTTGAAATTTTCCCCCAAAAAGAGTACGAACCCTGTCAAAAGTTAAGTATTAATATTCCCAAAGTTACACCATTTATCTAAAATAGTTCAAGCTTTGATATCATGCGCTCATGGTCCTCAGACTGATGGTTTTTATCAGAGGGCATAAAAAACAAGAAAAGAAAGAAAAGTGACAATGAAGAAGTAGGGAGATAATGATATCAGCAGAAAGAAAAATTAAGCAAAGGTGCTGTGAAGTTGCAGAGTCAATAAAAGACAAACGGACAGTAGTACGTATTCTTGCTGTCTGTTTTGATTTTTCACCAGTTAAAATATTCAGCTTTTTCCCCCCTTCTTGGTCTCATCTTGTCCTTAAACTGCAATTTTAGGGGCAGTATGATATATGGTAAGTGGAGGTTCGTGCACTGCGCATTCACTTGCTTGGATTTCCTGTCTGTAAGCATCATGAAATTCTGAACGCATCTTACTGATTTTTACTGGTGGAAGTTTCGAACCTCGCTGGGGAATCAACTTTGTGTTTTGCACGTGTTAAGTTTGTTTCATTAGAGTCCTTGTTTGTTGTAACGCTTTGTTGAGGCACATATTTGTTTTTTACAAAGAGATGGATCAGTTTGTAAAATAGTCCATGTATGCCACTCAATACTAGTTATTAGTAACAAGGCTGTTGCCAATGTTGGCAGGTGTGGACTGTCTTTTTTTTTGTTTTTGTTTTTAATATCATGGTCTGAGGCATGCTGCCGCAGATTATGCGAAGGAAAAAAATGTTTTTCTCAGAATTTCACGATCTACAGATTATATGCCGCCGCTGATTATACGTATGTTTTTTTCACAGCCTTTGGATTACGCCCTTGTAAATCTCACGAACGAAATTCTTTTCTGAATTTTATGGTTTACAGATTATACAAAGAAAAAAAATATGGTACTTTGAAATGATATGTAAAAAATATGACATCTGCAATAGTATTTTAATAAAATCGAAATCTGAAATTTTAATTTTTCAGATCATCTACTGAAAAAATTGAAAAAAAAAATTATACAAACTAGAGACTGCAAAAAAACCCCCAACAACCTCAATGTTTTTGAACATTGAAGTTTTGCCACCAATAATTGATTTTTAAACCTCGATATTGCAGAATCCTTTTAGTGCGATGGGCGATGGCAATCGATTCATCGGCCTGCGCATGTTGTGTTAAAAGTGCTGTAGACTGAATGATCAGCCCTCGATTTTGACCGAGTAGTTCCCGAATCGAACAGCAGATATCTGTGTAAATGATCATATCATTTATTAATCATATTGTTTTGAAATGAAATCTCCACGAATCATACCATCAAACAGCAATACTATTGAAAAAAAATCATGAGAATATACAGTCTGCAAGAATCATATCGTAAGTTAGCGGTCGCTATAGTCTTTTCACACACTTTCCACTTTCGCCACTGGATGTGAGGAAGATGAATTTTAGCAAAACTTTTCATACTGCAGTTGAGGCAGGGCTGTTCATATGGGATTGTAGGTGAATTATAGAAAGCTACATTGTCGGAAATCACTTTTTTGAGCCCCGTTCAAAGTGCAATAATGCGCAACTCGTGGTCCAGTGACAACGGTGTGTTTATTTTTCTTGCAGACTTTGCCGCGCAGGAGAACGAAATGTGTTTTATTACTAGAAACTCATCACATTATTCATTTCTATTTTTCCAAACAAACCGACGCAGTCGCAAAACTCAGCAAATTACGAATCCCCCACATCTTTTTCAAAATTCGTGTGTTAGCTGAGGATGAACTTTATTGACAGCTTGTTCCTCAGTATTTGCAGACATGCATTTTGAATCACCTTAGAATAACATCAGCCTGTAAGGAAATCTTGAAATGGTTAGTTGTAGTGAGAGTGAAAGTTTGCCAAGTGATAGTGATGATTTTGAATCACTTTAGAATAACATTAATCTGCAAGAGTATATTAAAAATTAAGGGAGTTATTATATACAGGGTGCGCACGTGTGCTTGAAAACCTGGAAAGTCCTGGAAAATCATGATTACGTTTTCAAGGCCTGGAATATCCTGGAAAAACAGTGTTTTTTTTTAATGCTGTCTTGAAAAGCCTTGGAATTTGAAATTAGTGCTTTAAAAAAATGCCCTTTTAGGAAATCGTGTTACTGTTACCCCTTCATTTTTTAAAGTTCCTCTCCTCTGTTCTCAAAGAAACCGCCGGCAACGGTGGTGTTTCGGACGTGCTTCAAATCCTAATTTGGCTGGTGAAACAAAAAGAAAAAAAAAGGCACTACTTCCAGTGCAATAAAATTGGATGATTACTAGTAGGTCTGTTAGGAAGGGGAGCTTGATGTCCATCCGACAACTGCTGAGAACGGAAGGGGAAAGAAGAGGCATTTAGTATTTGCAGGGGGTCGCTTGTGTACCAAGTCAGCTGGCATCCACCAGTGAGGAGTATGCCTGAACAACACATCCATCATCTTCTTTATGTGCATGCCAGCCCTCCCTCCCCTCAAGAGACTTTCACTACTTATAAAAAATAAGAAAACTATCTTTGCGAATTTTTCACGAAAGTGGCTGAAATTTTTACATTCACTATAATTGAATTACAGAAGCTCACTTCCAAAATTTCAATTGAATCATCGGTTTAAAACTTAAAAAGTTAGCATTGATAATTTTTATTATGGACAAGTATGTGTGCCTCTTTGGACAGAGTGAGCCTCGAGCAGAAAGGGTGTTACCATAGCAACGGTTGATTGACAGCTGGGAGCGCTGAACTGAAGCCCTTGGTTGGGAAGAAGCAAACACCTGTTTATCACTTCCATAGCTCAAAAGGACTAGGAGAAAATTTTCAGAAATCCATTTTTCCAAATTTTGAAAATAACACAGTAAAATTTTTACAGTGGTTAAGATACTTCACAATAAAGTTCTAGTGCAAATTTCGCCAAATTCCGTTAGGAACTTTAGCAGACGCAAGAAAAAAAAATCTTCTGTTGCATAATCGGATTTAAAAAAAAGAAACAGTAATTATAAAATATGGGAAAAGCAAGTGAATTATTTTTTTTTAGATGCCATGGTTTATTTAAACAGTGATCCTTAAATTTTTTTTCTGTGATGATATGAACTCTATTAGAATTACAAACATACATTTTTATTCAGGCGTCTGAGTTACTGTTTTAATAAAAAAATCATCTATAATTAAAAAGTTTTCAATGGATTTAAGCGAAATTCAGCAGATAAACATATTTTAGTAAATTGCAACATCATGACGTAAATGTGGTAATTTTGTCGAAAATTGGGGAGCATTTTTTTTTTTTTTTTTTTTTACATTTTATATTATAGTTAGAGTGAAGAAGGAAGGGTGCAACTTGACAGTTCAGTGAGCTGCAGGTGGTGATTTATGGCGATGTGCCAAATGAAAAGAAGCTGTTCCATCAGGACATTCCGAAGGTTGTGCGTGGACGCGTCCTCCTGCTGTTTGATCTTAATCGTAATGTTTTTGTGCAGGAGGGGGGGGGGGTATCCTTTACAGCTTTCACAGCTCTTTTTTTTTTTCTCGGTAATAAATAAAAAAGCATAGTTGCTGCATTCACCATTGATCCATATTTGCATTTCTTGAATTATAACAGCAGACAATCAGAAACATGGTGTTGAGCGGGTCTTGATGTTCTTCATTTGCATCTGCTGAATTCAGTTCTGTGGGAATAAGGAATGACTTATACTGTGAATATATACAAAACTACATATTTTTGAGCTGAAAAAATAGGTCTACTTGTACACAGTAGCTAACGTGTAAACTCAGATGAAGACAATCAGACATACAGACGTCTGATTCCATAAAAAAAATCAATAGTTTTTTTATTATACCCTACAGGTAAAAAAGCAAAAACATGTTTTTAAACATTATAAAAGAAAACAGATCTTTGAAACGCACGACTTGATGATTTTGATTTCTGAAAGTTTCTTTTTTCCACATTCTTTTTTTTTTTTTCAATTACAATACATTGTTACAGGATACCCGTGTGTTGTATCACTTAGTGATATGGCAGATTTTCGGTTGCCGATATCCGCGATCGTAAGCGGTAGTTGCATTGCGATTGTTGATGATGACAAGATAAATACTGGAGTGATGTAAAATGTTGCATAAACTAAAAAAAAAAAAAAAAAAAAAATTCGCCCCCTCCCTCCTTCCCCCGAACTTTTATGCGGTCATCATAGCTGATCAACCATTTCATTCCATGAACATCAGCACATTTCAGTCATTTGAACATTGGGGGTAGGTGGGGTCTGAAGGAATTCAGCCGTGCTTAAGCGCCTAGCGCAGCGAAAACATGCTAATTTTGGACAGTTCTATTCCTTTCCCCTCTACCATCCCTAATAATTGAGAGTGCATAATGTAGTTTCAGATATTCTATTTATGAGCTAGTTTTCGTGCTGTCCATTATGTTTTTATTTTTGAAATTACTAACCCTTTTGAACTATGGTTGCAGAAGTGTTTATGCTTTGGGTTTGTCTGTACGATAATTCTCATGAAAGCAACCTGGGTTTCGGCGAATTTTAGTATGCTGTTGGGTACAACCTGGAAACCTACCCTGTTGAAAAAGGTCGAAATTAAATTTAAAGGCCAAGACATAAGAGCAGTATTCGTTCTCCAAACTTAGGAATGTTAACTCACATAAAATCTGTTTGATTGCAACAAAGTTTTGGTATGTTTTCAGGGAGGAGAAACCTACCCTTGTAGAAAATGGTCCAACTTGAATTCAAAGTTCAGGGCATAAGAACAGAATTCGTTCTTTGCGATCTTGTGCTTGATAAACTTGATCAATTTGCATAAAGCACATTCATCCATTTGCATCTTTCATCATTTTTATTACTTAAAACTGAAATGACTTTTAAAAAATAATTTGAACATTATACTGTAAAGCGTAATAATCATCCTGGATTTTTTTGTATATGTCCTGGAAAAGGCCTGGAAAGTCTTTGAATCCCCCCCCCAAAGTGTACGAACCTTGTATATATATATATATATTACATTTATGGAAATGTTAAGAAAAATCTTATAAAGTTCAGGGAAAAATTTCGGCCCAAAATATTAAAATTTATGGAAAGAAGAGCTTTTTTCTTGAAGCTTGCAATTTCTAAGAAAATGGCTTAGCATTTCTGGCATATTCACACACATTTCATGTAGCACTAAAAGGGCTTAAACCTCGATGTTTCAGAAGCTGATACATTGAAAAAAACATCGATGTTTCAGAAGCTGATACATTGAAAAAAACATCGATGTTTCATTACTGATGTTTGAAACTGGTAAAGAATATTTTCTGCGTAAAGTAAATGAATTTCATTTCGTTGCGTTCTTGTAAAGAGGAAGGGAATACCATATTTTTATGCCATGAATTGGCTGTTTTTTTCCATGTTTCATCGACAAAATAGAGTTCTTTTCCTCGATGCTAAAGGAAACAATATATAAAAAAACCCATCAAGGTTTCCACAGATACATCTAGCGTTTTAACAGATATTATTGGTTACTCGATTTGATTTGGTGAGTAATCACCATTATATTGAGCAGAGATTTTACCCACCGATGTGCCCGTTTACTGCTGCAGATAGAAAAGTAGGAATTCATTGGCTTTATTAGCAAAAACATTGAAACATCGAGGTTTTCACTCACGTGGTAAATTTCCACTGATACTATCAGTGTTTTGGGAATGAGTAAACCCAGAGGAAAAAAAGATTTACAAAATGGTTTTTATTTTGTGCAGTGAGTGGCTTTTATGTTCAGATAAAGCCATCCATGTGAATAATGGAAGTTACGTTAAAGTTCCTATTAATCATGCCCAACTCTTTTATTTTATTATGCTGGAAGCTTCTTTTTGGCCACTGAGATTTGTTAACTTACCAGCCAGTTTCTTTTTTGTGTGGCCACTAACTTGGTTGGACTTAACGGCCACTGACCACTTAGCTAAAATTCCAGTCTGCACCTATACTTATTGCTCATCCCTCCTATTTTCCCATGAATTTAGTTTTAGTCCCCCATTCAACACTGTTTCATGTGAATTGCTCTTTTAAAAAAATAACCTTAATGCATCCAATTGACCTCCTCAGCCAGTGTGTTTTCTTGGGGCAGAAACAAAAGCTGGGTTGTGTATGGTGTCAGTATCTGCTGCTTTCACTAGGGTGGGCAAATCCAAGGGAGAGCATGATATTTATTGTGCTTACTACTGCTCATTACGAATGTTGGGGATATGGGTAACAAAAAAGGAGCTGTTGCCGTTACAACACAAGGGCTGGAAAACTGCCTTTCTGTATTTGTTGTTTTTTCCACTCTTCAGAAATCACGGGTGATAAAAAAAATAGCTGTTATCCAATAGCATTTCATGAACCTATCACTAGATTGCAGCCTAAAAATAAAACCATACACCAAGGCAGGGATTGCGCTGGCTTCTCTAAAGTTTTCGCCAATTTAGTCGCCAAATTCAATTTGTTTTTGCCGAAGTGTTATAACACTGTAAAAAGGTAATCGTCAAAGCTTTTTTTCCATTGCCAAAATGATTTCTTTTTCGCAAATTGCGAAGATGGCGATTGGCAGCGCGACCCCTGCACCAAGGTAAAAGAAATATAAATTAATTTTTTAACTTGTGACAAATAAAAAAGAAAAAAAATTTACTGTAGTAAAATCAATAGTTCAGTGGTCCGACTGAAGTTTTACTGGCCAATGGCCAGTGGACCACTGGGTAATTTGAACGCTGATATGTGTGGTATATGTAATTCATTTCTGACTTCTTGTTTTTTTTGTGGTGTTTTTGTTGTGAACATGTTCATTTTCTTCTTTCATTGACTTTAAAAATTGGCTCAGAAACCCTAAACTCTTTTAAACAATGAGTGGTGTCTTCCATATAATCTTTCTTAAGTTGTGCTGGTGTCTTTCCGTTTGTGTAGTGTGTCGTTTTTGTTGTTTCATTACCCTGCTTCATGTCATGTTCATGTATCCATTTAGTAGTGCAGTTTTGTTTAATTTGATGTTGACATGTTTTTTTTTGGTTGTCTATGGCCCACTGATACCCTTGGACTTGTACACTGAACTCCCTAATAACCAACCATGTAACCCATTATTTCTATTTGCTGAAGTTGGTAGTGTTTAGATGATAAACAATTGTCAAATTAAAAATGTGTGAACTTCATTCTAAAAGTTTGTAATTAAGATGAAATATTGCTGCTGTAGAAATTATAAATTTTTGATCTAGTTCCTGGGGTTTTGTGATTCATATTTTATGTGTTAACTTAACTTTTTCTCTCCCCCTTTTAGCCAGTTTTATCATCAAGCTCAGCTAGTGCAGATCATGGAAAAGATATTTTGAGCAAGTATTATAAGGTAATCATTAGTTTTAAATAAAAATCTTATTTTTTCTGCTTTGATTATTTGCATCACAAATGGTACATATCAATACTATTCTGTAAGGGGAAATGGATACCCCAATTAATGCATAATGAATAAAATTAATAGCTTGATCAGCATGAAAAGGAAATAAAATATCCGTTTATTGACGTATAAGTATCATTAATAAAGCGTAAGCTTTCAACACCAACGGGTGCCTTCAGACTTGTTCGTGGTTAGGCAAGACAAAAGAGGAATAAACAATAGAAAATTTTAAAATAAACATGAACAGAATTTGAGAACGTGATATGTTGCGTCGGGTGCATGTGACAGCGAGAGATGTCAACAGAAGCGTGCTAAGCATGAAGAAATGTGCGCCATATTTGGGGAAGACGTTTCAAGACAGGTTTTTCACGTTTACCTTTCAAATATGAGAATCAAAATAAAATGTACTCTTTTGCAACATAATTCAAAATCATGTTAAGCACCATTATTATTATTACTTATGAGTTAAATAGTTTCCATTATTGAAGAGGGAGATTACACTATACCCATTCCATTCCTGATTATAATAAACTGCGAGATTTCATTTTTTAGTACTAGGCTTTGTGTTTTTGTTCCATACTAAACACATTCACAGTGTTTGATATTTATTGTCATAGCTGTACAAAAGACAAGTTTGAAATATTTCCAAATGTTCATCTACACTGAAGAGCAATTGAATTAGAGATACCTGTCTAGTAACGTGTAGCACCACCTTTCGCCCTGATGACGGTGGCGATTCGTCTCTGCACGGACTCGACAAGACACCTGAAGCGTTGGGAAGCCATGCGGATCCACGACCCCTGAGCAAGTTCCCACAGTTCATGAAGATTTGATGGAGGGGGTGGGGGTCAGAGCCTCAAACATATCTCTCAATGGCATCCCAGATGTGCTCAATGGGATTGAGGTCAGGTGACCTAGCTGGCCAAGGAAGCAAGGTCATGTTGGTGGAGTGTTCATCTAACAATTCAGATACAATTCGGGAGCGATGGCATGGTGCATTGTCTTGTTGTCAGATGAGGTCCCCAGTGGGATGTTACAACACGCACAAACGGGAGCAAATGGTCATCCAGGATATCCCGGTAACGTTGACCTGTGAGAGACGATGTCACACGTACCAGGGGTCACATTTCAGTCCATGTAAACCGTACCCAGACGAGAATGCCACCCCCACCAGCTTGAAGAGTACCCTGCTGGCAAGAAGGATCCATCGCTTCAGGTAGTTTGCGCCATACTTGTATCCTGCCATCTGCATGTACCAACTTGAATCTCAACTCATCAGTCCAGGCAACATTTTTCCACATGTCTTGGGTCCAGTGGTGATGTTCCCGCGCCCATGCTAATTTTTGCACCCTGTGATGTGTGGTCAGCAGCGGTACCCTCGTGGGACGATGGCTTCTGTACCCTATGGCAAGGAGATGGTTCTGGATGGTGTGGCTTCTTACACGTTTTTGTGCACCAGCGTTAAATTGCCGAGATATTTCTTGCACTGTGGCCCGTCTATCCGCTGTTACAATGCGAGCTAGCCGACGACCCCGCTCATCCACATGCTGTTGTCCACGGCAGTTGGCCCTTGCAGGGATGGTGTTACCGAATTCAATGTACTCATAGTGCACCCATGACACAGTAGCTCGTGAAAATCCCAGTGCCTGCACGACTTCCGAGATGGAGTGACCCATTCGTCGGGCCCCGACAATTTGCCCACGATCAAATGCGCTTAGATCCTTCTTCTTACCCATACTGCGTCCGACTCTTACTGATTCCCGTCGCATTCTCCTTATATTGTCGGATCACTGCATACGTCATGTCGTTTCCGTTTACAGGGCGGCCCAGAGCGCCACATTTGCATAACGCCAGCTGTCTCTAATTCAATTGCTCTTCAGTGTATTTGAATAAGATTCTTGATATACCTCATATCAGATAACTACTATTATGTGTACAGAACAAAACAAGTTTAGTGATCATCATAACACTGAATGACCACAACTATGGCATTTGAAAGAAGAAATACCCAAAAATTTTTTCAACACAGTGTATGAAGCCCACTCGGAAAGTCTTATATTTTTTTACCAACCACAACGCAGAAGAAAGCTCTCCGTACTGGCTTGATACAGATGAGAATATGTGACCTCCAGAACAATGACAAAGAAGAAAGTGTTTTGTAATTGCAAAGTTTGTATCAAGTTAGTTTATGTAAGTTTTTGATATATAATTGAATAATTTGGGGGGGGGGGTGTAATTCCCATGATCTTTATAGTTTGAGTGTCTTGAGTAGCATTATATTGAAACTTAAGATGCCTTTTTTGTAGTGTGCGGATGTGTGTGTAAATATATGTAATTTTTTCCTCCCCACCAAAATGTGAACATGTGCTAATTTTGTCACCGTGGTTTGAAATAAATAAATAAAAAAATATACAAATTTTTTTTTTTTTTTTTGGTGTGGAGCATTTACATTCTAAAACTTGTACACTTTTTTGGGCAACTATTTTAGTCATTAACATAAATTGTTAAGGCTATTATTTAGGCTACTATTTTTACCATGTGGCTACTATTTAGGCTGCTATTTTTACCATTAGTGGCTACTAAAGCAACTATTTTCATGGGTGTGATAGGCTGGCAGCCCTGTGCACATGCCTCAATTCAAAGTTCCATGTTCTGGATCTCGTGTGCTCTGTGGCTTGTATTTTAGTTCGTCCTTCGCCATTTTGACCAAAGTCCTTGCTGCTGATTTTTTCCTTCATTGCTATTTATGATGTCTCCGAAAAGGAAACTTTTCAGTTACATTGCCAAATTTAAATTTAAAGTGGGGGCACAGTTGAGGATATGATCGTGTCTCTACGCGATAGTTTTCAAAAGGTCAGAAAACTACGCGCAGTGACATGCGAAAAGCCGCTGTCTAAAACGTAAACAAACCCGTCAGTAAATTCCGCGAGAGAATTCACGGAAGTCCAGCCCAATTTTTTTTTTTTACCTGTGTGTAAGCCGACTCCCCTACTTTGAAAGAAATATTTCTTCCAAAAACTTTCGACTTACACGTGAGTATATATGGTATTTCTATGAATTGTTCTGTTTCATCATTGGCAATGTGTAATGCAATTAGAGCTGCTGCAATGGCGTGATTAAAATTTGTGCTCTATGGATGTCATGCCACTAAGCTTCTTTTGTGTCCGAAGATAAAAATATATTAAAAAATTCCTTTAAAAATGAATTTCCTTATTCAACAAGATCATTTTTCTTTATTTCTTTGGACTCTGGGGTCTTTATGTAACCAACTTTTCTGTCGAAAATTCTGCTTGTGGATCAGCATTTGTGATGTGCAGATTATACGGCAATTTTTTTTTTCTCTGAATGTCACGATCTGCGAATTATACGGTGGCGCAGATTATACGTAGGTAAAATTTTTTTTTCCCAAATTCTAGGGTCTGGGGATAAACGACGAAAATTAAGGTATTTCAACAATTTGCAAGCCCTGAGTACTGTTTTTTTTGCCAGGGAGAGATAAGCTGAGTGTAGAATTTTTTTTTTTTTGGACAGAAGTGTACATGACTTTAATATTATACCCCCACCCCACCCCCACCCCCCACCCGCGGGTCCGATGTCTGGCTCCTAAAAAGTTTAGATGGCCACCAGATTTCAGAATATTTTTCTATCCCGGATTATGTATATATGTAGCATTGAAGTCAGGGTTCAGGGTTTTCTTTTTGTGTGATCTCACAATTGCCCCTGTTCCTCGCTAAAACCTTGATTGAAAAAAACAAAAACAAACAAACAAACAAAAAAACTGATCAGATGCCATTCATCGTGGAAATCTTTTTACACATAATTTTTTTTGTAAGTATGTATATTTTATTTTTTAGATATCCATTTGAAGTCTGATTTGAAAAATTCTTTTTGCATCAGATACCGTTCACTGCAAGGAACATTTTGCATACTTTTTTTTAATGTTTCATATTGCACAGTACTGTTGCTAGGTGTCATATGTCAGTTTTTAAGTTTACAACTATATCTGCTTCTAAATATCGAATTGAGCAAACAAACTGACAGACAAACAAAAAAAGGTTTGGCACTGTCTGTTTGCTATAATAAAGTTTGCAAACATTAACCAGTTGAAATGTTGTGCAGTTTCCCCACTAAGGGGTATAAACAGTCAAACCTTGACAAAATTGCCTTCCGTCCACTGCTCATGGTTTACAAATCTTATTCTATTTTACTAAGTGGAAATTTCTCCCTTTAAACTGCCATTTGCCAGGACTTTGACATTTAGTGTTGCTCATTGAAGAATACCCCATTGAACCGCCTCTCAAAATATTCACTTGTAACGGACACTAAATCACCCACCAGTTCTTAACTTCCCTGAAAGCAAGTTAGATGGATCCTCCTCAACGAAGTTTGGTGAAATGAATGAGATAACTGCAGCCAAACCCACATCCCTGAAAAAGAATGATGCCATCAGCAAAGCATGGCCAGTTGCTGAAAATCAAGGACACACTGATTTATTGCACCTGACAGAAGTGAGTTGTGTGTGTGTGTGTGTGTGTGTGTGTGTGTGTGTGTGAGAGAGAGAGAGAGAGAGAGAGAGAGAGAGAGAGAGAGAGAGAGAGAGAGAGAGAGAGAGATTAATTCATTAAATATTGAAGTTTACTACATGCTGAGAAGTAGGGATTAATTACCTTGCTCATTAGGTTCCCTTTTATGACTTGTCCAAATGACAAATAGCTTAACTGCTGCACCTTAAATTTCCGTAGAGGCCATACTCCTTTAGAAAATGATATTTTTACATTTTGGATTCTAAAACCTCTAGTTATCCAATGCCTTTTGGCTGTCATCACTGTTTCTAACAGAGACTGCTTATTTATTGTTTGGGCGTTTTTCATTCATCAGTTACTTTTTTTTTTTTTTTTAAACATCCTGCAAGGGGTAAAACATTGTTGGATGTTCATGAGAAGATTTTGATATGCAAATTCAACGATCATAATCCTGAATCTAGTCATCAGGTATTAGGAAATCAGTTTTTCAACCTTTTTGACAAGTAATTTAGCAGAAGAACAGTAGGATATATACACTGCTGGACAATTGCTAAGGGCGGATCATAAACGGCTATATAGCGCATAAAAAAGAAAGTGTGGTTGGATGCCAAGTGAAATAAAATAATGTCAGAATGCCAGGACATTACAAGAAAGACAATTTATTGTGCTCTGAAATCCAGAAGGCTTTGGAACGTGTTCAAGGGACAAACAGGCCATTTTGTGCAGAATACGTAAACGTGAAAAAATGCAATTACCGTCCGCAGGCGTTCCGGCGTAAGATGTCAATACGGGATATGGCCACCATGGAGGGCGATGCAAGATTCCACACGTCGTGTCATGCTTTGCACAACATTATCAAGCAGCTGTTGGGGTAATTTATCCCATTCCTCTGTCAGTGCACGGATGAGGGTGTCCTTGTTTATTGGAGGGCATTGGCGACCAGCAAGACTCCTCCCCAAAGCATCACACACATTTTCAATGGGATTCAGATCTGGAGAACGTGCTGGCCATACGAGGCGTTGAATATCCTTGCTCTCAAGACACTCCTGGACAGCGACTGTTTGATGACATGTTGCGTTGTCGTCCATGAAAATGAATCTATCACCAACAGCACCACGGAACATGCGAACATGAGGTAGCAGAACATCATTAATGTATCGTTGGCCAGTCATAGTCCCAGTTGGAAGCACATAGAGGGACGTGCGGCCATAGATCATGATGCCAGCCCATACCATGACACTACATGTCGGATATCGGTCCCTTTCCTGTATGTTTGCTGGACAATATGCAGTACCACTATCACGCCAGATCAGTTGTCGTCGACAATCAGACGATAGATTGTATCTACTCTCATCTGAGAAGAGGACAACAGACCAGTCGTTATCAGTCCAATTGCGATGTTGATGGCACCAGTGACGTCTGGACAATGGGATGCACACAACAGGACGGCGGGCGTATAGTCCTCCTTCATGCAAACGTCTAGCGACAGTTTTTCGGGAGATCTGCTTGCCAGTAGCAGCAGTAAACTGATTTGCTACCTCACTAGCTGTGCTGCGCCAGTGTCTTTTTGTTGATAGCACTATGTACCGATCTTCTGCAGGTGTCGTAGTGCGAACATGACCTCCCCCGTGACGTTTGCTACACTCTCCATTTGTTTGAAATGATTTCCAAAGCCTTGAAACAACACTGTGGCTGACGTCGAACTCCCTGACAACATCTGTTATTTTTCGCCCTTCTTCAATCTTGCCAATAATACGGCCATGCGTAAAATCATCTAGGTGATGTCGGGAAGACATACTGGAAATTGCAAGTTCGTCAATTGATTCTTTCCCTTTCAACTTTGCGTTTGAACAACAACGGTCAATATGCATCAAATCCTTTATATCTCTTATCAGTGCTATGATGTCACGAACAAGTTCGGCAATCCAAAATTTGCATATGCACAACACGTCTTACTGTATCCCGCACTTATGCTAATTTCCACATTTTCCTGCCTTCCATTTCATGGTTGCTATTGTCATCCGTCCTTAGCAATTGTCCGGCAGTGTATTAGATGATAAGCATGAAGAGATGTGATCTGAAAAACAACTGCACTCAGAAAATTTGAAAGTGGCAAGCTCAAAATTTAAAAGCAGCTCTTGTTCTTTGAATTGGCTAGGTAAATGCTAAGGATGGAGTTACTGCCAGTGAAGTTATTCTTGCAAAATCGAGACAGTTTGGAAATAATATGAGATTCCAGAATTCAGCTGCATTAATGGTTGACTTCAAGGATTAAAAAATTGACACAGATTATATCATTGAGAATATACAGCATGGTAAAACAACCGAAACATCTGATTTCTAACATTTTTTTTTCTTTAAGAAGAAAAAAAAATTTTAAGAATCATATTTCACTATGAATTAAAAGATGTGTATAACATGGATGAATTTGGTTCATTCTGTAGGAAGAAACCTGATACATCAATTTCATACAAAAATGAGAAAAGTTGCAAAACGATGAAAAGAGAATAACAGTTCACTGTGCAATGTAGTATTGATGTTATAGGAAAACATAACAAACTCTGCTTTAAGAACTTTTGTCATGAACATTACTTAGTCGCTGTGTTTTCAATTGCTGTGTTCTCAGAATTAGAGATCTGATAAATAAGAATGCATATTTGTTTTATTTCTTCCTTATATGTCATTCAATAAATTTTACCTTTTATAATGTGAACATCTTTAAAACTTAACCCTCACATGTTGCCAGTTTAGCACGATGAACAAAATATGGTGGTTTAACTGTATATCAAACAATTTTCTTGCTTCTGGATTTGAAAATGCTTCTGTCATATAACCACTACTATAAAAGAATAGTTTGAGTTTACATTTTATTTTTTTATCTTCTCACAGTTTTACTGCTTGCTAATTGGCATCAATGTATATTTACGTTTTAGTATCTCTGCTTCTAAAAGCCTGATTGAAAAAAATAATTCTTGGTTGACTGCAGAAAATTTTGCTCTCAATTTTCATTGAGAAAATCACAATTTCCCCACTATGGGCATAAAGTTTAAATTAGTTTTCCTTCCATATCTCTGCCTCTAAAATATTTCTGACACATTCTTCTATTTTTCATTATTTGTTACCATGTATTCCTTTGGTGGGCCGCCCCGGTGGCGCAGTGGTCTAAGGCGTTGGCCTCTGATCATTCGTCCGTAAGGGGTCCGGGTTCGAATCCCGGTCAGGCATGGATGTTGTGTTTGTCTTACGGCACTGGTTCTCTCCCTTCCCTGGAACCAGTGACCCTAAATTAGGGACGGGCGACTGCTTATAGCCCATTGAGTTGCTCATGGTGGTCGTTAAACCTCCAATCAAAAAAAAAAAAAAAAAAAAAAAAATCCTTTGGTGGCAACATTGCTTTGCTCCAATTACAATGTTTGTAGTTTACTATGACTATGTATATTAACTATTGACTGTTCCCTTCATGCGCTCGGCCTAATGATGGAGCTAGCTAGGGTAGCTTCGAAAGTTCTTGCCCTTCATGTATGTTTTTAACTTGTGAATAAACATAATTTTACTTTGCAAGTTTTTAGGGAAAAGTTAAATTGTGTATAAGACAGCTTCCCCTTAGTTTTAATGTATCTCATTTAGCACGAAGTTTTTTAAAAATCGTAATCATTCTGCTGTTTTAAGAAGACAGAATAAGATTACTTTTTTCCATTTTCACCAATAAGTAAATGTTTCAAGCCCTCAACTTTCTTTTAGGTTGGAGACCTTGTTGATGCTGTTGATGAAGTAACTGGTGCCTGGTTTGAGGGCAAAATTACAAAGATCCAGAAGAGAAGCATAGCTCTGGACAGCAATGTGGAAAACACAGTTAGTGTAGAAGATTGCCTGGTAGGAACATCTGATGGCCCAGCAACTATTTCTGATGATGGATTTGAATATCATATTTTATTTGAAGGGTAAAATTGCATTTTTTCTCTATATTTTTACCATATTTACTCATCAGTATTTCCCATATTGTTTGTCTTACATCACTCATCATTATTATATAAAAAGTTTTTCACGTAAAATTGTTTTCTGTTTATAAATGAGTAATGTAACAGCAGAGGTGCGAACCATTATGGATTTTCCGTAATTATTACAGTTTCGGCTGCCTGATTACAGAATTACGGATTTCAGTGTATTTCGTAAAAGTTCTGAATTTTGTGTCCTTTTTTGTTAAAATCACGGTTTAAACTGCGATCGCATTTTGCGAATACATTTATAGTTCTTTTCGCATAATTGCGAAAACGTTTAATTGGTGCTGTTTCGAAGTAAGCGCCATTTAAATTCAGATGTTGGATACATCGGCAAAGCCAATATCAGACGGATATCAGGTGAAGAACGGCAAGGCAATATTGCGTAATATGTGGGAAAAGCCGTTATCAGTGCAATGACGTCCGCATACCTGCCAAGTATTCCCGATTTTGGGATAGTTTTACGGTTGAAAGATAGTTTCTTCCGGATTTTCGCCAAAACGGCTCATGAATTTTTTTTTTATTGATGGAAATTGATATCGTTTTTATTATCGCTTTATGTAAACTCCTGCTTTTGTTTTATTATGATCTCATAGCGATTTAACTTATGTTATCTCATGTTTCTAGCAGTGAGCGATATTTATTTATAGATGGCACACACTCCCTCCCGCCAATCCTTCCAAACTCCCTCTCTCTCTCTCTCTCTCAGTGTTGGAATAGCTGCGCTAATTGCGCCGAAGTTCGAAATTCTTTTAATTCTGTGCTGTGCAGAGTTCAGAGTTCGCCAAAATGCGTAATTACGCGTCTAGTACGCATCAAAAAGTGTTTACGCATCAAAATTTTGCCAATGCGTAAAAATATGCATCGAAAAATTTTACAATTGTGTAAAAATATGCATCGGGACAGTATTTTGTTTTTCAAAAACGGAAGTAAATGAAATAAAGATTTTTTCTGTAATCGTAATTTCGTTTTCCTTCGATGTTGCCTCTGTCAAGTATTGTTGTTATACATCACTTTATTCCAAAAATATTTGCATTTCAGTGTGAAAGTGGAGGGAAAATTTCCGAAACGGAAATTCGACGGCGCAAGAATTCCCCTGTAATCTTAAGGAATTTCAGCTTCGAGGAATTTCTCCTTTTTCATCATAATTTGAGTTATCCACGAGATTGATGCATAACTGAACAGAAATTTCGGGGCAATTGGTAGTGGGGGAGAATGTTTTTCGCCTGAAACTCAAAAACAGAAGTTTGGTCTTTAAAAACGTTCGAAAACGGAAGTGAGACGCAGTGAAGATTTCTCCTGTAATCGTAATTTTATTTTTCATGCGATGTTTCCTCTGCCTAGTATTGTTGTTAGATATCATTCTATTTCATAAATATTTGTATTTCAAGTGGTAAATGGAGGGATAATGTCTGAAAACGGAAATCGAACTCAGAAAATATTTCTTCCGTAACTGTATTTTTTCCCCCCAACAATGTTCTGAACATGTATCCTGTATTCTTAAATATCCCCCCCCCCAAAAAAAAGGTTTGCTTTTCAGCTTGATAAAAAAGAGGATGAGGTGGGGGGGGGGGGGTCAAAACGAAAGTGACGAAGCTGAAAATTTGTGTTCAAAAGTATTCATATTCTCCAAGTTACACTATTCATCATTTATCTAAAATCATGCTGTCATGCATTCATGATAGATAAAACTGTCATCCAAGAACATAAAAAAAAAAAAAAAGGTCACTCTTGTCATTGCTTAAGTGAAATCAAGTTATTTCTAAAATTGTGTCATTCAATTAAAAAAAAATCATAACCTTGAAAATCATCACAATTTCTAAACTCCATCTATGAGTGACTGATACAGAAAAATAATTGAAAACAAGTATCATCAAATATACTGCTAGCACATTCCATACATTACCACTCTCCCCTAATAATAGATAATCGTGAATTAACAGTTCTGGTACTATCGCAAATCTTCTTGATTTTAAGATAAATCTTCTTAATTTTACGGAAAATCTTCTTAATTTTATGGTAAATCTTGATTTTTGCAAGCAATCTTTTTGATTTAGGAAAATTTTATTTGGCAGGTATGTGTCTGATATTAACCGACATTCAGCCGTCATAACCAATATCGGCTCGATATCTACCCGATATTCATTACCACTTGGGTTATTAAAAAATATTAACCATTAAAATAAAAGGATCATATTATAAGGTGTTTGATTTTATAAGGTTATTACGCATTTCACACGGCCGCCCCAGTGGCGCAGTGGTCTAAGCGATGGCTTCTGATCATTCGTCCGTAAGGGGTCCAGGTTCAAATCCCGGTCGGGCATGGATGTTGTGTTTGTCTTACGGCACTGGCTCTCTCCCTTCCCTGGAACCAGTGACCCTAAATTAGGGACGGGCGACTGCTTATAGCCCATTGAGTTGCTCACGGTGGTCGTTAAACCTACAATTAAAAAAAAAAAAAAATTCGCACGTTAATTTCTCATGAAATACCCTTCCCACGCATAAATGATGAGGCTTCGTATGGTGATTACTAATAGGCACCGCAGAAGGTTGGCACCTCCGTGACACGAGATAAGTACAATATTGATAATTTAATTTCATAATTTTTTGTCAGGATAGTGTAAACATATAAGGTTATTACACATTTCACGCATTAATTTCTCATGAAATACTCTTTCCACGCGTTAACGATGTGGCTTTGTATGGTGATAATTGATAGGCACCTCATACAAGTATTGCAGGTTACACAGTAGTACTATAATATTGTCCTTAACTTTGAAAAAAAAAATGGTGTGTTACATTACTGAAAATATTACTGAAAGTTTGTGTTCCATTACTGAAACGTTACTGAAAAATACCCTATTGATTACTGATAGGTTCTGCTAGAGGTTGACACCTCTGTAACAGGAACAAATCATACCATATGAGAATGTTTACTTGCAGTTTTGTAAATATGGTAGGTTACTGTTCTGATTCAAAAATACATGTACATGCTTTCAAAGCTGATTGAATTGTAATATGACAAAACATCTGTTGACAATTTTGTGTTACTGTTCATTTTGCATAATGTTAAATTATTTAATGCAACAAAAGGATATTAAAAATTGTATTTTGGTAGATTAAACGATGCAGAAGCAGAAAGAATAAATCATGGTAACATTAAAAAAAATGACTGAAATAGGTCAGAGGGCATTGCTGTTTCTTATTTTCTGTGGCAAAAGTGGATAAACTTTGGAATAACCACTTATTGAATACTTATAGGTGTTGCTTTTTCATGCTTATAATTCTTTAAAAAAATACACAAAAACAACAAAATACAGCCACAGTTAGATTATGGCATTGGTGCTGCAATTTGCATATAATTATCCAAATGTTTTATACCAAAACAAAGGCACTAAAGTTGTTTTACCCGATTGGTGAAGTGCTGCAGAATGAAGTTGTTTTTCATTCTTTAGTAGCCTTGTCACTTTCTGATGACTGTTTTCGTACAAAAGAAAGTTAATAAAGAAGTTGCTGAATGAACTATTTTCTAGTGTTTTGGGTGCTCATGAACAAAACATTCAGGGTTCATACTGCTCCTAGAATTTAAGGATATACTCCTTAAATGAACTTTTTTCCATAAGGCCGTAGAAAACTTAAATTTAAACCTGACTCCTGGAAAAAAAGGTTTTGACTCCTTAAATTACAGTCAAACCTCGATATGTTGAACTTTGATATCACAAATTTTTTGATATGTCGAAAAAAACTTTTCCCTATGCATTTTCTGTTCCACTAATGTAAAAAATACCTCATTTAGACGTTGTTTGTTTTCCTTGCTTGCCACTGTACGATGGCCACTGTACGATGAGGTCATAGATAAAACCAGTTTAGCTTCCGAAAAATTTCAGCCATTTTTACAGGCAATAAAGCAATACAAGGCAATGCACAGTAGATGTTTGTTTGTGCTGCCAAAGTTAAACTTACAGCACATGTAAAATAAATTAAAAAAAGAAAAAAAATTAAAGCAAGGTGTGCAGACACGCGCAAATCTGTTTAATGATCTCAAATTTTTGCATTTCAAGATTATATACAACTGCTCGGAGTTGGGTGCTGTTTAGTGTTTGTTCTTACTCTCTCATTTTTACCCACGGTTTGAACATCAATATATTTGTGTGCAGTGCTTATTATTATTATTGTTTCTGTGTTTCCGATATTTAAAAATGCTTTTATTATGGGAAAATTATTATGAATTAAGAGAAACTTTACTTTTATTAAAGTTTATATATTTCCCATTTTTATTCAGAACTTCACTTTTGCATTTACTATATTTAACAAACCGGCAGAACTCAGTTTTTAACTAAACATGTGCACCTAAGAGAAATATCTTCTAACTTTAAGGAATGTGCAAATTATCAAAATTTACTCAAGCATGGTTTCTTTTTTTTTTTTTTTTTTTTTGTCGTCGTTGTTTTGCCAGTAATCAGTTTATTCTCCTAATGGAAAATGATAAATTTTATACATTAACTGAAGGTTCCAACCTTCTTACCTGGTAACCTGTTTTTTTTTAATTAAAAATCTAATTAAAATTTTTAACTATATGTAGCAAAATGGTATTGAAAATACAGCAATACAAAATCATTTTCATATCTCATTATCATTAAGAAGTTATATATATCAAGTAATATATAACTTTGCATCATGTAGACCTCAGCATCAAGAGACACGACGAGAGAGAAATAACAAATCAGTAAATAACATACTCCGATCGTGGTGTATGTGTCATCTCTTTGCTTTGCTTCGCGTCACTTGACGCTGAGGTGGTAATCAAGCCTAACACTTCTGTGAAATTATTCCACAAGTAATATAATACACTACTTGCCGTACCTGAGATGCTGACACCTGCTTGCCAACGTCATAGTTGCATACACATGTGAGGATGGCACATATCCAATTTTTATTGAGTGTTCTTAAAACTGTGCTATTTCAATTTATATATGTACATATGTAGCATTGCTACATTATCCTCAATTTGGAAAACTATAGTGCACAAAAATTGTTTTTCATATCTCATTATCATTAAAAAATTAAAATCTTTTTATGGTTTTCTGACCAAACGACAAAACGAAGAACTGGCCACCCAAAAAACTTACACAACATAAAAGCGTTAAAGGTATATATACGAGTAAAAATTGCCCTTCTGATTTCTTTTATTCAGGCTCAAAATTAAAATTATGAAGCCCTAGAACTGGTCCTTTTTAGTAATTTGTAATCCACAGCTCTTATATTGGTTATGCCTCAATCGTCGCCGTCGTCAGTTCGTCGCGTTCCCAAAGTTTAGCTATATACAAATCGCATGCAGGAAAGCGTACGATTTGAGTTGTCTTTCCTTCCGTGTCTCTTTCTTCTGTAAGAACAGTATTTGAGCTTCGAAATGTTAATCTGCCAATTTTCTCTCTCATTAACGGAAAGAACTGTATAGGATTCCAGACATAACACTTATCATTTCTCTTTTTTCTTTTCCTTTTTTTTTTAGTTCTTTTTTTTCACAAAAATTATATTTTTGCTTCTAGGAGACAGCAAATAAATTCATTCTGTGAGTGACTGATACGTCAAATGAGTATCAGATTATCAGTCTTTATCCCTATGCCCATCCTTCTGTCCGTCCGTCTGTAGAAAGCATATCTACCCTTATGATCATATTGAAGAAATGCTTTCTCTGATTGATTAATGGCGACAGGTAAGATTACTAATTTCTGTTCTTTCGCTCATCTGTCTGTACGTCTGCAGAAACGACAGTACCGCTTTGAAATGTTGATCGGAAAAATTCTCTCTTCCCTGAAGGAGAAAACAAAATGTTATTTAAGAAGTCTCTCCTTCCACCCAACCATTCTTCAGTTTGTCTGTCTGTCTGGCCTTCCCAAGAATATGTATCTTCGCTTTAAAAATGTAAGATTTATGAAATTCTTTCTCTGCGTGATAAGGGATAATGTGAGCGCGAGATTTCAGCAATCTCTCCGCCATTGTGTCCGTCCGTTTGTCACTTTGGCTGCCTGCCTGCCAGTGCGACGTCTGCAAAAATTCTGTCCTTGTGTCTGACGGCCAGATCGAAAGAATTCGTTGAGTGACTTATAGAGACGAACTCGACCACGATGTTATAAATATTTCGATCCCTCCTTTTCTCTGACTGTCAACAGAAACTATATATCTCTGCTTCAAATAATCAATTCAAGAAATTCTATTTTTGCACGATAGTGAAAAACGTGAGCGTAAAATTTCAGAAATATTTGCGTTCCTCCATTTGTCAGTTTGGCTGTCTGTCAGTCTGTCCATCCGCAGAAATTTTGTCTGTTTCTGATGGCCATATTGAAGATATTCGTTTTGTGTATGCTCACGTTCATCAAGAACAGAAAGCATTTTTAAATTATGATCTTTGGAAGAACAGATGCGATTTTTTTGGTGGGCAGAAAGAAAGATAAGAATGATCAACTTAAGGATAGATTTTTTAAAATCTTATGCTCACTCATGTTATCTGATATTTTGAACTGGAAGCGTCATTCTGCTGATGTATGGAGAGACAGACAGACGGACGTAAGTCGGAGATGTCTGAAATCGTATACTCATGATAATCTTAAGCTCACGTTTCCATCTGTTGCTTTCAGAAAGAATTTCTTCAATCGGATTATTAGAAGTGGTGATATCATTCTTACAGGCAGGAGGACAAACCGAGCAAAGAAGTGAGAGACAGTTATAAACACCGTTGTCAGTTTTGTCTCTAAAAGTCGCTCAACGAACTCTTTCGATCTGGATGTCAGAAGCACGGATAGAAAAAAAAAATAAATAAAAAATAAAATAAAAAATTCTCCAATCTGATCAAAAGAAGGGAAGATATGGTTTCTGCAGACGGAAAGACACCGATAATCTTGTACTCATTCTCATGTCGATCAGTCACAGAATGTATTTCTTTGCTGTCTGTTAGAAGTAGTAATATAATTTCTGTAAAAGGAAAAACAGAAAAACTGACGAGAGAAAAGACGGAAATAGTGATGTCTGAAATCTTACACAGTTCTTTCCGTTAAAGACAAAAAAAAATCAGGAGATCAACATTTCGAAGCTTAAATACCTTTCTTGCGGAAGAGAGCGAGAGACGGAAGAAAAGAATGTATCGTATGTGATTTCTATGTAACTAAACTTGAGAACTCATGACAAGCTGATGCAATACAGCTTATATTAAGGTTTACATAATTGCTAAAAGTATTGCACTTCAACTGAGGCACAAAACATGATTATAAAGCACAAAATATCGAATGTGGGGAGATTTCCGGGGTCGTCATTTCAACTTTTACGCAGTTTAAAACAAGATGAAGCCGTACAAGTAACACAGATGTGGGGGAAATTTACGGGGTCAGCATTTTTTATTCCATTGTGCTCATGTTCATAACGTTTAGGAAACATTTCAAATGATTAATATTGTGATATTACTCAGGCAGAAAATATTATTAGGCCTAACGTCTAGGCCCTTCTAAAAGTTTTCATTCCGTCATTCTCATATTCCTAAAACTTACATACCAAGTAATGTCAATAATATTGCGCTTCTACTTATGCACCATTTATTGATTAATAGGCTGTAGTCTTAGAGATTTTCAACTTTTTTTCTTCACCTGTGTGATATTCGTAAAATTTACAAAAAAGTCAAGTTAATAACTTTGCGCTTTTACTTAAGTATTCAATATATTACTACTGCAGGAGAGAGCTAGTCCAGCTAGAGAGCAAGACAAGCACAACATCCTTGCCTCACTGGGATTCGAACCAAAGACCCTTCGTGCATAAATGGTCATACGTCAGTGCTTACGCCACCGGGGCGACAATGCAAACTATATATATGTATATATACACAAAGAGATGCCTTAATGAAGGGAAGATTCCTGAGGATTGGAACAATGCTACAATGATCCTGCTATATAAAAAAGGTGACATTGAGGATCTCAGGAACTACAGACCTATCAGCCTCCTATCAGTGGTTTATAAAATCTTCACTAAAGTTCTTTCACACCGCTTGAAGGTAACACTGGACATGGCTCAACCGAGAGAACAAGCTGGATTCAGGAGTGGCTACAGCACAATAGATCATATCCACGTACTGAGAGAACTGATTGAAAGAGCGAGGGAATATGAACTTCCATTGTGCATGGCTTTTATCGATTATGAAAAAGCCTTTGATTCGGTGAAACCATCAGCAGTTACCACGGCTCTGAAATCCTGCGGTATTGAAGATGCATACATTAATATTATTAATAACATCTATGAAAATGCAAGTGCAAAGATTCGGCTGTTTGAAAATACAACACACATAAAAATTGGAAAGGGAGTGAGACAAGGTGACACCATATCTCCGAAGCTCTTTAATGCCACATTGGAAAATGTCTTTCAATCACTGAACTGGGAAAACAAAGGGATAAAGATTAATGGAGATTATCTAACCCACCTTCGTTTTGCTGATGACGTAGTCATTTTTGCAACTACCCCATCAGAGCTGCAGAGTATGATCCAGGAACTTGCTGACAAGAGTAAAGAAGTGGGATTAAAAATGAACTTTCAGAAGACAAAAGTGATGTTCAATGCTTTTACAAGAAATGAAGATTTATCGATTGATGGAGAAAAACTGGAGATAACAGATACGTATGTTTATCTTGGACAGCAGATATCAAGTGAGGGTCACATTGATGAAGAAATTAATCGGCGTACAAAACTTGCCTGGAGAGCTTTTGGAAGAAACAGCATAATTTTCAAGAGCAATATGCCATTATGTCTTAAAAGAAAAGTGTTTGATCAATGCATCCTTCCAGTGCTTACGTATGGTGCAGAGACGTGGACCTTAACTAAAAGAGACATACAAAAGCTGCAGACAACTCAAAGAAGCATGGAGAGGTGCATGCTTGGTATAACCAGGAGAGATAAGAAGAGGAACTCGTGGATCCGAAAAATGACGAGAGTGGAAGACATCATGATCAGAGTTAAATCCCTGAAATGGCAATGGGCTGGACATACTGCCAGAAGGACAGACCATAGATGGACAGCCGAAATTTTAGATTGGATTCCAAGGGACAGGAAAAGACCCAGAAAAAGACCACATGGGAGATGGGTGGATGAAATTCGTAAATATGCGGGAGTGACATGGAGGAGACTGGCACAAGACAGACCGTTGTGGAGGAAACTTGGGGAGACCTTCGTCCAGCAGTGGATTGATAATGGTTGACAATGATGATGATGATGATACACAAAGAGGTAAGATGAATCCGGAATTATAGGTTTTTGGACTAGGTCAGAAACTCATTTCTAGAAACAAAAGATAAAAATCTTACCTGAACATATAAAAGTAAAAATTAAATATGCCAAATGTGAACTCATCAAATTATTCAGTCTAAAAAATAAGTCTCAACCAGAATTATTTTTAATTAGTATCCATATACTTAGCTGGGGAGCGGGGTATTTAAATATTTACACTAAAAATATACATATTTACACTAGTAAATATTGATGTTTGAGTAATTTAAGTTGGTTTACCTACAAAAAGGAATATATAACAGTAATTTTAAATTTCATTACCACTTTCACTCTCACTGAAACTACTGTCACTGTCATCCCGTAAATTTATGACGATTCGTTGGATGATCTCATCTCTCACACCCTCTTTGATAAAGTCATCTTCCTGCAGTCTTTCTGAGTGACCAGCACATTTCTTCCAGTCGTTCACAGTCACACGACTCAAAGCCTCCTCAACTAGCCTGCTTACACCCTTCATCTTAAACGTAGTGTTTTGATTAGCTACTTCTCCCTTTACCTGAGCCCATATCAGTTCAATTGGATTGTACTGGCCGTGGTAGGGCGGAAGTCTTACTACTTCATGTCCCATTTCACTCGCTATCTCGTCTAATTCTTAAATTTGATATTTTTCCGTGTGCTGTCTAACAATATTCAGGAGTTTGGGAACAGTATTACTTGGATTGTGTGAAATGTTATCTTGGAGCCATGCCAAAATGTCAGCTTTTCTCCTTTCTGTTGTTGGGATTTTTTCTTTGTGAGTAGAATGGTAACTCGCATTATCCATCACTATTATGCAGCCCTCTTCCAGTCCCCGCAACAAGTCTATAAACCACTCTTTGAAAACTTCACTGTTCATCTCTTGATGATAGTCTCCCGAACTTCTAGATTGAAATATGAGCTGCGCTGCTTTGATGAAGCCATGCTGAGCTGATACGGCAGGACAAATGATAAGTCGAGAACCTTTCCCCACAGGTACTTTTAAAGCCTCCGTTCCTCTTTGAATCTTGTCATATATATATTTTTGAATGATTTTGATTCACCCAAGTCTCATCAAGATATATAATAGGCTGAGTAGAAGGTTCTTTTCTTATATTGTGCATTTTTCTTAGAAAACTAATACATGCAGCCACAATATCAGCTCTTTCCATGAGAAACCTGCGTCCATCATTACATTTTCTGTACTGAAATCCAAGTTCTTCTAAAATGATCCACACAGATTTTTTATTAATAATCTAAAGTAACTTATGGGATTTTACTAGGAAATTTTTTCTTTAATAGCAAATTTTCGAAGAAAACTCTTCTCCTTCTTCAGGCTGACTTGTTGTTGTCACTTTTTCCTTGTCACTATCACGGTTACGGTTTACCTTGACGGTTACGGTTAACCTTGACGGTTTAGGTTATTTTTCAACAAATCCTGCCAGATGTTAGGCAGGGAAATTCCTTTGCAGTCATTGATGATGGAATTTTGATTTTTCTCAATCTCTATTCCTTCTTTCAGTTTTCTTTTTTGGAAATTGCTTTGGAAACTGATTACTTTAAGGGAATTCCAATCCATGCTGTGCCCAGTTTCTCTAACATGCCTATCTAATCCAGTCTTGTTGGAGCAATTTTTTATAGCTGCTTTATGCTCAGCTATACGAGTTTCTAGTCTGCGACCTGTTTCCCCTATGTAAGATAGTCCACAACTACAATTTACTTCATAAACTACTCCTTGCATTTTAAAAATATCTTCTTCTCTTTGAACTATTTTAAAGAAAAATTTTTTAACTTTATTCTCTAAACTTGGAGCTAGCCTAATATTGTATTTTTTACTAATTCTCTTTAAAGCCTCAAATAAACCTTTGTGATAAGAAATTTTTCTAGTGAATTTTACTTGTTGCTTTTGTGGGTTCTTTGTACCATTAAAATTCAGAAGCTTCTCAATTTCTTCTTTAGGATAGTTATTCTCTGCAAGTATGACTTTAAGCTCTTCTTTTTGGGCTTCTTTTTTATCTGCTGTAGAAACTATTTTATTAATTTTTTCTAAAAACTGACTTGCTACATTTTTCTTAATAGAAAC
The DNA here is from genome assembly GCA_039090855.1 of Macrothele yani. Lineage (NCBI taxonomy): Eukaryota > Metazoa > Arthropoda > Arachnida > Araneae > Macrothelidae > Macrothele > Macrothele yani. The sequence goes on from CM077023.1 coordinate 101,660,565, forward strand.
TGGGTGATACGAATTGAAATCCAGTAGTCTTTTAGTATTCATTGGTTTTTTATACCAACTAGTGAGGAATTTTTCATCTTCATAATAGATAGTAATATCTAAGAAGTTTATTCTTCTTTCTTTTTGAAGTTCAATAGTGAACTTAAGGGAATCATCTAATTCATTGAATGAGTCTAGAATTATTTCTGGAATAATTTCTGAGCTATCTATTATAAATAAGATGTCATCCATGTATCTGCTATATAAGCAGAAGTATGTGGGTTGTACTAGTATCTTTTCTTCTAGTTTTCCCACATAATAGTTAGCTAAGAGTGGGGAGAGTGGGGAGCCCATAGCTAGCCCCGATTTTTGAATGAAAAAGTTTTCCCAAATTGAAAGTAGTTGTTCTGCAAAGAGAAAGTAAGCATTTCAAAAATTCCAACTAATATGTTTTTTTCCTTGTTGTGAAAAACTATTAGGTCTGCCAAGTCTTCCGCTATAAAGTCTATAAGTTGATCTATATTAATGTGAGTATACATAGACACTATATCTAAACTACCCATAATAGGAGAATCTAATTTAGGAAGAAGTTCTAGTTTTTCTTTTAGCTGCATTGAGTTTTTAATCAAGTTAGGTGGCTCTTTTAAAAGATTCTGAAGGTGTGACTTTAAAAAATAGTTTAGATTTGAAAGAATAGAGTTTTTTGAGTCTATTATTGGTCTAATTGGTTGGTGTTCTTTATGCAGTTTGACTATTCCATATATTTGAGGTAATCTGAACTGTAATTTTGAGAATTGTTTATAGTTTTCTGGAAGCTGGTTTTTCTTTTTTTGAAGTGAAATAAGCTTAGAGACTTTTTAATCAAATCTGGTAGTGGGTTTTTACTCTCAGAAAATTCAATTTTCTGAAGCAAAATTTCTCTAATTTTTTGACACGTTGAGTATTCTCCTCGGTCGTAGAACTCCTGAACAGTCCACGCACGATGTTTTTATTAAAATCATCAAGCTCCGTCACACATTTCGCTCTTGGTACGTTTTTCTTGGGTGGCTCAAACGATGGCCCCATTTTTCTACAAGGCTGGCAGCAGCAGTTCTATCTGCTTCGGCACAAATCCATTGTACTGTCCGATGGGACACGCCACACGCATCGGCAGTTGCCTTTTGAGTTTGGATAAACAATTCTTTAATTGTTGCATCTGGTTTGGATGTTACTAGCTCATTAAAATAGATGTACACACTGTAGATGATCTTCTTCGATTGTTTTCTTATATCAGAACTGGTCATGATGACAATAATGGAAGAAAAAATCTCGTAAAAAAAGGAAGAAACGCACGCCGCTTACACACATAAATCTCTAACCTAAAGTGAAGTGCAGGAAAACGAGTTCAGTGTCTCGATCCCCCGAGACCCTATCATTGCTACAAGCGATGGTAAGGAGGGAGCTGGTGACCTTGAGCTGCCAATTTAAAACAGTATAATGTGTGTTTTACTTCTGACCAAAAACGTTCCACACGAGCATTCAACGGTGGTACCGTTAAAAGCAGTTTCTAGATCTCTCATGATTTCAAAAAGCTTTAGATTATCTGAATTTTCTAATTTGTGTAACAAATCTTTTAAATTAGACGAAAATTCAGCAACACATGAAATTATGTCAAAAACTCTGTTGGTCCTCTGAATGGATATGTATATAACCAAAAGTTGATTTAAGAAAATTGAGCTAGAAATTGGAATTCCCGAAAATGATCATTGAAAAATATAATGTGTTTCATTTATGTTTTTTTAATTGTGCTGCTGCCTGTTTTGCTGTTTAAGGGTTTTTAACCACGTCTAAGAAACTATCAGATTCAATTATTTTTACAAGTATGTATTTTGGTAAAAAAAACTATGTATTTTAATCTGAATCTGTTTCACATTTTTCAAAAAGGAGTTTGAAAAACGAGAAGAATGTTAAAAAAGTGAATATTGGCATTATGTTCTGACACAGAAACTTTATCTTCCATGGAAATTAGGAAGTGGGATGTTTTTCTTCAGGTACTTTTAAAAGCACACTGATTACAGTAAAAAATACTTTGGAAGGCAGATAACATGAAAAAATATCTTTGCTTGACCGTGATAAGTCATAGATATAAATCAGTAAGAACATCCAGATTATCAATTATTTGCGGTTACCACTCATTTTGCCAAATTAAATGCCCTGAGTTTCCCATCTGCAGACAATAGTATTTTTAAAAGCCACACAAACTGTATTTGAACTGGATGAACAGTATTACAGAAGCAACACTAACAGACAAAACTTGAACTAAATCATCTGCTGACGGTAAAGTGAAAAAAAGCAGTCTAACAAAAGAAAAATCTTAGCTGATCTTGTAAACATCAGAACTGGTGTAAAAAATACTTATGCACAGGAATACCATACATGGCAACATTGGCAAGAATCTTATCAGTAGTAACCAGTATTATTGTGCCGCATACATAGACACTTTTTTACGAAACGATGCATCTCTCTGTGAAAAAAAAAAAATACATGCCACAACAAACAAGGACACTAATGAAACTAACACTTGCAAAACACAAATTTGATTCCCCTGGCAAGGGCACGATAGGTAACATTGCGAGATTTAAGTTTGAAACTTCCACCAGTAAAAATCAGTCAGATGCGTTCTAAATCCCACAACACTTGACAGACAGGAAATCCAAGCAAATGAACCTCCACTTACCATATGATCATACTAAATCTAAAATTATAGTTTATGTCAAGATGAGACCAAAGAAGGAAAAAAAAAAAAGCTGAAAGTTTCAACTGGGTGAAAAATCAAAACACACAGCAAGAATCCGGACTACTGCCAGTTTGTCTTTTGTTGACTCTGCAGCTGAACAGCATCCATTGCTTAATTTCTCTTTCTGCTGATATATTTCTCTCCCTCTTTCTTCATTCTTCATTGATGCTTTTCTTTCCTTTCTTTTTTATGCTCTCTGATAACAATAACTTCATCCATCATGCTGAAAGATCTTTCAGCCTGAGGACTATGGGTGCATGTGGAAGAAACATTCTTTTCATAATATCAGCGCTGCCAGTGTCAACTAAATAGGCGACTGGTGCTATATTTTTAATGACAGACGACTATGGCTACTATTTCTTACAAAAAACAGCCAAAAGCAACTATTTTCAGAAAAACCTTGAACTATTTTAATTGTAAGGCTACTATTAAAAAAACAACAACGTAATTTGTGTTGCATGTATCGATGTGATTGTATAACATCAGTTTTAATATTGATACACATAAATATCAACTTTGATATCGATATGTATATGTCAAATCCATGGTTCATACGCATCCTGGAATTCCATTTTGTCCTGGAAATGTCCTAAAATTCTGTCCTGGAATTTTATCCATTCCTACCTTTTTGTCCCTGTACGATGTTTTGTAGTTGAGGATTTTTCTACTGACAACTTATGTCTGACAAATTTCCCTCCCCACCCCCTGCGAAACGTGTGTGTGTGTGTGTCGTGGTTGGGGGGGGGGGGTATCGGTTTTCTTGTGTAGGAGGACTGAAGCTGCATTATTAGCATCTTTTGTGTCATGCTTATGTTATCACTTTGTTGTCCCCCAGGGAGACCATATCTCCGCAATTATTAGTTCGATTTGTAAAATTCTTTTTGCATTGGGAAGCATAAAATGTGAGAATGATGATCCATTTGTTCCGTTTTTTTTTCGATGCACAACTTCACTGCTAGAGGGCACAAATGGAAATCGTATCGAATTTAAAATGCATTTCATTTCATATATTTGCTTCTAAATTTCCAATTGAAAAAATTCTTTTTCCTATCGATGACATTTATATCAAAGACTATTTTAGTTACAGTCCCTTTTTCAAATAATGCATACATTTTCCGCTAGAGGGCGTAATGGTAAATCACGATTTTCTCTATATCTCCGCTTCTAAAAGTCCGATTTGAAAAAATCTTCCTCAACCGGATACAGCTCTTGAGGTTGAAATGTTTTGCATACAAATTCTCATTTCTGGTAAAGAATGGTTTAGCCACCAGGGGGCGTAAATGTTTATTTTAGCTTCTGATGTATTTGCAACAAAATCAGCTAGAAACTCGATTGAAAAAATTCTTCCGTGAACTGATACCGCTCAACTCGGAAAACTTTTTGAGAATACTTCCTGCCTAAAATAGTGCACAATTTTTCCACCACGGGGCGTACAGGCATATCTATTTTCGCCCATATCGGTTTCTAAGAGTCCGATTTGAAAAATTATTTCTTTGTTGGAGAACATTTTCGGTGCAAAATGTTTCTCATAAAATTTCAAATATTTCTTAACGCACAAGTGTGCCAATAGAGGGCATAAGGTCACATTTCTGTTTACGGCAATATCTGCGGACTAAAAACCTGACTGAAATATATATTCTGTCAATCAGATTCCTAACTATGAAAACTCCTTATTTGTATTTTCTTCACAAAATAATGTCCAATTTTGCCGCTAGGGGTGCACCTATTTAATCTATTTTTCTTAATATCTGTATTTCTAAATGCCTGATTTAAAAAATTCTTTTAACACCAGATACCATTTACCGTATGGAACACTTTAGGTTTGTGTTTGAGGAGGTTTGTGGTTCACAATTCTGCCACTAGGTGGTGTTTGTGTTCTTCTGTTTGCAGGCTATCTCTGCCTGTAAAAACCCTATTGAGAAATTTCTTTTTTTACTGTATGCCATTTGCTATAATAAGATTGAGAGTGAATAAGATTTTTGCTACAATAAGAAGATCCTCTTCAAATAATGTACAACTTTCCCCCGAGGGGTTGTAAAAGTCAAAACGTTTTTCTTGCTATTTCTGCTTCCGGTAGACGTATTTGAAAAGTTCTTTTTCCTTAGCATAGCTTTTGCTATGAAGAATGCTTTTCTCCTGTTCTCAACTTTTCCATTATGCAAAATTCTTCCGCTGAAAAGCATAGTTATATCATGTTTCCTTCTATATCTCTCATTTTAACTGATCGATTTGAAAATCTTTGTCTCTTAATCCTTCCTTCTGCTATGGGAAACGTTTTTGCGCCATTTGTTAATTTTCGTAACATTTTTTATTTTTAGCCACTGGTGAAAGTAAATAGCTGTTGTGTGTGTGTGTGTGTGTGTGTGTGTGTGTGTGTGTGTGTGTGTGTGTGTGTGTGTGTGTGTGTGTGTGTGTGGTATTTCACCTTTACTAAAATTTTGTAATGAGTACTTTATATAAAAAATTGTCATAAGATCAGATTGCTTTCTAATATCAGAAACTTAAATCTAGTTGTTTCTTAGTATTTTCTGAGCTTCTATAATTAGTTTTTTAATCATGCCCAGTTAAATTGCCATGATCACTAATGAATGCAATTGCATACAGCCCTTGGGCATAAGGTTTTTGCGTTATTCTCTTTCATTTCATGTTGGAAATTTTTGTGCATACTTTGTTTGCTGGCGAGTAAAAATTTAAAACATAGCTACAGCATCGATATTATGTTGAAAATTCCTTCCCTAAATAAAATGTAACACAAATACCTGCTCCCATGGTATGTGTTTAAGAAATAACAATCCCTTTTGTCCTTTGAAAAAGTTCTAGATATTTCACCTTTCCTTACCCTTAAATTTCCAATGTAAGCATTATTTCAAAATAATTAAATATAAATAGTATTTTATGTATTGATTGTGTGGTGTATATGAAGGCATTTCAAGAGAAATGTCACATACCTATGTATTTTTGAGTTTTATGGTTTTTTTTTAATTCTGTAATTTGCTTCAATAATTGAACTAAAGTCAAAGTAGAAAAATAAAGTTTTCTCAAAATCAGTGTAGTATACTGTATGTAAAAGTTTAGCAGATATTAAACCTGGTCACATTTTCAGTGACAGTTTTGGTATTTCAGTATTTATCTGTGATTCTGAGTTTCTGATTAGGTACAGCAGACATCATTTTTAACATTCTGTATTAAGTTTGCCCAAGTTTGTAGGAAGTTGTTTGTTGTAGGTTACAAATTGAACAGATGTATGGTTTCACTATATTTTAAGTAAGCGCATTTGGATCTTATGTCCTGGGAAAAAAATCCAAAAGTCCTGGAATTTTGTGATTGAAAAAGCGTATGAACCATGCGAACCGTTATCGATATGTGTTTTTCAGTTTGCTTTCTGCTTTATTGCAAATACTGTGAGGAAAGTCAATGGCAAGTATAGACTAGACAGACGCACATGTGATTAAAGGAACAACCTACTCAAATAAAGATATTCTGCCAAAAAAGTGTCCCGTTTTTCTGTTTGGAATACAGCCGAGATTGCCATACGGCATTGCCAGGAGTGAGCACATATCTTGTCTTTGCCATATTAAAGACTGTTGTTTTCTGTGCTTACTGAAGTTTATTTGCACTTAAATGTATTAATTTCAAGTCAAAAATTTTGTACCTAGAATTTTATGAATATGTTCATTGAAATAAATTTGCGTGATTGTTTTTACAGCTTTATTTTCCGAATGACATGGAAAATGCATGTTTTTGCCAACAGACATTTAAACTTATTTTACATTATCTACAAGCTGTTTAATATAAATTAGGAATTGTTCATAACGAAAATATTAAGTGGTAATCGAAAAAACACCTGGTGAGACATTTCTGCGTATTTGTTAAAAATAACGAGACAGTACTTTTTGTCATTTGAGTAGGTGGTTCCTCTAATCACGTGGGTCTAGGTTATAGATGTACTTGCATGTATAAGAATTTATTCCAAACAGCGAAATTAGGATTGATCGTTTTTGGAGAGATATCAAAAGACATTTGTATCAAAAGACATTTGAAGACTGGAAATATCCATCTTTGGCTAAAGTTGTGAAAGCATGCCTTGCTTTATCACATGACAACTTCGATGTAGAGAGAGGCTGTTCTGTATCATGAACAGTTCTTTCTGATGAGAAGGCATCTATGTCTGAGAAGATGTTGAATGAGAGACTAACAATTCGAGGTGCATTAAAAATGTATAACAACCAAGTTGCAAAGGTGCTAATAACCAAAGAACTAATAAAATTAGCACTTAAATGCACATAGGTCATATAGCAGCCATTTGGAAGAGGAGCAGAGATTAAAGGAACAGCAACTGAAAGCAGTGAAAGAAAGTACTGAGAGATTGAAGCAAGAATTGCTAAATAAAGGACTTAAAGAGCAGGAAGCAAACTATAGAAAACATGGAAAACAAGATAAAAATTCTTGTTCAAGAAAAAAGAGAATTACAAGAATCATCAGACTGTGCTTAAAGAAGCCAATGAGAGACTAAAGCAAGCATTAAAAAAAAAAAAACATACCTGCAATACGAGTTGCACATGGCATTCTAGAAGGAGCCCAGAAACCTCCGACAAAAGGAAAGACAACATGAACTTGAAGCATTAAAAATGAAATGTATAGTTCATAAAAGAAAATCCTCCCTAATTGATGCATTTATGCAGAAAACCTCAAAAAATGAGGCTTTTTTTTTTTTTTTTTGTTAAGCCTTCCCTTATAATTATATGCACTGATACTGTATATAACTCCTCCAAATTGCTACCATGGTATTAGAATAATATAAATTTTAAAGAGGACTCCCCTGCCCCAAAAAATTGCTAAATGATAAAAAGTTTGTTTATACATATTGGGGGGGGGGGGGGGCATCATATAAAAGTTTTTATGTCCCATGACAGTAATTTTCAGAAGAGTTATAAATCAATCATTTCAAAAAATTTTAGCTTTGGTTTTTTTATTATTGTCATCAGTTGGTGTAAGGATAATCTTAGTTTTACTGTTAGAGCTTTGAAAATCGATCATGGTTAACATCTAGGGATTTTAATTGTCTGCTGTTATAAAAGTAACCCACATTAGAAGAAAGTCAAGTTTTTTGTTTTCTTATTTCTGTAATTATGAGTTGGAATAATTTTACAGGTTAAAGTAATTTCTTTATATTTGTCTCAAAAGCATCAAGGACACTGTGAGGAATGACTGTAACATTATCAAGGGTGGTGCATATCAGTGTAATGCTTCATATCAATTATACCTGGCCTACACAGACTTGAGCTTGAATCGTAAGACAGTTGTCCATGCCCTAATGAAATGAAGACGTTTCATACAGGTTTTTCACATTTATCTTTCAAATATGGGAATCAAAATAAAATGTGTTCTTTTTTACAACATAATTCAAAATCATGTTAAGCACCATTATTATTATTATTACTTATGGTTTAAAGAGTTTCCATTATTGTAGAGGGAGATTACACTATACCCATTCCATTCCTAATGATAATAAACTGCAAGTTTTCATTTTTTTTAGTTCTAGGCTTCGTGTTTTTGTTCCATTTTAAACACATTCACAGTGTTTGATATTTAGTATCATAGCTGTACAAAAAGACAAGTTTGGAATATTTCCAAATGTTCATCTATTCGAATGAGATTCTTGATATACCCCAGATGACTACGATTATTAAATGAGATTTTTGATATACCTATCAGATAACTACGATTATTAAATGAGATTTTTGATATACCTATCAGATAACTACGATTATTATGTGTACAGAACAGAACAAGTGATCATCATAACACTGAATGACCACAACTATGGCCTTTGAAAGAAGAAATACACAACAATTTTTTTAACACAGTGTATGAAGCCCACTTGGAAAATCTTATATTTTTTTTACCAACCACAGCGCAGAAGAAAGCTCTCCGTACTGGCTTGATACAGATGAGAACATCTGACCTCCAGAACAATGACAAAAAAGGAAGTGTTTTGCAATTCCAAAGTTTGTATCAGGTTAGTTTATGTAAGTAGTTTTTGATATATAATTGAATAATTGGGGGGGGGGGTGTAATTTCCATAACCTTTCTAGTTCTGAGTGTCTTGAGTGGCATTATATAGAAACTTAAGATGCCCTTTTTGTAGTGTATGGATGTGTGTGTATATAATGTGCTAATTTTAATTTTGTCACAGTGGTATGAAATAAATAAATAAAAAATTGACAAAATTTTTTTTTAGTGTGGAGCACTTAATTCTAAAACTCATACACTTTTTTGGGCAACTATTTTAGTCATTAACATAAGTTGTTAAGGCTACTATTTAAAATGGCTGCTATTTTTACCATTAGTGGCTACTAAAGCAACTATTTTTTTGGGTGTGATAGGCTGGCAGCCCTGTAATATGTGGCCAAAATATGTCATGATAATTAACACAATAATCAGACATCACTGAATTGACTGTAATTACTGTTTTGCATGTAATATCAATCACATCAGAAAACTTGAAAATTTCATTGCCCTGGAACTTCCTTGTCCTGGGTGGTGTAATGGATATCATACTCGACCGGAAATCGGGAGATGCGGGTTTAATTCCCGCTCCAGGGCGATGAAATTTTCAAGTTTTTTGATGTGATTCATATTACATGCGAAACAGTAATTACAGTCAATTCAGCGATGTCTGATTGCTGTGTTAATTAACATGACATATTGGTCACATATTATAAAATTATTTCTTCCACATTGTATACCTGAACAACTGGAGATTTACTTAACAACGCTAGATGCCAGCACAATTTAAGAACGCGGTCGGAGAATATTCCGATGCTCTTAACTCTCCGATCCTTGAAACTTCCTGGGTAGTATAATGGATAGCATGCTCGACTGGAAATCGGGAGAAGCGGGTTCGATTCCCACTCCAGGGCAATGAAATTTTCAAGTTTTCCGATGTGATTGATATTATGTGCGAAACAGTAATTATGGTCAATTCAGCGATGTCTGATTGCTGTGTTAATTATCATGAAAGCTTTAACTATTTTAGATAAATGGTGTAACTTTGAGAATGTTTCAGAATATTAATACTTTTGAACTCCAAGTATCAATTTTTACCAATTTTTCAATTTTGTCACCTCCATTTTTGGGAATTTCCCCATCCCATGTCAAACTTAAATGCAAAAACTTATGGGACGGGGAATATTTAACAATGCAGAAGAGTGGGAACATTGCGCCGGGAGGGATGCGATTACGGGAGAAATCTTTGCACCTTTCGACTTCCGGTTTTGGAAATTTACCCGCTATTTCCAAGCTGAAATACAAATATTTATTCAGTTAAATATTATTTAACAATAATACTGGGCAGGAGCAACATCGCAAGAAAAAAGGAATTGTGATTGCGGAAAAAATCTGAACTCCGTCGTCCTTCCGTTTTCGAAATTTTAGTCAAGATGGAATTCCATCCTCTGATGAACATTCCCTGTCCCCCCCATTATGTTCACTGATTCATTGATCTCGCGAATGACCAAAATAATAATGAAAAAGGCGGAATTTCTTGATTTCGTGGAAGAGTCTGATTACTGAAGATTACGGGAAAATTTTTGTAATGTCTAACCTCTGTTTTCGCAAATTGTTGCCTACAGTTTCAAGCTGAAATACTTTTATGCAATAAAATCATATTTAACAATAAAACTGGATACAAAGGCAACATCGGGAGAAAAAAACAGTACAGTAACTTTTTTACTTCGTTCAACTACTGTTTTTGAAAGTTTTGAGACACTAAATACCGTCTCCGGACAGGAACTCCCTCCTCCCTCTCCCGCAAATTGTCTTTAGTTTTACATTGATCCTGAGAATGATCTAAATGAAGACAAAAAAAACCGCGGTAAATGATGAAAAAAAACCCCGTGGAATTCCGCGAATCCGCTTAAGATTCTCGTGTATATCATAAAATAAAAAAATGAAAAAAAAAATGCAAATTCATAGAATCCGTAGTTTCAACAGCGAGGTCCGTGGTTCCACATTCAGACAACTAAATCTATAGAAACTACGGACATTCTGCAGTAGTTCGCAGGTATGGAAATACTATTACAGTACAACCGCGAATATCCGGATTCGTCCGGAGCTCCAGACTTTGCCGATTCTAGATTTTAGAATTTTGCTATGGACTATGCAGGCTTTCAGCGAACATTCATTAAAAATAACAAAAAGAAAATTCTTAACTTCTAAAGTTTTCATCGAGCTTTGACGAAATTTCACATGGGAGTTTATTTTGACGTGTCTTGGTTACTGTAAAATTTGCATTCGGTTATTTAAAAAATTGGAGAATTTTTTTTAATAAACATTTCTCCCAGTAGGACTTTTCCAACGCAGGCAGTTGAGCTGTCCACCACCGGCAAGAAGCTTTCATCCCCACCGCAACCTTGCGAACCTCGTTTCCCCACGATGATCCATCACCCTTAAAGCATTCTTTGTGATCAAAAACCGACGCCCTCGCCTTTTTTATAAACTTTTTTTTTTTCTGCTGTTCAAGCAGAAGTAGCAGAATAAAAAAGGTGATGGTCGACTTCCGTACAACTTCAATTTTTTGCTATTTCGTGCAATTTCCGTACATTTGGAGTAAAATTTGTCAAATACTTGTGGGTTATGTAGAGGTTAAAATTTTTTTCCGTACAGTACAAGTTAAATAAAATAATTGTTTTTTTCCCGTACAGGTCACCAGAATTGGCAATTTAATCAAACATTTTTAGTCACCACGAGGATGAAGTTTATCACCAGTGGCGACCTGGCGACCGTGAGTCTGGATCTTTAACCTATATCCCTACTTCTTCGCTTCACCGACCTTCAGCCCCTCTTCTTTGCTCAGTGCAGGAAGAGGAATGAATGACCCTTCCCATCATTCCATCTCGCCGGCAAGACTTGGCTAGCGTCCTTGCTTGCTACATTGACTTTCAATACGTTGAAGAAGTTGCATTTTTAGATCTTGTGCTCATAAACACTTAATGGCTACCAAACGCAAATTAAACATTCTCTCAATCGATGAGAAGAAACAAGTAATATAAATACAGAAAAGAAAGAAAGAAGAAATATGAGATTGCAAAGGAGTTTAGGATTCCGACCAGCACATTATCCCCAATTTAAAAAAAAATAAGGAAAGTATTCTACAAAACTGCGCTGACCAAAAAAAAAAAAAAAAAAAAAAAAAAAATAATAGAAGTGCAGAGTATCCTGACTTAGAGAGATGTTTGATTATGTGGATTACTGAGTGTAGAACCCAGAACTTACCTCTTAGCAGAAATATAAAAAAAAAGACAAATCATTTTACTAAAGAATTGGAACATGCAGACTTCAAAGGAAGCAATGGTTGATCTGAAAATTTCAAAAAAAAAAAAAAAAAAAGAAAAAGAAAAGAAACAACATGACTTTCCTTAAAACGTGCAATGAGAGTGTAAGCGTTGAAGAAGTTTGTGTCAATTTCATAAAGACGTTGGATCCTATTCTCAAAAATTATGACCCAAAAAATGTATTCGATGCAGATGTAACTGGCCAATTTTTTTAAATGCCTGCCTGAAAAAACAATGGCCATTAAAGGTGAACTCTATCGCGGAGGTAAAAGAAGCAAAGAGCAAATTGCAAATATGAATGGTTCTGAAAATTTGAAACCGTTGATGATAGGGGAATCCACAAAGCCAAGATGCGGTTTTGGTGTTAAATCATTTCCAATGGACTATCTGGCAAATAAAGCATGGATGACATCCAGCATTTTCGAAAATTAGTTAAAGAGTTAAACAGGAAAATGACTCGTCAGAAACTTAAAATTGTTCTTTTTATTGACAATTGCAAAGGCCATAATGTTATACCAAAAAAAAAAAAAATGAAATCTGTGAAAGTTGAGTTCATGCCCCCAAACACTATGTCCAAATTACAGCCATTGGATCAGGGTGTCATCTTGAGTTTTAAAGTTAAATATCGACATCAAATTGTGAAAAATGCTTATCCTACATTAAAGAGGAAAGAAACTGAACGTGAAGGTTTTGTAACCAATGAGGCTGGCTGACAAAGGATGGAATGATGTGACTCCTTTAATAATTTCCAATGATTTAAAAAAGCGGGATTCATTTTGAACAGGGAAAGTGACCAAGCAAACAATACTGATGGTGCAACTGATGGATTGTGTTACTGAAAACCTTCATTACAGAAAGACTGGAGGAATCTTGTGAAATCACTGAACCTTAAAGACACATTTCAGGATTTTGTTGCTCTCGACGAGAAAGTTGCAATATGTGGTCATTGGGAAGATGAAAAAATCCTATCTCAAGCTACAGCTTCCTGTGTGATTTCAGAAGAGAAAGATGAAACTGAAGATTTCCAGCCAGAATTGAAAATTTCGAATAAAGAAGCACAATTGGCAATGAATGTTGTCCAGAGATTTATTGAATCTAGATTGGGTTAACATCTGAAACATTTAAAGCGATGTCACATTTGGAAACTAATTGAGCTTGAAAAGGAAAAAAAAACATGCAACAAACTGTGTTGGATTATTTCTTTGAATGTTAGCAGCTGTTGTTACAATAAGAATAAAATAAAATTGGAACGCAGTGTTCTGTTTTTAGGGTAAGTGCAAGCTTAAAATTTAATTTAGTGATTTTCAATATCTCGATTTTTTTTATAGCTCCCTTCAGGTTTAAGATATCGAGGTTTGACTAAAATTAATATTTGACTAAAATTAATATGTGAGCTGTTGGATGACATCACAATCACGGAAATAATGCCAGCATTCGTAGCTAACGAAACACCAGGTGCCCTTCTAACTGGAATTACGGGGTATTGGCTTGTTACTGGGTGAAGGAGTTAGGGCGGGACATTGAAGTTGTGCTCCACGCTCAGGGTGACCAGTGATCCAATTATGGTCGAGCTTGTTCTGTTCTGAGAGGGAAGCAAAGCAAAAGCGATTACGTAGGGGAAGACGCCACAATGCAAAGTTAATCTGTGGAAGTTATTGTGCCCATTGTGTTTCGTTTAAGTGTTAGACAAAGGCAGCAGTTTTTGAGTTCATGATTTTTCTACTAAATGCTATTTTCTTTTTTCAAATAATCGGTGAGATGCCTGGTGGAAAACATGTTTTTAATTCCGCTTGGGTGGAAGAGAAAGAATATCTGGGATGGCTAATTGAAGACAAATTGAAATTCCAAGCATGTTGTAAAATATGCAACCACACTTTTACTATCTCAAACATGGGAGAAAATATTTTACTATCTCAGAGCCACAGGTCTTCAAAACGTCAGTAATTTGTGTATTTTTGGAAAAAAAATGAGACAATTGTGAACAATTATTTTTCAACACCTAGCCAGCACCGTGCAGATAAACCCAAAGTTGAACTAGGAGCATACGTAAGCAACAGTGATCACCTTAAAGCTGAAATTTTGTGGACCTTAAAGGTAGGTAGTTCTAGTTACTCTTATAAGTCGTGCGGATGCAAAGTGTTTTTATGTTAATGTTTCCTGACAGTGCGATAGCAAAGAAATTTACATGTGGTGAAAGGAAATGTGCATATTTACCAGTTTTTGGCATTGCTCCACATTTTTTTATTGCTCCTTAAAGACAAGGTGTAAAATTGGAGAGTGGTTATGTCCTGCTGTTCGATGAAACTCACCAATGATTGTAATTTCCAAAAACAGCTGGATTGCCATGTCCATTTCTGGGATTGTAATCAAGTAAAGTCACTCTACTATGCTTCTGACTTTTTAAGCCATGCTAGAGTGGATATATTGTTTAGCAAAATAAATGAAAAATGACAAGATTGTTGCAACTTTCAATGGATGGGCCAAGCATTAATTAGAACCTTTATGATCTAATGAATCATTTAAAGCAAGAAAGCCAGTCCACAGTAGTAAACATTGGAAGCTGTTTTTTACATGTAATGCACAATGCCTTCAGGAAAGGATGCATGGAATTTTCGGAGGTACAGCAGGGTCTGGTTGCTATTTACTACATTTTTAAAGGTTCGCCAGCTCTATGAGAAGATTTTTTGAAAGTAAGCAAGAGCACTAAATTTCCATTAACATTTTGTTCGAATAGGTGGTTGGACAACATTAAAGTCCTGGAACAAGCTCTTGAACTTTAGGATCCACTGACATTGTATGTAAAATCAGTTATTAAAAAAATCGGAAAAGTCTGAAAATAAATAATTTTGAAACTGTACATTGGCAGTGTTGTAAAGGATAATTTATTTGCTGCAAAATGTAGCTTTTTTATTTGTGTTGCAAAGGAGCTTGAACCTCTGCTGACAATATATCAAGCAGATAGCCAATGCTGCCCTTTTTCGCAAGTGATTTGAGTAAACTTATTAAAGTACTGATGCCAAGATTTATAAAAGATGAAGAATTAAAGTCCGCAACATCTTCTCTGAAATTACTAAACATTGATGTAGAAGATACAAAATTCTACAAGGGTGTTAGTAAAGTAAGTGTAGGTTTTGTTGCTTCTAATATTTTGTCTGAATTAAGTAGAAGTAAGAAGATAAGTGAGAAACAGTTTATAGAATTCTGTTATAACTGCAAAGTTTTTAGTAAAAATGACAAAAAAACCTTTTGGAAAAGTCGCCACTTCAGTATTCAGTGGTGCAAAATATGACGTTTAGATCCTCATAATTTGGTAAGTGGTAAAGTAGAAGAAAATAATACAAAATTGCATAATATATTACTTTCATTAGTGAATGCAAAGAAAGTAGCTGAATCTGACTGTGATACTGTGCTCAAAGAATTCACAGAATTTCAAAATGAATTTAGCATACTTAATGTTGATTTACTGTGCAAAAACTCCAAAAGAAATTTTTTTGACTGAAGTGCTGATCGGGTTAACGACCATTTTTATGATCTGGCTAAAAAACAAAGGTTTTTTCACTTATGGGAAGTGATAAAAATTCTATTACTTCTTTCCCATGTTCAAGCCACAGTGGAAAGGGGTTTCTCAATCAACAACAAGCTGATGATTGAAAACTTGGCAGATCACTCGATCATTGCAAAGCAAGCAATTGATGACCACATTAAAATGGTGGGTGGCCTAGCAAATGTCATTACAAAAGAATTAATTACTTCAGCAGCAGGTGCCCATCAGAAATTATGTCAGGTACTTGGAAGAGAAGAAAAATGTAAGTGAAAATGAAGCTGTTGGTGAAAAAGATAAGCTTTGTTGGATTCCATTGAAGAATTGAAAGCTAAAAAGATATGCATAGAAAAAGATATTTCTGCATTGGAGTAGTCTTCAGAACAGTATGCTGATGAAGCAGAATAAAACAATGATTTAATCAAATGCTCATTGTCGAAGGGCAAGAGAAAAGCTGTTGATCTGCATGATATTGAAAATAAAATCAGCAGTAAAACTTTGGAATTATAAAAAAGAAGTGTGATATCTTGAATATCTTGAATAGATTTTGTGTGTGTGTGTGGGGGGGGGGGGGTTAGTCGTAAAGTCATTGATCATTTGAATTAAAAATACATATTTGCGTTCAACCTAATTAGATTTTTAAGTGCCGATAAATAGAAATGTTGATTAATTATTTAAGCAAGATTACTGTACAGTATTGAAACTTGAAAACTGTGTATAATAGCAAAGGTGGTAATAAACTGTGTGCCATCAGTATGGTAAATTTATTTTCCAATACTTAAAAAAAATAAAAAAATAAATAAATCAGTAAACAGTTTCAACCACGTATGTTGCAATTTTTTTTTCCTTTTGTTTCATTGTGTGTATTTGTTTTATCTGCTTTGCACTGAATTGTTATTCATCATGATATCCTAATTCTCATGTTGTCGAATGTCATGGTTGTATTTCAAGGATAAAAATAGATACCATACTTATATAAAATTAGATATAGTTGCACTGGTAGTAATTTTAGTTAACTTTTGGGTATAAAATAATTGATTCAAAGTTATTCCCAGATTCCAATGTGTCATTGGAATTTCAAAGAAAGAAGCAAAATACTTAAATCACCTATAGCTATGGCAAGAGTAACTTCATTTAGCTAGGTATGAAAAAATCCATTTAACAAATTTTGGTTTTCTCTCATTCCCTCCCATATGTCATAATTGACTCGTGGAAAATACTATTTGGACTCCTTAAAAACTCATGGAAAACTGCTTAAATGGACTTTCAAAAAATGAGTATGAATCCTGCATATTCTAGGTAAAATGAATTATCAGTTCTCATAAATGTGAATTATTATTTTAAATCTGTCAGTTTAAAAATAATTCTTGTTTATATTTACTTATACAACAAACTGCTGATACTAGTGCTGCCTATTTCAACACTCATCATAAAGCTAATTTCCTTTACATGTTATTTGACAGTTATTACCATCTACAGTGTTCTCCACTCAGCTGATTTTCCACCACTTTTCTGTCACTTAATATTATTTCATACATTTTTTAAGACAATTAATTAAGGGGATTCTACTGTAGTATCATTATTCCATGGGAAATCAACCAGAGGTATGAACCTTGATGTTCCAGGCTTGCTTGATTTATGGTATATTAGTAGTACCTATGCAGCTCATAGAAAATCCAAGTTTTTAGATTTTTTGAAGCAGCAGATTTTTTTACACAATTTTTTGGAAATTGCAAAAAATGCAAAATTTGAGTGCACTTTGATATATACAAAAATGACAATTAAGTCTGGAACCCTTAGTCATAGCATTTAGGGATTATTTAGAAGCTCATCAAAAGGGCTTTAATTTAAGATACACCACAGTGTTGGAATTAGAAATGAATTTTCTACTGGCCCAGTGGGCCACTAGAATTTGTAAACCACAGGTTCACCAAAATGTCCACTGGTCCGTAAAAGAAAAACAAACTTAAAGACATTTACAATATATGTAGAAAATAACACATGCTTTCAATGGAATTATCTCCAATATTTGTTTTTAAACTTACCATTAGTTTGTAGCCTAAAAAGAAAACCATACAGCAAGGTAAAATAAATGGAAATTCATTTTTTAACTTGTGACAAATTAGAAAAAAAAACAAAAAAAAACAACCCAAAAACTTACTAGCCATCCGGGCCAGTAAAATCAATAGTTCAGTGGTACGACGGAAGTTTTACTGGCCAATGGCTAGCGGACTGCTGGGTAATTCGAATGCTGTACACCATATATACTAATTGTGAAGGGAAAAAAAAATGTTTATCTAATTTTCAAAACTTTGATTTTTGAAAATCTCAAAAACAGTTTTTTTTTTTTTTTGTGTGGATATGTTTAAGTGAGGTATCTTATGAGTGTATTTGCAAAATTTCAGAATTGGGTGAAAATGAGATCACATTTTAACAAAAAAAATATTTGAAGTAAGCTGCATTACCTTAGATCAGGGGTGGCCAGCCCCACGGGCCAAACATTGGCCCCCAGTAGCCCAACTTTGTTTTTTCTAATTTAACTCTTACTGACAGTAAAAATTATTTTTATTTTATTATTATTTATTTTTATTTTATTTTATTCTGGATTCTTTTTATTTTATTTTATTTTTGACAGTGTTTATTTGGATTTTATAAATTATGCTGATGTGAAATTGGTTGTGATTTCTAAAACATGTACTGACACATTGTGTAAACACCGACTCACGCTCACCTCATTAGAGGAGAGCGTGAGTCAGTGCATTAGAGGAGGGGGGACAATGGAGGAGAGGTGTCATGTTTTTCAAATTAAAAGACTAAGTACTTTCATTTTTGGAGCTGAAAGTTATGCCTGTGGAGTGCGGACTACTTCTTAAAGATTGAGAGTGGGTTTGTGACTTAGCGTTTTTAGTGGACATTACGCATCATTTGAATATTCTTAACAGAAGATTTCAAGGTAAAGTTACTTTATTTCCACTCATGTTCAATGAAGTCAACAGTTTTAAATTAAAGTTGAAATTGTTTTGTAACAATTTAGAGCAGCAGGTCTAACTTGATCATTTCTCAGCCATTCAGAAGATCTTAAGTAAGTGCAGTAATTTTACCATGAATTGTTTAAAATACAAATCAGCTGTTACATCTTTGTACGAGTCATTTTTAACTCGATTTTCTGCTTTTGAATCTGAAAGGAGTAACATACATTTATTCACAAATTCATTTTGTATTTCAGAGTCTGATGTAAATAGATATTCCCCATCAATGCAAATCGAGATATTAGAAATCGATAAAAAATAGATATTTGTAAATAGATATTCCCCATCAATCCAAATCGAGATATTAGTGAACTGTGAATCACCCACTGCTCCTAATTTGCTTGGGTTCTGGAAATACGTCCCTAAAGAACAGTTTCCCGAGCTTCATGACCTTGCTCTGAGGTTCATTTGCAGATTCGGATTCACATACATTTGTGAACAAACATTTTTATCCATGAATGTTGTAAAAAGTAAATTTCGTTCAACTATCACAGATGCACACCTTAGTGATATGCTTCTTTTTAAGTACATCGAGAATTACACCCAACATTGACAAATTGTTGTATGAAAAGCAGGTTCAGAAATCACATTAGTGGTGCAGGTGTGTGAAGTTCATAGGAACTTTAGTTTTTTTAATTAATTTTCTCTTTAATTTCTAGTAAGAAAGAAAGTTTTATTATAACAATTCAGTTTATTTTTCTTGCATAATAATTTTAATATGTGAATGATTTAAGAAAATGACTGTCTAAAAATGTATATGGGTTTCAGTACTTTACAAAAGCATATAAAATAACCCCATTTTTAGCTGATAATAGTTGTCAATATTTAAGTTGGTTACGAAGGCCCTTCAAATGATTTCTAAGAATTTACTGGCCCAATTTCAAAAAAGGTTGGCCACCCCCTACCTTAGATGTTAGTGGTGTACACCAAGAATGAAATGACCAACATTTTTTTTTCAGTACATAATTTATAACTGCATAACATTGGTTTTATATGTTAATTTTTGTATGCTTTTGTTTGTGTTTACTGCTGGAAAAAAATACAGAAGTAAATGTTGCACCACACAAATTCCAACTTAAACTAATGAAAAGGACAGTAGCTGATTATTCCCTTTGTAATCTTAAAAACCGATTTTCGCTTACCAAACTCTATCATTAATTCCGAAGTATAAAATATTTTCTTGAGCATAAAGATAACATGTTTTTATGCACTTTGTTTTGGCATTTTTAAAAAAAACTGTCCTAGAAGAAAGATAGAAATATTTATAAAAAGTCTTGTTCATGTACAAAGTAGTAGGAAATTCACTTCTAGTTTGTTTAGCCTTTGTGACCAAAGAATTGAAGAGCTTAAAAAGTTAGTTTTTCTTAATCTGTAAACATGTCCTGTTGGAGTAACATAGTATCAGCTAGAATATCCTGGATATATGGACCATCAGGGAAGATGAAGGACATGAGCCACCCCATTAGTGCAGTGGTCTAAGCGATGGTTCCTGATCATTCATCCTAGATGGGTCCGGGTTCGAATCCCGGTGAGGCATGGATGTTGTGTTTGTCTTACGGTGCTGGCTCTCCCCCTTCCCTGGAACCAGTGGCCCTAAATTAGGGACGGACGACTGCTTATAGCTCACTGACACTGAGTTGCTCGTGGTGGTCGTTAAACCTCCAATCAAAAAAAGGACATGGATGGAAAAACTTGACTTTCTATTTGGCAGTCATATTATGCCTAACAAGAGCACACATCAGCCATCATGCTCCATCATATTCAGCAGTAATATAACCAGAGAATACAGTGATAGCTGAATAAGATCTCATAATGGAAGCACTTTCAGATATAATATGGATCATTTCATTGTTGCTGAATAAATAAAGCTAGATAATAAAGTCAGATTGTGACTTGCACAACACAATGAATCTCCTGTGTCCCAGAAATAACTCTTGCATCTTAAAATCTGACAAGCAATTTTCTTTCACTAAATTTTTGATCAGTTGTTGAGTATTCAAAGTGAATGCCCTGAATAGTCTTTGTGAACTCAAAAAGGTGCTTTGGTATCATGATCTGATTATTGTAAGGGGGCATTGGAGACTTGCAGTGACACAAATTCAGAAGGTTTTTTTTTTTTTTTTTCTGTTTTTATATTGAGCGACACTGCTGTCTGATTAGTATATTATTTTAAGATTTAGTATGTTATCCTTAAAGGAGTGAGGTAAGCTTGCTCTGAAATGTATAAAAAGTAATAGCATTGTATATCAAACATTCAGAAATGAACAGAAATTTCATGTGCTTCAGTTCCATTTTTTCTTTTTACAGCACATATGTGGACTGTTACTTGTGTATTTGTTTAATGATAAGATGAAACTTCATCATGCAGAATCAAGGAGTAATATTCTACATAATCACAGGTTCTGAAGGTTTCCTCTTGTGCCATGCTGTCTTTTAATAAATTATGGAATGGTTTCTGATGATGTGCAATGAACTCATAAGTTTAAGGTTTTATTAGTGCATCACACAAAAAGCTTCAATAAAGTTACCAACTCCTTTAAATACAGTCTCCAGTGTACAGAAATATATAGATATCCACTGTTTAAAAGTAATTGATCAACAAAGTCATCCTTTAGCTTTTGAACCAAAGTATTATTAAACAGATCATCTCCAAAGTATCACTTACACTCATTCATGTGGCATTCCATATGTGCTGGATTGCACATTACTTTGGCCAGAAAAGTTCTGTATGACTTCAAAGGTGTAGATTTTGATAAAGTTCTTGTAAATTAAATAAATCTAATAAATCTAATATTTTCTTCTTTGGCTAAATTAACATCCTTCTTCCCAGGCATCACCCTGCAGAACTTATCACTGTTGTAAAATTTTTTTACTAGGGTTACAGTCTTACCCATAGTTTTTTTCTTGGTTTTACTGGGTCCGGTGGAGATAAAATACTTTTCTGTACTACTAGTTTTTTCACAGTCCTACCCATATAATTGATAATACCAAACTCATCCTCGATTTTAGCAACTGACCAATTTTTTTTGCAAAATGGAAAGAATTTTAATTTTTTCACTGTGACTTGTTGTTTTTGAAAACTTGTCTTTCAATTGTGATCTCTTTCATCATTGTTTTGCATTCATTCTACTGGAATAAGTTTTGGGTTTTGTTTCTGGACCAGGCGTGGGGAACCTGCGGCCTTCTAGGCCATTAAGTGCAACATTTTGAGTGAATCCAAAATTTTCAGAAGAAATCCTTTTATTTTTATGTTTTTGTTTGTCATTTATTTTTATTTTAATCTTAAAATGATCGTATTTAAAATACCAAGGAATAAAAGAAGAATCAACGAAATAATGCTTCCCGACTGACGACCACAATTAAAACATTAGTAAGTCAATAAGGGCTATTTTGACACCTGCTACAATCATGATTTCGTTCTATGACTCGTAAAGAACTACAGATGAAATTGATTGAGCTCTCAGAAGATGACATTTTAAATTGCTCATTTGACACTAAAAAAGATCCAGTTGAAATATGGAAAAAATGTAATAGAATACCCACGCCTTGCATGTAAAATGCTTTCTTGCTTTTCAACCACTTATTTCTGCAAATCTATGTTCTCCTACCTAACTCATATCAAGACGCCCTTAAGGTCACAAATAACAGATACCCATGTAGAGGATCAGCTAAAAGTGCGGATCACCATGTTGCAACTAAATATTCAAATGCTTTCCAACAAAAAGCAGGCACAACATAGTCATTAAAAGGTTAGTTAACTTTAGAATTACCATTTTTTTTTTCATTTTTTGGAGTTTAGTACATAGTAAGATATTTGCATTTCGAAGTATATCTAATTGAAATTTCTCGAATGCGGCTTTGTTAGATTGCAGCTAACTCAATGCGGCCTTCCAACATGAAAAGGTTCCCCACCTCTGTTCTAGACTAACCTTGAAGTTACCTATTTTCAATCTAGCAAAACTATGGTGACCGATTTTTTTCTTGTTTATGGGTGAATTGCGTGTAAATGAGGTGATTTGATCAAAAATTCAAGTGAAGTATCAGGATCAATAAACTGACAATTTTCATCAATACTTAGACCAGGTATTTCGTCTGTATCATTCTGTAGAACAAGGAATTTTATGAGTATAATTATGTGTTAGTTTTTTTGTGACTCCCATCACTGATTTTTACACCATCTTTAATTGCAAAATCACCTGACAAGCATATTCAATGTGTTACTTTTCTTAGGCTTTCAGGGTTCTTGCCAGGGTTCCAGAATCAGGGGTGAAAATGTCCCCCAGGCTTTTTTTCTGGGGGTGATTTTGAAAAATCAGGGGTGAATTTTAAACAATCGTTAACTTAGAGAAAAATACTACATTTATAGGGGGAAAAAACACAAAAATAATATAAATATTTTATACATATCTTCTAATTTTGTTATTAAATATTTCAGCAGCTTTGTGAAATGGAAAGCTTTCTAGTGTTACATTTGCTGCTGATATTCGAATCAAATTTTTTAAAGTTTATTTTTTCAGTCAGTCCATTGCGAAATTTATCTTTTACTCGATTTTGTGTGCTAAAAGAACGCTCTACTGATGCAGAATATAGTGGCACAACCAAAGCAATTTCATACAACAACACTGTGCTTGGATACACATCTTTATACCTGCAGATGAAAAGTTCTGCAACATCTGCAAATTTAAAACTAGCATAGCTATTTTTTAGCAGAATAAATATATATGGATATTCACTCAACAGGCATTTCAAATCTTCAAAATCTTTGAAGTGGTCTAACAACTTCAAAACAAATTTGCATGACACCGATGAGGACATTTACTTCCCATCCCAAAAGCGTTTGAGCAAATTGGCTCCTTTCACAACAATGAATAATAAAATAAACATAGGGACCTTTACAATGTTGAAAACAAAAAATCACTTTAACACTGTATGAGCCGTTGCTTTTAGCCCAAAAATTAAGACAGGATAAAAAAAAAATCTCAGTGTCAATACAAGCATGAGCCAAATTTTAGGAAAGAGTTCTTCAGATGAGAAAAAACAGACCATTTATATATTGATAAAATAATGAATGGCATTAACTTACCTTTTGCAAATAAAGCTGGTTTTGATGATGCCTTGCAAAATTGATCAAAACATCAAAATTGTTTTATTTTCGTCGGTTTCGACTTCAAGCCAGTCATACATTTTACGCCATTTCTCTTGAAAGTTAAGATTTTTTTTTCAATTTAGTTGGAGGTACAGCAGGAACAGCCTCACTACATTTCTCAGGCAATATTTCACTCTTTAAAATCGTAGCATTTGATGTCAAACTTGCAGAATCGTCAGTAGAATGCTTCCTCTTTCTAACGAGGAACATTTCCATTGTGTTATAGTAAGAACAAATATCAGAGCTGCCAACTTTTCAAAATAAAAGACCGGGACATCAACGCGCGTTCAGCGGCGCATATTTACACTTTATAAATAATAAAATTATATATTATAGGTTTCTCTATTTTTTTTATTACAGTTAATCATTTAATACAAATAAAGAAATATTTACAAAAAAAATTAGTATTTAAGTATAAAAGATTAACAAACCTTGTTAATGAGTTTCATTTTTAGAGAGAGAAAGAGAGACACTATTTTTTTCAGAGAGTCACCAATTTTTCTCCCCACCATAACAGGAGTCTTATCAAATACGGCAAGACAGTTCATCCACGGAATACCAAGATACTGAAATTCTTCAGACACAAGTTTGGCAATATTTTCACCTGTTGAACTGGTTTCTAGGCATGGCAAAGAGAGCAGCATGCATCTCACTCGCTTGCAATGATTATCAAAGTATGTTACCACAATTGCCCCCCACCCCCATTTTTTTTTCCTAAATCAAGAAGATCGCTTGCAAAAATCAAGATTTACTATAAAATCAAGAAGATTTGAGCCAGTACCAGAACTGTTAATTTATGATTATCTATTATTAGCGGAGAGCGGTAATGTATGGGATGTGCTAGCAGTATGTTTGATGATACTTGTATTCAATTATTTTTCTGTATCAGTCACTCATAGATGGAGTTCAGAAATTGTGATGATTTTCAAGGTTTTCAATTTTTTTTTTAAATTGAATGATGCAATTTTAGAAATAACTTTATTTCATTTAAGCAATGACAAGACAGTCAGTGACTTTTTTTTTCAATGCCCTTGGATGACAATTTTATCCATCACGAATGTATGATAGCGCTATTTTAGATAAAGCATGAATAGTGTAACTTTGAGAACATGAATACTTTTGAACACCATGCATCAGTTCTTACAAATTTTCAGCTTCTTCACTTTGGTTTTCAGGAAAAAGAATTGCGATTACGGGAAAAATCTTTATTCCCCCCCCTCTTTGTCAAGCTGAAATGCAAACCTTATTTTGGGGGCGGGGGAAAATTTAAGAATACAGGATACATGTTCAGAACATCGTTGGGGGTGGGGTGGGGGTGGGGGTGGGGGGTACAATTACGGGAGAAATATTTGCTACGTCCAATTTTCGTTTTCAGACAGTTTCCCTCCATTTTCAAGTTGAAATACAAATATTTATAAAATAAAATGATATTTAACAACAATACTAGGCAGAGGAAACATCGCATGAAAAATAAAATTACGATTAAGAGAGAAATCTTCACCGCGTCTGACTTCCGTTTTCGAAAGTTTTGAAATAAGAAACTTCCGTTTTCGAAAGTTTCCAGCGAAAAACATTCTCCTCCGCTACCAATTGCCCCGAAATTTCTGTTCAGTTATGCATTGACCTCGAGGAAAACTCCAATTATGACGGAAAAGGAGAAATTTCTCGAAGCTGTTGCACGCTCATACCTAAAGATTACAGGAAAATTTTTCCGCCTTCGAATTTCCGTTTTCGGAAATTTTCCCTCCATTTTTCAACTAAAATACAAATATTTTTGGAATAAAGTGATGTATAACAACAATACTGGACAGAGGCAACATCGCAGGAAAAAGAAATTACGATTATGGAAATCTTTATTTCGTTTACTTCCGCTTTTGAAAGACGAAATACCGTCCTGATGCATAAACACACTTTTTGATGCGTACTAGACGTGTAATTACGCATTTTGGCGAACTCTGCATGGTGCAGAATTAAAAAAAAATTTTGCACTTTGGCGCAATTAGCGCAGCTATTGCAACACTGAGGGAGAGCAAGTTTGGAAGGATTGGCGGGAGGGGGGTGGGGGTGCGATCGCTCTCAGCTAGAAACATGAGATAACATAAAATTCAATCGCTATGAGATCATAATAAAACAAAAGCAGGAGTTTACACTAAGCGACAATAACAACGATATCAATTTCCATCAGTAAAAAAAAAAATTCAGGAGCCATTTTAGTGAAAATCCGGAAAAAACTATCTTCCGACTGTAAAACTACCCAAAACTCCGTAAAACTTTCTGGAAATCCGGAATACTTGGCAGGTATGCGGACGTCATTGCACCAATATCGGCTTTTCCGACATATTATGTAATATCACTTTGCCATTCTTCACCCGATATCGGCTTTGCCAATGCATCCAATATCCTCTGGCCGTTCTTCACCCCATATCCGTCCGATATTGGCTTTGCCGATGTATCCAATATCTGAATTTCAAAGGCGCTTAGAAACGGGACCAATTAATAGTTTTCGCATTTGTGCGAAAAAAACTATAAATATATTCGCAAAATGCGATCACAGTTTAAACCGCGATTTTAACAAAAACTGACACAAAATTCAGAAATTTTACGAAATACATCGAAATCCGCAATTCTTCCAACCTGTCCACAATTCGGTAATCATGTGGCCGATACCGTAATAGTTGGCACCATTACGGTTTCAGCCACTCTACGCGGATTATTCTGTAATCCGTTTATATACACGACCGGAAGGGAAATACTGGGATTGTACCGTGACGTCATGAAATCGGCACATGTGACTGAACAATAGGATATAAAAGTTCAATTGCTATGATATATATATATATATATATATATATACCGTGACCACGGTATATATATATATATATATATATATATACCGTGACCACGGTATCGTCTTTGTAGATTATCCATGCTAATAGCTCACGATTGAAATCTTTCTGCGCGCGCCCATCTCGCGCGTCACTTTATTTTTCTTGCGCAAATTCAAATTTCTTTACGCGAAATACGCGTCTGCGCACGCTATCGGGAACCCTGGCTTTTAATTTGAGCCCTGTGATTAGTTTCTTAAAACAGATTACATTTCACTGAATAAACTCACAAGGTTTTACTCCCCCCTTTTTTTATTGTCGTCATGCTATAGAAGGGAGTGTTTGAAGTTCAATTTAGGAAACACTAAATATATCACTTCAAAATAAATAACTGAAGCAAGAAGGCTTCAACCTCCCCACTCCATCAGCACAATAGCTACTTTGCCACTCCACAGTACATAAATGTCCATGCCTCTCCACTATATACACAAGCTACTATTGCAGAGACACAAGCAACTCAGCTGAATTGCCAGGAAAGAAAATGAGTGCAAAACTGTAAAAGTTGTGAAGTCCATTGTTTCTTATTCAGAGCAATTTCTCATCTCAGAGTATTAGCTTATGATTAATCTTGTTCAGTTGGCAAAAGAGCTAGAAAACTCACTTAACGATGTGTTTTTCCACAAAGTTGAAGTTTTAAATAATAGTAAATATATTTTGATTCTTAAGAAAAAGAAAATCTTTAATTTACTGGATCAACAATGCATGATTAAAGATATATTACACACGAGGAGAGAGTTGGATGGATATAAGAATCTTTCAAACAAACAAAAAATGTTTTAAATAAATTTAATTAAAAAAACAATATATTGAAAATTTAAATCTAAACTACTTTAGAAATTACAAGGTGCAACACTTATTTAATATTTTTGTAAGTATGATCTCATTTTCATCCCATTTGGAAATTTTTAAAATAAACTCATAAAATATCTCACTTAAACATCATTTTTCCAAAAAAAAAAAAAAAAAAAAAGTGTTTTTGAGATTTACAAAAGTTGCAAATTTTTAAAATTGGTTGAATTTTTTCTTCACAATTAGTATGTGTTATACATTAAATCAAAGTCCTTTTAAAGAGCTTTAAAATAAGTGCTAGATAATCTCTCTGTTACTAAGGGTTCCAGGTTGATTGGCATTTTTGTATATCAAAGTGCACCCAAATTTTGCATCTTTTTTTCAATTTTCAAAAATCTGCTTCAAAAAATCTAAAAACATGTGCTGCATAGGTACTAATATACCATAAATCAAACAAATCTGCAACATCAAGGTTCAAAATAAATTTTTAATTTGTTGATTTGACATGAAATGATCCTGTGCTTAGTATTACTGTCCTGGTTCCCTTTCTTTGTAAATTGGCATTATGATTAACCATTGTCACTGAACACAGACCAAGCTAGTTTTCCTGTGCCAACTGAACAATTGTGTGTAACCAATAAATGCCTGTTGCTCCACAATCCTTAACTAAAGTATTGGTTAAGTTCATCAAAATTGCAGCTGTATCACTCTTCAGAGATAGAGGGAATGAATTTAAGTTCACAGACACTAATGGTTAACCATTTATCATGCTCATCACTTACTTATTGATTGTTGTCCATATACCCCTTGACTTTTGTTTAGCAATTCTCAAATTCATTCCCTCTACTTTGTATATCCTTCTATAATGCCAGAAGCTGACCGCCTTTGTTGAGTAAACCACAAACTTCAAATGCCCCATCACCTATCTTTTAACATTTAACAAGATTGCAAAACATATTGGAGCTATTTGGAAATTTCCCTTCCAAGTAATACTGAAAATCATCTTATCACCTAACTTTTAGCATCCCTAAGACAATAGTTGCAGCCTTCCAATATATATATATCATGTTTTTTTTGAAAAAATACCCTAAAATGCCATACTTGTCCTGTATTTTGTGTATTGTCCTATATGTCCTGTATTTTTATTTGGGAATATTTTTATCATTTCTATAACTTTTTAAAGTGTGTAGTGTTGATAATTTGAAGTAATGTGATATGACGCGTGCTTAACCCTTTTACTGCGAAGCAGCCAACTCTGGCCCGTGAGTGAAAAATCAGCCTTCAATTTTGATCTGAGTAATACCTGAATCAGACAACAGATATTGGCATGAATGATTTTGTCATTTAATGGTCATACCATTTTGAAATGAAATCTCAATGAATCATATAGTCAAACAGTGATATCAATAAAAATCATAAAAATATACAGTGAAAAATAAACCATGAATGTGTTTGCAGAAATCAATAAAAATTATGAAAATATACAGTGAGAAACATATCATGAATGTGTGGCCTCATGCAAATTCCTTGACCCCACGTGCTTTTGCCCCATGACCAGAGGAAGGAAGGCTTATTTTAACTAAAACTTTTCCTACTACAGTTGAGGCAGGGCTGTTCACATGGGACTGTGTGTGAATTATATGACGTGCTACTGTCGGAAATTACTTTTTTGAACCCCATTTAAGTGCAATAAGGCGCAGTGGTCTAAGCGATGGCTTCTGATCATTTTTCCGGGTTCGAATACTGGGGAGGCATGGATGTTTTGTTTGTCTTACGGCACTGGCTCTCTGCCTTCCCTGGAACCAGTGGCTCTAAATTAGAATAAGGTGACTGCATATAACCCACTGAGTTGTTCACAGTGGTCGTTAAATCTCCAATAAAAAAAAAGTGCAATAACGCGCAACCCATTCCAACTCGTGGTCCAGTGACGACGCTGTGTTAATTTTTCTTGCAGGCTTCTGCCGCTCAGGAAAACGAAATTTATTGTTTTATTTCTAGAAACTCTTCACATAATTCATTTCTTTTTTTCCCCAACAAACCGACGCAATCGTGAAATTCCAAAATTACGAATCCCCTTCTTTTTCCAAACTCAGGATGTCAGCTGAGGACGAACTTTATTGATAGCTTGTTCCTTAATATTTGCAGGTGAGCGCTTTGCTGCAGCACTGGGAACTTTTTGTAAGATTATTTGAAATGGCTGGTTGTAGGCAAAGTGTAAATGACAACCAGTACAAATTTTCAGTAATATTATAAATTTTTGGTTGACTTTATGGAAGTACGGACATAAGAATGGAATTACGGAAATTTGACTTTTAATTTTTCTCCTGCTTCAGAAACAGGCATGAGATTCTTTCGCGGGATCCCACCTTTTTTTGTCATCATTTGGGGTTATTTGAGGTATCAATGCTATACTGAATAGTTCTTAATGTTTTTTCTTCGAGGGGGGGGGGGTTGGCCCGTCAGGAAATAGAATTCTGTCTTTCAAAACTTCTGAAAATGGAAGTTAGACGGAGTGAAGAATTCTCCTGAAAAAGTAATTTTTTTTTTTTGCTTACAATATTACCAGTGTCCAGTAATATTGTTAAATGCATTTTTTCCCTCACATGTTTGCATTTTAGCTTAAAAATATAGGCAACCATTTCCAGACCAAAAGTTAGACAGAGCAAAAATGTCCCTGTGATTTGTAAATTCTGTTTCTTGCAATGTTCTTTTTGTTCTCTATTGTTCCATAATTATTTGTATTTCAGTTCGAAATTGAGGACAAATTTCTGAAAGCCGAAGTCAAAAACACAAATTTATCTTGTAATCGTTTTCTCCCCCTCCCTCTTTACAAAAAGTGTGTTTCCGCTGTCCAGTGTTATTGTTAAATATATATATATATTTATATATTTTTGAAAATGGAAGTGACAAAGTTAGAAAATTTGTAAGAACTGATGTATGATGTTCAAAAGTATACATGTTCTCAAAGTTGTACCATTTGTCTAAAATTGTGAAAGCTTTTTATAATGCATTCGTGTTCCTCAGGCTGAAAGTTCTTTCTGCATAATGGATGAAATTGTAATCATAAAGTCAGCAAGAATGAACATCAAAACCTTATTTGGCTATTTAAAATGTGAACTTCAGCTCTTTAGTAAAATGGGTTATATAGGAGAAGCAGTGGGTTCCAGCTCTGCCAAAATCTGAGGGCATTATTAAAAGAGAGAGAGAGAGAGAGAGAGAAAGAGAGAGAGAGAGGGGGGGGGGGGGAGAAGAGAAAGAAAAGAAAAAAAAATCTAAATGATTACTGAAGGTAGTCTTTTGAAGTTTTCCTTTGGACAGCATTTTTAATTTTACCACTAGCAAATTATTGTTTAATTTATTTATTCCTTTGTTTTTGTAATAAGTGTTGTGACAGACGGGAATTCGTTGACATGATAGATACCCAAATTTTGCCACTGTGTATGGGATTACTGAAAATTCCTGGGGGGGGGGGATGTTTATTAGTGAAAACAGCTCCCGGAGGTTGACATCTATAAGTCAGAGTGACAGTGAAAGTTTGCCGCCAAGTAATAGTGATGATGATTTTGAATCATCTGAGAGTAGTACTGGGCAAGCAACATCAAGCCAGAAAACTAGCCACCGTACATCATGCCATGCACACAATAACTTCTTCTAAAAGTAAAGATCTTGACAGTGAATGAAAGTGAATAAAGGGCATGGGAATAAAATTTATTTCAGGCATAAAAATGAAATGTTGGCATATCAGACTAAAAGTTTTTGATAACAACTTGAAGTGATCGTAATTTCTACCAGTGTTGGCAAGTTTTTTGTTTGCTAGAGTTAAAATATTCATATTTATTTTGCGAAGCTGCAATTAAAAAGACTTATTTAAATTTAGCTTTATTCATTCCAAAGTTCGAAAGAGTCTTGGTCTGGAAACTTTTGTTATGTCATCTGCCAAAACAAGAATTGTAACGTATTTTGTACTTTCTCGGAAACAACCATTAAAAAAGGTAACGCATATAATTCCCCTTTTTATTTTTTCCAATACCAAAATTTTTTCATGTGCCTGTATATACTCACACTCACATATAAGCAGATAGTTTTTGGAAGAAATACTTTTTCTTTTTCTTTAGTGAAGGGGTTGGCTTACATGTAAACAGGCTTATTATGCAAAGTATATACAGTATATCAAACAGAGGTCTATTTGATGTTCCTGGTCCACGTCAAATGTCTGTGTTAATTATATACAGTATTTTTGTCTGAAGATATTTTTTTCCCCATTTTGCTGGTTTTTCCACTTTTACCTGAGTTTTACTAACTTTTGCCTTTGTCCCAGCAGCAAGAATATATTTTTGCCGGCAAAGACCCAACCTTGGTTTTTATATTTACGAAACTAATAGTTATCATAATTTTATGTGTGTAACTAAAAAGGCAGCAAATGTTTTTACACAGTTTTCATTGGTATTTCAATTGGAATTAGTGGGATATTTGTTACAGATATGGTGTTTTTAGGTATTTGCTTTTGTAAATTAGAAAAAAAAAAAAAAATGGAAATTAGAAAATTGACCCTCAAAGCTTTAAAATTCATGTAACTGATAGAGTGATAATTTGTGTGATTGCATTAGTATAAAAGAAGGCATTACTGTTTTCCACTTCCATGTGGATCACATATCTATGTCCTATATTATTTATAGGACACTGTCCTATATTTTGTTAGATGTCTGCTGCTAAGACAAAGTTTTGTAATAAGTCTTTCAGTTAATGATATATAACTGTAAAGTATTTTCTTTAACAGCTTTACTCACCTCTGCTGTCTACCAGGAAGTTAATAGCATTTACAGACTTTTTACATGTTCCTGATGTTTTAAAAACTTCCAAGTAAGAGCAAGAATAGCTTATTGGTTGTATTTATGCATATGCAAGTAGCTTTATAACAGACTAAACTAAACACTGTTTGCAGCATCTGGAAAAACATACTATAACTTACTATTAACACAAGCCATATACACTCAAGCTGTATAACTATTCAAAAGTAAAAACAGATATGAATGAAAAATAAAAATAATAAAATGGAATATACACACTAAGTTGTTCCATGTGTTACAGAGGTTATTTTTTTATACCTATTTATGCAAAAGCATGTCGTTTGAAAAAAAAAAGGATGTGCATGTTATCTGTCTATCAGACTGTTTGTCCACCTGTGAACAGCATGTCTTGATGCATATCAGTCTGATTTGAAAAAAATTTTATACAATGGGAAACCTGAACAGTAAAAATGTAAGCCTTTTTTTTTTTTTTTTCTTTCTGATGCATAGGTTTGCTACTACGTGCATAAATGTTCTCCAATCTAGGTCTCATTTTTGTTCTACTTTTCCTACTTTTTGACCTCCAGAAGAAGAAACCCAAATCTTTTGAAATTTCATATGCTCTGTTTCCAATTTGAACATCAGTTTACCGAAGTATGTTTTCTTTGTTTTAAAAATGTAATTGTAACTTTTATTTAAATATATCTTACTGTACATAGAATTTAATAAAGTTGCAGTCACACAATACTGTCCAAAAATTAAGGATCAACAACAAAAGGCTAAATTTCTTACTCGCAAGTCATTGGTTAGTGGTCAAAACATTCCGACATCATCGAAACGTAAGACTTAGCTACACTGGTGTGCAAAAATTAAGGACAAAGAGGAGAAATTAGCATAACAGCGGAACGAGCAGGCAGAATGGACTGAAAGACCACTCAAGTGATAGGCTAGGGTCCGGTACGGTAGGGCATGCGCATATATGCAGTGTCGAAAGGGTATAAAGCACACGGGCGGTGTACGCTCAACAATTCAGTGAAAGCTATTGCACGGTGTACATCGGTTTGAACGACGTCAAGTTGCTGCCACCATATGATATGGCCAACAGGCAATCCAGTAGATGACATCTAGATGACTTAACCCGCGGTCATGTCATTGGGAAGTTGGAAGAAGGTCGAAGTGTGACTAGTGTTGCCGAGGAGTTCGGGATCGCTCACAGCATCGTTTCACGAGCTTGGAGAGCATTTCAAACGACAGGAACAGCTGTCCGAGAGTTTAGCAGTGGTCATCCACGAGGAACCACGGCGGCAGACGACCGGTATGTTGTCCTACAGGTGAGAAGAGACAGACGGCAGACGGCGAAAGAAATCGCAAGGCACATGCAACAGACAACTGGATGTGTCCGTTATCTCGTTTTACCGTGGCCAGGAGGCTGCACAGAGGTGGTCTATTTGCACGATGACCAGTACAGTGTGTGCCATTAATGCCTGCTCATCGGAGACGGCGGTTTCTGTGGTGCCAGGAACACAAGAACTGGACACATCAGCAATGGGGTCGAGTTCTCTTTACAGATGAGAGCTGATTTAGTCTGACGAGCGATTCTGGAGGTATACACATCTGGAGAGAGCAGGGAACACGCAATCACACCTCCAACATCATTGAAAGGGACCGGTTTGGAGGTGTCGGAGTTCTCGTTTGGGGCGGTATCATGCTTGGTAGCCGTACTGGCCTCCACATCTTCCAAGGAGGTTCAGTCACTGGTGTCTGCTATTGTACTGAGGTTCTCCTGCCTCAGGTGCATCTGTTTAGAGGTGCTGTGGGTCCTGAGTTCTTCATGGACGACAACACTACACCTCATCGTACAGTGGCTGTCGCAGAGCTGTTGGAGAGTGAAGATATTCCACGCATGGATTGGCCCGCAAGGTCTCTGGACCTAAATCCAATCGAACACGTGTGGGACCTCCTCGGGAGACGCTTGGCAGCATGTCACCAGCCGCCAGCAACGATTCTGCAGCTGCGATTGGCGCTACAAGAGAAATCAGCCGTGATGCCTCAACAGCTCCTTAACAACTTCGTCCTCAGTATGGACAGACGTTGTAAATCCTGTAACGCAGTCAGGGGTGATCATATCCCCTACTAAAGACTGGATTTTTCTTGGCAGCCGCCTGTCACATGGAAGTTTCTGTCCTTCTGTCCAGTTGTGCTCGAAGCTACCTTTTCAATAAAGTGCCTTTGTATCCTTTGGATTCCTTGTTTGGACGGTTTTGCTCACTTGTCCCATATTCTTACATCTTGGGGATCTTATGGTATGATTTGAGTCGATGTGGAGCACTTCTGCACGACGTTACATTCGAAAAATCGTCTCGTCCTTAATTTTTGCAGGCCAGTGTATGTGAGAGTGTTTGGTCATATGCAAATTTTCAGGAATCACGTGACTGCTGTGTACTGCTGATCAACAATAAAAGCTGAAGCATGAGTGGGAAGAAATCGTTTGTTTTGTAGGTATTGAAGTGTGAACTTGCTTTTTTTTTGTTGCTATGGTGGCTTGTAGTACATCTGAAAGAACTTGTCTAGATAATTTTACCTGTTGGCGAATTGTTTGTGAACTAGAAGAAGGGCGACTGAATTCATTGTGAAGCTGGGGTGTTTCAGTTGAGTTTTCAGAATTTGTATGAAACACTTGATACAGTGGAAAACTGGTTTATGTGTGTGAGATTCATAAGTTAATTGTATATATATGCATATTTTTTCTCCCCTCCAACTTGATTATTTTCCCATGATATTTTTAATTTAGCTATGAATCTGGTGGAGCTAAAAAGATGCAGCTGAATGAATTTCGTCCCAGGGCTCGTACAAAGGTAAAGTTCGACGATATTGAATTGGGTTCCATGATTATGGTTAATCACAATATTGATCATCCTGAAGCTGTTGGCTTTTGGTATGATGGTATGTTAATGAAGAGAAAGAAAACCAGAACTTCAAAAGAGCTTATTGTCAGACTTTTCATTGGGTGAGTGCTCTTGTTTTTGTGCATGATTTAAGCCATAAAAATATTGTTGTTCTATTATAATAATTGTAAAACTGCCATTATTGTTTCATTTTGGAGTAATTATTGCATAATTATGTGTCCCAGAAATGGCTTATATTTGAATAGTGAATTTAAGTGTTGTGAATGTTATTTTAGTTTGGAACCCATTGTATTGGATTAACAAATATGATTTACACTGAAGTGCCAAAAAAACTAGGATGCTTCTCTAATACTGTGTTGGTCGTCCTCATGATCGGATGGCAGCAGCGCGACATTGCGTAGACTCCCAGCTCTCTGTAGTACTGTGGAGAGAGTGAACACCATGCTTTCTAAAGAGTGTCCCACAGTTCTGTGATAGTCGCCGGTGGAGGATTCCTGGCATTGATGGCATGTTGAACAGCATCCCAGATGTGTTTGATGGTGTTTAAATCCGGCAAACGAGAAGGCCAAGTCAGGATGCCAAATTGTGTGGAATGTTCTTCCGGCCATAATGAGTGACTGTGGACATATGCAGTGGCACATTGTCGTGTTGAAAGAGGATGCACCCGTCGGAGTGGTTGCATGACATGAATGGGTGCAAATGATCCCCAAGGATGGTTACATAGCCTCCACTGGTCAGAGGGGTTTGCAGACGTATAAGGTATCCTAATCCGTGCCAGCTTGAATCACACCACACCATAACAGAGCCACCATCAGCCTGCACTGTCCCTTGTGGCAGGCGGGATCCATTGCCTTATGGGGTTGTCATTACACCTGGAATCTGTCATCTTCCCGAAACAGTTGTTACCATAATTCGTCGGACCATGCTATGCATTTCCAGTGATCTTGCGTCCAATGACAGTGTTCCTGAGCCCAGGCGAGGTGCACAGATAGCCTTGGGCCGTTGGCTCTGGAACCCCACAAAACACGGAACATTACACTGTTCAAATGCTGATGCTACTACTGGCCCCATCATTGAATTGCACTGTGATTTGCTGCAATGTTACATGCCCGGGTGAATGTTACAATGCATGTCAGACACCACTGTTCATGATCGTCCAGGTCTCTTCTACGGCCACACCGGTCTTGCACCCTGGACTTTCCCTGAGCTTGTGTAGTACAGGTACACCTATGAAATTGTTGACCATGTAAATTCAAATTTCTTGGTAATTTCCGAGATGGAGTGACCCATCTCTTGGGCGCCAACTACCCTACCACGTCTGAAATCATTTAAATCCTGATAAGCTGCCATCTGAGCTTGCAGAGATATCTGTCTGTGAATATGTCCTTTGCGGACAGTACCATTTAGCGCATGGATGTGGTGACATGTAATAAAAATGGTACCACCCTTCCCAGTTTTTTCGGCACCTCAGAGTACATGTAATTCTTAAAAAAGTAACAAGTTTTTAACTTTACTGTTTTTTCTAGGGAGGAGTTGTTAAAATCATACTTGAGATGGTTTTGGGAAAAATAGAGAACTGAAAATAAAAAAAAATATATATGTAAAATTCTCTGAAGGGGTTTTTTCTGTTTTTTTAGAGTAGAAGTGTTCTGATGGGCCTGGGGTTCCCTGGGATATGTTGCTGAAATCACAGCTGATTCCAGACATCATTCTAAGTTTCCTCAGGTACTTTTACTTATCCCACTTCTGGGAGCCCTGTTGTAAAGGGTTGCTAAAATCATAACACCAATTTGTTACCATAACCTCTATGCCATTACATGAGCATTACAAATCTAGGGCCTTTCTATGCCTCCAAAATTTACACCTAAAACTGGGTAGTAGAGCAAGTCCACAATTAAAACAGTTCCCCAAATATATCGGGCTGATATCATCTGAAACTACTTCAGCACAGATTTAATTATCAGTACAATACTATAATCTTAGTCAGGATAATGTTTCTACTGGACATAGTTTGAATCTCTGGATCAAGTGCACCACATGAAGACACTATTAGTGCATTAGTAAAGCTGTATTAAATCACTATTAGTATATTAGTAAAGCTGTATTAAATCAAGTTTTCTGTTCATTATTAACTTAAGTCAGTCACACAACTCAGTTATCTGGATGCACAGATTTAACAAACACAAATAATGAGTAACTACACTGAAGAGCAATTGAATTAGAGACAGCTGGCATTATGCAAATGTGGCGCTGTGGTTCCCT
This sequence comes from Macrothele yani, assembly GCA_039090855.1. Lineage (NCBI taxonomy): Eukaryota > Metazoa > Arthropoda > Arachnida > Araneae > Macrothelidae > Macrothele > Macrothele yani. Next base: position 101,698,000 of record CM077023.1, read on the forward strand.
GTAAACGGAAACAACATGATGTATGCAGCGATCTGACAATATAAGGGGTGATGTGACGGGAATCAGTAAGAGTCGGACGCGGTATAGGTAAGACGAAGGATCTAAGCACATTTGATCGTGGGCAAATTGTCTGGGCCCGACGAATAGGTCACTCCATCTCGGAAGTCGTGCAGGCACTAGGATTTTCATGAACCACTGTGTCACGGGTGCACCGTGAGTAAATCGAATCCAGTAAAACCATCCCTGCAAGGGCCAACTGCCTGGACAACAGCGTGTGGATGAGCGGGGTCATCGTCGGCTAGCTCGCATTGTAACAGTGGATAGACGGGCCACAGTGTAAGAAATCACTCGGCAATTTAACGCTGGTGCACATAAACGTGTAAGCAGCCACACCATCCAGAACCATCTCCTCGCTATGGGGTACAGAAGCCATCGTCCCACGAGGGTACCACTGCTGACCGCACATCACAGGGTGCAAAGATTAGCACGGGCGCGGGAACATCGCCACTGGACCCTAGACATATGGAAAAATGTTGCCTGGACTGATGAGTCGAGATTCACGTTGGTACATGTGGATGGCAGGATACGAGTACGGCGCAAACCACGTGAAGCGATGGATCCTTCTTGCCAGCAGGGTACTGTTCATTCTCGTCTGGGGACTGTTTACATCGACTGAAATGGGACCCCTGGTACATGTGACATCGTCCCTCACAGGTCAACGTTACTGGGATATCCTGGACGACCATTTGCTCCCGTTTGTGCGTCTTCAACATCCCACTGGAGATCTCGTCCTGCAACAAGACAATGCACCGTGCTATCGCTCCCGAATTGTATCCGAATGGTTGGATGAACACTCCACAGACGTGACCTCGCTTCCTTGGCCAGCTAGTTTACCTGACCTTAATCCCATTGAGCACATCTGGGATGCCATCGAGAGAGATGTTCGAGGCTGTGACACCCCCTCCATCAAATTTTCGTGAACTGTGTAAGCTTGTTCAGGGATCGTGGATCCGTATGGCTTCCCAGCGCTTTCGGTGTCTTGTCGAGTCCATGCCGAGACGAATCGCCGCCGTCATCAGGGCGAAAGGTGGTGCTACACGTTACTAGACAGGTATCTCTAATTCAATTGCTCTTCAGTGTGCATATGAATGCAGTTAAATACAATGTAGGTTCAAAAAGTTCCTGGAAATTCCTCTTTTATGCAGAAAGCAATAACATTACTGTTATTTACATTGCATTTCCTTGGGAAGCTATACACTTTTCCCAACATCCATAAAGCTGTTTGAAGCACTCTTAAAATCCATTCTTTGGAAACCCCTTTAAGTGCCTATGTCGTGTTTCAATGCTATCCTCAGCACTTATGAATCATCGTCCATTTAGGGTAGATCTCAACCATGGAAACAAGTAAATATCGGGTGGTACTAAGTTAGGAGAATATAGAGGATGCTCCAGTGATGTCACATTGTGCTTTGCAAGATATTACAATACTTCATTGCAGGCGTATTGTCATGAAGAAGAAGCCAACTGTTCCCTGTCCATTTTTTTACCCATTGCAGGATGTTTAAAAAAAAAAAAAAAAAAGTAACTGATGAATGAAAAAAGCCCAAACAATAAATAAGCAGTCTCTGTTAGAAGCTCTCTCTCTCTCTCTTTCTCTCTCACACACACACACACACACACACACACACACTGTTGCTTAGAACATTGCTTTGATGAGACACACACACATAGTGATTCGGTTTCCTTTGTTGTTTGGGAGTGGAGAATGATGTGAACATTTCCAACTAATATTCCTACCTCTGACACTATTTCCTTCACAGTTTTTCTTCCGTTATGTTGGACAGTGTTGCATGCGTGCTTAATCTTTTTGGTAGTTGAAGAGGTACACAAGCACCCACCTCATTGACACTCACACAACCATTGGTGAAACTTGTGATTTATTCATTACATTTCACTGCATGCTTGCTGAAGCATGGCTAATGTCTCTGATGGCGAATTTTAAGGCAAAACACAAAATTTGATTTATGCATGTTGCTCAGTTACTGACATTTTCAATGTCACATTAATTACTAAATGTATGGTAAACAATGAAACTACTGGTGCTCCACACAAATAGGAAATGGGAAGATGCCACTAGCCACCAGACAACGTCATGGGAACTGCTAACCTTTTGAAACTGAAAAAAACCCCTGCACAATTCTTCATTCCTACTGTTTTTTCAATGCTATCCTCAGCACTTATGAATCATCGTCCATTTAGGGTAGATCTCAACCATGGAAACAAGTAAATATCGGGTGGTACTAAGTTAGGAGAATATAGAGGATGCTTCCAGGAACTTTTTGAACGGCAGTTAAATATACCTAGCAATTTGTCTTATTACAGGGTGCTCATCACTAAGAGTGGGCCTGCCAATAGGCATTGCTTCTACAAGGCATCACAGCCTTGTAAGCACCTGCTTTACAAATAGATATATACAGATATACCCAGTGATCTTGACAACTGCATCTACGGATGTATGCATATTGTTCCTATTCTCTGCTCCAGCAGTTCATTGCTTAACATGGTGGCTGCCTCTTTCAGCCAACATCTTCCACCACCAGCAGCTCAGCTGCACTTGGGGAAGACCTGAGAGTCATGTACTTGGCATCTCTTCAAGAGGAAGCTTTTGATTCCACCTGATAATTCAGTTTCAGAAAGCAAAGTTTTCTCCTTCCTAAAATTCTAAAATGGACTGTTCATAGTGGATTAAAGGGCATTCAATGAGAGAAGTATTTCAGTTTCAGTGCATTTTTATTTCTTATGCTGTTAATGTGGTGATGGCTTGTTTATGGATGTTTCTTCAATTTTAGTGATTTCATGGTCCCAGTCACCACTAGTTCCCAAGATCAGCAAAATTCCTTGTTTCCAATTTATACTTATTTTCAAAACTGTTTTCACACCAATGTACCTCCTAAAACTTTAGCAACAAGATGATATGTAAAATATTTTTAGCAAGTGTGGTAGTTTAGCTTAATACCCACATTACTGTTCCCCAAAAGTTATGCTGATTTTGTGATTTATTCCAGTTTTTTAATTTACAAAAAGGAAAAACAATTGCAAAAATCATATTTATGTGATAAATTTTCTTTTCAGCATTTTGTGGAAATTCTTGTGTGAAACTTGCCTTGAATGCGTGCAAAATTTGTTTTTTTTTTTTAGCTTTATTCTTATATGGGATGTTTTGCAATATCATAATGGACAGAAAGGCAAAAAGAACAAAAATTTCATTCGATGCTTTTTTAATATCACTTTAATTTTTTAGATTGGGTGTGGAAGCTTTAAGGAACCCTTTTTTCCGATGGCTGCTAAGTAAAGTTATTCATATACTAGTATTAAAGGAGTTATTCATATACTTGCATTTTTAAAGCTTATGGTTAAGGAATGCTGTGTGGATGTAAATTTTGCAGAATCAGTTTATTTTGACAGAAAAAACCTATTACCAGTCATGTGAATATTATGCTGTCATCTGAATATGAGTTGCAAAATAATAAAATTTGTTCTGACTTAAAAAAATAGAAAAAATACAGCAGCTTTCTATATGTTTTTAATAGCACTGATTTGCCTTTGCTTTAGGTAGTTTACTTGAGTCCAACAGCACATAAAATTTAAATTTATGTATAAAAAAGTTCAATAAATCATAGCATTTTAGAGTTGTTGTTTTTTTCAACAGAAATTTAATAACCTTAGTAGTAGCGGGTTCTAGTTTTATATGGATAGTACACGATTTTGTATCAGTATTATCAGTCTGTTAAATCATACAGGGGTGCTTATTTTCCGGAATATAAATTCCGGAAATTTTCGGCGTTTTTTTTTTTTTTTTACGGAAATTTTCTGCGTTGTACTCCTGGAATTTTCGGCGTTTTTATTTATTTATTTTTTTATTTTGTACCTTTCCCTGTTTTCCCTTGGTTGGTGGCCAAAGCAAACCTAAATTCCACTGGGAGTTGGGAAATCTGACTGCCAATCTACCCCCACAGAGGAGCAGGGAAACAGGTACACTCTGTGTCTACCCAATTCAGCTGGGAGAGATCCCCTCCCACCCCCACCCCACCTGATGTTATACCCCGCACGGGGATAACTGGTTTTCCAGTTATTTGGGGAGCGGCACCCCACGGCCCGAGCTGACCTTGTGACGGATCAATTTATCATTTCGTCTTGAACGATTATGTAGCCAAAGGGACACTGTTCAACCGGCTGCTGGGGGATGGCGTCCCCACGGCCCGAGCCGACATGTGCTATATGTGATGGTTTTCACATTTTTTGTTTTTTGTTTTTTTCACTTGACACGCTCCCGCCTCAGTTGTAGGCTGCTGAGGTTGTGATTATGCGCCAGCTCTGGATTATAGTTTCTCGTTTTCTATCCTGTTTTCTCCATTTTATGTTCCTTTTGTTTTTCCGAGCTGGTTAGCTAGACCTACCTTCACGTTTGCCGTGTGCGGTGACCCGCACCGGTGGGAAAGGGGATGCTGGAGGCTGCAGTATCTGGGGGCTGAGTTGTAGTTGTCTCCAGATGCCAACACTCCTCTTTGCCCTCTGCTTCACCCTAAACGGGAGGCTGGGAGCTAACCCACTTCTAGTCAGGAAGTCTGTGGCCGAGTGGCGTCTAGACTTCTAGCGGCTTGTCGTTCTGTTCGGCAGGGTGAGTTTGGGGGTAGGGTAGGCATGCCAAAGGGGTGTTCCCCGGGCACGGGGAAGTCTGGGTGCACGCCGAGCGTATGTCTGCCCTACCAACTAGCTATATCCGCTGACCATCCCTAGAGCCGTGTCCTGCGTACTCTTGGGCTTGCGGACCTCCGGCTCTCCCTCGTTGGGCTCGGTAGTGGGTGGGGAGGTCGGCGGACGAATCTTTTCTCTTCTTCATGGCAACACAAAGTGTTTCCCATGCTACCACTTTAAAGCGCCCTGTGGAGGATGGTACACCTTCCTCCACAAAGAAACTTGTCTCAACTCATTGCAGTGCTCTGTTTCTTTTAATAAAATCTGGTGACTCTTCACAGTCACTCAGTAGCAAGAGTCCTTTCTGGATCAACAAGGCTCTGCAGGCTGTTGCTGGCTCTCCAAAGAGTGTCAAGAAGCTCCCTTCAGGGGATCTTCTCGTGGAAACCTCTAATCCACGCCACAGTGCCACCTTGCTGGAAACGACCGTTTTGCTTGGCATTTCTGTTCAGGTTTCTCCCCATGGTTACCTCAATTCCTCTCGCGGTGTAGTCAACTCCCGCGACCTACTTGAATGTAGCGATGAGGAATTGCTGGAGGAACTTGGTAAACAGCATGTCATTGGGGTTCGGCGGATTCTTTTTAGGCGGGATGAGAAATCTCTTCCCTCCCGTAACATCATCCTAACTTTTGACTCCCCAACCCTGCCTACTTCCATCAAGGCAGGTTATTTACGGCTTGATGTTCGGCGGTATATCCCGTACCCCTTGCGATGTTTTAGGTGCCAGCATTACGGTCACTCCCAGCAGTCTTGCCGTAATGTTGCAAAGTGTGGTCGCTGTGGTTCCACAGAACACTCTTTGGCGGAATGCTCTGCAGAGTCTGATCATTGTGTCAACTGCGAAGGGTCTCATCCTGCTTCTTCTAAGCAGTGTCCAAAGTGGATAGAGTAACAGGCTATCCAACGCCTGAAAACAACTGAGCATCTCTCGTATCCCGAAGCTAGACGGCGGATCGCCCCTTTACAACCAGGCCGGCGGTCATATGCTTCAGTTGTGGTGCAGAAGGCTTCAGTGTCGGTCCAGACTGAGGTGATCATCCTAGCGCGGTGTCCTTATGATTTTGAGGACATCGTTGCTGCTGGATTGGAGACGCTGAAGTCTCGCCGCATTGCCTCCAAGGCGACATCAACATCGTCGCCTAAACCTTCCTCTATGCCGAAAACATCTTCTACCAGCACAGGGACCCAGGGCACTGCAAAGAAGAAGCCGGAAAAGGTAAAACCAGGCTCATCCTCCCCGAAACAGAGCAGGCAAAAACCACCTCTCAACACAGGGGGTAAACACAGCCCTGTGTTACCTCCAGACACTGCCGATGGATTGGAGGTGATGGACGACATGGAGTCCTTCTAGTCGTCTGTCTTTTTCATTCTTTCATTTCATTTTCTATTATGGCCACACTCATTCAGTGGAATTGCCGAGGTCTGCGATCACGCATTGATGATTTGAAAGGCTTACTGTCTTCGCACACACCTGTGTGCGTGTGTCTCCAGGAGACAAAGCTTCGCACGACGGACACTCCTTCGCTGCGGAGACATTCCCTTTTCCGCAAAGATCATCTAGACAGCGTTATCGCCTGCGGAAAAGTGGCCGTTGTTGTTCCTCATGGTATTCCTGTCACTGCAGTTGCCCTTCAGACGACTTTGCAGGCAGTGGCAGTGAGGCTATCTGTGAACACTCTGTACACGGTGTGTTCCATCTACATACCACCAGATGAAGCTTGTGAGCCTTTCGAATCTGGAAGATTTGGTCAACCAACTGCCGCCTCCTTTCTTCATCTTAGGGGATTTCAACGCACACAATCCGTTGTGGGGTTGTACCACTCGAGACTCCAGGGGCGGTGTTGTTGAGTCTCTTCTCTCCAACACGTCCCTCTGTCTCCACAACATGGGAGCTACTACTTATTTTCATGAACCCACCTGCTTGTACTCAGCCATTGATCTGTCTCTGAGTTCACCATCTTTATATCCTGACTGGTCCTGGAGCGTGTCTGGTAATCCCCTTGGCAGCGATCACTTTCCCATCTTTCTCCGTCTAGCATGTGGCGGGTACCGTTACCCTACTCGCCCTGCTAGATGGAATATTGATCGAGTCAAGTGGGACACATTCACGGCTTCAGCAGGTATTTCTCCTGCTATGGTGACCTCGGGTACGGTCAATGACGCTGTTGCGGCGGTAACGGATTGTATTGTGCAAGTGGCAGAACTTACCATCCCCAGGACGTCGACTAATCTTCCACGTTGCCCGAGACCTTGGTGGAATTCCACTTGCATGGCAGCTCGTCAGGCCCAACATCGGGCTTGGGGTAGGTTTCGTCGGTACCCCACCGACGCGAACCTACTTGCTTTCAAGAAAGCCAAGTCCTACGCGCGATTGGTTCGTAGGCGTAGTCAACGGGAGTCCTGGATACAATATGTATGCGGGATTAACACCAATGCCAACCATAAGATCGTTTGGGACAGGATCCGTAAGATTCGGGTACAGTACCCATCTGGGGAAATCTCCATTCTTGAGAGTGATGGAGGAACGGTTGCTGACGCTCAGGGTATTGCTGACTGTATGGGCGCCGCATTTTCTTCGGTGTCCAGCAGCAGCAATTACCCTGCTTCGTTCCGGCAGTTACAGCCGCGGCTTGAAAGGTCCAAGATTTCCTTTGGACCGTTTTCTTCCACAGATTATAACAGCCCGCTGACTGCCGTGGAGCTGAAGACCGCTCTGAATAGGTCCGGCCGGACATCTGTCGGACCAGATAACATCCATTACGAGATGCTGAAGCACCTTTCTCCGTCCTCTCTTGAATGTCTGCTAATCCTGTTTAACAGGATTTGGCAAGAGCATGTCTTTCCCCAAATCTTGGCACACTGCCATTGTCGTTCCTGTTCCCAAACCTGGTAAAGATCCCACCAACCCGTTGAACTACCGGCCAATTGCTATGATGAGCTGCCTTTGCAAGGTGCTCGAGCGCATCATTAATCTTCGTCTCATTTTTTATTTGGAGTTTCATCACATTTTTTCACCTCATCAGAGTGGATTTCGCAAATATCGATCCACCACCGATCATCATCTTCGCCTTGAGACATCTGTCAGGGAGGCATTTGTCTGGCGTCAGCACATGGTCTCCGTGTTCTTCGATATGGAGAAAGCCTATGACCGCACCTGGAGATACGGCTTTCTCCGTGATCTGCACGAGTGCGGATTGCGGGGAAACTTACCATCTTTCATCGCCGGATTTCTCCAGGAGCGGAGTTTCCGTGTGCGCGTCGGGTCGACCCTCTCTGCGATGTACCCACAAGAACAGGGTGTTCCTCAGGGCTCCGTTCTTTCCGTTACATTGTTCATCCTTCGTATCAACCATATTTTCCGACTGCTTCCTCCGACGGTTCGTGGAACCATGTACATGGATGATCTGCAGATCTCTTGCGCCTCTGTTAACATGCGCACCATCGAGAGACGGCTCCAGTCTGCCATTACCAAGATCTCTCACTGGGCTTCCCAAAATGGATTTGGCTTCTCGTCGCACCAGACCGTTTGCGTGCATTTTTGCCCCAAACGGGGTCTTCACTCCAGACCCCAGCCTCCGTCTGGGGTGTTCTACCATCCCTGTGGTGTCAAAAGCCAGGTTTCTTGGGCTAACTTTTGACCGAGCGCTCACCTTCCGGCCTCACATTCAGTCTTTGAAGGTGAAGTGCATGAAGTCATTGAGTATCCTGAAGGTCCTCTCTCGAACATCTGGGGGGGGGGCTGACAGGTGCTCAATGCTTCACATTTACCACTCTCTCATTCAGTCGAAGTTAGACTTCGGATGCATTACGTATGGTTCAGCACGTCCATCGGTTTTAAAGCCTTTGGACCCCGTCCATCACCAGGCATTGCGGCTATGTACTGGTGCTTTCCGTACCTCTCCCGTACATAGCCTGTATGCGGAGGCTCATGAGCCGCCGTTATGCATCCGTCGTAAGCAGCTCTCTCTTCAGTTTTATACAAAACTGATATCTCTTCCTGATCATCCACTCCATGGTTCCATCTTCCAACCGGACTGTGTCCGTTTGTTTTCCCACCGCCCCTCCTGTGTTCCGACGTTCGGGATTCGGATGTCTGCCATAGTGCGCGATGCTGGTCTCAACTGGTCTAGGATTGGTTTGACCACCTTTTTCAACCACCCTCCTTGGCAGCCCGTTCAAGCAACGGCTGACCTTTCTCTTTGTGTGTGGCCAAAGTCGTCCACTCCTGCTCTGGTGTACCAGCAGCTCTTTGCTGAAAAACTGTCTGTCTACCCGGATTTTGTGCCTGTGTTCACTGATGGCTCGAAATCCGGGGAAGTCGTTGGATCCGCTTTTGTGTGTGGCGATGCCTCACAAGCTGAGAGGCTTCCGCCTGAATCCACCGTCTTTTCGGCAGAGATGCGTGCGGTACACCTCGCTTTGTGCCACATAGTCTCGATCACATCGTCGCGCTATGGTTTGCTCTGATTCCCAGTCCGTCATCCAAGTTTTATCTTCTCCAGAGGACACGGACTCACCTGTCATCCGTGATGTCCGTCGTCTTCTTGGAACTTTGGAGAGTGATGGCTTCCTGGTCCGATTCTGTTGGGTTCCTGGCCATGTTGAGATCCGGGGTACCGAGCTGGCAGATCTCACTGCCAGGTCTGTTTCCGCCATGTTGCCAGCTCGGCTGCCACTGTCTTTCCGCGATTTTTAGACCTTTGATCCGGACATTTCTCATGGACGAGGGGCAGTCCCTGTGGTCTCAGCAGGACAGCAATAAGCTGCATACTATCAAACCACAGCTCGGACTATGGAAGTCTAGTTTGCGGAAGAACCGTCGTGAGGAAGTAGTTCTTGCACATCTTCGAATTGGGCACTGTCGTTTTACTCACCGCTTTTTGCTGTGTGGCGAGAGTGTCCCGGTGTGTGAGGCGTGCAACTGTCGTCTCACTGTCCTTCATGTTTTGTGTACTTGTGTTCGGTTTTGTGATCACTGTTTTCGTCATTTTCACTCTCATCTGTTGGACGAAGGAGCAGCTACGCTGCAAATTATTATTGGCGAAGCCTGCAACATGAAAGCAGTGTTTTCGTTTTTACACGAAATTGACTTTTTTAAAGTCATCTAGATTTTAACTTCGTCACTCTCATATTTCATTTTTACCACATCAGCCTGTTTTTAACCTTGTGTACGTTTTTTATTGATTATGTTTTGTTTTGATGTCTTTTGTTTGGTGCTTTTTGGCCAACTATGGCCCTTGCGCCATTAAAGTATATTAACCAACCAACCTGTTGTTATATTTGTCTTCTAAAAGTGTGTTAACTGTTTGCTTTCCTTTGTGGTTTGGTGCTGGGTTTGCCCAGAGCTACTCTAAACAGAAATTTCTCACCCCTTTCTTTTCCTGGCAGTACCCCTTTGCTCCTGCCCCACCCCAGGGCTTAGTGGCCCACCCACTCTGCCTGCTGCTTTTGACCTTCAAGACTTCTCATCAACACAGAATCTAGGGAGGATCTCCCTGCTGACTTTTGTTCACTCCCCCCTCCCTTTGGGATGCCTGCTGGTTGCTGCTCAGAAAATCTTTGTCATTGGTTTCAATGCACTCTTTGACCTTCTGGCTTTCTTAAAATGCAGAGAAATCTGAGTCCAGGATGTGGGTGACTGTCCCCTCTTCATCCCTCCCCCACCTGGCTTCAGTAGTATGGTAACGAGTTTACTGCACTCCTAAGTATTTCAACTTGTTCCTGCTTTATTGGACTGCTGCTGCATAGGGGACCACTGGTTATCCTTGCTGCTGCTGCTCCTCCTGGTGAAGTGCTATTCTACAGAATAGTTTCTGTTCCTGACATCGCATGTAATTTATGATAATGAAGTTTTTGAAAGATTCTGATGCTGAGCTCATAAAAGTTTTGGAAAAAGATATCCGCAATAAATATAGCTGGGATTGGCTTCAGAAGCAAGATGCCAATGCTGACGCCATTGGGATATGGTGTCAAAAAACTGATTCTCCTGGGGAATGTTTCTGCATTTGGTGCAACAAAAGCATTCGACATGAAAAGAATGGTGTAAAAGCATTGGTACGCCATTCCAATTCTTCACAACACAAATCTTCAAAAACATCTGTAAAGAGTTCAATGAACTTGTATTCTTATACGTCTGCAGAAAACCCTGCTGGTGATGAAAAGCCACTAGATCTAAGTACCCGTACAGTTAGATCAGAGGCAATGTTATGTTGATTCATAGCGGAACACTCTCTTTTCTATATACTTGGGTCTCAACTTATAAACTAGCCCAGACATTATCAAAGGACCCAAAGGCATTACAGGTGTTAAGTATGAATAGGTCAACTGTTGCATACAAAATGAGAGATGGCCTTGCTCGTACAATAAAAAACCAAATTGGCGATACCCTCAGACAGAGTCCCTTCTCATTAAATATTGATGAGAGCACAAGTCGGGCGAATTGTAGTGTCTTAACTATTCTTGCACAATATTTTTGCCCTGAGCAACAAGAAGTCTTAATGCAACATTTATCGTTGATTCAGCTTCACGTTTGTATTGCAGCCAATATTTACTCAAAAATAGTAAATTTAATAGAAGGAAATGATATTCCTTGGAGTAACCTAATCAGTCTCCTGATGAACTCGTGCAACACTATGAGGGGTAAAAAAAATGGTGTAGAAACATTAATTCGTAACAACAAAGCTCCACATCTACTTCATATTGATGGTGATAGCTGCCATACTGTTAACAACAGTGTAAAAAGATTCACTGCTTCTTTTAAAATGCACATTGAATCATTGTGTGACAACATTCACTTTGACTTGCTAAGTGTTGACAAAAGAGAACTATTTTTCAAAATCTGTACGATTTTGGGAATTCAAAAGCTCTCCCCGCTTTCACGACCAAACCATAGATGGCTGTGTGTGCTCCCAGCAGTTGAACGCATGATTTTGTTGTGGGGTGCTTTGCTAATCTTCTATTATTCTTGGATTGAAGATTCAGACAGAAATTTGTATAATTCTGATTTGGATAAAGTGTATGAGGAAAGAAAAATTAGTAATTCTTGTGTGTCCAAACTTGTGAAAATCCAAGATTCTTTGAAATCAAAAAGTTTAACAGGAATGGGAAAAGAAAGGAAGAATAAAATTATTGAAAGCCTTTTTGTGGTGCAAAAGAAAACATTACTCGAAATCCATCTGTACAAAGCTGTTCTGCCTATATTCAACGAATACATAAAGCTGTTTCACACCAAAAAACCTATGTTGCATAGATTGCATGTTGAACTTTTTGTGTTGATAAAGAAAATTTTATCATTTTTCATTAAACATGAAATAATCTCAAAGTGCAAAACTCACAAGGATCTTTTGAAAATAGATTTGAAGAGTGGCAATAATCACCTGCCAGACAAATTTATTATATAACCAGAAAACAAATTTCGCACGAGAAGTGATATATGCAAGAATTCAGCTGTCTACCAGTGCGATAAAACACCATACTATAAGTTGCAAATTAAAATCACTTTATTTACTATTTAAAAGTAGGTTAAAAAACTGACTAGCGCTTTCGGGGGATCCCGTTGTCCCCATCTACGGGTCCAAAGCACCACAAGGACACAATAGAGGCAGTCATTATATACAGATAAAAAATCCCCCCCCCCTTCCCGTACACCACGTCACCAACCTTTAAACAGAAAAAGGCGTACTAGTTATTAACAGCTGATATTACACTAAGTATAAAAAATTACAAATGACACTAGGGAAAAAGTGCAGATTAGCCATTGGACAAAGTCTCTGTCGGGGCAACCAATCTACGCCAAGGTTCCCGGTACATATGCGGGCAAGTCCAAATTACAACATCTGTCGCCATAAGCATGAATAAACAGGCTTTCGAAAAGGAAAACAGTACTTTTATTGAGATTTGTTTTCAGAATTTTCACATTTTCCCAATCTGGTGAGTAACCGCCCTGTGTGACAGCTAACGTAAAGGCAGTATGAGTAGTGCCAACTCGAAGCATGTACTGGTGTTCTCTCAGGCGGGTATTTAAGCACCTGAGAGTAGAAACTATATAACAATTCTCAGTAACATTCGGGTCTCCATGGATAAGAGGAATGCAGTATACCCCATGTTTCCTGAGGGTAGGAGTTCTGTCCCGGTCATTCCTGACCATATCAAAGATATTTCTGGTGCATAATCCAAAAGAGATGTCATGTCGCTGACAGATTTTTCTGAGTGTGGAGACTTATAGGAGGAAGGTGATCTACTTTACCTACAAATCTAGTTGTCCGAATTTCCCAGACAAAGTGGTGAAGTTCATTCTAGTAGATCTTAACAACTTCTGAAAAAATTGTTCCGGGTAGCCGAATTTGCGAGCCAAAGGCAAGGTTCTTGAAAGTTCTTCACGTCTTGCTTTGCCTGATGTAGAATGTGTATAAGCACGTTTAATCTAGAAGCGAAAAGCTGCAGATTTATGTTCTGGGAGGGTGAGATGAGTTGAACGGTATGATACAGGGGGTGAAAGTGGGTTTTCTATTAACAGAGTATTTGATCTGTTGAGTATTTAGGTTTCTACATAACAAGAAATCAAGGAAGGGTAACTTCCCATTTTGTTCAACTTCTTTGGTGAATTTTATTGTAAGATACTGTGATGATAAGCAAGAAATGAGATCATCAAGTTGGTGAATTGAATGTGGCCAGAAGACCAGCATATCGTCAACATACCTAAGAATTAATGAGGGTTGAAATGGATAATCATGCAAGACCTTGTCTTCCAGAAACTGCAAAAGTATTTCTGCCAGCACCGGAGAGAGTAGGGAACCCATGGGTGCACCCTCTTTCTGTTGATAGATTATATCCTCATATTTAAAATATGATCTTTTGGCTACTAATTTCAGAGCTGTGAGAATAGCATGTACTTCTAAATATGGAATAGAGTCTTCTTGCAATCAATCTGTCAGCAATGATGGAATGTACCGTGTCTAGTGGTACATTCGGGAAAAGCGATACCACATCCAGAGAGGCCATAATAAATCCAGTTTGTGGTGGGTCAAAGCCTTTAATACGTTCCAAAGCCTGTATGGAACTGTTAATTGATACATTAGAGTCCAAAGTGAGGGGTCTCAAATAAGTAGCCAGCACAGACTCAAGAGGCCTCGTAGGGCTAACACGGCCCGAGACTAATAATCTTAAGGGATGGTCTGGTTTATGTAATTTTAGCTTACCAAAAAGTTCTGGTACTCTGGGTCCAGTGGGAGGTTTCATTTTAGAGGATATTGAAACGGGAAGGAAACCCTGATTTCTGAGTTTACTAAATTAAATTGTTTTTTATACAGGATACCCAGTAAAAACTCCTTTCTCAGCCCCGTAACTGTCGAACGCCGACAGCTATAGCCATAAAAACGGTGTCTAGGCATAGTAAAGTGGCTATGCGCTATTCGATGAGACCGCTTACAGCGCCTCCTAGCGACAAAGTAAGGAGTTAGCTTGCCGATCTCAAAAACTATATGAGATACGGGAAAATAGTCAATTACAAAGTTGTAGAGCAGCATCGATTTAGTACAAAAAGACACCTTGCGCACATGAATGCTAAGAACAGAACGTGTACAACACTCGTTTGTTTGTTCGCGATGTCGAACACTGTTATGTCACGAAACACATTAGAAAGGAGATAATATCCCCTTCCGCAAAGCACTAGCTCGACTCGTGGCCCAGTGGTAGCGCGCGCTCTTCGCAAGCGATAGGACCTTGGTTCAATCCTCGTCGGGTCCATGCTATAGTCACTGTCTGTAAAAAATGAGTGGACTCGGTGGTGATGGTGACAATTCGTCTTGCATCGACTAACCAACTCAACTCAACCCGCGATTGGTATGCGAGTCGCATGCAATTTCTGGGATATGCAAATAAGTATGGAACGTAATACCTTTTCGGCAGGTAAAAAAGAGAGTTCCCGAGGTGTATGTCAAATCTTGCAGTCATGGAGAAATATTCCAATGATGAGTATTGCAAGATGTTGCTCCTATATGGTGAATGTGGTCGCAATGCAAGAAAGGTAGAACAGCTATATCATGAACGTTTACCTGCAGGACCGCATTCATCATGGAAGACCATCCTCAATGCTGTTAATAGGTTAAGAGAGATGGGCTGCGTGACCTACCGACCTCGATCCGGCAGACCAGCTTCTGTAGGCCGTCAAGTGCAACCAGAGGATGTCTTAGCATACGTCCTCAATAATCCTGAGAGCAGCGCAAGAAAGGTTAGTGTCGAGTGTGGCCTCTCAAAAAGCCGCGTATGGCAAATCCTGCGGCAATCAGGTGCTCATCCGTTCCATCCAACACTGTTGCAGGCACTACAGCAGGGGGTTGCTGAGTGACGTTACGACTGGTGTAACTACGTCATGAACAAATTAGAGGTCCAGCCAACGTTCCTTGCCGACATTATTTGGACAGATGAGGCGTGCTTTTGGCGTAATGGCGTCTACAGTAGGCAGAACAGCCATTACTGGGCGCTGGAAAATCTTACACGTTGTCTATCAGTTCGTCATCAGGTGCGGTGGTCCATTAATGTTTGGTGCGCCATTTTCAAGGACAACCTCATCGGACCTGTGTTTTACGAGGGTATGTTAACGGGAGCCCGATACTTGGAGCTTCTACAGTGCGTATTACCCGATCTTTGGACAAACTGCCGTTGCCTCAATTGCGGAATGTTTGGTTCCAACATGACGGTGCCCCTCCACACCAGCCAGGAAACGTAAGAAGGTACCTGGTCGAGATATTCGAGCAACAAATCATTGGCTATGGCGGTTGCATAGTAGAGTGGCCTGCACGCTCACCGGACCTCACCCCATTGGACTTCTTCCTGTGGGGCTACCTTAAAGAGCAGGTGTATCAGACCCCTCTGACGTCGTTGCAGGACCTTCGGCGCCGTATAACTGATGCTTGTTCCAGCGTGTCACCTGACATGCTGCAAACTGCAGCTTGAGATTCAATCTAGAGTCCAAATGTGTATTGTGACTGACAGAGAGTACATTGAGCACCGACAGTAAATGTGCCTAGTGACAACTAATTGCTCCTTTCTGACGCGTTTCGTGACATAACAGTGTTCGACATCGCGAACAAACAAACGAGCGTTGTACGCGTTCTATTCTTAGCATTCATGTGCGCTAGGTGTCTTTTCGTACTGAATCGATGCTGCTCTACAACTTTGTAATTGACTATTTTCCCGTGTCTCATATAGTTTTTGAGATCGGCACACTAACTCCTGACTTTGCCGCTAGGAGGCGCTGTAAGCGGCCTCATCGAAAAGCGCATAACCACTTTACTATACCTAGACACTGTTTTTTATGGCTATAGCTGTCAGCGTTCGAAAGTTATGGGGCTGAGAAAGGACTTTAGTGGGCATCCTGTATATGGTTGCTCTTATCAAGCACCTGGTTTCTGCTCCTGAAACCTCATGATTGATAAATTTGTGCTTGGTGAACTTAAGAACTTATGGGGTGGGGGGATTGGATTAGGGGAGCTGAAGTCACAACTTAACATATTGCAATTTCTTAAACATTTTTTCTGCACGTTAATAAAGTAAAACAATAACATCAGGCTGAAGAAATGCAACATATTAGAAATGATACCCTTAGATAGTTTTTATGAGTCTTCATAAATTTTCCTGGCTTTGTGCTTTGTACTATTCGATGCTTCGAGCAGTGCTGCACAAAACTAAATGTATACATGTAATCATTATGATTTATTTTTAAGTTATGGCATGAGAAATAGGCTTCAAATATCAACAAAAATTTACTTAGTCAACATCATTTATTAAATTATAGATTTGCATCAAACCTGCATATTTGATTTTCTTTTCACATGAAGTACATGCTTTTTTATTATTATTCTCTCAAAAGGTGGTTGTAAGATGTTTTTTATTTTATTTTACTTTCTATCACACATAGATAGTTCAGGAAACACAAGCTATTTTATGTTGAAAGCAAGCATGATAAATTTAAACATCCCAAAATTAAATCTGACAGCCACATAAGGTGGAATTTGAACCTTTTTTTGCTTATATGTAGTTGGTAGTGACTACTGTGTTTAAAAGTTCACTCACAAGGGATAATTGATAAGTATTGTTACAACATTCATAATTTGTCTACAGATAGAATGAAATGAGGTTTGAGACATTCTGTGAATAATTATCTGGCAGCACAGATACTTGTAACATGTAGCAAACAGCAGGTACAGTGGTGGAAGAGTTGCGCCGAAGTGCGCAAATGTTGAAGTCCTGCGCCATGCTGCTCCGAAATGCATAATTTTCATTGAATTGCGCCAAGCTTGCGCCAAAATATAGTACATTTTAAAAAAAAATCTGTTTTGATATACACTGCTGGCCACCCAAAATGCAACACCAAGAAGGAAGCATCCGATTGGCCTGAAATTTGCAGCATGCGTCGCCCACGAGAGGACATGCAAACGATTAGCATTGCAGGGCATATGCAAATCATGTGTGCCAGGCACGCCACCGAGAAGCACTATAAGAAGGGTGCACAGAAGGCGGGGTGTAAGTAGTGGAAGCGTGTTGTGCTGCCGGACCTGTGCATGGGAAGCTTCCTGATGCCTTGCCGCAGAATACGGCAGTCATTCCAGCACATTTCGGAGTTCGACAGAGGACGAATAGTGGCATATTGCGACAGCGGTTTATCGCACCGAGACATCGCTGCTCGTGTGGAACGACATCCAGCCACAGTGAGACGAGTATGGATTCAGTGGGTGCAGGAGGGAGGGACGAACGTGTCGACATGAGCGATTGGCGCAGCCACGGCACATCACCAAACGAGAGGACCGGCATAATGTGCGGCTGGCATTGACGGCTCACACCGCCACATCACGAACGTTAGCGCAGGAATTAGGGTATGTTGGGCAACAACCTGTGTCAGCACGTACCGTTCGACGTCATCTGCAGGAGCGGGAACTTGTCGCACGGTGGCCATTGCTCCGATTACCATTGACGTTACACCACCGGCGAGTGCGGCGGCAGTGGGCCGTTGAACGCCGCACCGCACCCTCTGGTATGCACCGCTGGTACACTCAACAGCCACCGCTGCATCTCCGACGTTTTGGAGCCTGTAGTCTTCCCTTACCTGCAGGTCCTGCCAACGGCCACATTTCAACAGGACAAATGCGCGCCCGCACGTGGCACGCATTGTGCAACAATTCTTCACGGCCCACCAGGTGTCACTGCTGCCATGTCCCGCCTGTTCTCCCGATATGTCGCCCATCGAACACGTCTGGCCGCTGATCGGCAACCGAGTGGCCCGGCAAGCACGACCCGCGGCTACGCCTGATGAACTGTGGCAACGTGTGGAAGCAGCCTGGACTGACATACCCTAAGCCCACATCCAAAGCCTCTTTCGTTCGATGCCGCTGCGAGTAGCGGCCGTTATTGCCAGCCATGGGGGCCACCCGAACTATTGATGTCTGTGTGTTCTGCAAGTCGCACGGGCCTGTAAGCTCAATCGTTTCATCTTTGTATCTGTTGTTATGTGTCAAGTAAATCTTTCTTTGCTATCTCGTGTCCTTCTTGATGCTGCATTTTGGGTGGCCAGTAGTGTGGAAATAAATTTCCTAACATCCTGAAATCTTAAAAAGCTCTCAAATCAATTTTAAAATGACTGTGATTAAATGATTATACATTTGGCGATTTTTTCCCCCAGGGGAATCCCCTGCATCTGCTCTGTTCTGTATAAACCTGTCAGCTACTTACATTCTCACCATCTATTTTTAGCTTCTCCGGTAGGGCCCCAGAATGCATTGCAATTGGCTTACTCTTCTTCTCAGTAGCAGAAACGGCGCGGAACGACGGCCGCCGCAGATTACTTTGAATTGCTTTTAGAAAGTTTCAAAAGTTTATATTATTTATTTCATATATTAAAAAAAAAAATCCTTACTATTTGCTGAACTCACCACGGGAGCAGAAACAGCACAACACCGTGACATCTGTCTCAGATTTTTGGAAAGGTGCGCAGCGCAGATAGTTTTTTTTTTTACTATTTCTTCGACATTAATTGTTTCTAGTCTTCCTTTAAATTTTAAAGCAAAGGAAGGGAACTCTTGGCCCAATTTTAACGTTGTATTCCCCTTCCAGACGTGAAGTTATATCGATTGATCACATAGGCAATTATTGTATTTCATTTTATTTTAATTTTCCTGTTTCCTTATTTTACAAACAGATAACTACAAGTTGACGAGACATGTTGCTTTCATTCAAAAATAAAGCTAGGAAGCGATGCTTTTGCACACTTTTAACGGCTTTTTCTTTTTGCACAACGTCCGTCTTACGCGGCATTCCAGGAGGTGACGGCCACAATTTTCCTTTTTTTTTGGTGTCCATATAATCTCATTTGTTAGATTTATGTTTTTTTTTTTGTTTTTTTTTACTAGACCAATATTTTTATAAAGCGTTTTCAGCGTTCTCTGCTTCGTTTTCGCGGCCGTCTGTGTTCCGGAACTTGACGTCCAACCAAATTTTTTTTTTTTTCTCTTCTTCTTTCAGATGGTTTCATCTCAGTTAAATTTCTGAAGCTTCTTTTTTTTATTTTTCAAAAATCATATTTTTACGCATTTTTTTATCGCCACTCCTCCGTTTTCATGGGCGTATTATGCAGCATTCCGGGAGCGGATGATCACAAATTTTCTGTTTTTAGCTTCCAGATAGCTTTGTTTTAGTTAGATTAAAGAAGTGTGTGTGTCCGGAAGTTGACATGGCAGGTTTTTTTTTTTATCTTTTTTTTTATTCTTCGAGATAGAGCTTTATCTTGGTAGATTGAGGTGAAAGTTGTGTGTGTGTGTGTGTGTGTGTGTGTGTGTGTGTGTGTGTGTGCGTGTGTGTGTGTGTGTGTGTTTACTAAAATCACATTTCTACCTTTTAAAATCGTATATTTAATGTCTCTTGTTGCACTTCCACGGTCGTATTACACAGCATTCCAATAGCTGACGATCACAATTTTTTTTCTTTTTAATTTTTTTTCAGATAATTTCATTTCAGATTGATGAGGGGAAGTTTTTTTTTCTTTTCTTTACAAGAACTCTTGCTTTATTTCTCACTTTAATTTTATTATTCTTGGGGTTTAATTATATCAGTGAAAATGCTCCCACCACATTTTAACAAATTCACTAAATTTTTCTTCATGAACTGCAGTCAATTCACAAAAGAGATTTCAAACAACATATATGATTGCTATCGTTCCCACACTTGACATGATCATTACGCTTACACAGCTGTCTGAATATCATCAGCTGATGAGGCCTCCAGTACAACAGAATTGCTGCAGGAAATAATAAGAGCACAATTGTATCAGGTGGAACATCCTTTAAAGGATGGAGTTGAAAGTTTAATCAATTAACTAAATGCAAAATAAAAAATCATTTTACAAATCTCAAATTTACTATTATATTGTTCATACTTCCTGATTATTTAAAAAAACACAATTCAAAAGCATTTAAGGGATGTTGTTTAAATTCTGAATAAAATAAAATATTTCTTTTTTTCTTATCAGGCAAAAGCTAGTTTGATTATTGCAACTAAATACTAATTTGTACAGTTATCAAAATCACAAATTTACCAGTTTTCTAAAATTTTGCTTTGTTGCGGTGCAGAATGATAAATTTTCTAGAAAAAATATTTAGGCTTCTCTTTATCTTGCAGACTGTTTTTAGCTTTTCCTTTCTACGCTGCAGACTCCTGAAAAAGATTCTGCTTCAGGGGTAGTATATATATCCCTGTTTAAATAATAAGTTTAGTTCTCCTATACACCAACCTTCATCATATGACTTAGACATGAAGATTTACTAGCATTAAATTGACAATTTTAAATAACATTTAGTAGCACAGTGATGTAGGATTATAACTATGAATCTCATTCAATGGAAAATGAAACAGCAAAGCTGTAATTAACTGATAAGTTATTAAATAGTTTTAATTTGTGAAAAAATGTTTTATATATAATTAATTTTTTTATCTTAACATTTTCGTTATATGCTAATTATTTTCGAAATTAGTTTACCAATGTGCCCATGAAAAGACTGTGATAGTTCAGAATTTTCACCTTTGAAAGCTAGTGATTTTGCATAATGTGAAATTAGAACTACCATTATTGTGTTATTGTGAGTAATCATGCTTGCAAATTTTGCTGTGTCTTTCCAAGTATTAATTGGTGCTGAAAAATATAGATTTTCCCCTCCAAACGCCGCTCAGGGTATCATTTTATTAACTGCTCCGAAATGTAGATTTTCTTGCTCCAGAGGCTACTCCAAAATGGGTAGTCTGCACTTCCACCACTGCAGGTATTTCATTGCGAATGAAAATGAAATATGCCCATGGCTACCAGCCATTGCGGTTGAAGCACTATGCTGTAATTGATTTTTTGGTGAAAGAAGGATTAGGTCTAGTAGATATTCATTGATGAATGGAAGGTTTGTTTGTGGTGGTAAATGTATTGAATTAGTACTGTCCATAATTTGGACTTAAAAACATGTAGTGATGGTAAGTAAGGCAAAGTGGATTTGTGTGACTGTGGTGGTAAGTGAAAAGTCTTAAATTGATAACATAACTGAAGAAAATCAGCAGATTATTCAGTAAAAATTTGTTGACACATTAAGAAAAAAAAAAAATTACAAATTCGTTAAATGTGGGATGTCAATAAATTCAGTGCAACAGAAATGGATTGATTGGATCTCTTCATCAGATCCGAAAACAACGAAAGGTAGTAAATTGAAAAAGACAGCCTTGTTACCTCTTGGGTAAAAGAAGTGTGGAGCACTATTCCACCAGAAGTGATTATGAAGTCCTTCAAAAAATGCTGCGTAAATAATGCTATAGATGTTACAGAAGATGATTTGATTTATGAAGCAGACAATAGGCACAATGATAAATCTGGTGACCAAGATGTTTATATTGACAATGCAAGTGCGGTGGAAGTGGGCTTACCAGAGTTATTTAGTCTCCAATAGTGAATTGGACTTTGAAGACTTCTAAGAAATTTGCATAATTTATTTCCATAAATGTTTCCCAAAATCTAAAGATTTGAGGGCAGTGTATATGCAGGTTAAGGATTTTCACCAATATTTATCTGTTAAAGTAGGGGTGGTGGTGGTGGTTTATACACGAGTATTTATGGTATATATCAGAAAGGGTTTGTTGGCATGTTAAGCAATATTTTGGTACAGGTGCAGCATAGTAAAACAAGATGTCGCACTTTGTGAATGCAATGAAGATAATTGAGGAGCTTGATCACACCCACACCATGCTTCCATATCTAGCTCAGATGTGGCACTATCTTTCAAAATTTAGAGAATGTTAGTGCTCATGACTGTGGATCCAGTGCAGAAATGGTTACAGATATGAAACCTCTCTGTGGGAAACACAAATATGGATTTCTTTTTGTTTTTAATAATGGATTTCTTTTCTTCTGCTAAGCTGTCACCTCTCCTTGCTTTGTTCAGTTGTGTGCAGCCTCTGTATGTCTTTTTAGTTAAGGTCAATGTCTCTGATCCATTAGTAAGAACTGGAAAAGAATGCATTGGTTAAACATTTTTGTTTTAAGACAGTGGTAAATTGCTCTTGAAAATTATAATGTTTCTTCCAAATGCAGTCATTCAAAGTTTTATATGCTGGTTAATTTCTTCTTGGATGTGATCCTCATTTGATATCTATTGTCCAAGATAAATGTTGGCATTCATTACTTCTACTTGCCCCTGTCATCAATTTTGTTTTCTGTAAGTTCATTTTTAATCCCTCTTTTTTTCTCTTGTCAGCAAGTTCCAGAATTTTACTCTACAGCTCTGAAGGGTACTTGCAAAAATCACTATGTCATCTGAAAAATGAAGGTGATTTAAATAATCTATTAATCCTTCATCCCCTTGTCTTCCAGTTCAATGATTGAAAGACATTCTGTAATGTGGCACTGAAGAGTTCCCTATCACTTTGTCCATGTTCATTTCGTCCACGTTCGCTTGGTCCAGTTCATTTTGTCCAACATACACTTTTCCCACTGTTCATTTCGTCCTCAGAAGGGATGGAATACCGTGGAAATTTTGTTTAGATGGAATTTTTGTTACCAGGCAGAAAAGTAAGGTCAGCGGAGAATGCTTACCATCGATTTTTTTTTCCTGTTTAAGATTTTCAATTAAATATATAGCGATTTTAAATGTTATTTAAAGTAAAACGAGAAACTGAACTTTGATGAGCTTTTTAACTCCTTTGTGTGGTATGATGTCGATCATTTTGACAAAAATCAAAGTTTATTCCAGTGGCGATAAATATGTTGGATTGAAAAGGAAAAGTTTAGACACCCTTTCTCCTTTATGTAAGAAAGTCTATTTTCCTTCTCTCACACCATCAATTCACAGTGAATATTAATCTTAACCTTTTTTTTTACAGCATTATGCTTTTATGGATTTTTTCTCACGTTAAATTGCTATGACATACACCAATGAGCCATTAATTACATTATGACCACCTACCTAATAAGCTGTAGGACTCCCTTTAGCTTGCAAAACAGCGGCCACTCGGTGAGGCATCGATTCGATGAGGTGGCGATAGGTATCCTGGTGTAACTGGTACCATAATGTCAACAGCAGGTCCTCCAGTTCCTGTACATTTTTTGGGTGGTGGTGATTTAGCGCGAACTCCGCTTTTCCAAGTCGAACCACAAATGTTCGATTGGGTTCACGTTGGGTAAATTTGGAGCCCAGGGCATTAACAGAAAGTCACCAGCGTGTTCCTTGAACCACTCCTTGACGATTCTGGCAGTGTGGCATGGCTCATTATCCTGTTGGTAATGGCCATCACCAGCAGGGAACACAGTTGCCATGAATGGGTGAACTTGGTCCGCAATGATGTTTACATACCTGACAGCTGACAGGGATTGTGCTATTGGGATTATGTGGTCTAATGTTTCCCAAGAAAACAGCTCTCACAGCATAACACCACCTCCGTCCTGTTTCTGCCCAACAGTGCATCCAGGTTCCATAGCCTCCATTGGTAATCGGCGTATCTGTGCTCGGCCGTCTACGTGATGCACCAGGAATCTTGATTCGTCAGACCAGGCCACTTTCTTCCAATCTCAATCTTGGGCCCATTTCATGCATTGTTGGCACTGGTGTGCAATGAGCATGGAAACCCGGCTCGTTCTTTGGCTACGCAGGCCCACGTGTAGAAGGCTGCGGTGAACTGTGTACTGTGACACATCACTGTGATCCTCACTGGTGTAGCAACTGGTGATTTGTAGCACTGTGGCCCTGCAGTCGCTGTGAACAATGCGCGACAGTCTTCGCTCCCGTCTGGTATTTAGCGAGCTGCAGACGACACACGGCTGGATGTCGGTTCGTCGTTTGGCCATCCGTGCATTACTTTTGATACGTAATCACTGCAGCGGCACGTGAATAACCTACAAGCCACGCCATTTCCGAGATCGTAGTTTACTAACAGGAAACCAGACCTTGGGTTGTATATATACTGCTCTGTGAACTTCACCTGCGCCACTGTTCGGTCTCCAAGCGCGCTCATTTCTCTAGGCTGGAAGTGGGCATAATGTAATGGCTCATTAGTGTATATAGAAAGCATTATAGTTCATTTGTATGAAAATTAGTAATACATAAATTACAAACAATTGTGACCTTCCACAGTAAAAGGGGGTACCGGCCGGCAATTTGTGTTTCGAGAAAAAGCCATTTATTTCGCAACACCATGCCACAACTCAGGTGAAAGAGGTCAATAGTGGCGCTGACTCTCAGACACAAAAATAAACACGGAATAGCGAGATCGCCACCCGCTAATCTCTACCAGACGATTATCCCTCTTTGGCTTTTCCCAGAATGCAATGCGCGAACATGATGTTTGTAGACCTGCTGTTGGTCTGTTATACATGAGTAGACTTCAGCATGTTAGATTTAGTGTTATTTAACTCAGAATGAGTGATTTTTTCAGTTAGTGTGGGAATTTTTCAGTAAGAGGTAATAATTTTTATGGTAAAAGATAATAATAATACTGTTGACATTCTGAGTGGTGGACCTGAAGTCATTGAGCCCTCAGGTTTATCACCAGCCAGGAAATGGTATTAGTATGAAAAGGTGGCACCACTTTGTTCATCAAAACTTAGTGCAAGCATCTCCTGCCCTAAACCACTCACACAAAATCCAAAGAAAGGTGTTCAAAACAAACAGACCTCAGCAATAGTGACCCTCTACCTTCAACCTGCAGTGAAGTGCCTCTCGCTGATAAAAGTACAAGAAAACGAAAATGTGGACAGTGCTCCAGTTGTTTTCATGATAAAAGGACATGTCCTGATCTGAAGTTGTCACACAGAAACTTGTGTTTGTTTAAAGCAAATTAATTGTATGCATGTCCAACTATTGACAAAATTTTTTCCGCTAGAATGTAATGTTAATACATGTCATTTTCAAATGTTTTAAGCATTAAATCAATTTTTCTGTCATTACAGCTGGATTTCCTGAAACCTAAAAGTATGTAGAATCATAACATATTGATATCTAAAAATGCCTTTATTGACCCCTGTACCCCTATTACTATGGAGGGTCACAATTAACAATCAAAATAAAAAATATATATACTGAGAAGCAAAGTATTGTATGAAAACAATATACAAGATTTATTTCAAAATATTAAGATTTTTGTAAAATTTTGATTTATGTCATAGTTATTGACATTGTATCACACTAAAGAGTTAAAAAGCTCTTCAAAGTTCAGTTGCTCGTATTACTTTAAATAACATTAAAAATCATTATATTTTAATCGAAAAACTTAAACAGGAAAAAAAAATCACATGTAAGCAATGTCAGCTGACCTTTTTTTGTACCGAGTAACAAAAATTCCATTAAAAGAGAAACTTTCCAAGGTATTCCATCTATTCTGAGGACGGAATGAATGTGGACAAAGTGAACACAGACAAAGTGATCCGTCACTGCATTAAAGCACTTGGGAGGTACAGTGCCACATTTTCTCACTCCGTTTGCACTTGCATTTTCATAGATGTTATAATCAATGTTTGCATCTTTTCAATAGTACAGGATTTCAAATTCATTATATGCTAATGGTTTCACAGAATCAAAAACCTTTTCACAATCAATAAAAGCCATATATACACAGAAGTGCCAAAAGTCATGCGATATGTACAATGATGTAAGTCCTCCTCTAGCCTGGCGAAGTGCAGCAACTCGACGTGGCATCGATTTCACAAGGGGCCGGAAGACTTCTGGAGAGATGTTAAGCCATGCTGTTTGAATAGCCAACCACTGTTCTCTGGTATTTGTAGGTGCAGGATATTAGGTGTGAATGGACCTTTCCACCACTTCCCATAAGTGCGCTATTGGGTTCATGTTAGGCAAACGTGGTGGCCACACCATCCGTTGGAACTGTCCAGAACGCTCCTCGAGCCAGTTCTGGACAACTTGGGCCCGATAACATGGTGCATTGTCAGCCTGAAAAATCCGATCGTTGTTGGGGTACATGAAGTCCATGAAGGGCTGCAAATGGTCACCCAGCAGCGCAATAAAGCGATTACCGGTTAATGGCGTGTTTATGAGGACTAGAGGAGCCAAACCGGGCCACGTAAAGATACCTCACACATGTATGGAACCACCACCGTCTTGCACAGTGCCTTGTTGACAGCTTGGGTTCTGCGCCACACCCGGACTCTACCATCAGCTCTTAACAACTGGTAGTGTGATTCATCGAACCACATGTTGCCAGTCTTCTAGGGTTCAATACCATGTTCACAAGCCCAGGTGAGGCTGTGTCCGATGTTGTGGTGTTAACGAAGGCACTCTGGTGGGTCTTGCTGCTCCCATACCTCATGGACGCTAAATTACGCTGCGCTGACCTGATGGATATGTCTGGTACCTCCTGCATTGAATGTGGATGTTATTTTAGCCAGTGTTGCTTGTCAGCATGGATTGGTCAGATGCCGCTGATCACTATCATTCAGCACCCGTCACTGCGCTGTCCGTGGTGGGTAGTAATGCCTTCCATGAGGTATTCTCGGTACACACATGACACCGTGGATCAAGGAATGTTAAATGTTTGCACAACTTTGAATGTCCCATCCATCTGGCGCCCACTACCATGCTTCGTTCAAACTCCGATAATTCATGTCAGCTTGCCATAATTGTACTGGTGGTTGTGGAACCTGACTCATGAGATTACACCTCACAACTGATAAAAATCGTGATGTGCGTCGAAGCCTTTATATGACGGCAGCACCACTTAAAAATTTACGTACTGCTATCCCATGACTTTTGACACTTCAGTGTATAGTGGGAGTTCATATTCATTCACCATTAAGCAATGTTCCTGTACCTTAGTGAAGATTTTGTGACCAACTGATAGGAAGAGACTTGTCAACCAAGGGAACAGTCTGAATCCAGCTTGTTCCCTTGGTTAAGATGTGTCCAGTGTTTCCATTAAACAATGACCCTATACCTCAGTGAAGATTTCGTGAACAACTGATAGAAGGCTGTTGGGTCTGCAGTTCCTGAGACCCTTAAGCTCTCATTTTCTATGTAGCAGGATCATTGTAGCATTGTTCCACTCCTCGGGAATCTCCCTTTCATTGAGTCATTTAGTGAAAATGTGGGTGAGTGTAGTTTTTATTTCTTCACTGGCTTCCTGTGCAATGTCCACAGCAATTCCATCTTCCCATGGAGCTCTTCCCAGTTTCATGATTTGTTATTCGGTAAACAGAATTCACAAATAGTATTAGAAGAATGCTTGTAAATATACGATGTCATCGCTCTGTCCTCGTTATTTTATAAACAACGAATAGCAACTGAAAAATTGTGGCTTCACAGTACAGTAAACCCCCTTTTTCAGTTGCTAACAATTTTTCAGATGCTATTCGTTGTTTATAAAATAACGTGGACAGAGCGATGACATCTTATATTTACATTATCTCCACGTATTTAAAATATAATTACCAGAGGAATGCTTGGATCTTGATGCTGCTTACATAATGCATATAAATGTTAGTATAATGCTTAAAACACTGCATCATTTTAAACCAGAAATATTATTGTAGAAGGAATGATCTTGATGTCCAGTGTTTCCTCCATACATTGTTAAGTTCAGTATTTGCAAATACAGAGGAATTAGTTGTCTGTGATTCTTCACTTTAGTAGTTTAAAAAGTATAACTGAATCTAATTGTTGAAGTTAAAAATGTTATTTTTTCCCCTTTGTTCTTGGCTTAAATCCATGAGTTTGAAATCAATGAAATGATTTTTATGTATAGCAAGGACAGAGTGCCAAAGGACGACTGCTATATTTTCAATGTGGATGATGTCTTTGCCATAGAGAAGCACAAACTCTTAAGTGAGCAGGATCTCAAGCCTTCTGAAAGTCCTATTGCCAGTAGTAAGTATTTTGATACATCATTTAGTGGTCTGGAATTTTGTACTGAGCTATGATGTGTTGATAGTCATTGTTTAACAGAATTTTTTTAACAAAAGCTTATTGAACTATGTAAATCCTTTACCATAGTGACTTCAGGTCATCCTTTACAATGTTATTAAAATTGTCCATGCGTAGCTATTAGATCATACACCCATGAGCCATTCCATTATGACCACCTCCAGCTGAGAGAAATGAGCATGCCTGTAGGCCGAACGGTGGTGGAGGTGAAGTTCACAGAGCAATATATATATAAAACCCGACGACCGTCTTTCGGTTAGTAGAGTGCTCGAGTCAGAGTGGGAAAAGCTGCCAATGTATCGTATCGGAGTTTGATAAAGGACAAATTGTGATGGCATGGCGCCTCGGAATTACGATCTCAGAAACGGCGTGGCTTGTGGGTTGTTCCCGTGCCGCTGTAGTGAGTGCATACAAAAGTGGTGTACAGATGGCCAAACGACAAACCGCCGTCCCGCCGTGTGTGTCGTCCGCAGCTCACTGATGCCAGAGGAGAGCGCAGGCTGTTGCGCATTGTTCATGGCGACTGCAGGGCCACAGTGCTACAAATCACCTGCTGTTACACTAGTGAGGATCAGGGTGATGTGTTACAGCACACAGTTCATCACAGCCTTCTGCTCATGGGCCTGCGTAGCCGAAGACCCAGCCGGGTCCCCATGCTCATTGCACGTCATCACCAACAGCGCATGAAATGGGCCCAAGATCGAGATTGAACCGTGGATGATTGGAAGAAAGTGGCCTGGTCTGACGAATCAAGATTCACGTAGACGACCTAGTGCGGATATGCCAATTACCAAGAGAGGCTATGGCACGTTGATGCACATTTTTGGTCGGAAACAAGGTGGTGGTGATATACTGTGGACTATGTTTTCTTGTGACACTTTAGGCCCCATTATTCCAATAGCACAATCCCTGACAGCTGTCTGGTACCTAAACATCGTTGCGCACCAAGTTCACCCATTCATGGCAACTGTGTTCCCTGCTGGTGATGGCCATTTACCAACAGGATAATGTGCCATGCCACACTGCCAGAATCATCAAGGAGTGGTTCAAGAAACATGCTGGTGACTTTCTGTTAATGCCCTGGCCTCCAAATTCACCTGACATGAACCCAATCAAACATTTGTGGTTCGACTTGAAAAAGTGGGTGCGCACTAAATCCCTACCATCCCGAAATGTACAGAAACTGGAGGACATGCTGTTGACATTATGGTACCAGATACCCCAGGATACCTATCGCCACCGTATCAAATTGATGTCTCTCTTTACGGATGAGATCCGATTTAGTCTGACGAGCGATTCTGGACGTATACACATCTGAAGAGAGCAGGGAACACACAATCACACCTCCAACATCATCGAAAGGGACCGGTTTGGAGGTGGCGGAGTTCTCGTTAGGGGCGGTATCATGCTTGGTAGCCGTACTGACCTCCACATCTTCCAAGGAGGTTCAGTCACTGGTGTCCGCTATTATACCGAGGTTCTCCTGCCTCACGTGCGTCTGTTTAGAGGTGCTGTGGGCCCTGAGTTCCTCTTCATGGACAACAATGCTACACCTCATCGTACAGTGGCTGTCGCAGAGCTGTTGGAGAGTGATGAAGATATTCAACGCATGAATTGGCTCTCAAGGTCCCCGGACCTAAATCCAATCGAACACGTGTGGGACCTTCTCGGGAGACGCTTGGCAGCACGTCACCAGCCGCCAGCAATGATTCCGCAGCTGCGATTGGCGCTGCAAGAGGAATGGATCACGATGCCTCAACAGCTCCTTGACAACCTTGTCCTCAGCATGGACAGACGTTGCAAATCCTGCAACACAGTCAGGGATGATCATATCCCCTACTAAAAACTGGATTTTTCTTGGCAGCCGTCTGTCACATGGACGTTTCTGTCTTCTGTCCATTTGTGCTCGAAGCTACCTTTTCAATAAAGTGCCTTTGTATCCTTTGGATTCCTTGTTTGGACGGTTTTGCTCACTTGTCCCATATTCTTATATCTTGGGGATCTTATGGTATGATTTGAGTTGATGTGGAGCACTTCTGCACGACGTTACATTAAAAACCGTCTCTTCCTTAATTTTTGCACGCCAGTGTAGTATCTTAATATACAAAAGTAGTAAGAAAATTAGGTGCCTTTCATGAAATAAATCTTTTGTAAGCCACCTGTATATGTAATAAAACGTCAACGTTTTTCTTACTTGTAACATTATATATGATTTACAAATATTGTTTTCAGCATTTAAGCAGAATTTGTTTCAAAGTCTGTTGCCAGAAAAGATTTCCAAATTATTAGATGCGTCCATGTTACGTCTGTAGGTTTTTAAACAAGATTTTGATTCTGAAAGATGTGGGGCATATAAAATTTTATTATTTTTCAAGTTAGACCCTCTGCGTACCATCAATTCATTTGGACTCTGTTTAGATAGTAGGAAAGTATACTTATTTCTCTAATAGCATTTTGTTTTTAAAGAATCAGGGAAAACAAAAAGTCACTCTTCTATTCCTTTTGCTTTTCTCCTCTTATAGTGATATGGCTTCATATATTTTGTATCCAAATTTGTTTGAGCATGCATTTGTTTATTATTATAATTTTTTTTCTTTCTCTGGGAAATACGTTATGATAATTCACCATGTTCATTAAGACTAAGTAGCTCCTGCCAGAAGAGAAATAAAAGTTGTGATCCAGTGCATGCTGCAAAATCATTTCGGAAAAAAGAAACAGCATTGATTCTTCTCATTTTACACAGTTTTGTGTTCCTTGTTTTTCAGCACAACAATAATCCCAAGGCTAGGTGCTTCGTAACATTCCCAATGCTGTGTAACACTTTAGGCAAGAGTTCATGCTTCTCAAATTCTGTTGTGAAACTGATAAACCTCCTGTTAGTACAAAGTCGTTGATCAGAATTTCATAGATATTGAAGTATAATTTTAATTCAAAGTTTTGCGTTACTTGAGCCGTTATCAAAATAACTTAAAAGACAAGGTTAAATAACAAAGTTGTAATAGTGATTGAAAAATACTTTCATCATAACATAAACAACAGTATTTAATACAATTAAAATTCATCTTTCAGCTTTTATGCGAGATGAAAGATTTGCTTTGGCCAATAACTAATCACTGTTGTTATGCCAAGCAGCAGCAGCAGGAAAGAAAAATTAGAAATGGTGTATGTGATTTTCACATAGTTTGCACTACCCCTGGAATCCTGGAAAAGTCCTTAAATTTTATGTAGATGTGGTATACAGTATATTGTAGCATTCGTTATAATATTAATCAAATTTACGTGGTACAATAATTAGGTATAATTTGAGTGGATGCCTAGAATGGAGAAGATAGTAAAATAATAATAGTTATGTACCTAATATTTGAAGAAAGAAAAGAGCCACTCTGACATGGATTTGATGGGTTTCTTAGAAAAGAACCAACCAGGTATTTTTAAGTGGGCAGCAAGGTATACAAACCTGTACCCTGGTGAGAGTGCAGGTATACTGCATAGGTCTCTTTCTCACTTTCTTATCTGCAAAACTGATAATAACATCCTCAAAAACAAGTTTGCATGTCAAGTACTTTCTATATTGTTAAAAATAATAATAACTATTAGTAAAAAAAGAAGTTCAACAATGATTCAGTCCTTTCTAAAAGCAATTGTTAAGAAGTTAGCTCCTGTTAAGCAGGGGTATGTTGCCATGTGTGATTAATCAGGCTCTGCTTGCTTTTCCTTTTCTTTGCATTGACTTTGGTGAACAAGGCACCTTTCATGCCATCTGGAGCTTCTTCACGTATGATGGGAATCCATCACGAAGCAAACAGCAATGTTCAAACCTTTTCTTATCGGGCCGCCGTGTGTCGACGATGTCGCACATTGGCGAATTCGCATCTACTGCTATCTGTCAGCAGTAATGATGTTCGAACAGGTTTTGATCAGTACGATTCCAAAATTGTAAATCGTTCCAAGTCATGATAAAGGCTGCTGCATGTTTCTGCGCTGTGACTGCAATCTCCGGGATCTCGAGAATTTGCCGCAGTCTAGGAAGTAGTTGACAGGTATTTAGCACGTCTTTGTAAAACAGATCGCGCGTATGTTATCGGTTTGCCCGTCCGTCTGTGGACATCATATCTCTGCAACTATTAGTCTGATTTAAAAAATTCTTTTTGCGGTGGCTAGATTGAAATGTAAGAATGATGATCCTTTGTTTTGCCCCCTCCCCAGTTTTTCGGATGCACAACTTCACCGCTAGAGGGCGTAAATGAAGATATCGAATTTAAAATTCATTTTATTGCATATATAATTGCTTCTAAATATCCGATTGAAAAAATTCGTTCTTCCTTTTGATGCCATTTATAACGAAGACTATTTTAGGCACAGTTTCTTTTTCAAGTAATGCATAGATCTTCTTCCACTAGGGGCGCAAAGGTAAATTGTGTTTCCCCCACTATCTCAGCTTCTAAAAGTCTGATTTGAAAAATTGTTCTTGCATCAGAAACAGCTTCTCATGGGAAATCTTTTGTATACAATAACTAATTTTTAGTAAGGAACAGTTTCGCCACTAGGGGGCATAAGTGTTTATTTCTGTTAATGATGTATTTGCAGCAAAATCTGAGCTTCTAAAAGAGTAGAGTGAGAAATTCCTTTCATGGACCCAGGCTACACACCTTGGAAAGCTTTTTGAGATACATATACATCTACGCCCTTGGCTGGAAAACTTGCTCAAAATAGCACATAGTTTTCCCGCCAGGGGCGTAGATGTATATCTTATTTTTGTCAATATCTCTGCTTCTAAGAGTACAATTTGAAAAATTATTTCTTTGTTACAGATCGTTTCTGGTGCGAAATGTTTCTGATATAGTTTCATGTAAAGGTAACTTGCGTTTCCCCTGATATCTCTGCTTCTAAAACTCCGATTTGAAAAATTCTTTCTGCATCGGATACTGCTCATGATGAGAAATATTTTGCATATTATTTCAAAATTTTGATAAAGAATGGTTTGGCCACCAGGCGGCGTAAGCATTAATTTCTGCTTCCGATGTATTTGCAGCAAAATCCGAGTTTCTGAAAAAGTTGACTGAAGAAATTCTTTCTTGGAGTGATACTGTTCATGGAAAATGTTTTGAGAACACCTCCCGCTTAAAATAGCGCATAGTTTTCCCTCCAGGGGCGCAGATATATATCTTATTTTTGTCAATATCCCTGCTTCTAAGAGTCTGATTTAAAAAATTCTTTCTTTTTTTGGAGAGTGTTTCTGTTGCGAAATGTTTCTCATATAATTTCAAATTTTTCTTAATGCACAAGTCTGCCACTAGAGGTCGTAAGCTCACATTTCCGTTTACAGCAATATCTGCAGGACTAAAAACCCAATATAAAAAAAATCTTTTTAGGTCAGAGACTACTAATACGAAAACTGTGTGTATTTTCTTTCCAAAATAATGCCCTATTCTTCTGCTAGGGGGCGCCAATAGTTAATCTCTTTTTCTTAATATCTCTGCTTCTAAATGTACGATTTAAGAAATTCTTTCAACACCAGATGCCATTTACCTTGTGAAACAGTTTAGGTTATTATTTGAGGAGTTTTATAGTTCACAGTTCTGTTGCTTGGTGGTATTTGTGTACTTCTGCTTGCAGCTGTATCTCTGCTTCAAAAAATTCTATTGAGATTTTGTTTCCCTACTGTTTGCCATTCTCCACAATAGAGATGGGGTACATTATCCTCTTTAAACAATGCATAGATTTCCCGCTAGGGTGCATAAAGTCAATACCTTTTTTTCACTGTCTCTTCTTCTGGGAGACGTATTTGAAAAGTTATTTTTCCTTAGCGTAGCTTTTCCCATGCATATTTTTCGACTTTCCCATTATTCAAGATTCTTCCACTAGCAGGTGTAGAGTTATATCATGTTTCTTTCTTTATTTCTCTCTTTTAACTGTTCAATTTGAAAATCTGTTTGTCTCCGATAACTTCCTTCTACTGTGAGAAACTTTTTGTGCACAGTTTGTTAATTTTTGTTACATACTTTTTAGCTGCTGGTGGTAGTAAGTAACTATTTCTATTTTTGGATGTTTTGTCAATTAAAGAAATCCAGTTGATATTTTTTTAACTGGTTGCATTGACTTTGAATAACTTTGATAAATTTAATTCACATCATAAAAGATTCAAAGGGGCGTGCTCATTACAACCGAATATTTGATGTCATGTTTTTTGTTTTCTTTTTTGTTCACATTATAGCAAAACAGTATAAAGAGATGTATGGGCCTTTAAAATTACATCTGTATAATTTTCTGAATGTCAGTCAGCGCACTTCCACTCTAAGAAAAAGTTATTGGAATAGGCTGAAGAAGCTAATGCAATATAAACAGAAATTAAAGCAGCATACACATGCACACACAAACTCAACTGTGGAGTTAAAGCTATGTCATACATTGCATTTGGATTGTTAAAGCTCTTCATTAGTGCCCTGGGGGATAAATGTTATCCGATGGGGAAGTATTTGATTTAGATAACTTTTTAAGTTTTATTTGTGTACAGTAATACCGAGCCTTACATATGTCCACTTCATGCATGTTTGTTATAATGTATGTACATACAACATTTTTACCCATTCCTGACATAACTTATCAACACCACGCTGAACATTTCCACAAATTGGAAGCTGCATACTTTGAAGTCTAGAAATCTTTGTTTATGGCACGCTTGTTTCTAGCTTCCCTGATCGGAAAAGGGGAAATTCTCATTGGTATTGCTTTTTTATTGATTTACTAAGGGCATTCTTGTAAAAATGTCTTCCCATAAAAGAAAAAGTGGTGCTGAAAGTGAAATAATGGTAAAATGTCACAGAAATCCATAAAATTACAAGAAAAAGTGGACATAATAAATATGAAGCTGGTGAGTCAATAACTAAACTTTCAAATGCTGTGAAATGGTCCCAGCCACCACACATATTCAACAGACCACACACCCTTATGTAATTTTCTTTTCTTTTGGCTACTAACAAAAACACCTTAAGTTTGACCTATGGATCAAGGAGCTATTGCCACTTTTGAATCTTGTTATTTATCGCATCATGATCTGAAGACAGCTTATTTTAGTAACAGTTAGTAAAGACAAGACAGCTGTTAAACAGTTTAAGTCGTGATTATAATATTTTGCATGCAGTATCACAGGAGCTTCGATAGTGCATGGAAAATGATGACACGGTAATGCATGGTTGGACTTCGACATAAACTTTTTGTCCACAATTTGTGACTGATTTGAAAGGATTTGAACCAACTGTTAGATTTATAATATTTTTCAAGAAATTCTCCAGCTACCTGAAAAGCTTGATTTGAAAACTGATGATGTGAAAGAATTGTCAGCCTCACACAATGAAAGTCTTAGCACTGAGGGCTTGATTAAACTGGAAACATGGTCAAGGAAAGTGGCTCATAAGAAGATTCAGTTGAATAAACTACTAAAGAAAACCTACACTAACAAACATTCTCGATAAAACTTTCAAAATCATAGAACAGCTTGTAAATAAGTGTGGTCCTAATTGAGTGCAGTTTTTCAGTTTTGTATCTGTTTGGATACTTTGTGCAAAAGTGTGAAGCTTGTTTTGAATAGCATTTATTTGCTAAGTAAATTGTTTTATCAAAAATTAAAATAAATTGCTATTAATTTTAATTGTTGATAACAGTCTAAACCTTTATAATGTACTTCCTATACTTGCTTAACATACTTTTTTGTAACATGGTTTCCCAGTTATAAGAAATTTTTCATAGTAGAATATTTTGAGTTTTTTACTAAATGCAAGCTTATTGGTAAAAAAATTGCTAATTTATTTTAACTTTTTAGAAATCATTTTATACACTCAATTTACCCTGTTAATTTCTTAATTACATAATCAGATTTTGTATTTAATTAATTAAAATGGCCAAACTCCTACACTATTGACAGAAAGAATCGTCGATAAAACTTAGCTTTAGGGTCAAGAAATGTCCCGTAAAAGTCAAGGAAAGGTCAAGAAATTGTTTCCTGAAAATGGTAGACACCCGGGGTAGCTTTCGGTCGTCCTACCACCTTGATCATCCGTGATCGACTGGATGGGCTGGTTTCCAGAACTACAATTTGAAGTTGGGGTGTTGGAAATGTTGCCAGATTTTAGAAGAGAGATCAAAATAAATCGAATTTGGTAATCTAAATCTAAAAGCCACGATCTCCATGCTAGAAGCAGCAGTTCACCGTTCTAAACCAGAAGCTCAACCAATCCTCCGTGCCAAGGCAGCACTAAAAGTGGAAAAGAAACCCCAGAAGTATTCTTTCTCATTCCTCAAAGAAATCAGCAATCTAATGTATGAAAAGGATCTTGCAATCTGTAAAGCTGATAAAACTGGCTGCCCTGTCATTTATCTCCAAAACTGTTCTCAATGAAAAAGCTGAATCATTCCTCTCAACTTCAAATTGCAAGGTTCTAAAATCTGATACCACCCCCAAACTTAAAACTGCAGTTGAAAGACTCAACAAGAAACCCACCCTAAAAACATTTCTTGGAGATTTTACACCACCACCATATTTCCAAACTCTGCGCTTATTCTTCCAGATTAAACTCCATAAAACTGATTTCCCTCTTTGACCACTCGTGGAATATACTTTCTCTCCCACCCATATCCTTGAAAGGAGGATTGTGGGAAAATGTAAGCATTTCACCCCCAGCCATCCTTTGTCAATTTCCTCCACTAAAGAGTTCATTAAAAAACTCCCTCCTAGCATTGAACCCTTTAAGAAAATGTTCACTCTGGATGTAGTCTCTCTCTTCCCTTCAGTCCGTCTTTTCCACTCTCATATGCTGCTAGTACAATTGCTCAAAGAAAACCAATCACTCTGTGGCCCACTAACAAAAGACCTGTATGACTGCCTTCGAACTCTGAGCAATCTTAATTATTTCAAGTTCAACAACAAATACTACTGTCGGCAAGTAGGACTTCACCTTTCTCTCTCCACTTCTGGCTGAAGTTTTCATGCAACATATCGAAAAAAAAACATAGTCATGGAACACAATCTACAACCTTCCATTTGGCTTCGATATGTTGATATTTTTATAATTTGACCACACAATAGAACTGACCTTGAATCTCTTCTTGAAAAGATTTCCCTAAAGTTCCCATCAATAAAAGTCACTATCAATGAAGAATCACAGCAAGGCATTGACTTCTTGGATGTCCATCTGACAAGGCAAGGGAATCATCTCAACAGATCTGTCTACAGAAAACCCTCTGCAGTAGCAAACATAATCTCATTTTCATCCCACTCCCAACTGCTCACAAATTTGAAACCTTAAAAACTTATGTTAATCGTGCCAGGATTGTCTGCAATACTGAACTTCCTTCAATGAAGAAATTGACACCGTAAAGAAAATTGCTGAAGGCCATCAGTTCCCACTTTCTACAATTGAAAAATTTCTTCAAAATTCCCATTTGAAAAATCTGTCTGCTCTCTCACCAATACTAATGGAAAAACCACCATTCATTGGTTCCATCCCTTTCCATGGATCCTTTTCTTATAAGATGTGTAAACTTTTCAAAACTATGGGCTACATTTTCACAGAGAAGCCAAACCCTTCTGTAATAATGTGGCTGCTTAAAGACAGGGATCCTGTCTCACCCCTGGATACCCCTGGAGTTTATGCTATTCCCATTTCAACTTCCTCTGGTCCCTCGGTGTATATTGAAAGCACATACCGAAACATCAATACAAGACTTGGTGAACACAAAAAAAAAAAAAAAAAAAAAGTTTCCGATGGTCTTCCAAAGATAGCTTTATCTGCACTAACCCTTGAAGACACCTGCATTTCCCATTTGGAAAAAACTAAAAAAAGTTGCCCTATTCATCAACAAAGCATCTCTGCATTTCCAAGAAAGCATTGAAATTTTGTTCACCAAAAACTGCAATTCAGAGACCCCTCACCAAATCCCATTTTTTGCACATACCGAAACATCAATACAAGACTTGGTGAACACAAAAAAAAAAAAAAAGTTTCCGATGGTCTTCCAAAGATAGCTTTATCTGCACTAACCCTTGAAGACACCTGCATTTCCCATTTGGAAAAAACTAAAAAAAGTTGCCCTATTCATCAACAAAGCATCTCTGCATTTCCAAGAAAGCATTGAAATTTTGTTCACCAAAAACTGCAATTCAGAGACCCCTCACCAAATCCCATTTATTTGGATCTCCCTTCTAAAATCTGGCATCATTTCCAACACCCCAACATCAAATTGTAGTTCTGGCAACCAGCCCATCCAGTCAATCACGAGTCATCAAGGTCGTAGGACGACTGAAAGCTACCGTTAAACGAACCTTTTACCATACATGACTGTGTGTTTTTGCTTGTTTTCTATGTTTATGTGTTATTGTCGCGTGAAGCCTGAGTTTAAACCATAATGGGCCCTTGTTGTTGTCATGTATGCCAATGATGCCCAGGCGCTCCGGTTGCGCAGTGTTCTTCAGTGATGGCTTCTGACCAAGCGTCCGAGATTGGTCCTGGTAAGGTATGGCTGTTTTGTTTATCTCATGGCACTGGCTCTCTCCCTTCCCTGGAACCAGTGGCCCTAAATTAGGGGCAGGTAACTGCTTATAGCCCATCGAGTTGCTCTCAATGGTCGTTAAACTCCCTAAGCAAAACAACAACAAAAATTGTTATCCAGAGGAGCGTCCTGCAGAGGCAAACTCATCTCTCACCATGATCGTCGGCCATCATCCTGCCCTGCCAATGAAATTAAATACGATAAATGTAGAAAGAGCAAATAGCTTAACAAAAATAATTGGTTTCACCTGTGTTTACATTAATAAAAATAATTGCATTGCCTTTGAAAGTAAACTGATATGTTCATTTCAAAATCCTGAAATATTCGTAACTGTGCACAAATATTAATGTAATTGAAAATAGTTTTGTAACTGAAACTCACAAAAGGATATTGTTTAATGATGTTCTCTCTCTCTCTCTCTCTCTCTCTCTCTCTCTCTCTCTCTCTCTCTCTCTCTCTCTCTCTCTCTCTCTCTCTCTCTCTCTCTCTCTCTCTCTCTCCTTTTTTACTTTATATTCATATAAAATGCACAAAACCATGATGTTTATTTCATATGCGTAATATGTTTTGCGCCTCCCCGGTGGTGCAGTGGTCTAAGTGATGGCTTCTGATCATTTGTCCGAAAGGGGCCCGAGTTCGAATCCCGGTGAGGCATGGATGGTGTGTTTGTCTTACGGCACTGGCTCTCTCCCTTCCCTGGAGCCAGTGACCCTAAATTAGGGACGGGCGACTGCTTACAACCCATTGAGTTGCTTACTGTGATCGTTAAACCTCCAAAAAAAAAAAAAAAAAAATGTGTTTTGCAGATTTTGGAATTGCACATGGTTATACCAAAACATTTTCCATGTATCGTTTTATTTAAATTTCCATAAATTGAGAACTTGTTATTTTAGGTAAAAGTGAATGGCAATGTTTAGATTTAATTTTGTTTTAAATATGTTTATGTTGAAAAATCAATTTGCAGGTTTTTCACATGTATCAATCAATTTTTATTAATTGTGCTGCTTTATATATTGTAGTCATGACTTTAATGTACATTTAGAGTTGTTTCAAAATTGCTCAAGTTTTTTGTGTGTGGAAGGTGGGATGATGCCCATAATCGGTTACATGTTCTAAATTTTGATTTTAGCTGTTTTCCTCATTATCCCATTTTAGATTTTGATTTAGTTATAGCCACCAAACATGAAACATCAAATTAACTTTCTAAGTATTATTTGTAAATGGTAACTGGAATTTTATTTATTTTCATTTTTAGGAATACTATCGCCACAGTGTGATCGCTGCAATGATCACCCTAAAAGGAAATGTAAATTTTGCGGTTGTCACATATGTGGAGGAAAGGAGAATCCCCAGTTACAGGTTTTATGTGATGAATGTGACCTTCCATATCATATTGGATGTCTTAAGCCACCACTGCCTGCGATTCCAGATAGTGTGGAATGGTTTGTTTTTGAACTGACATTATATATAAATATATATGTAACTTTTTGTTGTATTTGCACTCGGCATTTTTATGTATTTGGAAAGTATTAGGGGTATGCAAAAGTTTCCTCCGCCCCCGCTAGTGGGTGCTGTAGGGGTCTAACCGGCCGGCGGCCCATGCTGTCAGTTCGTACATGAAGCCAAGCATGGCGGTCGATAAAGTTCATTTGTGGCACTGTTTGTTATTCATG
Organism: Macrothele yani; assembly: GCA_039090855.1. Classification (NCBI taxonomy): domain Eukaryota; kingdom Metazoa; phylum Arthropoda; class Arachnida; order Araneae; family Macrothelidae; genus Macrothele; species Macrothele yani. The sequence continues at coordinate 101,738,418 of CM077023.1, forward strand.
CTTAATTTAGGGAAAAGTGAGAATGAAGCATGCGGTTCAATATGTCAGGCGTATGGTGAAATGGTTATGGGTGAGCGAACGTGTTGAGAATGGTTTGCCAGGTTTAAGAAAGGTGATCTAAGCTTGGAAGACAAGCCACATGCAGGTAGACCGCAGGAACTTGCAGACGAGGAGCTGGAATCGCTTTTGCAAGAGGATGCCACACAGTCAACCATGCAACTGGTGAAACGTTTGAAAGTGGCTCAGTCGATGGTAGTACGGCGTCTTACAAGCCTTGAGGAAGATCCAGAAGATTGGTAAATCGGTTCTGCATATTTTAACAGAGCGTAATATTGGTCAACGATTGGGCATCTGCTACCGAAAAATCAACTCCATTACGGAAAAATTTCTTTCTATTAAGCTCACTAAATCTAAGAAAGTAAACAACAAAATTGATTTCCTGGATGTCTCCATCTGCAGAAACTCTGATCTCTCCATCACTCCTTCCATCTATCGTAAACCTTCTGCTGCCACCAACACCATTCCCTTCGAATCATTCACTTTTGATCTCTACAAACTCGCAGCATTGAAGTCTTGCATCCACAGGGCTCATAGCATTTGCAACACCCAACTTTCTCTTCAAGAAGAATTCTCCAGAATTTCTACAATAGCCCTCTCCCATGGTTTCCCTGCTCATACAGACAACTCCCTCATACAGAAATACGTAGACAAATTGAAAATTGAATGCCTCCATCCTCAAAAGAAAAAACCCCGAAATTCTCCCGGTCTGTTCCTTACCACCGTTCCTATGCTTATAAGTTAAAAATTCTTTTCATAAGTTTGGGTTACCGTCTTGCCATTAAATCCGTCCCCTCCCCCAAGCATCTTGAAACTTCTGCAAAGTGATGGGGACAGAGTTGAAAATCTGGAACTTCCAGGAGTTTACTGCATTCCTATTTCTTCTTCCACAGGTGATAACTTATACATTGGAAGCACATACAGGAGCATTAACCACAGAATTTTGGAACATAAGAAAGATGTTTTGAAAGCCAACCCAAATACAGCCTTGTCTATTTTGACAATGGAAGACACTTCTGCATTTCCCCGCTGGAACGTAGCAAAATGTATTGCTTCTTTTGACAGTCGACTTGCCCTCCGCTACCGGGAAAGCCTAGAAATTCTTTTCAACTCAAAGACTTGTAATTCCGAATCTCCTCTCTACATCGCGATGATCTGGAGATCGATTCTAAGATCTGGCAACAAAAATTCAATTGTAGAATCTGGAAACAACCTAAGACAAGGTCGAAAGCTCCCAACTTACGAACTTCATTGTAAAAGTTCATTCTCTTAACGTAACTAGCGTGATCGACTTACCTTTATTTGTTATTGGAAAGATAAATTTCTATAGTCTATCAATGCAAATCTCTACATAGATATGCTGCAAAATTTTGCTGTGCTGCATGTCAAACACCTTTAGCCAGATACCATCTTGTTTCCTAGTGGGGGAACTTGGTGCAAGATGGTATCTGGCAGCAAGCTCCCCAACTAGGAAACTAATGTTCATGACTACTTGCATACCTGCCAAGTTTTATGGTTTATCAGTAAAGTTTACAGAAATTGTACGTCTATTACAGTTATTTTTTGGATAACATATTTTAGAATTCCTTTTATTTGTTTTTTTATCCCATGTTAGTGTAATTTAAAAACAATAAGTGTCTTCAAGTACCACAGCACCTATGTATTCTCATTTACCTGATCAATTTTTCTACCACTTTTGCGTGTCACCTACCCTGTCTGCTTGCATCCCAAGGGGAAAGACCCTATAAAAACGCTCTAAGATTACGATTGGCTGTAACTGCCGGAAGAGAGAGAGAGAGAGAGAGAGAGAGAGAGAGAGAGAGAGAGAGAGAAAGAGAGAGGGGGGTAAAAATTAGAAGTCTCACATATAAGACATGAAATTGCATTTTTTAAAGGTATCCTAATCTGTTGGCACAAAAATTTAAAATCAAAACCTCAGTTTAAGTTAAAGTGAAAAGTTATTGCTATAATATACCGCAATAATTTCGCAGTTACAAATAAAGTTTTAGTGCAAAGTAATCGAGGTAGTTGCCTTCAATGCACGATCTGCATTGAAGGCAACTACCTCGATTACTTTGGACTATTTCTGCACGAATTTGAATTCTCCTAAAATTTTAGTGTATGTAGCCTAATGGTAGTGTACTAATGTGATAATTATGTATCGATTGCATTTTAATCGCTGTAAGTGTTGAATAGTGCCAAATATCCTAAATGTAGCATAAGAAGTCGATTAAAGTCAACAAACCATTTTTATAATAATCATGATTCTAATCGGTATGCTCGATATATCAGCCAGTCTAACATATCGATTAAACGTTCACTTACATTGTTTTATGGATTTCAGTTCTTGAAAGTTGGCAGGTCTGCTACTTGGGTACTGTGTTCCAGGATGCTGGATTAACTGAGATGGCCCAGTTCCATGGATAGTGAGTTAAAGTACCTAAAGGAACAGATTGTGAGCACCATTGCTGCTGTTGATATGGATTAATTTGAATAAACATGGTGAAAAATTGAGTATAGGTTGGACATCTTCCATGCAACTAACGGGGTACACATAGGAGTGTATTAGTTTATATCAGGGGTGGCCAAACGGTCGATCACGAGCTCTTGTGTGGTCAATCGTTTGTTTTTATTGTGCTGGCATATGCTGTTCCACACGAACTGCCTGAGACCAAATGATAGAACGAATCAGTCGGACTTCCCTCCCCAACCCTAACCTCTGCGCATGGTCATCGCTCATCTGCAGTTTGTCACATGAGGCATATTGTTATCTCCCGCTGTGCTAGTTGTTAAATGCAACGCCTACACTTACAGGAAGGCCGATCTGTCAACATTCTTATTTGTGCATAAAAATTAGTTTACTTATTGAGTGCAGATGTAAGTTAAGTTATTAAGCTTTGTGTACATATTAAAAATGAGTGGGGCTAAGAAACCGTAAATGTATCATTTCCACACTGAACCTGAGGAAGTTTTATTTCTTCAATGTTTCGTGACAGTGTTTGTGTTTAATATGTCGGGCTTCAGTTGCTATTCCTAAAAAAGGAAATCTAGAAAGACATTTTTCGAGTGTGCATAAGTCATACCAAAATGATTATCGTACTAACAGTGAACTGAAAAAAATTAAACTTAAGGAATTGAAAGCTCAATTAAAAGCACAACAGTTAACATTTTGCTACGCCTATGAAACAATCAAAAGCAGCGGCCGTGGCTTCGTTTCGAATTACTTGTGTTTTGATCAAACATAAAAAACCCTTCTAGAACGGGGAAAATGGTAAAAGAAGCTTTTATAAGGCTAATACAGTTTTATTTGACAAATTTAAAAATAAAAGTGACATAATAAGTTCAAAATAAGGAACTGCTGCTTTCACATCAAACTGTCACGCAACACACTGAAACTATGAATGATAATGTGAATCAACAACTGGACAAAGACTTGCAAATTTGTTCTTTCTTCTCTCCACAATTTGACGAATCAGCAGATGTAGTTGACACAGCTAAACTAATTGTATTTGTATGAATGTTATTCCCGGGCATGACGACCAAAGAAGAATTTCTCACCATCCCTGCTATCAAAGGAACAACTGGGCGGGGGGATATATTTAATATACAGGGTGTTCCCAAATTCATGTGACAAACAATGCGGGGTGATATTGCACATAAAGACAAATAAATTTTGCAGTGGAACAAACATAGGGTGGCACTCCGCTCCTAGTGCCCGGAAAATGTTTAATTCCATCTCTATAGTATCTGTCAACAATATAATTGTGACGGACGCAATACTGTTTCACGCGTTATTCAAGAAGGCGATTACCCGCGGGAGCATGTGATATGTAACGAAATACATTAAAACGTTATATTTTCAATTATGTAATTCAGGGGTAGACAAAACCAAGGCGCTCGGTCACCGCGGTGACTGAAAATAAATGGCTGGCACCTAAGATTTTAGTGTAACAGCATTATTTTTTTTCAAATCAGTTTCAAAAAAAAAAAAAAAAAAAAAAGTAACAACCTGGAAGCATCCAACACTTTCACAAAAATATAATAATAATAACAATTCTGTATTTTGACTAATGCAGCAACTTTCTGTTGCCACATTTTGTGGGCTCAGGGATATCGTTATTAGAATTTCCCGTCCCAAGTCTGCTGGTATCTATCGGTGACAAACATTGGGTGCAGGGGCAATAAGGTTGAATGACAGTAAAAGTATGCTCTGCTACATTCTCCACCCTCAGCGGTCGACTGGTGCAACAAAACATCTTTACACCGGCCTGTTAGGGTATGTTATTCTTTTATTTCGGATTTTTGATGCGTTCGGATTGGAGGACGATTTGCTTCCACTTTCCGTCTCATCATTCCATACGTCTGGCTTTTAGATCAAAAGACAGTTTCCTCCTGTGTTTACAAGAAAGGTCTCTGGGTCAACCTTTTAACAACACAGTGAGGTGCCGTATTTATCTCTTCCAAATTTTCAATTAAAAGATCTTAATTTTTTACAGATGTGAGATGTCGTAACTGAGTCATACAAGGTTATCTTGCTAATTTCACTACAATCAAATGAAAACTTTTTGAATTGCGCTTAACAATTTTTATTATGACATTCAGAGCAGAAAACTGCCGTCGTACAAAATTGAAAACGTGATTAAAAATTTTAGTATCTAGTTTTCACAATTTTTTATCCATTTCGCATGAAAGTTGGTGGGCCTGTTCCTTTTAACAATTTATGAAGTTCGCTAAATTTGCAGCCAGTTTTGTCGAAATTTCACGAAGATAGAAAATCATATTTTTTACCCCAGTAGCTTACCATAGATGTTTCTCAGTCAACATTGCGCTCCCGTTTAAACAAGGAAGTTTCTGCAAACCCCTTCCTCCCCCACTCTCCATCCAGTTCACAGCTGTGATGCAACATTCCCTGCGCTGAAGCCGTCAACCTACTGACCGTTGCTATGACATCTCTCTTTGTGACCAGCTTTGTAGTTTGCCCCCCCCTCTCTCTCTCTCTCTCTCTCTCTCTCTCTCTCTCTCACACACACACACACACACACACACACACACGCACACACACACACACACACACACACACACACACACACACACACACACACACACACACACGCACGCACGGGGCGGCTTCCATAGCCAATCCTGCAGTGCAAGTTGCTATTTTTAGTGAAAAGTTTTAATCAATTTAATCAAAACTCGCTGTTGTATTTTATTTTTTATAACTACATGTGGAGTGTACAGCCTTTGTAGTTTTGCCTGGAGCTTCTGCCTTCTAGTTCCTTGTTGTGATAATTTGAGGTTTCAAATAAAATGAAACGTGCAAATATGAGTCAGGGCCTTACTCAACCAAGTAAAAAACAGGGTCGACTTACAGATTTCTTTAGAAATAATGCCAAGCATATTGATTCTCCCAGGGAAATCAGTGCTGGTCGTAAAACCAGTATTGCTGGGCAGCCAACAACAAAAACAGTGCATCCACTATTGAAGAAAACAACTCTGCTGGTGAATCACTAATTTCTGATGTTTCCATATCTGGTAAAGGCAAACAAAAATTCCAGGAATAGTGGCTCAAACAACTACTGTGGCTACAATACCAGAATGGAATAGCAAAATGTTTGGTGTGCAATGTTTCCTGACATTGCAGATAAGACATCAGGATCAAGAGTTATAAATGGATTTTCAGGCATAGTTAAACTGGAAACATTCAAAAAGCATGGTAAGTCAGCCCCACATGTCAGCCCCACATGTCAGATGTGAGGAAGCAAAACATGCCCAAAGTAATCCACAAAATGCACCTTTAGCAAAATGTGTGAAAAAAATTGATGAAAACATACTTACTGCAATGCTTGCAAACCCTTTTTACAGCAGCATATCACATTGCAAATAATAATAGACCGTACACAGACTTTAACGACCTGATAGCATTGTTAAGTAAACTTAATGTTACCAATTTAGGCCAATATACAAATGAAAAAAACAGTGCCAAGAATTTATTGCATATATTGCTTCAGTTCTTTGAGATGATTTATTGTTGGAAATCAGAGAAAGCTCTTATGTAAGCATCTTATTTGATGGATAAATCTGATGAGGAAAAACTTATACTCTATGTTCGGTTTATTAGGTAGGAGAAAGTGAAGGGAACATTTCTCTCCATTATCTCATTAGACAATGCAACAAGTGCTGGTTATTTGGAAGCCATCAAGAAGGGATTACTGCATTTGGGACTTGAAGAATTGTTAACCAGCAGTACTTTAGTGGGAATAGGAACTGATGGAGCAGCCACTATGATTGGTATACACAATGGGTTAGTAGCTAAGATGTCCCAGAAACTAGACTGTGTTGTAAGTGTTCACTGTGTTGCACACCAATTGCAGCTGACAGACCTTCATTCAGTTAAGAACATAAAATATATAGAAGAATTAGACTTAATAATATGCAAGATATACAAGTTATATCGCCATTCTGCAAAACGATTACGGGAACTGAATGAAATTTCAGAGTTGCTAGAGTGTGAAATATCAAAATTACAGTATTTACACCAAGTAAGATGGGTGGCTAGTAAAATTGGTGCCCTAAATGCTGTAGTTAAAGATTGGAAATGTCTTGTGATACATTAGGAGAGTATTGCTCAAAGGAAAGGTGAAGAGGGAAGTGTTGCTAAAGGCATTTTGAAAAAAAATCCAAAACTTAAGATTTGTTATAACAATTCATTTCTTACTTGACTACCTTAACATTTTCAAGAAACTTTCCCTTATTTTCAAGAGACAAGATCTTATTTTAAGTCAAGTATTAGTGCATGTAAGGAAAGCCACCAGTTCATTGGAGCAACCTTAAGAACACCAGTGGCACAATGGAAACCAAATTCATTTCGAATGTAACACTTGCTGGAATGTACCAAGATGTGCAGTTGACAAATGTTACAGACAAGTGCTTTGCCTCTGATAAAGAAAATCTCCTCAGCAGCGGCATTAAATTTCTTCAAGAAAGATTTCTGAAACAGCAAGACATTCAATGTGCTACTGGTGTTTTTGATACATTATCATGGCCATCAGGGAAACATTTGGAAAACTATGGAGATGAGGAAATAAAAACCCTTGCCAGTTACTTCTTTAAACGCCTTAATATTAATGAAGATGGCATAGACTCACTACTAAGTGAATGGTATGAGTTCAAGGTGTTAGGGCAAGGCCTGAATTTCAGTGAGCTGCTAAAAAGTCCCTCACTGCGGAATCCCGATTTCCTATTCTGATTAAGTTGCTCAGTATTGTGTCAACAATACCAGTCTCAACTTCATCTTGTGAATGAGGCTTCAGTGCCATGAACCTAATGAAACATGAACTGTGCACCAAACTTGTGGTAAAGAATTAAAATAACTTGTTCGAATGGACCTTCAATCCAAGACTTTGAGCCAGAAAAGGCTATTGACCGCTGGTATTTCAGCGCAAAAACACAAAGACATATGTAGTGTTGACGCTGTGGTGCATTGTGGTGCATAATTACACTGAAGAGCAATTGAATTGGAAACAGCTGGCGTTATACAAATGTGGCACTGTGGGCGGCCCTGTAAACGGAAACGGCATGACGTATGCAGCGTTCCGACAATATAAGGGGTGATGCGACGGGAATCAGTAAGAGTCTGACGCAGTATGGGTAAGACGAATGATCTAAGCGCATTTGATCGTGGGCAAATTGTCGGGTCCTGACGAATGGGTCACTCCATCTCGGAAGTTGTTCAGGTACTGGGATTTTCACGAGCCACTGTGTGTGCATCGAATCCGGTAAAACCATCCCTGCAAGGGCCAACTGCCGTGGACAACAGCGTGTGGATGAGCGGGGTCATCGTCAGCTAGTTCGCATTGTAACAGCGAATAGACGGGCCACAGTGCAAGAAATCACTCGGCAATTTAACGCTGGTGCGCAAAAACGTGTAAGCAGTCACACCATCCAGAACCATCTTCTCGCTATGGGGTACAGAAGCCATCGTCCCATGAGGGTACCGCTGCTGACCACACATCACAGGTTGCAAAAATTAGCATGGGCACGGTAACATCGCCACTGGACCCTAGACATGTGGAAAAATGTTGCCTGGACTGATGAGTTGAGATTCAAGTTGGTACATGCGGATGGCAGGATACGAGTATGGCGCAAACTACATGAAGCGATGGATCCTTCTTGCCAGCAGGGTACTCTTCAAGCTGGTGGGGGTGGCATTCTCGTCTGGGGACAGTTTACGTGGACTGAAATGGGACCGCTGGTACGTGTGACATCGTCCCTCACAGGTCAACGTTACCGGGATATCCTGGACGACCATTTGCTCCCGTTTGTGCGTCTTCAACATCCTACTGGGAACCCCATCCTGCAACAAGACAATGCACCATGCCATCGCTCCCGAATTGTATCCGAATGGTTGGATGAACACTCCACCGATGTGACCTCGTTTCCTTGGCCTGCTAGGTCACCTGACCTCAATCCCATCGAGCACATCTGGGATGCCATCGATAGATATGTTCGTGGCTTTGACCCCCCCTCCATCAAATCTTCGTGAACTGTGGGAGCTTGTTCAGGGGTTGTGGATCCGTATGGCTTCCCAACGCTTCCGGTGTCTTGTCGAGTCCATTCCGAGACGAATCGCTGCCATCATCAGGGCGAAAGGTAGTGCTACACGTTACTAGACAGGTATCTCTAATTCAATTGCTCTTCAGTGTATATACTGTGGTAAATACGTACCTGCCAACTACTATGGAATGTCCGTAGTTTCTACGGATTCAATCGCCTGACTACGGAAACCTTGTTGAAACTACGGACGAGTCTACGAATTTTCCTTTTGTTTCTCAAAATTAGCGTTTCTTCTAATATTTCAGAATATATATAAATGCTCTTTGTCATAAACTGGAATTTGTGTAACAGTATTATCATGTGGTAAGTGGAAGCTCGTGCAATGCGTGTTCACGTGCTGGAGTTTGCTCTGGTCAAATGTTGGGGGATTCCGAATGCATCAGATTGGTTGTTACTGGTGGTAGTTTTGAACTGAAATCTGGCAATGTTACCTGTTCTGCTCGCATTGTCTCAGGATGTTAGGCTCGCGTCAGTGAATTGAATGCGAGTTTTGCACGTGCTAAGTCATTCGCTTCATTAGCGTGTATGGTTGTTGTATTGCGCATTTCTTTTTCACAAAGATGGATCGTTTCCTGAAAAAGCATCAGAATGAAGCAGCAGCTTCAGTGCCACCAAAAAAGATGAAGAATTGCCAGAAATTTAAAAACGAATATTCCAAACAGTGGCTCTGTATGGTTGCATTATCGGAGAAAGACGGATATACCTATTGTACAGTATGTACTTTGAATTTATCTGTGGTTCACGGGGGACGTGGCGCCGACAATCGCCACGTTGCAAGGAATAAACATGTGGAATTTGTGAAAAGTAAAGCCTCAAATCACAGTGTTTCATTATTTTGTACTAAAGATGATGATTTTAGTACTGTATGATCTGAAAGTCTTTTTGCAAGATTTCTAATCGAACATAATATTCCGATTTCGGTTGCAGATCATGCAGGTCCATTGTTTACAAAATGTTTCCAGACTGGGCATAGGGTGGAATAATTGCGTATCCTTTTGTTGTGATAATGCGAGCACTATGACTGGCCGTTTCAAAGTTTCAAAGGTGTAGCGGCTTATATTAAAAGCAAACAGCCAGATATTAAAGTTGTTGGTTGTCCATCATAACTAAGGGAATAATGTTGTCAAGAAAAGTTTTTTTATGCTGGTATTTATTATTGCTAAAGGGAGGCAATTTTTTTTGGAAATGCTGGTATTAATTCAACAAGTATAGCAAAATAATGTATCTTTACCTGTTGGATATTCTGATAGTTCTTTCCAATTGAATACAAAGCCATAAAAAAATGAGTGAAATGGGAATGCTAAGAAATGCTCAGAAATAAGTATGATTGAACAGCACAGTGCATTTTTTACATCAATGCTGTATGACAAACATCCATATTGCTTTAGTTTCGAAAAAGGAAACTTATTTTGGCAGAGTACAACAGAAAAAAATAAGGTAAGCTCCTTTAATTTTACTTTATGCATTAAAGTTTGCTATTTTCATTGTTTCAAATAATCCTGTAGTTCACTACATAAAAAGTTGCATTGAGCCATTTGAGCATTGTACTATATAACAAACCATTATAAATTCTATGAAGTATAAACCCCTCACCCAGCTGAGAAAGCTGCAGTAAATTAAATTATAACTCAAATGCAACAGTAAATTAGTTTGAAAAAAACCCTGTGAAATTAAGTCATTTAGAAGCATGTCAGGAATTACTTTATCACGGTCAAAAGTAGCTGTTACGTACGGCGCGTAACAGTACGAGTTACTACTGACAGTGCCCTGGTCAATGTTGGCAGGTATGTAAATGTATAGCTCTTTTTTTTTAATTTAATTCAGATGTTAATTTTATTAATCAGTAACACATATTCAAGCACGCTAGACTAAGGAATCTGGCATTTCTGCTAAGAATAATACCCTTTTAGTAACCCTCTGGGCAACAAGGCCAAGTTAACTAGTCCTTGCCATCCAGAGGGTTAAAGGTTAAAAAAAAATTGGTTAATTAACATTTAATTTACTTAGCTCCTGGAAAAATTTGCTGGCTCCCGAAAATTTTGGTTTTTTGTCTGCCCCTGATGTAATTAATGTTATCGAAATGCGCTTACCTGGTTTCAGTTCGGTTGTATATTCATATTGGATTATTGTTGCAGTGCTTGATATTTGTCGTTACATTTGGAAAGGTTGAACATATGATGAATGGTGTGAAGTAAGATCTTGAACGGAAGTAAATCACGAATAGAAGTACATTCATGAATTGAAGTAAAAAAAAAACATCAACAGCAGTAAAAGCTCGTAATTGGTTGTTGCCGTGGACAGTACGAAGCAAAGGAGTATTCCATGAATCAACAACGAAAAAATATGATATGAGAACGCATGATAAGACAATGTGGCATTGAATGATGAAATCCTGTGATTGTGAGCAGATATTAAAATGGAACTTTTCTGTTAAAACATATTTACGAAAATTAAGATGATTATTAGAAAGTACGCCATGATATCGTAGGGATGCAAAACTCGAACAAAGGAACCAAATCATTCAATGAAAGATTTGACTACTCCCGCAGGTAATTCGCCCAGACTAGTTTAGACTATTTCATATTGTAGTCATCATCTGGGGGTACATCTGTGTTGAAGGCCCATTGTTAAAAAGCCCGACTCACAATGCATTCGCTTCCGGATATGTTATAACTATGCCACGCCGACGTCGTGTTGTATCACATAGACTGTTCTTATCTGCACAACTTTTATTGCGCCACTGGCCAGGTGTTTTTGTATTCGTGTATCCAATCATTCAGCTGTCTTGTATTTCGTGGATATATGTTGGCGCCATCTATAGTTAAGGACATCTATAATTGTTATTATGGAACACTATTTTTTGAACTTCAATTTGCATTTCTGTTTAAACTATTGTTTGCATTCTTGTTCAATTAGGTACTTCCAGGGGTAAGGTAATTCATTAGGGGTATTATTATTACAATTGTATTCCTTAGTTTTTCAATAATAAGTGCTTCAGAGGTTAAGATCTGACTATGAGTTCAATGAGAGGTGAGTATTTTTGCATTTGTCCAGTTGGGTTCTGTATTATTTGTTATACATTATTGCATCAAAGAGGTTTTTTCTTCTTTATAGAAGAAAAAGCCTCTATACGTGGCTTTTGCTACTCTATAGTATCTGTCAACAATATAATTGTGACGGACTGTTTCACACGTTATACTTCTTGAATACTGTTTCACACGTTATACTTCTTCTTGAATACTGTTTCACACGTTCTTCAAGAAGAAGTTGAATGGTAATCAACTTCTTCTTGAATAACATGCGAAACAGTATTGCGTCCGTCACAATTATATTGTTGACAGATACTATAGAGTAGCAAAAGCCACACATTAATAGTTCGAAAGGTTCGTTAAACCAACTATCAGAACGTAAATTGTGTTAAGTTCCATGTCTACGTTATCCTCCAAAAGTGGAAAAAAAACACAACTTACTTAAATTATGGGTTGCACACTTTTGTTGGTGAACGTAGAGGCAGAGCAGGACTAAGAGGACGTGCTTGAAGTGCCCGAGGGTGTCGTTGTACAGCCCGCACCGACAGATGAAGGGCTGTTGCACTCTTTCGTAGATGCCTGGTGTGTCCGTGCTGACTGTGCCTGATGCAACAAGCATCACGACCAGCATGCACTGGGGTATTCACAACAGGTTCATGGGAACAAATTAATCGACATTACCGAGTTAACACCATGCGGCATGAGGCGGACGGACGTAACAGAGGAGTCATGCACGACATGTGGGACTACTTGTATGAGGAATTGGTGGATATGTATCTGATGTATGGGTGAGCATTTGGCAATGGACGAGAGTCAGCGAGGATGTACCATGAGCAATTCCTGAATCATCATATGCCTTACCATGCCACATTCGCCAGAGTTGATTAACACCTGCAGGAGACTGGCTCATTCACGATCTCCAGGTGTGATGCGGGGCATTAGTGGTCTGTGTGGACACCGGAAATGGAAGAGTGTGTATTGCAACGATTCACAACAGCCCCGTCCACAAGTATGCGAGCAGTGGCAGCGGAAATGGATGTTCCTCACAATGCGGTGTGGAAAGTTCTGCACGAGCAACGAATGTCTCCCTTCCACGTGCAGAAGGTCCAAGCTTTGGCTGGAGATGACTATTCCGGGCCGGTACATTTCGTCAGGTGGCTGCTCCAGATATTCGGGCACAAAGTTTATGTACAAGGCTTTTTCAAAGCCAGCTAGAAGAAAATGAAGGTGAATGCGAAGACCTGTTGTTTTTCACAAATGTTAGGTGGCTTAGTAAAGGAAAGTTTCTTGAAAGATTTTTGAATCTCTTGCCAGAATGATCGAAATTTTAGATGCAATGGGAGAAAATTATGCTCAGCCACAAGACGCTACTTCTACAAAATTTTACAGATTTAATGAGCTCGCTGAATGCTTTCGAATCAAAACTATGCCTGCTAAAATCTCAACTTGGTAAAGGAATTTTGAAAAACTTTTCCCAATCTGGAAAAAAACACAACACGTTAAACTGTGCAGCTTTGACGAATACATCACTGATATAGAAGTTCTGATAAGGGGCCGTCCATAAAGTACGTCCCTGATTTTTTACTATTTTTAGACCCCCTCCCCACATGTCACATTTTGTCCGATTGTTGACACCTCCCACCTAAAAAGTACGTCCTAATTCCCGCACCCCCTTTATTTTTGACAACTGCTTTTAAAAGTCTATTGAGAAACAGAAAGAAAACATATAAATGTTTAAAGGAATCTTCCATATATTTACACTTTTTCTTCAGAAAATATGTATTATTTTTTGGCATTAATTTATTCCCAAATGCTACCCAAACTTAATCATTCTGAAATAAAGATCTACAAAGGAACACACGCATTCAAGGTTGCAACACTCCCGATAATACCATCTGCAAAACACGATAGATTTGGTAGTACAGATACGAGAACTTAATATTAATATTCTGATTTAGCTAAATATAATCAGAAATCTGAAATATTTCATACCTTTTTTTAACTATTAAAAGAAGAAAAAAAGAGAAAACAAAACTAAGAAATATCATCCACTATATTTTTGCTGCTAGACGTCTGGATTACTAACCCCTCCCCCCATGTCACATTTGGTCTAGTTGTCAGGAACGCCCCTCCCCCTGTAATCTCGGACACACTTTATGGACGGCACCTAACAGAATTTGGCAGACAATTCACAGACCTGAAAAACTTTCAGCCCATTTTGAGCTTTATGTCAAACCCTTTTGGCGAATGTGATGTCGAGGAAGTTTCATCAAACATTTCTTCTACTTTCCTCTTTGATTCTTCAGATTTAGAATCAAAAATTGTGAAACTTCAATCCGACATAGTACAGAAGACAAGAGCGTCAGATAACACATTTTGGACTCTTCTTGTCAGAAGAAAAATATCCCTGCTTGAGATCTGTTGCTTTGCAGCTGACTGCTTTCTTTGGATCGATATATCTCAGTGAAGCAGTTTTTTCAGAAATGAAAATAGAGAAGTCAAAATACAAGAGCTATCTGACTGATGCTCATTTAGAAGCGTGTCTCTGACTGTGCCTCACTGAACATGTGCCTGATTATTCTAAATTTTGTGAGGACATGCAGGGTCATGCATCAACATCTAAGAATGAAATACTATAAATAAAGAACCTAGAAGTAAAATCATGTAATTTGTTTGAAAAATAGTGTTTCAGAAATAAAAAAAATGATTTAAATATTTTTCTGTATTTGTTTCCGAACTTACAAAACCACCCACACTAACAAAGCACTCGTGATATAAGCTTATTCCTATTTAAATATGCCTATATCACTGCAGTAAACCATGGTAGATCACAGTAGGGAATGATAGCTTAAGGTAGGTCTTAGTTCCTCAAAGTTTGGCCACCCCTGGTTTATATCATAAAAAAAAAAAAAAAAAAAAAAAAAACCTTTTAGATATATTTACCTTTCAAATGCAGCAAATCTTACGTCTGTAAGTGGTGTAGGTATTTTTTAATCATTTTCAAAAATTAGTACAAGACTTTTGTACCACCCTGTATTGAAACCAGCTATCTGGTTACAGTACTTACTGCTCTTTAAAAAAACATAATGGGTTTTAGTTCTGTTTGACAGTGAAAAATGACACATGCTGATATGAGTTTTGGGGAGGGGGAAAAACTACTTGCTTGAAAATGGAAATGTAGCTGATGATGCTATAATGGTTTCAAGTATGAAAGAATTTTTTGTGATTAACATATACTATGCACATGAATAAGAAAATTCACAGCTGCCGAACTGTTTGGAACTCCCTTTTGAAAGTCAATAGAAAGTATTTATCAATGTTTAAGAAAATGGCCTTAAAAAAAAAAAAAAAAAAAGTATTTTAAGCATTTTTTAGCACACTTTACTAAGTCTTACATACATGAATATTTTGCTTGCTGCCTTAAGCCTGTTGTCAGCTTTGACTTTTGTATTAATATTTTTATTCTAAGTTTATTATAAAAAATATGTTAAGAAGTTATGTATGATTTCATGTTTTAATATAAGAAAAACTTCATCTTTGAAATACTTGGTAGTAATTTCAAATATGATTTTTGTTCCATATTCATTGCTCCTATTACACATCCTTTACTTATAAGCATCACTCTTTTCAAAGCAGTTTGTCTACTAGTTGCTTTAGCATTAGCTGAGTAAAACATTTACTAATCTTTGCTTCTTTCAAATTTCTTGAATTTCATGAAAAAAAGAAAAATGAACGTTATATTTAGTAAATTTTTAGTAAAGAGTAACACAATTTGCTGGCTTTCTGTTCACTTCCTCGACAGTGTGCGTGAAACACCCAACTTGCTCTCTGTTTCTGACATCCGTGATTCATGAGCACTTTGTAACCATGGAGATAAAAATCTTTTGATGCTGTGCCATTAAGGACAAATTACCCATCCGTTGTAGGTGCGATTAAGGACAAATTACCCATCCGTTGTAGGCAGTTCTTTCATGCTGAAACAATCAACAATTACCAGAGTTCCATTTCATAATGATTAATGAGAGCTTTGTACCCACGGAGATGGAAGTCTCTTGATGTCCCACATTGAATTGCAAATCGCGAAATCTGGTGTATGGTCTTGAACAACACATGCGAGATCGTCAGATGTTTCAAGGGCATCTCCTGATGTATCGTCGTAAACAACACATCTCGAGATCGTCTGCTGTACCATGGAAATCTGATTTACCATCTTGAACGACACATAGCAAGATCAACTGATGTTCTAAGGAAATCTGATGTATTGTCTTGAACAACACATAGCAAGATCATCAGATGTTTACCGATTTCTACGTACAAATTGGAATTGACGATAGCAGCGAGTGTTGCACTGGCGACCTGTTTGAACATCTCTGCTTGGTGGTAGCAGCATGATACATTGTTGTCGTTACATCATGATGACGATGTGTTGTACGGGGTGGTGGTGCACATAAAACCAGCCTCAAATGCAAAAGACAGTTGTACAGTTTTCTTTGGTCATAATGTACTTTACATTTCAGTTACATTTAATGTGGTAAATAAATGGTATTTTTAACTTAAAGAAAGGCTGTAATGTTAACAATTAACAAGTTTATCGGCATTTTTACGTACTTTTTCAAAGTCTGTTAGAAGTGATCGCCACTTGCCTTGATACTTTTTTCCACTTGCCAAAGCATGTTCAGGAAAATGCCCTACAATTCGGTAACTGAAATGTGGGCGATCATTGCCGTATTTTGGTTTTCAACTCTTCCAACGGCGGTTGTGGTAGATGGTAGACTTTCCCTTTTAGCGAGCCTCACTGGTAAAAGCCACACAGTGATAAGTCAGGATAGTGAAGTGGCCATAGATCCTTACTGATTGTCCTTTCCTGAATAAAATCACTGTGGATTCAAGCAAGTGAATGATCAGAAGTGTGGCAAGTTGCTCCATCTTGTTGGAAGAAGGCATAAGTTAGTTTGTGTGGAGTCTCAACTGGCTGACAAACTCTTTGTAGTCCATAGATAAATGTTCACATTCTAAAAAAAAAAAAAATTCTGATGATGCTTTGGCATGCCACTCCACACCAAGCACTGACTTTTAAATTATGGAGTGGTTTCTGTTAGAATATGTGTGGGTTTTCAGCAGCCCAGTGTCTTGTGTTCTGTGAATTGACATACCCTGAAAGGTGGAGCCAAGGATCACCTGTTAAAATAAGGAGAAATGGGTCGAGCTGTTTTTCAGAAACCATCTCTAAGAGCCACTGACTGTAATGGACACATTTTCTGTTATCAAGTGCTCTTAATTCCTGCACAACACTCATACGATAAGTCAATTTTTGAATCATGAAATATGTGCTGAATTAACCTACAAGTAATGTCTGTCTGCTGGGACAAATGGTGTGTTGACTTGTTGGGGCTTCTTTTGATACGATATGATACATTGGTGACAGTTTCCGGTGTGTGTACAGTTTGTTTTTCACTCTTTGTGTGTTGATTACAGAACCAGTTGTATGCAATTTCTTCACTAAACTCTAGATTGTTTATTTCACAGGAACATTGGCACCAGGATATTTTGCTTTAAATCATTCACAAACCAAAACGAAATAACATAATCTCCTCCACAATAAAAATGCATTGTTCAATTGTGAATATGGCAGGACTCGCATGCGGACAGTCACAGACTTTCTCCTGGAGCGTGCAGGATCACTGAACTCACATGCACAAGAGCGTCAAATAGTTTCCAGCAGCAAACTATGAAATACAACTTTACAACTCTGACCCAAGCTGCATTTGGGGCCAGTTTAATATGCGCTACCCTGTAGTTCCATACATATATGTATCAATACACTGCCCAGCCCTACTGAACAGGCAGTGAGTTGGGCACCAGATAAACCAGTTAGTTGTTGGGAGGGCCACAACCAATCGGGCATCTCCTCTCTCCTGAGTTTTGACAGCATGCGTGGGTGTGCATCTTCTGGCATACTTCCTGCCAGCTGTGTCTGAGCTGTTAGCGCTACAGAAGAGCAAAGATTTAAGTGTTTTACAATGATAACTTGTAAAAGTTCGACATTAGCCATATTACATCTTGGGTGAAAGACTTGTGAGGTGCAGTTTTCAAAGAAATATAGTCTTTCAAAAAATGCTACGTAAGTAATGCCGTGAATATTACAGGAGTTATTTGGACACTGATAGTGAATTGTACTTTGAAGGTTTTTACAGAAGATAATCTCAGAAATTTGCATAATTCATTTCAATAATTATGTTTTCCAAATTCTTGAAATTTAAAGTCATCTTATATGCGAGCCAAGGTTTTTCACAAATTTTTAGCTGTTGAAGTGGGGGGGGGGGGGGTGTCAACTTATACATGAATATATATTGGGTTTAATATTACTACATCCATTTTCAAACAGCATTTTGGAACTATGTAGCTATTGACTGGTGTGAAGTAAAATCCAAATTTTTTATTATAGTAAAAATCCAAATTTATTGTTAATATATTCGTTTGAAGTAAAGATCCATATTACTATTATTATTATTTTGTTCGATCTAATGTCTTTATTTAGTAGTAGTTTCTCTACCTGGAATCTCAATAATTTTAGTTTTTGTTCTTGAGTTCTGCACCGTTCTGCATTTGATTTGTTGCAAAAGAATTCTTAGTCACTGGGCTGGATGGAAAATGTCAGTGTCATGCCTGTTTTTCATTGATTGGACTTTCTGATTTATGTAAACTTATCATTAGTATAACAGAATTTGTTTACTGCACTTGCTGATAAGTGTATCAGAAGTCTTGAAATACAAATTATTTCATAGTTTTGCTGTATGAACAATAAATTTGAAAAAAAATATAGTTATGATTACTTCATTTTAGAAAAATGTTTTCTCTTAGGTACTGCCCTCTTTGTAAAAATGATGCTAGTGAAGTTGTGAAAGCGGGTGAAAAGCTGAAAAAAGTAAAAAGAAGTCTAAGATGGCCTCAGCAACTTCAACCTCAAAAAGAGATTGGGGGAAAGGTATGGCATGTGTTGGAAGATCAAAAGAATGCACTATTGTACCTCCTAACCATTTTGGTCCTATACCTGGTGTTGAAGTTGGTAGCATGTGGAAATATAGAGTTCAGGTATGTATTATTTATGTAGTGACTATCTGTATTATTATGTAGTGATATATGTAGAACATTAGAAGCTGCAGACATGAGGGTAGTAATAGGAAAAATTAATGGATCCAGTGCCAAAACAGAATTATGTGACAGCATATCTCTGGAAGAAAAAGAATATTATGATGGTGTGTAGTTGATAACTTTTAGTGGTGCAAGGGGCCAAAGAACTCTGGAAAATGTTTGTAATGGTATGAACATTTGTTTAGAATGAGAAATGAAAGATTTCCTAAACAGGAAGCAGGTGCTAAATCCTATGGTACCAGGCTACAGGCCAAGAGGCAGGCCTAGAAGATGGTGGCTTGAAGGTGTGACCTAGGCCATTAGTGATTGAGGAAACAGTATGATAGATGCAGAGAATCTTGCAATGGACAAAAAAAGATAAAGTTCATTGTCAAGAAAATTATTTATTAGTATACAATAATCAACCCTCGATGTGCTTTCCCTCGATTAATCACCGTCCTTGCATAACACCACCCCTTGAATCTGAACAGATATGCATATTTGCATTTTTGAACTTCACTTTTAGTTGGTAAAGTTCGATGAACACTTACCGCACGTGGGGCTTGGCTTTCAATTCATATTTCCGTTATGTGGATGCGGCACAGGATTTTTTCATTTTTTCCACATAACGGAAATATGAATTGAAAGCCAAGCCCCACGTGCGGTAAGTGTTCATCGAACTTTACCAACTAAAAGTGAAGTTCAAAAATGCAAATGCATTAATGCACGTTAAATAATATAACCTCCAATATCGGAAGTAAATTGAAAAGATATGCATATGCTCTACGTAAAAATCCCTTGATATACCGCCACACCCTTGGCACCTGTCGACCACCAATGTATATTGCTTCTTCAAACCTGCCTTTCCCAATACAAAACATACTTGACATACCGCCACTTGCGAGTTATGTGAGAATTCCCTTACCGATTTTTTCGGACTGTGATTCATTTGTAGCAAATCTTAATGCTGAAGATACTGATTCAATCAAAGGTTCGAATTGGTGTCTTTTAACATTTAGAAGATTCTTTGAAACAAACTTGCAAAATGGCGATATTCCGAACACACTTTTTAAATTAAATTATGCCCTGAAAATAATTTGATTGAAATGTAAAACACAAATGAAAATAGACAAGGTTTTTGAAAGAAACTAAGGTATATAAAATGAGCTTTTGTAATACTATTCATTTTCATTTGATAAAGTTAATAATGTAACATGATTTATTTATTTATTTTCTTATAATGAAAATGTTAACTTAGTATTCCTACTATGCAAAGTAAATTTCCACATTTAATTCAAACCAGAAGCATCTGAGATGAAAAGTAACATTTTGAACTACAGTGCGCTCTAAGTGCACAATTTATTACTGGATTTTTCTAATTAAGATGCTTTTAATTTGATGCTAATTATGATTTTTGAAAAGCCATAATTAACAAAATTTGAATTCCTTAAAAGTAATTGGCAAATTTGACATAACACCACCCTTGATGTAATGCCACAATACAATGTAACAAAAGATGGCGGTTACTCAAGAGTTGACTATACTTTTTTTTTTCAATGTGGTCTGTGTGAAAGCATGCCTAAATGCAGTACAGTACAGGTACACTGGTATGAAATGGTACTGAATGAATGAGCAAGGGGCACAAGTTCTGTACCTAGTCATGAAAGAGTTGCATTAGAAGCAACTTTTTTAACTGTTTTTTCGGGTGCTTTTCCCATTTAGTATGCAAAGGGGGGTTGTGGGAGAAAAAGGTTTTCTTGCTCCTTGAAGTACTAAGAAATGGCACACTTCATTTCATTGTTTCTTGGGAAATGATGTTTACAAAGGTTTTTCTTCAGTTTTACAAAGTAGCATTGTGTAAAAGCAGTTCCTTTAGGCAGTTTCCCATGTTGTTTTCCTGTTATGGCATCCCTTAAATTATTATGCAGAATTGTAGCACACACATCTGTTGTACCTGTTTTCTTGCTTTCCAAGTTGTCTACAAGCAAAAGACCACCAAAATCCAAAACACAGTGGCTGTAATCTTTCCAGCTAATGCTCATGTGCTCATGTCAAAAGGGGAAAAAAAAAAAAATTCTTTTATGGAGGGGTGAGAGACAAAAAACCCTTTGTGTTTCCACTGCATTGATTCTTGGTTGGTGTGTTGAGTCCATGTCCCTGCTCTTTCTGCATCTTCAGTGGAATTATTTGTATGTATTGAAAACCAGGGTGGCAGCAGTGCTATGACAGGTGCAAATGATCATGGAGGATATGATTAACACTGTTGGTTTACATATGGCGCATTCTTTAGAAATTGTAGACACCTTCAAAAGAGCGATTCCATTTCAGCTCAAGCAGGACACGTCAGGTGACCATTTTAGATTTTTTCCAAAAAATTGCAGTAGTCACAACTACTGGGGACATAAAATATCCTGAAAGTATTTTCCTCAATTTTTTTTTCTCTTGCTTCAGACAGTGCTTTGAAGTTTGTCTAAAATCTAGCTGTGTTTGAAAAATGGGAAAAACGCTGTATTTTAAAACAAGCACTGCTTCAAAACTATTTAATCTATTCAATTATTTATGTTTTATTTTGTAGCTATTGAATGGAATTTTAACTTGGCATAGTTTAAATAAGCCTGATGATATTATTAATGAGGAAAAATAAATTTTTATTGAAAAAAAAAATTCTGTTTTGCATTTTGATAAATTTTTTTCTCACACTAATTATTTTTCAGGTAAGTAAGGATGTAAATCTGAAGTCCCTCTATGGTAGTTTTACAGCAAATTTTATTTTAAACCCAGGATGCATGCAGTACATGAAATTCAATTTTTAAGTTATGCGGAGGTTCAAAAAATGCTCAATTTTTGAATGGCAGTTACTCAAAAAACCCCATTTTTTAAAAATCTGAAAATGTGTCCATTTCATGCCCTATCAGTTGTTAATAAATTGCTCATTGTAGAATATGGGCGTTATTGCTTGGTAAGTTTTATATATTTTTTTGAAAATTACACGTTTTCAGCATTTCCGCATTGTTGCATAATACAGCACAAAATGCAATAGATCGTCCATATTTGACTTTTATCCGTTTTCAAAGATTAAACGTAGGTTACTGATGTTTGATTAATACAATTACCATAATTTTTGTCGTATAATCCGTGGATTATCTGCTAAAAAGTTAAAAATATAGGTTCTGCGGATCATACGTCGATTTAAAAAAAAAAAAAAAATTAGGACCCTCCGATTTAAAAAATCTGCAGCGTAATTGTGCAGGGAAGGGGGTATAATTGGAAAAGGAACTCCCTGGGAAGAATTTTCCTCAGTTCAGGAGTTTGTACGGAGCGGGAAGGAGGGGGGAGGAGGAATGTCGTAACGAAAGTTCGGGAAAGTTGTGGGGAGGGACAGCAGGGGTCATTTTGTTATCATTGAGGACAGCTCTGACTGTTGTGCCGTCTCTGTTTTTGGCAAAAAGCCAAATAAGTACGCACAGCGCTTGCTGCACGAACCTCTGCGTTCCTCTTTTCGGATTTCATGTTCGTTGCCTTGTGTTTAGTTCGTCTTTTGTCGTTTTGACCAACGTCGTTGCTGCTATTTTCCTTCATTGCTATTCATGATGTCTTTGAAAAGGAAACGTTTCAGTTACACTGCCGAATTTAAACTTAAAGTGGTGGACAGAATTGAGGATATAATCGTGTCACTGCTCTATAGTTTTGAGGTCAGAACACAATCGTGCAGTGACATGCGGAAAGCCTCTGTGCCGCGGTCTAAAACGTAAACAAATCCGTCGGTAAATTCCGCGGGAGAATTCACGGAAGTTTTTTATTGGCCCATATATAAGGCGATCCCCCAACTCTGAAAGCAAGAATTCCTACAAAAACTTTCGACTTATACGCGCGTACATAAGGTATTTATTTCTATGACCTGTTCTGTAACAGGCTTTCGTCATTGGCAAGGTGTAATGCAATACTCTGGAGCTGCATTGGCGTGATCTATGGATGCCACACCCTTTATCTGTCCAGAGATAAAAATATAAAATAGTAACCTTTAAAAATGAATCTCTTCATTTAATAAAATCGTTTTTTTTTTCTCTTACTTCTTCGGACTCATGGGTCATTACGTGATCAACTTTTCTGTAGGAAATTCCACTTACGGTTCAACATCTATGATGTGCGGATTATACGGCGATTTTTTTCCCTGAATGTCATAGTTTGCGGATTATATGAAGGAAATTTTTTTTATGTGAATTTCGCGGTCTGTGGATTATATGCCGGTGTGGATAATACGACTAAAATCACGGTACATTATATTTTGAAATCTTGGCACAAAAACATTTAATAAAATAAAATAAAAAAATGTGCAGAAAATGACAGTATGTTTTTGCTGGTTTCAGTTCTTTTTTAGGTAAATTTTTGCAACCTCATACTTTGCTGATGTTCCACTCTGTTCATATTACATTTCAAAGTCCAGCAAAATAAAAATTTTGATAATTTCGCTAGAAAATTTCTGGAAAGTATAAATATATTTCTTGCAGAAAAATTGTATGTGAATAAATTGGGTATTTTGTTAAACTTGTTAATTTTGTAACCATCCACTGTTCTACTGATACTCCTCATAAATTTATAGTATTTTGTAATGAAACTGCACAAGCCAGAATGCTGAAACAAGTTATGACAGGCTTTTGCAAGTACATACATTTCCACTGCTTGCTCTCTGAACAGCCAATCAGCAGCTGTCATTTCCTTCATTTACTAATTTCCCACCTTTCTCCTACTCCAGTTTTCTCTTGTCTGTTGATGAGTGATGTTTAGTTAATCTAGTGAATAATTTATAATGTCTGATCATCATAATTATGAGAGAGTTAGATGTGTGGACTGCATTAAAAGACACAAAAGAGTTTTGTACAAAACTAAGTGTGTTAGGTTATGTGGTGTTGGTGATTTAGCTGATGAAATTCAAAGGATTGTAAGCCCATCTGTCTCTGTAAATAGAACTGATAATTTGTGCAGCAATTATGTTGCTTTTTACAAAAGAGAAATTTTGGAACATGCAAATGAAACTAAAGAAGAAATTCCCACATCTAAGTATTTTTTCATTCCCAGGGATGATATTGTGGATGTTCTAAATAGCATTATTACAACTCTTGATGTTAATATGTCACCATTTAAAGCCCCTTAACAAGTTAAGGAGGATGGGAGAGAAGGTTATGTCAGGAAGGAAAATTTTAAATTTGAGGAAATACCAGGGTTCCTATGGTCCTTTAAATTCTTAAAAGTCCTTAAAAAATGCTTAATTTTTTTTAGTGAGCTTAAAAGTCCTTAATTTTTTGCCTGAAATTCCCCAAAGTGCTTAAAAAGTACTTATTTTTTTCCGTACCTGCTTGTGTGAAATGCAGAAGTTACAATGTAGTGCCTACAACTTCTACTGCTGGTTGACTATGTTGATGATGATGCCATGTGACGTTGGCAAAAAGCCTGTAGGAGAGCATATGAGGCAGTAGGAGTTCTTGTCAGTGACTCATGGCGAAGTTGACTTTGTAAAGTCCTGAAATAATTATGTGCAATATCCAAATCTAGATCTTGTAACTTTAACTGCAGTTTTATGATTTACATTCTTTTTATTGCGTTTGTGATTATTCTTTCATATGAAAACTGATTTGACCAGAAGAACTGTCTCTTAAATTGCATAAATTCTAATTTATTACATCTACAAACTTTAATTATATGCAATGTTATTGCAAGCTTCATCAAGAGACCCTAGTTTGTATAGTTAAGTCATGTGTAAAAGTATGTTTGTATATGCTATTTTTGCTTGTGTAGTTTGTAGGGCCCTTAAAATTTTTTTGTAATGCGCTTAAAAGTCCTTAAAAATATGCTTATATTTTTTGAGAGAAAATGAGCGGGAACCCCAAAATACTAACAGCTTCAGCTGTGAAGAAATTAAAAGACATATATGGAGTTGGTGTTTCAAGGGGGTTGTCTTTAGAAAAGCCTGACTGTTCAGTGGTTTTCAAATATTAATACAGCTCTTCATACTTGTAACTACCTTGAAAAAGTGCAATTAATGACATTGCTTACCAGAGATTGTTAGTAAAACTGAATTAAAGGGAAAGTTACCTGCAATATCAAAGTACCTCCTAGATAAATCACACCAGGTTAGAAAGGAAAAGGGAATCTGTGCTCAACCTGACCCCTATGGTGGGCATCCATTGTCTACAGAAGCTGGGACTCTGGCATTGTCATACTACCTAGATGGTAGTAGAGACTGTACTAGGGATAGTCCTAACAAAAATAATGATGTTTGGGTTAAAGATGATAATGCTGAGAAAATTAAAAAGGTAAAAAGATTTATGACAAGATCAGTCAAAGAGGCATACAGGCTAATGAAAAAAGACAACGAAAATATAAAAATTGGTTTTTTAAAGTTTTACACTGTACGTCTAAGGTGGGTCAAAATTCAGCCAATACTAGCAGTATGCACTTATATTTATTGCAGCAATCTGAAAATAGCCGCCCCGGTGGCGCAGTGGTCTAAGGCGCTGGCCTCTGATCATTCGTCCGCCTGGGGTCCGGGTTCGAATCCCGGTGAGGCATGGATGTTGTGTTTGTCTTACGGCACTGGCTCTCTCCCTTTCCTGGAACCAGTGACCCTAAATTAGGGACGGGCGACTGCTTATAGCCCATTGAGTTGCTCACGGTGGTTGTTAAACCTCCAATCAAAAAAAAAAAAAAAAAAAAAAAAAAAAAAAACTGAAAATATGTACAGCTCTCTCTGAAATATAAGCACCACCAGTTGAAGTTTTTGCTTGAATGAAGAAGTAGTTAACATTTGCTATTTGGGAAGTTGGTGACCTCATGAGAAAACAGTTTCTGTCAAAAAGTTTCTGGAAGATGTAAGACATTGGGTAAAGAAAGCAATTTCTTATAGCACAATCAGGAAAATCCAAAGAGAAGGAATAACTGAAACAAAAAAATCTGTGAAATAAAGGTCTATCCTAATTTTACATTTAGATTTTGCTGGGAATAGGACAGCGATACTGCCCGATGGTATCCAAAGTTACCACTGGCAAAATGTTCAGATTTCACTATTTACATGTGTTGCATATTTTGGTAAAGAGGTAAAAGTTTTGTTGCAGTGTCTGATGATACAATTCATGACACAGCTCATGCTTTTTGTGTTAGAGATTATAAAAAATGAAATTTCTGAGTTTTGCCAATTAGATATTATGAGATCACTTGTTCACATTTCTGATGGGGCTGCCAGACATTTCAAAAATAAATACCAACTTTATGAACTATCTAAAAATAATCAAATTGTGGAAAAAAGTGCATTTTTTCAGCTACTGGGCATGATAAAAGTGCATGCGATGCTATAGGTGGGCTTGTGTAAGCATTATGCAACAAAGTTTAATCTCCAAAGAGAGTGTGCAAGCCATAAGAGATACAGCTTCATTTGTTGCTGCACTTTCACCTAGTACAAAATACACTGACGGAAAAAAAAAAATCCCAACACCAAGAAGGGGTTGTGTTAGATAAACGACAGTTGGTAGGCGGTGAAAGTACATCTGTAAGATGACGTCTATGCAAATTTCGCGCTTGGCGCATACGTGTGGCGCTAGTAGGGCCCCTCGGAACATGCAAAGCAGGTTTGCTGTAAATACGCGCTGTAACGTTCGTGAGCGTTAGTTATCGTTGAGATTCGACGTAGGGTGTTGATGTTAGTTAAGAATGCCTTTAAGAAGACGAAGAAGCCATTATCAACAGCTCACGGAGTTTGAACAAGGTCGTGTAATAGGGCTACGAGAAGGTGGATTTTCTTTCCGCAATATTGCAGAACGACTTGGCAGGAATGTAGTCACTGTGCATGATTGTTGGCAGCGGTGGTCAAGAGAAGGTACTGCCTCAAGAAAACTGGGTTCCGGCCGGCCACGTGGCACTACTGAGAGGGAAGACCGACGTGTACGGCATATGGCCGTGGCGCATCGTACCGCGTCTGCGGCAGCAATTCGAGCTGCAGTTGCCACCACAGTGACACAACGAACTGTTACAAATCGGTTACTTGAAGGACAGCTCCGAGCCAGACGCCCTGTAGCGTGCATTCCACTTACTCCAAACCACTGCTGTTTGCGACGTCAGTAGTGTCAAACTAGAGCTCATTGGAGGACGGAGTGGAGATCTGTTGTGTTTTCTGATGAAAGCCGGTTCTGCCTGGGTGCCAGTAATGGCCGTGTGTTGGTTAGAAGGAGGCCAGGTGAGCGCCTGCAACCAACCTGTCTGCGGCCAAGACACACTGGACCTACACCTGGAGTTATGGTCTGGGAAGCAATTTCCTATGACAACAAGAGCACTCGTGGTTATCCCACGCACCCTGACGGCACAGTTGTACGTCAGTCTGGTGATTCAACCTGTTATGCTGCCATTCATGAACAGCATTCCAGGGGGTGTTTTCCAACAGGATAACGCTCGCCCTCATACCGCTGTTGTAACCCAACATGCTCTACAGAGTGTCGACATGTTGCCGTGGCCTGCTAGATCACCAGATCGTTCACCAATCGAGCACGTATGGGACATCATTGGACGACAACTCCAGCATCACCCCCAACCAGCATTAACCATCCCTGTATTGACCGACCAAGTGCAACAGGCATGGAACTCCATCCCACAAACTGACATCCAGCACATGTACGACACAATGCATGAACGTTTGCATGCTTGCATTGAACATTCTGGCGGTTACACCGGTTATTAATGTACCAGCATTTCACATTTAAAATGGTTCTTCTCGCGCTTACAATAAGCTGTGATCTTGAAACCTTAATCGATTAAATATGTTACCTATACAAATGTATTGCCGCCATTTCATTCCTCTACAACTATTTTTTCGTGGTGTTGGGATTTTTTTTCCCGTCAGTGTATGACACTACTGCTTCTTGAAAATAAAACTGTTCAAGCCTACAGGTCTTGTAAGGAAGAAGAATAGGCTAATGTAAAACCTGTTGTAGGAATACAATCAAAACATTACGGGCTGGCTAAAAACAATGAGGCTTATATGGGACATGCAATTAAACATCAAGTTGAAAAAGTTCAAACATCCAGCCAGGTGAAAAAAACAGTACTTAGTAAGTGATTTCTAAGTAGGTAAGGTTGTTGGGTGTGTTTATAACAATAATTGGTGGATGGTGCAGATTGCAGGTATATCTCAAGAGCTTAAGGACATTACTATGTTATTTATGCATCCCCACGGTCCAGCTAAAGGGTTCCAGTGGCCAGAGGAATCTGGAAAGAAGAAAAGTGAATGTCCTTTCCAATTAGAAAATGTGCTGCTAAAGGTAAGGAATCCTACTCCACTTGGACCATCTGCATGACTCAACACTTTTGATCAAAAAGAGCTGAGAAATATCCTACAGATCTACTGTGCCTAATCTTTCTATAAACCTACTGGTAACTTTACCAATATACTACCAAGGAATTGTTTATTATCTAAAAATGTATTTGTGAAAATTAGTTTTTTTTTTATGTGAAAGTAAAATTAGTAAAAAATTAGAATACCAATTGTAAACAAAATGTGTTATTGAAATACAATGATGCTTTAGTATAATAAGGCTATGTTTGTAATGTGTACTAGCTAAAGAAATATAATTTAGAATGTACAGAGTAGAACATTAGTAAAGTATGAGGTTGCAAATAATTCACCTAAAAAAGAAATGAAACCTGCAAAAATATACTGCCATGTTCTGCACATTTTTTTCAATGTTTTTGTAAAATGTTTTTGTGCTGGACTTCAAAATATAATCTGATTGTACTAAACACCTGTAACCTATGTTTAAACTTTAAAAACTGATTAAACGATGTTTTCAATCAAATATGGACAATCTATTGCATTTTGTGCTGTATTCATCATCACCATCATCATTGTCAACCATTATCAATCCACTGCTGGACGAAGGTCTCCCCAAGTTTCCTCCACAACGGTCTGTCTTGTGCCAGTCTCCTCCATGTCACCCCTGCATACTTTCGAATTTCATCCACCCATCTCCCATGTGGTCTTCCTCTGGGTCTTTTCCTGTCCCTTGGAATCCAATCTAAAATTTCGGCTGTCCATCGATGATCTGTCCTTCTGGCAGTATGTCCAGCCCATTGCCATTTCAGGGATTTAACTCTGATCATGATGTCTTCCACTCTTGTCATTTTTCGGATCCACGAGTTCCTCTTCTTATCTCTCCTGGTTACACCAAGTATGCACCTCTCCATGCTTCTTTGAGTTGTCTGCAGCCTTTGTATGTCTCTTTTAGTTAAGGTCCACGTCTCTGCACCATACGTAAGCACTGGAAGGATGCATTGATCAAACACTTTTCTTTTAAGACATAATGGCATATTGCTCTTGAAAATTATGCTGTTTCTTCCAAAAGCTCTCCACGCAAGTTTTGTACGCCGATTAATTTCTTCAACAATGTGACCCTCACTTGATATCTGCTGTCCAAGATAAACGTACGTATCTGTTATCTCCAGCTTTTCTCCATCAATCGATAAATCTTCATTTCTTGTAAAAGCATTGAACATCCCTTTTGTTTTCTGAAAGTTCATTTTTAATCCTACTTCTTTACTCTTGTCAGCAAGTTCCTGGATCATACTCTGCAGCTCTGATGGGGTAGTTGCAAAAATGACTACGTCATCAGCAAAACGAAGGTGGGTTAGATAATCTCCATTAATCTTTATCCCCTTGTTTTCCCAGCTCAGTGACTGAAAAACACCCTCCAATGTGGCATTAAAGAGCTTCGGAGATATGGTGTCACCTTGTCTCACTCCCTTTCCAATTTTTATGTGTGTTGTATTTTCAAACAGCCTAAACTTTGCACTTGCATTTTCATAGATGTTATTAATAATATTAATGTATGCATCTTCAATACCACAGGTTTTCAAAGCCATTGTAACTGCTGATGGTTTCACCGAATCAAAGGCTTTTTCATAATCGATAAAAGCCATGCACAATGGAAGTTCATATTCCCTCGCTCTTTCAATTAGTTCTCTCAGCACGTGGATATGATCTATTGTGCTGTAGCCACTCCTGAATCCAGCTTGTTCTCTCGGTTGAGCCATGTCCAGTGTTACCTTCAAGCGGTGTGAAAGAACTTTAGTAAAGATTTTATAAACTACTGATAGGAGGCTGATAGGTCTGTAGTTTCCGAGATCCTCAATGCCACCTTTCTTATGTAGCAGGATCATTGTAGCGGTGTTCCAATCCTCAGGAATCTTTCCTTCATTAAGGCATCGAGTGAAAATTTGGGCGAGTACTGTTTCGATTTCTCCACTTGCTTCTTGTATGATGTCTACAGTAATTCCATCTTCTCCTGGAGCTTTTGCCCGCTTCATGTTCTTGATTGCATGTGCAACTTCTGCTGGAAGGACTGGAGGAACTCTGGTACTGGTATCTTTCATGATGTCTGGAGTGCATGTATCATCCCTTTCATATAATTTGGAGTAGAAATCTTTCACTCTTGTCAAAATTTTCGCCTCTATTTCTTGTTACAGAACCATCTTCTTTTCTCAGTGCCATAATCTGTTTTCTTCCCTTACTGAGATGTCCCTTTGCTATCTTTAGGCTTTGGTTGTTTTCAATTGCTTTCCTCACTAGTTCACAGTTGAATTTTCTTATGTCTTCAGTGATACTTTTTCGTACTGTCTTGCATAGCTCTATATATTCCACTTTGGAAGTCACATCTTCTTTAGTTGTCCTCATCTCTCTTCTTTTTTGCATCAACATTTTCGTTTTTCCTGATAATTTATTTACATGCAACTTGTTCTTAGACCCAGCTAATTTTGTTGCTGTTTCCATAAGAGCTTTGGTTACTTTTCTGTTAACTTCAGAGATGTCCACTTCTTCCGATGTTAGGCCTTCTAAAGCAGAGAACCTGTTCTTCAGTTCCAACTTGAAGGTATTATGGTGTTTTTTAAGGTTGGTTATGTCAATAGATTTTGTTTGTCTTATGAGCTTGCCACGTTCAAGTTTAGTGTTGAGGTGCATCTTACATCTCACCAATCTATGGTCACTACCTGTGTTGAACTTGTTTAGCACACTGCAGTCTTCTATGACGAATTTTTTGTTACACATAATAAAATCAATTTCACTTGTCGTCCCATTTGGATGTCTCCATGTCCATTTCCTGTATGGCTTTTTCTTGAAGAAGGAGTTCAAGATGAAAAACCCTTCTGCCTCTGCAAACTCAACGAGAGTATTTCCACGCTGGTTTCTGTTGCCGTGACCGAATTTACCTACTGAAGTTTCATTCTGTTGTCGTTGCCCTATTTTTGCATTGAAATCTCCCATAATTATTTTCAAGTGCTGCTTACCTTTATTATTTAGATGACAAATTTCCTCATAAAATTCTTCAATTTCTTCTTCAGGATGACTTGTGGTGGGTGCATAAGTTTGAATAATCTGAGCCTGGTATCTTCTCGATAGTTGGATAACGAGTCTTGCAGCTCTGTCAGAGGAACTTTCAACTTCTACCACTTTATCCTTCAGTTTCTTGTTTATTATAAATCCAACACCACTAGTTCTGCCAGTATCTGTCCCACGATAGTAGAAGAGATGTCCACTTTTCAGTTCGATGAGATCTTCTCCTTTTCTCCTTACCTCACTTAGCCCCACGATGTCCCACTTGATCCTTTGTAGTTCCTCTTCCAATTCAAGAAGCCTTGAATCAGAAGATAGGGAGCGTCCATTGTACGTTGCCAAGGTCAGCATCAGATGGCAGCCTAGTCCGGTCCTCCGGGGATTCTTAGCACCCTCTGCCTTCATGTCGCACTGGCCGCTGCCTTGGCCAGGTACATTCCAGCTGCCGGAGACTGAGGGCCAAGATTTAAGTTGTGGAGTCATTTTGGAGGGGTTTGGCCATAACTCACCACGCTGGCCAAGCGGGTTGGTGAGTGTGGGATAGAATTTCCTCTGATCCCGATGGTATAGTTATACCGCTATTTGCGGTCGTCAGAGCCCCTTTAGTGGGAACAGGATGCACCACGAGAAGGCGGGGTTGACATCAAAAACACTCATTGTAGTACAATGAGCAATTTATTAACAACTGATAGAGCATGCAATGGACACATTTTCAGATTAAAAAAAAAAAAAAAAGGGTTTTTTTGAGCAACTGCCATTCAAAAATTGAGCATTTTTGAGCCTCCGCATAACTTAAAATTGAATTCCATGTACTGCATGCATCCTTTAAAATAAAATTTGGCCTAAAACTACCATAGAGGGACTTTAGATTTCCATCCTTACTTACATGAAAAATATTTTTTTCCTCATTAATAATGTCATCAGGCTTATTCAAACTATGCCAAGTTAAAATTCAATTCAATAGCTACAAAATAAAAATGAAATTTAATAGATTAAACAGTTTTGAAGCAGCACTCGTTTTAAAATACAGCTTTCTCCCCATTTTTCAAAGAGTTAGATTTTAGCCAAACATCAAAATGCTGTAGCAAGAGAAAAAAAATTTTTTTTGAGGGAAATCCTTTCAGGATATTTTGTCTCCAGTAGTTGTGACTACCGTGATTTTTTGGAAAAATCTGATATGGTCACCTCAAGCATTATGGCAGTGGTTCCCAAACTTTTTCGATTCTTGGCGCCCTTTCTGAATCCAGGTTTTCCCAAGGCGCCCTATGTCAAATTCTAACAAGTGCACTTTGCCTATGTCAAATTCTAACAAGTACACTTAGGTAAAAATAAATAAAACACGAATTGAAGATCACAAAAAAATATAATTGAAAAAATTCAACTAATTATAATTAGTGGGATGGATGAGCCTGTTGATCACCACACATTTTCGCAAATCTTGGAATTAAACTGGACACAGCCACCCTCATTTCCTTCTCCACATTGATTTTCGTGTGATATGTAGTTTTTATCACAGCGATCGCCGAAAACCCAGCTTCGCACAAATAAGAAGTCGCAAATGAAATTAAAATTCTCTGAGCTTTACCACTCAGAAGGGGATGGATATTTATTTTTTACTGATATTCAAAATTCAGGTAACTCCATGCTGCAAAATATTGTTTTCAACGTATTGTCGCAAGACAGCTCAATAAGATTCTCTTCTTCTGCAGCAGTAAATTCAGATGGAGCAGTGGCATGAAATGGATCTTGAATCCATACAAATGTATCAATATTATCACTTTGAAAATACGTATTTCTCAAACCAGGTGATAAGCTGTGATAAGTGTTTTTCAAAAATGGATTTCACGCCTCGAGTGAAATCAACTCCATTGGAGGTAAAAAACTGTTGCAACAAGGGGAAACATTCTTTACCTCCGTCTTCATTCAATTTTCTTTTCAATAGTTTTAGTTTTTTTACAAAAGCTGAAATGTTCTCAATCGACTTTAAAAGGTGCATGTTGCTTCCCTGCAGAGAGAGATTCAGAGCATTCATCTTTTCAAAAATATCTCATAAGTATGCTGGTTTTACCAAAAATCTTCATTCACAAAATTTTCGGTATACTTGTGGTCTTCCTCTTTAAGAAAAATATAAATTTCCTGTCACAGTTTAAACGTACGAGACAAAATATTACCACGAGATAGCCATCTCAAAGTGCTGTAGTACAACAAAGACGTGTGCTCGAATCCCATATTCTCACATAGTTTTTTGAAAAACCTTGCCTTCAACGGCCAAGTTTTTATAAAGTTTACTACATTCACTACATATTCTAAGATCTGATTTAATGTAGGACTCAGATATTTTGACGCGAGTGCTTCTCTGTGAACAACGGTATAGGTCCACAGTGCATCAGGGGCTTTGCTTCGAATATGTGCCTGCCATCCTCCATAACAACCGGACATAGAACGAGCACCATCAGTACAGGCACCAACGCACTTAGTCCACTACAAATAATTTTCGGATGTAAAAGTATCAAGGATCTCGAACAAGTCTTGAGCCTTAGCACTACCTGTTATACTTTTACAAAAGAGAAGGTCTTCTACAATGTTATTACTATCTATAAACCATACCTAGCAAATCAAGTGAGCATAATTATTATTATCTGTGGCCTTATACAGCTGCAACCAAATTTCTTTACCTTTCATTTTTTCAATTAATTGATCATTGATGTCCTCCGCTATGTGCTGTATTCTGCGACTGATGGTGTTATTGGACAAAGGCACATTTGAAAGCAGCTTCCCAGCAAACTCGCTGATCATAATGTTCACCATATTTACAGCCGCCAGTAGAATGGGTTCTTCTGCGATGGTATGAGGCTTCTTACATTTTGCTATTCTATGTGTCACCTTGTAAGATGCTAGCAAAACATTGCTTGGTATTGATGCCTGCTTATAAAAACTACCTTTTTGTTGATTTAACTCTTATAACTTTCTCGTAAAGCAATCACGAGATTTACTAAGCATGCTGGGATGATTGGTTTCTAAATGGCGTTTCAACTTACTTGGTAGCATAGACTCTGGCGCCAAAACTTTCATACACAGTACACACTGTGGCCTCTCTTCACCATTGACTTCTGTCGACGTAAAACCAAAGTCCAAATAACTGTCATCATATTTTCGATATTTACGCTTCTTCACACTCTTGCCACTATATGTGCCCTCTTTATTTTCACTTTCACAATGCTTATTACTGTTTAATGAAAACCGATCCATTTTTAAAAATACATACGAAAAGAAAAACTTCACTTCACTTAATCACAACAATATTCAGTTGATGCGCCGAAAGCTTACAAAAGCCGAAAGTCAGCGGCAGAGCATCAAAATAACAGACTGCTAACTGCCGAATGAGTCACAAATGACAATGGATGAGCATATTTAAAGGATCAGGTGACCTTTTCGAAAAATCTGAGCTAAGAGTCTCATTTGTAGATGCTCGGAGAACGAGGGAGAAATGTTTATCAGAAGCACGGAGGCTGGTGCGAAAGCTCAGGTTACTTCCGGTAGCTGCCGCGCAGAACACATGCACCCGTTGGGCGGCAACCGTGCGGGGGAAAGCTCACGCTTGTAACATTATTGTAGAGCGACATATATTTAGTAACCACTTGTAGAGGCTTCTGCAAACAGTTATTACTAAGTGAGTTACTGGTTTGCACCAGGTCCATTAGATATCATGATGTCATGTCCTATCACATTGAATTGAAAACGGAAATAAAATTATGAAAATTTTGTAATATTTCGCGGCGCCCCTGTGAAGAAGCCACGGCTCCCCAGGGCGCCGCGGTGCACACTTTGGGAACCACTGCATTGTGGTACTGTCTGCCTGAATTACAATGGAATGGCTCAAAAGCTTTTCTTCTACCATAAGATCTTAACTTTCTCTACACCTTTCTAGAGTTTTTACCTCCACAGGCTTTACAGGGCAAGGATTGTCAATGTGATGGATTCTCTACTCTACTTAAACTGTATAGACCAAAATTTCACTTGATTTTTGCAGATGCAGTATCACTATACACAGCTGACCTTTGTTCATAAGTACCCTCAGCTTTATTCCCATCTTTTGTGAGACGTTTTGTGATGTAAGTATTGATGCTCTAATGTCATCAAGTTCATGATTTCATAATTGGAAGTTGTTTTCTTGTGGAAATGCAGTACAACCTAGTAAGAGATTGAAGTGAAAATGCAAACTCAGCAAGCAGAGGTTTGTAAAAATGTACCATAGCATGAATCATTACTGTGAAACATGTTAGTTAGTTAGTTAGTTGATTTTAGTGGCGCAAGGGCCAGGTTTGGCCAAAGAGCGCCAGACACAGAGAGCTATCAGAGAACAACGAAAAACATAAAAAAGGGAAAACATCTTAGAGTAAATGTCGGCTCGGGCCGTGGGGTCGCCAGTCCCCATCAGCTGGATGAACAGCTGTCCCTTCAGTAGTAACATCGTTTCAAGACGAAATGACAAAATGATCAGTCACAAAGTCAGCTTGGGCCGTGGGGGCGCCGCTCCCCAAATAACCGAAAAACCAGTTATCCCCGTGCGGGGCTATGAAACATGTCTAGTCAGGCAAAAATAACCCTTTGCACATTTAATAGTGATTGGAATTGAATCATGGTGAATAATTTGGGTCAGAAAATTTAGCTTCCATTCATCTTTTGTTGCAATTGTTAGTTTGTTGAGAATTTCTATGAAGCAGAGTGTTAAATGTGTATATCTTCTCAGTTTTTGTTAGTACTTTAATTTGTATTAGCTGTGATAGTTTATGTTAAAACAATGTTTATTCTAGGCATCAGAAAGTGGTGTGCATAGACCACATGTGGCCGGCATCCATGGACGTGCAAGTGAAGGAGCTTATTCGATTGTACTTTCTGGTGGCTATGAAGATGATGTGGTAATTATCTGTGTGTTTTAATGTGGTTTTTCATTTTTCATTGTAAGTGTAATTTATTATATGAGGGCTACATGATATTTCTTAATGGATGAGTGGTTGAAATGCTAACATGCACTGGAAGTCTTGTGTCAGACTTAAGAGTTCTCTGTTTGCTCTTTGCCTGCTTCTTCTACTCCTCTAAACATTGCAGTCCTAAATTATAGGTGGTAGTGAATCCATGATTTCCACTATGAATTTTTAATTAGTTAAGTTTTTTTTTAACTTAAAAGATATTTTACCAGTTTCTGCTAAAGTAAAAAGCTTTAACTGCTGAAGAACATCCCAGAAAATAACTTCTCCAGAGCATTTGATAGGTTCTGGATCAATTCAAGCTGTGTATCAAAAGAGGAGGTGATTATGCTGAAAATTAAATCAGCAAAATTGCTACAGGTCAGATAATTTTTTTTTTTTTCACTGAACTTGTTCCTGGGACTTTCTGGACCAACTGTGTATATACCCCCTACTTGGTTAAAACAGATAATTGGCAGTAACAGACACTGTCTTCCCTGTTGGTCCATTATAAAAAGGGTTTACTATACATTTCTCATGAAAAGAGATATTCTCTAAAATTCTTCTGTTCCCTGATTTCTGTCAATTATAAAATGAACTACCTACTTCCCAGCAGAAGCAATGCAAGTGCAAAAATCAGGTTGCTCCAACAGCTTGCTGTCTAGTGATGCAATAAAGTAAACAATTGAGCCAGGTGAAATTGATTTACCGCATTTGCAGTGCTTTGGAACTTTTCAAGTCCATCAAAAATATTCTCAATGGGCAATCCTCAAAATTTTCATTCTGTTCTGATCCGACATGCCAATTCTTTTCTGTTCCACTCTGAGCTAGTGTATGGGCTCTAGTTGGAAAGTGCAGTTATCAATTTGTTTTCATTCCGACCTAGTGTGCAGTCACCTTTATAAGGACATTGTTAAGGTCACAGAAGTTTATTCTGAAGACACTAACTTTAAAATTTCCTTCCTAGATCACTCCATGAATGTTCAATTGGCTAGAGGACAGGGAACCTGGCTGGTTATTCTATTCTCTTGCTATTTTCACTTTCAAAGAAATGGGCCAGTTCACCCAACCCTGTAAGGTAGTTAGTTGTCTTTTGTGAAAAAGAAATTTGATCCTCATGCAGCTCTTAAAAACCTCATGCAGGTTTCTGAAATCTTGTATCTGTATCATTCAGATGTCACAGTCCCACCTGTAAGGCATGAAGGGATTGTGCATTCATTTATCATAGTATTGAACCAAAATTTCACCATTACCAAATGTGTTCTCTTCCAGTATGTTGGCTGGATATGATCCCCAATTTCACTTAAGTGTGACACTCAAATATCACTGTTTGAAATGTATCTTAACTCATCAGAATACAGAACTTCACCCCATTTATCATTGTCCTAATTAATTTTGTCTTCTATGTATCAGATGAACTGTCTCATGAGAAGAGAACATTGAAATCCAAGCTCTGTGCTTTTGAAGTTCCTGTTCAAGACTTTGTGAAACTGTGGTATGACTTGTAACTGCAAAGACAATTGACCTGCTGACATTCTTTGATTGTGTTTCACTGTTAGAACTAAATGTTGGTCATTCCAGGTAGGTGTTACCGTAGAACAACCACTAGATCTTTGTTGTGGCATCTTCCTACCTCTTGGAATTTTTTCCAGGGTCCCGTAATAACACTTCTAAACACAACTAGGCTGTCATCAATTGTGACTTACAACTCTTCCACTTTCAAAATCATCCAAATGGAATCTTATCACTGTGTAAAACCCATTTTCCCTCAAGAAGTGTGCCACTGTACATTCCAAGGAATGTAGAAGCAGCATTTGCAAAAATGACCATCTTAAGACTTTCCAAAATGTGACTCATGATAATATGCTTTCTCTCCCCTCCCCAGTGGAAGAGGGGTTCTGGTTGTCCTTTATACATTGGCTAGTAACTGGGTCATTCCATGTGAAATCATCAGATATTGAATTAATTTTCTGCCAGCACATCTCCGATTCTTATGATTATTTTTTTATGGGTAGCTGCCCCTAAGTTATAAGAACTCTGAGAGTTTCAATTTTTTATTTCTGATAGGTTAGTAGATATTATTTTTTGAATTTTTGTGCATGGCGGAACTCTTTCACATAAAAATACAAATATCTCCATTATTTAGAATAAGAAGAAATATAAAATTCATCATTCTTTCATAATTTTTTCCCAAGGAATCCAGTGGTGCAGTGCATGAATTTCTGTCTGCTTTAGTTCTTGAGTTATGAGCAACGAGGGAGCCTTTTTTCATTGCTTAAAAAGGCAATGTAGTACAGCACTTAGAAAGTTGAAATTGTTATTCTTTGTAAAGAAAGGGTTGATCTAACAAATAAAGAAAAAAACATAAAAAACTTGGGCTTTTGCCTGTGCACCAAGAAAAGAATTTTTAAACATGGTGCATGGCCAGTGCATTGCCACTGTGAAAGCGTAGTCAGTCAAGGCCTTGGACTGGGCAAGCGCTCTGTTCGGAGACGCTGAACCAGGAGAATGGCATCTTGCTTGCACACTAGAAACGACCACACCGTGCAGACGTGTGTGAACTCGCATTTTTAGGGAAAGGAATTCTTTACTTTAAAGTACAGTTAGTTCATGAGCGATGTTCATAGTTCGATGGCTCACAACCTATGATTATATTTTGATCAAAAACAAAAAAACAGGAAGTTGAGCTTCCATGGAATGCCTAAGACTTTTTGTATTTATAATAATAACCCAAGAAGAAATTTAGCAATCATGCATCATCATCTAGATCATTTCTAGAGATCAATGCAAGTGCGATGAGAATTTTGGGGTAGATTGTGTTGTGGGGGTTTGTACTACAGAAAAATCCTTGTTAAAAATTGGACTGTGAAAATTCTTCAGCTTTAAGTGGGAAACCACTGATTTTAAGTCATTTTTTCTGCCCTCCCGACTCTCCTTGAGCCTCTCAATTTTCTATTATGCAGCAAAATTTCTTTGACTAATTTTGAAGAACAGCTGGCATTTTTTAATTATTTTTTTCTGGTAAGTATGCATGTATACAAATAGGTGAAAAATTCTGTCTTTCAAAAATTTCCAAAGATTTAAGTTAGACATGGAGCTAAAATTTCTCCCGTAACATAAATGTCTTTATTTGCATTGTTTTTTCTGTCCTCTTATTATTATTATTATTATTATTATTATTATTATTATTTTGTAATAAATCATTTTTTTTGTGCTTCTAAAAGGAGGCAAAAAATTTGCAGAAACGAGAGTTTGATGGATCTCTCAATATCCTGTATCATTTATAAATGTTGCTTTTCCCATAAAAGTTTTTCCTTCAGCTTATACATAGGAGACAAAATTTTGTGAAAGCAATAGTTAGACCAGGCAGAAATTTTCCTGTAATCGTTAATTCTTTTTCTTGCTGTGTTTAACCTCACAATATTTGCATAAATTATCCAGTGTTACAGTGAAACTGTTTTATTTTAGGGCAACACAGTTCGCTGTGGTGCGTTGTGTTTTGCATGATCTCATGAGTATTTCCTGCACTTCCATATGCGGTGCAATCTTTAAATGAACATTAAAAATAAATAAAAATAATAAAAAAGACAAGATGACAACTGAAAGATTAACTCATTTATTTAAACAGTAGCTGTACCTGAAAATAATCGGTGACATTTTTTTCTTTATTTTCGAATTGTTTTCGAAAATTGAATGCCTCCTTCCTCAAAAGAAAGAAAACCTGAAATTCTCTGGTTCTGTTCCTTACCATCCTTCCTATGCTTATAAGTTACAGATTCTTTTTAGATGTTTTGGTTACCATCTTGCCATTAAATCCACCCCAAACATCTTGAAACTTCTTCAAAGGGATAGGGACAAAGTTGAAAATCTGGACCTCCCAGGAGTTTTCTGCATTCCTATCTCTTCTTCAACAGGTGATAACTTATACATTGGAAGCACATACAGGAGCATTAACCACATAATTTTGGAACATAAAAAAGATGTTTTGAAAGCCAACCCCAATAGAGCCTTGTCTATTTTGACAATGGAAGACACATCTGCAGTTCCCCGCTGGAACGAAGCAAAATGAATTGCTTCTTTTGACAATCGTTTTGCCCTCCGTTACCGTGAAAGCCTGGGAAATTATTTTCAACTCAATGACTTGCAATTCCGAATCTCCTCTCTACATTCCGATGATCTGGAGATCAATTCTAAGTTTTGGCAACAAAAATAGGAAAAATTCAAATGTAGAATCTGGCAACAATCTTAGTCCTCCATTGGCGTGATGAAGACCTAAGATAAGGTCGAAAGCTCCCAACTTACGAACTTTCGTGTAAAAGTTTTTTTCATGTAACGTAACTAGCGTGATCAAGTTACCTTTATTTGTTATTATTGTTACGTGTTTTGCCCGTCGTCGTCAAGCTCTCTTGTTGCACATAACTCAGAAACTAAGATGATAGAAATTTGTGCATTGCACCAATGGATTCCTTGGGGGAAATTATAAAGGAGTGGTGATTTTGGTACTTCTCTTGATCAAAACAATGGAGATATTTGCATTTTTATGCAAATAAGGCCCTCCGTGCACCAAAAATAAAAAAAATAATGTCATCTAATCTATCGAAAATATAAAAAAAAATGAAACTTTCAGGATTTTCGAACGTTGGGGTAATCTATTCATAGAAGAAAAAAATAAAAAATCGTAAGAGTAGGAGACAGGGTGGTGGATAGCATCTGATGATTTGGTGTGGAATGACCAAATTTTGAATTAGGGATGAGAAAATTGTCATGGCATTTCATCATTAGAGATTTCAACAGCAACAAAATGCTTTGGAGTATATTCCCCCACCTATGTACGTGTCTAATTTTGTACATAAGTTTGTTTGTTCTTTCTGTAGGGGTTTCCTTAATAAATTGTAAAGGTAAAAAACATAAAAGAAACTTGAAAATGTCAAGTACTATTTTAGAATTTTGAATGTAAGAAAAAATTAATCATAATTTCAGGTTACAGTAACTTATGATGCATTACATATGTCAGTACTTTCTTTGCTATCTTAAAAGGGGATTTTGACATTTTTGTTTAAAATTTTGTATTTTTATTTTACTATTGAAACTATGTTACAAAATGCAATTTCATATTTTTTTTTTTGGTATGAAACATGAATGCAATCACAGTGCCAGTTTACGAAGAGGATAATGGCTATAATTGCTGTGGAAGCTTCTTAATTAGTGTGCCTGGCAAACTGTATCTTAACATAGTAGGTAAAAATAAAATTGGTGAAAAATCAATTGAGTGGAGGACAATGTGGTTTTAGGAGGATTAAGATAATATAATGTAATGATATATGTGTACACAGCTGTTTTTTTGAAAAGTCAATGAACTGAAATATATATATATATATATATATCATCGGGATGCAAGGTCAGGTGATGCGTAATATCACAGCCTCTCCTTGACAAATGTCAACCCCGCCTTCTCGTGGTGCATCCTGTTCCCACTAAAGGGGCTCTGACGACCGCCAATAGCGGTATAACTATACCATCGGGATGAGAAGAAATTCTATCCCACACTCACCAACCCGCTTGGCCAGCGTGGTGAGTTATGGCCAAACCCCTCCAAAATGACTCCACAACTTAAATCTTGGCCCTCAGTCTCCGGCAGCTGGAATGTACCTGGCCAAGGCAGCGGCCAGTGCGACATGAAGGCAGAGGGTGCTAAGAATCCCCGGAGGACCGGACTAGGCTGCCATCTGATGCTGACCTTGGCTACGTATAATGGACGCTCCCTATTTTCTGATTCAAGGCTTCTTGAATTGGAAGAGGAGCTACAAAGGATCAAGTGGGACATCGTTGGGCTAAGTGAGGTAAGGAGAAAAGGAGAAGATCTCATTGAACTGAAAAGTGGGCATCTCTTCTACTATCATGGGACTAATACTGG
Organism: Macrothele yani; assembly: GCA_039090855.1. Lineage (NCBI taxonomy): Eukaryota > Metazoa > Arthropoda > Arachnida > Araneae > Macrothelidae > Macrothele > Macrothele yani. The sequence continues at coordinate 101,780,499 of CM077023.1, forward strand.
CAGAACTAGTGGTGTTGGATTTATAATAAACAAGAAACTGAAGGATAAAGTTGTAGAAGTTGAAAGTTCCTCTGACAGAGCTGCACGACTCGTTATCCAACTCTCGAGAAGATACCAGGCTCAGATTATTCAAACTTATGCACCCACCACAAGTCATCCTGAAGAAGAAATTGAAGAATTTTATGAGGAAATTCGTCATCTAAATAATAAAGGTAAGCAGCACTTAAAGATAATTATGGGAGATTTCAATGCAAAAATAGGGCAACAGCAACAGAATGAAACTTCAGTAGGTAAATTCGGTCACGGCAACAGAAACCAACGTGGAAATACTCTCGTTGAGTTTGCAGAGGCAGAAGGGTTTTTCATCTTGAACTTCTTTTTCAAGAAAAAGCCACACAGGAAATGGACATGGAGACATCCAAATGGGACGACAAATGAAATTGATTTTATTATGCGTAACAAAAAATTCGTCATAGAAGACTGCATTGTGCTAAATAAGTTCAACACAGCTAGTGACCATAGATTGGTGAGATGTAAGATGCACCTCAACACTAAACTCGAACGTGGCAAGCTCATAAGACAAACAAAATGTATTGACATAACCAACCTTAAAAAAACACCATAATACCTTCAAGTTGGAACTGAAGAACAGATTCTCTGCTTTAGAAGGCCTAACATCGGAAGTAGTGGATATTTCTGAAGTTAACAGAAAAGTAAGCAAAGCTCTTATGGAAACAGCAACAAAATTAGCTGGGTCTAAGAACAAAATGCATGTGAACAAATTATCAGGAAAAACCAAAATGTTGATGCAAAAAAGAAGAGAGATGAAGACAACTAAAGAAGATGTGACTTCCAAAGTGGAATACATAGAGCTTTGCAAGACAGTACGAAAAAGTATCACTGAAGATGTAAGGAAATTCAACTGTGAACTAATGAGGAAAGCAATTGAAAACAACCAAAGCCTAAAAATAGCAAAGGGACATCTCAGTAAGGGAAGAAAACAGATTATGGCACTGAGAAAAGAAGATGGTTCTGTAACAAGAAATAGAGGCGAAATTTTGACAAGAGTGAAAGATTTCTACTCCAAATTATATGAAAGGGATGATACATGTACTCCAGACATCATGAAAGGTATCAGTACCAGAGTTCTTCCAGTCCTCCCAGCAGAAGTTGCACATGCCATCAAGAACATGAAGCGAGGAAAAGCTCCAGGAGAAGATGGAATTACTGTAGACATCATACAAGAAGCAAATGGAGAAATCGAAACAGTACTCGCCCAAATTTTCACTCGATGCCTTAATGAAGGGAAAGATTCCTGAGGATTGGAACAACGCTACAATGATCCTGCTACATAAAAAAGGTGACATTGAGGATATCAGGAACTACAGACCTATCAGCCTCCTATCAGTGGTTTATAAAATCTTCACTAAAGTTCTTTCACACCGCTTGAAGGTAACACTGGACATGGCTCAACCGAGATAACAAGCTGAATTCAGGAGTGGCTACAGCACAATGGATCATATCCACGTACTGAGAGAACTTATTGAAAGAGCGAGGGAATATGAACTTCCATTGTGCATGGCTTTTATTGATTATGAAAAAGCCTTTGATTCGGTGAAACCATCAGCAGTTACAATGGCTCTGAAATCTTGCGGTATTGAAGATGCGTACATTAATATTATTAATAACATCTATGAAAATGCAAGTGCAAAGATTCTGCTATTTGAAAATACAACACACATAAAAATTGGAAAGGGAGTGAGACAAGGTGACACCATATCTCCGAAGCTCTTTAATGTCACATTGGAAAATGTCTTTCAATCACTGAACTGGGAAAACAAAGGGATAAAGATTAATGGAGATTATCTAACCCACCTTCATTTTGCTGATGACATAGTCATATTTGCAACTACCCCATCAGAGCTGCAAAGTATGATCCAGGAACTTGCTGACAAGAGTTAAGAAGTGGGATTAAAAATTTAACTTTCAGAAGACAAAAGTAATGTTCAATGCTTTTACAAGAAATGAAGATTTATCGATTGATGGAGAAAAGCTGGAGATAACAGACACGTACGTTTATCTTGGACAGCAGATATCAAGTGAGGGTCGCATTGATGAAGAAATTAATCAGCGTACAAAACTTGCCTGGAGAGCTTTTGGAAGAAACAGCATAATTTTCAAGAGCAATATGCCATTATGTCTTAAAAGAAAAGTGTTTGATCAATGCATCCTTTCCAGTGCTTACGTATGGTGCAGAGACGTGGACCTTAACTAAAAGAGACATACAAAGGCTGCAGACAACTCAAAGAAGCATGGAGAGGTGTATGTTTGGTGTAACCAGGAGAGATAAGAAGAGGAACTCGTGGATCCGAAAAATGACAAGAGTGGAAGACATCATGATCAGAGTTAAATCCCTGAAATGGCAATGGGCTGGACATACTGCCAGAAAAACAGACCATCGATGGACAGCCGAAATTTTGGATTGGATTTCAAGGGACAGGAAAAGACCCAGAAGAAGACCACATGGGGGATGGGTGGATGAAATTCGAAAGTATGTGGGAGTGACATGGAGGAGACTGGCACAAGACAGACCGTTGTGGAGGAAACTTGGGGAGACCTTCGTCCAGCAGTGGATTGATAATGGTTGACAATGATGATGATGATTATGATGATACACACATACAGTGTAACTTGGATAATTCAAAGCTGAAGGGACCACAAAAATAATTCGAATTATTGACAGATTCGAATTAGGGAAGTTTGAATATGGGCACATTCAAAAATCACTGTATTACATACGTCAGTACTTTCCTTGCAATCTTAAAAGGTGATTTTGACTTTTTTGTTTTAAATTTTGTATTTTAGTTTCACTATTGAAACTATGTTACAAAATGCAATTTCATATTTTTGTAAAAAAACAACATATTTATTCACAACATACAAAAAAAAAGTACAGTACAGTAAATTTACATATTGTTTGTAAAAAAAAAAACCCCGTGAAATTTTGGCCTGCTTCTTAGAAATTATGTTATGGGTAAGTGCAAATTCCTCAAGTTTATCGAGTGAATGAAATAGACAGTCACTTACATTCTGCTGTCCCTCAACAAACTTCCTTAACTGTTGGAGGTGAACCAAGGCTTCTACTGAATTTGGAAGGCGCTCTTTGAAAATTCTGGTTGTTCCAGTTCTTCATCTGAAGATACACAGTAGGTCTTCTTATTCATAACATCAGCCAAGGTCTCATCATCTGTGAGCTCGCCGCAAACAGCTAAATTTCCATCAACGCTTACGAAAGCCTCATACAGTACATCACGGCCTACGTCTTCCCAGTACTCCACTGTGGGTATGATCTCCTCGCCACCATTACCTCGATGTAGTTGAGACTCGTCATCGGGGTGCTGGAAGCCTGCTTTTCCGAAGCAGTTGGCTATAGTTTCAGGTTTAACTTGTTGCTTCACCCAGAACTCGGAACTTCATCCAGAACAGTACGTACCCATTTTAAAAGGTAATTGTTGAAAATACGAGATTACAAAAATGGGGTTTTCTTCGAATTAAAAAAAAAAAAAAAACCCCCGTTCGAATTAAAGGGTTTTTTAATATTATTTATGTATATAAAAAATTCAAGGGAACCAAATGAAAAATTCGAATTAACCAAGAATTCGAATAAGACAAGTTACACACTGTATATGTAATCTTGACCCCCTAAGTGTTGTCCTCGAAAAGGCTTTCCTTAGAAATAGGTTGTTCAGTGTGTTAAGAATTTATGGTGTGAAAGGCAAGTTGCTGAAATAAATAAAAAGCTTTTACACCAAAAGTCTTGCAATATTCGGGCTAGAGAGTAAGTACTGGTAAATGATTTGAAATTAACTGTTGGATATGGTAAGGATGGAAATTTTCTATACTTCTGTTTTTAATTTTGTATGGATAAACTTGTTAAGGAAAATAGTTTTGTGATAGATGTTGAAATAAGTAGCTCCCATTTTAATAGTTTGCAGTATGCTATGGATTTATTTAACATCAGAGAGTGTTAGTAACATGCAATAGGATCTTAATCAGCTGAATCAAAGTTGTGAGGAATTCTAAAATTAAGGATAAATGCTGAGAGACCAATGTTATTGTTTTAAGTTGAACTCTGTTGCAGATACACTCATCGTCAAAAAAATAATTGCACCCAGAAGGAAGCAACTGACAGGAAGGAAACTTGGTGGGTAGGTTTGACATCGTGAGACATGCAAATGATTCAAGTATCATGCTCGGCCGCGCATGAGACGCCATCAAGGAGGGGGTCATAGCGTTGTGCCTGACCGAATATATAAGGTCGTCCCATTGTGTGTGTTTGCCATTCTGACTCATGCTGTTGTTGTATTGGTTGTATCCTTTGCAAGTGAAGTATGCCTCAGAGAAAAGTTCAGAAGCAATTCGAGCAGTTGGAGGAGTTAGAGAGGGACCGCATCATCGGGCTCCGGCAAGCAGGATGGTCTTATCGCTGTATTGTGCACCATACCAGTGTTGCGGATATCACGATAGCACGCTGTTGGCGGCAGTGAATAGAACAAGGCCTGCAGCAGCGACAGGAAGGGTTTGGGAGACCTAGACGAACCATGGAGAGAGAGGACCAATGGCTTGTCCAACATGTGTGGAGTGACCCAACAACCATGAGTACGGATATTCAGCGAGCAGTGGTGCCCTCCATGCGTCGTCCGATTAGTGCCAGCAGCATTGGCAGACTGCTGCACGACGTAGGACTACACGCACACAGACCGTTAAGATGACTGCCCTTAACACCATTGCATCATCGCCAAAGACTGCAATGGTGTCGTGCCAGACTGTCGTGGAGCCACTCAGAATGGCAGCTGGTGATCTTCAGTGACGGGTCCTGCTTTAGTCTTGGATGAGATGAACACCGAATCCGTGTGTGGAGGCACCGTGGTCAGCACCAAGATGAAGAGTTTGTTGTCGAGTGTCACATGTCGAGAAGACCTGGTGTCATGGTGTGGGGTGCAATTGCATATGATACCAGATCACCTTTGGTGTTCATTACAGGCATTTTGACAGCCCAACGTTACGTTAATGAGCTCCTGCAACCAGTGGCCCTACCTTTTCTGAACGCTCTCTCCGGTGCGATTATCCAACAGGGCAACGCTCGTCCGCATACTGCTGCTGTGTCAAGTGCTTGCCTTCAAGGCACGGACACTCTGCCATGGCCAGCTGCATCGCCAGACCTATCGCCAATTGAAAATGTGTGGGATGCTATTGGACACTCTCTCCACACTCCACCCCTACCACACAATCTGCAGGAACTGCATGAGAAGATTCAAGATGCATGGGATGGCTTATTGCAGGACACCGTTGGGAACCTGTACAATTCCATGCTGAGATGTCTAACATGCTGTGTGAGCAAACATGGTGGCCTGACGCCATACTGAAAGACACTACTTATTGGCATGTAGCTTAAAAAAATATTGCTCATATTAGTTTCAATGTTTAATCATTTATTGCTCTTGGTAACCTTTACCTTTCTCTCGAATAGCATTGCAATCCGACACGTCCTGAGTGCTACTATTTTTTTGACGATGCGTGTATAAGTTGCATATTTTAGGGGGAGGTGCTTGTACAGATCACTATTTGGATGTAGTAATGGGTCAGGCAGGTAAGCTTGGTAAGGGATTTAACAACAAAATTAGAATACCAGTGAAAGTCTGGTGTCAAATATGTAAGCTATTCTCTCTAAGGAGAACTTTGGTCAAAGGACAAAGCAGTCTGTATACAGTGTAGTATTTAGACCTATCCTGTTTTTTACACTGAGATATGATTATAAAGTAAAGGATTCATTAGGTGGCTTGATGTGAGCAGCATATGAGAATGATAAGGGCAAAATTAATGGATGCAGTTACATTTCAGGATTAGTAATTCAGATATGCTATTTGAATTGGGAGCTTCTTGTTTCTTTTGTAGCAGATAAGTAAACGAAGACATGTTGCAAGTTTGGACATGTGTTGTATGAGAGATGAAAATTCTGTGACTAGTATTACATTATAAAGTAGCTGGTTACATACTAAGGGGAAGACCTGGTACATGGTGGATTGATGATGATAATTGTGCTGTTAGTGATAGATATGAGGGCCATCGAGAAAGTACCATATATATACTCGTGTATCAACTGACAACCCCCCCTACTTCAAGAGCTAAAAATTTGTGAAAAACCTTGCTAAAATTTCAAGATTTTGGAAAATATATTTATTGAAATGAATTATTCAAATTTCTGAGATTATATTCTGTAAAAACCTTCAAATTATGATTCACTGGCAGAGTTTCCAAATAACTCCAGTAACATCCATTGCATTACTTATGCAGCATTTTTTGAGAGCCTATAACCATTTCTGGTGAAATTGCATCCCAGAATCCTTTCACCCAAGAAGTAATAAGCCCATGTCATCGTTTTTACAAGTTACCACCTTTTGTTAAACACTATGTCTTTGATATTCCATATTGTGGATGGCTTTTGCCAGCGTGGAGCAAAAGACATGCACACCTACACTTGCTGTGAAAACTTGGTGGGAGGAGCAATGCCCAATTGGCTGTGGCCCAATCCACCAGTAAATGATTTGCATGGTGTCGACAGCATCTTGCTGTTGCACGTGGGAAGTAATGAGGTATTCCATTTGGAAGCAAGACATTTTATGGTTTCAATTTTAAACAGGATCAGGTTTCTCACTTGTGATATTAGTGGCACCTATTCCCGTAGAAATTCTACTCTGGGTGGAAAAATATTTAATAATTAAATTTTTAATTTTTTGAAAGTATTTCCGAAGAGATGTTACATGAAACCTCTCGCTGCAGTTGTTGGCAATTTGTTTACTCTGAGATTGCCGCTTTTCATGTACCACTATGTATAAATAGTGAAATTCATAACAAAGTCAATTTTTTTTAAGAATACATACGTTATATTTCAATCAATACAAAAATAAAATATGTAGAATTTCCTGCTTCAGTGTGAAATCGATGTTTCCTTTTGCATCGTCTGTACCCCATTGGCAGATGGAAGGAGTATTGTTTCTCCATGATTTCTTGAAAGCAGAATAACCATACCTTCCAGTTAGTATCCATAGCTATGCCCCTCAAAGTGGGGAGCACAGCTGAGGATATAGTTGTCACTGTGCGATAGTTTTCAGAAGGTCAGAAAACCATCTTGCGCAGTGATACGTGGAAAGCTGCGATCTAAAACGTAAACAAATCCTCCGTTAAGTTCCGTGGGAGAATTCACGGGAGCCAGCCCTAATTTTTACTAACCCGCATATGAGCCAACCCCCAACTTTGAAAGCAGGATTCCTTACAAAAACTTTCGGCTTCTATGCGAGTATATACAGTAAATACTGTTTGAAGGGTAAAATAAAAAAATATATTGATAACTAACTTTTAATCATGAAAGGAAATACGGGTTTACGCCATATAATACAAATTGTGAAGATGACAATCCAATTTTTGGCGTGAATGTGACAAGGATAGTAAGTCAGATAATATCCGAAAACTTGAAAATTTTCATTGTCCTGAAGCGGGATTCGAACCTGTGTCTCCCAGAAAACGCCCGGGTATGCTAACCACTACACCACTCAGAACGACCAAGTTTCTAATCAATTTGAATATAACCATCACTGGATTTGCTAGTCGAAGCAACCAGCATTCATGTTTAGCAAATCTGGAGGTTAAGAATCTTATCCCGTGCTTGCCCGGAGAAGCAGATAAATCATGAAAGAAATACGGGATTACGCCATATAATACAAATTTTGAAGATGACAATCTGATTTTTGGCGTAAATGTGACAAGGATGGTAAGTCAGATAATATCCGAAAACTTGAAAATTTTCATCGTCCTGAAGCAGGACGCGAACCCGCGTCTCCCTCCAGATTCGCTAAACATGAATGCAGGTTGCTTCGACTAGGGAATCCTGTGATGATTATATTCAAATTGATCGGAAACTTGAAACTTGGTCGTTCTGGGTGGTGTAGTGGTTAGCATACCCGGGCGTTTTCTGGGAGACGCGGGTTCGAGTCCCGCTCCAGGACGATGAAGATTTTCAAGTTTTCGGATGTTATCTGACTTACCATCCTTGTCACATTTACGCCAAAAATTGGATTGTCATCTTCATAACTTTTAATGTGCGATCAAATCTACGTGCACCTTAATCCACTTTTCAACGTATTCCCCGTGGATGTTAAAGCATTTATCATATCGTGGCACAAGTTTCTGGGTACCCTCGTCATAGAAGTCTGCCACCATGGTTCCTACGCTCCTTGAAAACTTTGAAAAGTCCTTGAAAAATAAAAGTTCATTTTCAAGTCCTTGAAAAAGTTTTAGACTCCATAAATAGTACTTGAATTTTTTTTTATTTATTTATTTATTTATTTATTTATTTATTTATTTTTTGTTTTTAAGTATTGGTGTGAAAGAGTATATGTAAAATAATTGTTTGTGCTAAAAAGTTGCATAGGATGTTTCTGTGTAGTTCTGATAAAAACACCAAGCTGATCAAATAACGCTGAACTTGCGTTCAACCCATGAGAGCACGTTGAACGCAAGTACCTTGGCTATGACATTGCTACAGAGTAAAACATCAGCATGGGAGTAAAATAAGTGGAATGATGTATTCGCGAATTGTGATGGGCTTCTGTTGATTGGGGTTAAAGAATGTTCTTTGTGGGAGGGTGGAAGTTCTCAGAATTGCTTGTGCTTCATGCATGGACCCTTCTTCTCCTGGCTGCATCAAAAAATCAAGTCATGCATCAAAAATAAAAAGTTAAGCAAACAATAAATATCATACCAGCAGATGAATACGAAAATAATTTACCCCTTCAAAATATTCCACAAAATAAAATGATCTCAAGAAACACCAAAGCAGAGGGGCAATTCGAGGTTAATAAAATAAATCAACAGGAGGTAACATGCTGGTCATTGAAAGTGTGCTAATCCCAGCTAAGTTTAATGGTTTGAACTTGTTAAAATACCTACCTACTGACCGACCGACAGCTCACACATATGATAATTTGGTTTTAAAAAGTCCTTGAAAAGTGCTTGAATTTATTTTGCTTGGAAAAGTATAAGCCTTGGCCACCACTCGACTGTTGTTTTCAAGCCATCGTCGTCATTGATCCACTAGGTCGGCAAAAAATCGTTTCAAATGGAGAAACACATGATAGTCATTGGTTGCCAAGTCTGGGCTGTAGGGAGGGTGGACCAGCTGCTCCCATCCAAAGTCGGTGATCACGTTTTGTATCATATTCTCTATACGAAGCCTTGCATCTTCACGGAGAAGAACAACTGTCTTGCTCAGCATGTTTGAGCAACTTTCTTAGTGTCTCACAATAAACAACCACATTTACTGTTGTTGTGCCTTTAGGCAGGAATTCCACCAACAAAATTCCTTTTCTGCCCCAAAAGACCGTGCACATAACTTTCCTCGTTGACATTGTCTGTTTGAATTTTTTGGCCGTAAACGAGACTGTGTGTTTGCATTGCTGTTTTGATTCAGGTGTGATTTGAGAGGTCGAAGTCTCATCTTCCGTCACTATACGGCTTAAAAAATAATTGTCTTCCTCTGCGTACTGCCCCAAAAATTCCAGAGCAGCCCACACGCTTCGCTTTGTGCTCTTCCTTCGACATCTTTGGCACCTGTCATGCACACACTTTGTGGTATTGAAGCTTTTCTGTAATGATTTCGAAACTTCAGGGGAATGTTCTGAAAAATCAGATGTTGTGAAGCATCGCTTCTCCCTAATGTTTTCATTCACTCTCTCCACCAAATCTTCCGTGACCAGAGAAGGCCTTCCACCGCCCTATTCTTCATGAACACTTTGTCATCTTTCATTAAACATTCGAACCAACTTCCCCACCATTCTGGCACTTGTTGCATTTTGTCCTTAAATTTTGCAAATTTGCTGATGAATCTCACTTGGTCTGACATTTCTCGCATTCAGAAACCGTATCACAGACCGGACTTCGCAGTCGGCAGGTTGTCATATTAACTTAAACATTATTAACGCACAGCCCAACCTCACAAAATGGCATTCGGGTGTAGCTAATGAAAGACGCAACACAACTGTGTATGCATGACCCTGAAGCAAATACTTGCACAGGAGTGATGCATGAACAGTGCTTACTTTCTGGATGGCTCTTGTATAATAATAGGAAACTGCAATGGAGTAAGAGAGATAAGGGTATGTAAGGATTCAGTGTAAATTTTTCATTTTGCCTAAATTTTTTTTATTTTCCAGTTTTAAGTTGTACCAACCTCGAAATCTTCAGGTACACAGGTGTGATACAATAATAAATTAATATACTTATAAGGGAATTACACATAACCAAATTTAAACTTGTGTTGTGTAATATAGCCTCCGTTTATTTCTCCATTTGTGTTCTGTCTTTGGAATTTATGCAAAACTGGTGTGTGTGTGTGTGTGTGTGTGTGAGAGAGAGAGAGAGAGAGAGTGAGTGAGTGAGTGAGTGAGTGAGTGAGTGAGTGAGTGAGAGAGAGAGTGAGAGAGATTTTCTGTTTATAACCATTTGTAATGTGGTTGTGTGCGTTTTAAGATAGTGCTATAATTCAGCTCAATTTTTTGTTAGGATAATGGCCATGAGTTCACGTATACTGGCAGTGGTGGTCGTGACCTATCTGGAAATAAGCGAACAGCTGAGCAGTCTTCTGACCAACTTCTTACTAGTAAGAACAGGTAATATTGAAATTAAATGTTACAAAATTCATTACATTTGATTCTGTTAAAATATTATAGTAAAGAAATGTTCTTGTTTGAGAATCCTCATCTCTCTCTCTCTGCACACATAAAATTTTTGCCTGGAATTACGAAAGTACTGGCATGACAATGAAATTACGGAAAATCACCATTTGATTTTTCTGCTTTGGTAACAGGCAGGAGATTTTTCCATGGAATTGTGAAATTTTTCATTTTCATCATCATCTGGGTTATTCTCAAGATCGATGCTATACTGAATAGAAAAGGAGGGGGTCGTTTTCCGTAGGGAAGCAAAATTCCATGTTTCGAAACTTTTGAAAACGGAAGTTAGACAAAGTAAAGATTTCTTCCATAATTGTATTTTTTTTATTCATGATGTTGCTTCTGTCCAACATTGTTAAATATTATTTTTTGCACCAATCAGCTGGAAAATATAGCCAACAATTTTTCCAAAAAGTTAGATGAAGCAAACATTTCCCTGTAATTCATAAATTCTTTTTTGCAATGTTCTCTTCTGCCCTCTATTGTTGTTAAATATCATTTCATTCCATAAATATTTGTATTTCAACTTAAAAATGGAGGGAACATTTTTCAAAAATGGAATTTCTACGAAGTATGAATTTCTTCCGTAATCATAATTTTTGTTTTTCTGCCGATGTTTCCACTGTCCAATATTGCTGTTAAATATCTTTTTTTCATATGAATGTTTGCATTTCAGCTTGATAAGGGAGAAAAAGGTTTTTTAAAAGGAAAGCGACCAGTCTGTTATTAATTAGAAAATGACAAAGAAAATTTGTAAGAATTGAAGCATGGTGGTATTAATACTAAGAAAGGTACCGCATTTAACTGAAATTGTGAAAGCTTTTTCATTCAAGGTCCTCAGGCTGAAAGTTCTTTCATCGTGGTAGATGAAATTTATAAAGTCAGGAAAAACGAAGAAGAGTTAATAAAATTAACCAAATGTTATAGCTCTTTATACCCAACAATAGAACTCACAGTAGAAATGGAAAAAAATAATGCAATAGCCTTTTTAGACGTACAAGTTATAAAATCCACAAATAAGTTGCAATACAGAGTGTATCGAAAAAGCTCATTTGTTCCTGTTCTAATCCCGCACAATTCGGCACATCCTTATCCACAAAAATGCAATAGTCTGAAAACTTTAATTAAAAGAGCATATACGCACTAAGAAAATATTCAGTTCACTTATGAAGAAATTAAATTCATAAAAAAAATTGCAGGTAGTTTTGGTTATCCAAACCATTTAATAAAAAAATGGAACACCGAAGTACTAAAGAAAATAAAAAATAATGCTGTAGTAAATAAAAATGAAATCAAATATCTTAATGGTTTTCCTTACATTAAAGGTACTACTAATGAAATTAATAATATTTGTAAAAAGCATAACATTCAAATTGGAGGAAAAGTAAATACTATCAAAAATAATGAAAAAATAAAAATGTTAGAAAAAGCAGGTATTTACTCAATTCCTATTACAAAAAATCCTCCAATGGCATATATAGGAAGTACCAAAAATAAGCTTAAACACAAGTTAAAACAACATGTAAAAAAATTGGCAGAAAAAAGAAGAAAAAACCGCACTTATTCAATATTGTCTGGCTAACCAAAAATATCCTAAATTTGAAAATATAAAAATCATAAAAAGCTGTAAATCCGAAAAACACCTCAGAATAGCAGAGTCGGTAATGATAGAAATAAATAGAGCAAAAGTTTGCAACCATAATGACCCTAATATTTTAAGAAACATTAGGAGGAATTTAATTAAAATTGAGCAAAAAAATGGAAAATTTCGAAAAATGAGATCGGTGACCGACAAGAGATGGCGCCACAACGCCCAAGAGGAAGCGATAGCCACTAACAGATGCAGCCCGCGAGAACCACCCAAAAGCTCTACTGACACGGTCCGTGCTGGTCGGAGCAAACGTCCCCTAGATGACGGTAACGGAGTGTTACCGAAAGTGCTCGGGTAAAAAAACGTATAGAAGTATATGTGGAAGCGGCAAAGGAAAAACATCATTTAGTAACGAGGCCAATTAAAAACCAACAGGTGAAAAAACTGAAGTGGACCAGCAACTGAATGAAAAACCCCCCATGGCGCATATACATAATGGAAATACAGGAAAAAAACCAGGATCCACGTGCTGGAAGTGTTCAACTTGGAATCTTCGCCAAATTAACGGTAAGTCCAAAAATGCAATTGCATTAATGCACGTCAAAAAATTAACCTTCAATAGCGGACTTTTACTAAAGAAATCCAATATTGGAAGTACTTGAAACTTCTTTAATCGGTGTATAAAACTTATTAATTGGTGTATAAAACTTGATTGGAGAGTTTTTGGAAGAAACTGCAATTTTCAAGTGCAATATACCATTATGTCTTAAAAGAAAAGTGTTTAATATTAATGCATCCTTCCAGTTCTTACTTATGGATCAGAGACTTGGACCTTAACTAAAGACATTCTGAGATATAGTTTTTTTATGCTGTTAAAATAATGCATTTGGAAGAAACAGTACTATTACAAGGTGCGCACGGGTACTTAAAAACCTGAAAAAGTCCTCTCACAATACAAAAGTGTTTTCGCAAAGCAGGATTTGTAACAGATGCTTGTGATGATACTCTGCATTTCGACGACGAGTTTCTGCAACATTTATTGAACAAAGCTGCGTCAGAAAACATACAAGCGCATGGATTCGTTACCTCAGACAGTGACGTTTGCACTGAAGCTGGCATTCAGAATATTGATGAGTTAATAGATGAGAAAAACGAATTTGAGGATGATGATAACGAGGATGAAGTGAACATAGAAAATGACATAAAAACTTATAATGATGCTTTACAAACTATTCATAAGTTGCAAGATTTCAGTCTTGGTGCTAATAATGCTAAACTGTTAAACATGATTAGCGGTGTTCAATGTGAAGTTGAAAAAAAATTATTTGCGAAAAGATCAGAAGCAAACAACTATTAAATATTTTAAATAATGAAGAAGCATAAATGTACGTAGTATGTATGTATTGGTTCCACAATTTCCGTTTTAGGCAGATTTGACTGTACTTCTAACTATGAAAACTCTTTATGTGTATTTTCTTCCCAAAATAATGCACAATTTCATCGCTAGGAGCTCAAATATTTAATATATTTTTCTCAATATCTGTACTTCTAAATGTCCAATTTAAAAAATTCTTTTAACACTAGATACCATTTACCTTATGGAAAACTTTGAGTTTGTGATTCACAATTCTGCCGCTAGGTGGTATTTGTGTACTTCCGTCTGTAGCCTTCTCTGCCTCTAAAAACTCTATTGAAAACATTCTTTTTTTACTGTATGCCATTTGCTATAATAAAGATGGAGAGTGAATAAGATTTTTGTTACAATAAGAAGATCTTTTTCAAATAATGTACAACCTTCCTCCCAGGGGTTGTAAAGGTCAAAGCATTTTTCTTGCTGTATCTGCTTCAGGGAGACATATTTGAAAAGTTCTTTTTCCTTAGCATTTTGCTATGAAGAATGCTTTTCTCCTGTTTTCAACTTTTCTATTATGCAAAATTCTTCCACTAAGAGGCATAGAGTTATATCCTGTTTCCTTCTATATTTCTTCTTTTAACTGTTCGATTTGAAGATCTTTTTGTCTGTAATACTTTCCTTCTGCTATGGGAAACGTTTTTTGCGCCATTTGTAAATTTTCATATCACACTTTTTAGCCACTAGTGCAAGTAAATAGCTGTTCTTCTTTTTTTTTTTTTTTTTTTTTTTTTTGTGGCTTATTTTGACCTTAACTGAAATTTTCTAATGAATACTTTATATAAAAATTTGCCATAAAATCAGATTGCTTTCTCATATCAGAAACTTAAATCTAGTTGTTTCTTAGTATTTTCTGAGCTAAATTATCACTTTGCATCTTCTATAATTAATGTTCTAATCATGCCCAGTTAAATTGCTTTGATCACTAATGAATGCAGTTGTGCACAGCCTTTGGACTTAAGGTTTTTCCGTTATTCTCTTTCATTTCATGTTGGAAATTTTTGTGCATACTTTGTTTGCTGGCGAGCACAAATTTAAAACATAGCTACAGCATCAATATTGTCTTGAAAATTCCTTCTCTAAATAAAATGTAACACAAATACTTCCTCCCATGATTATGTGTTTAAGAAATAACAATCCCGTTGGTCCTTTGAAGAAGTTCCAAATATACGTATTTCACTTTTCCTTACCCTTAAATTTCCACTGTAAGCATTATTTCAAAATAATTAAATATAAATAGTATTTTATGTATTGATTGTGTTCTTCTGGTGACCTTCATTGAGCTGTCTGACCCATTTCCTGACCATTCAGTCACTGATGGCAGTTTCACTGTAAACTTCACAAATCTGACATTGAATGTGGACCTTATCTCACAGTTGGCAGGTTTCTAAATCTTCTTAAACATGTTAAATGCACAGAACAATATGCAGACACAATCTGATGTTCTTGTAATGACATCTGTTACTGGCCCCCCAAACATGAGATTCTTCCAAAGATTTGTGAAATTCCACCTTTTTCTTTGTTTCTTTTTTGTCATCATTTGGGTCATTCTTGAGATCAATGCAGATCTGAAGAGAAATTTTGGAGGGTCATTTTCCATCCGGGAAGTTATTTTATCTTTCAAAACTTTTGAAAACTGAAGTTAAATGGAGTGAAGATTTCCCCCATAATCCTAATTTCTTTTTCTCGCGATGTTTCTTCTGCCCAGTATTGTTGTTAAATATGGTTATTTCAGCTTGAAAATGGAGAAAAGTTTTCCAAAAATAGATGTTACACTGTGCAGAAATTTCCATGTAATTTTGAAGCGTGAGGTTCTTCCATTTCTGTGGTTTTTGAGATCGTCGATGTAGCTTGAAATGGAATGAAAATTTCCCTAAAAGGAAAGTCGGAGGGAGTAAAAATTTCACTGGTAATCATTTCCCCATGCAATGTTCCTTCTATCTTGTGCCATTGTTAAATGTCAACAATTTCATATTTTAGATACAGAAATGTGTTCCAGTTTCATATTTACATAAATAAATTACAGTGAACTATTCCATCTTGCTCATGTTGCATTATGTTCACATTGTTTCGCTGCACATTCTGATTTTTCACCTGGTTAAAAAGTTCAGCTTTTTTCTTCTTTGTCAGTCTCATGTATGTGTGTAGTATATGAAAGCATTTCAAGAGTAATGCCACATACTTATGTATTTTTGAGTTTTATGTTTTTTTTTATTCTGTAATTTGCTTCAATAATTAAACTAAAGCCAAAGTATAAAAATAAATTTTTCTCAAAATCAGTGTAGTATACTGTATATAAAAGTTTAGTAGATATTAAACCTGGTCACATTTTCAGTGACAGTTTTAGTATTTCAATATTTATCTGTGATTCGTAAGTTTCTGATTAGCTGCAGTGGACATCATTTTTAACATTCTGCGTTCTGTATTAAGTTTGCCTGAGCATGTAGGAAGCTGTTTGTTGTAGGTTACAGGTTGAACAGACCTGTGGGTTTCTTTATATTTTAAGTAAGAGCATTTGGATCGTATGTCCTGGAAATAATCCAAAAAAGTCCCGGAATTTTGTGATTGAAAAAGCGTGTGAACCATGTAGTTAGGCTCTTGCCCTCCATTGCTTTTAGACTCAAAGAAAAATTTTCAGAAATCCATTTTCCCGAATTTTCAAAATAACAGTAAAATTTTTACAATGGGAAAGATATGCCACAATAAAGTTCTAGTTCAAATTTTGCCAAATTCCGTTGAAAACTTTAGCAAATGGAAAAAAGATCTTCGTTTGCGTAATTGGATTAAAAAAAAAAGAAAGAAAAAGAAACAGCAATTATAAGTCACGACAAAAGCAACTGAATGAATTTTTGTTTTATGCCATGGTTTAATGTACACAAAGTGACCCTTAAAAATTTTGCCATGGTAATATGGAAACTATTTGAATTACAAACATGCATTTTTATTCAGACGTCTGAGTTACTGTTTTAATAAAAAAGTATTTATAATTAAAAAAAGTCTTCAATGGATTTAGGCGAAATTCAGCAGATGAACATATTTTAGTAATTTGCAACATTATGGCGCAAATCTGGTCATTTCCTCAAAAATTGGGGAATATTATTTTTTTACATTTTCTGTTTTAGTTGTGAAGGAAAAAGGGCACAACTTGACACTTCACTAAGCTGCAGGTGATGATTTATGGTGATATGCCAAATGAAAAGAAGCTGTTCCGTCAGAACACTCCAGATGTTATGTGTGTGTGTAGATGCGTGCTCCTGCTGTTTGAACTTAATCGGAATGTTTTTGTCAAGGAAGGGGTGGGGGAAAGAAATATCCGCTTGAGCTTTACAGCTTTCAGGGCTTTTTTTTTTTTTTCCCCCTTGGTGATAAATAAAAATTATAGTTGCTGCATTCATTTATTGATCCATATTTACATTTCTTGAATATCGACGGCAGACAATCCGAAACATGGTGTTGGGTGGGTCTTGATGTTCTTCATTTTTCATCTAGTAAATTCAGTTCTGGGGAATAAGGAATGACTTATACTGTGAATATATACAAAAATATGTATTTTTGAGCTGAAAAAATAGGTCTACTTGTGCACAGTAGCTAATGTGTGAACACAGACGAAGACGGTCGTCAGACATATGGATGTCTGATTCCATAAAAAAAATCAATAGTTTTTTTACCATTATACACTATTGATAAAAAAGAGCAAAAACATGTTTTTAAACATTACGAAAAAAAAACAACAACGGATTTTTGAAACAGCATGACTTGATCTTAATTTCTGCAAAATCTCAGTGGGGGTGTTTTCCCTGTTAGAATACATTGTAACAGGAACAGGATACCTGTGTGTTGTTTGCCAGAGTGTTAATGGCAGATGTTCTGTTACCGATGTCTGCAATTGTAAGCGGTAGTTGCATTGCGATTGTTGATGATGACAAATACTGAAGTAAATGATGCATAAACTAAAAAAAAAAAAAAAAAAAAAAAAAAAATATGGTTCCCGCCAATTTTTTATGTGGTCACCATAACTGATCGACCATTTCATTCCATGAACATCAGCATGTTTCAATCATTTGCCCATTTGAGGGGGAGGGGGTCTGGCAAAATTCAGTAGTGATTAATCTCCTCGCACAGTGAAAATGTGCTACTTTTGGACAGTTCTATTCCATACCCCCCAATACCATCCCTAATAATTAAGAGCACATACTGTAGTTCCAAATATTCTTTTTATGAGTTTTTTTTTCTATTTTTTTTGTCCTGTTTCTTTAATGTCCGTTATGTCTTCATTTTCAAAATTATTAAACCTTTGGAACTATAGGTTGCAGAACCGTTTATGCTCTGGCCTTTTCCGCCTATCCGTACAATAACTCACATAAAAGGGGTTGGATTTCAGGGATTTGGGCAAAATTTTAGTATGCTGTTAGGTACGATCTGGGAACTTACCCTATTGAAAATGGTCAAAATTAAATTAAAAAGCCAGGACATAAGAGCAGTATTCGTACTCCCAAGCTTAGGAATGTTAACTCACGTAAAATCTGTTTGATTCCAACGAAGTTTTAGTATGTTATCAGGGAGGAGAGACCTGGGAAAACCTACCCTTATAGAATATGTCACTAAGCATCTCTCTGAGATTCAGATGTTAGCTCCACAAGGAAGTACAAACTACCAGAGAGAGAATTTTTACTTACTGTTGCCGTATCAAACATCTCCATTTACAGCGATCTTGACATACAACTCGGGCTTCACTGACATCCAACGCATGTCGTACACAAGATCTCCTATACTTCATACTCATGATCTTTTTCTCATGCAGGCTCTCCTGAATCTGATTCTCCCATGACTTCCTTGGCCTTCCTCTGCCTTTGCTTCCTTCCTCGTGGGCTAATAAGATTTTCTTCATCTCATCATTCATTCTTTCAACATGGCCAAACCACCAAAGCATATTAATCTCCACCTTGCTAACAACATTTTGTTTCACATTATACAACTGCAACACATCTTCATTTCTCACACAATCGGAGCGTGTCTTGCCACAAACCTCCATGCATTTCTCCAGCACACAAATGACTCCTATATTTCTTCTGTAGTACCGAGGTTTCACTGCCATACATCAGAGTAGGAACAAACACTTTCATACACAGCCATGAGGAACTCTCTTGAGAACCCATCATTCCTGTGAAAACCTCCCAAAGCAGCCGTTACTTTCAATGAAGAATTCACTCTCCTACTAATTTCACCATCCAATTTGTTCTCTGTCAAACATGCTTCCTAAATATACAAACTCATTCACCTGGTCAATCACTGTGCCATTTAGACTTATATTACATTCAGTACTACCAGTTCCTCTCTCAAAAACCATAGGTTTTCCCCTTATTTATACTCAGGGTGAATTTCGTGCAAACATCCGGGACAACATACTCTGCAACTCATAAACCAGTATTATCTTTTTTGGCATCACTCATGCACGCATCCATAAATATATTAAACAGCCATGGTGACATTGCACAACCTGGTCTGACTCTGACTCCTGCACCCATAGAAAACCATTTTGATAAAACACCATTCACTCGTACACAAGCTCTACCGCCAGCATACATGGCTTTACACTATTAAGTAGATTCCCAGTAACACCATATTCATTCAATACCTTCCACAAAAGTTTCCTATTTACTCGGTCATAAGCTTTTTCTAAATCTATGAAGGCAGCAAAAACTTCCTTAACAACAGCCAGATACTTTTCAATCAACATGCATAATGCAAAAATTGTGGTTAGTAAAAATTTCCAATTGCAAAAATTTGGTTATTTATAATCTATGCAGGCTGCATCATTTTTCCTTACTTACTTTTCAAGTGCCCCCCATAAAATGCATATCCTTTGCTAATTGGAGGAATGAATGGAATTCGGATTTTATCCTGAATTCCGCCCTTTCCCCCATTAAACACAGGAATTTCAGAAAACAAAAAGTACATATATCTTATACTTTTAATTTTTTTAAATTTAAAGTAAAATATTTTATAGTTTTTTCTGGATAAACCAGTTTATAAAAGCTAAAAAAATCCTGAATTTCATATTCATAAGTGCAATTGGCATACACTGCATGTTATTTTCATTGCGTCGTGCTATTTTCCAGATTGTTAATTTGACCTTACAATCACCCCTGTAATTACATGCATCACCAAATGTATCTTATTCAAAGCGTTCGTTGAGGAGCCTTTTAAGAGCATCACCATTTTTTTTTTTTAAAACACTTTCAGCTCTTTGTAAGTTGTATGCTTACCCAATAGCACTTTTACCAGGTCAGCAATTTTTGGCGAACCGCTGATTTTTTGGGGAGTGGAAATCTTATGAGAATCTGGTGATCTATGGGACTTTTGAATAAGAAAGTGAAATAGTGAAATGCCCCATTTTTTGTTATTCTGGGAAGGCAGTCTAAAAACTTTGGCTAAGTTTTATTTATTGAAAGGCATATCACGATTAAATGTCACGTTGAATCTGCTGACCTTGGAGCCCTACGTCCAGTCCAGCTGGGTAAGGAGAGAGATTTGAGACTTGGAATTGGAGGCCCACTACAAGGCTTTACTTCCCTCAGACACGAAAGTGATTGTTGCCATATCCTCTCCTCTTGCTGGAACTGCCCTCCTTGCCCTGGAGTGCAGCTGTATGAGGTGATGCTTTGTAACATGCTAAAAGCAGAACACTCCCAGTCTACTGATTGGCAGACAGGTCATAAAACAGTAACTTCACTAAGTGTTGTTTCCTTGTTTTGAATGAAGACTAAATCAATGCCAAAACATTAGTAACCCAGACTGCCTAAACGACAAAGCTGGGGGAGCAGGGAAGAACATAGCAATAAGACCCCTTTTTCTTTAATTACTTAAAATCTGGCTGTAGTAATTTGTCACATGTGTAGCCCTTTACTCAGTGGACATTCTCAATTTTTAGTTGTGTGCTTTCCTTTGTATCACACAGTCATTCGGTTTCAGTGTGGTTCCTGATCTTAGATATTTTTTTTGGTTTTCATTTACTGTTTCAGTTGATTTATCCCCCCCCCTAAATATGGGTAAGTGTACTTTAAATGATCTTAGTGATCCTTGCTTATTTATAATAATTCTAGTTGCTATCAATAGTAGACTGATTACATAGGAAGCTAGTGCAGAATAGTGATGCAGCTAAAATGACTGATTGAATTAGTCATTTTCAGATTGAGGGAAATGATTTTCTGATAAGCCTTGTGGTAATTGCACCACCATGATTCAATTTAGCATTATTGGGTAATTCTCCATTTAAAAACATCATACATGAAATGAGTAAAAAAGCTCATCCATTTACATCTTTCATCATTTTTATTACTTAAAACCGAAATTACTTTGAAAAAATAATTTGACCATGATACTGTAAAGCTTAATAATTATCCTGGATTTTTTTTAGTATATGTCCTGGAAAGTCCTTGAATTTTTTCCCCCCAAAAGTGTACAAACCCTGACTATTGTTAAGACAAATTTACCAATATGTCCTAAAAGAAAAGTGTTTAATCCGAGTGTCCTTTTGGTTCTCATGTATGGGGCAGAGACTTAGACTTTAACTAAAATGGACATACCAAGGCTGCAAACACCTGAAAGAAGCATGGAGAGATGAATGCTTGGTGTAAACAAGAAAGATAAGAAAAGGAACTCTTAGATCAGGAAAATAAACAAGAGAACATCAAAAAGACATCATGTCAGAGTAAATCCCTGAATTGAAAACATCAAAAACACACCATGATCAGAATAAAATCCCTAAAATTGCAATGAGCTGGACATATTGCCAGAAGAACAGACCACCGATGGACAACCAACATTTTAGACTGGGTACCAAGGGACAAAAAAGACACAGAAGAAAACCACGTAGGAGTTTGATAGATGAAATTTGAAAGTGTGTCGAGGTGACATGGAGGAGACTGGCTCAAGACAAACAGTTATGGAAGAAACTTGGGGAGGCCGTCAGGCAGTGAATTGATAATGGTTTACAATGATTGTGTGTGTGTGTGTGTGTGTGTGTGTGTGTGTGTGTGTGTGTGTGTGTGTGTGTGTGTGTGTGAGAGAGAGAGAGAGAGAGAGAGAGAGAGAGAGAGAGAGAGAGAGAGAGAGAGAGAGAGAGGGGGGGGGAGTGAATAACTGGGTTGGTAATATGCCTGTTTTTCATGAAAAAATGAAAGCCTGAAAGAAGTTACATTTTATAGGAAATATTTACCATGAGTTGCTTTTTAGTTTCTACATGTGTTTGTGTACTTAGTAGTAAGAGGATTTAAAAATATATATATATTGCTTTTACTCATACTTTCTTGTGTACCTGTGCTGTGTAACATGTTTTACTTGTCAAGTATGTAAATATTACAGAAGGTACATTATAACTGCATTTGTTTCTTGTTAATATTTTCTTCTAATCCCTGCCAAATTTCCTATGAAAGATTCTTTCCCCCTGTCTTTGTTCTGTGTGCCACTTTAGTCTCAGTGCCATTTTTAAATGCAAATTTGAGGTAACATTAATGAATTAATGAAAAATATGCACATCTCTGTAAAGCAGAAAATTATTTACTTCATACATTTTTCAGAGCTTTAGCAGCTAATTGTGCTGCTCCTTTAAATGAAGAAGGAGCTGAAGCTAAAAACTGGAAGAAAGGGAAACCAGTTCGTGTGGTGAGAAACTCTAAGGGCCGTAAACGGTCAAAATATGCTCCTGTAGAAGGAAACAGATATGATGGAATCTACAAGGTTTGTGTAATATAATTTTCAAATTAATTTGTATCTGAAACTAAACACTTTTCCCATCATTTTTTATTTCCTTGAAATGACCATACTTTTCATACAATGTGATGTAAAACACTAATTCAGTTGCTTTCTATTACATAGTGTTTCACACTCTGATGATTTTCTAATGTTTTACATTAAGACCACACATGTACTGAAAAGACGCAGGATAAGATGTTCACTGAGGTCAGAATTGTAATTTCATAGAGCTCTACTAATTGTAACTCTGGAATGATCTGATGTCAAATGAAGGAAGATTATCATGTGGCAGTATGTAAACATAGGAAAATCAAGCCCCCTTTGTGTGCAATAGAAGAAAAATATTTTTAAAAAATCACATAAGAAAAATTTAAGCTGTCTGTCACAGGCTGTTAGCCTGTGATTGACCAAAGGCTGTGAAAAATGAAGGCATCTTTGTAGAAAAAGTTTAAGCTGTCTGTCACAGGCTAACAGCCTGGACATACAGCCTTTGGTCAGCCTGTGGCTGACCAAAGGCTGTGAAAAATGAAGGCATCTTTTTATTTAGGGAATTATGTGTGTGTGGTGGTGGTGGTGGTGGTGGAAGAGGGAGAGTTACTTAAAAAGCACTTTTGCAGTCTGGAACCCAGGGTTTACTTGACAAAGATAGGAAGCTTATTGGATAATGATATATTGAATAAATAGAAGGATTATTTTGAAGATAAACGGAATGAAACACAGGGGGACAGTTAACTAATGAAGACAAAAGAGTGTATGTGATGATGACAAGGAATACTAGGGGACCATAGATATTCATGAAGTAATTGTGGCTATTTTCCCCCCAAAATGTAGTAAAGCAGCAGGTTATAGTCAAGTCAATCCAGACCTGGCAAGCACAGTGAAATGGGAGGTATCCTTTGGGGATGAAGAATTACCTTATAAAGACTTCTGACCAGGTGTGTAGGAATAAGTTTTTCAGAGTGTCAAAAAGTTACAGCATAAAAGGCAAGCTGCTGAAAGCAGCCACGAGCTTTTATACTAGGAGTCTTGCTACAGTCAGATTAAAAGGAAGTACTAGTACACAGTGAAACCCCCAGAAGCAGAATTATGTTCAATGTTCTGCAACATGGCTTCCAAATATTGTAAATGTTCTGCGAGAGAAGCGTGAAACACATCAGCCAAATTTCATTAAAAAACACAAAAAAATTAAGTGAATAAATCACAGTAAAACAAACGTTAAAAAATTACCATCAGTTAAAACCCCTTGTTAAATATAACAATACATAAACCTGTTATTTAAATCAAATAAATTTATTTAGAATCAGGGTATGTATTTAGAATTTGATATTCTGTCAATAACTTTTGAAGGTAAATAGTGTGTCATTGTTGCAGGTGAATTATTTACAGTGTTTGTGGTAATTTGGTCCATGCATTGAAACTAGGGGCAGCTTTCAAATGGTATTTTTTGGACTGGTTTATGTTCAGAAAGTGCTCTGTTTGACATTATAAACATTCATTTATCGTTTGTTCCATTTATAACATCATCTCCATCATTAGTATTGGGTCTTTTACTTATAGAATATGTCAATTGCTGAACCCCAGGATTCACAAATTGCTTCTGAGACAGGCAGAGAAAGAATAAAAACAGCAAACTTAATACATTTTGGAATTTCTGCTTTCATTTCATTTAGAGCTTGTTTTAAGAGAGCTTTAATCTGGAAGAAATGTTCCACTTGTCCTAATTTCTTGCATATTTCTATAGAACCAAGTGACAAAAACAGTACTCAAAAAAATTTTTTTTTCTTCAGAGTGTGGAACATATATATAGAGAAACCTTTACAAATTCAATGAAATTGGAAAGATCTTCCAATTCTTTCTTATGCTCAGAACTGACATGAGTTCTTGGAAATATTAATTATTCAAAATTCAATAAAATACCTGCTCTCATAATTATGTTAACTGATCTGTTGACGTTTTTCCGATCTCTAAATTAATGGGCCAATATTTTTGGGTCGGAAAAACCATCACCAGATCCACGCACTCTCAATGAGAGTGAGATTTTTTGTCATGAGATGATCTCAAATCCCTTTGGCAAGGAGGGAGTTAGAAAAAAAAAATAGATTTAAGAGTCAAGAAAAATCAAGTAAATTCTTTTCATTTATTTTATTTTCTTTCTGATTTCTCTGTGAAGTGTTGATCTCTGTGTATGTAGTTAAATTTATGTGAATAGGTCTAAGTAAAATAGCCTTGTGATGTCTGTTTCTAGTTAAGGGATGTGTAACTAGCTGGGAAGTAGATTTAAGGAAGTTTGACATCATGCTATATTGCTGGTTTTTTTGTTGTTCTTCCATGCAATGTTTTTTTCTTCCTTCCATTGCATTTTTTTTAGTGCACTGTTTACTTTCAGGGAAGAGATATTAGTGAAGTTTGTTTTAGTGCAGTATATGATGTAGTGTATATGAATTGATTTGCCTTAGTTTCTTAAGTGTATAGTGCAGTTTATATATGTATAGTGTTAGATGTATCAGTTTAAAATTATCGGCGACGCCGCGGCGTTCGGCGTTATTGATCGTCGGGATAACGTAGCGATAAAAAGAAAAATTGTAAGGTTGTAGTTCCGTATTTACCGTCGTTATCGCGATTTCTTTTATTGTATTATTATGTAAGCTTTAATAATGGAAGAGTAATTTGTAAACATGTAGTGTTTGAAGTATTTTATCTTATTGTAGTGGTATCTAATGAGAAAATCGCGTGTTTATGCCATATGTCAGTAGCGTGTATTAAAATCGTCGTTGGGTGTATCGGGCTTAATTTAGTAACCTTTCGTAATTAAAATCTTGCTTAGTATTAATATTTAGTTGGTTTTAGTATGAATCTTACTTGGTATTAACTAGTGATAGTATAATTCAGCGACTGATAGAAAAAGCGGGTCGGCGATCGCTCCGTAACGAAGTGACTTTCGTAAATTAATTGCGCGTGCGCTATCGTCAATGATATTTAATAGTCATTTAGTAAAAGAATAAAATTGTGGCTTAATGCATCAGGGCAAAATAACACATCGTTGCGTTACGCTATTTTTTCGTAATTCCGATCGTCGTACCTGTAGCTAGAGAGAATTCGATTTTTATGCGTTACGAAGTTAATTGTAACGATGTTCGTCAATGTTAGTTAATTTGTTTAATGAATTTTTGTAAAGGTGGTCTCCAAAAGTCTTTGTTCAGAAAGAAAGAACGAAAATGGCTGCAGTTCTGGTGTCGCTTTTCTAAAAGCGATAAATTCGTAGAATGGCATCTGGGAGGACGTTTTCCCAGCTTTACCAGTGCAGAAAGTCCGATTTATTTATGCTCTTGTTTACTTCGAGAAGGCATTTTTCGCTTGGCACATGGAACACGTCAGAATTTGGGCGGAATTCTGCGAGGTTCACCGCAGCGCCCGTTTTCGTGGGTCAAAGTTCAAGCCAGCGATTTCTGGGAATTGCGTCTTTCTCTCCGCCTTCTGACTTAACTTCGGGCCAATTGCCTTCCGCCATTTCGGGCGCGTGCGCAAGGGATTCGGCGAGGAGCGGAGAATTTTTGCGTGCTGCTACACACTTCGATACCAGACTTCGTAAGGGAGAGTCCCACAATAAAAAAAAAAAAAAAAAATCAAGTAAAGGAGGAGGACGGACGTCCGGATGCCGAAACTGCCGTAACCTCGTGCGGCCGCGATGGCCCAAGAACGGTAGGAACGATCCTTTTCTTTTCTGTGCTTGACATCGTCCCGAGGCACTAGCGGGCATTACGCCTCGTAACTCGCTCGGTAACATCGCTGCCGCCTGTCGCCGTGTGAGAGAGAGAAAGTCTCCTCAAAGGCCGGCATCGGGAGTAAGTAAGAAAAAAAAACGGAATAAAAAGAAAGGAAGGAGAAGAGGGAAAATCCTACCATATCATCATAAGTGCATCAGGCCCCGTTTCCACGGCGTGCCGTCTCTCGTAGCGACAGCACAAACACCAATTTCCAATTCGGCATCAAAAGGAAAATTTAAGGAGGAGGAGAAACAAAGAGAAAAAAAATGAGTACCACCTAAAATTGAAAAAAAAAAAAAAATGTATGTGTCTTGATCAGAAATGGAATGATGTAAAAGGTTAAAATTCAGGGGTGAGAGAAAAAATGGGGGAAGGTGAAATAAAAATGGGAGGAAAATAGAAAAATGCAAATGTATGTTTGGAATTAATGGTCTGGCCAGAACCAAAAAAATGTAATATGTCATTGTGTAATTTTTTTTTTTTTTGTAAAAATGTCTAGTTAATGCCAGTGACCAAAGAAATGGATTGAAATATATTAATTAGGTTTCCTGTTAGAACAGGGGTTTCTTTTTGTTAGCTCAAATGAGAGGAAAGTGACTTGACATTTTTGTTTGTTTGGTTTTTCTGTACTGTAAAGTAAGAAAGAGATTTTTCCAGGTAACTGATCAAAATCAGTGTGTTGAAAAAAAAAAAAAGAATAAAATGTCACTCTTAACCATCTAAATCTAAATTGTAAAGAGCATTTAGCTCAAGGTTCAACCAGTTATCAGATATGCACATCGAGCATTAAGCTCTTAGCACTCTTTGAGTGAATGATCACATTCTTTAAAGATTTTTTTGTAAGGCAGGCTGGTAACCAAATTGTGCCACTTACCTCCTTCATCCTCTAAACCACACAGGTGAAAACTACTTGGTTTGCAGACCAGGGTTTCTGAGAGGATTATTTAGGACTGTCAACATACTCTGGACTCTAAAATTCATAGCTAAATTCTTTTTTATTCGGCCTAGCCACCTAAAGTTTCCTTGTATCAAGTGTTTTTCCAACCTGTGCCTGGGAGCACAAAATAAATTTATAGTTAACCTGGAACATATGCTTAATCAAATTATTTTGTGTCGTATGTGAATTTCTCTTGTCGGTGGTGGTGGAATCACCTTCCATTTACAGGGAGTTTTTAAGGATCGTACCTGGGGTGTTAGTCGTTGAAAAAAAAAAAAAAAATTCTTAATTGGGGTCCCTAGATTGATCACCGGCCATTTTCTTCTTTTTAAAAATAAAATTGGTAATATTTGCGTTTTTTTTCAGAAGTAAGTTCATCATCGTAATAGAATAATATCTTAACAACCAAACCACGTCGTATCAAACTGGTTCCCGTGACCAGGATTCCACCCACTGTACCAGAGAGATTCACATTTATGATTTGCTATTTCTGATATTAGGTAATGCTGTGTGAAAATTGTAAAAAGATCAAATTCCTCTAGCAACAGTTAAAGGATAAGGTTTTGACATAGAACATAGTTAATTGGGAGAATTTTCTTCATGTTAGGCATTCATTTTCGAAATTTTAGTCAGTATCAAGTGCTTGCAATCATAATTTTTTTTGAAGTGTGAATTGGCATTTGAATTTTAGTGTATTGCATTTTTGTATTGTGCTTTTGTTTACATTGGTGAGAAATATTGAGGTAATTATTTTCAATTAAGAAAAAGAGTAAGATATAACTTTAGGCTCAGGTAGAAAATAATTATAGCTCACTAATCTTGGGTAAAAGTAATCATTGATAGTAAATCATTACAGTAACAGCAAGCATAGTATAATAACCTTATTTAAATTGTGTAGTGTACTACATAGTTTAGTTGAGTCTATAATGACTATTTTAAGCAAATGGGTTTGTAACTTTCAGTTAGTGATGATAGCCTTTAAAACTAATGCTAGATTTTTTGTTTGGTTATTTGCTGATTTCTTTAAGTGCAATAATTTAAAATGGGTGATATTGAGAATGTGTTGATGAGACAAAATTATGCAGGGAATTAGGTAGGATTAGTGAAGTGTTTTCTTTTCTCGTAATTTGAATTTTGGAATTTATGGTGGATTCTAAAGAGTTACTTCTCTTGGTTTCAAGATGCCTTCAAGGGAATTTATTGCTGCATGCTGGGAAGCACAGAGGTTGTTAAGTGAGGTTAAGGAGTGTATAGATGAGATACCTCAAAGTAGAAAGCAGCGGGATTATCATACACATAATTCCTTTTCTCCCAGGAATGAGAGTAGAGAAAATGATCAGGCATTCTGCTATCAGAGTTCGAGGACAGGGCATTCTTCTTGTGATTATTTTGGGAATTTCTCCAGTAGGAAGAGTTCACAGGAACAAGAAGTGAGAAATTCTAGGGTTTATGGAACCAGAACTAGTTCTTACGGGAAAGATGCTGAAAGTATCTTAACTGAGCAGCCGAGAACAAAACAGAATATGCAAAGAGGCAGGAAACGAGAGGAGCAGGGAAGGAGTTGGTTCGAGGAAATCCTGCATAAAATGGAAGAGGAGAGATTAATGAAAGAAAGAGAAGAGAAACTCGAGAGGGACAGAATTGAAGCACACAAGGAATTGGAAAGGTCTCTACGAAGAGGCAGGAAACAAGAGGACCAGGAATGGAGTTGGTATGAGGAAAACTTGCGGAAGATGGAAGAGGAGAGATTAATGAAAGAAAGAGAAGAGAAACTAGAGAGGGATAGAATTGAAACACTTAAGGAATGGGAAAGGTATGAGTACCAAAAGACATTAAAGAAGCCAGAATTGGCTAGGCAGAAGGAACTAGAGGAGAAGTTCGAAAAGGAAAGGCTGAAAGTTCTCGAAGAGTGGGAGCAGCGGGAAAATGAAAAAAGATTAAGAAGAAGGAAAGAAAGACTGGAAAGGGGAATGATGATGAAAAGGTTAGAAAAAGAAAGGCTAGAACAGGAACAACTTCAGAAGTTAGAAAGAGAAAGACTTCAGAGGTTAGAAAAACAAAGGCTTCAGAAGTTAGAAAGAGAAAGACTTCAGAGGTTAGAAAAACAAAGACTTCAGCAGTTAGAAAGAGAAAGACTTCAGCGGTTAGAAAGAGAAAGACTTCAGCAGTTAGAAAGAGAAAGACTTCAGAGGTTAGAAAAACAAAGACTTCAGCAGTTAGAAAGAGAAAGGCTTCAGAAGTTAGAAAGAGAAAGACTTCGGAAGTTGGAAAGGGACTGGCTGGATCAGTTAAAAAGGGAAAGGCTTCAGATGAAGGAAAGGGTGAAATTAGAGGAAGAAGTAAACAAAAGAGAAGAGATTAGAATGGAACAGGAAAATGTAGAACAGGAAGTGCTGCAACTCCAAGCTGAAGCGATACAGCAGGTTGCAATAAAGGAAGGAGCACAGATTGAAATTGGGGTGGATGATGAAATTCCATGTTCTGAAGCACCAGTCAGTAATCAGTTGGTGGAGATGGGGGTGTTAGAAATAGAAGATACAGGGTCTGCCATAATTATTGACACAGAGGCTGTCACAACAAAGACTTTGGAAGTTATGCAAAGTCAAGTTGAGGAAGATGAGAATGTGCATGCTTTTTCAGGGTGTGTGAGTGTAGAGAAAAATGCAGTAGTTGAGTCACTGGAAGTTGGTGGAAATGTAAAATGTTGTGTAAGAAAGGAGGTTCTTGAATTCAGTGAGGAAGAGACGTTAAATGAGCAAAGTGATGGAGGATTAGTAGAAGTGGCTGTGATAAAAGATGCACTCAGTGAAGTGGAATCCACATTCCATAAACAAACGGCAGGTATCATAGATTGTTCTGAAGCCCTCACCTCTGAAAATTGCATTCAGACAAATGCTAGTCAGGAAAAATTGGA
Organism: Macrothele yani; assembly: GCA_039090855.1. Taxonomy (NCBI): domain Eukaryota; kingdom Metazoa; phylum Arthropoda; class Arachnida; order Araneae; family Macrothelidae; genus Macrothele; species Macrothele yani. The sequence goes on from CM077023.1 coordinate 101,810,657, forward strand.
GCAGAGTAAAAATGTTGAAGTGATGATAAACAGTCTGTTCTTCCTGATTCTCATTCCAGTTGCATTAATACTCGTGACATTGCATAGGAGTTCTTCTCTGCAAAATAAGCATAGGCTTTGTCTGCCAGAGAAATGTAGAGACCATGTGTCAATTTTGAAGTTGAGTATTAAGGCAAATAAGACCACATTTGTCATTTACCTTTATGGGTGGGATATAACAACTCTAATATTCCTACAGTTTCTACTGTGGAACGTAAAAGGGGTGCGTCATAAAAGAATTTTAAGTGTAGCATTTGATTGAATGATAAAAATTTCTTTATCACTCTGAGGTCCCCTTGGTAATGAATGGAACTGGAAACTGATAATGAATTCCGGATGTATAATAACGAGTAGCATTTCATGCTTGGTTGTGTGTAAATAGTGTATTTTTTTGTCCTAAGGCAATATGCTATCACGTCGCTTATTTCATTTTGAAAGGGAATTTTATTTTGCATTCGCTGTTTTTCTTTTCATCAGTGGGCAGGCTTCTCATTTCGGCTAGTATGTAAAGATGACTAGTACTAGTAGGAAAATTATGAAAGGGCATAAATTGGTATTTTAAAGATTTTTGTGCATGAGTCAGGACTGAAATGTGAGTATAGCTTTGATTGGACGTGTGTCGTCATCATGAATATACGAAGTGGAGAAAGGAATAATTTTTTCATTGTTACTTCCTTTTCGAGAAAACATTTTCATTGCAACGATAGGATTTCTATAAGGATTGTCTGATTTATTGTCTGGTGTGATCAGGATGGTGAACAAGTGGATAGGATTTTTGTTGACAATTGGTGTGTTTACTATTTGGTGTTTTATGGGAATATCATACAATATCATGCCCGAGTTTTTTGAGTGTCAGAGGCAATGGAAGAAATGAGACCTCGTTTATCTTCATGTGTTATAGACGTGTCATGGAAACATGATAATTTCAGAGAAGGGACAGAAATGTTTTTTCTTAAGTAATCACAGAGTTCTTTTTCTGAGTCATACCTACGAAAAAAATTTGATGGTTTGTTTTTCTCTCATGTTGGACATTCAGGGAGTGGGGTATGAAGGTGCATATTAAGTGTAGGTTAGTTTGTGATATGCCTCGAGATGGTATTGAGGTGAGAGATGTTTCTGGGGAAAGTGAATCCAGGAATAATGTGAGTCAGTGAATCAGATGAGAATTTTGTGAGATTTGTACGTGAAATTATTATGTAACATGAGGATGGTATTTAGGGATAACTAGATGCTTTTTTATTCTCTGTTGTATTTGGTAGCATGTAGTGTTGCACAATGGTGTTCTGGAAGTGACCAGATCAAGGCGAGTCCTGCATAAGTACTCCAAAAGTGAGAATGGTGTGACATTTTTACCAGGTATTATGTTGAGTGAGACATGTTCAGTGCATGGAAAGAGAAAACTGGTGCAGAAGTTTTCTAAGCCTTACCCTTACGGAAAACAGGATTTGCAAATTCTATCCTATGTTGATAGTTTCCTTTTTTTTTTTTTTACTGGTCTGTTTCTGTGAGATAAGCCTTGCAATAGTGTTGAAAAAAATTATCTGTGTATTTTTTATGGTGTTTGTGGAATTATGTAATCCATGTTCAGTATTGCATAGCATTAGAAGTTTTGTTGGTGTAGCTTTCCGTTTGCGTCACGTGTAGGTTTCTTTTGTATCTCTGGTGTGAGTGTGAATACATCTTGTTCTTGCCTTTGGACTTTTAGTTCTTGGAATGAAAGAAAAAAAAAATTGTTTTTTTTTCTTTTCGCTTCGGAGGAGGATGTGATGATCTGTTGACGTTTTTCCGATCTCTAAATTAATGGGCCAATATTTTTGGGTCGGAAAAACCATCACCAGATCCACGCACTCTCAATGAGAGTGAGATTTTTTGTCATGAGATGATCTCAAATCCCTTTGGCAAGGAGGGAGTTAGAAAAAAATAGATTTAAGAGTCAAGAAAAATCAAGTAAATTCTTTTCATTTATTTTATTTTCTTTCTGATTTCTCTGTGAAGTGTTGATCTCTGTGTATGTAGTTAAATTTATGTGAATAGGTCTAAGTAAAATAGCCTTGTGATGTCTGTTTCTAGTTAAGGGATGTGTAACTAGCTGGGAAGTAGATTTAAGGAAGTTTGACATCATGCTATATTGCTGGTTTTTTTGTTGTTCTTCCATGCAATGTTTTTTCTTCCTTCCATTGCATTTTTTTTTAGTGCACTGTTTACTTTCAGGGAAGAGATATTAGTGAAGTTTGTTTTAGTGCAGTATATGATGTAGTGTATATGAATTGATTTGCCTTAGTTTCTTAAGTGTATAGTGCAGTTTATATATGTATAGTGTTAGATGTATCAGTTTAAAATTATCGGCGACGCCGCGGCGTTCGGCGTTATTGATCGTCGGGATAACGTAGCGATAAAAAGAAAAATTGTAAGGTTGTAGTTCCGTATTTACCGTCGTTATCGCGATTTCTTTTATTGTATTATTATGTAAGCTTTAATAATGGAAGAGTAATTTGTAAACATGTAGTGTTTGAAGTATTTTATCTTATTGTAGTGGTATCTAATGAGAAAATCGCGTGTTTATGCCATATGTCAGTAGCGTGTATTAAAATCGTCGTTGGGTGTATCGGGCTTAATTTAGTAACCTTTCGTAATTAAAATCTTGCTTAGTATTAATATTTAGTTGGTTTTAGTATGAATCTTACTTGGTATTAACTAGTGATAGTATAATTCAGCGACTGATAGAAAAAGCGGGTCGGCGATCGCTCCGTAACGAAGTGACTTTCGTAAATTAATTGCGCGTGCGCTATCGTCAATGATATTTAATAGTCATTTAGTAAAAGAATAAAATTGTGGCTTAATGCATCAGGGCAAAATAACACATCGTTGCGTTACGCTATTTTTTTCGTAATTCCGATCGTCGTACCTGTAGCTAGAGAGAATTCGATTTTTATGCGTTACGAAGTTAATTGTAACGATGTTCGTCAATGTTAGTTAATTTGTTTAATGAATTTTTGTAAAGGTGGTCTCCAAAAGTCTTTGTTCAGAAAGAAAGAACGAAAATGGCTGCAGTTCTGGTGTCGCTTTTCTAAAAGCGATAAATTCGTAGAATGGCATCTGGGAGGACGTTTTCCCAGCTTTACCAGTGCAGAAAGTCCGATTTATTTATGCTCTTGTTTACTTCGAGAAGGCATTTTTCGCTTGGCACATGGAACACGTCAGAATTTGGGCGGAATTCTGCGAGGTTCACCGCAGCGCCCGTTTTCGTGGGTCAAAGTTCAAGCCAGCGATTTCTGGGAATTGCGTCTTTCTCTCCGCCTTCTGACTTAACTTCGGGCCAATTGCCTTCCGCCATTTCGGGCGCGTGCGCAAGGGATTCGGCGAGGAGCGGAGAATTTTTGCGTGCTGCTACACACTTCGATACCAGACTTCGTAAGGGAGAGTCCCACAATAAAAAAGAAAAAAAAATCAAGTAAAGGAGGGGAGGACGGAAGTCCGGATGCCGAAACTGCTGTAACCTCGTGCGGCCGCGATGGCCCAAGAACGGTAGGAACGATCCTTTTCTTTTCTGTGCTTGACATCGTCCCGAGGCACTAGCGGGCATTACGCCTCGTAACTCGCTCGGTAACATCGCTGCCGCCTGTCGCCGTGTGAGAGAGAGAAAGTCTCCTCAAAGGCCGGCATCGGGAGTAAGTAAGAAAAAAAAAAAAAACGAAATAAAAGAAAGGAAGGAGAAGAGGGAAAATCCTACCATATCATCATAAGTGCATCAGGCCCCGTTTCCACGGCGTGCCGGCTCTCGTAGCGACAGCACAAACACCAATTTCCAATTCGGCATCAAAAGGAAAATTTAAGGAGGAGGAGAAACAAAGAGAAAAAAATGAGTACCACCTAAAATTGAAAAAAAAAAAAAAAAATGTATGTGTCTTGATCAGAAATGGAATGATGTAAAAGGTTAAAATTCAGGGGTGAGAGAAAAAATGGGGGGAAGGTGAAATAAAAATGGGAGGAAAATAGAAAAATGCAAATGTATGTTTGGAATTAATGGTCTGGCCAGAACCAAAAAAATGTAATATGTCATTGTGTAATTTTTTTTTTTTTTTTTTGTAAAAATGTCTAGTTAATGCCAGTGACCAAAGAAATGGATTGAAATATATTAATTAGGTTTCCTGTTAGAACAGGGGTTTCTTTTTGTTAGCTCAAATGAGAGGAAAGTGACTTGACATTTTTGTTTGTTTGGTTTTTCTGTACTGTAAAGTAAGAAAGAGATTTTTCCAGGTAACTGATCAAAATCAGTGTGTTGAAAAAAAAAAAAAAAAAGAATAAAATGTCACTCTTAACCATCTAAATCTAAATTGTAAAGAGCATTTAGCTCAAGGTTCAACCAGTTATCAGATATGCACATCGAGCATTAAGCTCTTAGCACTCTTTGAGTGAATGATCACATTCTTTAAAGATTTTTTTGTAAGGCAGGCTGGTAACCAAATTGTGCCACTTACCTCCTTCATCCTCTAAACCACACAGGTGAAAACTACTTGGTTTGCAGACCAGGGTTTCTGAGAGGATTATTTAGGACTGTCAACATACTCTGGACTCTAAAATTCATAGCTAAATTCTTTTTTATTCGGCCTAGCCACCTAAAGTTTCCTTGTATCAAGTGTTTTTCCAACCTGTGCCTGGGAGCACAAAATAAATTTATAGTTAACCTGGAACATATGCTTAATCAAATTATTTTGTGTCGTATGTGAATTTCTCTTGTCGGTGGTGGTGGAATCACCTTCCATTTACAGGGAGTTTTTAAGGATCGTACCTGGGGTGTTAGTCGTTGAAAAAAAAAAAATTCTTAATTGGGGTCCCTAGATTGATCACCGGCCATTTTCTTCTTTTTAAAAATAAAATTGGTAATATTTGCGTTTTTTTTCAGAAGTAAGTTCATCATCGTAATAGAATAATATCTTAACAACCAAACCACGTCGTATCATAACAATTTCCTCATTTTCAAAATATGCACTGTATTATTCTAATAGATCAGCTATGTAGTCTGTTATCTTCTGAATATCACAACATAAGTGAGCTATGTCAGAGTTATTCTGAGTGGAGCGTAGTTTTTTCAAACTCTTCACTCAGTCCGATTTCCATTTTCGGAAATTTTTCATTTTGAAGCTGAAACAATCATTTATTGAACAAAATCATGTTTTACATTAATTCTTGAACAGAGGGAATCACGAGGGGAAAACATTACGATCATGGGAGAAATCATCACTCCGTCTAGCTTCCGTTTTCTAACATTTCGAAAGACAGAATCCCATTTACAGCCCCCCTCCCAATTATCTTCGCTCTCGAAAAATGACGCAAATAATGACAACAAAAACAAAATTTCCCGAATCCATGGGAGAAACTCATGCCTAAACATTACAGGGAAATTTTCGCTCCATCGAATTTACGTTTTCAGAAAATATTTGCCTACAGTTTCAAGCTGAAATACAAAGATTTATGCAATAGACTGGTATTTAGCAACAATACTGGGCAGAGGCGACTTCGCAAGAAGAAATAACGATTACGGAAAAATTTTAAGTTTTGAAGAACGGAATACTGTTCTTAGACGGGAAACGACCCCCCCCCCCACACACAAACACACATTAATCCCCTTCAACAGATACTCTTCAGTTTTTTATCGATCCCAAATAAAGAAAAACACAAAATTCCGCAAAAAAATCTTGTGCCTCATTTGTAACAGTTAGCAACATGCAAAATTAATTGTCCAGGCCGCTACATGTGGAAGCTGATTTACATGTCCACAAATTGATTATATTCCTGACATGAGCGATGTATTCAACTGCAGTTTTCATAATTCAGAGAAGGATTCAATTTTAACGCACATAATTTTATGAATTATGCGTCTTTAAAGCTCCAATTTTGTGGGTGGTCAAAATACAGACCCAAATTTTTATATATATGACCCAAATTTGTATCATCATCATCATCATCATTGTCAACCATTATCAATCCACTGCTGGACGAAGGTCTCCCCAAGTTTCCTCCACAACGGTCTGTCTTGTGCCAGTCTCCTCCATGTCACCCCTGCATACTTTCGAATTTCATCCACCCATCTCCCATGTGGTCTTCTTCTGGGTCTTTTCCTGTCCCTTGGAATCCAATCTAAAATTTCGGCTGTCCATCGATGATCTGTCCTTCTGGCAGTATGTCCAGCCCATTGCCATTTCAGGGATTTAACTCTGATCATGATGTCTTCCACTCTTGTCATTTTTCGGATCCACGAGTTCCTCTTCTTATCTCTCCTGGTTACACCAAGTATGCACCTCTCCATGATCCTTTGAGTTGTCTGCAGCCTTTGTATGTCTCTTTTAGTTAAGGTCCACGTCTCTGCACCATATGTAAGCACTGGAAGGATGCATTGATCAAACACTTTTCTTTTAAGACATAATGGCATATTGCTCTTGAAAATTATGCTGTTTCTTCCAAAAGCTCTCCAGGCAAGTTTTGTACGCCGATTAATTTCTTCACCAATGTGACCCTCACTTGATATCTGCTGTCCAAGATAAACGTACGTGTCTGTTATCTCCAGCTTTTCTCCATCAATCGATAAATCTTCATTTCTTGTAAAAGCATTGAACATCACTTTTGTCTTCTGAAAGTTCATTTTTAATCCCACTTCTTTACTCTTGTCAGCAAGTTCCTGGATCATACTCTGCAGCTCTGATGGGGTAGTTGCAAAAATGACTACATCATCAGCAAAACGAAGGTGGGTTCGTTTTGTGATGTAAGGTCAGGTGATGCGTAACATCACAGCCTCTCCTTGACAAATGTCAACCCCGCCTTCTCGTGGTGCATCCTGTTCCCACTAAAGGGGCTCTGACGACCGCCAATAGCGGTATAACTATACCATCGGGATTAGAGGAAATTCTATCCCACACTCACCAACCCGCTTGGCCAGCGTGGTGAGTTATGGCCAAACCCCTCCAAAATGATTCCACAACTTAAATCTTGGCCCTCAGTCTCCGGCAGCTGGAATGTACCTGGCCAAGGCAGCGGCCAGTGCGACATGAAGGCAGAGGGTGCTAAGAATCCCCGGAGGACCGGACTAGGCTGCCATCTGATGCTGACCTTGGCTACGTACAATGGACGCTCCCTATCTTCTGATTCAAGGCTTCTTGAATTGGAAGAGGAACTACAAAGGATCAACTGGGACATCGTGGGGCTAAGTGAGGTAAGGAGAAAAGGAGAAGATCTCATCGAACTGAAAAGTGGACATCTCTTCTACTATCGTGGGACAGATACTGGCAGAACTAGTGGTGTTGGATTTATAATAAACAAGAAACTGAAGGATAAAGTTGTAGAAGTTGAAAGTTCCTCTGACAGAGCTGCACGACTTGTTATCCAACTCTCGAAAAGATACCAGGCTCAGATTATTCAAACTTATGCACCCACCACAAGTCATCCTGAAGAAGAAATCGAAGAATTTTATGAGGAAATTTGTCATCTAAATAATAAAGGTAAGCAGCACTTGAAAATAATTATGGGAGATTTCAATGCAAAAATAGGGCAACGGCAACAGAATGAAACTTCAGTAGGTAAATTCGGTCACGGCAACAGAAACCAGCGTGGAAATACTCTCGTTGAGTTTGCAGAGGCAGAAGGGTTTTTCATCTTGAACTCCTTCTTCAAGAAAAAGCCACACAGGAAATGGACATGGAGACATCCAAACGGGACGACAAGTGAAATTGATTTTATTATGTGTAACAAAAAATTCGTCATAGAAGACTGCAGTGTGCTAAACAAGTTCAACACAGGTAGTGACCATAGATTGGTGAGATGTAAGATGCACCTCAACACTAAACTTGAACGTGGCAAGCTCATAAGACAAACAAAATCTATTGACATAACCAACCTTAAAAAACACCATAATACCTTCAAGTTGGAACTGAAGAACAGGTTCTCTGCTTTAGAAGGCCTAACATCAGAAGAAGTGGACATCTCTGAAGTAAACAGAAAAGTAACCAAAGCTCTTATGGAAACAGCAACAAAATTAGCTGGGTCTAAGAACAAGTTGCATGTAAACAAATTATCAGGAAAAACCAAAATGTTGATGCAAAAAAGAAGAGAGATGAGGACAACTAAAGAAGATGTGACTTCCAAAGTGGAATATATAGAGCTATGCAAGACAGTAAGAAAAAATATCACTGAAGACGTAAGAAAATTCAACTGTGAACTAGTGAGGAAAGCAATTGAAAACAACCAAAGCCTAAAGATAGCAAAGGGACATCTCAGTAAGGGAAGAAAACAGATTATGGCACTGAGAAAAGAAGATGGTTCTGTAACAAGAAATAGAGGCGAAATTTTGACAAGAGTGAAAGATTTCTACTCCAAATTATATGAAAGGGATGATACATGCACTCCAGACATCATGAAAGATACCAGTACCAGAGTTCCTCCAGTCCTTCCAGCAGAAGTTGCACATGCAATCAAGAACATGAAGCGGGGAAAAGCTCCAGGAGAAGATGGAATTACTGTAGACATCATACAAGAAGCAAGTGGAGAAATCGAAACAGTACTCGCCCAAATTTTCACTCGATGCCTTAATGAAGGAAAGATTCCTGAGGATTGGAACACCGCTACAATGATCCTGCTACATAAGAAAGGTGACATTGAGGATCTCGGAAACTACAGACCTATCAGCCTCCTATCAGTAGTTCATAAAATCTTCACTAAAGTTCTTTCACACCGCTTGAAGGTAACACTGGACATGGCTCAACCGAGAGAACAAGCTGGATTCAGGAGTGGCTACAGCACAATAGATCATATCCACGTGCTGAGAGAACTAATTGAAAGAGCGAGGGAATATGAACTTCCATTGTGCATGGCTTTTATCGATTATGAAAAAGCCTTTGATTCGGTGAAACCATCAGCAGTTACAATGGCTCTGAAAACCTGCGGTATTGAAGATGCATACATTAATATTATTAATAACATCTATGAAAATGCAAGTGCAAAGATTCGGCTGTTTGAAAATACAACACACGTAAAAATTGGAAAGGGAGTGAGACAAGGTGACACCATATCTCCGAAGCTCTTTAATGCCACATTGGAGGGTGTTTTTCAGTCGCTGAGCTGGGAAAACAAGGGGATAAAGATTAATGGAGATGACCCAAATTTGTATATATATATATATATATATATAAGAAAACTGCAGTGTGCTAAACAAGTTCAACAGTTCAACACAGATAGTGACCATAGATTGGTGAGATGTAAGATGCACCTCAACTCTAAACTCGAACGTGGCAAGCTCATAAGACATAAAATGTATTGACATAACCAACCTCAAAAAACAACATACCTTCAAGTTGGAACTAAAAATCAGATAAGTTGGAACTAAAAAACAGATTCTCTGCTTTAGAAGGCCTAACATCAGAAGAAGTGGATATTTCTGAATTTAACAGAAAAGTAACCAAAGCTCTTATGGAAACAGCAACAAAATTAGCTGGGTCTAAGAACAAGTTGCATGTGAACAAATTATCAGGAAAAACCAAAATGTTGATGCAAAAAAGAAGAGAGACGAGGAAAGCTAAAGAAGATGTGACTTCCAAAGTGGAATATATAGAGCTATGCAAGACAGTACGAAAAGGTATCACTAAAGACGTAAGGAAATTCAACTGTGAACTAGTGAGGAGAGCAATCGAAAACAACCAAAGCCTAAAGATAGCAAAGGGACATCTCAGTAAGGGAAGAAAACAGATTATGGCACTGAGAAAAGAAGATGGTTCTGTAACAAGAAATAGAGGCGAAATTTTGACCAGAGTGAAAGATTTCTACTCCAAGTAATATGAAAGGGATGATGCATGTACTCCAGACATCATGAAAGGTACCAGTACCAGAGTTCTTCCAGTCCTCCCAGCAGAAGTTTCCCATGCAATCAAGAACATGAAGCAGGGAAAAGCTCCAGGAGAAGATGGAATTACTGTAGACATCATACAAGAAGCAATTGGAGAAATCGAAACAGTACTTGCCCAAATTTTCACTCGCTGCCTTAATGAAGGTAAGATTCCTGAGGATTGGAACAATGCTACAATGATCCTGCTACATAAAAAAGGTGACATTGAGGATCTCAGGAACTACAGACCTATCAGCCTCCTATCAGTGGTTTATAAAATCTTCACTAAAGTTCTTTCACTTCGCTTGAAGGTGACACTGGACATGGCTCAACCGAGAGAACAAGCTGGATTCAGGAGTGGCTACAGCACAATAGATCATATCCACGTACTGAGAGAACTAATTGAAAGAGCGAGGGAATATGAACTTCCATTGTGCATGGCTTTTATCGATTATGAAAAAGCCTTTGATTCGGTGAAACCATCAGCAGTTACAATGGCTCTGAAATCCTGCGGTATTGAAGCTGCGTACATTACTATTATTAATAACATCTATGAAAATGCAAGTGCAAAGATTCGGCTGTTTGAAAATACAGCACACATAAAAATTGGAAAAGGAGTGAGACAAGGTGACACCATATCTCCGAAGCTCTTTAATGCCGCATTGGAAAATGTCTTTCAATCACTGAGCTGGGAAAACAAAGGGATAAAGATTAATGGAGATTATCTAACCCACCTTCGTTTTGCTGATGACATAGTCATTTTTGCAATTACCCCATCAGAGCTGCAGAGTATGATCCAGGAACTTGCTGACAAGAGTAAAGAAGGGGGATTAAAAATGAACTTTCAGAAGATATAAGTGACGTTCAATGCTTTTACAAGAAATGAAGATTTGTCGATTGATAGAGAAAAGCTGGAGATAACAAACACGTACGCTTATCTTGGACAGCAGATATCAAGTGAGGGTCACATTGATGAAGAAATTAATCGGCGTACAAAACTTGCCTGGAGAGCTTTTGGTAGAAACAGCATAATTTTCAAGAGCAATATGCCATTATGTCTTAAAAGAAAAGTGTTTGATCAATGCATCCTTCCAGTGCTTACGTATGGTGCAGAGACCGTGGACCTTAACTAAAAGAGACATACAAAGGCTGCAGACAACTCAAAGCAGCATGGAGAGGTGCATGCTTGGTGTAACCAGGAGACATAAGAAGAGGAACTCGTGGATCCGAAAAATGACAAGAGTGGAAGACATCATGATCAGAGTTAAATCCCTGAAATGGCAATGGGCTGGACATACTGCCAGAAGGACAGACCATCGATGGACAGCCGAAATTTTAGATTGGATTCCAAGGGACAGGAAAAGACCCAGTGGATTGATAATGGTATATAAAGACCCAGTGGATTGATGATATATCAACATCATCATTGTCAACCATTATCAATCCACTGCTGGACGAAGGTCTCCCCAAGTTTCCTCCACAACGGTCTGTCGTGTGCCGGTCTCCTCCATGTCACTCCCGCATACTTTCGAATTTCATCCACCCATCTCCCATGTGGTCTTCTGGGTCTTTTCCTGTCCCTTGGAATCCAATCTAAAATTTCGGCTGTCCATCGATGGTCTGTCCTTCTGGCAATATGCCCAGCCCATTGCCATTTCAGGGATTTAACTCTGATCATGATGTCTTCCACTCTTGTCATTTTTCGGATCCACGAGTTCCTCTTCTTATGTCTCCTGGTTACACCAAGCATGCACCTCTCCATGCTGCTTTGAGTTGTCTGCAGCCTTTGTATGTCTCTTTTAGTTACTGTCCACGTCTCTGAACCATACATAAGCACTGGAAGGATGCATTTATCAAACACTTTTCCTTTAAGACATAATGGCATATTGCTCTTGAAATTATGCTGTTTCTTCCAAAAGCTCTCCAGGCAAGTTTTATATGCCGATTAATTTCTTCATCAATGTGACCCTCACTTGATATCTGCTGTCCAAGATAAACGTACGTGCCTGTTATCTCCAGCTTTTCTCCATCAATCGAGAAATCTTCATTTCATGTAAAAGCATTGAACATCACTTTTGTCTTCTGAAAGTTCATTTTTAATCCCACATCTTTACTCTTGTCAGCAAGTTCCAGGATCATACTCTGCAGCTCTGATGGGGTAGTTGCAAAAATGACTACGTCATCAGCAAAAGGAAGGTGGGTTAGATAATCTCCATTAATCTTTATCCCTTTGTTTTTTCAGTTCAGTGATTGAAAGACATTTTCCAATGTGGCATTAAAGAGCTTCGGAGATATGGTGTCACCTTGCCTCACTCCCTTTCCAATTTTTATCTGTGTTGTATTTTCAAACAGCCGAATCTTTACACTTGCATTTTCATAGATGTTATTAATGATATTAATGTATGCATCTTCAATACCACAGGATTTCAGAGCCATTGTAACTGCTGATGGTTTCACCGAATCAAAGGCTTTTTCATAATCGATAAAAACCATGCACAATGGAAGTTCATATTCCCTCGCTTTTTCTTGAAAAAAGGAGTTCAAGATGAAAAACCCTTCTGCCTCTGCAAACTCAACGAGAGTATTTCCACGCTGGTTTCTGTTGCCGTGACCGAATTTACCTACTGAAGTTTCATTCTGTTGCCGTTGCCCTATTTTTGCATTGAAATCTCCCATAATTGTCTTCAAGTGCTGCTTACCTTTATTATTTAGATGACGAATTTCTTCATAAAATTCTTCAATTTCTTCTTCAGGATGACTTGTGGTGGGTGCATAAGTTTGAATAATCTGAGCCTTGTATCTTCTCGAGAGTTGGATAACGAGTCGTGCAGCTCTTTCAGAGGAACTTTCAACTTCTACAACTTTATCCTTCAGTTTCTTGTTTATTATAAATCCTACACCTCTAGTTCTGCCAGTATCTGTCCCACGATAGTAGAAGAGATGTCCGCTTTTCAGTTCAATGAGATCTTCTCCTTTTCTCCTTACCTCACTTAGCCCGACGATGTCCCACTTGATCCTTTGTAGTTCCTCTTCCAATTCAAGAAGCCTTGAATCAGAAGATAGGGAGCGTCCATTATATACGTAGCCAAGGTCAGCATCAGATGGCAGCCTAGTCCGGTCCTCCGGGGATTCTTAGCACCCTCTGCCTTCATGTCGCATTGGCTGCTGCCTTGGCCAGGTACATTCCAGCTGCCGGAGACTGAGTGCCAAGATTTAAGTTGTGGAGTCATTTTGGAGGGGTTTGGCCATAACTCACCACGCTGGCCAAGCGGGCTGGTGAGTGTGGGATAGCATTTACGCTAATCCTGATGGTATAGTTATACCGCTATTGGCGGTCGTCAGAGCCCCTTTAGTGGGAACAGGATGCACCACGAAAAGGTGGGGTTGACATTTGTCAAGGAGAAACTGTGATGTTACGCATCACCTGACCTATATATATACATAGCATCATCATCATTGTCAACCATTATAAATCCACTGCTGGACGAAGGTCACCCGAAGTTCCTCCTCAACGGTCTGTCTTGTGCCAGTCTCCCCCATGTCACTCCCGCATACTTTCGAATTTCATCCACCCATCTCCCATGTAGTCTTCTTCTGGGTCTTTTCCTGTCCCTTGGAATCCAATCTAAAATTTCAGCTGTTCATCGATGGTCTGTCCTTCTGGCAGTATGCCCAGTCCATTGCCATTTCAGGGATTTAACTCTGACCATGATGTCTTCCACTCTTGTCATTTTCCGGATCCACGAGTTCCTCTTCTTATCTCTCCTGGTTACACCAAGCATGCACCTCTCCATGCTGCTTTGAGTTGTCTGCAGCCTTTGTATGTCTCTTTTAGTTAAGGTCCACGTCTCTGCACCATACGTAAGCACTGGAAGGATGCATTGATCAAACACTTTTCTTTTAAGACATAATGGCATATTGCTCTTGAAAATTATGCTGTTTCTTCCAAAAGCTCTCCAGGCAAGTTTTGTACGCCGATTTATTGCTTCATGAATGTGACCCTCACTTGATATCTGCTGTCCAAGATAAACGTACGTGTCTGTTATCTCCGGCTTTTCTCTATCAATCGACAAATCTTCATTTCTTGTAAAAGCATTGAACGTCACTTTTGTCTTCTGAAAGTTAATTTTTAATTCCACTTCTTTACTCTTGTCAGCAAGTTCTTGGATCATACTTTGCAGCTCTGATGGGGTAGTTGCAAAAATGACTATGCCATCAGCAAAACGAAGGTGGGTTAGATAATCTCCATTAATCTTTATTCCTTTGTTTTCCCAGTTCAGTGATTGAAAGACATTTTCCAATGTGGCGTTAAAGAGCTTCGGAGATATGGTGTCACCTTGTCTCACTCCCTTTCCAATTTTTATGTGTGTTGTATTTTCAAACAGCCGAATCTTTGCACTTGCATTTTCATAGACGTGATTAATAATATTAATGTATGCTTCTTCAATACCGCAGGATTTCAGAGCCATTGTAACTGCTGATGGTTTCACCAAATCAAAGGCTTTTTCATAATCGTTCATATTCCCTCGCTCTTTCGATTAGTTCTCTCAGTACGTGGATATGATCTATTGTGCTGTAGCCACTCCTGAATCCAGCTTGTTCTCTTGGTTGAGCCATGTCCAGTGTTACCTTCAAGCGAAGTGAAAGAACTTTAGTGAAGATTTTATAAACCACTGATAGGAGGCTGATAGGTCTGTAGTTCCTGAGATCCTCAATGTCACCTTTTTTATGTAGCAAGATCATTGTAGCGTTGTTCCAATCCTCAGGAATCTTCCCTTCATTAAGGCATCGAGTGAAAATTTGGGCGAGTACTGTTTCGATTTCTCCACTTGCTTCTTGTATGATGTCTGCAGTAATTCCATCTTCTCCTGGAGCTTTACCCCGCTTCATGTTCTTGATTGCATGGGAAACTTCTGCTGGGAGGACTGGAAGAACTCTGGTACTGGTACCTTCCATGATGTCTGGAGTACATGCATCATCCCTTTCATATAACTTGGAGTAGAAATCTTTCACTCTTTGTCAAAATTTTGCCTCTATCTCTCTATTTCAGTCCCACCCAAAGTTTTAAACTCCTGCCAAAGTAAAGTTGCTAAGAAGGAGACTCCCGCCTTAGAAAAAATATATATATATATATAATTCCTTAAAATTTTCTAAGGTGGGATATATATATATATATATATATACTTAAGAGCAAAACTGAAGACTAAGGAAAAATTTTAGAATTTAACACGAAGGGTGCAAAATAACCTGAAAATCAAAACGCGCAACGCAGCAGTTTTGAAAATTCAGAATTCACATTCTATAAAGAAGATACCTAAGCAAAAAAATACATATATAATTTTGACTCACACCTAGTACAACATAGAAAAGGTTATGTATCTACATATATATATATATCATCATTGTCAACCATTATCAATCCACTGCTGGACGAAGGTCTCCCCAAGTTTCCTCCACAACGGTCTGTCTTGTGCCAGTCTCCTCCATGTCACCCCTGCATACTTTCGAATTTCATCCACCCATCTCCCATGTGGTCTTCTTCTGGGTCTTTTCCTGTCCCTTGGAATCCAATCTAAAATTTCGGCTGTCCATCGATGATCTGTCCTTCTGGCAGTATGTCCAGCCCATTGCCATTTCAGGGATTTAACTCTGATCATGATGTCTTCCACTCTTGTCATTTTTCGGATCCACGAGTTCCTCTTCTTATCTCTCCTGGTTACACCAAGTATGCACCTCTCCATGATCCTTTGAGTTGTCTGCAGCCTTTGTATGTCTCTTTTAGTTAAGGTCCACGTCTCTGCACCATACGTAAGCACTGGAAGGATGCATTGATCAAACACTTTTCTTTTAAGACATAATGGCATATTGCTCTTGAAAATTATGCTGTTTCTTCCAAAAGCTCTCCAGGCAAGTTTTATACGCCGATTAATTTCTTCATCAATGTGACCCTCACTTGATATCTGCTGTCCAAGATAAACGTACGTGTCTGTTATCTCCAGCTTTTCTCCATCAATCAATAAATCTTCATTTCTTGTAAAAGCATTGAACATCACTTTTGTCTTCTGAAAGTTCATTTTTAATCCCACTTCTTTACTCTTGTCAGCAAGTTCCTGGATCATACTCTGCAGCTCTGATGGGGTAGTTGCAAAAATGACTACGTCATCAGCAAAACGAAGGTGGGTTAGATAATCTCCATTAATCTTTATCCCTTTGTTTTCCCAGTTCAGTGATTGAAAGACATTTTCCAATGTGGCATTAAAGAGCTTCGGAGATATGGTGTCACCTTGTCTCACTCCTTTTCCAATTTTTATGTGTGTTGTATTTTCAAACAGCCGAATCTTTGCACTTGCATTTTCATAGATGTTATTAATAATATTAATGTATGCATCTTCAATACCGCAGGATTTCAGAGCCATTGCAACTGCTGATGGTTTCACCGAATCAAAGGCTTTTTCATAATCGATAAAAGCCATGCACAATGGAAGTTCATATTCCCTCGCTCTTTCAATTAGTTCTCTCAGCACGTGGATATGATCTATTGTGCTGTAGCCACTCCTGAATCCAGCTTGTTCTCTCGGTTGAGCCATGTCCAGTGTTACCTTCAAGCGGTGTGAAAGAACTTTAGTGAAGATTTTATAAACTACTGATAGGAGGCTGATAGGTCTGTAGTTTCCAAGATCCTCAATGTCACCTTTCTTATGTAGCAGGATCATTGTAGCGGTGTTCCAATCCTCAGGAATCTTTCCTTCATTAAGGCATCGAGTGAAAATTTGGGCGAGTACTGTTTCGATTTCTCCACTTGCTTCTTGTATGATGTCTACAGTAATTCCATCTTCTCCTGGAGCTTTTCCTCGCTTCATGTTCTTGATTGCATGAGCAACCTCTGCTGGAAGGACTGGAGGAACTCTGGTACTGGTATCTTTCATGATGTCTGGAGTGCATGTATCATCCCTTTCATATAATTTGGAGTAGAAATCTTTCACTCTTGTCAAAATTTCGCCTCTATTTCTTGTTACAGAACCATCTTCTTTTCTCAGTGCCATAATCTGTTTTCTTCCCTTACTGAGATGTCCCTTTGCTATCTTTAGGCTTTGGTTGTTTTCAATTGCTTTCCTCACTAGTTCACAGTTGAATTTTCTTACGTCTTCAGTGATACTTTTTCTTACTGTCTTGCATAGCTCTATATATTCCACTTTGGAAGTCACATCTTCTTTAGTTGTCCTCATCTCTCTTCTTTTTTGCATCAACATTTTGGTTTTTCCTGATAATTTGTTTACATGCAACTTGTTCTTAGACCCAGCTAATTTTGTTGCTGTTTCCATAAGAGCTTTGGTTACTTTTCTGTTAACTTCAGAGATGTCCGCTTCTTCCGATGTTAGGCCTTTTAAAGCAGAGAACCTATTCTTCAGTTCCAACTTGAAGGTATTATGGTGTTTTTTAAGGTTGGTTATGTCAATAGATTTTGTTTGTCTTATGAGCTTGCCACGTTCAAGTTTAGTGTTGAGGTGCATCTTACATCTCACCAATCTATGGTCACTACCTGTGTTGAACTTGTTTAGCACACTGCAGTCTTCTATGACGAATTTTTTGTTACACATAATAAAATCAATTTCACTTGTCATCCCATTTGGATGTCTCCATGTCCATTTCCTGTGTGGCTTTTTCTTGAAGAAGGAGTTCAAGATGAAAAACCCTTCTGCCTCTGCAAACTCAACGAGAGTATTTCCACGCTGGTTTCTGTTGCCGTGACCGAATTTACCTACTGAAGTTTCATTCTGTTGCCGTTGCCCTATTTTTGCATTGAAATCTCCCATAATTATTTTCAAGTGCTGCTTACCTTTATTATTTAGATGACAAATTTCCTCATAAAATTCTTCGATTTCTTCTTCAGGATGACTTGTGGTGGGTGCATAAGTTTGAATAATCTGAGCCTGGTATCTTTTTGAGAGTTGGATAACAAGTCGTGCAGTTCTGTCAGAGGAACTTTCAACTTCTACAACTTTATCCTTCAGTTTCTTGTTTATTATAAATCCAACACCACTAGTTCTGCCAGTATCTGTCCCACGATAGTAGAAGAGATGTCCACTTTTCAGTTCGATGAGATCTTCTCCTTTTCTCCTTACCTCACTTAGCCCCACGATGTCCCACTTGATCCTTTGTAGTTCCTCTTCCAATTCAAGAAGCCTTGAATCAGAAGATAGGGAGCGTCCATTGTACGTAGCCAAGGTCAGCATCAGATGGCAGCCTAGTCCGGTCCTCCGGGGATTCTTAGCACCCTCTGCCTTCATGTCGCACTGGCCGCTGCCTTGGCCAGGTACATTCCAGCTGCCGGAGACTGAGGGCCAAGATGTAAGTTGTGGAATCATTTTGGAGGGGTTTGGCCATAACTCACCACGCTGGCCAAGCGGGTTGGTGAGTGTGGGATAGAATTTCCTCTAATCCCGATGGTATAGTTATACCGCTATTGGCGGTCGTCAGAGCCCCTTTAGTGGGAACAGGATGCACCACGAGAAGGCGGGGTTGACATTTGTCAAGGAGAGGCTGTGATGTTACGCATCACCTGACCTTACATCCCATATATATATATATATATATATATATATATATATATATATATATATATATATATATATATATATCCCTTAAAATTTTCTAAGGCGGGAGTCTCCTTCCTAGCAACTTTACTTTGGCAGGAGTTTAAAACTTTGGGTGGGACTTCCGCAATTCCGCTTGTTCTGCTGTTGACTTGAGGTGACTTTTCCAAGATGGACACCTAACAAACACTCTCCCTAGGAATATGTGGTTTAACACGGCTTGGCGCATCCCACTTTCACAACGGTTGTCTCCCATTTCCTTATGTACCATTTCCATACATAGCCAGATCAGCTAGTGCCATTTCCGCACTGTGGTTCTGGTTGGTATCGGATATGGGGAATGCTAAGGGAGTAAGTAAATGCTGAGATCCCCTTTTCGAATTGCTCAGACGTCAAAGAGACCATTCATTATTTTAGTCAACCAATAGGCAGGCGCCCATGGCAGGGGTAAGTGCAAACTACAATATGGACTGCAGGGTAAATAGACTGCCTATTAATACAATCTTTATGGCCCTCAGTTTTATTTTTTAAATAGGAATCATACAGGCGCCGCCGAAAAATAAACTGGCTGCCATATACGAAGGGTATCAGTATCGGCAGCATAGAAAAAAACAACAAGAAAGATCTCATTAGTTGGTTATGCATAAATAAAAGAAAGAACTGATAATTTCAGATAACCTTTGAAAAGTAAAGACGGTATCGTCATAAGTATATCTCCTCACTCCTGTAAGCCAAACATTGCGATGACAGAAGTAAAGGAAAGAGTTTTACGGATCATCACATCTATGTACAGAAATTCCATACATAGCCAGATCAGCTAGTGCCATAAATGATCTGGATGTGTATGGAAATGGAACAAAAATTCCTTTGTACGGAAATGGCACATACGGAAGTGGGACGACACGTGTTAACAACATACTAGCGGGGAGGGGGAAAAGGGTCTTTCAAAAAGTGCAGGAAGAAACAATCAGCTACCTTAAGCTACCATCCCAAATTGTAAGGGTGGGTGGATAGTAGATGTGTGGGAGAGGGGATTGTTTGGTGCTCTGGGCAGAAGGGCGGGGAGTGTAGAAAGAGGAGTTACCAGCAGATCAAGGTACCTGAGTGAGCGTTGCACTCACAAATTTAAGATTTAAAAAAAATGTTCTGTAGGGGAATGAAATTTAAGATTTAACAAAATACGTTCTACAAATAAAAACATCCTACAAGAAAAACTGAAATCTGAGACTAAAAAAATATATTCCTAAAGGCATTGAAATCTAAGATTAAAAAAAAAATGTGTGTGTGTGTGTGGGGGGGGGCTTCGCTCTGTGACACACGTCACAATTTTAAGTACTTTCTGCTCCTGGGAGTGAAACATGGTTTGTACGCATCCTGGAATTCCATGTTGTCCTAGAAATGTCCTAAAATTCTGTTGCACGTCCTGGAATTTTATCTATTCCTGCGTTTTTTTTTTTTTTTTTTTTATCCCAGCGCGATGTTTTGTAATTGAGGATTTTTCCACTGATCTAGCTTATGTCTGACATATTTCCCTCCCCGCCCCTTGCAAAATGTGGGTGGCTGTTGGTTTTCTTGTCTGTTAGCAGTTTCAGCGCATAGCACATCAAAAAAAAAAAGAAAAAAAGGAGTTTGTGCATATATTATCACTTTTGTCTGATCGGCTGGGGACAGCATATCTCTACAACTATTATTTCAATTGGTAAAATTATTTTTGTATTGGGAAGCTTGAAATGTGAGAATGATGATCCTTTAATTCCATTTTTTTCTCTCTCCGATGCACAACTTCACTGCTAGAGGCCGTAAATGCAGATCCTATCGAATTCAAAATGCATTTTATTTCATATATTTGCTTCTAAATATCTGATTGAAAAAAATCCTTTCTGTTTTTTGCCATTTATATGGAAGACTATTTTAGTTGCAGCCTTATTTTTAAGTAATAGATTTTCCACTACGAGGCATAAAGATAAATCACAATTTTTCCGATATCTCCGCTTTTAAAAGTCCAATTTGAAAAATTCTGCTGCGTCGGATACAGCTCCTGATGGGGAATGTTTTGCATATAATTTCTCAGTTTTGGTAAAGAATGGTTTGGCCACCAGATGGCGTAAGTGTTTATTTCAGCTTCTGATGTATTAATAACAAAATCAGCTTCTAGAGACTCGATTGAAAAAAATTCTGGCGTGAACCAAATACCGCTCACCATTTACGTTTACACCAATATTTGCGGGACTAAAAACCTGATCGAAAAAAAATCTTTTGTGATCAGGTACTCCTGTAAAAACTATGAAAATCCTTGTGTGTATTTTCTTCCTTAAATAATGCACGATTTTGCCGCTAGGAAGAGCAAATATTTAATCTATTTTCTCAATATCTGCACTTCTAAATGTCCGATTTAAAAAATTCTTTTAACACCAGATACCATTTACCTTGTGGAACATTTAGGTTTGTAGTTCACAGTTCTGCCACTAGGTGGTGTTTGTGTACTCTTTGCAGCTGTATCTCTGCTTCTAAAACCCTATTAAGAATTAATGCACACAGTTGACATGGATTAGGAACATCAAACGGATGCCACCGCTCTTTCCATGTTTATAAGTGAGTCACAGAAAAATTCTCATTCTCATCGGCCGCCACTTTTTGTACTAAAATTATTATTGAGCTAGTTTAGTTCTCCATGTCTGAGCGCTCATGCGTTCAGATATAGACAAGTGAAAATCCTCCAAATACATGGCGTCAGTGAATAAACAAAGATATCGCTCTTTCCACGTTTAGCAACGCACAGCAACCGAAAAATTGTTATTCGGTTGCTGTGCGTTGCTAAACATGGAAAGAGCGATGTCTTTGTTTATTCAGATATAGACAACTGAACTAGTTTTGTATGTTTGAATGCTTATGCATTCAGACATACACATTGGATCAATGCTGGGCAGATGGCCGTAAATTGAGTTGGCATTTGACTCATTGCCTAACATAGTTACAGGTGTGTGTGTGTGTGTGTGTGTGTGTGTGTGTGTGTGTGTGTGTGTGTGGTGGTGGGGGGGGGGTCTGGTATCCACTGCCAAAGTACTGGTTCAGTGTGTTGTCCAGAGGTGACTGAGCTAAGCCGCATGAGTCAGTACATCAAAGAAAAAAACCCCACAACAAGCTGAATAAAATGGATTGTTGCCTTGTCGCTGCCTCACTTTTAACAGTTTTTTTTAACAAATTAGGACTTTTCAAACATGCATGCATCCTCACTTGGCTTAATGCATTCGTTCTTAAGATACATACAAGACTGTACGCATAATACAAGATCTATAAATTTTCAGCAAAAGGGTTTTATGATAAATTGTAATGATTTGTGAAGTAGGTTTCAAATGCACCAACTGTTAATTCAACAACAACAGAAAAAAAGACCCTTTTTTATTGCGATTTTTTTGAGGAACACCTGTTCACATCCTGCTGCGTACAGACTTTGAGAAAACACTGCTTTAAAGGCATCCCACAGATTCATAGCTTGCCATTTAAAAAGACTTCCCAGTTTTTTTATTCTAAAATTTTTTCTAACTATTCAGTAATCAATTTTTTTTATCTATAATTTTTTTAATCAATTTTTTTATCTGCCCATCCCTTTTTATGAGCATGTGTACTGGCTCAGCTGGAAATTACATTTTATTTTGGAATGTTTTTACCTTTAAAAATAATAACACAAAGCTTGGTTCCATAGTCAAACATGACAACACTACTGAAAAACAAGGTTTTGATATCCTGCTGCTTTAATTAGGATGCTTCTTTTCCCAACTTCATTAACTGTCATTTTATTTGGAAAATTAAGTTATTGAAGTTTCACTTATTTTTCCAGTCTATGACTGTTTAGAATTGGATCTTTTTTTCCCAGCATGATAATGTGTTTTTGAAAAGATTTGATTTTTCATTCCAGCTGTTCTAGCAGTTTTTCTTTAATATTTATTCAAACACTGTGTATTTCTAAAACATAACCATTGTCACAGGCTAGGACACAAGAAGGATCACTCCTAACTTCTTAAAAGTACTGGAGGGTACTGGTTCAGTGTATGCCTTTTCCCACAGTGAGATGATTTATCTGGTAACCGACTCATTGCATCACATAAAAATGGGATGGTAATGCTCCAACTGCCATGACCAGAAGATTTCATTAACAATTTAAAGGTGAAATGAAGCCTTTTGGGCCCAAGTAATTCTCTTTTGAAGCAGGATTAGGTTTGTGTGCATCAGATAAGTGACAAACATTTCCATACAGTCAATGAGGATGCCAATCATTACCCAACACAAAGGAAGCATCTAGAACTTACTGTACCTTTCTTACACAGATTGTTGAGGGGAGATTCATTTCTTGGGATCGTATGTTTGGGTGCAGAGATATTCCATTATGATCATCTTACATTGTGTTGGGACATAAGGTGAGATTTTAAACTTAAGCAATGTGCAAATTTTGAAGATGACAATCCGATTGTTGGTGTAAATGTGACAAGGATGGTAAGTCAGATAATATCCGAAAACTTAAAAATTTTCATCGTTCTGGAGCAGGACTCGAACCCGCGTCTCCCAGATAGCGCCCGGGTGTGCTAACCACTACACCACCCAGAATGACCAAGTCTCAAGTTTCTGATTAATTTGAATATAACCATCACAGGATTCGCTAGTCGAAGCAACCAGCATTCATGTTTAGTGAATCTGGAGGTTAAGAATGCTATCCTGTGATTGCCCGGAAGGGCAGATAAATCATGAAAGAATAAATCAGATAAATCTGTGATGGTTATACTTAAATTAATCGGAAACTTGAGACTTGGTCGTTCTGAGTGGTGTAGTGGTTAGCATACCCGGGCGCTATCTGGGAGACGCGGGTTCGAGTCCCGCTCCAGGACGATGAAAATTTTCAAGTTCTCAGATATTATCTGACTTACCATCCTTGTCACATTTACACCAAAAATCAGATTGTCATCTTCAAAATTTGTATTAAGTGGTGTAAGCCCATATTTCTTTCATGATTAAACAATGTGTTTATTTTCTAAACCTAAACCTTGTAAGATAATATAAGTTACTGTGGCCAAATGTACTGCAGTTACTTACACAGTCATATCAGAATAATATGACCACCCCTGGAATACAGTGTACCGTACCGCCCAGGCGTGTCACAGAGTGTACATGACATGGTCGACCACACAAATATGTAAGCAGATGGCCAGGGCAGATGAGTCATAGTGCGTAAAGTGAGCACAATGGGCAGAGGTAGTGATTTGACGGACATTCAAAAAGGAATGATCATCGGCTACCGCGCCAAGGGTGGAAGCATCTCAGAAACAGCAGCCTTTGTGGGATGTTTGTGAGGTGCTGCAGTGAGGGTGGGCCAAGAGGAGAATATTGCCTCTATCGACTGGTAAAGGGCAATTGACACGCAACAGTGCAGCAATTGACCGTGCAAATGAACACTGGGGTACCCAGGTACATGTCCCCGATAACAGTAGAGCAAATCCGGTTACGCCTAAGTCAACGCTGCATCAAGGCGCCCATGTTAACCCAGGTCCATCGGCAACGACGCCTGCAGCTCGCATGGAACTGCCGTCATTGGGCAGTGGAAGGGTGGTAAAAGGTTGCCTTCTCCGACGAATTGAGGTTTCTACTCCACAGAAGTGATGGGCGGTGGGAGATACGGTGTCAGACACACGGACACGCTTTTTAAGGTCAAGTGCAGGCCGGTGGTGGCAGTGTGCATGTCTGGGAGATGTTTTCCTGGTATGACCTGGGATCGCTGGTACCACTGGATAGGTCTCTGAGCACCAATGGCTACCTGTCCGTTCTTGCTGACCACATACATCCCTTCATATTGGACATTTACCCTGGTGCTAGTGGTATCTACCAACAGCACAATGTACCATTCCATGTCACTAAGGGGAGTGCGTGACTGGTTCCAGGAACTTGACAGTGATGTCTCCGTTCTCCCTTGGTTTGCAAAATTGCCCGACTTCACACTTGTGTGATTATTTGGATCGACATGACGACTCACTACCACATCATCTCTAGGACCTCCAAGCTCTTCTGCAGTCCGAATAGGCATGTGTGCCTTGGACAACCTTCCATGGCCTCATTGCGTTCATGCACGTTGTGTCACACTGTCATACAGGCCAAGTGTGGTTATTCCCATTATTAGGTAGGTGGTCATATTATTCTGATACGACTGTATTATGTTGAAGGATTATCACTATTTGCCAGATGCTGTGCTTCTTGAATGAAATCTATGATGCAAGTTCATGTTTTTGACCCCATGGTCCCAGACTGTCTTTACTGTACAAGATTTTCCTTTGCCATGCAAAATGCAATGGATACTCTTTTTCGATATATCAAAACCTTTGTTCTTCTATTGCGTTGTAATTATCTGTATCCTTATTCATTGTGTGTGGTATAGCATTTAAACTACCAGTCAGTCTGACCATGTTGTATGCATTCCCTGATTTGTGCTGTAATTCTGCTCATCATGTTTACAAACTTCAACATATCCACCTTTGGCCATGCACTCATATTCTCATAGCATGTCTACTAGTGTGGTGCGATATTCATATGGTTTTCATGAAGATGAAGTAACCTCAGTGTTGACATTGTATAACAGCATAATTTATTTATTTTTCAGGTTGTACGATATTGGCCTGAGAAAGGTAAAGCTGGGTTCTTGGTCTGGCGGTATTTGCTGCGTCGTGATGATCCAGCTCCACCACCCTGGACCAAACAAGGACAGGAAAGAACAAATGAACTGGGATTGGTCATGCAGGTAGAATACTAATAATTATATGCTGTGGTTTTCCTTATGTAATTCAAAGTATTGATCTGCTTTATCTACAGTAAAGGATGATTTCTGGGATGAACTAAGAGTTGCTTTGTGTCAGTTGCCAGTTTGGTGCTAAAGAAAAAGTTATTCTTTCAGAGAATTTCATTGAAATATCTGACAATGATCTGGATAAACTTAATTATACTAGTGTGAATGATAATGAAGAAAGATTAATAGATTATTAATTTTTTTTTATTGGGAGTTTGATGACCATCATGAGCAACTCAATGGGCTATAAGCAGTCACCCATCCCTAGTTTAGGGCCACTGGTTCCAGAAAAGTGAGAGAGCTAGTGCTCTGAGACAAACACAACATCCATGCCTCAATAGGATTCAAACCGAAACCCATTTTGGAAAAAATGGTCAGAAGCCAGCGCTTAGACCACTGCGCCACCGGAACGGCAGAATTTTGGATTGTGTGTATGTAACACATTTTGAATCACCAGTATATCCATACTTATAAGTGGGCAACTTGTAAAAGGTATAATTATACCTAACAATATTTGCCAACAAAGAGCAAAGAAGTGTATAGATTTTGTTTATGCAGTTGAACCCATTTATATCGAATTCGAAGGGGAGAACTCGATAGTTGGATATACACAATAATTTGATGTACTGGTTTTACCGCCCTACCCTCTCAGTGGTGTTCTGGTGTATACAATAGGTGAACACACAAAAACTAAGACTATTTACTTCTGTATTATAAATTGCGAATAGAATTTCATGATCAGATTAAAGACAAGATGCACAACAATATGACAGAAAAGGGAGTCTTACTAGAATCGAT
This sequence comes from Macrothele yani, assembly GCA_039090855.1. Lineage (NCBI taxonomy): Eukaryota > Metazoa > Arthropoda > Arachnida > Araneae > Macrothelidae > Macrothele > Macrothele yani. The sequence goes on from CM077023.1 coordinate 101,836,779, forward strand.
GCTTTTGGGCATAAAATAATAAGTCATCTTTTTCTGCTTCTTTAGAGTTATTGCATTTGTTAAAATGCTGTTTTCAACGTGTTCAATTTTGTCAATCAAAGTGTATCCGGTACCCTCAATTGTTCCACAATACTGTCAGAGTACTGTAGCCGTGTGGTTGGAAGAGGTTTGACCTCTTCAGCATCATCATCATCGTCGCTCCTGGCAGCCCCACCTGTTAATCCCGTAACTTCGGACACTATTTCCGCATCTGTTCTTTCTGATGCTATCTCAGCCTTGTTGTCAACATCAACAAATTCTTGAAATTTGCAAACCTTCCGGAACAACTTTCGTAAGGCATAAATCACACCACAGCTCGTCAAAGTCAAATTCATCATATTCAGTTTCGACTGTTTCACTTTTATCAAAAACAAACTCTGTGTGATGAAAGCAGCAAAAAATTGTGTCTCTTGACACATCGTCCCTTGCACTGCTTTTCATTTTAAGAGCATCAAGCAGGCCTATTTTAAGTTCCATCCCCAAGCGCAAATTCAGAAGCAGTCGTTCGACAACAAGTCTCCGATACCTGACCACGAATGCTCGAATTGCACTTTGATCCAACGGCTGAAATACAGATGTTGTGTTTGCAGGCAAAAGCCGCAACTCCATGTTGCTAAAGTTTGAGGCGCAGTGGTGGGCTGAACAATTATCTAAGAGTAAGCACACTTTACGGTCTTTCTTCACCAAATCTTCATTCCAGTCAGACAGCCATTTTAAAAATAGAACACACGCTATCCAGGACTTCTTGTTGAAGGTGGAATTCACAGGAAGCATTGAACATCTTTTAAAACATCTTTGGGTTTTGTCCCAATCACTAGCAGACGAAGTTTATTGGGGCCGTCCAAGTTTGTAGCTAACAACAGTCACTCGAACTTTCCTGTGCTTCCTTCCATAACACTTCTCGCTGTGGAAGGAGAGAGTCTTGTTTGGTAACAGCTGGTAGAACAAGCCCGTCTCATCTGCGTTGAATATATCGCATGTCTTGTACTCAGACTGGATGTCTTGGCAAAATCAATTTAAAATCAAGACAAACATTGAGTCGACTGATATATGGAAGATGGCGAAACCAGACAATTTAAAATCAGGAACAAATTTGAACGTGTCCAATCAAGAACTAACACATACATGATGTAAAATACGCAATAAAACCAAGATTTGAATGCGCAAAAGGTTTTGCCAACGTGGAACCGTTGAGTCATGCTGCAGATTGTGAGATACTTGGCCGCTGAACAACGTGCACAATGAGAAACACGTCGTTTAACCCACAGATAATGACTATGAGAATGATAGTCGAAACTGGTTTGGGAATATTAGTGCTGTGGGAAACGAAGTCTAGGTTGTTGTCAAGACTGAATATTTTATCAGATCGATTTCCTTTCGACTTGAAGGCTTGACCGTTCGCTATTTTATTAATTTAGATTTCATTTTATATTGAATTATTTTATTGATTAGAATCACGATTCATTAAGAAGAGTAATTACCTTCCTTTATCAACTTACCAAGTGGAATATCTTCACGAAGTGACTGCTAGAAATGTTAACAGAAGACTTCAAAGCAAATTTATGCTTCCGGCAAATAAAATGTGCAATATCCAGAAGTATTCCAGAAAAATGAAAAGGTGAGTAACAGCTATCATTTATATAATATTTTACCGAAATAATTTAACATTTTCCCAGGTGAATTTGTTTAGAATCGTCCCCCATCGTACAAGGTCGAATTCAGTAATAGTAACTCATAGCCTCGGTGATAAGTCATTAGGCAAGGTCACTGCCTGTTATGATTTAAGTGTTATGTATTTCCAGGTAAGTGACTCCTATAGGTTTTGCTCTAGTCTGCCAGAGAACGCAATGACTTACGTTGTCATGAATTGTAAAATGAGATCTGGCATCCTTCTTCGGTGTTGTGTTTTCATCATGGCTAGAGTGTTAGTGTAGTGATCCTACATGTAACCAGTGTAAATAAAGTATGTTATCTCCAGTGTATATGATTACTTCTGATCTTCGTACTTTCAACAAATGTATTATACACCTTAAGTACCTTCTTCCTTTCCTCCCCGTGGTGTTTGGAACAATTGGCGATGAGTGATGGGATACGACATCCAGCGGCTAAGTCACAGGATTATGACAGTCGTGTGAAATCAGAAGTGCAATGGCGGGGGCCTTGCGGAATTATAATTGTGCGCCGTTCTTCAAGAATTGAGGTGAGAATTTATTTGTTCATCCCTTGCTATTTTCGTCAGCTGGGAAATGGCTGTAGTGGCAGTGGGCCAAATTTCAACTTTCAATATTACTAATCCTGCCTCATGGAGCTTGTATGTGGAGCAATTGAATTTTTATTTTGAGGCAAATGGTATTGTTGAAGCTCCCAGAAAGCGTGCTGCTTTGCTGTCGACTTGTGGAACAGAGACACTGAGCATTGCTCGTTCGTTAGTGTCACCACTAAAACTAACTGATAAATCGTATAATGAATTGAATGAATTGTTAAAAAATCATTTTAGTCCTAGATCCTCGGAAATTTATTCCCGCTATCTGTTCCAGAAACGTATACAGCGTAAAGGTGAAAGTATTACTGACCTCTGACGTTTAGCGGAGCAGCATAATTTCAGAGATACACTGAATGAGCATCTACGAGACCAGTTAGTATGTGGAATAATTAATGATGCGGTACAACGCAGGCTCTTAGCTGAAACGGAACCGACTCTTGATGGTGCATTCTCGAAAACGCTTGCTGCTGAAACAGCTACTAATGAGGCAAAGCGAATATTTTCTCAAACTTACACTCGCGAGAATTTTTCAGAATCGATAAGTAATGTGCAACATGCTAAAAGTAATTCTAAGAAACACAATGTTAATTCAAAGTATGCAGTTCCTTTTAATCGAAGCGTATGCCATAGCTGTGGTGAAAACCATATGTGTTCTATGTGTAAATTCAGAAGTACAGTGCAAATTTTGTAGGAATATGGGCCACATTGAAGCTGTTTGCAAGAAAAAATAACAACAAGGCAAACAGCAAGGCATTAGTCCTAGTTCTAACCAAGGAAAACCAAGAGTAAAATGCACAAATATGGAAATAAATTCTGAATATTGTGTAAATGTATTACGTAATCATACAGATTCTGTTAGGAAACAAACCGTTACATTAAGTATCGAAGGTAAGGACTGCAGCTTAGAGGTAGACTCTGGATCCTTTCACTCCATCATTTCACATGAAACATACAAAAGGCTCTGGCGTGCAAATTAGCCAAAAATTCAGCCTTCATCAATACGTTTAACTGATTTTCAGGGGAATTCCATACCCCTTTGTGGAATGTGTGTTGTGAATGTACAACATAATCGCACGGTGCTCAACTGCAGCTTATGATCTCTCAGAGAAAGTGCACCAACATGTTAGGTTATGCATGGTTCCATCCACTTGGAATTACAATAACAGGGGTAAATGCTATTTCAACAAACCCTGTTGATGATGTGGTGAAAGAATTAAATGATGTATTTAAGGAAAGACTTGGTTCATACAAGGGGCCAGTAGTTTTGCTACCCCTAGCTCCTCAAAGTCCTCCCATTCGTTTTAAGACAAGAACTGTTCCACTTGCTCTTCATCCCAAGATTGATGCAGCACTTGATAAGCTTTTAGCTGAAGATGTAATTGAACCAATCTCAAATCCAAAATGGTCTACACCCATGGTACCAGTGATTAAATCTTTCGGGAGGTTAGACTCTGTGGTGATTACAAGGTAACACTGAATACTGCTATGAAAGCACATCCATATCCTATTCCTGCAGTAAATCACTTATTGTCAACATTGAAAGGGGTGGATTTTATGCAAAAATTGACCTCGCTCAAGCATACTTACAGCTGGTAGTTGATGATGAGTCTGCGGAAGCACAGACTATCGTTACACACCGGGAGCATTTAAAGTAAAACGATTGCAGTATGGAATAAATGTAGCCCCTGGAATATTCCAAATAATCATTGCTGAACTGTTGACTGGATTAGAGGGAGTCATACCCTATTTTGATGATGTGCTAGTTAGAGCAACATCTCTCAAAGAGCTAGCTTCTAGGCTTCGTAAAGTTCTCGCTCAGCTTAGAAAGGCTGGACTACGTGCTAAAGAAGAAAAGTGTCTGTTTGGCGTCACAGAAGTGGAGTTCCTGGGATATAGAATTGATGCTTGTGGAATACATTTGTCGAAAACTAAAGTCGAGGCAATTCAGGCAACACCAGTTCCTAAGAACAAGCTACAACTACAAGCATTCCTGGGACTCCTTAATTTTTGACACAGTTTCCTTAAGTCTAAAGCTACTGTTGCAGAACCATTGCATAAAATTCTCAAGAAAGATAATACATGGTCTTGGACTGAGATTCATGACAATGCCTTTTAAGTCTGTAAAGGCGTTGTTATCTTCTAACACGGTGTTCATTCCTTTTGATGAGAAGCTGCCAATAATTCTTACTTGTGATGCATCACCATATGGTGTAGGTTGTGTGTTGAGTCATAAGCTTCTAGATGGGAGAGACGCACCCATTGCTTTCGCTTCAGGGACCTTAACTTCTACTGAGAGAAACTACACTCAAATTGATAAAGAAGCACTGAGTATTATAGTGGGAGTTAAAAAATTTCATCATTTCTTGTATGGTCACCAATTTACTATCATTACTGACCATCAACCATTTCTAGGATTATTCACCAGATCAAAAGTTACTCCAGAAATTCTTTCTCCTCGTATGCTGAGATGGTCTATAATGCTAAATGCTTACGACTTCACACTCGTACATCGACCAGGCAAGAAAATTCAAAATGCTGATGCATTAAGTAGATTACCTCAAGAAATTCCAGAATGTGAAATTTCACCTCCACTTAAAGTGTTGTTTACAGAAGATTTAGACAATCCTCCATTACAAGCTAGTGAAATTGCTAAAATGACACTTCGAGATCCAATTCTATCACGTGTTCTCAACTGGGTGTTGAGGGGATGGCCTGAAGGAAAGCAGTCACCTAATTTCCGTATCTTCTTCTCCAAGAAAAATGAACTTTCTGTTCATAAAAATTGCTTGTTATGAGAAAATCGTGTAGTCATACCTACATGTGGATACCAGCGTGTTCTGGAAGAATTGCATCTTGCTCATCCAGGTATCGAGCGAATGAAAGCTCTTGCACGTTCATATGTGTGGTGGTCGCACATTATAAGATCATATTGCATATCACGTGAAAGACTGTGTCCAATGCCTAGAAACTAGACTTTCTCCTCCTCGTGCTCCTGTTCATCCTTGGGAAGTTACGACTAAACCTTGGTCTCGTCTGCACATTGATTTTGCGGGACCATACCATGGACAAAATTTCCTAATCCTTGTGGATTCCTACACAAAATAGTTGGAGGTAAGACATATGCCATCTACTTCAACCAGTGCTACTATTGATGTCCTGCGAGAAATATTTAGTACTCATGGTATTCGTGATGTAGTGGTTTCTGACAAAATTGTCCTCAGTTTACATCTTCTGCTTATGATTCCTTCCTACGTAATAATGCCATTCGACAAGTTTTGATCTCCACTTACCGTCCTGCAGCTAATGGTCAAGCAGAAAGAATGGTGCAGACTACTAAGGATTCTCTCAAAAGAATAACATACAGGTCTTGGAGGAAGCGCTTAGCTAATTTTCTGCTAAGCCAACACATCACTCCTTCATCTTCTACGAGTTTTAGTCCAACTGAACTGTTAATGTCTAGTCAACTAAAAACATACTTAGACTGCCTCCATCCAGACCTTACTACTTATCGTAAAGTCAAGCAAGAAGTTTATGCGAGGAAGTAGCTCAAACAACATAGTCTACGTAATTTTGAGCCAGATGATCCTGTGTATATCAAGAATCATCGAGATGAGCCAGTGTGGATTCCTGCTACCATTTTTCAACGTACAGGTCCTGTTTCCTACAGGCGACACTGTGAAGCCCCATGTGGATCAGATGCCACAACGACAAGTAGAAGCACCTGTAACCGTCCCTGAAGCTTCAGATTCCAGTACTCTTTCTCCTCCTTTGGAAAATACTGTTAGTGAACTTCCTGATGAACCAGTGTCTAAAGACTCTTGATGCCGAATTGACTATAAGAAGACCATGAAGACAGACTGTGAGACTGAAACGTTTCGAGGACTTCATAACTTAGGGGGAGGGGAGGGGTGTTATGATTTAAGTGTTATGTATTTCCAGGTAAGTGACTCCTAGATTTTGCTCTAGTCCGCCAAAGGACGCAATGACTTACGTTGTCATGAATTGTAAAAGGAGATCTGGCATCCTTCTTCGGTGTTGTGTTTTCACCATGGCTGGAGCGTTAGCAGTGATCCTACGTGTAACCAGTGTAAATGAAGTATGTTATCTCCAGTGTACACAATTACTTCTGATCTTCATACTTTCAACAAATGTATTATACACCTTTAGTACCTTCTTCCTTTCCTCCCCGCGGTGTTTGTAATTATTTCGGAACAACTGTGTTTGTGATTACTTCAGAATGCTACTTTAGAATACTGCCCTTGGAGCAAGTACCGTAATCTGTTAAAAAATGTTATAAATTCAGGCCATGCAGATAATATGCCTTAAAAAAATGTTTTACAGCACTTTGATTTAAAAAAACTCCTCATGATAATTGTCAGGAAAGATAGTATATTTGGAAAATTGGCAAAAATGTTTTGACATTTCCTAATTATGGTTTGGGATCAATAAAAAAAAATGGAAATCTTTTTAAGGGCAGATATTTCACTAAATATTCCACCCTATTTTTTATTTTTTTTATTTAACATACCTCACACCGTATTTAACAAACCTTGGCTGTAAAAGTACTGATAAAAATGCACCAAGTTAGATATATTTATTAGATATATTTCTTATGTGGGCTTTGTTGGCAAGGGCCTTGATTTTTTTTTACTTTAATGTTCTTGGAAAGCCCCGAATTTTTGCCCCTCAGATGTGTATAACTACAACTACTACTCCTTGGCATTACAGTCCATCTAGGACCTGAGCCTGCCTCGGGATAGCCCTCCATTCTTCACGATTCTGTGCCTTGTTCCTCCAGTTTTTTTTATTCTCATTTTCTTTAAATCATCCTCCACCTCATCAAGCCATTTTTTTTTTTTTCTTGGTTGTCCTCTGGGCCTAGATCCACTGGGTCCATACACGAAGACCTTTTTTGCTGCTCTGTCATCTTTCGCTGAACATGTCCCAGCCATCTCAGTCTTCTCACCTTTATTTCAGTAATAATATCAATTTCATTGAATTTGTCCATTATTTCTTTGTTGCTCCTCACTCTCCAAAGTCCATTCTCATAAATTGGGCCAAATATCTTTCTCAATACCTTTCTTTCTCATATTTGTAATCTGTTTTGATCTCTCTGGATCATTAGATGTGTATAAATTCCATGTATATTCAAGTTATTATTTAATAATCAGCAAATTTAACTTGTTAGAAATATTGACTCTTAGTACATACTCACAGGGTGAGGAGCTGGTCACCTTTTTCAGCTTTTGTCACCTTTTCAAAAAAATTTTTTGACCATATTGGGGGAAAATGTACAATTTAACAATATAGTTTCAAAAGAAGATGCTGGAAGTTGAAAGATTAGTATTGTAAGCATGCCTTCAACTATGTGAATGTAGTTATTCCTGTACTCCTATACCTGCCCTTCTAATTGTAGGAAGGCCTCATAATTAACATGTTCACTAGCAGAACAGCATATTCCACTGCACATCCAGTGGCATGACGTTATATGCCGTCCAACTTTACTTCACGCTGTAAGTACAAAGCGGTAAATGCCGACACAATTGTATGGGAACTCCAGTTACTTTTCAGTTTAGTGTCCTGCTGAAAACATGAATTTTCCATAAATGTCTCTGCATTTTTATTACTGTTCGTGAATGTGTTTAGCCCCAATGATGAATGAAGATGAGCTGAGGGGCACGTAAGCCAATAACATTTTATCCTCTCATCCTGTGAGAAACTCCATTTAAAAATGAAATCTTACGAGCTGTCATAAAATTATTTTCCTTCGTGTGACAGAATTTTCGAAAGCAGTCACTGTTTTTGATTGTATTCGTTGGGCGCACGCTTCTTGGCACAATTTACAGATTTCGACAATAGTTAAATGTTTTCAGAAAGCTAGATTTCCCCAAAACGCAGAGATGAAGGATGAAACTGAAGTTGACAATACCACCAACAACCTGCTAGGAACATTACCTGAAGACATCAAAAACGACATGCTAAGTGAAGATCAGTTCCCAGCAGTAGATTGCAATATTATAGAGCATGAAGACGTGGCAGACACAGAAGAGGATATTTTTTCTGATGTGCTATCAAACATTAAAAATCCTATTCTAGAGCATGTTCATCTACTACACTTTGAGTTACGATGAAACAACTAATGTTAAAGATAAAAAGAAGCTGCAAAGAACCATCACATTTTGATCAGAAAGCAAATGTGGCATAACGACACGGCACCTCCGAACTTTCTTTTCAGGTAAAGTGGATGGTAAAACATTGCATAAAAAACTATGTGAAGCACTTTCTGAGGCCAATTTATCACAAAACAGAGGCCTAATGCTTGGATCAGATGGGCCTAATGTTAATGAAAAAGTTTTTAGGCTTTTCAATAATAATGTCCAGGAGACACGAAGGACAAGTCTTATAAACATAGGTACCTGCAACATCCACACAATGCATAATGCATATATAAAATCATTGGAGTGTTTGGGTGAAGAAGCTGCTGATCAACATTTACCATTATTTTGACAGTTGGCCTGCACATTGGGAAGAGTTTGAAAAAATCTAATCTAAATATAACATTCCACACCACAAATTTTTGAAACATGCAACAACAAAACAAGGTAGCCTACCTTGGGGCCTTCAGCCAACAGGATTTTGGAGCAGTGGGACATTATTCAGTTCTATTTCCTTAAACACATGCCTCTGAGAAAACATTCTGCTGCTCTTCAATCCAGATCATACAAGGCTGTTGTGAGTGCCTTAAAGAAGCTTTCAATAAAAGCTGAACTTCATTTCATTATTTCATCAGCAGAACTATTCACGAAGTTCACACAACGTTTTCAGTGCCAAGCATCCATGATCCACAAATTGCATGAAGAAATAGGGAACATTCTTCAGACCTTCATGGCTCGTATTTTGAAGACTGCTGTCATTAGAAAAATCACTAATTTTTCTGAAGCTGATCTTGATGAACTGTTTACATTTGGTAATCTGCTTCCTCTTGAAGGACTTGTCATAAATGAAAAGGTCAGATGAGCTTTCTAAACTGAAAGAAAGTGATAAGTTGTTATTTCTGGAGGAAGCTCAAAAGCACTATATTACTGCTTGCAAGCATGTGATGGAAAAGACTTGCTTATCAAATGGATCACTTAAAAATTTTAGATTTTTAGACCCAAAAGAATGAGTTAGAAGCTGCAGAGACATACTGAAAGTTAAAAAATTATGCCATTTCATGTTCAACTGGATTATTTCTTTTGTTAGATGAATGGAAAATTTTGCAACTGGAAAAAGATGATACAGCATTTGAAAACAAAACTGTTGATGATTACTGGCAACAACACATCTCAAAAAGGGACTCAATATCAAAAGATATAAAGTTTCCAAATGTTGCAAAAGTCATAAAGGCATCTCTTACTCTGTCACATGGAAATGCTGACATAGAGAGATGATTTTTCATTTGTAAGCATATATTAGAAGAAGATAAATCAGCAATGACCGAAAGATTTTTAAACAGTGTACTGACTGTGAGGGATGCCCTAAAACAATATCCTAATTTTCTTTTTGTACCCATTAATCCAAAACCTATTAAATACGGATAACAAGCACATTCAAAGTACACTGCCTTTATGGAAGAATGTAAGAGGAAAAAGAAAATCGAATTAGAAGAAAAGCAAAAAGAACGGATTATGAAGAAGATATGAAAAAGATGGAAAAGATAAAAAAAAGTTAATCGAATGTGAGACTGCACTCTAAATGACAAGAAAAAAGAAAACCTACAAACTAAGGAGGCAAGAGAAAAACTCTCTTTGGAAGCTTTGGCTAAACTGAAGAAAGCACTCAAAAAAAAAAAAAAAATATATATATATATATATATATATATATATATATATATATATATATATATATATACTTAAGAGCAAAACTGAAGACTAAGGAAACAATTTTAGAATTTAAAACGAAGGGTGCAAAATAACCTGAAAATCAAAACGCGCAACGCAGCAGTTTTGAAAATTCAGAATACACATTCTATAAATAAGATACCTAAGCAAAAAAATACATATATAATTTTGACTCACACCTAATACAACATAGAAAAGGTTATGTATCTACCTGTGTGAGTAAAAGGAGAAAAGATAAAAAAATAAAATAAAACAACTGAATGTAGAAGGTGTCGAGAATACTGAGCCTTGGCTTTATCAAGGACCAGCAAAAACTCTGCATTTTCTCACTTCCACAAAGACCTAGTTGGAAATGGGTTTCTGCAAGGCCATAGATGCAAGTAACATTCCCACCTAAAATAGTTAAAAAATATATATATATAAGTCATGTCCTCCGTAGAGTAGCATGACCTAGCACTAGTTAACAATTTCGCTTGCATCCATTAACCTTCATGGCCCGACCCATGCTCTTCATCTGTTACTATTAAACAGAGAGAAGAAGATTAAAGAGAACTCAAGCTGTGAGAGTGACATAATAAATGGAAATGATTTTCAGCTATAACGAAATTCAAGTTCGTTTGAGAGAGAATTTAAACCTGAAAAATAATGCAAAGGAATCCAAATTTTACATTGCAATTAAAAAAAAAAAAAAAGGAAATGTTAATTTATACCGAACAGATTTTTGAAAGAAAACTTGAGTCTAAAACCCCCTACTCTACAACTTATGACAGCACGAAAACGAGAATAAGTTAAAGATAAATATTAACTAAAGAAAACTTTGTGAAAGTTATATACCTTAAACAGTTAGTTGCAATATGTACAAAGTATTTCAGCAGTGCTTTAAGTGCATAATTAATTAGTTATTAAGAACTTAACTACTTTGAAAAAACAGCGCATAGACAGCGCATAGAAAAGGAACAGGCTTAGTCTTCTTCTGTTCCTAGGTACCTCAAAAGACGCTCAAAGTTACAAAGAAAAGTAAGAGTTAAAACCCGCAAAAATGTTAACAGACAAACCAATGCTTAAAAGCTGAAAAGCTAAAAAACGACAGAGAAAAGGTACATAAAGTACAAACATTGAACTTATAAAACCTAGAACCCAAAAACAAGGAAGAGAGCTTACCTCTTGTGTAACAAAAACTTTTCTCCACACAAGAGGAGAACATGGCTGACCCCTTCTGCCACTCCCTAGACGCTGGGGGCAGTGAGGGTGGGGCTGATGGCCTCCTCATACAGCAAGAAAACAACGCGCGGAGATTTTAACCAGAGAAAAAAATATATAAACTTAAGACTGTGGATCTGTATGATCAGAATGAGCAGAATTAACTCTCCAGAATACATGAGAAATATTATGAAATACACGAGAAGTTTATTTAATAATCTTTGCATGTATTAAATCACCTTAGTGAGCTTCTATAGATTAATCAGAATCTTATTAATTTTAATGTTGGTTTTACTATTTTTAGTATAGCTATCCTAGTGATGAATAACTAGTTTTCTTTTTATTTGTTTTTATTTTCTTTTATAAACAGATTTTTAAGCTTTTTTTTGTGATTTTGTTTATATTATTTAATTTTTTGTTTTAATAGGACCGTCATATCCATAGCACTAAGGTTCCTTTAGGTAGTTAATAGGCATCCTCTAGCCAACTTCCTTACGGCTTTGATTGGTCAGAATCATATTATTAACTGTGTAGAAAATTAAAGCAGATCTGCCAACCTTACTCTATTATTCAGAATAATTTTTCTTAAAGTTCTTTTGATGAAAGAAGAAGGAATTTCGTTCTCTAGAAAACTTTCTAATAGTATATTAATGTGGTAATTGAAATCCAAATTGTTGCTGCAAATTCTTGAAATTCTTAGGACCTGAGAAATTAGTACATTCTCAATTACTTTGGTTGAAATGTTATTATTCCAGTGTAGATATTTAATTACTTTGAAAGGAAAATTAACTCTTTTATCAAAGAGGCTAATAGATGGGTTACCTCTGTTGAGCTTAATGCTTAAGTCTAGGAACTCAAGTTCCTGATTACTGTGGTTTGTTTTACATAAGTTAAGAGAGCTAGGATAGATATTATCAAAATCACTCTCTATAACTTCTGAATTATTGATACACAGCAGATCATCAATATATCTAAAAGTGTAAAGGTAGTTATCTGAGCAGGTGGGGTGATTTTTAATGAATTTATATTCCTTAAAGAACAGGAATAGATTAGCGATATTTGTGGACATTGATGTTCCCATTGGAATACCGTTCACTTGCTTATAGAGAGTATTATTATATAAGATATGGTTATTTTTTATGCAGCAATTGAGATAAGAGTTCCAAGTTCCTACATCAACAAATTGGTTAAGTTTAAATTCTGCATACAGCTCCTTAAATGTAGTGATTATATCTGATAGAGGCAGATTAGTATATAGGTTTTCAAAATCATAACTATTAATATCTAGGGGACAAACTTTGAGTATAGTAGAAATTACTTCTGCATTATTATTAATTATCCAAAAATCTCTGTACATCAAGTTAGAACAGTTTCTAATGTGTTGCAAAACCTTCTTTAAGACATCTTCAAAAGCAAGATCTATTTTCTTTTTATGACTCCTTACTCCACTAGCTATGAACCTGAACTTCACAGGATCCTTATGAAACTTAACCGTTGCAAAAGAAATGGAAATTCAGGCCCATATCTTCTAGTTTGTGGAATTTTAAGTTTCTTGAAGAATGCCTTAAACCGATTTTCTAACTGCTTGGTAGAATAACTTACGGGCTGGTATGTTACTCTATTATTGAGTTCCATAGTTAACAATTCAAAATAGAACTTCTTACAGATAATTGCAAAATTATTGCTAGCTTTATCCGTAGTGGTAAAAATAAATTGGTCTTGAAGTTTGGAGAGTGACCTTTTAGCTTCTCCAGAGAAAAAGAGATTTCTGTCGAAACAAAAGTCCAGACCTGCCAACTCACCGGTGAAGCTATTGATTATATTATATTTCCATTCTGCGAAGGCCTCAATAGGCTGATTGTACGTCAAACTGGTTTTTACGATGTACTTATTTACATCTTGAGTGAAGCTCTCAAGAATCCTTTCTTTGGAAATTGTGAGGGAAGGTCTGAATTTAGAGCCATACTCTAATAAATTCCTAAGCTTTTCATTTTCAACATAACTCAAGTTTCCGGTGATAATATGGTTGTAATTCTTATCAAAGTGAACTGTTTCTTTATGTTCATCACAAGAACAAGAAGTAATTACAGGAATGTAGCTCGAAGAGTTAAGTTTGTAGTTTTTAACTATTGACCCTAAGGTCTTAACATATTTAAAACTTACAATAGACTGGTGCCTGTGGATGGGAAAAAAAAATTGCATTATTGTAGAACAGCTTCCTTACATTGAGATTATCGTAGGCTTTATTGAGGAACCTGATGGTAACAAAATTACTGGAAAATTCTTTAAGAGAAATTTTTATCTTTAAGAATATGTTTAAGAATGTCCAGAACCAAAGCAAAAACATGCTTATCAACATGGTCAGCAGTTTCATTCCAGAATTTGAAAAAACATTTAAGGACAGAGTGCTTGAAGGACTTGAGAATTTTGTGAGTATTTTTAACAAAATTAGTGCCAGTTTTAAAGCTTTCCAGAGTTTTTAGCAAGTTAGCAAAATCAACTTTGCTTGATGTGCGAAATAACCTCTGTCCTCTATTACCTCTAGAGCAGCTCTTATTATCAACAAGAAAGAAGAGTTCACGAATTGAAAATTTATGCTGATTATGCTTATTGTCAGATAGAGTGGAATTAAGGCCATAGGGATAAAGAGACTGATGCTGCAAAATTTCAAGGGATTCAGTTTCTAGCCGAGCATAGAGGTCAGGAATAATATGTAGTACCTCTATTTTCACTTTGTCAAAACCATGAGTATGGAAATGCTCTAATTCAAAGGTGGAGTACTGGTTGGCGTTTGTGGAGGGGTTCACTCCTGAATTAGAGAACTTGTTTACTAGAGACCTGTGACCATTAATCCTAAGATGAAGAGGATTTTTACTTTGGCCAATATAGCTAAGGTTGCAGACAGTACAGGTGAGCTTATAGATGGTATTGTAGGCTTTGCAAAACTTGTTGGAGCAATTATCCTCAACAGAAGAATACAGGTTAGGATCTGCAGATTTACATGTCAAACAACGTTTGTCATTTCATAACTTTAGATTACCTTTGCCAGCGAGTTCATACACTATGGGAAAGGGTGCTAGCCCTAACCGAGCGGGAGGACTTAAAATATCTGAGCTGACCTCCAATCCTTTCATCGTCCTTAGAACACCACTTGGGCCAAAACATACAATTTCTGAGCAAACCAACTAGGAAAAACTTTTTAGAAATAAGCAGTCCAAGAAAAGACCAAACTCGAGTATAAACTACACTCCAATAAGCTGCATCCAAAACATACTAAAAAGAAAAAATAGAAAATGAAAAAAACCTCAAGTGAAAAAAATAGTAATAAAAAAAAAAAAAAAAAAATAAATAAAAATAATAATAAAACATTTCAACTAGAATTTGCGCAAGAGCTGCTAAATAATAAATTGAAATTAGTTACTTAAGAGCAAAACTGAAGACTAAGGAAACAATTTTAGAATTTAAAACGAAGGGTGCAAAATAACCTGAAAATCCAAACGCGCAAACGCAGCAGTTTTGAAAATTCAGAATACACATTCTATAAAGAAGATACCTAAGCAAAAAAATACATATATAATTTTGACTCACACCTAATACAACATAGAAAAGGTTATGTATCTACCTGTGTGAGTAAAAGGAGAAAAGATAAAAAAATAAAATAAAACAACTGAATGTAGAAGGTGTCGAGAATACTGAGCCTTGGCTTTATCAAGGACCAGCAAAAACTCTGCATTTTCTCACTTCCACAAAGACCTAGTTGGAAATGGGTTTCTGCAAGGCCATAGATGCAAGTAACATTCCCACCTAAAATAGTTAAAAAATATATATATATAAGTCATGTCCTCCGTAGAGTAGCATGACCTAGCACTAGTTAACAATTTAGCTTGCA
This sequence comes from Macrothele yani, assembly GCA_039090855.1. Lineage (NCBI taxonomy): Eukaryota > Metazoa > Arthropoda > Arachnida > Araneae > Macrothelidae > Macrothele > Macrothele yani. The sequence goes on from CM077023.1 coordinate 101,852,050, forward strand.
TCCATTAACCTTCATGGCCCGACCCATGCTCTTCATCTGTTACTATTAAACAGAGAGAAGAAGATTAAAGAGAACTCAAGCTGTGAGAGTGACATAATAAATGGAAATGATTTTCAGCTATAACGAAATTCCAAGTTCGTTTGAGAGAGAATTTAAACCCTGAAAAATAATGCAAAGGAATCCAAATTTTACATTGCAATTAAAAAAGAAATGTTAATTTATACCGAACAGATTTTTGAAAGAAAACTTGAGTCTAAAACCCCCTACTCTACAACTTATGACAGCACGAAACGAGAATAAGTTAAAGATAAATATTAACTAAAGAAAACTTTGTGAAAGTTATATACCTTAAACAGTTAGTTGCAATATGTACAAAGTATTTCAGCAGTGCTTTAAGTGCATAATTAATTAGTTATTAAGAACTTAACTACTTTGAAAAAACAGCGCATAGACAGCGCATAGAAAAGGAACAGGCTTAGTCTTCTTCTGTTCCTAGGTACCTCAAAAGACGCTCAAAGTTACAAAGAAAAGTAAGAGTTAAAACCCGCAAAAAATGTTAACAGACAAACCAATGCTTAAAAGCTGAAAAGCTAAAAAACGACAGAGAAAAGGTACATAAAGTACAAACATTGAACTTATAAAACCTAGAACCCAAAAACAAGGAAGAGAGCTTACCTCTTGTGTAACAAAAACTTTTCTCCACACAAGAGGAGAACATGGCTGACCCCTTCTGCCACTCCTAGACGCTGGGGGCAGTGAGGGTGGGGCTGATGGCCTCCTCATACAGCAAGAAAACAACGCGCGGAGATTTTAACCAGAGAAAAAAATATATAAACTTAAGACTGTGGATCTGTATGATCAGAATGAGCAGAATTAACTCTCCAGAATACATGAGAAATATTATGAAATACACGAGAAGTTTATTTAATAATCTTTGCATGTATTAAATCACCTTAGTGAGCTTCTATAGATTAATCAGAATCTTATTAATTTTAATGTTGGTTTTACTATTTTTAGTATAGCTATCCTAGTGATGAATAACTAGTTTTCTTTTTTATTTGTTTTTATTTTCTTTTATAAACAGATTTTTAAGCTTTTTTTGTGATTTTGTTTATATTATTTAATTTTTTTGTTTTAATAGGACCGTCATATCCATAGCACTAAGGTTCCTTTAGGTAGTTAATAGGCATCCTCTAGCCAACTTCCTTACGGCTTTGATTGGTCAGAATCATATTATTAACTGTGTAGAAAATTAAAGCAGATCTGCCAACCTTACTCTATTATTCAGAATAATTTTTCTTAAAGTTCTTTTGATGAAAGAAGAAGGAATTTCGTTCTCTAGAAAACTTTCTAATAGTATATTAATGTGGTAATTGAAATCCAAATTGTTGCTGCAAATTCTTGAAATTCTTAGGACCTGAAAATTAGTACATTCTCAATTACTTTGGTTGAAATGTTATTATTCCAGTGTAGATATTTAATTACTTTGAAAGGAAAATTAACTCTTTTATCAAAGAGGCTAATAGATGGGTTACCTCTGTTGAGCTTAATGCTTAAGTCTAGGAACTCAAGTTCCTGATTACTGTGGTTTGTTTTACATAAGTTAAGAGAGCTAGGATAGATATTATCAAAATCACTCTCTATAACTTCTGAATTATTGATACACAGCAGATCATCAATATATCTAAAAGTGTAAAGGTAGTTATCTGAGCAGGTGGGGTGATTTTTAATGAATTTATATTCCTTAAAGAACAGGAATAGATTAGCGATATTTGTGGACATTGATGTTCCCATTGGAATACCGTTCACTTGCTTATAGAGAGTATTATTATATAAGATATGGTTATTTTTTATGCAGCAATTGAGATAAGAGTTCCAAGTTCCTACATCAACAAATTGGTTAAGTTTAAATTCTGCATACAGCTCCTTAAATGTAGTGATTATATCTGATAGAGGCAGATTAGTATATAGGTTTTCAAAATCATAACTATTAATATCTAGGGGACAAACTTTGAGTATAGTAGAAATTACTTCTGCATTATTATTAATTATCCAAAAATTTCTGTACATCAAGTTAGAACAGTTTCTAATGTGTTGCAAAACCTTCTTTAAGACATCTTCAAAAGCAAGATCTATTTTCTTTTTATGACTCCTTACTCCACTAGCTATGAACCTGAACTTCACAGGATCCTTATGAAACTTAACCGTTGCAAAAAGAAATGGAAATTCAGGCCCATATCTTCTAGTTTGTGGAATTTTAAGTTTCTTGAAGAATGCCTTAAACCGATTTTCTAACTGCTTGGTAGAATAACTTACGGGCTGGTATGTTACTCTATTATTGAGTTCCATAGTTAACAATTCAAAATAGAACTTCTTACAGATAATTGCAAAATTATTGCTAGCTTTATCCGTAGTGGTAAAAATAAATTGGTCTTGAAGTTTGGAAGTGACCTTTTAGCTTCTCCAGAGAAAAAGAGGTTTCTGTCGAAACAAAAGTCCAGACCTGCCAACTCACCGGTGAAGCTATTGATTATATTATATTTCCATTCTGCGAAGGCCTCAATAGGCTGATTGTACGTCAAACTGGTTTTTACGATGTACTTATTTACATCTTGAGTGAAGCTCTCAAGAATCCTTTCTTTGGAAATTGTGAAGGAAGGTCTGAATTTAGAGCCATACTCTAATAAATTCCTAAGCTTTTCATTTTCAACATAACTCAAGTTTCCGGTGATAATATGGTTGTAATTCTTATCAAAGTGAACTGTTTCTTTATGTTCATCACAAGAACAAGAAGTAATTACAGGAATGTAGCTCGAAGAGTTAAGTTTGTAGTTTTTAACTATTGACCCTAAGGTCTTAACATATTTAAAACTTACAATTTTCTTTGTAACTTTGAGCGTCTTTTGAGGTACCTAGGAACAGAAGAAGACTAAGCCTGTTCCTTTTCTATGCGCTGTCTATGCGCTGTTTTTTCAAAGTAGTTAAGTTCTTAATAACTAATTAATTATGCACTTAAAGCACTGCTGAAATACTTTGTACATATTGCAACTAACTGTTTAAGGTATATAACTTTCACAAAGTTTTCTTTAGTTAATATTTATCTTTAACTTATTCGTTTCGTGCTGTCATAAGTTGTAGAGTAGGGGGTTTTAGACTCAAGTTTTCTTTCAAAAATCTGTTCGGTATAAATTAACATTTCCTTTTTTTAATTGCAATGTAAAATTTGGATTCCTTTGCATTATTTTTCAGGTTTAAATTCTCTCTCAAACGAACTTGGAATTTCGTTATAGCTGAAAATCATTTCCATTTATTATGTCACTCTCACAGCTTGAGTTCTCTTTAATCTTCTTCTCTCTGTTTAATAGTAACAGATGAAGAGCATGGGTCGGGCCATGAAGGTTAATGGATGCAAGCGAAATTGTTAACTAGTGCTAGGTCATGCTACTCTCTACGGAGGACATGACTTATATATATATATTTTTTAACTATTTTAGGTGGGAATGTTACTTGCATCTATGGCCTTGCAGAAACCCATTTCCAACTAGGTCTTTGTGGAAGTGAGAAAATGCAGAGTTTTTGCTGGTCCTTGATAAAGCCAAGGCTCAGTATTCTCGACACCTTCTACATTCAGTTGTTTTATTTTATTTTTTTATCTTTTCTCCTTTTACTCACACAGGTAGATACATAACCTTTTCTATGTTGTATTAGGTGTGAGTCAAAATTATATATGTATTTTTTTGCTTAGGTATCTTCTTTATAGAATATATATATATATATTTATTTATTTATTTAAAAGGACAAAATTAGCTGAAGGCATGCTCGAGGGAGTAAAATGTATGCAAATGGAAGAAAGAGTGAGAGAAGAGGAAGTGGAAATTATAGAAGAACCTTGAGAAAAGAAAATCAAGTATGATTACATCATTTTTTGCTAAGATGCCTAGAAAACAGTAAGCCAAACAGTTTGTTTTCTTTAGAATTGTTTTTCTGGAACATTGAAGATAATTGTACGTCATTAGATTTTCAGAATTTTGTGTAATTTTTTTTTCTGTAAATATAATGACAATAAAGTGGCCATATCCCATCCAGAACCATAATAAAGAAATTTATTATGATCTTACCTGGCCTTTTTTGGTAGGGGAGTATAAAATAAAATAAAATAAAAAATATCTTTTTTTGTAACTATATTTGTTGTTTTGTGCTATTGGCAAGAAGTCTCTTTTAATCACCTTTTAGACGACTACCTTTTTAAAAAAAATTGTCACCTTTCTCACCTTTTTCAAAGGCTGCCTTAGCTCCTCACCCTGAACTCAGAAAACGTTTACTTATTTCATTTCTGAAAAGTTAAATATCTTAAAGTGCTGCTAAAAGCCAATGAAACAGTTTGACTTGGATATCTCTTGTATAACAATGTGTTGCCAAAACAAATAAGTGGATATATATTTTTAATTCCTGGAAGTTTCTAGAATTGTTTTGAATTCGGTAATTTTATATTATGAATATAGTGATATGTGCTCCAGTTTGATATGTTTACATACATAAATTATAGTGAATAATTCCATATGGCTCATGATCACTTATATATTGTATGCGTTGTATTTGCATTCTTCATCATGCTTTCTGATTATCCTTCCAGTTAAAAAGTTCTGTACTTTTTCTCTTGGTCAGTCTCACATATAAGGAATGTATGGAGAAAGATGAGAACAAGAACTGACTGACCATGCTTTGGTGAATTAGGATGGCAAAGAAGATAATGACATTGGGAAGGGAATGGGACTAGACGAAATGGGGCGAATGAGTCAGCAAAGGGTTCAAAGCTCTAGGTGGCACTGGCTTACATAGCAACAAGGGGAGGCAATTGCTAGTGATCTCATGTTGTTGAGACACACTGATTAGAAAGTTACTTCTTAAATGTAGCTAGCTACTACTACAACTATTTTTTCTAAAAAGTAGCTACATTTGTGTATTTAGGTTAAGTTAAAAATGTACAAATTCTGAGGATGGTCTTTACATGTGCATTCTTACATATGGCATTCACAGCTAAATACCAAAGTAAATTACCCAAAAGATTTACCTTGTATTTTCCTCTTAGCTCTGATCAACATGTGTAACACATTTTAACATGTTAATACCAAACTGTAAATTACTGAAGGTTAAAATCTGTAGAAATATTAATGAAATATTATATATTTCAAACATAAGATTTTAAGTTATTCATCATCTCATTTTTATACTTCAGTGGTACATGCGTATGCATTCTTGTTTATACACAAAAGCACTGCATTTGCTCGATGCATTTTTAAAAGGATGTTGCACTTCAAAGTGCAATATATGTATTAATACATATTTCTGAACAAAATGAAAATTGAGAGAATCATTTCATTATCTCTGTGCAAGTGGTTTAATAAAGAAGGCATCAGCACACACACTGATGCTTTATTAAACTGCTTGGTAGAAGAAAAATGTTCTCCAATTTAGAGAGAGGAAAAATTTACCTCCACATTTCCACAAATGTGTTCTGGGTATGGTTTTGCCATGTGTTATGTAATCATTTTAAATAGATATGTATGTCCAGAAGGCAAACGTGTATAAAGTAAAATAATGTTCAACAGTTTGGCTAGCTTTCACATTGTTAGTCAAGTCCGGTATGTGATTGTAGGCAGGGCACACTTAGCCCCTGTCCCAGCCATTAATGTTTCAGAAAGTCTTTTAAAGCAGGGTCATTCCACGCCAAATAGTCAGATGCTATCCACCACACCATCTCCGATTCTTACAATTTTTTTCTCATGAATAGACCCCCCTCCCCCCCACATGTATAAAAATCGTGAAAGTTCCATTTGTTTTTTTTCCCCATAGATTAGAAGATATTAATTTTCGAATTCTGGTGCATGGCAGGCTTTAATCGCATAAAAACGTGAATATCTCTGTTGTTTGGATAAAAAAAGTACCGAAATCCCCACTCCTTCGTAATTTCCTCCAAGGAATTGATTGGTGCATTGCGCAAATTTCTATCTTCTTTAGTTTTTGAGTTACGTGCAACAGGAGAGCCTTTTTCGAAACGTAAAAAAGCAATGTAGTACAGCACTTAGAAGATCATAATTGTTTTTGTTTTTAAAGAAAAGTTAAGTCTAACAAATAAAGAAAAAAAAAACCTTGGGCTTTCGCGTGCGTGCTGAGAAAATAATTTTTAAATATGGTGCACGCCTCATATTTTGGCACTGTGAAACCACGCACAGGGAATAGCGTTGGCAGCCAGCCAAACGGCAGCAGGAGTGGATGTTGGCCTTCGGACGGGCGGCAGACCAAGATCCCACAGAGATGCCAAGTACTACGGATCTTCCGCAGTTTCTACGGATATCATGTTCGTACTACAGACCTACGGAGAAGGTGTGAAAAACTACGGATTTTCCTCAAAATCTCGGATATTTCCGGAAAACTTTTTTTTTAATTATTAAAAAAAAAAAAAAAAAAAAGTCAAGCATAGTCAAATGTGATTTTTGCGATAACGTCACGAAGTCATCACACAGCAAGCATGTTTGGCTGGCCGACAAGCAAGCGGAAATGTTGCAGCGGAGATCGTTCTGTGTGATCACGTGACTTTGTACCTGGCTTGCCGTGGATGATCGCGCGCAGCATATTTGCCCAGAGCAAGAAAAAAATCTCTCCCTGTGTCTTTGGCAACCAGCCAAAGAAAACGTCTAGCAGCTCCTGGGTGTGTGCCCAGTTGTGACCTACTTTCCCACGCTCGTCGCTGTCAGCAAAGAGCTTAATTGTTTATGTTACTTTGAAAGATTTGCAAAGCGCAGTTCTTTTTTTTTTTTTTTCTCTCGTAAAAATGTTCTGCTAAACAAAGGGATGTTTTATTTTATCTTGTCAGATTCACAAGAACTATCTTCTTTAAAATATTGTTTTCCCCAGATCATTCTTCGTTGGGAATCTTTTAATTTCAGTTTTAATTTTTTTTTTCTTTTCGGTTACTCACTTGCGTTTTAAGTTGTGACATTTTACTTCCCTGCATCTTAGCAGAAAACTTCTATTGTGTTAACGAAACGTTGCATGGATTTTTATTGTAATTTGTTTTATTTGCATTGCCTTTCTATTTTATCCCTTTTTTTTTCCCAAAATTGATTTATTTTTATGCAATTTAAAATACCTTTTTGATTATTTTTTTCATATAAGCATTTAATGCTAATTTTCTATTTATCCGCATAATAACGCTATGAAACCTTTCAAAGTTAATTGTTCTGTGCGTCGGTCTTTGCTCCCATTGTGTTTGTCGTGTACAAATTTACGTGCAATAGTGTTGGGTAAATGGCCACCTGCCTCTACTAATATTCTTGGATCTAAAAAGCAAAAAAGTTGTCAAAAATTCATGGAGAGTTATTCGCAAGAATTTCCGTGTCTAAAATTGTCTCGGGTATCCGAAAACCATGGGTTTTGTTCCCCGTGTGCTGTTGATTTTTCAATCTCACACGGCGGAAAAGATGATTGCGATCGACATTTTCACTCTAAAAAACAGGAGGAATAACCATAAGTGTGTGGCATCACACACTTATGACATAACATATTTATTAAAAGCTGGAGTTGCTATGGTATGTATTTTTTGTGTATTTACTCAAGGTTTTTTTCCCTCCATTTTAAGGGGACTTACGTATGTTGCAAAATGTATCCCAGTATTGTCCCCGATCCAGATTAACATGTTGCTAAAAATGTTGCAGTGTACTCTGGGAAATGGTCATGCCTGCAAATTTTAATGTGGGGACTTGACTTGACCTCACTACAGAAAAACTACGGGCGCCGCGCACGTGGACTACTGATGACTTCCTTCAGATGTTGGCATCTCTGATACCATTGCACGCGTTGGTCAGATCCCACAATAATTTGATGTGATGCTTGAAGGAAGAAGGATAGTGAATTAAAATGTTATGTTTAACGGCATTTCAAATAATATAACTGTAAAATATTACTAAAGGGTCATTTCACGCCAAAATCGTCAGATGCTATCTACCACATTCTGAGTCATTCGACGATGAGGAAAATTAATATAAACCATTTTCTCCGTACAGCTTACCAATATGAGCTATATCGTGAAAAAGGTTACACACAAATAACTCATATAAATTATGCAAAAGACGTCAAAGATATATTGGTATTCTTAGCCATTCAATGATGAGGAGAACTAATTTAAACTTTTCTCTCCCCATATAGCTTAACGATATACAGTACTGACGCTTATAAATTATGCAATTGACGTTGAATACAGTTTTTGGAATATTGACTAATGATTTCTACAGCTCACGCTATATCTGACAGAATTTTTAGGCATGAAATAGTTCTATTTCTGGAATTAATAAATTGTCTAGTTGTCCACGCCTGCAGTTAGAGAAAATGATGAAAGAATGACAACTTGAGAAATAAAGTAATCGGGGATATATATCTCGGTGCCTATTCATGTGAGGTAGAGGAGATATATACTGCATTTTAGTTAACGTCAGATACTTGACGATCACAGATGATGACATAAGCAAGGCTCAGCGTCGGGTTAGAAAGCATGTTTTCGATTATTTTCTTTTAGATCTGGTATTTAAATGAACAAGTATATCTCGCAGTTATCATCTTGCCTGTTTTTTATTTATTTATTTATTTATTTTTTATTTCAGTTGCTTATTTAAAGATTATGCGCCAGGTGGGAGCTAAAGAAACTCTCAAGAGCTCATATGAAACAAAACGCACCACAGCACCCTAAAATAAGGAAAACACAGTTTAACTGTTCGTGGTGTAGCCCCAAAATAGGAAAATACAGTTTGACGGTTACACTGAACGAAAAATTTTATGCCTCCTAATCGCATCCTGGTGTCAGAGTGGCAGCAATTGGATTTATTTCCGTTATTATTATATAATTTTTTATTAATCATGCCAATAAATTTAGAAATAATGGGAAACATTAACAGACCTCGAACGTATGAGTACGTTTTTGTTAATGTAATACCCAATGTATCGCAATTATTGATTACCAATTTATGAAAAACAAGTATAGAACTTGTGTTACTATTTATCGATTGTAATTTGTCCGCTCTGTTTTATGAGCTTCTGTTTCGCTTTATCAGTAGCAACGCAGTTATCGTCCTCATAGTTGACAAGTTACTTTAGCTGTCTCTTGAATTAGGAATTTTTTGTTTTTAACGCATTACCGCACGAAGACGCTGAAAAACCAGGCAGCAACTTTCAAATCGCAAGAGAATAAAAGAGATCTGAGAAAATACACTACAAAGCTTTTCCACTTGCGGTGCTCTCTTAGAAATTCGTTCTCTGTTTGCCAGAGGTCGTAAATTAGGATCTGCGGGGTTCGAGGTCTGGGGCCATCCTGTCTTTAAAAGAGAAAAACAAAACAAAACTAGAAGCAAGCATGTCGGCCATAGCATGGATAAAAAGAGTAAATCGTCTCTAAGAAAAATAAACAGTTCTACATCTGTGGTGAACAGAAAACGTTATACCATAATGGCAAATAAATTAACAAACGCAGGGCAGTGGCGACCCTAGCTGCTCAGAACTGGGTGGGCCATTAAGGAAGGGGGAGGGAGCTAAACGTGACGGGAGAGGAGGCACACACTTTGAAGTATTTGGCAGAAATTTTGGCAAAGTATGGGAACTATGGATACGAATCTCTATGGCAAGTTGCTATTTTTTTGCAATTTTAGCTTACTTAGGTCTTTTTCTTTTTTCACACACACACACACACACACACTCTTTTCTCTCTCTCTCTCTCATAAGGCTATTTATGAAGTACAGTTTGTAACCTGACGAGGAATCTCTCTGATCGTTTTCAACTATAATTCCTAAACGCGTGTTTCTGCCTCCCATAAGTACAAAAACTAACAGCCATGTGGAATGCCATTTTGCTTTTTTATTTAAGAGGCTACAATTCATAAACTTCCAAAAGCCGAAAGTTTAGAACTGATTGGTTTACATCGGTGACACAAACATTAAATTTTCTCGCGGGTCATATTTAGTTTCCACGTTACAGAAAAAGTGTCATATTACCTTCACAGAAAATAATCGGAGATTTTGCGTGCACATATAAAACCTTCCTAACACTTTTTTTGTCAACATCATTTTTCATACGGCGGCGAATAGCAAGTTTATACTTTTTTTTTTTTTTTTTTTTTAATTGGAGGTTTAATGACCACTGTGAGCAACTCAGTGGGCTATAAGCAGTCGCCCGTCCCTAATTTGGGGCCACTGGTTCCAGAGAAAAGAGAGAGCCAGCGCCGTAAGACAAACACAACATCCATGCCTCACCGGGATTCGAATCCGGACCCATCTTGTACGAATGATCATATTCATAAGCCATCGCTTAGACCACTGCGCCACCGGGGTGGCAAGTTTATACTTAACGATATCTTACGAGGAACAATAAATTTGTGGGATATTGACCAGACAAAGTGCGCAAAAGGTCTGGAGCGTCGGGTGATTTGCAGTAACCCTCTACAAACAACATCTAAAAAGGAGAGAGGCTTCATTTCATCGCTGGCATGATAAATCTGAAAACTATGCACAATGGAACTTTTTATCCATGTATACGTACATGCATACATACATACTCGCCAGAATAGAAAAAAGCTGATTAAATAGAAATACCAGATGATCCCCAAAATTAGCCAAAGAAATTTCTCCACGATCTATCGTCTAGAGCAAAATAAAGCATTGGCAGCAACACCCCCCCCCCCCCCAATAATTTTTTGTTTTGCATTGATTTCAAGAAATGATTCAGATGATGACACAAAACGCGTGAAAATCTCACGAACACTGTAAAACCTTTAGATGTTGAATTTTTTGATAATCGCCAAATTCATTATCGAAAAAAAAAAAAAAAAAAAAATGTGTTCCATGGAAACTCAAATTCCTCTTGTCTGATTTGATTAAATATAATCAAAAACTGACATGGAAGTTGATCACAGCGTTGTCAGACATCGAAATATAAACATCGTTCATGAATTAATCATTCTTTTTTTAAAATAAAGAATTCCTTTCCTTCAAAACGTGAGTTCAACAATACATGCATCTGTGCGGTGGAGGTGATGGGTGGAATCGCTTCTTGGGTGCGGGAGGAATGCCGTTCTTCCGGTACCAAGTCTCCGCACAGCCGTGGCCGCGAAGCAGCGTGCTTCGCCGATTGCTCTTTCACCGTGGCAATAATTATTTTCTCGGCGTTCAAGCCAAAGCCCAATGTTTTTTTTTTTTCTTCGTTTGGTAGATTAAACCTTTCTTTGCAAAGAATAATAACTGCAGCTTTATAAGTACTTTTTAAGCATTGAAGAAAGGCTCTCTTATAGCTCACAACTAAAAAACTAAAGCAGATAGAAATGCATGTATTTCACGCATTTCTATCTGCAAAAATTAAGAAAGAATGACGATTTATGTATTTCTTTTTATTCTAAATAACGGAGATATTTGCGTTTTCACGCAAAATCTGTCCGCCATGCACCAAAATTCAAAAAATTATATCTTCTAACCTATCGAAAATAAAAAATTGAAACTTTCAGGGTTTTTATAAGTTGAGAGTAGCTACCCATTAAAAAAAAAAAACCCGTAAGAATCGGAGATGTGTTGGTGGAAAATTAATTCAAAATCTGACGATTTCGTGTGGAATGACCCAGCAGTGTGATTTGCAGCATAACTTTTTGCTACAAGTTACTTTATTTTGTAGTGAGCTGCTTTCTAATAACTTTCGTGACATTGGTGTGCTCTCCCTGCAAGAAGAAGAGCAAAGCTGGAAAACAAATTACAGTCCTATATTTTCATTTTTTAAATTTTTTTTAATGACTTTTACATTTTGCCGTACTGTACACGAAATGTTTCATTTAATTAATTTAGAACCTGTTGTTCAGTTTACTTGACTGAAATTTATTTCATGAAATAACACTTCTGATCTTTGTAATAGCAACTGTACTGTAGAGGAATTATTAATTAACTTTATTTTTCACACTACTCTGCACTTCCATTAAATTTGCAACTTATCCAAAAATTTTGCTTCACATTATCCAATGTTTTTGACAACCCAACCACCTATCTGTCTCATTTAAATAAGATAATATAGACTCGACTGTATGCATTTTATTGGCAATTTATCCTTATTATAGTAGAACTTCCCCTACCTCCTAAAATATTTGAGATTACTTATAGGTTAACCGCTGTTTAAAAACCTATCTCCATGTTGGCTTGCACATGGAATTAATCATTTTTCAAATCTTACAATGCGAAAATCATTGGTACATGTAATTCCAGAGCCACTAGGCTCTGAATAATTCATTTTTATGTATCACTATCTGTTGACTTCAGATGTGATTCAAGAAAAAGTGTTTTGAAAGTACTTGACTGCCTGATATTACTGGTTGATGTAGAACTGAAATATGAAAATGCTCATTGCCATTGTGTTGTGTAACATTTTCACAAAGTTGTGTCACTAACTGATTTGGGAGATATTAGATTTTCAAAGTGGAAAATTTTACTCCATGTTATTCATTGCAATAACAGCAGCGGTATACTTAACTGTTAATAAACTCCTTGTATTGTTAAAGTTTTAACCCTATGAGTTTGTGTGTGTTTGGGAGGGAAGGGGGGGGGGCTGCTATGTCTTTTAAAGCAAGCATAACAATCAAGTTTCAGCCCTCTTGATTCTGTTCAGATATTTGTTCTCACTTGGCTGGAGTGTAACCAAGATTGTTAAATGAGCCAGTGCAAAGCACATCATTCCTACTGTGTTTGTGTATTAGCTATTTATACTGTTATTAGTGAATGTCTGTGTGTGTTTTTTTTTTTTTTTTTTTTTTTTTTTGTAAGAGCTAAAATGAATTTATAGTAAATATAATTTCTTTTGCAGTACCCAGCAGGCTATGATGGCAGCCCATCACCAAAGAAGAAGAAATCAAATGATGACAGCTCATCACCAAAGAAGAAGAAATCAAATGATGTCAGCTCATCACTAAAGAAGAAGAAATCAAATGATGTCAGCTCATCACTAAAGAAGAAGAAATCGAATGATGGCAGCTCATCACCAAAGAAGAAGAAATCAAATGATGACAGCTCATCACCAAAGAAGAAATCAAATGATGGCAGTTCATCACCAAAGAAGAAATCAAATGATGGCAGCTCATCACCAAAGAAGAAATCAAATGATGGTAATTCCAATAAAAAAGGAAGAGGGCTTCACCATGTAAGTTTCTCTCTCTCTCTTTCTCTCTCTTGTTCGTTCGTCATATTTGTTCATAGGTAAAGGTTCTGTTATCCTTTTATTGGTGTCATGTGTTTGTTGCTTTTCTAAAAGGGAATCGAATCTTGAAAGTTTTGTGTGCTAGTTTAATTTTTTTCAACTGAAAATCTACCTAAGATACTCCAGTCACCTCATTTACTTTGCCATATTAAAATCTGCATTTAGACCTTCAAAGGTCTGCTTGCTATACAACACTGTATATCCGCAGCAACGCTCTAAAGTCTGATAGTAATTTTGGGCAGTCAGTTTATTCTTTAAATACTGAAGTATTCTTGAATTTGGGGTAACCTTCCTTCTTTTAATATGGTGTTCAACTTTACTATGCTGCACCCTCTTTTTTTATTATTTCCTCAGCAATGAAAGTCTATTTCCATGGAACATCATTCCAGTACTGCTGCACCACATGCATATCAATAGGAATGTTCACTGAACCTACAACAATTTTTTTTTATGTATTTAGGCTTCTTAAATCTCTTTTAGAGTCACCACAGGAACTTTATCCAAATACCTCTGGTACACACTGTCCTTTATGGTCTTTGGACACAGAAACTTGCTCTACATCTTCCAGCACACACTGCTTTTCATGGTGGTCAGAATTTCTACCATCCGGACACTGAGATACAGAACAAGATGTGACTTGATGTCCCATCGTTGCACACTTCTGACATACTTCCACAACTTTGGTATGTGCGATCTTTGCTTGATAACTCACACAAGTCCTAGACTTCAAGAGTGAAAAACCCTCGCACTTGTATACAGCTTCTAATGATCTGCCCGATAATATCTCTGTAAGTCACAAAAGTATCATAGATTGCTGAGTTTTTTTACAAGCACAACTTTGATGCTGAGTGTTCAGAGCCCTATCATTTGAGAAGAATTTTACAGTAGACATCAACACAAAGTTCAAAATATCCACCTGCAGCTACTGTTAGACAAACCTCTCATGCAGATTTAAATTATTCCATTCTTTCACTATGCTTTTGAATACAGAGATACCTCGTTATCCCCAGTTTTAGTAATAAACATTTCCGAAACACCGAAAAAAAAAAAAAAATATATATATATATATATATATATATATATATATATATATATATATATATATATATATATATAAATTACCTTGTTGAAAAATATCGTGGGAATTAAAAATAGCACACATAATTATTCCACATTGATTTCAATATTGTGCTCAAATTGACCAGATGTGCCCCAATGCAATCTTTAGTCCATCCTTTGTTCTTCCCAAGAAAAAAAGATACACTGATGCTTCAGGGCTGATCTAACATTTCTAACACAGTGCCGAACTTGGCAACTTCAACTGCATTACGTTATTCATAGTCCATATTCAGCCTGCAGGGTGAAGGGTCTATTGAAAAGTATGGACAACTAATCAAGTCTAACAAACACAACGTGTCTGACTGTCTTCTGAACATCAAAGAATCCGATGAAACTAAACCGTCCACAATTAATTTAACCAAAAGTTGTGAACGATTCTAGAACTGCAGATATGAATGCGATAGTGGACCAAATCGTAACTATCACACAAAACGTAGGGCGTGAAGGCTTCAATGTTATTAATACGGCAGACATAGAAGAAAATAATCACAGGAAACAAATGTTATGAGTTAACGTTGGAAGAATTGATTACTGATCCGCAGGAAAGGGAATTAGAAGATTAAACAGAAATGGAAGTTGTTAAGCCGGATTTTCGTTTGGGAAAGTTGAATGAAATTTTTTCATTGTGTGTGGTGAATTAACTGATGAAGTTTTAGATTTAGACACTTTTATGGAAAGATTATTGAAAATTAAAAGTGGTGTAGGAAGCTTGCTTGAGCCTTATCAAGAAATTTGTAAAGAGCTTGAAAAGAAGAAGAAACAAACATCAATCACAATTTTTTTTTTCCACCTTGTTAGTCTACCTGCATTTCTGCAGTTTTGTCTGTGGGCTCTGGTAAAAAGTGTCTTCCTAAAACACACTTCATAATTAAATGTTACCTTCATATGTTGATAAATGTCCAAAATGGTAGTTTTGTTTTCAATTTATCCTATAACCTAGAAAATTATACAAAATTTTCTGCCATTCATAAGTAAATTGGGACAGTTTGTACACATAATCCCTGCTTTTGTGTAGATGCCTAGTCTTATCACCTGTGGTTTTCTTATCCACGGCATGTTGGTGGAGCATAGCCCGCACGGATAATGAGGTATTACTGTATAAAGTATTTTCACCATTCATTACTTGACTAATCACCTTCAGCACTATTTCACTACTCACTGAATTTGTTTATGAAATTTGAACTGACCTCGGTCATCTGGTCACTGCCATCCTACTTCAGTGACTCAACACTTCTGTGTCTATCACGACTGGGGGTGGGGGGTGGGGGAGGGTTGTATTTTTGTGACTTATTGGGTAAATTTAGACTTGTGTACAATTTCTTAAAATAACAGTGAAATTTGGTTATATTTCACAACAATATTTATGATGTTACATCCAAGTGCCGTTATAATCAAAACCGACTTGAATCAGAACACATTCTAGAGAAATTCTTAAAATATCTTACAGAGAATGTTATATGTACGTAGGTAAATCAAAAGTAAGTTACACTTAGCGTCATCTGAAGTGGGATTGCAGTCAGACCGTGTGTGTGTGAAAGCGAAGTATACAGTACATCAGAGCTGCTGACGGGAGGTGTTTTAATTTAATAACTGTGTAAGGCATGTGCAAGCGGCAGTTTGTAATGACACATCAACTGGATTCTTACTCCAAATTGGAAGTGCGAGGAACCATTCGATTTTTAGTGGGATAAGCACCTAAATTGCACTGGCATCCGTCGTGAAATCTGTGCTGTATCTAGAGGAAATGCCACGTCTCATCTGGCTATTGTAAAGTGGTGCCAACAATTTGAAAAGGGTCGAACAAATATGACGTACAAATACTGCGAAGGCAGACCATCAGTGTCCAGCACTCTGGAGCATATTTCTGTCGTTGACGATATGATACGGAATAATAGGCGTATGGGAATCAAAGAAATTGCCAGTATGTTAGACATTTCGTACAGGATTGTGCATTCCATCATTCGCGAGCAGCTGGGATTTCAGAAATTGTGTGCGAGATGGGTGCCACATTTACTCACTGACTAGCACAGAAACCAACATTTCCTGTCATCTTTGGTGCTTCTGCAACAGTTTTCTGCTGAGGGTCAAAATTTTTTGCGTCAAATCATCACAGGTGATGAAACATGCTTTCACCATTTCATCCACGGAATGGAAGCATGTCACCTCTCCAAAAAGGAAGAAGTGCAAAGTTCAACTGTCTGTGGGAAAGGTGATGGTGACTGTTTTCTTTGATTGTGAAGGTGCGAATTGCCCAGAATTTCTGCCAAAAGGGGCGACTATCAATGCTTGAGTCATATTGCCAAACGCTACGAAATCTGCGAAAGGTAATTAAGGACAGACACCGGGGTAAGTTGAGCGAAGGTGTCATTCTGTGCTACCCAACAATCCCACACCCCACACAGCACAGAAAACAAAGAAATTGCTGCAGTCATTCAAGTGGGAAGTGTGGCAACATCCACTGTATGGCCCCAACTTATCCCAGTGCAAGTACCATTTGTTCAGTAAAATGAAACAGGACCTTAGTGGACAACGATTCCAAACCGATTAACTGGTTGCACCAAACTGGAGGAGATTTTTCTGTACATGTATGGAAAAGTTAATCACACATTCTGATAAATGTTTATAGTCCTTAGGCAACTATGTTGAAAAATGAATAAATGTTGTTTCTTTAAATCAACATACTTCCCCTGAGTATAGCTTTGTATTTTTTTTTTTATTCAACAATGTAACTAACTTTTTGATCTGCCCTCATATGTCAGTTTTCTTTGGAGGAGGAGACTAACATATCCGTATATCTTTGGTTAAAGCAATGCAACAGTGAAATTGCATTTTTTTTTTTAAATTTGAAAATTGCATTTATAGTATGTGGGTAAAATCAAAAGTAAAGGCAATTTAATTCTATTTGCCAAAAACAAAGTGAAATTTACTTAGATGTAGCATTATTTTTCAGTGCAGTCTCCGTGCAGTTCCACCCACTTTTTGTAATGGTCTACAAACTTCTTAATCTCATCAGAGAAGGCTTTTGGCTATCCCTAAAACCATTTATGTTCAACTTTTTTAAGTGGACTGGAGATGAGGAAATCACTTGATGCCAGATCTGAGCTTAAGGTGAATGTGCAAGAACATCAAGCTTCAGGGTTGGAATTGTCACTGTAGTTGCAGCCACTGTACACAAAGGCAAGCATAGCTGTAGGTGGGGAATCCAACAAGTCCTTTGTTGCAAATTGCAGGTTTCAGCTTGTCTTTTAAAAAAAGCATTGCTGAATATGTTGCATTATTAACCTTTTAAATGCTGCACTATGTTAACTGCAAGTTTCAAACTTTTTGTGCAGTTTAAAGAGCTTATTATACCCATATATAGACACACATGCTGAAATATTTTGTAAAAAAAGTTGTTTTTTTTTTTTTTCATTGTTCCCATTTGGGAACATTAGCATTTGGAGTTAATAATTTTGTTGCAATTTTACAGAAACTGATTTTTTTCGTTATTTAGTACACTAAAGGGTCACTGATATATATTAGGGGTTATAAAAATTATGATTTTAAATTTATTGGTTAGTTTTTGCACTTTTAATTTATGATAATAATAACTGATTAGCTGTAACTTGCCACAGAGTAAGGTCACTTTCTGTAGAGATCGAATTCAGCATTCCTGATTGTCCCACATACATTCTGTGGGATTTGGATAGGTACTTTAGGTCAGCCTATCCAACACCTGGATGTCCTATCCCTGCTCCACAAACTGCCTGTCCCTGCTTCCCAAACCCAGCCTGGACAGGTTTTACAGAGTGGTAAGGTACCCGGATTAGCTAAAACAGGTAGGGACCTGTATGGAAGTGCTGCCACAGCAAAGGGAGTGCAGCATTGTATCAGAATATCTTGATAACTGGCGACTGTTAGGTTGAACATTACCATAACCAAAGGTTTCAGTACTTGCTGGCAGAAACATCCCCACACCATCACAGAGCCTCCTCTAAAGTTGAGTGCAGCGCCAATGCAGTCCACGTGACAGCGTTCCCTGGGCAAACGCTTCATCCAAGTACTATCCAAACAAAAGAGTGAGTAGTGTGAGCCATTTATCCATATGGCCTTCTTTCACTTCTCGGTTGTCCATGAATGGTGAGCAAGGCACTACTTTAGTCACAATCTGGCATTACCTGGAGTGATGCAGGTCTTGTGTGTAGCTGACCTAGCATGGTAACCTTCATCATACAATCCCAATGGTTTGTTCTGGGGCAAATAGATATTCCATGTGGCTTATTCAACATCGCTGGGTAGGCATGTGGCCAAGAATGTGCATGCCTTCACATTCTGCGGTAAGTTTCGTATGAGGCTTCAGTGTAGTGGCATCATCCACTTTCCATTGATGAAGAACATGAGCGACAGTGGATTTGGGGAATTCCAGGAGAGAGAAAATGCTACGCAATGATTTCTTACTCAGAAGGCAACCAACCTCCCTGTCCCCTTTCGAAGTCCATCAATTCAGCTCCGCGCAGCGTAGTTGCTTTCAGTGCAGTCTGACAGATGTGCTAACACTCCCGTTTACATACAGCTCCCAACACACCTTGTGTGTGTGCATCTGGTACTGCTAATGCACGTTTATTTGCATATATGGAGATGTCCGGATGCTTTTGTTTGCATAGTGTATTTGAAATAATGAATTTTATGTATTCTTTTCTTTACTATACTATAGGTAAGTGCCCATGGTAAGCTTGGACACAATTTTGATTTAGTCTTTTTTTGCAATCAAAACATTTGTTTCTGGTATTTTTCTGTCAAATTACAAAGCACCGTTGTAAAGGGGGTAGTGGGTGTGAGATGTTCGAGAAGCATGTGGAGAGGTGACCTGTGGATGCAGGGAGAGGTGACAGGCATTCTTTTTGGTGAAGATTTATAGTGACCTTTTCACTTCCTCTGAATTCCAAACGTGAAAGCACATTTTTTATGGACTCCACAATAGAAGATCCTGCTTGACCAAGGACATGCTCGGTGCACTCTTAAACTGAGTTTTGTTCCACATTTTCTTGATCTTTGAAATATCTTCTGGAATTTTGCTATCACTGGTTGACAGATGTGCATGTTAATGTTAGTCAACTGCTGTTGCTTGAAGTATAAATTTAATTCACAAATTGCTTTATTTTTTAATTTTATCTCCCCCTCCCCTCATATACTAATAACTGTTTGTAAACAGATGAGAAATACAACTGTGCTTATTTTTAGGGATGATCATAATTACACTGGTGGACAAAATTAAGGAAACAAATGCAAAAGTGAGGGTAGCATTTTAATGTTGTAACGAATGTGGGTGACATTGTGCATAAAAACATGATACATTGTGACGCATAAAAGGAGTACATAAGTCGAACTCACTCGCCTTGAATTACTGAAGTAGCCTGACATCATGATGATTCACGTTCACAATATGTGCATATGATCACGACTGTAGTTGGTCCAGTATAAATCTCAAGTGAAGTCAATATGATGTATTATCCCCAATAACAGTTATGCAGTTCTGATATCAGCTTTTTATTCCAGAAATTAAAGTGATCAGAAGAGATTTTTCAGCAAGTTCCATTGCTTTACAAGTGTCACTTAGAGCTCATGGAAGGTCTGAGGATGTGCATGTGTAGATTTGCAAGGTGTCTCCTTTAGGCATCCCATATCTGTTTGATGCGATTTAAGTCTGGTGACATTTGCCAGCCAGTCCATTCATAGGATATCCTCCATTTCTATATTCCTTCACCAAGTAAGATCTGTAAGAACGGGTGTTGTCGTCCATAAACAGAAAATTGTGTTTGTCTCCCGCCACCCCTCACCTCCCCCCAAAAAGAAAAGCCGTATGTAAAGCTTAAGAATATATTTTCGGTATGTCTTACCATTTACAGAGCTGTGAGCAAGCACAGAAAGAGGAGTATGCTTGTTGATGGTTCTACTACCCCACACTAACATACCACTGCCAGCATAAGCATCCCTTTCTGTGATATTGGTGGGTTGATTTCTCATTCCATGTTGTCTCCAGATGTAACTGCATCTGGAATCTGGTTTCAAGCTAAAACATGACTCATCAAAGAAGAGCACGTAGCTCACTGTCTGAAAGGCCACCTGACATGTTGGCAGCACCATGTCAAACAGGCTGTGTGGTGATTGGAAGACAGTGGAATACAGGCTGCTGGCTTCCTGGTATACAGTCCCTTTTCATCAAGCCTTTGGACATGGTTCGTATGCATCCTGGAATTCCATTTTGTCCTGGAAATGTCCTAAAATTTTGTTACATGTCCTGGAATTTTTTCCATTCCTGTATTTTTGGCCCTGTATGATGTTTTGTAGTTAAGGATATTTCTACTGACATAACTTATGTTTTACAAATTTCCCTCCCCACCCTCTGCAAAATTCTGGGGAGAAGGGGGCTGTTAGTTTTCTTGTCTGTTAGGAGGACTCAAGCTACATTATTAGTACATCCTTTGTAAAAAAAAAAAAAAAAGATTGTGCTTATGTTATCACTTGTCTGTCCGGCTGGGAACACCATATCTCCGCAACTATTAGTTTGATTTGTGAAATTATTTTCGTATTGGAAGCTTAAAATGTGAGAATGACAATCCTTGCATTCCGTTTTGCCCCCCTCCCAACTTCGTCGCTAAAGAGGACGTAAATGCAAATCCTAATGAATTCAAAATACATTTTATTCCATATATATAAATTTGCTTCTAAATATCGGATGGAAAAAAAATATTTTTCTTTTCGATGCCATTTATATCGAAGACTATTTTAGTTACAGTCCCTTTTCAAGTAATGCATAGATTTTCTGCTAGGGAGTGTAAGGGTAAATCGTGATTTTCGAAATACCTCCGCTTCTAAAAATCCTATTTAAAAAATTCTTCATGCGTCGGATACAGCTTTTGATGGAAAATGTTCTGCATATAATTTATCGTTTTTGGTGGATAATGCTTTGGCCACCAGGGGGTGTAAGCATTTATTTTTGCTTCTGATGTATTTGTAATAAAATATGAGCTTCTGAAAACGCGATTGAAAAAAAAATTCTATGAACCAATACCGCTCACCTCAAAAACCTTTTAAGAATGCCTTCTGCTTAAAATAGTGCATAGTGTTTCCAACGGGGCGTAGATGTATATCTTATTTTTGTCAATATTTCTCTGCTTCTAAGAGTATGATTTGAAAAATTATTTCTTTGTTGGAGAACATTTTCAGTGCAAAATGTTTCCCATATAATATCAAAATTTTTCTTAACACACAAGTGTACCACTAGAGGGCATAAGTTCACATTTCTGTTTACTGCAATATTTGCAGGACTAAAAACCCAATTGAAAGAAATTCTTTTCGATCAGACACATGCATACATATCACTAAGCTGTTCTCTGAGATTCAGAGGTTAGCTCCAAAAAGAAATACAAACTACCAGATATTTTTACTTACTGTTGTCGTATCAAACTTCTCCATTTACAGCGATCTTGACATACAACTCGGGCTTCACTGATATCCATTACACGCCGTACACAAGATCTTTTATACTTCATACTCATAATCTTTTTTTCATGCAGACACTCCTGAATCTGATCCACACATGTCTTCCTTGACCTTCCTCTGCCTTTCCTTCCTGCCACTTGGGCTAAAAGATTTTCTTAGTTAGTATCTGATCACTCATTCTTTCAACATGGCCAAACCACCGACGCATATTAGTTAGTCTCCACCTTGCTAACAACATTTTGCTTCACATCACACAATTGCAACACATCTTCATTCCTCACACAATCAGACCGTGTCTTGCCCCCCCCCCCACCCGTAAGTAATGCATTTCTCCAGCACACAAACGACTCCCTATGTTTCTTCTGCAGTACCCAGGTTTCACTGCCATACACCAGGGTAGGAAAAATTACACTTTCATACGCAGTCATGTGGGACTCTCTTTCAATCAGACACTACTAACAATAAATACTCCTAGTGTCTGTTTTCTTCCCAAGATAATGCACAATTTCACCACCAGAGGGTGCAAATATTTAATCTGTTTTTCTCAATATCTGTTCTTCTAAATGTCTGATTCAAAAAATTCTTTTAACACCGGAAACCATTTACCTTATGGAACACTTTAGGTTTGTAGTTTACAGTTCTGCCGCTAAGTGGTGTTTATATATTTCCATGTGCAGCTGTATCTCCGCTTCTAAAAACCCTATTGAGATTTTCTCTCCCCCCCCCCCCAGTGTATGAATAAAATGTTTGCTACAATAAGAAGATCCTCATTAAATAATGCACAACGAAACCCTGGGGCTCATGAAGGTCAAAACTTTTTTTTTTTTTTTTTTTTTTTTTTTGTTATCTTTGCTTCCAGGAGAAATATTTAAGAGTTCTTTTTCCTAAGCATAGCTTTTGCCATGAAAAAAAAATCACTTTTTGCCTGTTTTCACCTTTTCCATTATGCAAAATTCTGCTTAAATGCATCAAGTTATATCATGTTTCCTTCTATATCTCTCCTTTTAACTGTTCAATTTGAAAATTTCTTTGTCTCTAATGCGTTCCTTCTGCTAGGAGAAACTTCTTGTGCACCATTTGTTAATTTTCATAGCATACATTTTAGCCACTGGGAAACGTAAAATAGCTGATGTTTTATAAGTAGCTTATTTTTTATTTATTTATTTATTTTTGTGGCTTTATTTTGACCTTAACTGAAATTTGTTAATGAATGCTTTATGTAAAAAATTGTCATAAAATTATATTGCTTTGTAATATCAGAAATTTAAATCTAGTCGTTTCTTAGTATTTTCTGAGCTAAGTAATCACTTTCCATCTTCTAAAATTAGTTTTCTAATCATGCCTAGTTAAATTGCCGCAAGATCACTAATGAATGCAGTTGTACACAGCCCTTGGATTTAAGGCTTTCTTGTTATTCTCTTTCATTTCACATTGGAAAATTTTGTGCATACTTTGTTTGCTAGTGAGTACAAATTTAAAACATAGCTACAACATCAATAATAGAAGCTAGAGCATCAATATTATGTTGAAAATTCCTTCCCTAAATAAAATGTAACACAAATCCTTGCTTCCATGAATATTTGTTTAAGAAATAACAATCCCTTTGGTCCTTTGAAAAAGTTACAAATATTTCACCTTTTCTCATCCTTAAATTTCCATTATTTCAAAATAATTAAATATAAATAGTATTTTATATATTGATTGTGTGGTATATGAAAGCATTTCAAGAGTATGTGTTTTTGAGTTTTCTGGTTTTTTGTGTTTTTGAGTTTTCTGGTTTTTTTTTTAGTTTTCTGCCAACTTTTATGCATTACACATAAAATTTACACATTTTAACTGTTCTTTACGATTTTACGCATAGATCATTTTTTTAGACATTTCCGTATATATATATATATGTATATATTTTTAAATCTTCCTTGAGAAATATTTGTTAATGTTTCAGTTAAATCGTACCTGCCAACTCTTCTGAATTTTGCAGAAGTTTTCCAGTTTTCTGGCCAGAAGAACTTTTCCAGATTTTTAAAATTTTCTGTATTTTTTGCTAAAAATATCCCTACAAATAAAATATATAACAGAGATGGGAATTTTGCGCCAGTGTGCGCCAAAACAAAAATCTTGCTACAGAAGGCAGATTTTGCGCCAGAACACCCATGCCCATCGTCATCATCGGGACTTCGGAACAGTAAATTGTCCCTGTACACCATTCCACTTGATGCTGAATAAGATCATGTGGTGGGAAGAAAAGATTCAGAGACTCCAACTACTGCGAATTTTACGTAGTTACTGTGGAAATCGTCTGTCCTCTATGAACGACGGAAACATCAAGTATGCTATGGAAATCGTCAGTCCGCCATGGACGACGAAAAACATCGAGTATGATATCAAAATGTGATTATAATTTGTTTTTATTATAAACATATAAAAATTATCAAATGCATAAATGTTTGTACATAGTTAAAAAAAATCATCAGAAATGTCGTTCGCGCATTGTTAAAAA
The DNA here is from genome assembly GCA_039090855.1 of Macrothele yani. Lineage (NCBI taxonomy): Eukaryota > Metazoa > Arthropoda > Arachnida > Araneae > Macrothelidae > Macrothele > Macrothele yani. The sequence goes on from CM077023.1 coordinate 101,876,418, forward strand.
AAATCATTAGAAATGTTGTTCACCCACAGTTTTACACATTTGAATTTTCTCAGGTTGGCAGGTATGCATTACACTTTTCAATGACAGTTTTGGGATTTCAGTATTTATCTGTGGTTCTAAGTTTCTTATTAGCTGCAGCGAACATCATTTTTAACATTCTTCATTTGGTATTAAGTTTGTTCAAGCATGTAGGGAGTTGTTTGTTGTAGGTTACAGGTTGAACAGACCTATAGTTTCACTATATTTTAAGTAAGAGCCTTTGGATCGTATGTCCCGAAAAAAATTCCAAAAGTCCTAGAATTCTGCGATTGAAAAAGTGTATGAACCATGTTTGGAACACCGTTCTTCTGAAAACTGTGTTTCCTGTGGCCGTAGAAAGCTTGTGTGACAGTTGACATGCTGTCATTCTTCTGCACCACTTTGTCAGATGAGTGAGTTATTGTTCCAATTCAAGGTGTCATAATTCTTAGCTGGCTATGTCCTTTCTTCCTGACTATGGTGCCTGTCTCTTGGATTTATTTTTTGTCAGAATCAGTTTTTGGGACACATTCAGTTATCAGGGCACCTGTGACTGTCTTGCTTCGAGTCTTCATACTACCCTCCGTCGCAGAGGATCATTTAAATGTTGATGGTTGTCATCTCTAAGCAGCCAACATACAGTCATGAAATTCTCACTCCTTCCAAGCCACAGTAGTGAATGCTTTGATTTTGCAATGGCCACCACATGTTTTTATGGCCAATATTGTCTGCTTTTTGCAATATATCATGGGGTTGTAGGTCGATTCTAATTAAATACTCTGATTTTGCATGCCTGTTTACTTATGCTTTTGCGTTTTTGTACAGTATACATGTAACTTTAAATGATTCACACACACAAATAAAAAAAAAAAAATGTTCGACTTCCTCACTACCCTACAGTGTTTATGTTAGAACACTTTCGAATCAAAATCATTTGTGGCTTTGAACACTTCTAAATTGTTTCCACAAATTTTTTACTTTATGTGTGCTAATCTTTGGAGAACATGTAATCAGGTCACCTGTGTAAGTGTTAAGAAAGTTCTCTACACAACTTGAGTAGTGCAGAGGTAAAACTGTAAGTAGTAAACTGGAGGCTTTATATTTTATTTTTGATCTTTTTCTGGATTTTTCTTTTTTTGATTTCCTAAATTATTTTTTTTTCTTTAATTTTAGATTTTATTATTGTGCGCTATATTTTTTTTTATCCAATTTATTTCATTTTCTCTTGTTTGGTCAATGTGCAAATGCTCTTTGTACCCAAGTCCTAAAGATATTTATTATGGCTCCATTGAGTGTGATGCACTAGCTGGAATGATAATAACTGGCACATAAGATTCTTGCCTTCTTGCTGTAAAAAATTAAAAAGAAAACCAGAAAAAAGATTTTAAAAAAGTATAAAGGAAGTGTTCCATGTATTAAAATTCTTGCTGAAGAAATAAACCAAGATGCAATAAAGCAGAATGTAGTTTCATAAAAGGAACCTGATAATGAACAATAGGGAGAATAAAGTATTTTAGGAAGACCCAGTGTCTCTATGAAATTCCATTTAAATCAACATTCAGTTAATTGGAACCAAAAAGAAGGAAAATTACTGATGATGCAATGCTGCATGGTAAATAGTAAATAATTTCCAAGGTAGCCCAGAAGTTAATTACCATGCTCCTCTTTTTCTGCCATGTGTGAATATCAACTGTATATTTGATCATGTTAAATTGTTCATAAGAACATGAGCTGGCTATTAATCATACATTCTGCTGTTATAAAAAATAAATAAATAAATAAACAAGAATTTCATATTTGGTTTTAAAATTATTTTCATATTTAGTTTTTGTTGTAATGTCTTACAGTGCTGTAATGAATGTTTTATTCCGTAATAATTTAGCCCCAGATTTGGAAGTAGATGGAGCCCCAGATTTGGAAGTAGCTGGAAGTCCTAAAAAGCAAAAGAAATCATATATCATTCCTGCCAAACTTCTGAAGTTGATTGATTCTGACAAAAATGTCAAGCTCTGGAGTGAATGTAAAGAATCAGCTGAAGAAGGACAGAAGGTAAGTTGTTAGACCTTTTTGATGAACTTTACTTATTTGGATGTCATTAACATGCTTTGTGTATATATAATGTGTTATGGTGTGCAGTAAGTGAACCAACATCTTATATAATAAATAGGAACACTAAAACTGGAGATAAGTTTTTGTTTGCTTATTATTATTCTGTCCATTAGCCAGATTTTTGTGCACAGTTGCCCTGGCATGGAGCCTATTAATTTGTGTTTTAAACAAAAATGATGATAGTCTGTGGTAGCTCATGTAACTGCAAGCTTCAATTCAAAATCTTTTGCAGCAGGGTGGTTTCTTCACAGAAAATTGCTAGATACAAGATATTAAACATGTTCAATTTTATTTGTTTACATTATTAGTTAGAGAAACTCATAATTTATATCAATGCAATGGCTGTTATCCAGCTGTTGTGTGCTGAAAGTGAACTAGTGTGCCCTCTTTCCAGTTAAAAATTAATAATGATAACACTATTTCTGCTTTAACATTAGCCTTTATTTAAAATAATGGGATGCATTTTGTATTACCCATTTTTTTTAATACCATCATATCCGATTATAACAAAGTCCTGCAGATCCTGATGCAAACTTCATTATAAAAAAAAATTACAAAAAACTTAGTAGTACTATGTAGTTTGTATGTAACAACAGTACATGTGCACGTACGTAGCTCATACAGACAGGAAAACATACTTTATACGTAATAAAGGGTTTTCAACACTTCATTATATCTGTAACCGGGAATTTCGGCTTCATCATAAATAAATAGTTGATCATGTAGTTTTCTTCCTAAACCAAGGGAAATGGCAGTTTCTTCACTATAACTGTAAATTTGCTATAAATGACTTTATTACAAATTGGTGTGGTGTTTTGTATAAAAAAGATGCAAAAGTGTCATAACATTTTCTGGAAGTGACATAACTGTTCTCTTCTGTAATTCATTTCAAAAGCTTTGATTCCTTAATGATCTTTCTAAAACCAGCTTATTTCATTAACTATGCAGTTTTTCAGTGTAATCACCATTATGTTTTATGATTGTTCTCTAGTTCTTTGTCAAGTTGCACACACCCATCCTGAGATCTTCAATATTGAAATATCTGATAGCTGGCATCACTTCAATTGGTACCTCTTCAAGGATTATCAAATGCTTATTTTACTGTGGTTCCTTAATTTTTAAAAATTATACAAGTATTAATGACCTGTGATGAGGTAGTGTGAATTTCTTGCATCCATGTTTCCACAGATCAGTAAATTATGTGATCTCACATCATTGAGTAAATGAGAACATCAATCACAAGCATATTAAGTTGATTTGATGCAAATGTACCTTCCAAGTGGGCCTAATAACGTACCTTCCAGCAGTATAGAATGCTGTTACAGTCACTCCCTTTCTGTTGCATGCCATGCTCGTCAACTTTCAACTTTTTTGACTTTCAACTATTGATGGAAAGGTGCCCCCCCCCCGTCAGAAGTTGGATGTTTCTGCTACAAAGATTAGCATTTCAATTCTGTTTTCTGTTTTGAAATCCCATACATAAGTTTCATAAATTGTTGCAGTTTTGTTCAAAAAGTTTTCTTTGGGGTGAAAAATATGCAATAGCTCTGCGATTGTGCTTAGCTTTAGTTTAGGGTTTGGTTTTCTGCGAGGAACCATTTTGAGCCAACTTTTTAAAAGAATTTTAGTCAGAATTCTAAACATACAATTTTTGTATTATATTTATATATAACAAATATATTCTGGAAATATTTGTTTCATGAAAAGTTTTCTTTTCATCACAGTGTTTTTTGGCACAGAAATGCTGTTTTTGAACATCTATGTGCCAAACTTCTGAGGAAAACTTTCTGAACATCATGAGTAAAGTTCATCCATCATTTCTGTTGGCTTCTAAACTTCTTTTTTTTTATTTTTTTTATTGGAGGTTTAACAACCACCGTGAGCAACTCAATGGGCTATAAGCAGTCACCCGTCCATAATTTAGGGCCACTGGCACAAGCGAAGAGAGAGAGCCAGTGCCATAAGACAAACACAACATACATGCCACACTTCTGGTCCCATCTCGGACAAATGATTACAAGCCAGCGCTAAGACCACTGTGCCACCGGGGTGGCTAAACTTCTTTACTGTAGGTTTACATGTGTAGTTAAAAAGTCACTAAATGTGGACCTACTTTACATGGGCATTAAGTTTTTTATGAGGTTTTTGCTTGTTATATTCTTAAATAGTGTACAGCTTAAACAATATATACATTTCTTCACTTTAACAAAACATTTGGGTAATCAATCTGGAGTAGAGTTTGAGACTGTTGTCCTCTTCCCTCAAGAATGTTAAAGGCAAGGAGGAGTTGTGTATCTCTACTGCAGTCCAGGAGAAACAATTGTGAAATTCTGATTTTTTTTTTTAAATAAAAAGTTAATAAAACATATTTGAACCCCACCCCCAGCAATTGTACTGTAGTAAAACTAAAAAATCTTAGCTGAAGGCTTTTTCATTTTTACAAACTTTTCCGACTGTATAATATTGATCAACCATTTTTTATCATAATTTTTTGTAGTCATGGAAATTATGCCGTTTCTAGCATTAATCTGTTAGATGGTACACACCTAACAATTTGTTCGTGTTATGTATAAAAATTGGCAGTAACTTAAACTTTGTGATTGTTTTCAAGCCAAATGAAATCATGAAATCAATTTTTGATATCTGAATAATTCTGTAGTAATTAGATAAATACACATAGTTATGTAAAAAAGAAAATCTTAGTTAAAGCAGGATTTCTGTGCTGGATTTGAATAGTGAAATTTGAATTGTATTAGTTTCTGATGTAACAGGATGATCGGGGAGAACCTGGAAATCAGGGAAAATAAAGGGAGCTTATGAAATTTCTGTCTGGAGGCTGAAATATTCAGGGATTGTTTGTATTTATTTTTTGCAAAATAGTACAAAGAAATTAATGGGTATTTGAAATTATCTACAATTCTTAGAGTGTCCGTTATTGCATTTTCACCCTTTTGGAGAATTTAGATATAAAAAATGGTACACATGTAGTACCAGTCAAGTCCAGACCTGAAGAAACAATTATTAATTTGCGGAAAGGGGGGGATTGAATAGTTCCTGCAACTGACCGTTGGTTTCCACACTTCTTGAATTAATTCTGGAATGAAAATCGGCATACATGCAGTGTACAGTCACAAAAATGTTAAATTCCCTGAAATATAGGCTTTGGCTATGAAAATAAAAAGCCTAACCCCATGCTTGAGTACTTCCCAATGGAATTTTACCCTGAAAATCGATACAAATAATGTACTAAGCGTGAAGTGGACAGACACAATAACATCACATTCTCTAAAGTTATAGTGAGGCCTAGGCTAGGCACCAAAGGCTTCTTATAGCAGGCTTGAGTATCCCTAAGCAATTTTGCCTCAAATCGGTATAAATTCACTACATGTTAAGTAGACACACACACACACACACACACACACACACACACACACACACACACACACACACACACACACACTTAAAAGCATTACACTTTCAAAAATTTTTAATCAGGCCTAGGCTAGGCAAAAAAAAAAAAAAAAAAAAAACTAACAGCAGGCTTGGATGTAAAAGTAAAATTTTGCCCTCAAAATTGATGCAAATGTTCTAGTGTAAAGTAAATAGACCCCAAAATGCTACATTCTCAAACGTTTTAATCAGCTCTGGGATAGGCTGCAAAAAGGCTGAGCCATAGGATCAAGCATTTTGGGATAGTATTTTGCCATGGTAATCAGTTCAGATGCACAGCACATGAGGTAGGCAGACAAAAATGTAACATTTTGAAATTTATATATACATCATCATCATCATTGTCAACCATTATCAATCCACTGCTGGACGAAGGTCTCCCCAAGTTTCCTCCACAACGGTCTGTCTTGTGCCAGTCTCCTCCATGTCACTCCCGCATATTTACGAATTTCATCCACCCATCTCCCATGTGGTCTTTTTCTGGGTCTTTTCCTGTCCCTTGGAATCCAATCTAAAATTTCGGCTGTCCATCTATGGTCTGTCCTTCTGGCAGTATGTCCAGCCCATTGCCATTTCAGGGATTTAACTCTGATCATGATGTCTTCCACTCTCGTCATTTTCGGATCCACGAGTTCCTCTTCTTATCTCTCCTGGTTATACCAAGCATGCACCTCTCCATACTGCTTTGAGTTGTCTGCAGCCTTTGTATGTCTCTTTTAGTTAAGGTCCACGTCTCTGCACCATACGTAAGCACTGGAAGGATGCATTGATCAAACACTTTTCTTTTAAGACATAATGGCATATTGCTCTTGAAAATTATGCTGTTTCTTCCAAAAGCTCTCCAGGCAAGTTTTGTACGCCGATTAATTTCTTCATCAATGTGACCCTCACTTGATATCTGCTGTCCAAGATAAACATACGTATCTGTTATCTCCAGTTTTCTCCATCAATCGATAAATCTTCATTTCTTGTAAAAGCATTGAACATCACTTTTGTCTTCTGAAAGTTCATTTTTAATCCCACTTCTTTACTCTTGTCAGCAAGTTCCTGGATCATACTCTGCAGCTCTGATGGGGTAGTTGCAAAAATGACTACGTCATCAGCAAAACGAAGGTGGGTTAGATAATCTCCATTAATCTTTATCCCTTTGTTTTCCCAGTTCAGTGATTGAAAGACATTTTCCAATGTGGCATTAAAGAGCTTCGGAGATATGGTGTCACCTTGTCCGACTCCCTTTCCAATTTTTATGTGTGTTGTATTTTCAAACAGCCGAATCTTTGCACTTGCATTTTCATAGATGTTATTAATAATATTAATGTATGCATCTTCAATACCGCAGGATTTCAGAGCCGTGGTAACTGCTGATGGTTTCACCGAATCAAAGGCTTTTTTCATAATCGATAAAAGCCATGCACAATGGAAGTTCATATTCCCTCGCTCTTTCAATTAGTTCTCTCAGTACGTGGATATGATCTATTGTGCTGTAGCCACTCCTGAATCTAGCTTGTTCTCTCGGTTGAGCCATGTCCAGTGTTACCTTCAAGCGGTGTGAAAGAACTTTAGTGAAGATTTTATAAACCACTGATAGGAGGCTGATAGGTCTGTAGTTCCTGAGATCCTCAATGTCACCTTTTTTATGTAGCAGGATCATTGTAGCATTGTTCCAATCCTCAGGAATCTTCCCTTCATTAAGGCATCGAGTGAAAATTTGGGCGAGTACTGTTTCAATTTTTCCACTTGCTTCTTGTATGATGTCTATAGTAATTCCATCTTCTCCTGGAGCTTTCCCCCGCTTCATGTTCTTGATTGCATGAGCAACTTCTGCTGGGAGGACTGGAAGAACTCTGGTACCTTTCATGATGTCTGGAGTACATGTATCATCCCTTTCATATAATTTGGAGTAGAAATCTTTCACTCTTGTCAAAATTTCGCCTCTATTTCTTGTTATAGAACCATCTTCTTTTCTCAGAGCCATAATCTGTTTTCTTCCCTTACTGAGATGTCCCTTTGCTATCTTAAGGCTTTGGTTGTTTTCAATTGCTTTCCTCACTAGCTCACAGTTGAATTTCCTTACATCTTCAGTGATACTTTTTCGTGTTGTCTTGCATAGCTCTATATATTCTACTTTGGAAGTCACATCTTCTTTAGTTGTCCTCATCTCTCTTCTTTTTTGCATCAACATTTTGGTTTTTCCTGATAATTTGTTCCCATGCAACTTGTTCTTAGACCCAGCTAATTTTGTTGCTGTTTCCATTAGAGCTTTGGTTACTTTTCTGTTAACTTCCGAAATATCCACTTCTTCCGATGTTAGGCCTTCTAAAGCAGAGAATCTGTTCTTCAGTTCCAACTTGAAAGTATTATGGTGTTTTTTAAGGTTGGTTATGTCAATACATTTTGTTTGTCTTATGAGCTTGCCACGTTCCAGTTTAGTGTTGAGGTGCATCTTACATCTCACCAATCTATGGTCACTACCTGTGTTGAACTTGTTCAGCACACTGCAGTCTTCGATGACGAATTTTTTTGTTACACATAATAAAATCAATTTCACTTGTCGTCCCAATTGGATGTCTCCATGTCCATTTCCTGTGTGGCTTTTTCTTGAAAAAGGAGTTCAAGATGAAAAAACCTTCTGCCTCTGCAAACTCAACGAGAGTATTTCCACGCTGGTTTCTGTTGCCGTGACCCGAATTTACCTACTGAAGTTTCATTCTGTTGCCGTTGCCCTATTTTTGCATTGAAATCTCCCATAATTATCTTCAAGTGCTGCTTACCTTTATTATTTAGATGACGAATTTCCTCATAAAATTCTTCAATTTCTTCTTCAGGATGACTTGTGGTGGGTGCATAAGTTTGAATAATCTGAGCCTGGTATCTTCTCGAGAGTTGGATAACGAGTCGTGCAGCTCTGTCAGAGGAACTTTCAACTTCTACCACTTTATCCTTCAGTTTCTTGTTTATTATAAATCCAACACCACTAGTTCTGCCAGTATCTGTCCCACGATAATAGAAGAGATGTCCACTTTTCAGTTCAATGAGATCTTCTCCTTTTCTCCTTACCTCACTTAGCCCGACGATGTCCCACTTGATCCTTTGTAGTTCCTCTTCCAATTCAAGAAGCCTTGAATCAGAAGATAGGGAGCGTCCGTTATAGGTAGCCAAGGTCAGCATCAAATGGCAGCCTAGTCCGGTCCTCCGGGGATTCTTAGCACCCTTTGCCTTCATGTCGCACTGGCCGCTGCCTTGGCCAGGTACATTCCAGCTGCCGGAGACTGAGGGCCAAGATTTAAGTTGTAGAGTCATTTTGGAGGTGTTTGGCCATAACTCACCACGCTGGCCAAGCGGGTTGGTGAGTGTGGGATAGCATTTCCTCTGATCCCGATGGTATAGTTATACCGCTATTGGCGGTCGTCAGAGCCCCTTTAGTGGGAACAGGATGCACCACGAGAAGGCGGGGTTGACATTTGTCAAGGAGAGGCTGTGATGTTACGCATCACCTGACCTTACATCCCTTATATATACATATTGTAATGGAAATTGGTACAAATGCAATGCATGTGCAGTAGACATGTTTGTGAATGTTACACCATTGGAATCAGGCCTAAGTATAGCTAAAAATAGGCCCTTTGGGCTTGATTTTTTCCCATGGTATACTAAACCAGTACTTCAAAAATTCCTACCTAGGTTTACAAACAAATGTGAAAAATTATATATATATATATATAATTTCACATTGTTTCTGACAAGCTTAATATTTAGTTCAGAAACTTAAAATATTTAACAAAAAAATTATGCGGACAGAGGACAGCACTCTCAAAAAGGATATTGCTATGAACAAAAATTTAGTAAAAAGTTTTTGACAATGGCTAAATCAGCCACTTATCAACACTTAAAATGTAAAAAAGCAGATTAATTTTCAGTACTTTTGGGATTTCATTTATGTATATATGTGTGTAATAGGCAAATAACTTTTATTATTCTTATTTTCTTTTATATCTATATCTGTGCCGTAATAGTGTTCTGTTTACATTGACTTCTACAAAAATTTGGAATACTTTATGTTTATAGTGCATATGTTTTATTATAGAAAAGTTTAAGGAACTGCTGTTGCTGTATAATATTGCAGGCCACAAAATCCTAGGATGTGTGCATTACGTAGCTCTCATTAGGCAAAATTGTTCTTAAGTTGTCATACTATTTAATTCTGGATAGGTTTTACTGGAACTATATATATATATCTCGTGTCAGTGCGTGAGCGCACTAAAATTGTAAGATTTCAAAAATTGACATGTTGGCAGGTATGCTTCAGCTTATTTGAGTTACATTGTTTTAGATGAATTTCCAGTATGCACTCCATATAGTGTTTTCATGAAATATATTTCAAAAGTGGGCTTTAAATATTGCCTTACTAAGTTCAGCAAGAAAGTTTTCTGAAGCTTTTTGTAACTAAGAATGTTCTACATTTATTAAAACTGAATGATTTAGCAAACATTATGATCATTGTTGTTCTGGGCGATATAGGTGTTATTTTCTTTGGTTAGTGCTGATTCAATTCCTTTCATAGAGCTAGTAAAAATAATGGATTAGGTACTCCTACCTTTTTAGACATGCATATGAGTAAATTTACTGTTTATTGACAGCACAAACATTTTGGGAAAATATGATGGCCATGACAAGAGATGACATGCTGTAAACGAAGAATGGCATGTTACACAGCTGCTACAGCATGTTGATATGGGTCACTTCACATGTGATGCTCATTTCCAGATCCAAGAGAGAGCATGTGGCATCTCAATAAACTGTCTTTCAGGTATCCACAAAGGCAGGAATCACAAGGACTAAAGTCCGGTGAGTGGGCTGGCCAGGACTCCTGAAACCTATGAGAAATTATGCGTTAATTGCTGAATGTTTGACTAAACAATTCTTTTTGCACTGCTGTGTGAGAGGGCTTTCCCTGGCAACTGCAACTTCATGACATTTTCGGAAATTGGCGGACATCATCTTCCCGATGCTATACCCAGTTCTCTACCAGTGTCTTCGGACTTCTGTATCATCTTCCTAAACACCGCAGGTGTATGGGGTCCTTTCCGTAATATTTTCATTTGTAGATACTGGCGTAGTAAACTATTGGCATTACTCTGATTATGGTGATAAAATTTTACCAGTAGCGCAAGTTCCGTTCCTTCTTTGCAAGGGCCATGATGACTACTGGCAGCCTGCTCGTTGGCCTTTTTTCCAGGTGTAGCATGCCAATTTTGCGTGTGAACATTTGCATACAAAACTATCCATGTAAACAGTCTTCAATTTCTCAGATTTCAGCAGTGATTCTTCTGGTGTCCATTAAAGATTAAAATTGGTGATTTTTTAGAGTGGCCAGTGGGTGGACAAAATCTAGTGGCCACTTTTCTTATGGCTATTTCGTGTTGTATACACATTTTACCACTGCACTGTATACCTTTCATTTATTTAGACATAGTTAAATTTAAGCTTAGTAGATACAGAGGCCCACTGTCTATTGTTCAGTGCAATTAAATGAATAAATATAATCTTAAAAGTTATATTTTTCTTCAACCACATCAACAAAATTTTCTAGACAGTTTTTATTGGAAAGATAATTTAATCATTTTTATTTGGTCTCTCGCTATGTTCACAAATAAAATCTGTCAATCTCTCCACCATAAATTGATAGCAGTGGATGGATCAAAATTTTCAAGCAGTACTTACTTTTGCTTACTTTATTAATTTGCTGTATTTTCTAAAGTCATTCTTTGCATGAGCATTGTCTTGTCATCAAGAACATTTCCCACAATGCTTGCATTCTCTTAACTTCTGCATTGCTTGGCATAACAGTCAGCAGTATTGAGTATTTCAACAATTTGCGCTATGACCTTTATGTACTAAAAATTGCTTGTTTTTAGTTTCTCCAGCAGTTTTTAGTGAGTTATTGATGGTAAAAAATGTTCAGACATTATATTTCGAAGCTGCTTCCACTCTGCTAAATTTTACTTTCCATTTCATTTATTTTTGGTTAGGTTATTCTTGGTGTCAAAATGAAAACTGACTTTATAGCTTTCAAAAATGAATTTACTATCTTATAGCAGGATCATTTTGTGGTACAGCTGAGATTGGAAGAAATATGATACCAACCTGGTCACTTTATTTTACAGACTCGCAATGATTCCTGACCACTAACAGAAAATATTCAGTAATTTCCTGAGTTGTTCTAATAAATATTACATTAAAAACATTGATAAACCTTCACAGGTGTTGAAAAAATAGTCATGACGAAATAAGAACACGTGCAGAGTATCAGAAAACGTTCAGTTTTGGTAGAATTTTAATTATTTGTGGTTTTTCCTGTTTGCCCACCACAGACCTTCCAAATACTACGAATTCTCCAGAGTCACTACGAAAATCGTCGATCGCTGCGGAGTACGGGAAACATGGAATATACTACGGAAATAAAAAACATCTGGTGGTCGGTTTTTTTCCCCTTCAGAAAACGTTGTTTTGGTAGAATTTTAATGATTTGTCATTTTGTCCTGTTTGCCCACCTCAGACCTTCCAAATGCTACGAATTCTCCATAGTCACTACGGAAATCGTCGATCGCTACGAAGTACGGGAAACATCGAATATACCATGGAAATAAAAATATCGTTGTCGTCCCCCCCTTCAGAAAACGTTGTTTTGGTAGAATTTTAATGATTTGTCATTTTTTTCCTGTTTGTCCACCTCAGATCTTCCAAATGCTACGAATTCTCCACAGTCACTACGGAAATCGTCGATCGCTATGGAATACGGGAAACATCAAATATACTACGGAAATAAAAAATCTATGAAATAATGTTATTCAATCATTTGTTCAAAGTTTATTTTCATGTTTTCAAAATTCTAACATTCTTCAAACATATTTGGGACTGTTTATTGGATGTTTTTAAAAAATGTTGCGACATTTCTTCGATATAATTTGAGCATCTTCATGCAGTTTGTCGCCTGAAAATTATTGTTTTAGCGCGGATGAAAATGTTCCGTAGTTTTCTAAATTTCGAATTTTTCTTACCCCAAGATGCACTTTCTTTTCACTTTCTGGTTATATTCTTATGTTATATTTTTCTGATTATGTTTCTCGTTTAAGCTTCAGTAATAGTGAAAAAGAACAACTTCGTATTTTAAAAGTATTTTCTAGTGAAGAGCAGTTTTTGTTATTTCTAACAGCCTGTTCTTTAAAACCAATCAATACAGAAAGTGTTTTTTCTTTTCCGCTTTTTTAAATGCATACATACATATCACTAAGCTGTTCTCTGAGATTCAGAGGTTAGCTCCAAAAAGAAATACAAACTTCCAGATATTTTTATTTATTCTTGTCGTATCAAACTTCTTCATTTACAGTGATCTTGACATACAACTCGTGCTTCACTGATATCCATTACACGCCGTACACAAGATCTTTTATACTTCATACTCATAATCTTTTTCTCATGCGGACACTCCTGAATCTGATCCACCCATGTCTTCCTTGGCCTTCCTCTGCCTTTCCTTCCTGTCACTTGGGCTGAAAATATTTTCTTAGTAAGCATTTCATCACTCATTCTTTCAACATGGCCAAACCACCGAAGCATATTGGTCTCCACCGTGCTAACATCATTTTGCTTCACATCAAACAACTGCAATACATCTTCATTCCTCACACAATCAGATCGTGTCTTGCCACAAACCCCACATAAGTAACGCATTTCTCCAGCACACAACCGACTCCTATGTATCTTCTGCAGTACCCAGGTTTCACTGCCATACATCAGAGTAGGAACAATTACAGTTTCATACACAGCCATGCGGGATTCTCTAGAGAACCCATCATTCCTGTGAAAACCTCCCAGAGCAGCTATGACTTTCAAAGAAGAATTCACTTGCCTACTGATTTCACCATCCAACTTCCAGATATTTTAAAAACATGCTTCCTAAATACACAAACTCACTCACCTGGTCAATCACAGTGCCGTTTATACTTACATTATATTCAGTGCTACCCGTTCCTCTCTCAAACACCATAACTTTGGGTTTTCCCTTATTTATACTCAGTTTGAATTTCATGCAAACTTCGTGCATCCGAGTCAACATACTCTGCAACTCACTTTTGCTCTCTGCCAACAGGACAGTGGCATCAGCATACAGCAATCTGCACACACGGATATCACCAAGACATAAACCACTATTATCTATTTTGGCATCATGCATGCATGCGTCCATAAATGTATTAAACAGCCATAGTGACATTACACAACCTTGTCTAACTCCTACACCAATGGAAAACCATTTTGATAAAACACCATTCACTCGTACACAAGCTCTACTGCCAGCATACATGACTTCTGGACTTTCTAAACGGCGTATGAGAAAGCCAGGGTGCGCACGCGTGCTTGAAAACCTGGAAAGTCCTGGAAAATCATGATTACGTTTTCAAGGCCTGGAATATCCTGGAAAAACGGTATTTTTTTAATGCTGTCTTGAAAAGCCTTGAAATTTGAAATTAGTGCTTAAAAAAAATGCCCTTTTAGGAAATCGTGTTACTGACTGTTACCCCTTAATTTTTTTAAGTTCCTCTCCTCTGTTCTCAAAGAAACCGCCGGCAACAGTGGTGTTTCGGATGTGCCCAAACCCTAAAATTTGGCTGGGAGGGGGGGGGGGAAGCACTACTTCCAGTGCAATAAAATTGGATGATTACTAGCAGGTCTGTTAGGGAAGGGGAGCTTGATGTCCGTCCGACAACTACTGAGAACAACAGAAGGGGAAAGAAGAGACATTTAGCATTTGCAAGGGAAGGGGGTCGTGTGTTTACCAAGTCAGCTGGCATCCACCAGTGAAGAGTATGCCTGAACAACACATTCATCTGCTCCTTGTTTATTGCATTAAGACGCTTGCTTCCGGCCCACCCCTCAAGAGACTTCGGCTACTTATGATAAAAAATAAGAAAACTATCTTTGCGAATTTTTCACAAAAGTGGCTGAAATTTTTACATTTACTATAATTGGATTACAGAAGCTCACTCCCAAAATTCCATTTGAATCGGTTTAAAACTTAAAAAGTTAGCATTGGAAATTTTTATTATGTGTGCCTCTTTAGACAGTGAGCCTTGAGCAGAAAGGGTGTTACCATAGCAACGGTTGATTGACAGCTGGGAGCGCTGATCCGAAGCCCTTGGTTGGGAAGAAAGCAAACACCTGTTTATCACTTCCACGGCTCAAAAGGACTAAGAGGTATTTTCAGAAATCCATTTTCCGGAATTTTGAAAATAACACAGTAAAATTTTTACAGTGGTTAAAATACATCACAATAAAGTTCTAGTGCAAATTTCGCCAAATTCCGTTTGAAACTTTAGCAGATGCAAAAAAAAAAAAAAAAAAAAAAAAGAAATCTTCCGTTGCAAAACCGGATTGAAAAAAAAGAAACGGCAATTATAAATTACGGGAAAAGCAAGCAAATTATTTTTTTTTTTTTAGATGCCATGGTTTATTTAAACAGAGTGATCCTTAAATTTTGTTTCTGTGATGATATGGACTCTATTTTAATTACAAACATACATTTTTATTCAGATGTCTGAGTTACTGTTTTAATAAAAAAATCTATAATTAAAAAGTTTTCAATGGATTTTGGTGAAATTCAGCAGATAAACGTATTTTAGTAAATTGCAACGTTATGACGTAAATTTGGTCGTTTTGTCGAAAATTGGGCAGCATTTTTTTTTTTACGTTTTCTCCTATAGTTAGGGTGAAGGAGGAAGACACTTCAGTGAGCTGCAGGTGGTGATTTATGGCGATGTGCCAAATGAAAAGAAGCCGTTCCATCAGGACATTCCAGAGGTTGAGTGTGCGTGGACGCGTGCTCCTGCTGTTTGAACTTAATCGGAATGTTTTCGGGAGGGGGAGAAATATCCGTTTCAGCTTTACAGCTTTCAGGCTCCTTTTTTTTTCTTGGTAATAAATAAAAACCATAGTTGCTGCATTCACCATTGATCCATATTCGCATTTCTTGAATATAAACTGCAGACAATCTGAAACATGGTGTTGGGTGGGTCTTGATGTTCTTCATTTGTATCTGCTGAATTTTGTTCTGTGGGAATACGGAATGAGTTATACTGTGAATACATACAAAACTACATATTTTTGAGCTGAAAAAATAGGTCTACTTGTACACAGTAGCTAACGTGTGAACTCAGACAAAGACAATCAGACATATGGACGTCTGATTCCATAAAAAAATCAACCCACTTTTATTATACACGACAGGTAAAAAAGAAAAAACATTACATGTTTTTAAACATTATAAAGGAAAGCGGATTTTGAAACACCATGACTTGATGATATTAATTTCTAAAATATTTTTTTTTCGATTTTAATTTCTGAAACCTTTTTTTTTTTTCAATTACAATACATTGTAACAGGATACCTGTGTGTTGTATCCCTTAGTTGTATGGCAGATTTTCAGTTGGCCGATATCCGCGATCGTAAGTGGTAGTTACATTGCTATTGTTGATGATGACAAGATAAATACTGGAGTAATGTAGAATGTTGCATAAAGTAAAAAAAATCGCCCCCCTCCTCCCCCTTCGAACTTTTATGCGGTTATCATAGCTGATCAACCATTTCATTCCATGAACATCAGCACATTTCAATCATTTGACCATTGGGGGTCTGACGGAATTCAGCAGTGCTTAAGCGCCTAGCGCAACGAGAACATGCTAATTACGGACAGTTCTATTCCCTTCCCCCCTATCATCCCTAATAATTGAGAGCGCATACTGTAGTTTCAAATATTCTGTGTATGAGCTAGTTTTCACGCTGTTCGTTGTGTTTTTATTTTAGAAATTACTAACCCTTTCGAACTGTAGGTTGCAGAAACGTTTATGCTTTGGTTTTTTCCATTTGTCCGTACGATAATTCGCGCAAAAGGGGTTGGATTTTGGCGAAATTTTAGTATGCTGTTAGGTACAACCTAGGAACCTACCCTGTTGAAAATGGTCGAAATTAAATTCAAAGGCATAGATATAAGAGCAGTATTCATTCTCCAAGCTTGAAGCCCTACGTCCACTCTCCAGCTGGGTAAGTATGAAAGATTTGAGACTTGGAGGAGGAGACCCAGTACAAAGTTTTGCTTCTCAGGCACTAAGTGTTTGTTAACATTTCCTTTCCTCTGGTTTGGAGCCCAGCTGTAAGAGGTGATGCTTTGTAACAGTCTTTTAGCACAACACTCTGTCTACTGATTGGCAGACAGGTCATAAAACAGTAACTTCATTAAGTGTTGTTTCCTTGTTTTGAATGACGACTAAATCAATGCCAAAGCATTTGCAACCCAGGCTGCCTAAAGGACAAAGCTGGGGGAGCAGGAATGAACATAGCAGTAAGACCCCTTTTTCTTTAATTACTTAAAATCTGGCCTATAGTAATTGGTCACATGTGTAGCCCCTTACTCAGGGGAAATTCTCAATTTTTAGTTGTGTGCTTTCCTTTGTGTCAGACAGTCATTCAAATTCAGTGTGGTTCCTGATCTTAGATATTTTTTCGGTTTTCATTTACTGTTTCAGTTGATTTACCCATTTTTTTCATCCCCCCTCCCCATTAAATATGGGTAAGTGTACTTTTAGTGATCTTTGGCTAATAAATCCTAAATATGCTGGATGGATTAAAAAAGATGAAAGCAATTGCCATGTTGCAAAATGCATTTTATGCATTAAAATAATAGATATTTCGAATATGGGGGAATCTGCTTTAAGAAGCCACATGAAAGGAAAAAAACATAGTATGTTGACAGAAAGCTGTAAAATGTTCCACTAACTGTTGATAAATTGCTATGTGTATCAAATGATAAACAAGTACAGCCTATTGCATCCACATCTAATCCTCTGCATATTCCTCTTGAAAAAAATGCAACCATTAAAGCAGAAGCATTGTGGTGTTTGAAAGTGGTTAAATCCCATTACTCTTATAGGTCTTGTGCAGGTAATGATGTTTTATTCCGCCTAATGTTTTCTGACAGCAGAATTGCTGGAAACTTCAGCTGTGGCGAAAAAAAAATGTTCCTACATTTGTTGCTTTTGTTTGGCACCTCACTTTAAATCAGTGTTGGTTCAGGAAGTCAAAACTGAAAATGAAAATTTTGTGATTTTGTTTGACGAAAGTTTAAACAAGTTTAGTCAGTCAAAACAAATGGATATACATGTTCGTTTATGGGAAAAAGGAACAGTTTCAACCAGATATTTGTCATCAGTTTTTTTGGGTCATGCTAGTGCAGACATAATGATGGAAAAATTTCTTGAATGCATGGCGTGCCTCCCACTGTGTAACATTGTGCAGTTATCAATGGATGGACCCAATGTTAATTGGAAGTTTTGATATGCTGCAATCAACACTTAGTGCTGACTTGATGTCCAACTCCTGAACACAGGGAGCTGTGGACTTCACATTGTAAACAATGCCTTTCAACATGGAGCCTCAGCAACAGGGTGGGAAATTCAAAAGTTGCTTTCATCATTATTTAGGCTTTTTAAAGATTCACCTGCAAGGAGGGAAGATTTTTCTAAAATAATTTTAGCCAGTAAGATGCCATTAAAATTCTGCCCACACAGGTGGCTAGAAAATACTCCTGCCTGCGAGCGAGCATTAGAAATTTGGGCAGACATTGAAAATTATGTTAACCAAGTTCAAAAGAAGTGCATCAAGAATCCCCACACTGTATCATTTGATGCTATCAAAACTTTCACTAAAGATCCTTTTGTTTTGGCTAAACTGCATTTCTTCAATTCAGTTTCAAAACAGCTGGTACCATTTCTCAAGGCATATCAGTCAGATAAGCCAATGAAGCCTTTTATGGCCACAGATCTTGAAAAGATGCTAAGAAATATGATGAATCGCTTTGTTCAAAGAACCGTAATGGCAGAAGCTAACTCTGCCTTAAAGCTGTTACAAGTAGACCTTACAGATGCATCTCAGTGTTGTCATTGTAAAGAAATTGATGTTGGGCTTCAAACAGAGAAGGTATTGAAAGAATTAAGTGCTAAGAACATTAGTGAACACAAACTTATGGAGTTTAGAATGGAATTTCGAATATTTTTGCAAAAGCTAGTTTTTTTGTGAAGCTATTGGAAAAAAATCCACTTAAGTACTCCCTTGTTCGCCACATGAAGTGTTTAGATCCTCGGTTGATGTCAAAAAATAGTGAGACTTGTATTAAGAATCTAACATCCATTCTCACACTTCTTGTTGATGCTCATGGAATACAACCAGAATTATGTGATGGTGTAATATGGCAGTTGAAGGAATTTGTGACCAGTGTTGCAGCAGTAAAATCTTCATTCATAAACTTTGATCCAGAAGATAAACAACAAAGAGTAGACACATTATTGTATGAGTACATGTCTTCTACTAAAGCTTTTAGTGAACTGTGGAAAGTTGTGAAACTTCTTTTACTGTTGTCACATGGGCAAGCTTCTGTTGAGAGGGGTTTCTCAGTCAATAAGGAGCTCATTGTAGAAAACATGAGAGAGGAGTCAATTGTAGCACAGATAATTATTTATGATCATATATCCTATGTAGGTGGTATTGATAAGGTAAATATCTCAAAATCCCTTCTGTTATCAGTTGGAGCTGCAAGGCAAAAATACATACATTATTTGGATGATAAGTCCAAAGAAAAGGAAAAAGCAGCCATATGTGGAAAAAGGAAAGCTATTTTAGATGAAATTGATAGCATAAAAAAGAAAAGGAAACTCATTGAAGGAAAAGTCAAAAAATTACTTAACTCTGCTGATGATTTAGCTTTAAAAGCTGAAACTACAAATAACATTACATACATTGTAAAATCTAATAGCTTTAGAAAAACTGCTCATGAGAAAAGAGCAGTACTTAAAAAATTGGATGTGGAACTTGAAACCAAAGTCAGCAATCTTATATCTGTATAACCATCCATTGATACTCCATATTTGTGGTATCTTCCAAGCATATAGAGAATTAATACTAAAACATAAAATTTTTATATTTGTACAATTTACAATAGAAATGAACTTTTTTTTTCTTTGAAGCATGTTGAACTTCAAACCAGTTTTGATCCTATATCTTCATAATTATTTAGTGTTTTTCATATGAAGTTCATGTAAATAGACTAATGAACTCTTCTGTTCCAAAAACTTATAACTTTCTGCAACTAACTTCCACAATTGGGCTTCTTATTGGACTAAAGCTTTGGTAAGTAATATAAAACCTTATATATACTTGTACAGTAAATACTCATGGGCTCCTAAAACATATTTTTGCTGTACATTTTACTATGAATTTGTGGCCAAAACAATTCAATCAATTGTCCTTAATGCATTGATCAGATTTTGGTTTATATAACTGACAAACTTTAATTTAAAAAAAAAGCTTTTAAAAACTTAATTCATATAATTAAGATGTCTTATGTTTTGGGAGTTGAACAAAACATTGATTGAAGGAGGTAGAGATTCCTTATGCTCATCATTTTTCATTTATGTAAAATACTTAAGAATATCCTAATTTATACCAATAAAAAACTGAAATTGTTTTATGTTTAAGGTTTTTATAAATAGTTTAGCTAGTTCCACATTTTGGGGTAGCACTTCATAAATTTAGTTTAGCAGTGATTTTGATTTAAAAAATAAAAGTAAATTGAGGCAATCTTGTTTGATATGAAAAATAATTTTTGGAAAGTAATATGAGGCAAGTGTACTGGTAGACATAAAGGTGGTTAGATTCTTTTGGGTTGGGTGGTGGGCCAGGACTTTCTGACTTCTATGATGAAACTTATTTGAAATTTGTTGCCATGTTCCTAAAATTACACTTTCTGTTTTAAACTCTATTGGTTCACCCTTCTGTGATCGTCCATTCCCGAATCATTTCTTGAGGTGCATAGTGATTCCATGGCTTATGCTTTTTGATTTAACATAACTGTACTACAATTGGGGGAAATTTTCCTCAAGTCTGGAACATATTCTGTCTAGTAATTAAGATTTTCATTGCCTTCAAAAGTCACATCCCAATATGCAGCCACCAGTGGCAGTCATTGGGAATGTTAAAAAAAAAAAAATCATTCCCATGTATGGAAACACTTTTTATCAGAGCTAGAATCCACCTGTGGGCATAACAGGCACATGCCCCATTTCAAAAAAAAGGGGGGGGGGTTGAGTAAGTAGATAAGTGCTTTGCTTTGTCTCACGTTTCTTGTTTTCAGACATCACACTTTTTCACTTATGGATTTGCAACTCCACGTTTTGTCTTACATTTGCCCGAACGTTTCAGTGATCCACACAGCAGTACTTCAGAACTACTGTTTGTGATGTACTCTGACAGGCAAGCACCCCATCTCCCCCTTTATGGGTCCTCCATGTTTTACCACCGTGTTTTTTTGGAGGAAATAAATCTCAGAGATTTTTTTACCAGTCCTCTGTTAGATGTGCGCCCTCCCCATTCTTAAATTCTGAATCTGCCCTCACTTTATTTTATAATAATTTCAGTTGTTATCAATAATAGTCTGATTATATGGAAGATAGTGCAGAATAGTGATGGAGCTAAAATGACTGATTGAATTAATCATTTTCTGATTGAGGGAAAGGATTTTCTGAATAGCTTTGTGGTAATTGCATCATGATTCAATTTAGCATTATTGGGTAATTCGCCAATTAAAAACATTAAAAAGAAATGTAATGGGTAAAAAAGCACACTCATCTTTCATCATTTTTATTACTTAAAACTGAAATTGCTTTTAAAAAATAATTTGAGCATGATACCGTAAAGTGTAATAATCATCCTGGAATTTTTTGTATATGGCCTGGAAAGTCCTTGAATTTTTTCCCCCAAAAAGAGTACGAACCCTGGAAAGCGATCTCGGCTGAGTGAATGTAAGATTGGTGTATGGAATACTAGAGGTATAAATGGCAAGATGAGTGAGGTGATTGAGGAGATGAATAAGTATAGACTGGATGTGCTGTGTATGTAAGTGAAACCAAAAGAAGGAAATCGGGGTAGAAGAAGTGAATGGCACGGTGAGTGTGTGGTCTGGAGTATTGGATAATATGAGAGGAGATCCACACCTATACTTGGGAAAATCGTACTCTTGGTCAAAAGAATGTGATAGATTTTGTTGTGTACGATCAGCGTTTGAAACACTTAGTTGTTGACACCCGTGTTATGAGAGGTGCGGATGTTGGTTCTGATCATTACTTGGTAGTGTCACGAGTGAAACTTAATGTTGGTTGGAGGAAAAGGAATAGGAAGAGACCCAGGATAGAAATAATAAAGGTTGATAGGCTCCTTGAAGATCATCAGCGGTATTCTGACTTACTCAGAGAACGACTGAAGGATCTGAAATCTTGTGAGAGGGATGTAAAAAAGAAGTGGGAATGTTTTAAGAACTGTGTTGTTACTGCTGCTAAAGAGGTCTGTGGCACCACAATAGTGGGTAACAATAGAGGTGATGCTTGGTGGAATAGTGAGATTGATGAGGCAGTAAAGAGAAAGAAGGAAGCCTATTTGGGGATGTTGCAAGGTAGAGTCTCTGTGGATGAATATCGCTGTAAGAAGCGTGAAGCTGCTAAGCTGGTTCGCCACAGTAAGGCAAAAGATAGGAAAGAGAAAGTGGAAAGGCATGAACTGGCTTTTTGGAAAGATAGGAAGTCCTTCTGGAAGTACATGAGACTCAGGAAAAATAGGGGAAACAAAGTTGTAAGTTGTGTGAAGAATGAGATTGGGGAAATGATATGGGAGCGCAATGAGTTAAGTGACAGATGGGGCGAATACTTCTGTGAGTTATTAGATCAGGAGAGCAAAAATGATTCTGAGACAGATGCAGATGATGTCACAATGAGGGATGAAAGCACAGGAGGGATCTCAAGAGAAGAAGTGTGTAAAGCTCTAAAATCTCTTCAGAATGGTAAGGCTCGAGGAGTTGATGCCATAACTTCAGAGATGTTGAAGTATGGTGGTGACTATAATTGACTGGTTAACTGAAATTTGCCAGTTGTGTTGGGAGTTAGGAATGGTCCCTAGGGATTGGAAGGATGCTATCATTGTTCCCTTGTATAAGGGAAAGGTGATCAGACTGAATGCAAGGGGCACACAACAGCAACTAGGGCCTCTGTGAATCTTGGAGAGGTGCCAGCTAGTTCTGTGTGACATTGGCGAAAAGACCCCAACTCATGGGGTTTTGTTCCAGAATCCTTAGGTTGAATGACCAACTGGAACCCTCAGCTGTGGGCTAATCCCCCACACTGATGTACTTACCTGATTAAAAAGACAAAAAGAAATATTAAGAATGACTCAAGTGCGGGATATGGTGGACCTACCACACTTGAGAAGGACGATCCACCACGGAATCGACCTGGACTTTCTAAATGGCGTATGAGAAAGCGATCTCGGCTGAGTGAATGTAAGATTGGTGTATGGAATACTAGAGGTATAAATGGCAAGATGAGTGAGGTGATTGAGGAGATGAATAAGTATAGACTGGATGTGATGTGTGTAAGTGAAACCAAAAAGAAGGAAATTGGGGTAGAAGAAGTGAATGGCACGGTGAGTGTGTGGTCTGGAGTATTGGATAATATGAGAGGACAGGCTGGTGTAGGTGTGATTTTAAGTGAAAAGATGAAGAACAACTTGATTCACTATAGTTGCATAAGTGAGAGAATTATCTGGATTTGTTTGAAAGTGAAACTTTAGAGAATTGTAATTGTTGTAGTGTATGCTCCTTGTGACTCGGAACCTTCTGATAAGAAAGAAGATTTCTGGAATGAGCTAAAAGCTGTTTTGAGCCAGTTTGGTGCTAAAGAAAAAGTTATAATAGCAGGGGATTTTAATGCTAGAGTAGGTGTGCAGAATGCAATTTCTGACAATGTTCTGGGTAAGTTTAATGATCCTTGTGTGAATGATAATGGTGAAAGATTAATTGAACTCTGCATTGAGAATGATTTGTGTGTATCTTATACATTTTTCAACCACAAGTATATACACACATATACTTGGGAAAATCGTACTCTTGGTCAAAAGAGTGTGATAGATTTTGTTGTTTACGATCAGCGTTTGAAACACTTAGTTGTTGACACCCGTGTGATGAGAGGTGCGGATGTTGGTTTTGATCATTACTTGGTAGTGTCACGAGTGAAACTTAATGTTGGTTGGAGGAAAAGGAATAGGAAGAGACCCAGGATAGAAAGAATAAAGGTGATAGGCTCCTTGAAGATCATCAGCGGTATTCTGACTTACTCAGAGAACGACTGAAGGATCTGAAATCTTGTGAGAGGGATGTAGAAAAGAAGTGGGAATGTTTTAAGAACTGTGTTGTTACTGCTGCTAAAGAGGTCTGTGGCACCACAATAGTGGGTAACAATAGAGGTGATGCTTGGTGGAATAGTGAGATTGAAGAGGCAGTAAAGAAAAAGAAGGAAGCCTATTTGGGGATGTTGCAAGGTAGAGTCTCTGTATATGAATATCGCTGTAAGAAGCGTGAAGCTGCTAAGCTGGTTCGCCACAGTAAGGCAAAAGATAGGAAAGAGAAAGTGGAAAGGCATGAACTGGCGTTTTGGAAAGATAGGAAGTCCTTCTGGAAGTACATGAGACTCAGGAAAAATAGGGGAAACAAAGTTGTAAGTTGTGTGAAGAATGAGATTGGGGAAATGATATGGGAGCGCAATGAGTTAAGTGACAGATGGGGCGAATACTTCTGTGAGTTATTAGATCAGGAGAGCAAAAATGATTCTGAGACAGATGCAGATGATGTCACAATGAGGGATGAAAGCACAGGAGGGATCTCAAGAGAAGAAGTGTGTAAAGCTCTAAAATCTCTTCAGAATGGTAAGGCTCCAGGAGTTGATGGCATAACTGCAGAGATGTTAAAGTATGGTGGTGAATCTATAATTGACTGGTTAACTGAAATTTGCCAGTTGTGCTGGGAGTTAGGAATGGTCCCTCAGGATTGGAAGGATGCTATCATTGTTCCCTTGTATAAGGGAAAAGGTGATCAGACTGAATGCAAGAACTATCATGGTATTAGCCTACTGAGTGTGCCAAGGAAAGTGTTTGGTAAGGTTGTTATTGAAAAAGTACGGGGTATTACATCGGAGAAAGTGTGGGATGTTCAGAGTGGTTTTATGCCTGATAAAGGCTGCACTAACCAGATTTTTGCATTACGCATGATGATTGAAAAGTATCTGGCTGTTGGGAAGAAAGTTTTTACTGCCTTCATAGATTTAGAGAAAGCTTACGACCGAGTCAATAGGACACTTTTGTGGAAGGTATTGAATGAATATGGTGTTACTGGGAATCTACTTAATAGTGTAAAAGCCATGTATGCTGGTAGTAGAGCTTTTGTACGAGTGAATGGTGTTTTATCAAAATGGTTTTCCATTGGTGCAGGAGTTAGACAAGGTTGTGTAATGTCACCATGGCTGTTTAATATATTTATGGACGCATTCATGCGTGAGGCCGAAATAGATAAAATAGCGGCTTATGTCTTGGTAATATCTGTGTGTGCAGATTGCTGTATGCTGATGACACTGTCCTGTTGGCAGAGAGCAAAAGTGAGATGCAGAGTATGTTGACTCGGATGCACGAAGTTTGCATGAAATTCAAACTAAGTATAAATAAGGGGAAAACCAAAGTCATGGTGTTTGAGAGAGGAACTGTTAGCACTGAATGTAATGTAAGTATAAAGGGCACTGTGATTGACCAGGTGAGTGAGTTTTTGTATTTAGGAAGCATGTTTGACAGAGAGAACAAGTTGGATGGTGAAATCAGTAGGCGAGTGAATTCTTATTTGAAAGTCATAGCTGCTCTGGGAGGTTTTCACAGGAATGATGGGTTCTCTAGAGTCCCGCATGGCTGTGTATGAAACGGTGATTGTTCCTACTCTTATGTATGGCAGTGAAACCTGGGTACTGCAGAAGAAACATAGGAGTCGTTTGTGTGCTGGAGAAATGCGTTACTTACATGGGGTTTGTGGCAAGACACGATCTGATTGTGTGAGGAATGAAGATGTATTGCAGTTGTGGGATGTAAAGCAAAATGTTGTTAGCAAGGTGGAGTCCAATATGCTTCGGTGGTTAGGCCATGTTGAAAGAATGAGTGATGAAATGCTTACTAAGAAAATATTTTCAGCCTAAGTGGCAGGAAGGAAAGGCAGAGGAAGGCCAAGGAAGACATGGGTGGATCAGATTCAGGAGTATCTGCATGAGAAAACGATTATGAGTATGAAGTATAAAAGATCTTGTGTACGGCGTGTAATGGATATCAGTGAAGCACGAGTTGTATGTCAAGATCGCTGCAAATGGCGAAGTTTGATACGACAAGAATAAATAAAAATATCTGGAAGTTTGTATTTCTTTTTGGAGCTAACCTCTGAATCTCAGAGAACAGCTTAGTGATATGTATGTATGTAAGTAGATTCCCAGTAACACCATATCCATTCAATATCTTCCACAAAAATGTCCTATTCACTCAGTCGTAAGCTTTCTCTAAATCTATGAAGGCAGTAAAAACTTTCTTCCCAACTGCCAGATACTTTTCAATCATTGTGCGTAATGCAAAAATCTGTTTAGTGCAGCCTTTACCAGGCATAAAACCACCCTGAACATCCCACACTTTCAATGATGTAAGACCTCGTACTTTTTCAATAACAACCTTACCAAACACTTTCCCTGGCACACTCAGTAGGCTAATACCACGATAGTTCTTGCATTCAGTCTGATCACCTTTTCCCTTATACAAGGGAACAATAATAGCATCCTTCCAATCCCGAGGGACCATTCCTAACTACCAGCACAACTGGCAAATTTCAGTTAACCAGTCAATTATAGAGTCACCACCATATTTCAATATCTCTGCAGTTATGCCATCAACTCCTGGAGCCTTACCATTCTGAAGAGATTTTAGAGCTTTACACACTTCTTCTCTTGAGATCCCTCCTGTGGTTTCATCCCTCATTGTGACATCATCTGCATCTGTCTCAGAATCATTTTTGCTCTCCTGATCTAATAACTCACAGAAGTATTCACCCCATCTGTCACTTAACTCATTGGGCTCCCATATCATTTCCCCAATCTCATTCTTCACACAACTTACAACTTTGATTCCCCTATTTTTCCTGAGTCTCATGTACTTCCAGAAGGACTTCCTATCTTTCCAAAAAGCCAGTTCATGCCTTTCCACTTTCTCTTTCCTATCTTTTGCCTTACTGTGGCGAACCAGCTTAGCAGCTTCACGCTTCTTACAGCGATATTCATCCACAGAGACTCTACCTTGCAACATCCCCAAATAGGCTTCCTTCTTTCTCTTTACTGCCTTTTCAATCTCACTATTCCACCAAGCATCACCTCTATTGTTACCCACTATTGTGGTGCCACAGACCTCTTTAGCAGCAGTGACAACACAGTTCTTAAAACATTCCCACTTCTTTTCTACATCCCTCTCACCAGACTTCAGATCCTTCAGTCGTTCTCTGAGTAAGTCAGAATACCGCTGATGATCTTCAAGGAGCCTATCAACCTTAATTCTTTCTATCCTGGGTCTCTTCCTATTCCTTTTTCCTCCAACCAACATTAAGTTTCACTCGTGACACTACCAAGTAATGATCAGAACCAACATCCGCACCTCTCATCACACGGGTGTCAACAACTAAGTGTTTCAAACGCTGATCGTAGACAACAAAATCTATCACACTCTTTTGACCAAGAGTATGATTTTCCCAAGTATATGTGTGGATATACTTGTGGTTGAAAAAAATGTATTAGATACACACAAACCATTCTCAATGCAGAGTTCAATTAATCTTTCACCATTATCATTCACACAAGGATCATTAAACTTACCCAGAACATTGTCAGAAATTGCATTCTGCACACCTACTCTAGCATTGAAATCCCCTTCTATTATAACTTTTTCTTTAGTACCAAACTGGCTCAAAACAGCTTTTAGCTCATTCCAGAAATCTTCTTTCTTATCAGAAGGTTCCAAGTCACAAGGAGCATACGCTACAACAATTACAATTCTCTGAAGTTTCACTTTGAAACGAATCCAGAGAATTCTCTCACACAACTATAGTGAATCAAGTTGTTTTTCATCTTTTCACTTAAAATCACACCTACACCAGCCTGTCCTCTCATATTATCCAATACTCCAGACCACACACTCACCGTGCCATTCACTTCTTCTACCCAAATTTCCTTCTTTTTGGTTTCACTTACACACAGCACATCCAGTCTATATTTATTCATCTCCTCGATCACCTCACTCATCTTGCCATTTATACCCCTAGTATTCCATACACCAATCTTACATTCACTCAGCCGAGATCTCTTTCTCATACGCCGTTTAGAAAGTCCAGGTCGATTCCGTGGTGGACCATCCTTCTCAAGTGTGGTAGGTCCACCATGTCCCACCCTTGAGTCATTCTTAATATTTCTTTTTGTCTTTTTAATCAGGTAAGTACATCAGTGTGGGGGATTAGCCCACAGCTGAGGGTTCCAGTTGGTCATTCAACCTAAGGATTCTGGAACAAAACCCAGTGAGTTGGGGTCTTTTCGCCAATGTCACACAGAACTAGCTTGCACCTCTCCAAGATTCACAGCGGCCCTAGTTGCTGTTGTGTGTGCCACTGTTACCACGGAGCGCCCTGAGGAGGCAAACCCATTGCTCACTACGACTAAATTAAATTTCAAAATCCGTATTTATTCCGCTAGTGATGGAATCAGCCTTTTCATGACCAGTAAAATTACTATCACGGCAGAGTAAACAATACAGTACTTATTTTTGGTATATAATTTTGCCGGAAAACTTGTGTTTACCCATTCCTTAGTAACATTTTACTGTATAAAGGGGCAGACAAAGGTTTTTTTTTAATTTTGTTTAAAGCGAACTTCACATGTGCAAAGGAAACGCGACTCTGTGTGGAATGAAAGATGGCACGGCGGCGGCAGAAAGTGAAGTCCCGATTTTCTACCTTTGATTTCTTTTTGTAAACAAAAGGAAAATGCTTGCCCATTTTGTTTGACAATAAGCAAGAAGTGCCTAAGCAATGGAAAATCATGCATTTTCAGAGAAACCAAACTTTAAAACATGATCTGCTGAAGACGAGTTGTGATGCCACAGTTCCATCTAAAGCCACAGGTGTCCATTCCTGATATAGTTACTTTGTACACCAACTCAAGGGGAAAAACAAACAGCCACTCCCGTTCGTGAATCTACAAATAGATCGTACCCACTTATTTGCGGAGGAAAGGGCTGTTTTTCACTGCCTGTGAGTTCGATGATTTGAAAATGCACTTCCGATAAGAGGAGCGTTTTAAAAATGCAAATTAATTCTTTAGCAACGAAAAAAAGGCAAATTTCCGAGCGTGGCAACTAAAGTTACTTTTTCTGTTGGACATTTTATTTTATCCAGTCGCCATGTGGCGAGTGGCGACCGCTCATTTTAATCTTTACTGTCCATCACAGGTAATCTCTTGTGATGGCCAGAATATCGAGCAGATTTTGTCCTGAAGCTTCTGTGCTATTGATAACCAGTAAATTTATTCATATGTGTGTTCTACTTTTGCGTCTGTAGTGTCATTATTTCACTAACTGTGCAGTTCTGACCCCCCCCCCACGCACACTAAATCGTTTCTCAATGCTCTCGATAAGATACCTACCTACCAAGTTTTGTCGCAATATCTCCATTACTCACTTTCTACAGGGTGCGCACGCGTGCTTGAAAACCTGGAAAGTCCTGGAAAATCATGATTACGTTTTCAAGGCCTGGAATATCCTGGAAAAACGGTATTTTTTTAATGCTGTCTTGAAAAGCCTTGAAATTTGAAATTAGTGCTTAAAAAATGCCCTTTTAGGAAATCGTGTTACTGACTGTTACCCCTTAATTTTTTTAAGTTCCTCTCCTCTGTTCTCAAAGAAACCGCCGGCTACAGTGGTGTTTCGGATGTGCCCAAATCCTAATTTGGCTGGGGGGGGAAGCACTACTTCCAGTGCAATAAAATTGGATGATTACTAGCAGGTCTGTTAGGGAAGGGGAGCTTGATGCATTCTCTAGCCCTGAGCTTGATGTCCGTCCGACAACTACTGAGAACAACAGAAGGGGAAAGAAGAGACATTTAGCATTTGCAAGGCGGTCGCGTGTTTACCAAGTCAGCTGGCATCCACCAGTGAAGAGTATGCCTGAACAACACATTCATCTGCTCCTTGTTTATTGCATTAAGACGCTTGCTTCCGGCCCACCCCTCAAGAGACTTCGGCTACTTATGATAAAAAATAAGAAAACTATCTTTGCGAATTTTTCACAAAAGTGGCTGAAATTTTTACATTTACTATAATTGGATTACAGAAGCTCACTCCCAAAATTCCATTTGAATCGGTTTAAAACTTAAAAAGTTAGCATTGGAAATTTTTATTATGTGTGCCTCTTTAGACAGTGAGCCTTGAGCAGAAAGTGTGTTACCATAGCAACGGTTGATTGACAGCTGGGAGCGCTGATCCGAAGCCCTTGGTTGGGAAGAAAGCAAACACCTGTTTATCACTTCCACGGCTCAAAAGGACTAAGATATTTTCAGAAATCCATTTTCCGGAATTTTGAAAATAACACAGTAAAATTTTTACAGTGGTTAAAATACATCACAATAAAGTTCTAGTGCAAATTTCGCCGAATTCCATTTGAAACTTTAGCAGATGCAAAAAAAAAAAAAAAAAAAAAATCTTCCGTTGCAAAATCGGATTCAAAAAAAAGAAACTGCAATTATAAATTACGGGAAAAGCAAGCAAATTATTTTTTTTAGATGCCATGGTTTATTTAAACAGAGTGATCCTTAAATTTTGTTTCTGTGATGATATGGACTCTATTTTAATTACAAACATACATTTTTATTCAGATGTCTGAGCTACTGTTTTAATAAAAAAATCTATAATTAAAAAGTTTTCAATGGATTTAGGCGAAATTCAGCAGATAAACGTATTTTAGTAAATTGCAATGTTATGACGTAAATTTGGTCATTTTGTCGAAAATTGGGCAGCATTTTTTTTTTTTTTTACGTTTTCTCCTATATTTAGGGTGAAGGAGGAAGACACTTCAGTGAGCTGCAGGTGGTGATTTATGGCGATGTGCCAAATGAAAAGAAGCCGTTCCATCAGGACATTCCAGAGGTTGAGTGTGCGTGGACGCGTGCTCCTGCTGTTTGAACTTAATCGGAATGTTTTCGGGAGGGAGAAATATCCGTTTCAGCTTTACAGCTTTCAGGCTCCTTTTTTTTTCTTGGTAATAAATAAAAACCATAGTTGCTGCATTCACCATTGATCCATATTCGCATTTCTTGAATATAAACAGCAGACAATCGGAAACATGGTGTTGGGTGGGTCTTGATGTTCTTCATTTGTATCTGCTGAATTTTGTTCTGTGGGAATACGGAATGAGTTATACTGTGAATACATACAAAACTACATATTTTTGAGCTGAAAAAATATGTCTACTTACACAGTAGCTAACGTGTGAACTCAGACGAAGACAATCAGACATATGGACGTCTGATTCCATAAAAAAATCAACCCATTTTATTATACAAGACAGGTAAAAAAAGAAATAACATTACATGTTTTTAAACATTATAAAGGAAAGCGGATTTTGAAACACCATGACTTGATGATATTAATTTCTGAAAGTTTTTTTTTTTTCGATTTTAATTTCTGAAATCTTTTTTTTTTTTTTTTTCCAATTACAATACACTGTTGTAACATGATACCTGTGTGTTGTATCCCTTAGTTGTATGGCAGATTTTCAGTTGGGCGATATCCGCGATCGTAAGTGGTAGTTACATTGCTATTGTTGATGATGACAAGATAAATACTGGAGGAATGTTGCATAAAGTAAAAAAAAAAATCGCCCCCTCCTCCCCCTTCGAACTTTTATGCGGTTATCATAGCTGATCAACCATTTCATTCCATGAACATCAGCACATTTCAATCATTTGACCATTGGGGGTCTGACGGAATTCAGCAGTGCTTAAGCGCCTAGCGCAACGAGAACATGCTAATTATGGACAGTTCTATTCCCTTCCCCCCCTATCATCCCTAATAATTGAGAGCGCATACTGTAGTTTCAAATATTCTGTGTATGAGCTAGTTTTCACGCTGTTCGTTATGTTTTTATTTTAGAAATTACTAACCCTTTCGAACTGTAGGTTGCAGAAACGTTTATGCTTTGGTTTTTTCCATTTGTCCGTACGATAATTCACGTAAAAGGGGTTGGATTTTGGCGAAATTTTAGTATGCTGTTAGGTACAACCTAGGAACCTACCCTGTTGAAAATGGTGAAATTAAATTCAAAGGCATAGATATAAGAGCAGTATTCATTCTCCAAGCTTGAAGCCCTATGTCCACTCTCCAGCTGGGTAAGTATGAAAGATTTGAGACTTGGAGGAGGAGACCCAGTACAAAGTTTTGCTTCCCTCAGGCACTAAGTGTTTGTTAACATTTCCTTTCCTCTGGTTTGGAGCCCAGCTGTAAGAGGTGATGCTTTGTAACAGACTTTTAGTACAACACTCTGTCTACTGATTGGCATACTCCCGAATCATTTCTTGAGGTGCATAGTGATTCCGTGGCTTATGCTTTTTGATTTAACATAACTGTACTACAATTGGATGAAATTTTCCTCAAGTCTGGAACATATTCTGTCTAGTAATTAAGATTTTCATTGCCTTAAAAGTCACATCCCAATATGCATCCACCAGTGGCAGTCATTGGGAATGTTAAAAAGAAAAAAAATCATTCCCATGTATGGATTGGAAACACTTTTATCAGAGCTAGAATCCACCTGTGGGCATAACAGGCACATGCCCCATTTCAAAAAAAAAAAGGGGGGGGGGGGTGAGTAAATAGATAAGTGCTTTGCTTTGTCTCACGTTTCTTGTTTTCAGACATCACACTTTTTCACTTATGGATTTGCAACTCCACATTTTGTCTTACATTGGCCCGAACTTTTCAGTGATCCACACAGCAGTACTTCAGAACTGCTGTTTGTGATGTACTCTGACAGGCAAGCACCCCATCTCCTCCTTATGGGTCCTCCATGTTTTACCACCATGTTTTTTGGAGGAAATAAATCTCAGAGATTTTTTTACCAGTCCTCTGTTAGACGTGCGCCCTCCCCATTCTTAAATTCTGAATCTGCCCTCACTTTATTTTATAATAATTTCAGTTGTTATCAATAATAGTCTGATTACATGGAAGATAGTGCAGAATAGTGATGCAGCTAAAATGACTGATTGAATTAATCATTTTCTGATTGAGGGAAAGGATTTTCTGAATAGCCTTGTGGTAATTGCATCATGATTCAATTTAGCATTATTGGGTAATTTGCCAATTAAAAACATTAAAAAGAAATGTAATGGGTAAAAAAGCACACTCATCCATTTGCATCTTTCATCATTTTTATTACTTAAAACTGAAATTGCTTTTAAAAACTAATTTGAGCATGATACTGTAAAGCGTAGTAATCATCCTGGAATTTTTTGTATATGGCCTGGAAAAGGCCTGGAAAGTCCTTGAATTTTTCCCCAAAAGAGTACGAACCCTGTTTCTAGTTACCTGACAATAAGGATACTTATTTTATAACCACCCAGTATTGTATAATACAATAGAAAATCATAGATACTTAGGGTTTTTCGTAAATAGTGAAACAGGATATCATCTTTACTTTGTAACTGAGCATGACTGTAGCCTTAATTCATCAGCTGTCTCCTTAAAAAGGTTTTTAAAAAATGATATCTAAATTATGTGTAGTTTCTGATACACAGCTTATGTATGTGATGAAGCCATGCATCTACAGTTTTTACAATGGAACATAAGCCCCCCCCTTGCCATAGGTAACAATGGGAAAGGATAAAAAATAATGAAATCATTTTTTTCTGTACAGTAAACTGATTAAAATGACATGGATTAACTGTTTCGTGTGTGCGAGTGTTTGTGCGCGCACACCTAATTTGTTTAGTGGCTAAGCTTCTTTTTCTCCCCTCCAGGCATTTCTGCAGAAGGTAGAAGAAAGTTTCAGCTGTATCTGCTGCCAAGAGGTTGTGTATCAACCTGTAACTACTGAATGTCTGCATAACACTTGCAAGGTTGGAATTATATTTTGATATCTTTCTTGTGATATTCAATGCTCCTGTACAGCACTATTACATAGTTATCATGTTCTATGTTTTTTTGTTTGTAACAACTGATCTACATTATAGTAGAATTTTGTCAGTAAGAGTAAATCGAATATTTAATGCATGCAGTTTTTCTGTCCAGAATAATTTGGTCTGTTGTGAACTGAAAGCTAGTGTTCTCCCTAAAGCCTTTTTACTGGGCATCCCACCCAGCTAAATTTCCTGTAATGAACATTTTCACTATGTACATAATAGTAAGGGGTGATTCCATGCCAAATCAACCAGTCACAACCTGACCATTTCAGATTTCAATGAAACCTTCAGGGATCATCCTCCCTAGTGATATAAATGAGAATATAATTTTAAATTTTTTTTATCTCATTGGGTTTTCATGTAATTAATATTTAAAATTTTGAAAAATCTTCGTTTTTTGGCTTGCATAAACTTTTTCAATCTTGAATTTCTCAAGTTCTGTAAGGCCTAGAGAGTTGTTTGACCCCTAATTTTAAAGATAATTTCATAAGTTTTAATTTGATATGCAACTTGACTATGCTTGGTGAAAAAAATAAAAAAAAAATGTAAAAAATAAATAAATTCAGATAGTGTTTTTTAAAATTTTTGAAAAATATATGTTTTTTGTAATATTATAAGCTTTAAATCTTGAAACTTTTTGAGTGGGATCTCAATGGGATCAGGAGTTATGGTACCAATGGTATTGTTTTAAATACCAGTTAGGACTACATTGATACCTTTAACTTTTGTAAGGTTAAAAATAAAAAATAAAATACATTGACTATAAGGTAACCAATTTACATTAGAGTCTATTACAGATAATGATTTACTAAACCTACAGACAAATTAGGGATAGCATGTGAGTAAATAGTCTGCTAATCACAGGTGTTCTGGCACAAGCCTGTACAGACTTGTCTGATTCATGTTCTTGCAGGAGTGTGACTCATGCCCACTCTAGCTCAACTTTTGTTTAGTTTCTTCTAAGATCTCAGTGAGTGAACAGTTAGTTGTTGGCAGTGTTTCTTCAAGTATTTCACATAAAAATATGATTTTTATAAGTTAAGTTTTTTCAGTGGAAGTGAAATAAGTGTTACATGTTTGTTAAGTAATAAGTTTAACCATTTTTGACATCTTTGTTTGGAACAACTAGGCCTCTGTCCAGTTCAAAAGTACAGTCTGTTCTATTTAGTCTTAAAGGCCTATTATTATATAAGATTTTTTTTATTGTTTCAGACAATTTCACTTGTACTATTATTTATAATTTTACCTCTACTCTATTATTAGGACTCTGTGAAAAAAGGGGGAAACCCAGTACATCAAAGCATTTTTTGGTATATTGTTGTAACCCATTTAAGAAACCTGGTCATAATTATTATAAGAAACAATTGAGATCTGTAAATGAAAATATTTTGAAACTAATGCCAATTTACACAAAGGTGACAAGAAATGTGATCGGTGTCGTAAAGCTTTACTAAAGCTTCCAGAGATTTTAACTGAGCAAGAAGGCTTGCATTCAGACAGCTCAGAATCACAAGACCATTTGAATGTTCCTGAAGTACCAGTTCAAAATACATTGTCAACTCCAGAGAAAAAAGAGGCAATTGAAGCTTTGAACAAAAGTCTGACTGCTATCGAAGAAAATGTTTGATTGAAAAAAAAAAAAATACCCAGAAGCAAAGATTAAAAAAGTGACTGAAGCTTTTCGAACGAAAGTACTTCATTTAAATCCAGGTACCACTGAATCTGACGCTGCAAAAAATTATGACAATGAAGTTATTAATCAATTGAAAGAAAAGTTCAATGCTACTACAGACAAAAGTGTTAGAATGCTGGTTCTAACTACACTCCCAAAAGTTGGACTCTAAAAAAAAAATTGAAACTGAATTTGGAGTGTCTAATTTTACTGCTAGAAAGGCAAAAACAGTGTTAAATGAAAAAGGTGTAATGTCATCCCCTGACCCCAAGCCTGGAAGAACATTGGACCCTGCAACGGTAGCCCTAGTCAAAGAATTCTATCAAAATGATGAGGTTAGTCGTCAAATGCCTGAAGACTTTGTTTCAGTCAAAAAAGATGGCAAACGTGTACATGTTCAAAAGTATTTCATTCTAAGTACATATAAAAAATCATATGTACTATTTAAGGAGTGTTACCCTGATCAGAGAATTGGAATTTCTAAATTTTGTGAGCTTCGTCCCAAGCATTGTGTTCTTCCTGGGTCCAGTGGAACACATTCTGTGTGCGTTTGCACAATACATCAGAATGCCAAATTAATGATGGCTCAGTGTAAAATACCTGAATTGACAAATGGTGAACTCCCGATTAAAATATACAAAGATGTAACAAGCAATATAATTTGCAAAACGCCAACATCTAAATGTTACTTCGCAAATTGTGTTAATTGCCCAGGAAGTGATGATTTGAAGGCTCGATTTGAAGAAGCTTTTGAGCTTAATATTAATAGCATTGAAAATGTGAGTTTCAAACAATGGATGCAGATTGATAACAAGTGTGTCCTGGAAACTATTATAAAACCGACAGAAGAGTTTTTGGATTATTTGTTTCAGAGTTTGCCAAAACTTTTAAGACACTCTATCATTGTTACTCAACAGTCTTCCTATTTGCGACACTTGAAAGAAAATCTACCTCAAAACCAATGCATTGTACTTTGTGATTTTGCTGAAAATTATGCATTTGTGCTTCAAGATTCTGCACAAGGCTTTCATTGGAACAATGCTCAAGCAACAATACATCTGTTTGCTATATACTATGTTGATGAGGAAACCAAGAAGTTGGTGCACCTCAGCTTAGTTATTCTTTCTGATTGTATGGTGCATGATACAGTTGCTGTTCATTTATTTCAATGCCTCACGATTGACTTTCTTAAACAGAATCTGCCCCATAAACCCGAAAAGCTGAATTACTTTTCAGATGAAGCATCATCACAGTACAAAAACAAATCAAACTTTCTCAATCTCTGCCATCATGAGAAAGATTTTGGCATCAAGGCGGAATGGAACTTCTTTGCATCGTCACATGGAAAACATGCATGTGATGGTGTCGGAGGAACTGTTAAACAATTAACGGCATTGGCCAGTCTACGAATGGTCTACAATGATCAAATTATGACCCCTCGCCAACTTTATGATTGGGCTAAAGACAATATTGTCAACATCAGTTTTTTGTATTCCACTACAGACGAATACGAGGCAGAGGAAAATACCTTGCAGAGTAGGTTTGAAGCAGCAACAACAATAAAGGGTGCTCAACAATTTCACAGTTACAGCCATGTGAATGAGACTAGAGTTTTAGTGAAAAGCTACTCATTTTCAGAGGAATCAATTGTAGAAATAGTTTCAGGTGATGACACTGGTGATGATCTAGACATTAATGATATTGTTGGCTTTGTTACATGCCAATACTCAGACAAGTGGTGGTTAGGTTGTGTGTTAGAAATAGAAGGAGATGAAGTAAAAATAAGTTTTTTGGAACCACATGGCCCTTCTCCATCTTTCAAATACCCACAATTTACTGACATACTCTAGTTGTGCATAAAAGGGAGGTTTTAACAAAAGTTGTTCCTACAACAGCTACAGGAAGAGTTTATCGACTTACAGACTCAGAAACCAAAAAGGCAAACAAGAAATTATTTGTTAAATTAAAGAACTAAGAGGTCGCTATTTTGGCGTAACTACAACTCTGAGTGCTAACTAAAAAAAACTTTTATTAATTTTACCAGGTAAAACTTTTAGCCTGTTGGGACTATCCTTCCCTTGTTTTATGTTTGACTATGTATTAGTATGATGTATTATGTAGATTTTAAAACTCGGTGTCTGTCATTATGTAAACACACTAAAACGAGAATTATAATCCATTATTACTTGTACAGTAACTTTAATTTTTTTGCCATAGCTCCCGATCCCATTGAGATTCCACTCTAAAAGTTTCAAAATTTAAAGCTTATAATATTACAAAAAACATATTTTTTTCAAAATTTTAAATAAACGCTATCTTAAAAAAAAAAAAAAAAAAAAAAAAAAAAGAGAGAGAATTTTATTTTCACCAAGCATAGTCAAGTTGCATATCAAATTAAAACTTGTGAAATTCTCTTTAAAATGAGGGGTCAAACAACTATCTAGGCCTTATAGAACTTGAGAAATTCAAGATTAAAAAAGTTTATGCAAGCCAAAAAAATGACTATTTTTAAAAATATATTCTCATTTATATCATTAGGGAGAATGTTCCCTGAAGGTTGAATATTGAAATTTTTTGGTTGATTTGGCAGGGAAATGACCCTAAGAGTGGAACATTTTTTCTCATATACACCATAAATATAGATGAAAACTAGCTGAGCGTTGATTTAGAATGGAATGACCCTAAGAGTGGAAAATTTATTCCCATATACACCATAAATATTGATGAAAACTAGCTGAGATCTGTGTCAAATGATTTAATGGTAAGTACTCATTTTTTTATCATTTATATACAATTTTCTAGTGTTGTTTATCATGTTATGTTACATTAATGCCTACCACACCATTAAAGATGTTTAATAAGTATAATAATGTTAAGCAAAACAACATATTTTTTTTTCTTGATTGGGGAAGGGGTCATTAAACGTACCATCCAGTTAAAATTTCTTGCCACCCAGCTGTAAAAAAAAATATAGGGAGAACACTATGAAAGCATTATGCCATATTGCTCTTTGCTGGAAAGACTACAGATCCAGTTCC
Organism: Macrothele yani; assembly: GCA_039090855.1. Taxonomy (NCBI): domain Eukaryota; kingdom Metazoa; phylum Arthropoda; class Arachnida; order Araneae; family Macrothelidae; genus Macrothele; species Macrothele yani. The sequence goes on from CM077023.1 coordinate 101,914,910, forward strand.
CTTAAAGTCAACATAAAGTACAACTTTAAATTAAACTTACCTCAGCTTATGACTTCACATGACCACATATACAAAACAACGTATTAACACAGACATTCGTCTGTGGTACCTTCCCGAGTTAAGCACAAAAGACAGATACTACGAAGAAATATGCAAATAATCTTAAACTATCACTATTTAGTACCTAACAGTACTAAAAACAACCATTCACACCCTAACTTCAGCAAAATATAACCTTAAGAAGTTAAAAGTAAAAAAAAATTCCCTTATTTTCCGCCCCTTTTATTATACTTTTAATAAATATTCAAAGTTAACTTGAGCCCTCCCTTTCCATTATAAACTTCCAATTAATAAAAAAAAACATACCAACTAATTTAAAACTGTGAATTTAAAAACAGAAATCAAACACACCTTCCATACTTCATTCACGGTCCCCGACTCCTGCTGGTATAACCTCATATTGGTTGAGACTTATGCTTGCTTTCCAAATCATTTTTAAAACCATCAAAATACCCTCAACTCACAAAGTCTCAGCCATGTTGCCTGCTGGCTTCCAAGACTACAAAGAGCAGCTTACTCCCTTTTTAGCGTAGGGACACTTTTTTTTTACTGACCAATTGCTTGTTAACAACACATTTTCAAACATACTATGTATTACAAACACGTGCTACCCTCTTGTGAGTAAAAATACAACCCATGAAGTTTTATAACATCTTAAGGTAACATTATGAAAGACTAATATTTTAAAGTCTCTATTTTTTACACAATATTATATAAGAGCTGTCTTTTTTTTTTTTTTTTCTTTTTTCTGCCAACTTTTTATGTGTTGAGCTTATGTTTTTACCTGTTTTTGGTACTACCTGTTTAGGAAACTCATGGAACTTAAAGAAATTGGGATTTCATAAACACCTGCACAGTATAAAATTCTTTGATGATGGTGTTAATTAATAAATATTTTTGTGTGGCAACAGTTTGACCAAAAAATGCTTGAATAGCAGTGATTTCTAGAACCCGTTGTATTCTTATCTCAATGGGCTTTACAGCTAGTTTATTTATAATCATGGTTTGTATGCATTCTGGAAATGTCCTAAAATTATGTTACATGTCCTGGAATTTTATCCAATCCTGCCATTTTGTCCCTTTGTGTTGTTTTGTAGTTGATAATTTTTCTACTGATATAACTTATGCCTGACAAATTTCCCTCCCCGCCCCCAGCAAAATGCAGGGAGCTGTTGGTTTTCTTGTCTGTTAGCAATACTGAAGCTGCATTCTTAGTGCGTCTTCTGTAACAGAAGATCATGCTTATATTATCACTTCATCTGTCTGGCTGGGGACACCATATCTCTGCAGCTATTGGTTCAATTTGTAAAATACTTTTTGCATTGGGAAGCTTGAAATGTGAGAATAATGATTTTTGCATATATTTTTTTTTCGATGCACAACTTCGCCGCTAGAGGGCACAAATGCAGGTGATGTCGAATTCAAAATATGTACATTTTATTTCATATACAGTAGAACCTCCATAATCCGAACGTGTCAAATATTTACATTGGCGTATGAACTTACTTACAACATACAGAGACAGACATTACATTGCAGCAAGTAAGAAGAATCACTGCTGCTGCGCTATGCATTACAGAGTGAAAACAAGTGGAATTACCGGTTACGCTGCTGGTTTAACAATGAAAGGGGGAGGAAGCTCGCCGTCTGACTCACAAGCCCCGGGCACCTTGCGCTATTTCTCTCTGCTGTGCTCAGTCGGGCTATGTCTGCCATGGTGAGCGTTGCTCCGGTGCCTGTTCTAACTGTGTTTCTGTACAGCATTCTGCTTCTGTGTGTTTTTGTGGGTTTTTGGTGTTTTTACACTGTACTCTAACAGTGTGGGAGTAAACTATGGCGGCATCAACATCTCTTGAAAGGAAACATACAACTTCAAATATGCAGACTAAAATAGAGATTTTAAATCGACTTGAGAAGGGGAAAGGGGAGCTTTAGCCAGAATATATGGCATAGGAAAAGCCACAGTAAGTGACTTGAAAAACAAAAGGGAAAATATATCGCAGTATGCTTTTAAACTTTTAAACTGGATTTTGATGAAGGGCCAAAATTGAGGAAAACTTAAAAACAGCTAAAAATACAGCTCCCTTGAAGACGCTGTATATTTGTGGTTCACACAAAGACGAAGCTTGGGAGAACCAATATTGGGCCCACGGATTTGTGAAAAAGCTGTAGACTTAAACAAAAAAATTAAATGCCCCCCCTCCAACTTCAAAGCTAGCACTGGTTGGCTGCAAAAGTTCAAAATGCATCATGACATCAGAAAACTTCAAATTGAAGGCAAGAGTTTATCAAGCGATGTTATTGCTTCAGAGGAATTCAAAGTAAAGTTTGCTGAATATGTTAATACTCGGGTATTCTAGAGACGATGTGTACAATGCTGATGAGACTGCTATAAACTGGTGTTCGCTTTCCAGAAAGTCTTGCATCTCGCCGCAAAAAGAAAGTCCTTGGCTATAAAGACAGAGTTACAGCTATGTTTTGTTGCAGTGGTAAACATATGTATGTATGTATGTATGTATGTATGTATGTATGTATGTATGTGTTTACCACTAAAATTAAGGACAAAGAAGAGGAATTAGCATAACAGCGGAATGAGCAGGCAGAACGGACCAAAAGACCACTCAGAAGATAGACTAGGGTCCGGTACGGTAGGGCATGTGCATATATGCAGCATGACGTAGGGGGCAGTGTCGGAAGGGTATAAAGCACACGGGCGGTGTACGCTCAGCAATTCGGTGAAAGCTATTGCACGGTGTACATCGGTTTGAACGACGTCGAGTTGCTGCCACCGAGTGATATGGCCAACAGGCAATCCAGTAGACGACATCTGGAGGACTTTACCAGAGGTCGCGTCATTGGGAAGTTAGAAGAAGGTCGAAGTGTGACTAGTGTGGCCGAGGAGTCCGGGATCGATCACAGCATCGTTTCACGAGCTTGGAGAGCATTTCAAACGACAGGAACAGCTGTCCGAGAGTTTAGCAGTGGTCGTCCACGAGCAACCACGGCGGCGGACGACCGATATATTGTCCTACAGGCGAGAAGAGACAGCGAGAGAAATCGCAAGGCACATGCAACAGACAACTGGACGTCCGTTATCGCGTTTTATCATGGCCAGGAGGCTACACAAAGGTTGTCTATTTGCACGACGACCAGTACGGTGTGTGCCATTAATGCCTGCTCATCGGAGACGGCGGTTTCTGTGGTGCCAGGAACACAAGAACTGGACACATCAGCAATGGGGTCGAGTTCTTTTTACGGATGAGAGCCGATTTAGAGTGACAAGTGATTCTGGACGTATACACATCTGGAGAGAGCAGGGAGCACGCAATCACACCTTCAACATCATCGAAAGGGACCGGTTTGGAGGTTGCGGAGTTCTCGTTTGGGGCAGTATCATGCTTGGTAGCCGTACTGACCTCTACATCTTCCAAGGAGATTCAGTCACTGGTGTCAGCTATTGTACCAAGGTTCTCCTGCCTCACGCGTGTCTGTTTAGAGGTGCTGTGGGTCCTGAGTTCCTCTTCATGGACGAAAACGATACACCTCATCGTGCAGTGGCTGTCGCAGAGCTGTTGGAGAGTGAAGATATTCAACGCATGAATTGGCCCGCAAGGTCCCGGACCTAAATCCAATCGAACACGTGTGGGACCTTCTCGGGAGATGCTTGGCAGCACGTCACCAGCCACCAGCAATGATTCTGCAGCTGCGATTGGCGCTACAAAAGGAATGGGCAGCGATAGCATGTCCGACGCGTAACTGGAAGACCCTGGGTTCGATTCCCGGTGGCTGCCGATGATAATTTTTCTGTGACTCACTTATAAACGTGGAAAGAGCGATGACTTCTATTTGATGTTTCTAATCCATGTCAACTGTGTATTTATTATTCATTCGCCTTCTAGTTATTTGTTGAGTTGCTGCTGTTCATCTTTGGTGAATCACAGCATTGTGCGGGGCTCCAAAGAAGCAACCTGCCAGGTGTTTGGCAGTTTGTCGTATGTGAGTCAGGAGAATTTCGAGTCCGCTGTGCTGCAGTGGATGCGTGTCCGGCGCGTAACTGAAAGACCCTGGGTTTGGTTCCCGGTGGCGGCCGATAAAAATTTTCCGTGACTCACATAATATATAAACGTGGAAACTGAATAGGGAGCGAATAAGATTGTTGCTACAATAAGAAGACCCTCTTTGAATAATGCACAACTTTCCCCTAAGGAGCATTAAGGTCAAAACCTTATTCCTGCTATCTCTGCTTCCGTGAGACGTGTTCGAAAAGTTATTTTTCTTTAGTGTAGCTTTTGCCATAAAAAAATACTTTTAGTCTATTTTCAACTCTTCCATTACGCAAAATTCTTCTTCTAGAAGGCATAGTTATATCATGTTCCCTTTTATATCACTTTTTCTTAATCTTTGATTTGAAAATCTCTTGTCTCTGATACCTTCCTTCTGGTACAAGAAACTTTTTGTGTGCCATTTGTTAATTTTCTTAATGTATGTCTTAGCCACTGGTAGAAGTAAGTATCTGATGCTTTTATAAGTAGCTGATTTTTTCTTTTCTTTGTGGCTTATTTTGGCCTTTACTGAAATTTGCTAGTGAATGCTTCTTGTAAAAATTTGCCATGAAATTGTATTGTTTTCTAATATCAGAAACTTAAATCTAATTGTTTCTTAGTATTTTCTGAGCTAATTAATAACTTTTTATCTTTTATAATTAGTTTATGAATCATGCCCAGTTCACTAATAAATGCAGTTGCACACAGCTCTTGGATTTAAGGTTTTCCCGTTATTCTCTTGTATTTCATGTTGGCAATTTTTGTGCATACTTTGTTTGCTGGTGAGTACAGATTTAAAACATAGCTACAGCATCAATATTATGTTGAAATTTCTTCCCTAAATAAAATGTAACACACATACTTTCTCTCATGATTATGTGTTTAAGAAATGACAATCCCTTTGGTCCTTTGAAAAAGTTCCAAATATTTCATCTTTCCTTACCCTTAAATTTCTGATGTAAGCATTATTTCAAAATAATTAAATATAAATAGTACATATTTTTATGTATTGATTGTGTGGTATATGAAAGCATTTCAAGAGTAATGCCACATACCTACGTACTTTATGTTGTTTTTTATTCTGTGATTTGCTTTAATAATTGAACTAAAGTCAAAGTAGAAAAATGATTTTTTACTCAAAATCAGTGTAGTGTACTGTATATAAAAGTTTAGTAGATATTAAACTGGTCATATTTTCAGTGACAGCTTTGGTATTTCAGTATTTATCTGTGATTTTAAGTTTCTGATTAGCTGCAGCGGACATCATTTTTAACATTCGACATTCTATATTAAGTTTGCCCAAGCATGTAGGAAGTTGTTTCTTGTAGGTTACAAGTTGAACAGACCTAGGGTTTCACGGAGCATTTGGATTGTATGTACTGGAAAAAAATCCCAAAGTCCTGAAAAAGTCTTGGAATTTTGCGATTAAAAAAACGTGTGAACCATGTTATACAGTCTATCTTTCCTGGGTATCATCTGACACTCGTTCATCCATCTTGTAGATAGCTTTCATCCAGGGTTGGTCATTTTGCCGGCAAAAAGGTATTTTCGCCGGGACAGTGGCAAAAACTGGTAAAAACCCGGCAAAACTGGAAAATACGTTAGACTAAACACAATAATGCACTTTACATAGCAATGATTTATAGTCATATCAACAATGAAATATTTTTTTTATATATCACTCATTATCATTTATTAATTTTGTTAATTAAAAACAAAATTTAAAATACAATGTAAGACAATTTCAATGTTGAAAAAAATTAAAGTGTTCCTAGAATCTGTTTCATCAGTGGATGAAACTGATTCTTAGAAATTAAGATTGCTTAGAAATTAATAAGAAACCATATAAGTAGTTGATTAAAATACATTATTTTGGGAATTAATTTATAATTTATGCTGGGGTTTCCAATTCATTAAAATATATTTTAAAAATGTAAATTTTTGTCAGTCATCAATTTTTTAAGAGATACAAGGGTTTATATGAATTAGCCTATGAACTGACTTCTACATTGATTAATTTAATGTCATAAGTTTTTTTAAATCTTAGTTTAGTATACTTGAGTTTTGATATGCTTTTATACTATTTTTTTTTTTTTTTTTTTTTTTTTGCAGAAAGAAATATTTTAGCCTAAGTAACATAGTCAGAACTTGATATTCAAGATTTTGTATGGAGGGGAGTAGCACTGGGCAATACGTCGAAAAAACTGATGTACTTCTAACATCGATGCATGAATGTTAAGCTCTGAGAACATCGCAACCACGATGTTCTGTGAAGAATTGTACAAACACTGGGAATTGCTGATTCGGCCAGCGGTGTGAGGGTTACGATGCTCCGCGAAGAAAGGTACAAACCCTGGGAATCGCTGATGCAGCCAGCGATGTGAGGGACGCATGTGACAGTTTGTAGCTTCAATCTCACATTGGCCAATCCGGTCTGCGCATAGCCACATACGGCGGTGAAATATCGGATGATCTCGTGATGTTTCGTTCAAGCTATGTTGAACAGATCGCCAAAATGGCAGAACATCTGATGATATCGTGATTTCTCACTCAAACAAAGTGAGAATTAGTCCAAATTACCAATCACTTCAGCACTGTATGGCATACAAGGGAAGGCAACATTGGGGATTGCACGATTTGTGCTTTACGAAGTGCGCGTGAATCACTGATGTCACATGTTAAAGATTTACTGCCAGTTTCGCGCGCATCATTGCAGAAAGCGAATGGTATTATTGCTAAAATATTGTGACAGTATTATTAATTATTTTGGCAACATTACTCTAAATTATTGTAAAAGTTACCACCACAAATGTAAGTACCAATTCTGCATTTTATTATAAAAAAAATGCTTGTAATAATTAAAAATTAATCATCATAAGCAACCTGAAATGCAACTTCTGCAATTTTATTTTACCATGAGCTTCTCAACTTAATAAATTGAAAAGAAAAGAAAAACAAACATTTTAAAGCAAATAATGTACAAAGGAGGCAGGAGAAAAGACCCTATTTGGGAATCTTTTGATGAAGTATCTATCAATGGAAAAACTGCAGCAAAGTGCAAAAGATGTTGACATGTACAGAGTAATAAAGTAGCCAGGATGAAAGTACATGTTTCTAAGAACTGTGTGAAAAAGGCTTCAAGTGAATGTGTGAAAGTACTTCCTTTATCCACGCCAACAGATGTGACCAAGAACAAGGGTTACCTTAGTAATTCAAAGACGGTGTGGGGAAGAAGTTGATGAGCCACCTCCAAAGATACTGTGTTTAGGAGGCAGTATCAACAAGTTTGTCTCAAAATCATCAGTTTGTGACAAAGTAAAAATTAATTTGATGGTTGCTAAACTATTCTGTGCCTACAATATTCCATTTGCTGTTGTGGAAAATGAAGCATTTAAAAACTTAATTCACATCTTGAGGCCAGGCTATAAATTACCTTCACGTAAAGAACTGGCAGATGACCTTTTAGATGCTGTTTATAATGAAATGGAACAATCACTTAAAGAAAATTTGAAAAGATAAGAAGGAACTCTTGTGATTGGTGGATGGGGTAACATTCATAATGAACCAATAACAGCTTCATGTAATAAAGTTTGTGAAACATCATATATTGTAGATGTAGACAGCAAGAAAAAACTATGGTTGCAAACTAAAAAGACAGCACAATTCTTGATTGAGAAATGCAATAAGGTCATTTCCACTGTTAAAACCAAGTATGACTGTGAAATTAAAAGCATTGTTACCGATAATGCTAACAACATGGAAAAAATGAGATCTGAACTTGAAAAAACAAGATGAAAATTCTACATTGATATCATACGAATGCGGAGCTCACTGGTTGAACCTTCTAGGTGAAGATATAACACCTAGTAGTGTGCTAAAGCATGTAGTGGAGGTGCATAAGTATTTCTGAAATCATCATGCTCCAGGATCATGGCTCTGAGAATGTAGTCGTCATGTTTCTCCTCAGTTACCGAGAAAAACTTGGTGGATCAGCCAATCGACTTGTCTAGAAACTTTTGTGCAAAACCACAGCTCATACATAAAAATAGCAAATGAACATTTTGAAGAGATGGATCAAAACATTGTAACTTGTATACGTGGTTTTAATCTTTATCAGGAAGTCAAGGATCTTATTAAACAATTGAAACCTGTATCAAGTGCCTTAGATATTCTTCAGTGTGATTCAACAACATTAGCAGATGCTTGCCATACATGATGCAATCTATTGAAAAATGATAATTTGAAGCCACATTTTTCTTCAGTAAAAAAACGGTTTGCACAACTAATTTTGCCATGTCATTTCGTTTCATTTTGCTACACCCTAAATATAGAGGTTAACACCTAAATTTTGCACAAAAGGAAGATGCAAAAGCATTGTTGGGAAAAATTAATCCTGACTATGTATCATGCACCATTAACTTTGAGCTTAAGGAAAAGCCTTTTCCTAGCACATATTTTACGGAACATGTGACAAAAACAATCAATGCTCATAAGTGGTGGAAAAGCATGGCAAGATCATGCAAAATTTCTGAAGTCTTTTGTATGTTAATTGCTCACCTTCAAACATGCCCATCAAGTAGTGCTGCAGTAGAAAGCACTCCAAAATCTGGAATAGGCTTTCAACAGAAAATGTTTCAAAACTTGTTTTTTGTTATGTAATGCTGAAACAACTAAAATTTGGCTTTGATGTAAAAGATATTGCTGAATTAGATGATTAAACTGATTATTGAAGTATGAAATGTGCCTTTATATCCTTAAAATGAAATTTGAAAAAAAGTAGAATCTGTTCCATTTATTTCAATTTTTTATATTTTTTTATTTATATTTCTTATTTGTGCATGGGCTGTAAGATTTGTTAGGTCATCTTCATCAAATTGGGTGTAAATTTTTTGGGTTTTGAAATATTGTTAATTAATTTCTCAGTATAAACATGAGCAGTTTGTTAATAGCTTTTGATTTTGATTATTGTTTTGAATGAGAGAATGATTTTCATCCCTATGAATCGGGTAAACAAAATTATACCTTTATAAACACATAATTTGTATTTTGTACTCATATTTCTTAAATCAGTTTCAAAGTGATAAAAATGTATCTTATGTCAAAAAATAATACTGAACCCTTAAATCAAGGTTTAAAATTTCAAAATTATTTTGTTTTCCTTTAAAATCATTTGTAGGAAACAAAAAAATAACTTGCCTACATGCTCCATAACTAAGCACAGTAAATCCCTATTTTTGCCACTTTGGCAAATTTGGCAAAAATCTATTTTGGACGGGACATTTTTTTCCGGTTTTTACCGCGTTTTTTCCACCTGTGGCAAAAACTTGCCAACCCTGCTTTCATCAAATGCAGCTTCTAATCATCATATGTAGAATATTACTGATGATGCTCGTGATGACAATTAGGAATGAGAGTTAGACAGTAAAGTGAGACAAGTTCTCTATCTTAACTTTCAGCATTCTGTTGTGAAGTGTGTAAAGGGGTCATGTGGAACACATCTTTCTTAATCTGAGCAGAAATGGTTATTTAGTTGAAGCTACATTGCATGTGCTGGTCATGCTTTTTTTTCAATGCTTCTGAAAGGCCATCCTTTTTTTAAATGCTTCTGAAAGGCCATCCTTTTTTTCAATGCTTCTGAAAGGTCATCCTTAGTCTGTTTTTTAGATACATATGTTTTCAGCATTATTGCTGATTGACCTTCTACTTTCTTGTGGACCAAATATCTGTCTTCTCTCAAAGTTTGAGTTGTACATGCACATCAGTTTTGCCTTCTTTTTAGCATTTGGCTGTAAATTAATCTTTAAATTAAAAAAAAAATCAAATTTATGTGAAACAACGGTAAGTTCAACTCAAAGATCTGTTTTCTGATAGTTGTTCTCTTAATACTGATTAAAATTTCTTGAAAACTACTAATTTGTTCCTGTAATTCTTCCCATATCACTGAGTTTGTTCAAAATTGGACCACTCTTCAATGCTGTTTGAATTTCCACAGATTCACATAAGGTGTTCCTAAAGTTTTGAAGTTTGAACAGAAATCCTCATGCTGAAAAGCCTGGGGACCACTGTACTGATTAATATTGATAGCTTGTCCCAGCATACCTGTACAAAGTATTTTTAATCTGTTATCTTTCTTATTACAGAGCTGCCTTATCAGGTCCTTTAAAGCAGAGGTGTACTGCTGCCCAATGTGTCGCCATGAGCTGGGTAAAACCTATAAAGCGACTGTCAACACAACATTACAAGAGGTTCTTCTCAATCTTTTCCCAGGTTATAATGCTGGTCGCTAATTTTTTTTCAAGTGTTGTACCTGTTTTCATATCATTGTATATTTCATATGAGTCCTTGTATTTTGTGTAAAAAAAGTTTCATCCTGGTGTTGTTATAATAAAGAACCAATAAATATTTGAATTACAAGATTGTGTTTCTTTAGTGAGAAAATATTTACACAAATTTAAATGAAAGAATATGTAAGAAAACTGCCACAGTTAACTACTGTGCAAATTAACTATACATCTTATCCCTAGATCTCTGCATAAATGTACCCTGTTTTTCAGAATATAAGATTTATCCTTATTTTTTGAGCTGACGTATGAATCATCGAATCCTTCGAATTTACGAAATTAGCAAAGTGTGATACTGCTGATGAAAACAACATAGAGAAATACCCTACAATCCATCAGCAAATTGTGTACTTGTGCTGCAGAATTGTCCACGATATCTCACCTTCATACAGCCAACGGCCTTAGTTATTGTTTCAGATGGCCATTCTCACTTGCATGGCTGATGTGTTGAAGTAAGCCGCCCTTGGTTGAAGTCTATCGCCATTCTGTGGCATACAAACATTTCTTTGGAACAGTATATATATATATATTTCTGAAATAGAAAACTATGTTCAAAATTTAAAAAATGTCAAAGAAGCAAACAGACTAACCTATGTAAATTGTTGGCAAACAGCGTGGAAGCAAGACTGTCGAATATGGCATCATCTCCCATCATAAATTGCAAATAAAAGTATGTTCCACCAGTTCAGTGTATGTTTCACAAATGGATTAGAGACTGTTTGTCCTGTAGTAATTAGAGGCTGACAAACAGCCTCTAATTAAGTGAGTTCTACAAAACATAATATTGAATTATGAATCAAAGAACATAAATACAATATTAAAACAGGCATGTATTGTACATCCCTAGCCAAATCTGTTATACAAGATGATCTTGATCCCGACTGGAGTAATGCAAGAATAATTAACACTCCTAGTAAACTTGGTTGACCTTTTAATTGCAGAAAGTGTATATGTAGAGGCTTCCGGAGAGCAATGTTGTAATGAACATGCCCCCTATGAGTTACATAACGTTTGGAAATCACTTATTAAAACAGTAAATTGTAATATAAATAAACTTAAAATTGAATGTTTACCCACCCTACACCATTTCTTATTTGTATAATATATTTCCATGATTTCTTCACAGACCATTGGGCCAACAGTATGCGCAACAATGTGGCGCATGCAGATTACTATTGGCTATTAACTTACCATGCTTCCCACAATGCAATGATCTATATTATATATATATATTAAATGTGTCTTTATTACATTTGAGGATGAGGCAGCAGCTGCCTCGAAAGTGCTCATGGTTTTTAATTGTATATATTTCTCATTTTTTATCGTTAAATTGTGCTGAAGACGGAAAACTTTCATCGTTTCAGTGATTTATGTCGCACGAGTTCAATATTTGTTGATCTGTGTACACCAAAGAGTATGCAGCACCAATAATGTAGCCTACAGTAATGCAATTGCACCCCCGTTTGCTGGTGCATGTCTTAAGCGTATGTTGTGATGATTTGTCCTGAGATGCAGTTCTTTCCCTTCTTTTTCTATCACTTTTGCTTTTTAAAAGAAATATGATCTACCTTTTATGTTTGTTTCAGATCGCAATGTACAACATATGAGGTATGCGCTTCAACTGTATTTTACACCAAACTTACGAAGGCACACAGTTACAAATACACGTCTATCATGATAGCAAGTACTGCTCATAAAAAACATGCATAGTTAACAATGGATAAACATAAAAGTATGTACATATAAGCATTCATGATGCAATAACATTGTAGAAAAAGTGCAGAAGAATGTCGATAACTGTACCTTAGATAAAGCAATAACATTTTAAACTCATTTAGCAGTCTTTATTTATAGCAGCGTACATTCATGGTGATAATAATAAATGATATCAGTATGTAAGAGGCAGGGGGATTTTGAGACCAATTTTTTTGAAAAACAAGTGCATTGTATATTCTAAGAAATATGGTAGTTAACACAAAAAAAAATGCCTAAAAGTTTGCTATTCTTGTGAATAACTACTATACATATCGACAGCAGTCATATAATACCAGAAACATTTTTCTTCAAGATTGTTTTTGTATTGAGAAACTCTAAAACCAAGCTTACGAAGGTTTGTGTATATAAAGGAAGTAAACATATTGCAGATTTGCCAACTGTAACGATTTTATCATATTTAGTACGATAAATCATGTTGCAGTACGATTATATGATTTTGCTGCCGAAAATACGACTTTAAAAAAAAAAAAAAAGCCATGTTTTCTCCCCTTTCAACCAGAAGTAGGGAAAATTTTTACGTATAAGCTGTTTTTTTCCCCCTTCAAAAGATTTTTTCTGGAGATGTTTCCAATTTCTCTTAACAAATTCCCCTGCCTCTAGTTTCCCAACGGAAATAATTACTTTATTTCTGTTGGGGAAACTAGAGTCAAGTCAAGTGTAATCGGCAACCAATGGACAAATCCCAACTCATTTTGTATAATGTTCAAGACTGATTCGTATTTTCGACTCTTTATCATATTTAAAGCTGCTGATGCCGCCCCGGTGGCACAGTGGTTTAAGCGATGGCTTCTGATCATTCATCCGAAAGGGGTCTGGATTCGAATCCCGGTGAGGCATGGATGTTGCATACTTGCCAACTTTTACGGAGTTCTGCTTAATTTTACTGATTTATGGATAGAAGTCTTTTTTTTTTTACGGATTTTTTAATACAGTAGAGCCCGCTTATAGCGAGCCCGTATTTAGCGAGATTCCAGATTTAACGAACTAAACACAACTTTTGTTTGGTACAATGCTAATTCAAGGCAAATGTAATCGTTTTTAGCGAACAAAGTTTAATGAAAACTCCAGATTAACGAGAGAGAAGAACAAAAAATAACAGAATTTAAGAAAATCACATTTAACGTGAGGAAGAGAAAATCTGACGCTCAGGGAAAGGCGCTGTGTAATATCTTTTCTTTTTACTAGTAAAAGCTCAGTAATGGAAAAAGAATGTGGAGGGTATGCACAAACACTTAACACCCCCCCTTACCACCCCCGTGCGTGCAATTGGGAGAATAGTGGGTCCCAAAGTTAAAATTGAAAACCAAATCCTCTTCCCCTCGGATGGGGTAGAAAGAGGATGGGTGTGATGGGGAGGATCCTCTAAGACTACAAGGTGCACCCAGCAGCTTTTGTGCTTAGAGAACCAAGGTGTGTGGGGAAGTGAGGGAATGTGAAAGTTGCGCCTTAGGAAAAACAAAAGTTAACTTCCTGGAATTTTTTTTTCTCACGTGTCACCTTCTCACATCTGGCGTTTCTTGTACTGTATATTCTTACTCTGTGCTGCGTGCGATGTTAGTTACTGTGTAAACAGGAATCACATAGGAAGTTAAAAAAATGTCTAAGAGAAAAGTTTTATCCGTGAGCGATAAAGTCTCCATGATTAGGGAGTTGGAAAATGGCGAACAAAATGTTGTGATATGCAAAAAAATACGGACTGTCATCTTCCACCGTTTCAACCCTTTCTAAAAATAAGGAAACATGTTGCAGGCTTTTGAATGCAATGTTACGTCTAGCAAAAGACTGAAGAAATGCCAGAAAACTGACATAGATGAAGTCTTATTAAAATGGTTCACTGTTCAATGAAACACTGGCTTACCTATAAATGGCCCAATAATGAAAATTAAAGCTGAAAATTTTGCAGTTCAACTTGGTTACGAAAAATTTTCGTGTTCTAATGGGTGGCTTCACTGCTTCAAAAACGCGACACAACATTTGTTATGGAAAAATTAGTGGGGAAGCATCATCAGTGGATACAAAAGAAACTTCATCATGGTTGAAAACAGTGTGGCCGGATCTTCAGAAGAACTACAGTGATGATGACATTTATAATGCGAATAAAGCAGGTATGTTTTATAATCTAACTGCCAATCAAACAATGAAGTTCAAAGGTTGGAAGTGCACATGGGGGAAACTTCAAAAGAATCGCCTGACTGCATTAGTGTGCGCTAATATGTCCGGCAAGGACAAGAGGAAATTGCTAGCGATTGGAAAATCTGCAAAACCAAGATGTTTTAAAAATGTGAAATGTCCCCCACTTTCTTACAGGTCCAATACGAAAGCATGGATGACATCGTACATTTTTACAGCTTATCTTATGGAGTGGGACAAAGAACTCCGGAAAAAAAAAATCGTAAAATTATTCTCGTTATAGATAACTGCCCAGCACATCCTGATGTTCAAAACCTGACTAACATTCAGCTTATCTTCTTGCCTCCAAACCCACAGCCTTGCTACAACCAATGGACCAAGGAGTTATTCGAAGCCTTAAATGTCACTACAGACAGGAATTAATCTTACGGATGTTAGAAAGGATGGAAAAAAAGGTTGAAGTGAAAATTTCCATTCTTGATGCAATTAGAATGCTGGCTGATGCTTGGGGACGAGTATCAGAATCTTGTATTCAGAACTGCTTCAGAAAATCAGGGTTGGATAACACAAGTCGCAGTGATGACGAAATGGACGATATCCCCCTTTCTGAGTGGTAAAAACTGCAGAACATTACACATTTTAATGATGTCCCTGAAATTGATGACTTTGTTACCGCTGATGATGCTGTCGCTACATTGGGCATCGTTTCTGGAGATGACATTGTAGAGGAAATTAAGGTATCAACAATTGCACAGGAAAGTGAAGGAGAAAGTACTCAACCACCGTCATATGCATCAGCCATTGATTGTACGGAAAATCTCCGTTTCTTCGAGGTAACAGATCACTGCGATGGCGAGGTGTTTACTGCACTGAGTGTTATTCGCAAAAAATTAAGGGAACAGAAGTACACCAATAAAACAAAACAAACAACTATAGACTGTTTCTTCAAAAATGTTTCCAATTAGTGGATTTGCTGCTACTGTTCTATTCACTTCAGGTTTTATTGCTACTGTACTTTCGAATTCATGTAAGTTTCCATTTAATTAAAAAAACTTATTTAATTTAATTTGTATATGTAAACATTATGGATAGTACAGTATACAATTGTACACTGTATTTTCCTGCATATAGTCTGCCCCACGTAGGGTCTGAACAAAACCATTTGCGCCTCCGAAAAAGAAAACTTTACCAGATTGCCCATACTTCGTTAAAAAGCGCGGGGTGGGGTGGGGGTGTGGGGTTAATTATTGCATTTGTACCAATGCAGTGACATTTTTTTTCCCACTGATAGAAAACGTTTATTTGTCACTGATGTGTTTAAAGACTTTTTATGGATCCGGATGCAACCTTGACCCCGTTTGTAAATCGCCTAGAGGAACGACGTTAAAGCGTTGGTCATGTTCATTCCACAGATAAAAGTTGCACCACACTCATTCTCGACGTTGGACTACCTGCAAACAGATTGAAAAAAGCTTTAAACAAATAATCGGCCTCTGGAAGTTCTAAAAGAAATGAAATGACTTCTTTAACTGTGCAGATCCCAAACGTTTAAATTCCCTAACTGCCGCACAATTGTTTGTTTTCTCTACAAATGTTGTCATACTTTTTCTTGTGTGTGAATCCAGCAGTATAACTACCTACTTCTTTATTACCCCAACTCAAATAAACAACAGTGACTCGGAAGAGACAGAGCCTTGATCATAAACAAGTAGGGGGTATGAAACGGGGTAGATGAAAGACCTCCGTCAATCAAACACTGCCCAGCCAAAGACCGACAGCTGCTTCAAAGAGGGATTTCCTCCCTCTCTCCCAGACTTTGCTACTGCCGTTCTACATGTATGAAAAAAAATGCAGGCAGTGAAGTTTTAATTTTCTTCTGAGCTCGCCCTGGTACGCTTTCGTCTACAAATGCAAAACTATTGTTTTTAAAATGCTAATTTTTAAGGTGCGATGGGCACGAAAATTGAGATACATACAGTATGTCATCATCATCGTCAACCATTATCAATCCACTGCTGGATGAAGGTCTCCCCAAGTTTCCTCCACAACGGTCTGTCTTGTGCCAGTCTCCTCCACGTCACTCCCGCACACTGTATGTTACTGTATTTAAGTGCAACAATTAAAAAAAATAAATACAGTACTATTGCCAGATTGTCCGCACCCAACAGTTTCGCAGACAAAAAAAAAACACACATAGTCCGCAGACTGTACGCTAGAAAATATACACTATATGTACTATGTACCTTGTCATTATCATTTAGGCTTATTTTTCCACATTGGGTTGGTTTGCACTGAAATGGATTTAGCAAGCATTTTCGCCAGTCCCGAGCTCCTCGTTAAAAGCGGGCTCGACTGTATTTTCGATTGCTGAATTGAAATATTTCAATCCCATGAAACCATCCACTTAGATTTTCTACTGGACCTAACGAGCGCTGTGTTACCTGATAAGGTCATCTTTGATTCGCCGGCTTCGTGCGAAGACATCGAGTATAACAATGGCTCCGCTTTGTGATGTCGTGCGGTAGCTCTCTCTCCACGGGAGTGGTCAAGTGACGTACCAACCAGAGTTCTCCAAAATATTACACGTCTAGCACGCATCAAAATTTTACCAATGGGTAAAAATACGCATCACAAATTTTTCTTGACACGTAAAAGTATGCGTCGGGTATTATTCTCGACGCGTAAAAATACGCTTCGAGAATTTTTCTCGACGTGTAAAAATATGCATCTTGAATTTTTCTCGGCTCGTAAAACTACGCATCGAAGAATTTTACCAATTCGTAAAAATACACATTGAGACTGTTTTTTGTTTTTCAGAGACGGAAGTAAATGAAATCAAGATTTTTTCCGTAATCATAATTTCTTTTTCCTGTGATATTGCCTCTGTCCAGTATTGTTGTTAAATATCATTTTATTCCATAAATATTTGTATTTCAGTTTAAAAATGAAAAATTTCCGAAAATGGAAATTTGACGGCGAAAAAATTTTGCTGTTAGACGTGAGAGTGCGACGGTTTCGAGGAGTTTTTCTTTTTCCGTCATAATTTTGGTTATCCTCGAGATCGATGCATAACTGAACAGAAATTTTGGGGCAATTAGTAGTGGTGCAGGATGTTTTCCACCTGAAACTTTCTAAACTTTCGAAAACGGAAGTTAGACTGAGTGAAGATTTCTCCCGTAATCATAATTTTATTTTTCTCGTGATGTTTCCTTTGCCTAGTATTGTTGTTAAATATCATTTTATTTCATAAATATTTGTATTTCAACTTGAAAATGTCCGAAAACGGAAATCGGACGTAGCAAAGATATCCCCGTAACTGTCATTTTTTTCCCCCAACGATGATCAGAACATGTATCCTGTATTCTTAAATATCCTCCCCCCCCCCCCCCAAAAGTTTTGCTTTTCAGTTTGATAAACGGGGGAAGGGGGTACGAAACGAAAGTGATGAAGCTGAAAAATTTGTAAAAATTTATGCATGTTGTTCAAAAGTATTTATATTTTCAAAGTTACACTATTCATCTATAGTGCAAGCTGTCATGCGTTCATGATGGATAAAATTGTCATCCAAGGACATTAAAAAAAAAAAAAACTATAATAAAGAAATGGGAAGGGAAACAAAGATATCAGCAAATGAAAATTTTAGTTTAGTATTGAAACACCACAGGTTTGCAAGGCTAACATTGAACAAAATTTAATTTTACTTAATATATGCATGAGATTCATTCGCCGAATTCCGCTTTTTCTATCGTCATTTGGGATTCTTGAGACCGATACAAAAATGAGAAAAATTCTTCGAAAACGAAAGTTAAACGGAGTAAACATTTCCCCCGTAATTGTAATTTCTTTTTTCTTACAATGTTGCCTCTGTCCAGTATTGCTGTCAAGTATGATTTTATTGCATAAATGTTTGTGTTTCAGCATGAAACTGTGGGCAACGATTTCCGAAAACGGAAGTAAAGGTGGCGCAGAAATTTCCCTGTAGTCTTCAGGCATGAGATTCTTCCGTGGATTTGAGGAATTCCGCCATTTCCATTATCATTTGGGACATCCTCGAGATCGATGCACAACTGAACAGGAATTTTGGGGGATTGGAGGTGGTGGGGGATCCGTTTTCCATTGGAAGACGGAATTCTGTCTTTCAAAACTTTCTAAAACAGAAGTTAGACGGAGGTGAAGATTTCTCCTGTAATCTTAACTTTTCTCTCACACGATGTACTTTCTGCCCAGTATTGTTACTAAATATCTTTTTATTCCATAAATTTTTGTATCTCAGTTTAAAAATAGGGGAAAAATTTCTGAAAACGGAAGTCAAATGAGGCTCAGATTTCTTCTGTAATTGCAACCCCCCCCCGTGATGTTTTCACTCTCTTTTGTTGTTGTTAAATGTAACTTTCTCCCATAAATGTTTGGATTTAAGCTTGATAAGGGAGGTAACATTTGTATAAATTGATGCATAGTGTTCAAAATTTCATATTTTCAAAGTTATCTAAAATAGTGAAAGTTTTGATATCATGCATTCATGGTCCTCAGTCAGAAAGTGCTTTCAGCATGATAGATAAAATTGTCATCTGAGGGAATTAAAGAAAAGGAAAGTGACAATGAAGAAATGGAAAGGGAATCATATCAACAGAAAATAAAATTAAGCAATGAATGCTGTGCAGCTGCAGAGTCAACAAAAGGCAAAATGTGGCCATGGAACTTGTTGAGAAGAAAACAATACAAGAGGAAACTTGAGCTGGTGTTCTAGCAAGTACAACAACAAAACAAAACAAAACAAAACAAATACTGTATTTAAAGCAGTGTCTTTTAAAACTATATTATTTTGTTTTGAATTCAATAATTTTATATTGTGATACAGTGTGTGCTCCAGTTAATATTTACTTAATAAATTACAGTGAACAATTCCATCTCGTGCTGCGTTATATTCATACTTGCTCGTCGCTCGTTCAGATTTTTCTTCCGGTTAAAAAGTTCAGCTTTTTTGTTTCTTGGTTGGTCTCATGTATGTTTATAGTTTTTAAAATTATTATTTTAGACACAGATAGTACTAGTTTAGTTATTGTGGCATATGCAGTGATTTTTACTACATATTTATTAATATAATTATGTTTTGTTTTGTGGTAAATGGTGTTCGCGCAAAAGTTTTACTGATGCATATTTTCCAGAGTTGGCAAGTATGGTCTTATGGCATGGGCTCTCTCCCTTCCCTGGAACCAGTGGCCCTAAATTAGGGATGGGTGACTGCTTATAGCCCATTGAGTTGCTCACGGTGGTCGTTAAACCTCAAATAAAAAAAAATAATAAAAAAAGCTGCTGATTGGTCGGTGCTGGAATGTAGACGAGTGTCTGTTAATTCAAAGCAACCTCCCTCCCCTTACACTTGCACCCATCAAGAATTTATATAGCTACACCTTACACCATCGAGAATGTATATAGCTGAAATAGGCTTAAAAAATTATCAGCACACGACATGCTACGATTTTTCTATTTGAGTGTTACGTTTTTTGGTTCTGAAAGGTTGGCAGGTCTGATATTGTGCAAAGTTAGATATTTAGTGTGCAATTAATTAATTTACTGATTAAACATAAATTAATATCAAGTATTAGTACTTTAAAACCAGCCGTAGCAAATTATAATATAATCTAAATTAAATTGAGATGCCATAACTAGGTATAAAAGAACCGCATGAAAAATTGAACTAGAGAAGTAGAGAGCTTCATGAAATCAATATGGTACACATACATTTAGTCCAGTTGTTCAATAGATAATGATAGTACTGTTTCTGTAGCACTTTAATAAAACTGGGATTTGCACCTTTCTCAGAAAAGAACTGAACTTTATGTTTAGATGTCTGGTTCCTATAGTTGAAGTGTCACTTGCTGCTTCAGTGTTTGAATGGCATTCAGTTCTATATGCAACCTTCATTGGTGCAGCAGATGCTTCTTCTCATGGACATGCTTCAAAAGTTTGCAGCCTTTGTGCCTGACTTCAGAAACTATCGTTAATTCTCATAGTGTAGTGCAAGTTGTATAACTTCTGCTATCTGAAATTAAATTGAAGTACAGCGGAAGCCTGTTATATCGCGGCAATATGGGGACAAGGGGATAACCGTATTTTAGGGATATCCACAGTATATCCGAATCTGAGTATGTATTTTGTTTGGGGGGAACACGATCAGATCCTTGTTATATCCAATTCTGATGTATAACTGACTGCATTATATCCAGCTTCCACTGTAGTACCTTTAAATGAGCTGTAGTGCAATGAAACTGTTATATAATGAGCAGCACAAGACCTTGCAGCTTTGCTTCTTACAGCCATTATTCATTTTAACTGATGATGTGGAAAGGATTGCATATATGTAGCTATATTTAGGACATTTCATAATCACAAGGTGTGCTCATAAAGAGTATATATATATATATATATATATATATATGTATGTATATATAGGGATGTAAGGTCAGGTGATGCGTAACATCACAGCCTCTCCTTGACAAATGTCAACCCCGCCTTCTCGTGGTGCATCCTGTTCCCACTAAAGGGGCTCTGACGACCGCCCATAGCGGTATAACTATACCATCGGGATTAGAGGAAATGCTATCCCACACTCACCAACCCGCTTGGCCAGCGTGGTGAGTTATGGCCAAACCCCTCCAAAATGATTCCACAACTTAAATCTTGGCCCTCAGTCTCCGGCAGCTGGAATGTACCTGGCCAAGGCAGCGGCCAGTGCGACATGAAGGCAGAGGGTGCTAAGAATCCCCGGAGGACCGGACTAGGCTGCCATCTGATGCTGACCTTGGCTACTTACAATGGACGCTCCCTATCTTCTGATTCAAGGCTTCTTGAATTGGAAGATGAACTACAAAGGATCAAGTGGGACATAGTGGGGCTAAGTGAGGTAAGGAGAAAAGGAGAAGATCTCATCGAACTGAAAAGTGGACATCTCTTCTACTATCGTGGGACAGATACTGGCAGAACTAGTGGTGTTGGATTTATAATAAACAAGAAACTGAAGGATAAAGTTGTAGAAGTTGAAAGTTCCTCTGACAGAGCTGCACGGCTTGTTATCCAACTCTCGAAAAGATACCAGGCTCAGATTATTCAAACTTATGCACCCACCACAAGTCATCCTGAAGAAGAAATTGAAGAATTTTATGAGGAAATTTGTCATCTAAATAATAAAGGTAAGCAGCACTTGAAAATAATTATGGGAGATTTCAATGCAAAAATAGGGCTACGGCAACAGAATGAAACTTCAGTAGGTAAATTCGGTCATGGCAACAGAAACCAGCGTGGAAATACTCTCGTTGAGTTTGCAGAGGCAGAAGGGTTTTTCATCTTGAACTCCTTCTTCAAGAAAAAGCCACACAGGAAATGGACATGGAGACATCCAAATGGGACGACAAGTGAAATTGATTTTATTATGTGTAACAAAAAATTCGTCATAGAAGACTGCAGTGTGCTAAACAAGTTCAACACAGGCAGTGACCATAGATTGGTGAGATGTAAGATGCACCTCAACACTAAACTCGAACGTAGCAAGCTCATAAGACAAACAAAATGTATTGACATAACCAACCTTAAAAAACACCATAATACCTTCAAGTTAGAACTGAAGAACAGGTTCTCTGCTTTAGAAGGCCTAACATCGGAAGAAGTGGACATCTCTGAAGTTAACAGAAAAGTAACCAAAGCTCTTATGGAAACAGCAACAAAATTAGCTGGGTCTAAGAACAAGTTGCATGTGAACAAATTATCAGGAAAAACCAAAATGTTGATGCAAAAAAGAAGAGAGATGAGGACAACTAAAGAAGATGTGACTTCCAAAGTGGAATATATAGAGCTATGCAAGACAGTAAGAAAAAGTATCACTGAAGACGTAAGGAAATTCAACTGTGAACTAGTGAGGAAAGCAATTGAAAACAACCAAAGCCTAAAGATAGCAAAGGGACATCTCAGTAAGGGAAGAAAACAGATTATGGCACTGAGAAAAGAAGATGGTTCTGTAACAAGAAATAGAGGCGAAATTTTGGCAAGAGTGAAAGATTTCTACTCCAATATATATGAAAGGGATGATATATGCACTCCAGACATCATGAAAGATACCAGTACCAGAGTTCCTCCAGTCCTTCCAGCAGAAGTTGCACATGCAATCAAGAACATGAAGCGAGGAAAAGCTCCAGGAGAAGATGGAATTACTGTAGACATCATACAAGAAGCAAGTGGAGAAATCGAAACAGTACTCGCCCAAATTTTCACTCGATGCCTTAATGAAGGAAAGATTCCTGAGGATTGGAACACCGCTACAATGATCCTGCTACATAAGAAAGGTGACATTGAGGATCTCGGAAACTACAGACCTATCAGCCTCCTATCAGTAGTTTATAAAATCTTCACTAAAGTTCTTTCACACCGCTTGAAGGTAACACTGGACATGGCTCAACCGAGAGAACAAGCTGGATTCAGGAGTCGCTACAGCACAATAGATCATATCCACGTGCTGAGAGAACTAATTGAAAGAGCGAGGGAATATGAACTTCCATTGTGCATGGCTTTTATCGATTATGAAAAAGCCTTTGATTCGGTGAAACCATCAGCAGTTACAATGGCTCTGAAAACCTGCGGTATTGAAGATGCATACATTAATATTATTAATAACATCTATGAAAATGCAAGTGCAAAGATTAGGCTGTTTGAAAATACAACACACGTAAAAATCGGAAAGGGAGTGAGACAAGGTGACACCATATCTCCGAAGCTCTTTAATGCCACATTGGAGGGTGTTTTTCAGTCGCTGAGCTGGGAAAACAAGGGGATAAAGATTAATGGAGATTATCTAACCCACCTTCGTTTTGCTGATGACGTAGTCATTTTTGCATTTACCCCATCAGAGCTGCAGAGTATGATCCAGGAACTTGCTGACAAGAGTAATGAAGTGGGATTAAAAAGGAACTTTCAGAAGACAAAAGTGATGTTCAATGCTTTTACAAGAAATGAAGATTTATCGATTGATGGAGAAAAGCTGGAGATAACAGACACGTACGTTTATCTTGGGCAGCAGATATCAAGTGAGGGTCACATTGATGAAGAAATTAATCGGCGCACAAAACTTGCCTGGATAGCTTTTGGAAGAAACAGCATAATTTTCAAGAGCAATATGCCATTATGTCTTAAAAGAAAAGTGTTTGATCAATGCATCCTTCCAGTGTTTACATATGGTGCAGAGACGTGGACCTTAACTAAAAGAGACATACAAAGGCTGCAGACAACTCAAAGTAGCATGGAGAGGTGCATGCTTGGTGTAACCAGGAGAGATAAGAAGAGGAACTCGTGGATCCGAAAAATGACGAGAGTGGAAGACATCATGATCAGAGTTAAATCCCTGAAATGGCAATGGGCTGGACATACTGCCAGAAGGACAGATCATCGATGGACAGCCGAAATTTTAAATTGGATTCCAAGGGACAGGAAAAGACCCAGAAGAAGACCACATGGGAGATGGGTGGATGAAATTCGAAAGTATGCAGGGGTGACATGGAGGAGACTGGCACAAGACAGACCGTTGTGGAGGAAACTTGGGGAGACCTTCGTCCAGCAGTGGATTGATAATGGTTGACAATGATGATGATGATGATGATGTATATATATATATAAATTCGAAAGTATGCAGGGGTGACATGGAGGAGACTGGCACAAGACAGACCGTTGTGGAGGAAACTTGGGGAGACCTTCGTCCAGCAGTGGATTGATAATGGTTGACAATGATGATGATGATGATATATATTGAACAACCTTATTAACAAACAAAAGCATATATACCCAAACAGGGGAAAAGCCCCCCCCCATGAAAACATGATCAGTTTTTTGGATTTTTTACATACATTTTAGGAATGCAGCCTATTTCATAAACTTTGATGCCTCTAAAGTTTCTTTTCAACATACACAAGGCATTAAAAACCACTGGGAGTGTCATTATTTCTATCAGCATTGTTCTAGATGCTCTGCTGCATCTTTTTTCTGCCTCTATCTCTTCCAGCATCTGTTCTCCACTCCTCACATGTACTCTGTGGTACAAGGACTTTCTCCTTAAGGGAACTTTTTCGTTAGTCCCTTGAAGTTTTGTGGTCTTTGACTGCCTCCATGCACATTAGGGTGGAGCAAAAAACACATTTTTTTTTAATTTGAAATGTCACCATGTGCAATAGTTGCGATTTTATTACTGAAATGACTCCCTGAAATATGGATGACATTATTTGATATCTTAGGCTTCCCCAAGAACCTCGAAGTTTGAAAGTTATAGGGAAAAATGGTTTAAAAACACCTGCTTTCTCCATTTTGTAAATACACTACCGGACAATTGCTAAGGACGGATGACAATAGCAACGATAGCAACCATAAAATGGAAGGCAGGAAAATGTGGAAATTAGCATAAGTGCGGGATACAGTAAGACGTGTTGTGCGTATGCAAATTTTGGATTGCCGAACTTGTTCGTGACGTCATAGCGCTAATAAGAGATATAAAGGATTTGACGCCTATTGACCTTGTTGTTCAAACGCAAAGTTGAAAGGGAAAGAATCAATTGACGAACTTGCAATTTTCAGTATGTCTTCCCGACATCACCTAGATGATTTTACGCGTGGCCGTATTATTGGCAAGATTGAAGAAGGGCGAAAAATAACATGTTGCCAGGGAGTTCGACGTCAGCCAAAGTGTTGTTTCAAGGCTTTGGAAGTCATTTCAAACAAATGGAGAGTGGGGCAAATGTCACGGGGAGGTCGTGTTCGCAGTACGACACCTGCAGAAGATCGGTACATAGTGCTATCAACAAAAAGACACCGGCGCAGCACAGCTAGTGAGGTAGCAAATCAGTTTATGGCTGCTACTGGCAAGCGGATCTCCCAAAAAACTGTCGCCAGACGTTTGCATGAAGGAGGATTATACGCCCGCCGTCATGTTGTGTGCATCCCATTGTCCAGACGTCACCGTACCGCCCGTTTGCATTGGTGCCATCAACATCGCAATTGGAATGATAACGACTGGTCTGCTGTCCTCTTCTCAGATGAGAGTAGATACAGTCTATCGTCTGATTGTCGACGCCAACTGATCTGGCGTGATAGTGGTACTGCATATTGTCCAGCAAACATACAGGAAAGGGACCGATATCCGACATGTAGTGTCATGGTATGGGCTGGCATCATGATCAATGGCCGTACGTCCCTCTATGTGCTTCCAACTGGGACTATGACTGGCCAACGATACGTTAATGATGTTCTGCTACCTCATGTTCGCATGTTCCGTGGTGCTGTCGGTGATGATTCATTTTCATTTTCATGGACGACAACGCAACATGTCATCGAACAGTCGCTGTCCAGGAGTGTCTTGAGAGCGAGGATATTCAACGCCTCGTATGGCCAGCACGTTCTACAGATCTGAATCCCATTGAAAATGTGTGGGATGCTTTGGGGAGAGTCTTGTTGGTCGCCAATGCCCTCCAATAAACAAGGACACCCTCATCCGTGCACTGACAGAGGAATGGGATAAATTACCCCAACAGCTGCTTGATAATGTTGTGCAAAGCATGACACGACGTGTGGAATCTTGCATCGCCCTCCATGGTGGCCATATCCCGTATTATTTACGCCGGAACGCCTGCGGACGGTAATTGCATTTTTTTCTTTTACGTATTCTGCACAAAATGGCCTGTTTGTCCCTTGAACACGTTCCAAAGCCTTCTGGATTTCAGAGCACAATAAATTGTCTTTCTTGTAATGTCCTGGCATTCTGACATTATTTTATTTCACTTGGCATCCAACCACACTTACTTTTTTATGCGCTATATAGCCGTTTATGATCCGTCCTTAGCAATTGTCCAGCAGTGTATAAAAAAATACTGTATCACCATGTTATTTAATATCACCTTTAAGTGTATATACATGGGTAAAAATTCAGCAGACGTGAGTTAATAAGTTATGTAAATATGATAGACACCAGCCTTACCTAGTAGCATAACTTGAGGAGTGAGTTTATTTCCATTTTTTTTTTTTCATTTCTGTGTGATGGGAGGCTCAGTCACAATACACTCTTGTTAGTCGATTAGATCGATGTAATCATTCCTCCGGAAATTCAGCTTGGGAATCCGAAACTTCCTAATAGTAGTTGTTTGTTCAGAAGATTTCCTGGCCTTCATGATGCGTCGAACAGCAAGCTCATGGACATACCTTCTGTCGTCAAACAACATTGCAGCAAGCAAGTTTTCTGCATGGGCAAAGTACGCGTTGTCTTGGACGACTCTTTTTACAATATCCTTTAAATTATCTGGAAGATACTGAAACCTAGATATAAAAAGCTGCAAATTTCTTGGACCATCTTTACAGATACCGTTACATTTGATCGTGCATATACTTTCATTATGAAGGTGGCTAATGAGACAAGTTGTGGTGTTGGATCACTAGTTCCAACATACAAACGTGGAATGCGATTTGCGAGGGTCAGCCAAAGGGAATGTGCAAGTGCTCCAGGATTCTGATTTGCCAGATTTTGTGGGCAATTACCTGCAGAGACTGCCTTACAAATTTCCCACAAATAAAGTTTATCCAAGCTAAGATCTTCGTAGTTAATGTCAGACTGAAGCGAAAATTCAAATTTCTGGAAATTAACGATAGGAAGGTTTGCGCATGTCTTCAGGCGCTTTCCAATCAATCCACTAAATCCTCTTGGACCTGATATTTTCCCGTCGAGTGCTTCAGTGAGGTGGTGTAAATGCAGTTCATTAAAATGAAGTTGGCATATAATCCAGTGTACGGGAGAATTGAGCTTCTCTTCAAGGCACCTAGTTGTACCTGCATTTGTGCCAGTATTGGTCACTTCGAATAAAGACTAACTCCGACAAGTCAAAGGCCTTCTGGTCCAATAAGCTGAAGATACCATCGGAAATATCCTTTGCACTCTTGCTCTTCGGTGCAAAATGTCCCAAATAGATCGAACCCAGTTCTTCAACAAGTGTAATATGCTCCTTCATTCTTTCCCTTGTGCCACTTGCCATCATCTGTCTGTGTATTCGTAAGAGTTTCATCCATTCTTCCATCCAAAAATAAAGCTACAATCTTGCGACCAGTCAAGTTTACCTCATCTTGAATTGTTTGACGGGTCTTTTTCCTTTCTTGTCGTACTTTATGCCTGTCAATAACAGATACATTACATTCTTTCGACTGAACCGGCTCACTTACATCATGAAGCAACGCCGCCATAAGATCAGCTGCCGCTCGATCGCTGATGCCTCGCATATCGCACTTTCTAGAAAATGCAGACAGTGTCATTTGACGTCTAGGTTTTGAAGAGCGACGTGGAGTGAAATCATAATCTTTCTCCTAGGCCAATAAATGACTAAGACCCAGGTCGTCTGGTTTTCCTGCAGAATTAGTGTTTGTATCCTCGTCTGAAGGATCATCCTCCACTCGCAGGGCCGATTTCAGTGATGCAGTTTTCTGTAATTTCCTACGGACATGCTCACTCTGTCGAGCTGATCTTTTCTTCAGTACACTGGTGGTTCTTGCATCAAGCCTAACTATCATTCTTCTGTTTGTTCTCTGGTCCAGTAGAAAGTCTCGCTCTTTCACGGGTACCTTTTTTGCAGAGCTGCATTTGCAGGTTCTAAAACATTTGCACTTGCATGAGCATATGTCAAAGATACGTTGCGAATCTGCACGAAATTGTTCAACCTTCTTTCGGTAGGTTTCATCCATTCTTGCAACATGGTTTTTTCAGCTTTTGGATTTCAGTGTTGTATGCAGTAATATGCTTTTACAACTAATTTGTGGAGGGATGTCAGAAGAGATATTTTCTTCCATATACTTAGCACTTTGTCTACGGCAATACTTGCTGTTTCTGCTGCAGCAGGCTCATAATTTGCACCTTTCTGCCTAAGAGTATTCCTCACAAGGTAGTAATGGTGCATTACATCTTCGTACGTAGGCAACACATTTTCATGCATTGCTTATAACTCCTGAAAATAGGGAAATTGGCTTTATTTCTTGTTTCAGCCATCTTAAGTAGTTGAACGAAAATGCCGGTACGCTCCAATCAACATCACTAGGAGTGAAAGAAACTGTTACATCATTATGATGCAAATCCGCCAATGCTTTCTCCCAAAAGGATCTGTGCGACTCTGATCAGATGACTCAGCGAGTTCGGAAAGAGAGCTCTGCTGTGAAGGAGGGTGGGATGAGGTGAAGAAGGTAACAAAAATAAAGGAGAGTGCAAAACAGCAAGCTATGCTTCTGAAAATCAACACAAGGTTTCCAGAAAGTATCAGAGGGAGGGGGAGGGGATTGTTAATGTTAATCCCAAATTGGTAAAAATAAGGCTGCTGTCGAACTTAATGCTTACGCAACTTATCATACCATTTTTGGCGAAAAATTACATACTCTAAGGAATTAACTTGCGTCTACTGAATTTTTACCCGTGTTTATACACTCAAAGGGGATATTAAATAACATGGTGATAGTATTTTTTTATTTTTACAAAATGGAGAAAGCGGGTGTTTTTAAACTATTTTTCCCTATAACTTTCAAACTTCGAGGTTCTTGGGGAAGCCTAAGATATCGAATAATGTCATACATATTTCGGGGGGTCATTTCAGTAATAAAATTGCAATTATTGCACATGGTGGCGTTTAAAAAAAAAAAAAAAAGTGTTTTTCGCTCCACCCTAATGCACATACTTGGTTAGCAAATCTTTATAAAGATATAGGTGCAAATTAGCACTCTCAACTTGCCAGATGGCAATTAAATTTATTTTAGTGGTCGCCATTTGTCATTTTTTGTGCCAATTTACAAATTATAATAATTCAGAAGTAAAAGGACGTGAAACCAGTCCTAATGAAGCTAAAGATGGGCAAAAAACCTCGATTTTTTTAACATCGAAGTTTTGTCACTCACTGATACTCAGTGTTTAAATTTTGATGCTGCAGACCCTTTTAGTGCAACACAGCCAACTCGTCGGCTGCGGCCAGTCATGACTGTGGTGAGCCAAATGATCGACCCACGATTTTGACCTGAAGTAGTTCACGAATCAGACAGCAGATATTGACGTGAGTGATCATGTAATTTTTAATCATATCGTTTTGAAATGAAATCTCCACAAATCATATCGTCAAAGAGCGATATTGTTGAAAAAATAAGTATACAGTAAGAATCAAATCAAGAATAAGTTCACGTTCGCTAAAGGTTTCCCACGTATTTTCGCCGCGTAATAGGAGGAAGGCTACTTTTAGCCGAAACTTTTCTTACTATAGTTGAGGCAGGGCTGTTCACATGGGATGGTGGGTGTATTTATAAAACATGACACTGTCGGACAGAAATAACTTTTTCGAGCCCTGTTCAAAGTGCAATAATGTGCAACTCGCGGTCCGGTGACAATGGCTGGTTTATTTTTCTTGCGGACTTTCACCACGCAGGAGAATGAAATGTGTTTTATTACTAGAAACTCTTCACATTCATTTCTTTTTCTCAAACAAATCGACACAATCGCAAAACCGCAAATTATCTCACATTTTTTTCTAAACTCTTGTGTTAGGTGAGGATGAACTTCATTGACAACTTGTTCCTCAGTATTTGCAGATGTGCTTTTTGTTATGGTGCTGAAATTTTTCATAAGATTATTTGAAATGGCTAATTGTAGTGAGAGTGAAAGTTTAGTGATGATTTTGAATCACCTTGGAATAACACCAGTCTTTGAGGGTATATTCAAAATTATAGGAGTTATCCATTATATTTCCTCATTTTTTCTTGCAGAAGAAAGAATAGTCTTTGAACATTTGTTTTGAATTTGCAATTTCTATTTCAAAAAAAAAAATTATTTCATGTAAAGTTATTTTTTTAATTCAGTTATCTGAGAAGTAATTACATTTACAGAAACATTAAGAAAAATCTTAGAAAGACCAGGAAAAAATTTTGGACCCCAAAATTTATGGGAAGTACAGCATCTTTTCTTGAAACATACAATTTCTAGAAAAATCGCTTAGCATTTCTGGCATATACACACACATTACATTTGTCACTAAAAGGGTTTAAACCTTGATGTTGCAGAAGCTAATACATCGAGGTTTTGTGACTGATGTTTGAAACTGGTTACAAAGAATATTTTCTACGTAAAGTAAATGAGTTTCTTTTTGTTACATTCTTGTATAGAGGAAGGGTTTATAATCTCCTTATGTCATGAATGGCATGTTTTGTCGACAAAATAGTTCTTTTCCTCGGTACTACAGGAACTGATACATTGAAAAAACATCGGTTTCCACTGATCCATTGAGCGTTTTAACAAATATATATTATTGGTTACTTGATTTAGATTGGTGAATAATCACCATTATATTGAGCAGAGATTTTACCCACTGACGTGCCCATTTTATTTAATATTTTTGCTAATAAGCCGAATTCTTTGGCTTATTAGCAAAAATATTGAAACACTGAGGTTTTCACTGATACTGTGGATGTTTTGGGAATGAGTAATCCCAGGGGGAAAAGATTTACAAAATGGTTTTTGTTTTGCACAGTGATTGGCCTCTTTTATGTTCAGATAAAGTTATCCATTTAATTAATAGCAGTTATATTAAAGTTCCAATTAATCCCCCCCCCCTTTTGCACGTCTTTTGTAAAAAAAGACTGCTTTTCTTATCGGTTTGTCCGTCTGCAGACACCATATCTCTGCAACTATTAGTCCGATTTGAAAAATTCTTTTTGCATTGGGAAGCGTGAAATGTGCGAATGAGATTATCCTTTATTTCATTTATTTTTTCACAGTGCACAATTTTGCTGCTAGAGGGCGTAAATGCAGGTGATATCAAATTCAAAATACATTTTATTCCATATATTTGCTTCTAAACGTCTGATTGAAAAATTCTTTTACCTTTCATTTCCAATTTTATCAAAGACTATTTTAGGTATAGTAACTTTTTCAAGTTAACGCATAGATTTTCCGCTAGAGTGTGTAAAAGTAAATCGCGTTTTCCCCAATATCTTTGCTTCTAAAACTCCGATTTTAAACCTTTTCCTCAGAGGATACAGGTCCTGATGTAAAATATTTTGCATGTAATTTCTAATTTTTGGTAGAGAATGGTTTTGCCATCAGGCGGCGTAAGTGTTAATTTCTGCTTCTGATGCATTTGCCACAAAATCTTAGCTTCTAAAATCTCGATTCAAAAAAATTCTTTCTTGGACCGATGCCACTCATGTTGATAAACCTTTTCGGAATATTTTCTTCTTAAATGTATATCTTATTTTTGTCAATATCTCTGCTTCTAATAGATGGTCTGATTTAAAAAATCCCTTTATTGGATGGTTTCCGATGAGACATGTTTTTCATATAATTTCAAAATTTTCAAGTAATTCATAGTTTCCGCTAGGGGCGTAAAGGTAAATTGCATTTCCCCTTATATCTCTGCTTCTAAAACTCCTATTTGAAAAATTCCTTCTGCATCGGATACAGTTCCTGATGGAAAATCCTTTGCATATAATTTCTAATATTTTTTAAAGAATGGTTTGTGCCACCAGGGGCATAATTTCTGCTTCTGATGTATTTGTAGCAAAATGTGAGCTCCTGAAAAGTACTAAAACTTTTTTTCCCTGGACTGATAATGCTCACATTAAAAAAACTTTTTGAGAATACTTTCTTCCTAAAATAATGCATGGTTTTTCCGCCAGGTGGCATAGATGCATATCTTATATTTCTCCATATTTTTGCTTCTAAGAATCCTATTTGAAAAATTCTTTCTTTGCTGGAGAGCGTTTTCGCTGCGAAATGTGTCTCACATGATTAAAAAAATTTCTTAACGCACAAGTTTGCAACCAGAGAGCGTAAGTTCACGATTCTGTTTACCGCAATATTTGCGGGATTAAAACCCGATTGGAAAACTTTATTTGGTCAGATACTATTGTTTTCCATACCGATTCCATTGACTTTGAATAGCTTTGATAAATTTAATTCGCGTCGGAACAGATCTAAAAGACTTGCTTGTTACACCCGAAAATTTGTTGCCCTTGTTTTTTATGCTAGTGACTTCTTTTTGGCCACTAAGATTTGCTGACTTACCAGCCAATTTTTTTTTTTTTTTTTTTTGTTTTTTTGCCACTAACTGTTTTGGACTTCTGGCCACTTAGCTAAAATCCTAGTCTGCACCTATATTTATAGAATTCAAAGAAAACTCTTGGGAACTTGAACCCAAAATAGCCTCCTTTATTTATAGTTCTATGACCATGATTCTGTCCTTTCACAAGCTACTTACTGGTATGTACTGACATACAATGTACCACAATGGTAACTTATAGTCACCATACATAAAACATATAAAAGAAATGGCATATTTAACACTGTAATCAACATTGAGTAAGATATCTAAGTACTGATTACAGGGATCCTCACACCCCCACACTAGATGTCTTCGTCAACCTTAATTTGGAAAGCCCAGGCAGCCTAAACTTAGAGGGCCTAAGCCATTTCAGACTTTTATCAAGTGTTCTCTGCCACTCATTGCAGATAATGTATTGTAGAGGGTTCACTAGTGTCTTCAAGTTCCAAGTGATGCATCGTTCGCTAACTCAAATACCTCTGATCGTAGAAGGTAACTTTCAAATGAGGTGAAGGGCTTAATAGAGAGGGCTGGGCTACATACAGCTGCATGTAGGCATAACACTGGATGAATATGGCCTCCAAATTTTCAGTGATTTCTTCCGGTATGTGCTCTGCACAAAGGGAGGGGGGGTGCTTCCTTCTGGCACAAAGAAAAAAAGCCAGAAATTGTTAAAGTGAAATGAGAATCACATTAGAACCAAATTTCGCCCTCTAGGATCTTTCAACTCCAAAGTAACCCACCTTCTGTAAAGCCATGGAAAGATGGGTGGATGAAATTCGAAAGCATGATAGGAGTGACATGGAAAAGTGGCTCAAGACAGAGGGTTGTGGTAGACTTAGAGAGACCTTCATTCAACAGTGGATTGATAATGGATGATGATATATCACATTCTGCAACCTCGATAATAATTATTCTACGAAAGAATGTGCACCACTCCGTAAAAACCAAAGTCGCCGCTCCTGATACAAATCGAATGTTCTCTAGTTTTAGTATGAGTCAAGAATGTATGGATGGGGGGTACGAAATTTACTTTGATGCTGGGTGTAAATCAAATATGAAGCTGCTGGAATTTTATTCTTTTTCATAATTTGTAGGTACTGCAGTACCATTCCAAAATCCAAAGCAATGTGCTGCGGCCAGGAGTTACTAGATTTGCCGATTTGAAAATTTGCACATATCAATAAGGTTGATGGTTTATTGAGTGTGCTGTTATATTGAAAAAGAATTTTATTGTTTGATAACAGTATTTTAGAAATGCCAGTTCAATTATTTGTACGGCATTCAGTGGGCCCTAGCAAAATAATTTATAAAATTTACTAATGAGAAAATGTGATGGCACCTAAATGAGTAGTTCATTATCTATCTGACAGATTAAGAATTTTTCTCTAGCTGAAATATTGATAGCACAACTTGATTTTCACGGTCTCTGGTGGATGTTGCAAACATAGCTGTACCAAACTTTATATAACTTTTTAAGTGCTATGCTATCATTCACCGATATAAGTTTTTAAAAGATCTTAAGAAGCAAAAAGAATGCATACAGACAAATGGGCAGGAAAAAAAGTTATATTGCTAATTTTTTACACGGTATTCTAAATATTGAACATGCATAACAAACCTGCCATTTTTTTTATTGGAGTTTAACGACCACCGTGAGCAATCGCCCGTCCCTAATTTACGGCCACTGACTCCAGGGAAGGGAGAGAGTCAGTGCCGTAAGACAAACACAACATCCATGTCTCACCGGAATTCGAACCCGGACCCACCTCTGACGAATGATCGGAATCCATCGCTTAGACCACTGCGCCACCGGGGGCGACCCTGTCATTTGTAAATAAATTCCATGTGACGAGTAGCAACTATATCATTTTGTTATTAAAATTCTGTGTGTTTGAAATAATTTATTT
Organism: Macrothele yani; assembly: GCA_039090855.1. Lineage (NCBI taxonomy): Eukaryota > Metazoa > Arthropoda > Arachnida > Araneae > Macrothelidae > Macrothele > Macrothele yani. The sequence goes on from CM077023.1 coordinate 101,949,301, forward strand.
TTCCATTGACAACATTGCCAGTGCTGTTAGGCTGCCCCAGTGGCGCAGTGGTCTAAGCGCTAGCTTCTGGCCATGGGTCCGGATTCGAATCCTGGTGAGCATGGATGTTGTGTTTGTCTAACAGCACTGGCTCTCACCCATTCCTGGAACCAGTGGCCCTAAATTGGGGGCGTGAGACTGTTTACACCCCATTGAGTTGTTCACAGTTGTCGTTAAGCGTCCAAATAAAAAAAATGCTGTTATGATCTACGTCACATACTGTTCTGTTTCTTTGTTCGGGGTTTAATGACCATAGTGAGCAACTCGAGATATAAGCAGTCGCCCGTCCCTAATTCAGGGCCTCTGATTTCAAGAAAGGAGAACCAGTGCCGTAAGAGAAACACAACATCTATGCTATGCCTCACGGGATTCGGACCCATACCCGTCTCGGGCAAACGATCAGAATCCAGCGCTTAGACCAGGATGGCCCAATACTGTTCATCAAAAAGTTCTTTATTCGCTTGAGCGACAAGGAACAGCGTTTTGGCTCTGCGGTTGTCGTTAGGATGGTTCTAGAGGTTGTAAAGAAGCTTCACTGTTTCCGAAAAGCGCGCTTCTAAATTATTTTTCAGCATGAGCTGTAGCAGCTGAGTCGCACCTGTGATATTATGGAAATTTTTTCGCTTATACAGCATACTGAGCTTTATAACCAGTTTTTGCTTTTCTGACATTCCAAAACATTTAACAGTAACACCCACCTCTGCTTTGGAAATCGGGTAGCATAATGAGGGAGATTTTGGGGGAGAAAAGTTTGGCAGCTTCAAAATCTGTGCAATGAAACCACTCATTGCGGAGATTTTGATTGGCAATCAGGACACAGACTTTTGCAACAATTGCTCTCGTAATGTTACTGTTCTGCTCGCTACGTTTTTGGACGCTGGTCTGCAGGGAGCACTGTATGTGTTGTCGCTTTTTAAACGTAAATTCAGCACGTGGTCTTTTGCTTTTTTTAATCTACAGCTTTGATAAAAATCGAAAGGTATTTTTTTTTTTTTTTTGCATTTACTGCATCCATTGCTCGACTCCACAGTTGATAATACAATATGTCAACATGAGGCATAAGGTGATGAAAAATGTCAACCAGAATTTAAATTCTAGATCTTTCAACAGCCTTTCAAGTCTGCTAGCAGCATTTATTGCGAATGTTCTGGCTTTCTTGAGTGAGCGGAAGCATTCCAGGAGACTGGCTTGTACATAAACAACATTCACAGTGCGAATATTAAAATTCCAACGGGTTGCGGTTGGGTATGGAAATTTCTTCCTAATAACGATATCAAGTGCTGCTGATCTTTGCGACGAACGTGAGAAAAACGTTGGTATTCCAGGTAAATTCGAGAGAAAAAAATCTTGGCTTCAGTGTTTTGAGATGCTCTCTGCTTGACTAAGTTTAATTGGCGAGCATAGCAGTGTACATAAAAAGCATTCCGATAAATTTGCCTCAACCAGGCCTGAACACCTGCAGTTGCTTTTCTCATCGCAACTGCACCGTCATAACTCTGTGCTACTAATTTCTGAGATTCCGTAGATATAATTTCTTTTAACACCCTTAGAATGCACTCTGAAATGGGTGCTGCTTCCTTCCCTGAAAGGTTGCAAAACGCACAGGGACGCTCAACAGCACAACCTCCTAACGTATACCTGAATACAATCGCCATTTGTGATATTTCTGAAATCTCTGTGTTTTGTCTGCCATAACAGACTAAAACTGCAGAATCAATTTCTTGTTTTATTTGCAGGTGTGAAATTTTCAGCTTGCAGTCCAAGATTTTTTTTTTTTTTTTTTTTTTTTGATGCAGGGGCCGTACTTGTCCTGAATTTCCCGAAAAAAAAAATGTCCTGAAATGGGATTATCTTTCCTGAAAATTCTCAATTTTTATTAATCTGTTATTATGGTGTCTCGGCATTTCTTCATGCTGCTACACCATTTTGTCACGCTTGCGCTGTGATCACATTAGCGGAGGGTATAAGCAGTGCAAAGAGTCCCTTCTCCCCGCCACTTTACGAAAACGCAATGACGTTATAATCTCTGGTTAACTTTTCTCGCCAGGGCAATTTTTTTCTCAGAAATACGAATTATACACATTCATGTGACTCTTGACACAGTTAACGTATGCTTTTAGGTATTTATTTCTATGTAGAAAGCTTGGAAAATGATCAATGTTTACGTTTGTTTACATGCCTCTCTAACTTCCGGTGCTTGGCTTTTTTTTTTTTTTTTTTTTGATTGGAGGTTTAACGACCACCGTGAGCAGGGCTATAAGCAGTCGCCCGTCCTTTATTTAGGGTCACTGGTTCCAGGGAAGAGAGAGAGAGAGAGCCAGTGCCGTAAGACAAACACAACATCCATGCCTCACCGGGATTCGAACCCGGACCACTTTCGGACGAATGATCAGAGGCCATGGTCTAAGCGATGAGACTTGGCTTCCGCCTGTCTCAGCGCTGGCCGCTGCTCGTTCAATTGACTTCAAACATGGTGTCGTCGGAAGTTGTCACTACCTCACATAGGCTTAGCCAAGGGGTGGTCCTCGGGTTCCCCCCCCCTCGTCTTGAGGGAAGATTTAGTATGAATTTAATGCGATATATATGTATATATAGGGCTTTCATTAATTAACCAAACCCATGGACCCCCTTACCCCCTTAAAGAAATTTCTGGCTATGCCACTGCTACCTCATTTGGTGAAATCATCGGTACTTTTTTTGGTGCACTTTTGAATCTTATATGTGGTAACGAAGTCTTCATTTTGTTTAATTTACAAAATCTTTAAACTTCGACTTCACTCGCATTTTCGCTTGTGATATCATCTACATTCCATGATCGTGTGATGCAGTTGTGTCTAGATACGTGCTCGCTTTTGAAATCGTAAAAAGGCTGTTCTGTTCCGTTGCCGATGTTAAATGTTTTAGTTGTGTGTATAAATTATTTATTCAATTTTTATGATGCCTAGAACCACGAAATTTTCGGCACTTTTGCTGGAGAAAAAACTGGAAGATGGTGAATTGATCGGTAGTTTGTGTCAGGATTGCAAAGATGAACAGTATTCTGCATACTGTAAAGTATGCGATAAGCGTTTCCACATATCAAACATGGGATTCTCTCAACTTGTTTTTCATTCGAAATGCCAAAAACATCTGACTAGAATGAGATCTGCTGCAAAGCAGAGTACTTTTGCCGTCACAGCGAATGATAATATCGACAGCTCAGCATCGCTATCCGGTGCCCCACGTGCTCCTCTTCTGCAGCTGACAAAAAAAAAAAAAAAATAATAATAATTATGGATTCCATCAAGCTTAAGCGAAAAAACTGTAAAAGCTGAAGCATTATTACTGTTAACTGCAGTAAAATGTAATTATTGTTTGCGTCTGTTAATGAATTGGGGAAAATTATGGAAGTGCTTTTGAAGACATATTGCAAAAAATATTAAACTGTCTGATGCCAAAGCAAGATACATGGTAAAATTTGGTTTAGCCCCTTATTTTCGCCACACAATAAAAAAAATAAAAAAAATTCTTCTTTTAATCTTCAGCATTTTTTGCACTGTATTTTGATGAAACTTCTACAAAGGTAAAAATGCAAATGGTTGTTTACTTATATTTCCTATTAATCAGAAAAATATGAAAAAGTTGTGGCATTATACATACTACTGCAATTCAATCTTTTTAGGCCATGCCGATGCTGAAACAATTTTGGAGAAAAGTTTGCAATTTATTTCAGAAAATGGACTTCACTTGGGACGACTTCTGCAGTTTTTATGGATAGCCCTAATGTTAATTTATCATTCTAAAAAAAAAAAAAAAAAATTTAGCTGCTCAAAATGTGGAAAATTTTAATTGATGTTGGAACATGGTGTTTGCTTGTAATGCACAATGCACTGAAAAAAGGCATCTCGGAATTGAATTGCAATGTAGAAAATTTTGTTTTAGATATTTTTCAGTGGTTCAAAATGTCAGCAGCTAGGAGGGAAGATTTCCACGAAATTCAAGAATCTGTTCTTGTAGTAAGTGCCGCCAATCAGCTATTCCACAGTTTTTCATTGCAGTTATAAGTTTTTTTTTATCAAATTCTTTCATGCCATATTTGACACTGTTCCTGAGAGAAACTCCTCTGATACATATTCTCTTCTATAAGCAAAATGAGCTTCTGAGGAGTATTATATTTAAATTTTTAAAACACGATGTTATTAAACAGAAAAGAAGGACTGTCACTTTCTAATATTAATTGTCAAGACGCTAAAAATTGGAGACCTCTGAAAAATATGGATATTGGGTCTGCAGCCAAAAAGTTACTGTGTTTTTCTGAGCACAAAGATTTTCTTCATGACATCCGAAGAACCTATATGAAGACACGGGAATTTTTGCAAAAGAAACTGCCACTTTCCAACCCTTTACTGCGAGATTTCAAGTGTATTGCCCCAGAGTGTCGGAGTGATTCAAAATCTAAGGAAGCCATCAGCCGCATTGCAGACCGTATGATAAAGGTGACGAAGACATAATTTTTGTGATAATGTAAAATCAGAATACACTGTACATGTGTGAAGATTTGGCAAAGGAAAAGGCTGTATACACCAAGACAGTGATAAGTACTGTATATGGAAGTACTGGGCTGAAACTGCTAAAAAGAATGATCCATCAGGCACACAGAAATACCCTAATCTGACAAAATCAATTGAGTCTTGCTTAATTCTGTCTCCTGGTAATTCAATACCTGAATGTGGATTCTCTGTGAACAATAACATTGTCACAGAGAAAAGGTCTGCACTTTCTAAAATTGCTATCAAATCTTTAAGAATCTGCAAAGACTATTTAAAAAGTCAGGAAACTGTGTCATCAGTTTGATAACCAAATTAGTTATTCATTTTATGCAAAAAGCAAGCTCAGAGTATGCATGTTATTTAGAGCAGATAAAGGTTGAGAAACAAAAGGCAGCGGTAAAACAAAATTGAAGAAGAAAAGATTCAAAGAGGAAGAGAGCAAAAGAAGACCTGAGAGAGAAGTCAGCTGAACTTACTAGCAAAGAAAATGATGTTTGAAGAGCAAGAAGCATCCCATACTTTATTAAGTGATGCAAATGAAAAACTGCAAAACGCATAAAAAAGTGATTTCAATTCCGTAAAAGTAGTCCAGATGATGCTGAACACAGCAAATAATAATCTGAAACGTATAAATGAACAATTCAGTGTTCTAAAACAGGGCATTTCTGAAATTCAGGAGACATTGACAAAATTAAAAAAATGACTTTTTATTATGGTGTTACATCATGTAATGCAATAATCTGTAATCGGTGCAGTGCATGAGTATTAAAATTTTTGAAGTACCTGTATATTTGTGTGTGTGTGTGTGTGTGTGTCCTTTCTGTTGTGCTAGTTTTCTTTTATGAGACATCAGTTTTATTTGTAAAATACATTGGGTTAGTAGTAAATCATGAATGATGAAGATAAGTGCAATATTTTTCATCTTTTGGATTTTTGAAGGTTTATAAAATTTAATATTTCAGTTTAATGTGTAAATGAACAGTTTGAAAGGCAAATTTGGTATACAAAATTGTAACAGATGTGATATATACAGGGTGCATAAAAAAGTCCCTTTAGCCTGGAATAACTTGCGAACGGAGAGAGGTACAGTTATGCGCAAGTGAGATAACGGTATAGTAAAGCGACTACGCCCGATCGAATGCAACCGATAGCAGCGCCTTTAGTGACGAAATGCGGAAGTTAGTCATTGCAAAACGAAAAGAGATACAGCAAAATTTCCAATTACAAAGTTTTAGAGCATCAATTAATTAGTACAAAACGACATTTGTTTCACACGGATAGGATAAATTTTCGCCTGAATACCCTACAATGTCCGAAATCGTTGCACGATGATTCGAATCTGCATATTCACATTTCGCAAATGTAGCCGTATGCAAATGCAGATTGTGACGTTGTACCGTACCTATGATATAAAAACCAGTAGGAGGATGTACCCTGATCAGAAGTTCAAGTCTACGTACGCTGTGTGAGAATGGCGAGCTTGGATTTTTGGGGTTACGTAAAAAATTAGGTGTATGCAACAGCGCCTACAAGTCTGCTGGGTCTACGTCGTCGTGTTACAGATGCTTGCAATAGTGTGACACCTTCCATGCTGAGGAATGCGCATGCAGAGTTACTTTCACGAATACAAATGTGTATCCTGGGCAAAGGCGAACTGGTCGCCCCGTTGGCGCAGTGGTTTAAGCGATGGCTTCTGATCATTTATCCGAAAGGGGTTCGGGTTCGAATCCCATTCAGGCATGGATGTTGTGTTTGTCTTACGGCACTGGCTCTCTACCTTCCCTGAAACCAGTGACCATGCCTGTTCCCATCAAACGTTCACACAAAAGGTCGCGCATCGATTTCGGACATTTTAGGGTATTCAGGCGACAATTTATCTTATCCGTGTGAAACAAATGTCGTTTTGTATTAATTAATTGATGCTCTACAACTTTGTAAATGGAAAATTTGCTCTATCTCTTTTCATTTTCGACTTCCAATGGCTAACTTCCGCATTTCGCCACTAGGGGCGCTGCTATCGGTTGCATCCGATCGGGCGTAGTCGCTTTACTATACCGTTATCTCACTTGCGCATAACTGTAACTCTCTCCGTTCGCAAGTTATTCCAGGCTAAAGGGACTTTTTTTATGCACCCTGTATATATTACATCTGTTACAATTTTGTATACCAAATTGGCCTTTCAAACTGTTCATTTACACATTAAACTGAAATATTAAATTTTATAAACCTTCAAAAATCCAAAAGATGAAAAATATTGCACTTCCGGATAGTTGACTCCGTTGTGCCGTCGTGTCCCGTGGGGAAAGTTCATTATTTCTAAAAAAAATGAATGCAGTCAATAATTTTTGTATGTTGTGGCATCTTTGTACGCGCTGTCCATTTGCAAAGCAATATTAAACTTCCTAACATCGTAAAAGTCGAATGAATTTTCTATATATTTTACAGAATTCTGGTGTTTCTGTATTTTCGCACCGAGTTTTCTTAGGTTTTTTTTTTTTTTTTGTCTTTGATTGGAAGTTTAACGACCACTGTGAGCAACTCAGTAGGCTATAAGCAGTCTCCTGTCCTTAATTTAGGGCCATTGGTTCCAGGAAAGGGAGAGAGCCAGTGCCGTAAGACAAACACAACATCCATGCCTCACGGGGATTCGAACCCGGACACACCTCTGATGAACGATCAGAGGTCATCGCTTAGACCACTGCGCCACCGGGGCGGCATCTCTTAGGTCGTTAACCTCAGCTATTGTCCAAGGTAGATTGTTAATACAGTTTGAAAAATTAACCGCTAACGTCACAGCCCGCCAGGGGGCGTGCAGGAGTTCTGTGCCGATCGTTCACGCTAACCATCATAGCAATACACACCGAAGAGCCGAAACATTATGACCACCTGCCTAATATGATATTGGTCCTCCACGTGCCGCCGAAACAGCTCTTACCCGGTGAGGCGTGGACGGTACAAGATTTGTAAAGTTGTCTTGTGGTATCTGGTACCAACACGTTACCAGTCTATCCTTGAAGTCTTATACGTTTCGTGTCTTGATCCGCTGCAGATCGGATGTGCTGTTCCAACACAAGCCACAGATGCTCGATTGGATTGATGTCCGGGGCAATACCTGGAAGCTTTCCTCTTGTTCCGCAAACCATTCTCGAACAATCCAGGCAGTGTGGCATGGCGCATTACTTTTCTGAAAGAAGGCACTTCTACAGGGGAATACCTTTGCCATGAAAGGATGTACCTAGTTTGCAATGATGTTTAAGTAGGTGGTAGACGGGGTTTCCCAGCAGAACATTGCCCAAAGCATTACACTTCCTTCATCAGCTTGTTTTCGTCCTACGGTGCATCCTGCTGCCAACACTTTCTGAGATAAACGACGCACGCGTACCCTATGCTTCACGTGGTGTAATAGGAGACGAGATTAATCTGACCAGATAATCATTCAAGGTTCAGTTTTGTTGCTCGCTTGCCCATTGTATGTGCTTTCGGCGGTGAACCGAAGTTATCATGGGCAATCGGAGCGACCTGCGGCTATGCAGCCCCATTTTGAGCCTTCTTTTACCTCGTACCATATAGTATAGGCTTTCGCTCACCTCTAGCATCAATGAGCCTTGGTCGGCCCACACCTTGCCTGTGATTCGTGGTTTTTCCCTCCTCGGATCAGTTTTTGAAGGTATTAACCACGGCTGACTGTGAGCCTTGCCGTTTTGGAAATGCTGTGAACCTGTCATCTGGCCATTACGATTCGGGCAAACTCTTTTATGTCCGCCGCCTTTCTCATCTGAAGAACAAGAATGACACTGACTAACGAGCTCAGTATCAGGTGTCATTTATATCGTTTCATGACCTTCACATTCGCCGTCGTTTACCTGCGGTTGCCTCGTTTTGCATAAAGACGCTCTAGTCATAATGTTTCGGCGTTTCAATGTATATACAGCTTATTCTGACCAAAGCTAAATCCAACGCAGTAAGCAGAAAGATCAAATTTCTAATTATAAACAGAGCACGTTATGTCAGCACTCAAGCCAGCAGTATGTTGCCGCTGCCCAACCGTCAATAAAATGTCCCGGTGGCCACCACATGGGCCAGCAACACTGTTTGCAAACTTTGGAAAGCGTCTTGGTACACTCGTTTTTTTGGTACACTCGTCGAAGATGAATGAAGTAACCTTAAGGTAAATAAAAACAATCGTTACGTTGAAAAAATACATTTATGAATTATATGAAACTGACATTTATGAAAAATGCCTCGCAATATTGTAAAATTAAAAAGAGAACCGTTAATTTCACATCGTGCTGGAAACAGATTCAGCTTCAAGAGAACACTCTTGCGTAGCAAATCAGTGTAGTCGGCAGAACGCTCGCTTCTCACACAGACTGTTCTTCGTTCGGATCCAAACGGGTGTTTTTTAGGACCTGTTAAGAAAATTTCCCCGCCGTCGTGCAGAAGTTTTGTAAGGGGGGGGGGGAATAGTTTTGAAAACTACGGTTTTTTTTTATGGCTACTACTGGGAAATTGGCGGGCAAGATTCGGCAAGCCATCAGTTATCGCGTCACTCAATTGAAGCTCTTATTTAGGCCCGGCCTGTGATGTGTCATTTGGTATTATTTTGTCTTTCTATTGTATTTTATTAAAATGTGAAAATTAAATAATGAAATGAGATATTATTGAAAATATTTAGTTGAATGTAAGCCTAAAAATTTTAACTAAACTTTGACAATTACCGAAAAATATAGCCTTTAAAAAGAGAGAAGAATGAAGACTAAGCGCGTTCAGAATCTCCTTTTCTCTGAACTAGTAAGCGGCAACACTAGAAAAGTCAGTCCCTATATCGATTAGGGATAGGAGAAAAAATCGATGTCGTTCGACTATCTCATACAAACCCCCCCCCACTGCAGACACCCTCCTTCCCCCACTCTACACAACACACACACTCGCTCAGGGTCGAATCTTTTTGCTGTCAACAAGCCTCACAATGGTTTTATCATCTTAATACCTACAGATTGGTAAAAACAGTGTGAGTGCCTCTCCTTGCTTTTCTGATTACGCCCTGGGCTATGTCATGGAAGTAAGTAAAGCCAACGAAACAGTTAAACCTACCAGGAAATCGGGGAAAACGACATTTTTCTTGTTTAGCATTGGGATAAATAGAATGGGTCGACTTGACCAGGCCCGCGGGACAGGCCGGGCTTGAGCTTGGCGGGCCAGCCCGGCCCGTGCAGACCTCTAGTAGTCCCACATTAAAATGCGTGAGCCTTAATTCATAGCGCCCGGTTGACTCACGACGAAGCTCGAACCACAAAAGACACACACACAAACGACGGTGGATGACACTTTGTTTCCACACGCACACAAGATGCGGGTGCAGTTGTCTTATGAAACTGGGCTGGTGTTGCATCTCCGGTAGGGCGGTGAATACGCACAAGACCCCCAGTGCTCTCTACTATTCAGCAGACGAAACGAAGGTGTGGAATACCTTCTCCGTCCGGCGGTCCGTTACTCTCTTCAGCACAGCAGTATCTACTTCCACATGGCGCCTTCGATGCTTGCAACAGTACGTCGTTCCATGATATAAGCCTTTTCATCGAACTGTCCGTCTTCCGCGATTATTTACGTACAGACGAAGTAAATCCTAGCACGGATGCTTTTACTTGCCACAGATGAACCTTTTCACCTTGCCCGGTGGTAAATTACTGGCCACCCACGAGTCCTCCGTCACGCAACTCCAAGCTGTTGGAATTCTTCGCTTGATTTCTAGATCGGGACTCTCCGTGTATACCACATAGACGCAGACCAGCTCTCTCTTGGTCTCATCAAAGTGGCCAATTTACATACTACACGCCACTCACAGGCCATATGCCTAGGCCCATGACACATATTTCCCGCAGTCGGTTTGTCTGCCGCCGACTGCCGTCCAAAATCTGCGCAGGATCTTCTAGCCCTACCAAAACGAGCCGCCCTCTCTTTCAGAGCGGTTTACGAGACTTCTTTTCAGCGCATCCTTCCGGTGCTCGTTCCTACAATTTACACGTGTCTAATTTATTACAAAAGACCCTTAGTGCAGATGCAGTATGCAGAGATCGAACACGACGTAATTGGGACGCTTATTTCTGTGACCCCTTTTAGCCGAAATCGCATAAACTAACTTTGAGATCCCTTTCTTCTGTCACCGATAAGTGGTTTTGCTTCGGACAGATATGGGGGCTAATTTGAGGTGGGCTTAACAGTGATTTTTCTGTAACAGTGACAACGGTGACAGTTCCACGGAAGTAACGATTACTTTAAACAGTGATAAAATGACCGTTTACGACAGGGATCACGGAGCTGTACCGGGATGGCGAGTCACCATCTTACTAGTATCAGTGACAACAAAATCACTGTTTACAACAGTGGTGACGGAACAATAAGGGAACGGTGAGTCGAACATTTGTAAGAAAACTTTTGCTTACAAATGTCACACGAAGCAAAATTTCCATCAACGACGGTGAAATAATTCCACATCTGACAGGTTTTTCTACGCTTGATGTCAGACATTGTATTATTAATATGTTGAATGCTGAACAGCATTAGCACTTTATTATCGTTCATGTCCGTTCCTAAAGACTCCTTATGAAGAGAAGAGCACGAAAAACTGGTTTCTTCTGGTACCACTAGCGACCTCTGTGATGCTTCAAACTGAAACGACATGGTATCCTGGGACCCCAAGCATTGCTCTGACACGGCTAACTTTGGAACCGTTATTTTTTGTCACTGGTCGTGACAATGACAGTGATTTTTCAGTAACGGTGACAAAGTAACAGTTACGTGGTTTCCGACCCATCTCTAGTGCTAATGGCCTCTGTGTCCTGGCATTGTTTTACTTCGCTGATGGAGAATAGCGTTCTCTTTAGGACCTCCCACCTCCACCTGCACGCTTAACTCTCGTGGATATGCTTTTAGCGGTCCCCTTTCTCTTTCTCGTCGGTAAGACGTTGTCTTCCCTCTTTCAAGAGCTTAGTTTATTGCCTTGGAATGCTGGCTGCATTTACCACCAGGCCAGGGGCGTACTGATCAGTAGCGTAATTACCACCCCCGCAGCTGCGGGGGTAGAGGGGTGCAGGTAACGAAGGGCGTACTGCAACTGCCAGTTATAGTTTTATGAAAAAATCCGAACACGCACAATAATTAACCCAAAGATTCATATTTTGCTTTAAGATATATTTAGCTTTGCCTAAATAAATGCTTAGTTTCACTTTTAGAACACTGAAAGTCCTACAGATTGAAAGCGTTCGGCTCTTTGACTTTGGGCTGTAATACGATTGCTCTGGAATCGCCCTCTCTCTACGCTGCTGAGGAAAAGTGCGAGGCCACAGTGGAATTCCCCGTGGAGGATGTGGGAAAACAGTCAGTTACCTAGGACAACGATCACGACAGGCGCCAACATTTATTCACAGCACCCGCAGATCTGTCATGTGTAAGAGGGTGATTTCCTGAAGCGATTTATTTTAGTTTTGGACAAATCAATTACATGTATTGTTAAATCTCTTACTTAAAAAGTTAAAACTACAGGGCTTTAGGTACGGCCCTTACTTTTCCAGACACTCTCCCTTACTCCCCCCTTCCCCAACCACCACACACACACACCGCGAAAAATGTATTCTCCCTCGTGTTTGAAATCCTGGGAAAATTACTGTGCTTAGGGGTGCTAAAGTAAATCTTGCGCGGGGGGGGGGGGGCTCATGGTTAAAAAGGGGCCCAGCCTGAGCAAAAAGGTTTTGCAAAATTTTTTGCTGAAACTTCGTATGAATCTGGTTACAGAAATATCCAAGAATTAAGGCAGCTTTGAATGAAGTATTAAGAAGAAAAGCATTTTTTTTCTCAGTAAATACGTAAAATATTTAGAAATCATTTTCGCTGCTTTTGTTCATAAAAACTGGATGCCGGGAAAGCAACTATTCAAAAGAACTTGAGGCCCCTTGTAGTAGCTCTTGCTGTTTCAAGGGGCCTCAAATTCATAGCCCTTGCAATAGTTTCTGTGTGCAGGTATGTTAACAAGAGAATGTGAAAAAATTATCAGTTCAATGAGCGGAATTTTTATACCCATGAGGAGGAGGTGTTATCTATTACAGTTATTTGCACATAACTATGAATCCCCCGAACATTATGAACTGAAAGGTGTTCTTCGCAGGAACGAAAAACCAGAGATCTGTGTCATTTTTTTTACAACAGAGTCAAAACATTTTTTTTACTATGTGCAAAACGTTGTGGCATTATGTTAAGCGCGTTTTTTATATTCCAGAGTAAATAATATAAGTAGTTTTACGTTCTTTGTGTTACAGTTCTTAATCGTTACTTAGTTATTTGTTAACTTCTGTTGTGACATTTCGTATAAATCGGTAAAGACATTAGGCACTGTCACAGGGAAGATGCATGTTTTATGAGTGCAATCGTGAGGCATCTCGAAACGCAGGCCTTAGTTCTTTAAAATAATAAATTTTGCATGATATGATTAACTTTAACGTAAATATTTTGTAGTAATTTGTATCGGAAACCAGGGTAATCATTTTAATTATAACTTACACATTTGTGTTTCAGGCAATAAAGTGAAATAATTTTTATTTTACGAAAAATCCTCGTAGGTTGCAAAGAATTTGATTTATTAAAACACCCGTAAAGCCTAGTTAATAATATGGAAGTTAAAATGTTGAGTAATTGAAAGCTAATGGATTTTCGGAAAAGGGCGTGGAAAACATTAGGGATTGGTGTGTGTGTGTGGGGGGGGGGGGGTCGTGTTTTTCCGGTACACCACTTCACCAGCCATTACGTTGACATTTTACTCCCTTAATATTTCCTATAGGCTATCAGCAAACACTTTATTATGATTTCCGAAATGTTCTAACAATTAATCTTAATCAGTTCAGTACAATTTACACACATCGAATTTACATAATTAATTCACTCCTATCAACTTGATCTCTTTACACATATTTACATACCTGATTTGGAAGCTCCACCTTGCGGCTAATTAATGAAATCACCCCCAAAATTATGCATCAATATAGAAGCTGAACATTCTTACAGATTTCATCCTAAAGCATATCAGTTTACAACTCGCAGAAAAATTAGTTGAAACCCATTTATTGTTAATAAAAAATCCAATTCTACCAGTTAAACAGTTTAAATCCCAAAGCCTGTAAACAAAAACTCTACGATTTACAATATCTGACATAACGATTCCTTGATCTCTTTGATTGATTCAGCGCACTTATTCAGAAAACTGCTCATTCATGCGTGCTAACGCTTGGCAACCATGTAACGGTTGGATACAATAACAAATACTCCCATCTCCCAGAAAGTAGGATAACAGTTTTTAAAAATTTATATCAAATGAAAACCGTAATCAGAACAAGCACTGAGAGCTTCAATCAAGAGCGTACTGATATCCCCCGCAACCCCCGCTTTGCGGGGTGGCCTCAGCAAAAAATATTTTATAAAATTTTTAGAAGAAATTTCATATGACTGCAGATTTGAATGAAGTATTAAAAAGAAAAGCATTTTTTTTTCAATTAAAATATGGAGAAAATTTATGTTTTTTTGTATTCTGGGGAGAGGAGGCATCTCTAGCCCTGGAGAGGAGGGCTATGTCAGGCCTCCCGGCCTTTTCCCTCCTTTTCCTAGTTGCTGTAGTGGTAACTGAATGAACAAATAAATGAAATGAAATGAAAATTCTTTCGTGGTTTTAGTTTATAAAAACTGGATAACGGAAAAGTAGCTACTGCTTTTAGAATTTCCTTTTCAGAGTCATAGTAATAGTTCTTATACATGTGTGTTAATAAAATCATATGAAGGAAACATCAGTCCAATGAATGAAATTTTTGTACCACGCAGATAAGGAGTTACGTGTTACAGTCGTTTGCACAAAACAACGCATCCTTCAGAACATAATGAATGGTGTTCTTCGCAGGTACTACGTGCAAAATATTGAGGCCTGATGTTAAATATGTTTTGAATATTCAAGATCAAATAATTTAAGAAGTTTTGCTTTTTTGTGCCAAAATATTCTTGTTATTTGCTTACTTATGTTTTATATTTTCCTATAAATCGGAAAAGGTCCTTTGACACTGTCATGGCAAATTTGTTTTTCGTTTTGTGAAGTTTGTTGTCTGATTTTCGGCCATTTACACCGTTTCTTGTCATATTTCTTTCTTTCCTTTTTTTTATTTTTTTGTTCCTTACCTTTTGTTATACGTTAGTTTTGATGTTGCTTTTGTTTCTAATGCAAGCCGTTTGGCATGGCGCTCTTTGGCCAATTGAGGCTATTGCGCTAATAAATTGTAACCAATAAACCAACGGCAGTTACGTGTTTTATGTGCGCAATCGTGAGGCATTTCAAAGAGGGTTCTCTAAAAGAATAAAGTACGCATATAATTAGCTTTGGCGTAAGCGTTTTGTAGTACTTTGTATAAAACTAGGGAATCATTTTAATTACGACGTGCACATTTGTGTTACACGCAATAAAATGCAGTAATTTTGGTTTTACGAAAAATACCTGTAGGTTCCAAAGAATTTAAATTATTAAAACGCCCATAAAACCTACTTAATAATATGGAATTTAAAAATTTCAGTAATTGAAAGCTAATAGATTTTCGCAAAAGGGCCTCCACGGATTTTTTTGCGCGGGGGGGGGGGTCGAGTTTTTCCGGTACGCCACTGGCTTTAGTATTGAAAAAATCACATCAGCATTCGATAGTATTAATTACAAGTAGTGTGGAGATATCAAGTATATGCTCCTCGTAAATTCCAAACAATCAAAGAGATTTTTTTCTTCTATTTTGCTCTTCCTGAGATCCTGTAAATAAATAATCATGAGAGAACGTCTAGGTGAAACAATGATTTTCCCCCTTTACATGTTGAATTCACGAATGTATCACAAATATATACGTGTAAGGAAGAAAACATCCCCATATTCAGTCTCGTAAATAAGCTTAGGCTGTAACAATTTTAAATAACTTTATTTGCTTTTACATAATTTAATGTAGCTAACGTGTTGATAATTTTGAAAAATTATTATGTCCCCGTATAATAGATATTTGTAAGTATTCCATTAAATACGGTATGTATCAGTAACGTATACGTGTGTTAAACAGTTTCATAATACGTAATCATATTTCACCCGGCAAAGAAGAAAAAAAAACGAATAAATAACACTATCTGCTTATTCTTCAATTTCTCCAAACGCAACAGTTTTCCAGCAAATATAAAAAAAGGTATGACAGTTTAAAAAAAAGGATGACAGTTTAAAAAAAGGATGACAGTTTTCATAAAAGAATACAGTTCTTAAAATAGACGACAGTTCTTAAAAGAGATGACTACATTATGTGGCAAGGAACATTTAAAGTACTAATAACCTTTATAGAATCTGGCTGAAGAAAACTATTGTACTTTTTATGAAGTTAACATTTTTTGACTCTACTGAAGTGATAAAATGACTAATATTTTAACATGTTGATTATTTTTATCAATTACACTTAGTATTTAGAGCAGCGGCGTAGCCAGACATTTCTTAAAGGGGGGGGGGGGGCGAGGAACCCCCTTGGCTACGCCCCTGATTCAGAGGGGTAGCCAAGGGGTCCTCGATAAAAGCTGTAAAGAAGAGTTGCACCACCGAAGTCTTAGAAGTAAAAGTCATCCTTAAAAAAGAAAAAGAAAAAAAAACACTCTAATTTTGAATGTTCCCCATTTTCTAGAAGTTTTCAGTTGCACGTTGTCGCGTGCAACTGAAAACTTCTAGAAAATTCCATGACACATTTTAAACACGGTTAGCGTATTCACAATGTGTCATTTTTTAATATAAGCTTGTAGCATATATCGGAAAAAATCTGTTCTAGAAAAAACTGGAAAATCTTAGTTATGCTGACCTCTGTCCGATTAAAAAGAGTTTTTTCAGTCTGTCTTCTGAAAACAGATTTTGTAGCTGATACAAACAGAGTCGAATCCTAATGTTTGATATCCCATTTCATCCGACACGACTGTATAAGAAACGAAAATTAACTAACCGTGACCAGCGAAAGAAAACATGAAATTAATGCCATGCTCTGTGTGTCTCCACTCCTCACATTTTCACAGTTTGTGAAAATGTGAATTATGGTGATGTACACAGTGCGACAATTAAGTAATGAGACTGAATTTTTGAAAAAATTGGAAAAGCAGGAAAAATTGCATGAATATATGTGATTCGAGGTACATTCCTCCTGCTTTAATACAAGAAGTGGTACGATCAGCTAACGAAAGAAAGGACTTGAGTGACATACCTGAAAAACTCTAGGACCCCCCGCAAAAAATATCTTCGAGGCCCTTTTGCGAAAATGTATTTGCTTTAAATTACTGAAATTTTTAAATTTCATATTACACTAAGTTTTACGAGCGTTCTGTAATTCAAATTCTTTGGAATCTATAGGTATTTTTCGTAAAAACAAAATTGTTACACTTTATTGCGTGTAACACAAATGCACACGTTGTAATTAAAATGATTACCCTAGTTTTATACCGATACAAAGTATTACAAAACACTTACGCCAAATTTAATCATATCATGCAAATTTCATTCTTTTAGAGAACTAAGGTCAGTCTCTTTGAAATGCCTCACGAAAATACACATAAAACACGCAGTGTCTATCGTAATGACCTTTTCCGATTTATAAGGAAATACAGAACATAAGTAAGCAAATTAAAAAGTAACAGTTAAGAACTGTGTCACAAAAAAGAGTAAAATTGCTGAAATTATTTACTTTTGAATATAAAAAAAAACACTTAACGTTATAATGTTTTGCACTTAGTAAAAGTCTTTTTTTTGTTACTCTGTTATAAAAAAAATGACACATGTCTCTGTTTTTCCGTTCCCGCGAACACCTTTTAGCTCATTATATTCTGAAGGATGCGTAATTATGTGCAAACAAGTGTAATTATAACGCCTTATCCTCACTGACAATAAAAATTTAATTTATTCAACTGATATTCAATCACATTCTCTTGTTAATATACATGTAGGAACTGTTGCTATGTCAGTGAAAAGGGGCTCAAGTTCTCTGGAATAGCGGCTTTCTTGTCACCTAGTTTTTATAAACTGAAGCAAAAATGATTTCTTGAAGATTTCATTTATTTGCTGAGAAAAAGTACCAAAAATTGCTGTTCTTTTTAATACTTCATTCAAAGCTGCACTCAAAAATTCCTGACTATTTCTTTAACCGGTTTCATTAGAAGTTCCCGCAAATATTCTGAAAAATCCTTCTGCTGAGGCTGAAGCCGCCCCCCACACCCCGCACTGCGGCGGTTGCGGGGACTATCAATGTACGTCCATGTGCAGAGGTCATCTTTTAGTATGGGGTGAAGAGCTGATGTCACAGTTCTTCATATGTCTTCATTGTCTTGAAAAACGTTTCCTTTTAAAGGCAGTTTTAATTTAGGTAACAGAAAGTAGTCACACGGTGCCAAATCTGGAGAATAGGGGGATGGTTGAGTACACACCCTTGTTTTCGTGAAGAAATTGCTGTACACTGAGTGCAGGTGCGTTATCGTGAAGAAGGAACCATTGCGAGTTTTTGTACCCAGGCCTTACAGGAACAATGCTCTTTCACAATCTTTCCAAAATGGATGTGTAATCATTGCCAGCGACAGTTGTATCTTCAGGAATCAACTCATGATGCTGAATTCCCTTGCTGTCGCAAAATCACGTAAGCATTGTCTTGATTATGAATTTCTGTAGCCTGATCTTCTTTCCTTTGGGTGACTTTGGCGACTTCCACTGAGCACTCTGACGATTTGTTTCAGGATTGCAACGAAAACACCATGTTTCGTCCCCTGCCACCGTGTTTTGGAGAAAATGTTGTATTGTTTCTGCAGCCTCCAGGATGTCTTTTGCGTACTTCACTCGTGTATGTTTCTCGTTGTCTGACAAAGCATGCGGAACAAAACGAGCACTACCCCTTCATTCAAATCTTCCACTAAAATTTGACGAATCGTCTTCTTAATAACACCGAGCTCCCATTCCAGCATCCTCAAAATCACACAACGATCACTTTTTATCCTTCCGCTAATTTTCTCATTGAGTTCAGATGTGCGCACTGAAATCGGGCGCCCGGGCCTTTCGTCATTTTCCAAATCTTTCCGCCCATCCTTGAAACGTGCATACCATCGGAATATTTGTGCATGAGATAGACAATCAGCTCCATTCACATCACGCAACAATTCAACTGTCTCAGATGCAGTTTTACCGATTTGCAAACAGAACAGGATATTTGCCCTCTCCTCCATGATAGAAATGTGCAGGAGCGGATTTCCAACTAGACGCACTAGGGTCGCACCCAGCGCTCTAGAGCTTGATGGGCCCCGAAAACACATAACTGGATTGTCGGTTTTGTTTTGGTTTATACGGACAGAAACAAATCAGTCCTTAAAGCGACTACTTCATTTGTATTATCAATTGATATTTTACTTTCTCATATTAGTAACATATATTTTTCTTGTTATTGCTGGTACTCCAAATTTTCGCGTTTTTATCAATGTGCTTGTTTTGAAAGCAACGATTAACACAATTTAGCCTTCCTTTTAGAGGTAGGTGAAGGAAGGATTCACGCTTTCCACACTTTTCATTGTTTAAGACGAATACTTAACTGGCCTGCTGTACTATAAATTACTTCCATGCTACTTCCAGCCTAGGGATAACATCTGTGTTGGATCCTTTATAACGTACAAGTTTCTCCGCGCTGGACATCGAATCCGGGTCCCCTCACTTCGGAGTAAGTCGTTCTCCCAACTGAGCTACGCGGACATGTGCTCTCACTACTATCTGCCTTTATCTCATGTGGTTCCTGCGGTGCAAGCACGTCACATCCCCCCCCCGAAAGAGGGCCGGGGGCATGGCCCACGGGTCAGCTGGGACCATGTGTCGCTGTAGGCAGTCATCCGATGAAGAATGTGCATTTGAGAAATCCCAGACAATTTGGTGTGTGGAACGTAACATCACAATGATTTATTTTTTCGAAGCACTGAAGAAGGGATACTCATTTTTCCTGTCTCGCCGTGTTGAAAGAATATCACATCATTGCGAGAAACTTAACAGCCGGATCATTCTGAAAGTTCGGGCGCCAATATAGCGTACAAGTTTGTCCACGCCGGGCATCGAAGTCGGGTCCCCTCACTCCGGAGTAAGTCGCTCTCCCAACTGAGCGACGTGGACATGGGCTCTCACTGCAACCTGCCTCATGTGCGTCCTGCGGTACAGGCACGTCACACCTTTCCTCCTGAGTTGCAATGAGGACTGCTTGTGAAAACTGTCTTGATTATAAGGGATTTTGCTGTTCATTGCCTTTTTCCTTTGGGGTAGGGTAATCAAGTTCTTCCTCGGCCCAAATCCTCCTTAACCAGCCTAAACTAAAAGAAAGACTAATTCGGATGACATGTCAACTTTCTGCTTTGACTGGGTAAACGGGACAAACTGAGTGCGTTTGAACAGATTTTTTTTTTCTTCTGATCTTTCAGTTCTTTTTCGCGATTTCTCTAGCCGCAGAACATTTAAAAATGAGTTGGTACGAATCGGGTTCAAAGAAACGTAGTGGAGGAGAAAAAAAAGTATGAAATTGCATGAAACACTTTTGAGAGGTTAGGATAGTTTTCCCGTTAAGATATTTTATGCCGTCTACAACGGCAGTGATGTATTCATGCATTTTTTTTTTTTTTTTTTTTTTTTGGTTTTGGGGCGATCTGCCCTTATATTTAGTCTAATTGTTTTATTTATACTTGGAGAAATTAATTTAAAAACTTAAGAAGATGAGGGAGGTATAATTAGGCTGACCACACGTACCGTTTTGAACGGGATGGACAGTGGCGTTTTTTTCGTATTTCCCGGCCGTACCGTCGTTTTAATAGAAATGCCAATTCTGCCCCGTTTTTAATAAAAACTATAAATATACTTGTATATTGGTCAAGCAAATTTTTTCTGAAATGAGCGAAAACGCTTAGAAAACATTCCTATATCTGATAGATGGGTATAATTTTTTTCTGAAATGAGCAAAATCGTCTAGAAAACATTCCTGTATCTGATAGATGGGTATAATTTTTTTTTACTGAAATGAGCGAAAAACGCCTAGACTTTCAGGGCTTTTGTAATATTGTAGAATTTATTCTTTGTCTTCCAGGAAGTACAGCACCTGTTGAGAGAATATTTTCTGTTATGAACAGTATGTGGTCAAAGGAGAAATCTAGGTTAAGGGTTGAGACAATAAGAGCTATGTTAGTTGTAAGACAAAATTGTGTCATGGAGTGTGAGAAGCTTTATGATAAGGTGTTGAAAGACCGAAGTTTGCTGCGTAAGATTACTTCATCGGAGAAATATTCATGGTACGATCGTGGTGAAATACAGTCCTTCGCTAAGTGTACCTAAATTTTTGTAAGGGTACAGTCACTGTTAACTGAAGAATAATGGTAAGCTCAATATGTTTAAGTAATAAAACTTTTTTTATCGTCGTACTTTTTTTGTCCCATATTTGTTATCCCAATGTCCCGTTTTTGTCTCAAGGAAATTTGGTCACCCTAGATATAATAATAATAATATTAATAATGAAATATCCTCCACATGGACTTCAATCTGAAATTTCTATAATTCTTCAATAAAACAAAACATCTCTCTCTCTCTCTCTCTCGCTGAAGGGGCAATTTTTCAAGCACTGGCATCTCTTACTACTTCCGCAATAAAAACCTTATTTCACAGAGTAGAGAGAGATGTTTTCACTGCAATACGTAGCCATATTTTGGAAGCTGGCATTCAGCTTTATTTCAGTCTTCTGGATGCCGACTTTCCATGTATATGGTTAAGCCTCAGTGTAGCTACCGTGACGTTACTGCTCCCAGTGGAACAAAATATTTGCTACCTAATTTTTAACAATAGCAAATTATTGGAAATTGTTCCCGTAAAGAGGTTTTTTTTCCTGGCGGTGGGTGATTTACAGTCTGTGGGAAAAAAAAATTGAGGCACTTCAAACCGGCATCCAAACGGTTAGTTAGATGTTCCTTTTAATTACTATGTGCTAATCTAAATAATCGAAAGGGGGCTGGAACCAAATGGCGAGGGAATGGTTTACACCATACGTTTTCAGGTATACTGTGATGATTCCTTAATAATTAGAAACACACTTCTAGTAAGGCGAGGACATTTTTACCACTTCTAATGCTTTGATTTTTTTGATTGGAGATTTAACGACCAACCATGAGCAACTCAATGGGCTATAAGCAGTCGCCCGTCCCTAATTTAGGGCCACTGGTTAAAGGAAAGGGAGCGAGCCAGTGCCGTAAGACAAACACAACATCCATGCCTCACCGGGATTCGAACCCGGACCCCTTTCGGACGAATGATCAGAAGCCATCGCTTAGACTACTGCGCCACCGGGGCAGCCCTAATGTTTTGAGCGGCATTTTTTCCAGCACAGCATCTTACTAATATCTTTTCCAGCATCTTACTAATATCCGCAATATTTTACACCACCCCATGGTGAATTTCTTTGTGTATTACTGAATTAAAGCTAACGTATAAATTTTTACATTTTTAATCACTTGTATGTGTAGATTTCTTGGAATTTGCATTTGCGATATAAGAGCATAAGAAGATTTTATAATATATTTAACATTTTTATATGTATTAATATATATATATATATCATCATTGTCAACCATTATCAATCCACTGCTGGACGAAGGTCTCCCCAAGTTTCCTCCACAACGGTCTGTCTTGTGCCAGTCTCCTCCATGTCACTCCCGCATACTTTCGAATTTCATCCACCCATCTTCCATGTGGTCTTCTTCTGGGTCTTTTCCTGTCCCTTGGAATCCAATCTAAAATTTCGGCTGTCCATCGATGGTCTGCTCTTCTGGCAGTATGTCCAGCCCATTGCCATTTCAGGGATTTAACTCTGATCATGATGTCTTCCACTCTTGTCATTTTTCGGATCCACGTGTTCCTCTTCTTATCTCTCCTGGTTACACCAAGCATGCACCTCTCCATGCTACTTTGAGTTGTCTGCAGCCTTTGTATGTCTCTTTTAGCTAAGGTCCACGTCTCTGCACCATACGTAAGCACTGGAAGGATGCATTGATCAAACACTTTTCTTTTAAGACATAATGGCATATTGCTCTTGAAAATTATGCTGTTTCTTCCAAAAGCTCTCCAGGCAAGTTTTGTACGCCGATTAATTTCTTCATTAATGTGACCCTCACTTGATATCTGCTGTCCAAGATAAACGTACGTGTCTGTTATCTCCAGCTTTTCTCCATCAATCGATAAATCTTCATTTCTTGTAAAAGCATTGAACATCACTTTTGTCTTCTGAAAGTTCATTTTTAATCCCACTTCTTTACTCTTGTCAGCAAGTTCCTGGATCATACTCTGTAGCTCTGATGGGGTAGTTGCAAAAATGACTATGTCATCAGCAAAACGAAGGTGGGTTAGATAATCTCCATTAATCTTTATCCCTTTGTTTTCCCAGTTCAGTGATTGAAAGACATTTTCCAATGTGGCATTAAAGAGCTTCGGAGATATGGTGTCACCTTGTCTCACTCCCCTTGCAATTTTTATGTGTGTTGTATTTTCAAACAGCCGAATCTTTGCACTTGTATTTTCATAGATGTTATTAATAATATTAATGTATGCATCTTCAATACCGCAGGATTTCAGAGCCATTGCAACTGCTGATGGTTTCACCGAATCAAAGGCTTTTTCATAATCGATAAAAGCCATGCACAATGGAAGTTCATATTCCCTCGCTCTTTCAATTAGTTCTCTCAGTACGTGGATATGATCTATTGTGCTGTAGCCACTCCTGAATCCAGCTTGTTCTCTCGGTTGAGCCATGTCCAGTGTCACCTTCAAGCGGTGTGAAAGAACTTTAGTGAAGATTTTATAAACCACTGATAGGAGGCTGATAGGTCTGTAGTTCCTGAGATCCTCAATGTCACCTTTTTTATGTAGCAAGATCATTGTAGCGTTGTTCCAATCCTCAGGAATTTTCCCTTCATTAAGGCATCGAGTGAAAATTTGGGCGAGTACTGTTTCGATTTCTCCACTTGCTTCTTGTATGATGTCTACAGTAATTCCATCTTCTCCTGGAGCTTTTCCCCGCTTCATGTTCTTGATTGCATGAGCAATTTCTGCTGGAAGGACTGGAAGAACTCTGGTACTGGTACCTTTCATGATGTCTGGAGTACATGTATCATCCTTTTCATATAATTTGGAGTAGAAATCTTTCACTCTTGTCAAAATTTCGCCTCTATTTCTTGTTACAGAACCATCTTCTTTTCTCAGTGCCATAATCTGTTTTTCCCCTTACTGAGATGTCCCTTTGCTATCTTTAGGCTTTGGTTGTTTTCAATTGCTTTCCTTACTAGTTCACAGTTGAATTTCCTTACGTCTTCAGTGATACTTCTTCGTACTGTCTTGCATAGCTCTATATATTCCACTTTGGAAGTCACATCTTCTTTAGTTGTCCTCATCACTCTTCTTTTTTGCATCAACATTTTGGTTTTTCCTGATAATTTGTTCACATGCAATTTGTTCTTAGACCCAGCTAATTTTGTTGCTGTTTCCATAAGAGCTTTGGTTACTTTTCTGTTAACTTCAGAAATATCCACTTCTTCCGATATTAGGCCTTCTAAAGCAGAGAATCTGTTCTTCAGTTCCAATTTGAAGGTATTATGGTGTTTTTAAGGTTGGTTATGTCAATACATTTTGTTTGTCTTATGAGCTTGCTACGTTCGAGTTTAGTGTTGAGGTGCATCTTACATCTCACCAATCTATGGTCACTGCCTGTGTTGAACTTGTTTAGCACACTGCAGTCTTCTATGACGAATTTTTTGTTACACATAATAAAATCAATTTCACTTGTCGTCCCATTTGGATGTCTCCATGTCCATTTCCTGTGTAGCTTTTTCTTGAAAAAGGAGTTCAAGATGAAAAACCCTTCTGTCTGTGCAAACTCAACGAGAGTATTTCCACGCTGGTTTCTGTTGCCGTGACCGAATTTACCTACTGAAGTTTCATTCTGTTGCCATTGCCCTATTTTTGCATTGAAATCTCCCATAATTATCTTCAAGTGCTGCTTACCTTTATTATTTAGATCACGAATTTCCTCATAAAATTCTTCAATTTCTTCTTCAGGATGACTTGTGGTGGGTGCATAAGTTTGGATAATCTGAGCCTGGTATCTTCTCGAGAGTTGGATAACGAGTCGTGCAGCTCTGTCAGAGGAACTTTCAACTTCTACAACTTTATCCTTCAGTTTCTTGTTTATTATAAATCCAATACCACTAGTTCTGCCAGTATCTGTCCCACGATAGTAGAAGAGATGTCCACTTTTCAGTTCAATGAGATCTTCTCCTTTTCTCCTTACCTCACTTAGCCCGACGATGTCCCACTTGATCCTTTGTAGTTCATCTTCCAATTCAAGAAGCCTTGAATCAGAAGATAGGGAGCGTCCGTTATACGTAGCCAAGGTCAGCATCAGATGGCAGCCTAGTCCGGTCCTCCGGGGATTCTTAGCACCCTCTGCCTTCATGTCGTACTGGCCGCTGCCTTGGCCAGGTACATTCCAGCTGCCGGAGACTGAGGGCCAAGATTTAAGTTGTGGAGTCATTTTGGAAGGGTTTGGCCATAACTCACCACGCTGGCCAAGCGGGTTGGTGAGTGTGGGATAGCATTTCCTCTAATCCCGATGGTATAGTTATACCGCTATTGGCGGTCGTCAGAGCCCCTTTAGTGGGAACAGGATGTTCCACGAGAAGGCGGGGTTGACATTTGTCAAGGAGAGGCTGTGATGTTACGCATCACCTGACCTTACATCCCTATATATATATATATATACATCCCTTACATCCCTATATATATATATATAGGGATGTATGTTACGCATCACCTGACCTTACATCCCTATATATATATATATATACATCCCTTACATCCCTATATATATATATATAGGGATGTAAGGGATGTAAGGTCAGGTGATGCGTAACATCACAGCCTCTCCTTGACAAATGTCAACCCCGCCTTCTCGTGGTACATCCTGTTCCCACTAAAGGGGCTCTGACGACCGCCAATAGCGGTATAACTATACCATCGGGATTAGAGGAAATGCTATCCCACACTCACCAACCCGCTTGGCCAGCGTGGTGAGTTATGGCCAAACCCCCCCCCCCAAAATGACTCCACAACTTAAATCTTGGCCCTCAGTCTCCGGCAGCTGGAATGTACCTGGCCAAGGCAGCGGCCAGTGCGACATGAAGGCAGAGGGTGCTAAGAATCACCGGAGGACCGGACTAGGCTGCCATCTGATGCTGACCTTGGCTACGTACAACGGACGCTCCCTATCTTCTGATTCAAGGCTTCTTGAATTGGAAGAGGAACTACAAAGGATCAAGTGGGACATCGTCGGGCTAAGTGAGGTAAGGAGAAAAGGAGAAGATCTCATCGAACTGAAAAGTGGACATCTCTTCTACTATCGTGGGACAGATACTGGCAGAACTAGTGGTGTTGGATTTATAATAAACAAGAAACTGAAGGATAAAGTTGTAGAAGTTGAAAGTTCCTCTGACAGAGCTGCACGACTCGTTATCCAACTCTCGAGAAGATACCAGGCTCAGATTATTCAAACTTATGCACCCACCACAAGTCATGCTGAAGAAGAAATTGAAGAATTTTATGAGGAAATTCGTGATCTAAATAATAAAGGTAAGCAGCACTTGAAGATAATTATGGGAGATTTCAATGCAAAAATAGGGCAACGGCAACAGAATGAAACTTCAGTAGGTAAATTCGGTCACGGCAACAGAAACCAGCGTGGAAATACTCTCGTAGAGTTTGCAGAGGCAGAAGGGTTTTTCATCTTGAACTCCTTGTTCAAGAAAAAGCCACACAGGAAATGGACATGGAGACATCCAAATGGGACGACAAGTGAAATTGATTTTATTATGTGTAACAAAAAATTCGTCATAGAAGACTGCAGTGTGCTAAACAAGTTCAACACAGGCAGTGACCATAGATTGGTGAGATGTAAGATGCACCTCAACACTAAACTCGAACGTAGCAAGCTCATAAGACAAACAAAATGTATTGACATAACCAACCTTAAAAAACACCATAATACCTTCAAATTGGAACTGAAGAACAGATTCTCTGCTTTAGAAGGCCTAACATCGGAAGAAGTGGATATTTCTGAAGTTAACAGAAAAGTAACCAAAGCTCTTATGGAAACAGCAACAAAATTAGCTGGGTCTAAGAACAAATTGCATGTGAACAAATTATCAGGAAAAACCAAAATGTTGATGCAAAAAAGAAGAGTGATGAGGACAACTAAAGAAGATGTGACTTCCAAAGTGAAATATATAGAGCTATGCAAGACAGTACGAAGAAGTATCACTGAAGACGTAAGGAAATTCAACTGTGAACTAGTAAGGAAAGCAATTGAAAACAACCAAAGCCTAAAGATAGCAAAAGGACATCTCAGTAAGGGGAAAAACAGATTATGGCACTGAGAAAAGAAGATGGTTCTGTAACAAGAAATAGAGGCGAAATTTTGACAAGAGTGAAAGATTTCTACTCCAAATTATATGAAAGGGATGATACGTGTACTCCAGACATCATGAAAGGTACCAGTACCAGAGTTCTTCCAGTCCTTCCAGCAGAAGTTGCACATGCAATCAAGAACATGAAGCGGGGAAAAGCTCCAGGAGAAGATGGAATTACTGTAGACATCCTACAAGAAGCAAGTGGAGAAATGGAAACAGTACTCGCCCAAATTTTCACTCGATGCCTTAATGAAGGGAAAATTCCTGAGGATTGGAACAACGCTACAATGATCTTGCTACATAAAATAGGTGACATTGAGGATCTCAGGAACTACAGACCTATCAGCCTCCTATCAGTGGTTTATAAAATCTTCACTAAAGTTCTTTCACACCGCTTGAAGGTGACACTGGACATGGCTCAACCGAGAGAACAAGCTGGATTCAGGAGTGGCTACAGCACAATAGATCATATCCACGTGCTGAGAGAACTAATTGAAAGAGCGAGGGAATATGAGCTTCCATTGTGCATGGCTTTTATCGATTATGAAAAAGCCTTTGATTCGGTGAAACCATCAGCAGTTGCAATGGCTCTGAAATCCTGCGGTATTGAAGATGCATACATTAATATTATTAATAACATCTATGAAAATGCAAGTGCAAAGATTCGGCTGTTTGAAAATACAACACACATAAAAATTGGAAAAGGAGTGAGACAAGGTGACACCATATCTCCGAAGCTCTTTAATGCCACATTGGAAAATGTCTTTCAATCACTGAACTGGGAAAACAAAGGGATAAAGATTAATGGAGATTATCTAACCCACCTTCGTTTTGCTGATGACATAGTCATTTTTGCAACTACCCCATCAGAGCTACAGAGTATGATCCAGGAACTTGCTGACAAGAGTAAAGAAGTGGGATTAAAAATGAACTTTCAGAAGACAAAAGTGATGTTCAATGCTTTTACAAGAAATGAAGATTTATCGATTGATGGAGAAAAGCTGGAGATAACAAACACGTACGTTTATCTTGGACAGCAGATATCAAGTGAGGGTCACATTAATGAAGAAATTAATCGGCGTACAAAACTTGCCTGGAGAGCTTTTGGAAGAAACAGCATAATTTTCAAGAGCAATATGCCATTATGTCTTAAAAGAAAAGTGTTTGATCAATGCATCCTTCCAGTGCTTACGTATGGTGCAGAGACGTGGACCTTAGCTAAAAGAGACATACAAAGGCTGCAGACAACTCAAAGTAGCATGGAGAGGTGCATGCTTGGTGTAACCAGGAGAGATAAGAAGAGGAACACGTGGATCCGAAAAATGACAAGAGTGGAAGACATCATGATCAGAGTTAAATCCCTGAAATGGCAATGGGCTGGACATACTGCCAGAAGAGCAGACCATCGATGGACAGCCGAAATTTTAGATTGGATTCCAAGGGACAGGAAAAGACCCAGAAGAAGACCACATGGAAGATGGGTGGATGAAATTCGAAAGTATGCGGGAGTGACATGGAGGAGACTGGCACAAGACAGACCGTTGTGGAGGAAACTTGGGGAGACCTTCGTCCAGCAGTGGATTGATAATGGTTGACAATGATGATGATGATGATGATATAACAAAATTGTGATTATATGCATATAACCAGTCATCATTTTCAGCCCCCTCAAAATTTACGTAAACCCCCCCCCCCCTCCCCCGCCACGGAAAAAACTCTGAATGCAACTCTGTGCGACGGATTAATTGTTGAATTGGAAGAAGGCTACAGGCTACAATCTTAAAACCAAAGTTATCATCCAAAGTTTTGGCTTCATTTTTCAGTGAATCTGCTGAACCGGATAATGCTATCCCGGTGGCGCAGTGGTCTAAGCGATGGCTTATGATCATTCGTCCAAGATGGGTTCGGGTTCGTATCCCGTGAGGCATGGATGTTGTGTGTTTGTCTTACAGCTCTTTCCCTTCCCTGGAACCAGTGGCCCTAAATTAGGGACTGGCGACTGCTTATAGCCCACTGAATTGCTCACGGTGGTCGTTAAACCTCCAAACAAAAAAATATTTATATATCAAAATAGGATTTGCATACAGTTTTATCTGTTTTGCAAGGATGAAAGTGTCACCTCAAGATATGTATGGACTCATTAAATTGGGTTTGAAATCGGCAGTCCCTAACTTAGAAATTATTTTGCGTATTTATTTGCTTTTACCAATCTCCAATGCTTCTTCAAAACGTTCTTTTTCTGCCCTTAAGCAGGTGAAAAACTATCTTTAAAGCACCATGTCGTAAGACAGATAGATTGTGTAACCTGGTTATGTTAGTTATCGAGAGTGATGAAACAAAGAAGCGAGAATACGATAAGCTCATAGATTCTTTTGCCAAACTCAAGTTCAGAAAAATATTGCTGTGAACAGTAACGAATTTATAATATGTCAATTAATTATAATTAAATTACTATAATTAAATTACTATTTTTATGCCCTACCAATCAGTGTCAAATAATTATAATTAAATTACTATTTTCTAATAAATAATAGATTACAGGGCCACCTTTGAGGAAATTTATTATCCGAAAGAGCTAAAATTTAGGCTGAAAAAATAAAGAAATTTGGGAATGTCACTTTTCCTATTTAATAGTGTTAGAAGAAATTTCTACTGTATTGCAACAATATTTTCTTATTACTTTCTCCTCCAATGGTTCAATACTGATGATTATCAAGTATTCTCACCTTTTCTATTCCTCAAATCGACATAAAACTAACTTTTGAAAAAGCAATAAAAGTTTCAATGGTACTCTTACTCGAAAAGCTGTGTTTCGTACTTTTCCATTTTCAAACCGAATCTTTTGAATTTAATTCTTGTGCTTCTGTTTCTGATAACTGCAGTGCAGGTAGGAAAAAATCTTCCGCATCTTTTTGACAGAATAAAAAAAAATGCAAAGCTTCCCAATTTTCCGATGAAAATATAAGAAAAAATGCTTTCAAGAAACTTCACATTCTCGCCTTCCTGCACTGACTGATGAAATTCTTACTGTCCAGCTTTTTTGATCCATGACATGCGTCCATGCCATGGACGGCTGAATCTTTTCGATTTAGGAAATTGTTCGCTACAGGAAAATTCCTCCACGAAAAGTCTTCCACTCTTTTCAAGTGAAGTGCTGTGCACAAATTGCATTTTACCCGTGTTTTCTAACGTGGAGGACTTTTCCGGTTGCTAATGTCTTCAAATATTTTATTTTTGCTGGATACCATACTCGTTGCCTACTAATTTGCTCATAACATAAAAAACAAGATGGTTTTCCAAAGCCGAAGCAATGGAAAGAGCACGTTTTGCAATTGAAACGCATTCCAATTTTATGACAATTTATACGGAATGTGTTGATAAATTTAGCGAAATTCCATTTTCAGCTACCTTAGCGTTAAATTTGTTAAGTAACTTGCAACTAAAAAGGTGCTAAAGTAATCATTTTTGCCTAATGTATCAAACTCAAAAAGAACTTTTGCTGTAACTGAAATAGTCTCTTTGTAGCGTAAAGCCAAAATTTACTGAATCTCCACTTTGAGAACTCCTAATTGGAATTTGTTTTTTATTTAATTGGTGGTTTAACGACCACCGTGAGCAACTCAATGGGCTATAAGCAGTCGCCCGTCCCTAATTTAGGGCCACTGGTTCTAGGGAACCGTGAGAGCCAGCGCCGTAAGAGAAACACAACATCCATGCGTCACCGGAATTCGAACTCGAACCCCTCTCGTACGAATAATCAGTAGCCATCGCTTAGACCACTGCGCCAATGGGAAATTCATGAACTAGTAGTGAAATTTAAAACGCGCATAATTTAAAGAATGTTTATGCCCTATAATTCGCAAAATGTTTTGAAAAATCTGTGAAAACCAAATTTTTTGGCTTTCAACGCCTCTGTCAGGAAAATAACTAACCAATTGGAAAATTTAGATATTTGAGAAGGAACAGCTAAGCCTAATCTGAGAGGCGTAAACTATTTTTTTCTCTAAGTTGAATAGCTTCTTCACCTCATAAGTTTTTGAATTTTTGACTTTGATAGCAATTAG
Source organism: Macrothele yani (assembly GCA_039090855.1). Lineage (NCBI taxonomy): Eukaryota > Metazoa > Arthropoda > Arachnida > Araneae > Macrothelidae > Macrothele > Macrothele yani. The sequence continues at coordinate 101,980,511 of CM077023.1, forward strand.
CGGTAAATTCATAAAGTGTGTGGGATATTTAAAGTGTCAAACTTAATATCCTTTGATTTCCTATTAGCCACAAAAATAACTTTTGAAACATCTCTAAAAACAAAAACGTTCGATGTGCACGGACAGACAAAGTGATTACATTAGTACTGTTTCTTACCAAAAGTTCTAATAACAGGAAGATAGAACGGCATTTTAAAAACTTTTAAAAAGAGTAAAAACTTTTTTCTTGACTACTTTTTTTTTAATCTGACGGATGAAAATTTTTGAGGCGATAAGAAGGGAAGGGGAGGGCCCTGAATCTTTTAGCGCCTAGGGCCCCAAAAGACCTAAAATCGAGTCTGAAAATTTTTTTTTTTTTTTTTTTTGATTGGAGGTTTAACGACCACCGTGAGCAACTCAATGGGCTATAAGCAGTCGCCCGTCCCTAATTTAGGGTCACTGGTTCCAGGGAAGGGAGAGAGCCAGTGCCGTAAGACAAACACAACATCCATGCCTGACCGGGATTCGAACCCGGACCCCTTACAGACGAATGATCAGAGGCCAGCGCCTTAGACCACTGCGCCACCGGGGCGGCAGTCTGAAAATGAGGCAATGTTCTTCCACCGAATGACTTCATGCACAGCGTAAATAATCATCATTGCAATTCTCATGCAAACGCTGTTGCCACCGCATAGCTGATAAATGACCTATCAAAAATCCGTGCCTTCCCGACTCGTGTGTTTTAACGGGACTTTAAAAAAAAAGCAGTCTCATTGCTTGATAGCCGCAATGTGTATGGCAATGGATGGATAAAGATTAACATCTAGAGTTAATTGATAATGATATAGTAGAGCTTATGAACCATGGCAATAGTGACGATGTGAATAATAAAAATATTGGAAGAGAGAAGGAATACAAGAAGCTATAGCGAGGAAGCGAAGACTCTAGAGCAGGGGGGACCTGCTGCTTTCTAGGCCATTAAATGCGGCTTTTTGAATGAATCCAAATTTTGCAGAACAAATCCTTTTATTTTTATTAATATGTTTTTGTTCGTCTTTTGATAATTTTATTTTAATCTTAAAATAACCGTATTTAAAATACCAAATAGTAAAAGAAGATTCAACGAAATTATGCTTCCCGACTGACGGCCACAATTAAAACATTAGTAAGTCATAAAAGCTATTTTGACACCTCTTACGTTCAAAATTTCGTTCTATGGTTTCTAAAGAACTACAGATGGAATTGATTGAGCTCTCAGATGACATTTTAAAGTCATTTGGCGCTAAGAAACATCCAGTTGAAATATGGAAAAATGCAATAGAATACCACGCCTCCCGCAACATGCACGAAAAATGCTTTCTCGCTTTTCAACCACTTATCCTGCGAATCTACATTCTTCTACCTAACCCAAATCAAGACGCCCTTAAGGTAAAAAATATCGAATACCCATCTAAAGGATCATCTAAAACGGCGGACCTCCATGTCGCAACCAAATATTCAAATGCTTTCCAACAAAAAGCAGTCACAACAAAGTCATTAAAAGGTTATCAAACAGAGGTCATCGCTCTTTCCGCGTTTATAAGTGAGTCACGGAAAAATTCTCATTGGCCGCCACCGGGATACGAGCCCAGGGTCTTCCAGTTACGCGCCGGATATGCTTCCACTGCACCCCGATGGCGGCCAATGAGAATATTTCCGTGACTCACTTATAAACGTGGAAAGAGCGATAACCTCTGTTTGATGTTCCTAGTCCACGTCAGATATCTGTATTAATAATTAAAAGGTTAGTTAACTTTAGAATTAACTTTTTCTTCATTTTTTGAAGTTAGTATATACTGTAGTAAGACTCTTATAAAATAATGTACATTTCGAAGTACACTATATTGACAAAAGATGCGCGGTACAGCTGCAAACGGTATAAACCGCGATCATATCGCACTGTGAGGTTGAGTGAAAATGTGGCGGCGGGAGACAACTGACTTTGAGAAAAGAAAGATTGTTGGGTGTTATATTAGTGGGTTGTCCATAAGAGAAACCGAGAGGCGCTTAAACATACCCAAGTAAACTGTTTTGAATGTACTGAATAAGTGAAACACACATAGCGTGCCTGAAGCAGAAAAACATACAGGCAGACCAAAGAAAATCAGTGATAGAGGACGTCGAAGCCTCAGGAGAGTCGTTACAGCTAATCGACGGAGTACTGCACAAGACCTCAGTGTACAGGTGAGTAAAAATGCTGGAACCTCGGTATCCACACGTACCATTCGCAAAGAACTTCATTCCATGGGTTACCGTGGTCGTGCGGCTGCTCACAAGCCTCCCATCTCCACTCGGGATGCTGCTCGTCGTTTAGCATGGTGTAAAGAACATTTATCGTGGACCGTAGATAAATGGAAACGGGTCCTATGGACTGATGAATCCAGATACACGATCTAACAGTCTGATGGCCGTGTGTGGGTATGTCGGCAGCCGGGGGAACGCTATTTACCACAGTGTACTGTTTCTACGGTTAAGTTTGGAGCTGGCAGTGTACTCGTGTGGGAGTGTTTTTCGTGGTATGGTCCAGGCCTATTGGTTATCGTGGACAAGCCTATTAACCAGCTCATCTTCCTCGATATTCAGGGCAACTATGCCCTACCAACTCTGTGGCAATACTATAGAACCGAGCCTTGTTGGTACCAGCAGGATAATGCACTGAGCCATAAAGCAAGGACTGTTACGGCGTTGTTTGACGATAATTCCGTATCGTGTATGGACTGGCCAGCACAGAGCCCTGATCTTAATCCCATAGAGCACCTATGGGACGAATTAGAGCGCCGCATAAGAAGTTTGGAACCAAGGCCTACTACTAAGATACAGCGAGCGGCAGCATTATGTACTGAATGGAAGCACATACCTATCGCTGTGTTCCAAAACCTTGTTGAAAGCCTGTCTCGAAGGGTCAGTGCATGCATTAAGGCCAAAAGTGGACTGACACTGTACTAATGTATGTCAATAAATGCTATGTTGTGTTTCTCTTCTAGGTGTCCGGTGACTTTTATCAATATAGTGTATATCCAATTGAAGTTTTTTGAATACGGCCTTGTTAGATTACAGCTAACTTAACGTGGCCTTCCAACAAGAGATGGTTCCCCACCTCTGCTCAAGAGGCTGCACTTGTTACGTTGACCCTCACACAATCCAATTCGACCCACAGAACTTTTGATCTACATCATAACTTAAATTGAAATTACATATAACTCATCTGTATGCAGAATTACTGGTGTCTTAACGGTGGAGTTGTCAGGCGTTCATATCTTTTTTATATATCTGTCGTTTATGTGAATAGTGTGCGATTCCTGTTGTTTATGTAAATAGTGTATGACGCATTATTAGCTTGAAGTAGCGTATGTTGGGCCTACAATGAATGCTAAAAGTGTTTTTCTGTATATGGTAAACAAAATATTTGTTGTTATTATTGTTGTTATTTTTATTATTAGCACAAAATGTGCTACAGTGATGTTTCAGTGTTCCTTGTATGGCCTGTAGGGGGTGATAGGGTTTGATGTGGAGACGATTTTTTTTCTCGTGCGGAGTATATGGTTTGTATTCTTGAAAGAGACACTGGTGTTATGCGTGACCCTGAGTTTCCTAAAACAAGTAATTCTGACGTAGGAATGCGTAGTTCATCCTTATCTTCCACGAACTGTAATCAGTAGTTTTAGTGATGAATACAGTGTTTTTATTACACTGTTGTGCATTCTACTGTTAAATGCATGTACGTATGAATGCATTGCTTCAAGTAAAATTTTTGACGGCAGCAATGTTCATTTATTTTTCTACATTTTGACTCGCTCCAACATTGAAGGATAGGTTGATCTCAAAAACAGGCTGAGTTACAAGCCAGAACCTATGAGAAAAACACAACGGCCATGTTTTATTTAGGTCTGGAAACCTAACTCTCAGCTTGTTTTCGTTGATAGTTTGTTGAAACCATGCAGCGAAAATAGGATATTTCGGAGAAATATCTTAAAACAAAAGTATTTAGTACAGACGGACAGAAAATTTGTGTCAGCGCACCTACTCGGTTTTAATTTTTTTTAAATCGGAAACACACAAAAATACTTAACTACAACACGAATCCCGTCGCCACCAGTTAACAAGGCAACAAAGCCAAATATAATTTCAGTAGGCGAACATTTTTCTCGTTCCACACAAAATTGAGAACGCAGTTTTTACTGTCCACACACAGTGCTACATTTAGTAAATTTATCAATCCATAAGTTGTCTGCATCATTTGCTCTTCTCAGTAAGCACGCATATTTATTGGTACAAATTTATTTTCGATCACTCAAATGACCTGTCGCATTTTCCATTATCGGTTTATCAGCACGAATTTCCGATGAAAACTATTTTCTTTCGTGTTCTGCAGCGCGTTGCCACATCTGATAGTCGTTCATCGGTTGCTAAGGGGCACACCGACGTGCTGTGATCGATCCAAACGTTGACTTATTCCCTAGAAAGCAACACCAGGTCGTCTGTTATACTGGAACTAGTGGTGCTCTGTGGCCGAACTGCTTTCTAAGTGGACTTCCTTCAAAATGATTTCTCAGATATATTGCTTTGAAAGTGATCCATGCGAGAAGAATCACTAACCCGTGTCTCGCGAGAGCATTAAGGATGAAACCCCAGGTACCTTCTGTACAAAATTCAGGTGAGTTCATTCAACTCTTGTAAGCAAATAAAAAGATTTTTCTTTATCTAATGTTAAACTGAACACATTAATAAGCTCACATTGAAATCAAAATGATTGGAATATTATATGACAAATATTTATCATCATGCACGATGTTAGACAATCATCTTTTAAATTAACATTGTAAATGCTTCAATTAACATATGTGTTACGATTTTGAATCACTTTTCGAACTACTTATTAAACATTAACAGCAACGGAAGCATCCGAAAATACAGCTGAAAACCAAATAGTTTTGTTTAAATTAATTTAACAAACGATAGTTGAAATGTGTTGTCTTTTTCAGTTTGAAACTTCACTTGCATACGAACTAGAAAATGAAAAACAAATGTCACCAGCCCCTTTCAAAAGAAAAGGAAAGACGAATCTATGCATTCTGAAAAACACACTAAAAGTTTATTACCTAGAATTAAGATGCGTGGTTTACCTAAATAAAGAGATGTAGAGATTGCCAGGACACTTTGATCAAAACACTCGAGAAAGATGGGCGTACGGATGAAATTTATGAAAAGCCGTACAGGGAACAGAAAGAGAGGAAGGCCAAGCATGAGATGGAGATAATAATTACCAAGAAAAGTAAAAGTTGGACAACAGAGGCCCATCGACGTGGCAGAAAATGGGACAGACCCTTGTGTACCAGAGGTCAAATAATAGCTGGAGAACAGAAAAATTTAGAGGTAAGAATTTGAGTACATATTTTGACTTCAGATATGTCTTTCCATTTATATACAGCCTGGCATCTTTATTAGAACCATCCTCATACAACTAAGATGATCACGCATAATCAATGGAATATTGATCCATCCTCACACAACTATGGCAAAAATCACACATAATCCATAAAGCTTTTTAACATAAGACGCACTAAACACAAGTTGAACTTGACATTACTTATCTAAAGTACCGACATGTGGCATAATATTAAATTGCACGAATATGTAGCAAAACGTCTGAGACTAATTTTTTTAAGACGGAAATTTCCCCCTTGATTTTGAATAAAACTTAAGAAAATAGAAAAGTTGTCAACACCCACTTGCACGTGTGTTGATTCATTCAGGCTATAACGTTACTATCTTTCTCAAATTTAATGAAATCTAGAAAAGTTATATGAGCGAGACAAAATTGATTCAATACAATATATGAGATGCAATGAATAAGTGATGATAAATTTGAGTGTTTCGCATAGATTTCATTTTGTTAAGTGCTCCTTAAGCACAGTTCTAACGGTTGTTTTGGAGTGTTTCTGTTCGTCGAAACATGAAAGTGGTTAAAATTGCCAAGCATTACAAAACAAATATGTCCTACACAAATTTTGTGGTGAAACATAGTATTTTCATATAAAAAAATATTATCTTAACGCTTAAATGGCAGCAAGATGAATAGTTATTATGTGGTAATGTCGTATATGACTTTTAAACACATGTGTGCATATACTTGTGCTTCATATTTGATTTCCTGACGAATCAAGGATTTTTTTTTTAATAAATGAAAAACCAGGTGATATGATAACTGCAAAATGCGCATTTAGGGCCATTTATTAAAAAAAAATAAAGTTTAATATGAATGGCACAGAAAAATTTTTGCGAGGTCAGATTAGACCCAACTATACCGTTTAGGGATTCAATATTTCATGGAATAGTTTCAAGCAGTTTATATGAAACTGAACTAACCTTTCCGTGCAATAAGAGTGAAAACAAAAATGGAGATTTTATAATCTCAGATTTTATTGCAAATACATCAGAAGCAAAAATTAACGCTTACGCCTCCTGGTGGCCAAAGCATTCTTTACTAAAAATTAGAAATTATATGCAAAAGATTTTCGATCAGGAGCTGTATCAGCTGAAGAAAACATTTTTCAAATCGGAATTTTAGAAGAAGAGATATCGGGGAAAACGTAATTTACTTTTACGCCCCCTAGCGGAAAATCTATGCGTAACTCAAAAAAGTAACTATACCTAAAATAATCTTCGACATAGATGGAATCGAAAGATAAAAGAAATTTTTCAATTGGAAATATATGAAATAAAATGTATTTTGAATTCGACATCATCTGGATTTACGCCCTCTAGCGGCGAAATTGGACATCGTAAAAAACAGAAAAAACGAAATGAGGGATCACCATTCACATATTTCAAGGTTTCCAATGCAAAAAGAATTTTTCAAATCGGACTAATAGTTGCAGAGATCTGGTGTCTACAGACGGACGGAGAAACCGATAACATAAGCACGATCTTTTTATGCTTTCCAACCGTAGGTTGAAGAAGCGTATATGCTCCAGCTTTGTCCGTCTGTCTGTCCATCCGTCTTCACAATAATTCGCGTAAAAATGGTTCGATTTCGATGAAATTTCAGTATGTGGTAGGGGGACCACCTGGGGACGGACGAAATAGGGACGAAATAGGGTCAAAGGTCGGGACATACGAGCGGGATCCAATCCAAAACGGACGAAATAGGGTCAAAGGTCGGGACATACGAGCGGGATCCAATCCATTGCCCTTATGAGTCATAACTTACGTAAAAATGCTTTGATTGCGACAAAACTTTATCATGTTGTTCCGGAGGTATACTGAACCGGTTCTGATGAATATCATCGAAATGGGGTCAAAGGTCAGGGCACAGGAGCGAGATTTATTCCAAAGCCATTCTCCTCATAACTTGAGTAATGATTTCTGGTATGTTTGAAAGCGTATCATAATCAATGCATTGCATGATTTTACTAACTTGTTTTTACAAAAGACGTGCTAAAAATGTTAACTGTTCGGCTTTCTTTCACAATGTAAGTCAAGTAACGTGACTGTACGCAGGGCACACTCTGCCCCACTTCATCCAGGAAATCTAATAATGTCACGTGATGTGATTTTTTTTTTAAGTAACGCGCTTTGCCCTTCAAGCTACTTTATTTTGTAGCGTGCTACTGCTACAACTACATTTTTCTATTAGTAGGGAGGCTACATACAACACTGCTGTAAAAGTAGCGTGCTATAGTAGCTGCGCTACTTCCGATCACTGGATTTAATGCAGTAGGCTCACCCAGGGCCGGCTGGACCATAGGGGCAACCGGGGCCGTTTTTCCGGGCCTCGCGCCTGTAAGGGGCGAGGCCCGGAACAACGTTTAAGAAAAAAAAAATTAGTTAGAATTTTTTAAAATTATTATTTTTTTGTGTGTAAGTTTTCGGGTGTGAGGCCCTTAAAAATATGTTTCTTTCTTTTTTAAGTTTTTTTGTTTGTTTGTTTCCAATCGCCCGATTTTCGAATAGGTTATCGCCCTTCGCCGTACAAATACGGAAATCTGTAGATTTCAAGTGATTATTGTAACGACCTTAATATTTTCCGAATTCATGAAATCGCAAAGTTAATTTCATCATTTTGTGGCCCTTGCTTTTATATATTTAACAATTTGCGTGCGAACCAAATACTTAAATTTAAATAAAATAAAAAAGAAGGATATCAAAGTTTGTTTCGGGCTACACATGGAGGCCATTTATCCAGTGACTTTAAAAATATTACTAGAAATTAAAAAATAAAATCATATATGAACACGTATAAAAGTTTAAAAAGTCACTAATTTGGTCAGTACGCCATTTTGCATTAAAAATCAATCACGAAAACATGTATCAGGAGAAAAAAACTATTTATACGAATTTATTATTTAATATTTCTACACTAAAACATTCGCAATCCAAAAATGTTCGCTACGCACGTAGCTTTTTGTGATTTTGTGAAGCAGTTTTTATACAATAAGTGAAAATACAACCTCAACCCCATCTCCTCGGAAAGAAAATCGTAGATTTTAGCAGTTTTTACACTCTTTTTCTGAACTTTCAATGCATATTCTGGTCTTTTTCTTGAGCTTAAAGAAAACGGTTCTTTGAGATATTCATTTTGTCTTTACGATAGTTTTCGTTTAGAAGTACTACAGAGGTGAAGCACATGTCAAAAAGGAAAAGTTACAGAGATAAATTCCGTCGGTGTACCTTAATCGGTAAAGCATTCAACTCCGGAGCAGAGGAATGGGAATTCGTCGCCGTCACAGGCAGATTTGTGGGTTTCACATCCTGTGTATTATTTACGGACATCTTCGCGTAACGACTTTATTAAAATATGAGATTTATTTCCTAGTGCAAGCAATGAAATTTTGCTCCAGGGCTTTGCAATGAAATTTCGCCCCGGGCCCCGCAAAAGCTCCATCCGGCTCTGGGCTCACTACAACGTATTGATTGCAGAGATGTTTCTTTGCAGGTTAATGAACTTTACACTTGCTTCTGTGTCCGCCCTGAGGAGTGAGTATACATATGCAATCTTCAACACTTACCAACCTAATCAGTTGCTGTGTGTTTTTTCGAAGCTAGGTTTTGGGTATCACTTTTTGTTCATGATTTTCTCGTTTCAGTAGCTCATATTGTAAAACGACTCACCGACGATGTGCTCGATCAAACGTACAAATAAACATTATACAACAAAAGTTAACGTATGATTACGTTTTGAAGAAAGCGAGTGAACCTAATTTGAGAGAAGATGCTGTCAGACAGAACTTTGCCTTCTTATGCACAAAAGAGACGTGAAAAACAAAATTTAACATCGAAATTTTGATGAAAATGACGTTTCGTAAGAAAAACCAAACCAAACAAAAAATGACACTATTTCGTCATGAAAATCTGTCGTGAAAATGAAAAACATATCAAAACAAGGAAACGTTTCCAGTCTTGAAGAAATTTAAGATCCTATGACTTCATTGCATATATTTGTGGTTTTCTCATCAGTGTAATAAAGATTTTTTCCATGAAAATATTTCAGTAGTTGAGGTTCTTGAAATATTTTCCTCCCATAATGTCACTGATAAAATAGGTCACTCAGTGTACACTGGTATCAAGATTTTAACATTCCGTATTTTACCTATGGAAACCGTTTACGTATAACTTTGACAATGTCACCTCTGAATTCCATAACACACAACTACAAAAACTTGTGGTTATGCATCTCAGCAGACGTCGAAAGCCAGAAGGAGTGGACCATTTATAATTTAGGGTTCCTCTCTCCGAGGAAGCGAGAGTAACATTACCAGTGTCTCACTAACCCAGAACTTAAAACATACTTCCGACGGAAGAAACTAAACTTGCGGACGATACAAACTGATTTGTTTCAACACGCATGTACTCTTAATCTACGACAAAAACAACAATGATTTTCACGTATGCATTGTCGACTAAACTACAAAATGATAAAATTTAATAAAGGAACACTAAAACTTTATTATGTATTTCTTATAAAAATAAGAAAATCGTTGTTTTCCTCTAAGAAGTTATTTATTTACGTATAATTTGAAAACTGAATTCATGATGGACTTGCTTTTTTCAGAGAAATTATTCGTTACACTTTCATCGATGACAGGTTTTCTGAGCTTCTATACAGCTGTCAGTGACGTACCTGAAGAACTCGGGGCTCTCTGCAAAATAATATCTTCGAGGTCCTTTTGCGAAAATCTATTTGCTTTAAATTACTGAAATTTTTTAATTCCATATTATTAACTAGGTTTTACGGGCGTTTTCATAATTCAAATTTTTTGGAACCTATAGGTATTTTTCGTAAAACCAAAATTGTTACACTTTATTACGTGTAACAGATATGTACACGTTGCAATCAAAAATGATTGCCCTAGTTTTATACCAATACAAAGTATTACAAAACATTTACGCCAAAGTTAATCATATCATGCAAATTTTATTCTTTTAGAGAACTAGGGCCAGCTTTTTTGAAATGCCTCACGATCATACACATAAAACACGTAACGGCCGTGTGATAATATCTAATTACTTTTTTCCGATTTATACGAAAATACAGAACATAAGTAAGCTAATAAAAAAGTAAGAATTAAGAATTGTGGCACAAAAAGAGTAAAAATACTTAAATTATTTACTCTTGAACATAAAAAAAAACACACACTTTTTTTTGCACATAGTAAAAGTCTTTTCTTTTTGACTCTGTTATATAAAAAACAAACATAGACACAAGTTTCTGCTTTTTCATTCCCGCGAAGAAAGACTTTTAGCTCATTTTATCCTGAAGGATGCGTAGTTATGTGCCAACAAGTGTAATATATAACGATATCTTTATTGATATAAAAACTTCATTTATTCAACTGATATTTCATTCACATTCTTTCGTTAATATACATGCATAGGAACTATTGCTATGGCAGTGAAAGTCCTCTGGAATAGCTGCTTTTCCGTCCTCCAATTTTTATAAACTAAAGCGAAAATGATTTCTTGAAGATTTTATTTATTTCCTAAAAAAAAATGATTGATTTTCTTTTCAATACTTCAAAGCTGCCGCAAAAAAGTCCTGGCTATTTCTTTAAACAGTTTCATATGAAGTTTCCGTAAAAATTTCGAAAGATCCTTCTGTTGAGGCTAAAGGCCTCACGGTTAAGAGGCCTCTAGTCTCAACAGAAGGATCTTGACGAAGATTCTTCTTATATATCTCTTAGAAGGATCTACAATATCAGAAATACAATATAGTATAATATCAGAAGGATCTTGGCGTACTGATAGCAATGGTCAGGGAGGCTCGTTTTTTTTTTTTTTTTTTTTTTTTTGTCAAACTGTAGTTTCTATTTAGCACTTCGTCTCCGCCATTTTCCGTCTTACACGGAAGAGAGGCACGGTTACAGACCACAAGGCGTTCTCATTTATCAAGAATCTCTCATCGATCCGAATATTCGTTTCCTACGAAAACCATTCTTCCTTAATATTCGTCACCTGAACAATTTTAATGGCATTTCATTGCAATAGCTTGACGAATTTTTTTGAAATGTGCTCTCGTGCAAGATAAAATACATTTAGAAATCAAGGGCTCTGTTAAAACAAAAGCAAGACGTAATGGATTTTTATTTCGTTTCTTAAAGAAAAGTTTTACCCTAAGAAGAAAGCCGTTTTTAGACTTTGCAATCTTTCGTGAAGAAGTTCAATGTGATAAATCCTAAGATACAATGGTGTGGGTGATGTGCTGGGACTAAGATAAACAAAGAATCACTGACGCACTTGGCTCAACGAACACACACAAATAATGAAAACAATAACAATTTTAATGAAACAGCAAAATGATAAATACAGATTTTGAATATAAAAAAAATTCGAAATCAACTTCAATTTCTATTCATAAAATGCGTCGTGAGATTAAAACAAAAAAGAAAATGCAAATACCCCAAATTACACTCATTGTAATCACAATGTAATTATTTTTGTTGTGTGTGTGCGTGTGTGATTTTAAGTAATTACATACTCTTGATGAATACAAATGGGCGAGTGTGTGTTCGATAGAGAGGCAGAAAAAAGTTTTACCCAATCATAAAATATCTACGTAATCAATCAAATCTAAACTTTCTACTTTCTGACGATTTAAACCGTGAATAGGATACAAACCTGGGTTTAAAATGAAAAAAATAAAATAAAAAATAAAACGCGTTCGCAAATAAATAAAAACTTTCACGAAATTCCTATTCTTATTCGTTTTAATAGAAAACAACTCTTTCATATTTCACAAGTAATATTTAAATTGTTATCTTGGTCCAGCCATCTTTACAATAAGCAATCGTCAAAGGATCAAAACTGACAATCAGTAGCTTTCATTGAAAATACAGCTACAGTAAATGAAGCTGCCTGTATTCCTATGAACCAATTGCTTACATCTTCTTTGTTAACAAAGCGAAATATCCAAATGTCCACTAACGAAAACGTTTACCAACGAACTATATCGAAATCTAAAAACTCAGCTCAAATTTCGAAACATCAGAAAATGACCAGATAATTGCTACAATAGCAAACAAACCACTCGGCCAATAGAGAATAGAAAATTTAAGTTCGGATAAAGCAAAGACAATGACTTATAAATTATCCCTATTATAAGAAAAAGTAAAAAAATAATAATTTTAATTCTGAAAGTTTCAAAGAATGGGCTATATAAGGTGTGGTCAAAAAGTATCTAGACTAGATTTATTAAAAAAGTACAAGACTTACAGATTTGAAACTTAATCCCCTTCCAAAGCCACACACTTAGCCCCAGCACTATTACCACTGCTCGAAACATTTTTTTGAAGTTCTCTTCTGAAATAGCAAACAGCTGCTTCGTTGCATTCTGTTGTATCTCCTCAATATCTTGAATTCTTTTTTTCCTTCCAAATAGTATTTGATTTGGGGGAAGGAGAAATAGTCGCAGGGAGCGCGCTCTGGTGAATAGGGTGGCCGTCGGACCTGTGCAATGCGGTGCTTAGCAAGAAACTGCTGCACAAGTTGCGATGCATGGGCAGCCGCGTTGTCATGGTAGAGTTGCCACTCGCCAACTTCATGCAGTGCCTGCCTTTTACAGTCACAAAATGATAGAAGTCACAGTAGTGATAGAATAGCCCTCAGATACCTTCAACGTCGTGAACGACATTCTCATCCAACTAAAAAAAAAAAACAAAAAAAAAAAAAACACATCCTTATCAATCGAATTAAAGAAAAATCGCGGGCCCTATTGTTGTCAACAAAGTTCACGGTTCTTATTTGATTGAATGAACTATAGAATGCCGCCTCCGTTACTGAATGTGAGCAAATAACATCTCCTGAACATTCTGAGGTAGAAATTCGAATTATAAATGTACCAGAAACTGGTGGATTGTAAGCAGTGGTTTTTTTGCGTTTTTTACGTAATTAGGGTTTTTTACGTAATCAGGGTGGGGCAGACGGGCATCCGCCCCGTCTGCCCCACCCTGATTACGTCTCTGCACTGGCGCACCCACGAAAGAAGAGGGGGGGAGACTTTGGGGCGTAAGCCCCCAGAACCCCAAAGAGATTAAGAACGACATGCGCCAACCTTTCTATCTATCTATCTATCTATCTATCTATCTATCTATCTAATATATACATTATATGTACACTATATTGACAAAAGGCACCGGATACCCCTTCAAAAGCAAATGAACGGATCTTCTGCGTAACTAAGATGCGCGGTACAGCTGCAAACGGCATAATAACAAGCCTTCAGCTGACCGTGATCATATCGCCCTGTGAGGTTGAGTGAAAATGTCGCGGCCGGAGAGAATTGTCTTTGAGAAAGGAAAGATTGTTGGGTGTTATATTAGTGGGTTGTCCATAAGAGAAACTGAGAGGCGTTTAAACATACCCAAGTCAACTGTTTTGGATGTACTGAATAAGTGGAAGACACATGGCGTGCCTGAAGCAGCAAAACGTACCAGCAGACCAAAGAAAATGAGTGATAGAGGACATCGAAGCCTCAAGAAAGTCGTTACAGCTAATCGACGGAGTACTGCACAAGACCTCAGTGTACAGGCGAGTGAAAATGCTAGAACCTAGGTATGTACACGTATCATTCGCAGAGAACTTCATTCCATGGGTTACCGTGGTCGTGCGGCTGCTCATAAGCCTTTCATATCCACTCGGAATGCTACTCGTCGTTTAGCATGGTGTAAATAACATTTATCGTGGACCGTAGATAAATGGAAACGGATCCTATGGACTGATGAACCCAGATACACGATCCATCAGTCTGATGGCCGTGTGTGGGTATGTCGGCAGCCGGGGGAACGCCATTTACCACAGTGTACTGTTCCAACGGTCAAGGTTGGAGCTGGCAGTATATTCATGTGGGGATGTTTTTCGTCAACTAGAGCTGATGTCTCGGCCCATTGGTTATCGTGGACAAACCTGTTAACCAGCACGTCTACCTCGATATTCTGGACAATTATGCCCTACCAAATCTGTCGCAATACTATGGAACCGAGCCTTGTTGGTACCAGCAGGATAATGCACCGAGCCATAAAGCAAGGACTGTTACGGTGTGGTTTGACGATAATTCCGTATCGTGTGTGGACTGGCCAGCACAGAACCCTGATATTAATCCCATAAAGCACCTATGGGAGAGCGCCGCATAAGAAGTTTGAAACCAAGGCCTATTACTAAGCAACAATTAGCGGCATCATTATGTACTGAATGGAAGCGCATACCTATAGCTGTGTTCCAAAACCTTGTCGAAAGCATGTGTCGAAGGGTCAGTGCATGCATTAAGGTCAAAGGCGGACCGACACCATACTAATAATGTATATCAATAAATGCTACGTTGTGCTTCTCTTCTAGGTGTCCGGTGACTTTTGTCAATACAGTGTATATACGAGTATCTAATGTATACACTATATACATATACACAATGTGCGTACACGCACACACACACACACACACACACACACACACACACAACCACATGTAGCTTCCCCCGCAACAGGGAATTCCTGGGTGAGCCATTGCCAGAATAAGAAATCTTAGTCTCGTTGCATTTTACATTCCTTGTGCAAGTCACTCACTAAACTTAATCGGAAGTTAGGCAGCCAATTCCTGCCCAAACTCAGTGAGATATCTCTACTTTGTGGACACATTGTATACCTTCTTATCAAAGTCAACACGACGCTAGAACATTCTGGATGCTTGTTTGACATCTGACTCCTTATCGTTGAAAACGTTAAGTGACAGAAGGTGGTCAACTAGAGCTGATGCTATATTTGCATTATAGAACAGTGTTGTGAACATACAAAATGCGTTGACGGGAACTGAATCATGCGAAGATGAAGAACCAGGATGACGATTAGGAGCGAAAGGGGTGCTAAAACAATTCCAGGAGTATGAAACAGCTCGATTAACCATATAATGAAATGCGGTGTTGCAAAGATTAAATACAACGAGCAAATATTTGCGGGATCCTTAAATGAATCTTTTGAAAGCTGTGAATTCGTTAAAATCATTAAAATATTCACCATAACTTTGAGAAGTAATTTTCAATCCACAGGGCTACCCGGTAGCGCAGTGGTCTACGCGATGGCCTCTGATCATTCGTCCAAAAGGGGTCCGGGTTCGAATCCCGGTGAGGCATGGATGTTGTGTTTGTCTTACGGCACTGGCTCTCTCCCTTCCCTGGAGCCAGTGATTCTAAATTAGGCACAGGCGACTGCTTTATAGGCCTATTGAGTTGCTCACGATGGTCGTTAAACCTCCAATAAAAAAATCCACAGAAGCCGATGCCAAAACTTTGACCGACATCCATAAATCTAAAGATGAAAAATGTCGACAGAAGAAATGGGAATCGTTTTTTGATGAGACTACAGAAAACGAAGTTGTTATGCAAGGCAGAGAACATTTCACTACAGAAATCGCTTACATTATAAGTTCCCAAGAAAAAAACGCAATATTCTTTTTTTGTTGTTGTCTTAATTTACCTCCTATAGTATTTTGCTTGGTTGTTAAAAACAGTCCTGTTTATCTAATGGAATAAGATGTGATGAAGAAAAGTTCAATTTGCTTTGGCATCAGAATAAAAAAATTCATCATCGGTCCCTGTCTACGCAAAAACACGCCAGTTCTGAAGAAAATTATTCTGCATAAATCTCCTTGTGAATCACTGACATAGCTCAGTTGGCTAATGCGCTGTGTGCGGTGCCCTGCGTGAATTAACCCCTTAAGGACCACGTATTTTTTCCAAAAATGACGCAATATGTCCAGGACACTCAAAAGTTCAGACCAGCGGCTTTGTATCTTCTGAAAACGACGATAGATGGTTACATACTCAAAATACAAACACTTAACGTAAAATAACAAAGATCATACCATAAGTATTTCTCACTTTTAATCATAATAATGAAAACATGATTAGGTAATTATTGCCTTAAATATATACAGGAATGAACGTAAAAAACTAATTAGAAGTTCTTTGTGTAATATACGCTGAAGAGCAATTGAATTAGAGACAGCTGGCGTTATGCAAATATGGCGCTGTGGGCGGCCCTGTAAACGGAAACGACATGACGTATGCAGCGATCCGACAATATAAGGAGTGATGCGACGGGAACCAGTAAGAGTCGGGCACAGTATGGGTAAGACGAAGGATCAAAGCGCATTTGATCGTGGGCAAATTGTCGGGGCACGACGAATGGGTCACTCCATCTCGAAAGTCGTGCAGGAACTGGAATTTTCACAAGCCACTGTGTCACGGGTGCACCGTGAGTACATCGAATCCGGTAAAACCATCCCTGCAAAGGCCAACTGCCGTGGACAAAAGCGTGTGGATGAGCGGGGTCATCGTTGGCTAGCTCGCATTGTAACAGCGGATAGACGAGCCACAGTGCAAGAAATCACTCGGCAATTTAACGCTGGTGCACAAAAACGTGTAAGCAGCCACACCATCCAGAACCATCTCCTCGCTATGGGGTACAGAAGCCATCGTCCCACGCGGGTACCGCTGCTGACCGCACATCACAGGGTGCAAAGATTAGCATGGGCGCGGGAACATCGACACTAGACCCTAGACATGTGGAAAAATGTTGCCTGGACTGATGAGTCGAGATTCACGTTGGTACATGCGGATGGCAGGATACGAGTACGGCGCAAACCACATGAAGCGATGGATCCTTCTTGCCAGCAGGGTACTCTTCAAGCTGGTGGGGGTGGCATTCTCGTCTGGGGCCTGTTTACGGGACTGAAATGGGACCCCTGGTACGTGTGACATCGTCCCTCACAGGTCAACGTTACCGGGACATCCTGGACGACCATTTGCCCCCGTTTGTGCGTCTTCAACATCCCACTGGGGACTTCATCCTGCAACAAGACAATGCACCGTGCCATCGCTCTCGAATTGTATTCGAATGGTTGGATGAACACTCCACCGACGTGACCTCGCTTCCTTGGCCAGCTATGTCCCCTGACCTCAATCCCATCGATCACATCTGGGATGCCATCGGGAGAGATGACCTCCCTCCATCAAAACTTCCTGAACTGTGGGAGCTTGTTCAGGGGTCGTGGATCCGTATGGCTTCCCAACGTTTCCGGTGTCTTGTCGAGTCCATGCCGAGACGAATCGCCGCCGTCATCAGGACGAAAGGTGGTGCTACACGTTACTAGACGGGTATCTCTAATTCAATTGCTCTTCAGTGTACAGCAACGCATGGTACTACACACAAGCCCACATTACACTTTGTACACTGGTGCCTTGACTCTTTTCTCACTGGCTTACCTTTCTGGACAGTTTTTCTTGAACAAACAACACACTTCCGTGCAGCATTTTGTTTCTTTCCTGTAGGTGGAACCCGGCCGGGAAAATGAAGTTCTGTGAGACGACTCATCCTGTCTGTGCCTTTTCGGGTTTGGAGGTGCTGAAGACTGAAACTTCTCCAAGTCGTAGTTTTGTATATTTACAGATGCTTTTTTCTGAAGCACAAATACTCGTACATTCCAACATGCCATATTCAAAAGATATCTGAATAGAGTACTTTTTCTGTCAATTTCTTGTTGTAGGGTAACAGACAAGTGCTTGATCTTGCCTATCACCCCCCCCCCCCATTTTAAAATTGTGACCTGTAACAACAGACGGCTTTACGGATGTTTTGTTTGACTTTGTCACTTCTTTTGTCTCTGCTCCATGAACTGATGTCATCAGAGGAACATACTTTTTGTCTTTCCACTTAAATGCAGTCACCTTTCCATGCTGGAATGCAGCTGTTTCTCCTTTTTCTAGTTTCACATTCTTGAATGTATCAGGCAAGTCTTTCCTATTAGGCAGCACAGTTCCATAAATATCTGCCTACCTTTATACAAAGAAATCTGCCAGTTCAGGAGAAATATAATAATTGTCCACAACAACATAATATCCACTGTCTAAATAAGGATCCACAAATGACAGAACTGTCTTTGTTGCCAGCCCATATGTACTGTATTTCTAGTCAAACACAGTCCTTTTATCTGTGTACGCAATTTAATTACGTACATAACCAGACTCTGCCTTAGCTAGAATAAAACATTTCACACCAAATCTAGCATAGTTCTGTATATTTTGAAATTGTGATCTATAACAGCAGACGGCTTTCTAGGTTTGGAGTTTATAGGATGCCTCTTGTTTCCACTACACATGGGGTACTTGACACTAGTTATATAGGCTCCACGTTACGTACGCTTCAAATCCGCCTGTCAGAACATAAGTACGCCTTACGTGTTGGACTGACTTCTACTGCTCTGACATGTACTGTTGCTTCTGGTTATCATGAACCTGATTGGAACTAGACAGTTATCTTGACTACAACTTCAAATCGACCTTTCCTGCTGTTTGCAGAAAGTTTATGTATCATTAAAGCTTCATCAGGTTGCTGTAGCGAAGACCTGCCTGTGTTCGTACCCCGCCCCTGGCTTACACTTCTCAAGAGGCTTTGCACCACCGCGAATGACTTAGCCGAAGATTAGACTGTTAATATTCCTTACTTTTCAGGGCTTCTTTTATTGTATGTGGCAACACTGATGTTAACCGCAGTTCAACGAACTGTATTTCCGACTATATATATAGTTCTGCCTGGGACATCCGGCACTTGCGGCCTGAGGATGGACCTAAGGTAGTTCTGAAAGATCTCGCCCTACTAAGTTTTTAACTACGTATTTTAATCTGTAAATAAATTAACATCTTTTACTGTGAGACTTAAGGGGTTTTTCATCGTGCATTAGACAGTTTGTAGTCATTTCTTATGTAAATCTAGCCCTTTTTATAGGCAAATACTGGATCCACGAAAGCCTACCCTTGAAATGCATCAAGCTTTCATCCACACTCAAATCACTCATTGGAGAGTTGACACTAGAAAAAGCTTCCATTAGGCTAGCAAACACAATTTCAGTTGCTAATGTGCCGATTCGATTTCGCACAATTTCGGTTGCTGATGTGTCGATTCGTCATAATTCTCGTTGTTTGAAAAAATTCAGATATTTTATTATCTGTTCAAAACGGTTCCTGGTCATAACTTCACCAATGAACGGCTTTTGGATCATTCTATTTGTTGACCAGTATTGCCACTGCTTTGGCTTGGTCACAAGACTTTGAAGTATTAGTAGACCCCAGAAAGTATAAAATTCTTCACAGCTGGTTGGGTTCCATCCAGTTCTGGAAGTGATTGCAACAGTACCAGATGTGATAACTTGAGAAACATACGGATTTGTTTCCGTAACAATCTCAACCCACTACTTTCCTTTAAAAGAAAAGCTGGAAAACTTCTAAAGGATCCGATATATCCTCTACAGCAGCTTTTACTACAGGCTGACCATGAAATAAAAACCTTGGAGGCTTAGGTGGAAGATTGCCCAAGTCGAGTGTGGCTCACCTTCGATACTGCTGAAAATCTGCATCATCCGTTCATCAGTACTTTCATAAAAGGCATCAGAATCGAATATCTCTGGCCTTCACGATGAAAAGTATTCATAGTCACGGTCGTTGCTTTCTGAATCACTATCAGACATATTTCACACGCAAAAAGAACAAACTGATATAAACGTAAAAAGAACCCCAACCTCAGTAAAAAGAAAACAAAACACAGACTTCCTTCAAAAGAGCAAACAGTATCACACTACGATAACAAAGCCACCCTCATAGCATTTTGAACCGTTGTGACGTGTTGCCCCGCAGGACGCACACGACATAAAGGCAGATAGCAGCAAGAAAGAACGTCTGCTTAGCTCAGTTGGTAGAGCGACTTGTTCTGGAATAAGTGGACTCGGGTTTGAACCCCGGCGTGGACCAAAAATGACGGAGAAATTTACTTCGTTATAATGGCGCCCGAACTTCCCGGATGACCCGGCCGTTAAAGATCTCGCAGTGGTGTGATGTTCTTTCCACACCGCGAGACAAGAAAAATAAGAGAATCCCTTCTCCAGCGCTTCGAAAAATAAATGTGTGTGACGTTGCATTCCACACACCAGATTGACTGGGAGTTCTCAAGTGCACGTTCTACAGCGGATGGCTCCCTACGGCAATTCATGGTCTCGGCTGACCCGTGGGTCATGCCCCCGGCCCTCTTTCGGGGGGTGGGATGTGACGTACCTGCCCCGCAGGACGCACACGACATAAAGGCAGATAGCAGCAAAGAACGAACGTCTGCGTAGCTCAGTTGGTAGAGCGACTTGTTCCGGAATAAGTGGACTCGGGTTCGAACACGGCATGGACCAAAAAGGACGGAGAAATTTACTTCGTTATACCGTTCTACGTTCACTTTCCTCGCAGCTCCAGCCTTGAACAAAAGCGCCATCCAGTTTCCTAAACGTAAATACAGATCCAGACATCCGGAAACGGGTGGAAAGAATGCAAACGTACACTATATTTCCAAAAGTCACCGGACACCCCTTCAAAAGCAAACGAACGAATCCGCTGCGTTGTTAAGATGCGCGGTACAGCTGCAAACGGTATAAAAATACGCCTGCAGCTGACCGCGATCATATCGCACTGTGAGGTTGAGTGAAAATATCGCGGCGGGAGAAAACTGACTTTGAGAAGAGAAAAATCGTTGGGTATTATATTAGTGGGTTGTCCACAAAAAAACTGAAAGGCGTTTAAACATACCCAAGTTAACTGTTTTAGAAGTACTGAATAAGTAGAAGACACATGGCGTGCCTGATGCAGCAAAATGTACCGGCAGACCAAAGAAAATCAGTGATAGAGGAAGTCGAAGCCTCAAAAGAGTCGTTACAGCTAATCGACGGAGTACTGAAGACCTCAGTGTACAGGTGAGTAAAAATGCTGGAACCTAGGTATATGTACACGTACCATTCGCAAAGAACTTCATTTCATAGGTTACCGTGGTCGTGTGGCTGCTCATAAGCCTTTCATCTCTACTCGGAATGCTACTCGTCGCTTAGCATGGTGTAAAGAACATTTATCGTGGGCCGTAGTTCAATGGAAACGGGTCCTATGGACTGATGAATCCAGGTACACGATCCATCAGTCTGATGGCCGTGTGTGGGTATGGTGGCTGCCGGGGGAACGCTATTTACCACAGTGTACTGTTTTTACGGTCCAGTTTGGAGCTGGCAGTGTACTCGTGTGGGGGTGTTTTTCGTGGTATGGTCCCGGCCCATTGGTGATCGTGGACAAACCTGTTAACCAGCACGTCTACCTCGATATTCTGACCAATTATGCCCTATCAACTCTGTCGCAATACTATGGAACCGAGCCTTGTTGGTACCAGCAGGATAATGCACCGAGCCATAAAGCAAGGACTGTTACGGTGTGGTTTGACGATAATTCTGGATCGTGTGTGGACTGGCCAGCACAGAACCCTGATCTTAATCCCATAGAGCAGCTATGGGATGAATTAGAGCGCCCCATAAGAAGTTTGAAACCAAGGCCTATTACTAAGCAACAGTTAGCGGCAGCATTATGTACTGAATGGAAGCACATACCGATCGCTATGTTCCAAAACCTTGTCGAAAGCATATCTCGAAGGGTCAGTGCATACATTAAGGCCAAAGGTGGACCAACAGCGTATTAATGTATATCAATAAATGCTATGTTGTGTTTCTGTTCTTGGTGTCCGGTGACTTTTGTCAATATAGTGTATATTTACGGCTCTCGGGCTTAACGCAAGGTTATAGCAAAACGTAAATTTACGTAACCGCGGCTTTAAGGGTTAAGAGGAAAAAGCTCTGATCTCCAGGCCGAAGCGTTTAACAGATGGGCAAGACTGAGATGTAGCAAAACAAAACTTCTGGTGTATTTATCTCTTCCTTCACAGGCATCTAAAACTTCGAAGGATTCCTAAAAGTTCAATACCCCCCCCCCCTCCTCCTTTTCACATCTTTTAGGCAAGCGAAAGTATTTTTATGTCCAAATAGTGTCCGATTTGAAAGATTCTGTTTTTGTTCAGGAGCGTTTCCGGTACGAAATGTTTCTTATATACTTTCAAAATTTTCAAGTAATCCATAGATTTTTCGTTTGGCGGCGTACAGGCAAACTGCGTTTTCCCCGATATCTGTATTTCTAAATTTCGATTTGAAAAATTCTTCCTGCATCGGATACAGCTCAGGATGAGAAATGTTTTTCATATAATTTCTAATTGTTGATAAATAATGGTTTGATCACCAGGGGGCGTATATGTTTATTTCTACTTCCGATGTATTTGCTGAAAAATCTAAATTTTTGAAAACTTGATTGAAAAAATTATTTTGTGAACTCATACCGCTTACCTCGGAAAATCTTTTCAGAATACTTTCTTTTCGAAATAGTGTATAGGTTGTCCGCCAGGGGGCGTAGATGTATATCTTATTTTTGTCGGCATCTCTGTTTCTAAGCGTCCGATTTGAAAAATTCTTTCTTTGTTGGAGAACGTTTCCGCTGCGAAATGTTTCTCATATAATTTAAAATTTTTCTTATCCCACAAATTTGCTACTAGAGCGCGTACAGTTCACGTTCTCGTTTGCAGCAATATCTGAGAGACTAAAAACCCGATTGAAAAAATTCTTTTTCGGTAAGATACTACTAGCTATTAAAACTGTTTTTGTATATTTTCCTCCCCAAAATAATACACAATGTCGCCGCTAGGTGGAGCAAATACTCAATGTGTTTTTCTCAATATCTACGCTTCTATATGTGCGATTTAAAAATTTCTTTCACCGGATGTCATTTACCTTGTGGAGCCCTTTAGGTTGGTATTTGAGGAGTTTTATTGTTCACAGTTCTACCGCTAGGTGGTGTTTGTGTATTTTTGTTTTCAGCTGCATCACCGCTTCTAAAACTTTATTGAAAATTTTCTTTTTTACTGTATGCCATTCGCTACAATAGAGATGTGGAACATTATCCGCTTTAAATAATACACAGATTTCCAGCTAGGGGCGTAAAGGTCAAAACCCTTTTCTCGTTATCTCTTCTTCCGGGAAACGTATTTGAAAAGTTTTTTTTTTTTTTAGTATAGCTTTTTCCATTAAGAACATTTTTCACTTATTTTCAACTTTCCCATAATGCAAAATTCTTCCGCTATAGAAGGCGTGGAGTTATATCAAGCTTCCTTCTATATTTCTTCTTTTAACTATTCGACTTGAAAATCTGTTTTTCTTCGACACCTTCCTTCTTCTGTGAGAAACGTTTTGTGCACCATTTGTTAATTTCCGTAATATGCGTTTTAGCCGCTGTTGGAAATAATTGCCTGTTTCTATTTCTGGATGTTTTATCGTTTGTAGAAATCCGATTGATTTTTTTTTCTTTTTTCATTGACTTTGATAAACTTCGAAATGTTTAATTCACGTCAGAAAGGATTCAAAAGACGTGCTCATTACAACCGAAAATTCGGTGTCATCTTTCTTGTTCGTTCTGGCAGTGATAGCTGCCTTAAAACCTGAAATTCCAGAATTTTGAAGACTATTAGTCAGAACAAGCAAGTCTTAATACTCGAAAAGAAACGGAAACGAGAGTATCGTGAAAGATCGATTACATTTCGACCAAAGTCAGTGGTAACGCAAAAAAGTGCTTACGGGAAAAATGATTTAATAATTAAACTATTACAATAAATGTTATTTGAAATATCAAAGAAAGATGCTTACATTTTGAAAGGTAATACCGGGTGTGATTCCCACACGTTTGAGTACAGGACAACGCTAAACTTCGAAATCAGGATGGGCGATGGGTGAACGAGCATTATTTTTGCTGGGGCAAGCTTGAGAACTATTTTTTTTTTATTTTACGAAACACCGTAAGAACTAATTTTTAATGCTTTTCACTACCGGCTACAAAGGAATTCGTGCAATCCCCCCCCTCCGCCTGGACACACATACACGGGTCTGACTAGTTACGCCACTGGTGTAAGATACAAGTGTTGCTAGAATGTTGCCTTCGATTTTTTCCTTGCTCTGAATGCATTGTCTTAAATTGCTTTTCAAAATTTTGCATTCATGCTTACGAAAAGAGTACTGTATATGGACAATTTAAAGGAAAACGTCGTTTTTCTTCATCTAAATCAAATTTTAAGTCGTGCCACGCAGTCACAATACCCCCCTCTTAACATTTCCTTCCTTCAAGCCAGCAACTTTGCCTTGCACTCCTCTCCTCTCCTACAAAGCAGTCGTCAGCTACTTCCTGCACTCTCAGTGTCTCGGGACAGTCTTAAGAGCGCTAGTGTAGCTTTAGACTTCACTTTCTGTTTTCGAATCCCCTATTTTGTAAAGAAAACAAACAGCAGAGCAATTAGTAGTGACCCCTCAGTTAATTCCTATGTAGCCTCCTCATTAGCCCCCCTGGCCTTACAGACATGAAAAAGAGGCCTTACAGACATGAAAAAGAGGCCTTACAGACATGAAAAAGAGGCCCCCTGGCCTTACAGACATGAAAAAGAGGCTTGAATTGGAAGAGTGGAGGGCAATTGAATTTTCATGGCCCTACGGATGCTATTTTGATAATCTTTCTAGTGAGAAGTAAACAACGCACTTCCTATGGGAAAAATACGTAGGGCTACATGAAATAAAACACAAGACTTATTACTTGGCGAAGTCCAGATTATATTTGAAAGTTAAATATACTGAAAAATGGCACATTTTGAACTGGGTGGGCAAGACAAATTTCATCGTGGGCTTGAGCCCACCCTCGCACCCCCTTGGCGACGTCCCTGTTTGAGTACAAGCTTTGACTTGGTGTACATTCGATGAGGAGTGTGTGATATATTTTTCCAGATCTGTTCCACTTGTGCTTTCCTTTGAGGAATCAAAAGTTCGAGTACTGAAGGGGATAAATACTTTTCAATGATGAACGTGACATGTTCGATTGGGGTCTCGCAGACCATGGAGGCAATCTGGTAATGTTGGAGGTATGAGAATGGATAGTGTACTCTTGAAACATCGCATTATTTATGTTGTACAACTAAAACCAAGAAGAAAAGAAAAGGATGACCACTGTGTTTGACATTTTCAACGCGAAAAGAGATTGTCTTATTGCCCTTCAGAAACAAGAAAATTAAGTTCTGATCGTATCCGATGAATCCCCAAGCCACTACATTGAAAGTATCCGATGTATCTGTGTTCGTGTGCCTCGCATTCCTCGACATTTTATGTCCTCCTTCGTATAAGCTAAAATTGAGGCAGAAATACTACATATCACTAAACACTAGTGAGCGTCATTTCCAACTTCAATAGATCCCATGCACGACTCTACTGAAAACCTACATGACGATGAATAGGCAAGAATGGGAAGCAGTTCAGTTGAAGTCAAGATCATAACCCTTCAGTATTGCAAATTGTGCAAGGCGTCACAGATGGCATAACAACACTCTTAATCTGGATGGCGTAAGCATGTATTGATTTGTATTTGGCACAATACAGTAATTGAAAGCGAACATTGTGTAGTCTAGAAAATCTGAAAATATATTTTTAGGCAACTATTGATTACATACACATTTTAATGAAACATTCTGTAACATTGAAAGTGCAACACCCTGAACGAATTATCGGATGAGCATGAAAATCAGTTAGCGAAAGTGGCGTAGTGTTATCCACCGAAACCACCGCTGTGCGCGGGCCCTATATGAACAGCAGCCCCATGATCCATGTGAATAAAATTTTCCCAAACAACCTTTGCAATGTTAGAACATGCTTCTTATTATCATTGTACAACACTTACACAGTATTAGGGAAATCCACAAGCTCCGTAGCTAATTTTCTTTTCACATTTCCATTTCACAGGACAAGCTGTTTAGGATTTGCCTGTTTCCTCTCCAACCGCAGATAGTGGACAAGGATGTACAGGGTGTCTCACTTGCTACCGAGTCCGGCATTTCTTTAATAATATTAACACCAATTAAGATATTGCAACGAAATTTGAAGTGGACTTGCCTCATTTCGTGTGAAATGTGATGACATCACAGCAAGTGCTGGAAGTAGCCACTATTTGCGTCCAGACAGCATTGAACCCGGCGCACGATATTGTGCAAAGTCCTTGCCAGTACGTCCGCCGTCACTGCTTGAATTTCGGTGATGTTTGCTTTCAAGGCATCTACGGTTCGAGGTTTCTTTTGGTAAGCTCTCCCTTTTAGATATCCCCATAAAAAGTAATCAGGAGGCGTCACACCATTCGAGCGCAGTGACCATAGACCATTCGAAATGACGCGGTCGCCGAAAAAGGACTGAATTTCGGCCATACTGAAGTGTGATGTTTGTGATGTCGCTCCATGATGCTGGTAATATCTAATGGAGAGTTCTTCGTCGTCCAATTGATTTACAAAGGTGTTGAAGATTTCCACATATGCAGCTGTTGTAATGGTTGTATCGAAGAAGATGGGACAAATTATGCGGCGCCGGGTCATCCCACACCAAACACCAATTTTTTGTGAATGAAGGGGATCTTCATTTATTGCGTTGGAATGTTCAATGGCACAAATACGGGAACTTTGAGAATTGACGTACCCGGACAGGTGAAACCACGCCTCGGCATTTTGGACTACACGTGGTTCCGAGAACCACGTGTAGTCCAAAATGACGGGATTTTCCTTAAGAAATGTCTGAAACCATCAACAGTATGTCACTCGTTTTACGTGGTCAGGCTCTTTCAGTTCGCGGACCACGGAGATACGGTACGCATAAAGCTTCGCTTTTGTCGCAGCACGTAGACAAGTGCTTTTGGACAACCCTGTTTCCTGTGACAGTTGGCGAAGTGACTTCCTGGGAGACGCAAGTGGTCGGCCCTTTACATTCTGGATCGTTTCCTCGGACATTTGTGGACGACCTCCCGCATAGTCGTCTAATAAAGTCCCCTTGGCTTCCAATTTCTTCGACAATGCCCAAATGGTGGACTTGCTCGGCGGATGTCTGCCTGCAAACCTCTCCAGGAATTATGGTGCTTTTATACTGCAACCTCGCTGCTGGCACATCGCCGAGCTGTGCACATGGATGCCTGGCGATGATGAAACAAAACCATAAATCTTTACAGGCTCATTTATCGTGGAGCAGCGATGCTATCTGGCTGCTCGCTGCGATCATCGCCACAGCGATGACATCAAACTGGTTTGTTTTTCGAGTTTCGATCATCGCCAGGCATCCTCAAACTTACGCTGTAATTGGTTCCTTCAAGGCCACTATTCCCGTCCATTGACCCACTTTCCCAACAGAGTGTAAAACTACGCAGTCATCTCTCTCGTATCTTTAAAAGCCGTGTTGCGTTTTTATAGAAGCAAGTTTTATTTGTACAGTTTTCCTGTGATTTGTTTTAAAGGTGAAAACTTAATGACTTTTTGAAGTATGGGTAACAATTTCAAAGAGACACTGATATCAGCTGTTTTCGAACGCATCGCTATTTGGGACCAGCGGCATGCAGATCACCACGACAGATTCAAATCACCACAACAGAAATTGGGTTGACAATATTTAGTCGAATCTTTAACTTATAACGAAGTAAATTTCTCCGTCATTTCTGTCCACGCCAGGATTCGAACCCGGATCCCCTCATTCCGGAATAAGTCACTCTACCAATTGAGCTACGCGGACGTTTATTCTGATTCCTATCTGCCTTTATGTCGTGTGCGTCCTTCTGGCAGGTACGTCACATCCCCCCCGCCCGAAAGAGCGCCGGGGGCATGGCCCACGGGTCAGCCGTGACCATGAATCGTTGCAGGCAGCCATCCACTGTAGAACGTGCACTTGAGAACTCCCAGTCAATCTGGTGTGTGGAATGCAACGTCACACACTTTTATTTTTCGAAGCGCTGGAGAAGGGATTCTCTGATTTTTCCTATCTCGCGGTGTTCAAAGAACATCACACCATTGCGAGATTTTGAACGGTCGGGTCATCAGTCCCTGTTCGGGCGCCATTATAACGAAGTAAATTTCTCCGTCATTTCTGTCCACGCCAGGATTAGAACCCGGATCCTCTCATTCCGGAATAAGTCACTCTACCAATTGAGCTACGCGGACGTTTATTCTGATTCCTATCTGCCTTTATGTCGTGTGCGTCCTGCTGGCAGGTACGTCACAAACTGCTTCACAATATCTGGTTCAACAATATTTAAAATATACTGAAAGGTTGGTTGCGACACTTAAGTGTCTGAAAAACCTCTCTGGATAATTCTTGAGTTGTTGATAGAATTGGTAAAAGTAACAGTAGCGAAGGCGTTCTTGATTCAAAGGATGCACTCCATATCTTCTCTTCTTTTTCTTTGTCAAAAACCACATCTTTGTCGAAAATGAATCGCTATCACTGTCATCAGATGACATAAGAGAGAGCATCGTTTCGTTTCAGAGGACACAAGACTAATAATAAAAGCGATGTAAACAGCTGCACGGAAATGCCCCATGGCGAGCATCGCAGCTACATGCAAGCAGCGAGGTGCCTGAGCGAGCATCTGTGTGCCAGCAGCAAGGTAGCAGCATAAACGTATCCTTACTGTTGAGAAGACTTAATCGATTGTGTTTTCCAATAAGTGCGAACAATAAACACTCGTTCGTACAGAGTATACCGATACGTTTTCGCACGTACGCGAACATGCACGAGCACTCACTATCAACAACCGTATTGTGTAGACACGCTCAGCAAAATGGCATAACAAAGCAGCATAGAGGCACGTCCGGCTGACTGTCGGACTGCTCCTCAGTGGCGCCACACTTAGGAATGTGTCTGTCACTAAAGAACACTCCGGCTGGCTGGCGGACAGCGCTAGGTTCAATGCTGTCTGGACGTAAATGGTGGCTACTTCCAGCACATGTTGTGATGTCATCACATTCTGCATGGAATGAGGTAAGTCCACTTCAAATTTCATTGCAATATCTTCATTGGTGTATAACGAAGTAAATTTCTCCGTCATTTCTATCCGCGCCAGGATTTGAACCCGGGTCCCCTCATTCCGGAATAAGTTGCTCTAGCAGTTGAGCTGCGCGGACGTTTTATTCTGATTACTATCTGCCTTTATGTCGTGTGCGTCCTTCTGGCAGGTACGTCACATCTCCTGGTACGTTACAGGTGTTAATATTATTAAAGAAATGCTAGGTTCGGTAGCGAGTGGGGCACCCTGTATTTCCGCATCACTGAATGTGTTGCCAACAAAGGGGTTGTACATGCTTTATTCTTAAACTAATAAAATAGTTCACTGTGTTTGAAAACCCATTCAGGTCTTTCTAGTCTCCTATACTGCTCGATCCGTGAACATCTGTTTAACCTTTCCACAGCTTCTGGGTGTAGCAATTTCAATGCTATAGAGTGTACCTTAAAATACCTTTGGGATTGCAAGCTTCATCCCTGTCTTTCCATTATAGCAGATAATCCAATGGTAACATTCATATTTTGCCATTTTAAAAGCATAACATAGAAGATACTACCGAATTTCGTACTTATTCGATAAAGAAGAAATGCTCTTCATTTCTGCTGATTGCATTGAACTTTTAAGGGTTGTAAGCCATAATTACGTGGTGTCAGTGGCGGCTCGTGGTTGGAAAAATAGGTGAAGAGGTACAAGAGCAGTATGAAAATATATCTACTGTCTACAATGAAAATCCCTTAATGAGAACTTACTTACTTTTTAAAATATTAAATCAATTTTTTCTTCCTTTTAAAGCTGCAAATTTGTCTATTATGTCGTCATAAGATGATTAGATGGTTGCTTCTTCGTGAGCATGAATAAAATGTCTTCCTGAATAGAAATATTTGCCAGAGAAGCAAGTCTATCTTGGGAACTAGTGTTTCTTGAGCAAGTTTGTATTCTTTTAAGAAAACTTTCCACTGGCACACTTGTAGATGGAATGGTTAAACTGAGGTAAACCAATTTATAATCTTCTATAAAAATGTCTTTGTCTCTGTGAAACACTCGAAGGAGTTCTTGAGTCAATATATTCCTTAATTTTTCATCGGCATTTGCAAGACTCAGTTCATTTTTAAGGCGCTATGTTTAGTAAATATGTTTACGTAAAAATGTAGATTTTCAAGAGCGCGAGAGGGAAAGCATGCATTAAATTACTCGAATTTGGTTGTGTCAGCAAGTCAGACAAATGGAAGTTTCTTACAGTCTTGAAATCTTATATCCATTTCCATAAGAATGTGGTCCAAAATTTTAAAATACAATTGTTTATAATTTTGAAAAATTGTTTCCTGAAGAGCAGCATATTCCCGTGCTTATTTCTGTGATTTTGCTAGCTTTTCCAAACTGTGCTTCAAATAACTCATCGTTCCTTTTATGACTCAAAATTTCACGAGTTTTTTTTTTTTTTTTAATTTGAGTTACACAGTAGTTTATGTTCAGTTATTTTTTCTTCAAAAGTTCGAATAACAGATCGGTGGAGCCAAAAATGTAAATTCGAAAGTGTTAATATCATTCAAAAATTCCTTGGCAAGATGAATTGATTTTTTTGTCTGATTATTCACTATTCATCAGAAATCCGAACACTTCCTTCAATTTATCCCAATCTTCAACAACTACACTTACTAATTTCGAAGTGGAGGACCATAGAGTTTCTGCTATGGTTGGTCTGCATCTTGCGGTTTTGCCTCCCCGGTGGCGCAGTGGTCTAAGCGATGGCCTCTGATCATTCGTCCGAACGGGGTCCAGGTTCGAATCCCGGTGAGGCATAGGTGTTGTGTTTGTTTTACGGCACTGGCTCTCTCCCTTCCCTGGAACCAGTGACCCTAAATTAGGGACGGGCGACTGCTTATAGCCCATTGAGTTTGTAACGTATACTCTATATTCACTTTCCTTTTGATTTTACTATCTCTGGTTATTTTATTTTACTATGTAAATTATCTTCTTACTGAACGAAATATTATTTCACCCGATGAATGAGATCTGGCAATGAGTGTAAGTCATGACGTGGTGGTAGCTAGTATATAGGCGCGTTCATCGAGACTTAGGGAGAGCTTTTGTTGTTGTTATGAGAGAGCGTTGTTTTTTACGGAGAGCGTTTATAATACGAGGAGAGATTCTTCATTAGTGTAAAACAAGTTGTGTGTGTGCTTTAGTTGACCAAGAGTCTTATAATAAAGAAGTTTGTGTAAGTTAGTTTTTCTCAATTCATAGTTTTTGTCAGACCTCTGTCTGGCTGTTAGGTTTACAATTAGTTTCTTACCATAAATAACCAGCGTTAAGACTTTATTTACGTTCGTAATTAACTAGTAACAACACCCTTTTGAATTCACTACTTTGAAGCTTAGTACAAGTATATCATTAGCTAGCTGGTAGGTAGAGCATTATTCATTCATAATAATTAGCTTAGCGGAAAGAGTTATAAAGCTAATTCATTATAAGTTGCTCACGGTGGTCGTTAAACCTCCAACCAATCATCTTGCGGTTGTTGATATGTGTATAAGACAGCTTCGCAGAATGGTGAACAAACGAAGCAATTCCACTGAGGCTTGCAAAAAGTATTCGACACTTAGAAATTTTAGAAAAACTTTGGTGTAATACAAGATTCAAACGATGAACTAAGCATTGAACAAAAACAGCTTGAGAAGCTTTATCCTTGACTTTTTTTCTGTAGCCCATTTAAGTGTCCAGACATTATATTTGCCCCATCGTAACATTGCCCTATTTATTTGTGTTGGTAATCAGACTGTTCTAAAATTTTGTATAAAGCTCCTGACGTTCTATCTTCATTCACATCATAGAAACCCAAAAATCCCTCAACCAATACACCTTCCGAATCAACAATCAAAAATTATTTAATTTTTGACGTGATCGTTTATATATTCAGAAATATATTCAATTAATTCATTTTGAATAGTTTTTAATCCTTTCGTATTGATTTTCAATTTCTAAAGAACTTCTTCATATCAACAATGAAAGTAATTCAATGAAATTTCCACGATTTATCGAACCCATGCTTTCGTCATAGCCATGGAATGCTAGTTCTTGTTTGCTCAAATACAGTACAAACAAATACTGCATCAATCACTGTCTGCAGGAAAAGTCTATTTAAACGAACGGTTTCGTTAAAATGCGTTTTCAAAAGCCTAGCATTTTTCCTCAGGGCATCGGCAATGGTGTTTTGAAGTTTTTCAAAATTCCTTAACATTAATCCACATTTCAGGTGTTCGCTAGAATCACGATGTTTATGAAGTGACCGTGTTACGCTTAATAAATCTGAGAATCCGTCTTTATTCCACGCCGAATGTTTATTACTAAAAAGTAAGCAGGGCCAAAAAAAAAAAAAAAAAAAAAAAAAATTAACACTCGCTCCACCGTGATCTCTCACGACTTTACGCTCAAAAACTGAAAGATGCAGAGGTAAGGCGCGTGAAGCTGAAACACTTCACTTGAGCGAGCAGATTGGGGAGGGTGACGTCACGGCTACCATGGCAACTCGGCGGAAAACTGCAGACTTCCAAGCATTCTCATTTCGGCTCTTCACTTGCACTGTTTTGCGTATAAGGATTTGTTTTCCGTATTGAGCGCGCCATGTGAATTAATATCTATTCAAAATTTTGAGTATTTTGGAACTGAATAAAGGCAAAAAAGAATATATTGTAAAAAAATACTGAATAAAACTTTATTTTGAGTAAAATAAGTGAAGAGGCTCTTCACCTACTTCACCTGAGAAGCCGTCACTGCGTGTTGTCCGGAAAGCCCCAAGAAGGAACGTTAAACCCATCGAAGTAGAAGTTGTCATCTATCCCTAATCAGAACGTTTACTCCTTTTACTCCCGTAATGTAAGCCTTCTGATATTTCTATTTTTTATTTTTGGCAATTTATTTTATTCATATCGAGCTGTCTAAGAGATAAAACAACACAATCAATCATTTTTAGCAGGTAGATCAAGGCACTGAAGCTTACATAGAAGATCTCACAAAAAAGTTCCAACTTCATAAGAAAATTTTTCATAGGTACCGAAACAACGGTGTATTATTATATTTTGCCATGCATAATATTGTGGGGCTATTTTATAGTACTCTGTTTCGCCTAGGGCAGATAAGGAGGAATCGCGGAGATATCGTGGTTGTAGTATTAGTGGATCCAGCACTTACTTAAGGGGAACGCAGAGTAAAGCCGCCCCGATGGTGCAGTGGTCTAAGGCGCTGGCTTCTGATCATTCGTTCGTGAGTGGTCCGGGTTCGAATCCCGGTGAGGCACGGATGTTGTGTTTGTCTTACGGCACTGGCTCTCTCCCTTCCCTGGAACCAGTGACCCTAAATTAGGGACGGGAGACTGCTTATAGCCCATTGAGTTGCTCACGGTGGTCGTTAAACCTCCAATCACAAATCACCCACACCAACGCAGAGTAAAAATAAGAAAGCCTGCAGTTGTTGCTGTCAAACATGTAAAATCTTTGTATTATTCTACGTTTTGACTAAATTAATTTAGAGAGGTAAATGCTAACATTAAATTGAGATGTTGCCAGTTTTCAGCACAAAGGCTTTTGTAAAATGTTTATATAGGTTGAGAAAAGTTTCTTGTGATGGGGGCGCCCTCCCAGGATCCGTAAGTGAGTAAAAGTAGGATGCATGCAGCTTGAAAGCAGATCCGGAATAAACAGAGGATTGGATTCATTTCTCGCTTTCTATTCAAACCCAGCTAACAACACTTATGGATATAGCCAGTTTCAAGCACTTGCGAAAAATGCCAGACATTTTGTGGTTCATTCAGATCTTACTGGTATTTTGAAACATAAAGCACACACAACGTACATTTAGGATGCACTTTAATCTTCGGCCCCCAATCGTCTGCTTCAGCTAACGCGCTACTGGAATGCCGGAAGAAACATTTTGCGATAGGTGGCGCTGCACTGTGTCGGCGTTTTTTGCTCCTTCGCTGCGTGCATTACGTAATCGATGTGTGTGTTGTGCGGGAGGAGTGCTAAGGACGCGAAATATGCGGCAGGGGGTATTTTTGAAAGGAAGGGGTTTATTTTGTAATATGGCTGGTCCTGAAAAGGGCCTTTATGTAATGTGAGTATTTCAGGTGTTGTTAAATATTTATAACGACGCGAAAGAAGTGTTTCCTCCTCATTGAGAACCTGTCTATCTAGTACGAATATTTAAGTGGAAAACATTACGTACTAGGAAAGAACTGTTTGATGACAGCAATCATCACCTCAAAACAGTGTTCAGAGGAAAGACGACAATTTCGTCGGAATAAATATTCCAGAATGTGGTCGGCCAAGTGGTCTTTGTGAATTCCATTTGATAGTGTGCGTTTGAGGGGCCGCCAATTGCTCTCAACACCTTGCGTATGCGTCCCAGTAGTCGGATCGACGAAATTGAGTGAGTGGTTTACTGACAGATGTTGGAAAGCACAGGATGGGAGATTGTGGTACGCAGCCCACTAATCCGTCATTACAGTACTTCTAGGTTGAACATGTTTTTGGATGAGCGGCAGCAATGTGTGAGCAGAGCGATTATTCTGCGGGCAGATCTCAACCCTGAATCGTTTCGAATCTCGTTCAAAGATGCCAAGGATCCAGGTGCCCTCAACGAGACGACCGCGATTATACTTCCGCTTCCCAACCTTCGCCTCATCCACTTCTACGATGACGCCAGGGCCTCCAAGCTGTTATTCGTCTTGTTCGTAAGCTACCATAAACTCTGCGACTAGTTCTCTGCAAGACTGATAATAGTCACTGACTGTCGCAGAGGATGTGGAAACCCCACATTGGGAAGATATTGCATTATCGTAGGACAATCCTTTGGCGAAACAATATAAAAGAGTCATCACCTTATCAAGAGAAATACAAGCAGCTTCAAACCACGTCCCAAGTAAACGGGAACACTGCTCACTTTTCCCTGTAACGCGATTCTTCCTACACCTGAAACGTACTAAACGATTACACATATTTACTCGCAAACTCATTGGATGACCTGCGGAACATCTTCGTTCGGTTGGAAGCAATTCTTTCTGCTCACACCATGCAATTCATGTTTCTCCATCCTTCCCAACTTCGTCGAAGAAATGCCTCCAGTCCACGTATCGCTTAGAACAGGGCGAACAGAAGTAAGTATACGGGATTCACGGCTCACACACTCAGCAAACAGCGATTACGTAACACACACAGCGCTGGAGAAAACGCCGACGCAGCTGCAGCGCCACCTAACGCGAAATGTTTCTCCCGGCATTCCATTGGCACGATAGCTGAAGCAGACGACGGGGGCCGAAGTCTAAAGTGTAGCCTACATTTCTTATACACATCCGAGTCACATCATTGTGACCGCCTCCTACTTTTGACGTCAACAGCACGTAACCAATGAAAGAAGGTACCTGTCGTGAGCTGGCTTGGAGGGTATATAAGTTGTGCTGGCTTGGATGGTATATAAGGTGTGCTGTAGGCAATCTGAAAATATGGGTCGTGGGTTGCCTAGTGGGCAACGTTCGTGACTGCCATGGAGAAGACCTCACGTTCGATCCCAGGCAGGTACGAACGCTCGATCCACTAAATATCCGCCGTGCGTCGGATGGGCACGTTAAGCCGTCGGACCCCGGGTACTGGCCCCCTGGTAATAAATAATGGCGTTTTCCTCCCCCTTTCTACCTCGCTTCCGTGTCAGTTTCCCATCGGGCACTCTAGCCTAAATCTCCTAGCTTCCTATTTTTAAGGGTTGTTTAAGACCTGGGGTCAGACACTCCCTTCCTAAAATCATCTACATATGATCATCTGAAAACATATCACTCGTTGCTGTCATGGATAAAAGGAGCGATTTGTCAGATTTGCAAAAAGGGATGATTATCGGCATTCGGACCAAGGGTGGCAGTATTTCTGAAACAGCGCAGTTTCTGAACTGTTGGCGCGCTGCTGTGGTTAAAATGTATCGTGATTGGAGAAATGGCACCATTGCGAATACGCGACATGAAAACTACGGAGCCCCACATGCCAATTATGTGAGAGGTGAACACCGGCTTCGAAGGTGCGTGAGGGCCGATCGACAAGCTACAGTGAAGCAACTCACTGGCCGAATAAACCAGGGGGCTACCGCAAGTGTGTCTAAAACGACAGTTCAGTGAACTCTGTTGCATATGGGGCTCCGATGCAGACGGATGGTCACTGCACCAATGCTAACGAAGGTGTATCGACAGAAAAGACTTACATTTGCACGTCAGTATCGGAATTGGACCTCCGCTGATTGGTAAAGGATTGCCTTCTCCGACGAGTCACGTTTCTGATTCATCGAACTGAAGGACGTTGGCGTATAAGGCGAGAAACATCGGAGAACAAACACTCGTCAACCATTGCTGGAAGAACACAAGCTGGTGGGGGCAGCGTTAGGGTCTGGGGAATGATTTCGTGGCATTCTCTGGGTTCACTCATGCCTGTGGAAGGCACTATGGACCGAATTCCTATGAATACATCCTTGCACACCGCGTACACCCATACATGCTGATTGTCTTCCCTGGGGCGGATGGTATCTTCCAGCACGACAGTGCGACGTGTCACACAGCTAGAAATGTCCGAGAGTGGTTGGAAGAGCACGATGAAGACTTCAAAGTACTTCCCTGGCCCCCTAATTCCCCCAGACTTTAACCCAATTGAGCATCTGTGGGACCACCTCGATCGTGTTGTTCGCTCTATGGATTCTCCACCACGCACCCTCCAGTAGAGGTCTGAACGGGCCTTAATTTGGATAGCCCGGCCCGGTCCAAGCCCGCACGTCCAAGGTCTGGCCCGTTTCAAATTTTTTAATTAAAGCCCATCCCTGCCCGGCCCGTGTATTTCTTCTGTTTCCAAGGCCTCGGCTGGCCCGTAAAATTTCAACAATTACCAAAACACGAATTTGACACCAGGTGCCCTCGGTCATTCGACTCCTGAAGAGTTTTCAGTTTCTTAATTGCTACACGTATTCTATTACAATAAACGTTAATTCAGAATATTTTTTGAGACTCTGTATAAGTCACGTGACGTCCGAGAAACAGGAGGGGGGTCTTGTATACTCAAAAATATTGCATGAAAAGGACAATTTCTATGCCTTTCAAATTTTCTGGGTTTTTAAATTAATATTCCCTACCGCCGGACCCGGAAATATCCTTGGAGATAAGGAGGGATGGGGGGGGGGAGGTTAATTCGAGAGAAGTACGAAATATCCAGAATTATGAGTCCGATCACTCTACTAGGAGAAGATTTTATGGCTTTATAAACTGCACCTATCTCTACTGGTGTATCATATCGCTGGAAACCAATATGTCTCTCGTGTGTGTGTGTGTGGTGGGGGGGGGGCACATTTGTGCCGCTTAAGATGCGATGTTCCAGATTTTGTGCTATCGTAACTAAGTTTTTTGCATTTAGTGCACTGGACATCGTTTTCCGGCCGACTAGTTTCAGAACGGGACAGTAATTTAAAATATTTCCAAATATCGCTTTTCTCCTTTACATTGTCTACAACACATATTCTCCGGAAGCGATTTTTTCGCGAAAATCTTTCGCTTTCTTAAACTCAATAATAAGTATGGAAGAGTATTTATCAGCAACACTGAACTGAGCAGCTGCTAAGGGAAAACAACGACAGACTGCCCAGCTAACCAGTGTCACAGAAGTTTTGAAAACGGCTGCCTGAGAGTACAAATGGGGAAAATAGGGCACAGATTTAAACACAGAAGTAAGTTTCTCCCAGCCCATTTTCCCCGTGCCATTTAAGACAAGTTAAAAGTTTTTCACACATCTATAGAACAAAGTGCCGCCGACCGAACAATAAAAAAGATCGTCTGCGAGCGGGTGGCTCGGTTTATAAATGCTGCAGTTTAATAGCCTGCCTTGAAGCATGAGAGGAGGGTGAAAGTTAGAGAGAGAGAGAGAGAGAAGGGACCACATTCACATTGAAAAACTAAGGAAGCTGACCCACTCCAATTGTTTTGTAGGAGGGGAGGATGTCGTAAAACTTCTATTTTTTCCATCAGCGGAAATTATTCAATCTTATCCTGCTGCTGTATGTTGCGAGTTTTCCAAACGAGAAAGGAACCGTACAGCGATTGTTTTGCTCATAAAAAAAAAATAACCCTGCTCGGACCGTATCTGTTTTACATTAAATATTGAAGGCCCGGCCCGGCCCGTTTTCCCAACTTAGAAATGAGCAAAGGCCCGGGCCGTGCAGACCTCTACCCTCCAGCAGCTGTCAGATGCACTGCAGTCAGCATGGCTCCATATACCTGTGAACACCTTCCAGCACCTTACTGAGTCACTCCCAGCCCGTCTAGCTGCTGTCCGCGTTACACACGGCGATTACTCTGGATATTAGCTGGTGGTCACAATAATGTGACTCGACCGTGTATAATCACAGAAAATGACAGTCAGCTAAGACATTTTACGTATTAGCTTACAGAGATTTCACAATACGTAGTAATGTGGCTAGCCATTCGATTGCATGCCGTTACTTAGTGGAAATTCTGTGGCCTTTTTGTGTGTGTGCTCTTACAAAAACATTTCAGCACATCCGTTTTACGTGCATAGATATAAAAATGGTAAAACGGTCTTTGAAGGGAACAGCAAAAACAGCAAAAATAAAGCAAAAATAAAAATCTGGATCATTTTTGCCTCTTTGTGACCCTAAAAAGAATATCTCCAAAGAAAATATGCATTTATGCCATCTACTGGTAAATTCTGCATTAGGAAAGGTGGAAATAGTATCAAAAATCACGTTTTTTTTATCTGATTTAAAACATTTTTTTGCGGTCCAACTTCTGGGAGGGGTGATATCATAGTCTACAGACATATGAAGGACAAAAGGGCCGCCCCGGTGGCGCAGTGGTCTAAGCGATGGCTTCTGATCGTTCGTCCGAACGGGGTCCGGGTCCGAATCCCAGTGAGGCATGGATGTTGTGTTTGCTTTACGGCGCTAGCTCTCTCCCTTCAGTGGAGTCAATGGCCCTAAATTAGGGACGGGCGACTGCTTATAGCCCATTGAGTTGCTCACGATGGTCGTTAAACCTCCAATCAAAAAAGAAAGACAAAAGGGGAAGGTTTTTCCTATCAAGTACAAAGAAAATATTTCTATTACAACCTCTACTAGCCGAATTATTCTCTATCCAACGCAAAAAGAATATTTCTAACCCTATTTCTAGCTGCGGAGTTTCCGTGCTCATAGGCAGCCGAATGGAAGAAGCGACGATATCTTGGTTATGCGTTTTCGTATCCGATACAAAACGAGACTTCTAGAAGAGTAAATATGCCTGCAGTGAGTGATCAAGTGACAACATAATCATATGATTTTCAGTGGGTAGTGAAAAAGCTAAGAATTAGCATCAACTCTATATGGTCCAGATCTGCTCTATTTACAAAAATATGTGACAAAGTGGCGTGCAGTTTTGTTTCTCTTCAGGAAAATTACATGTTACGGGTCCTTCAAAACGATCTGAAAAAGAAATGAATTATACTCACTATTTTTTTTAAGCGGATATTATGTCAACGGAATAAAAAAATACTTTCCCGGCATCTTGAAAGTCGAAAATACTAATAACATATTTGTAACAGAATTCGACCTTTTACTCCGCGATCAATATAAGCGGTGGAAAAAAATGTAGGGCTTTTCTATAAGTTTAAATTCTATCCGTTAGGAGTTTCTTCTCCCTTTGTTGTTCTTTACCCTCTTTAATGCTATTGTAGTTTTATCGCAACCTGTGCCTCTGTTACTTAGCTGTCTGGTTCACGTGCCAATACCACTTGCGCGTATGAATTATATCTTTGGTCTCCGATTTCGAAGAACTGGAAAGTTCAGTGGCGCCGTAAAACCCCTGCCTGTCATTGCGCCAAGTCTGGCGAGCAGTTCTTTCGTATATAAAATGAGTTTAGTGAATAGCAAGATTGAAAATCTGCGTGATTGTGTGCCGTGGTGAATGTTACAAGTTCCCACTTTCTAAAGGAATTATTTATTCAAGCATTATTCAAAAGTTTTGAAATCAAGCTGCACACTGTACGTCTAACGGATCGCGCATTCGCCTGAGTAATGCATGCTTCCCACATGAAACGCAGTACGCCCTTGGTTTGTATTCTGGTGAGTCATCTCTTCGGATAAACAAATGATTTCAATTTTACATCTATTGTTCCGGTTGCCAAATAATTACCAGGTTTTATCCGCAAAAAGAAAGAAAGAAACACTTAATGCAACCAAAAAGATGAACGTCTAATATACTGAAGCATTACATACAAAAGAAAGGTAATTATTTGATTTGCGATTACATCATCAAACACACAATTAAAAATAAATTTACAAATATGTAAGTAATGAACTTTCAGAAGACAAAAGTGATGTACAATGCTTTTACAAGAAATGAAGATTTATCGATTGATGGGGGAAAAGCTGGAGATAACAGATACGTACGTTTATCTTGGACAGCAGATATCAAGTGTGGGTCACATTGATGAAGAAATTAATCGGCGTATAAAACTTGCCTGGAGAGCTTTTGGAAGAAACAGCATGATTTTCAAGAGCAATATGCCATTATGTCTTAAAAGAAAAGTGTTTGATCAATGCATCCTTCCAGTCCTTACGTATGGTGCAGAGACGTGGATCTTAACTAAAAGAGACATACAAAGGCTGCAGACAACTCAAAGTAGTATGGAGAGGTGCATTCTTGGTGTAACCAGGAGAGATAAGAAGAGGAACTCGTGGATCAGAAAAATGACAAGAGTGGAAGACATCATGATCAGAGTGAAATCCCTGAAATGCCAATGGCTGGACATACTGCCAGCAGAACAGACCATCGATGGACAGTCGACATTTTAGATTGGATTCCAAGGGACAGGAAAAGACCCAAAATAAGACCACATGGAAGATGGGTGGATGAAATTCGAAAGTATGCGGGAGTAACATGGAGGAGACTGGCACAAGACAGACCGTTGTGGAAGAGGCTTGGAGAGACCTTCGTCCAGCAGGGGATTGATAATGGTTGACAATGATGATGATGATGAAGTAAAGAACTTAACCTTCAAGCATGGATATCATGCATAATACATGTACAAATTTACCCCACGAAGAAACATTTCCTTTCAAAACCAGATTTCAAAAACTATTTGCATGGCCTTGTACATGGCTTCAGTTATCGGTTGCAGTGCCGAAGTCTGTGGGGTCAGCCAAGGGTCCCTTCTCACGTATTATCACTTGGTCCTCCGTTGTTTCTTATTGGCTGCTTACATGGGCGTCAGCTTGGGGGTGGTGGTGGGGCAAACGGGTCACTTGCCCCCCCCCCTGGATCAGGCCACTGTAACAAAGTCACGAAAAAGTAACGAATTTCGTTCAACAAAGGTCAAGAATTTGTGTGTGTGTGTGTCTGTGTTTGATGCGGTGGTGTCAGTTTTAGTGAAAAATTCTGTAGAGCTGATTTGGCAAACACTGGGGCAAAGTTCTCCAGAGCTGATATGGCAACACTTGGCCAATGATAGTGTGTGAGCATTTAGTTATTTTTGCTGTGTCAGTTCAGTATCCTTCTTGAACCTCAAAGTGATTGTCTTCAACTGTGGGGATCCCTCGGAAAGCGTTTATTATTAAGAGTAAGTAAAAAAAAATTCTTGTATTTAAGTTTTCTTATGCATGTGATTTTAATGTAAATTTCAGATCCGTCATTTTTGGGGGAGAGGGCGTCATGTAATGTAATTGATCATTCCGATTTCTGAATAATATAGTACATTTTTACAGCATTTATATATGTTGATTAAGTAATGCAGTGGGTATTTTCCACAAATTGTAACTTTTGAAAGGCATCTAATAAGGCTCGAAAAGTTTTCAAAACGACGTCAACGCACACGGCCCTTTTTACTGCAAGTTTGAGTTATGATTGATTTCGGTAAATTCTCATTTTCTTTCAATGACTATTTCTGGCTAAATTTAAATTTGTTCCAGTCCAGCCGAATTCCACAGTTTTATGAAATTATGTACTGTCGCTCCGTACAGTTACTTATGGTCGACGAAAGTTCGGTATTTGTCGCTATATACCGATGTGGAAATAAATAAAAGTTGATTATTAAATTGAACAAGAAGCTTGCAGTGAGGTTAAACTTTTAACTCAGATATGAATAATTAGTGGCCAGTAATTGGTAAATGACATATTTATTATTGTCCGTTATTTCAATACCAAATATTGACTATAGAAAGAAAGATGTGTCCAAGTTCCCATTTCATGATATCGCCTCAAAATTTCTTTTGAAATTGGTGTAATTTCAAAACATTTTCGGGGGGGGGGGGGTAACAGTGTTCCGAACCCACCCCTTGGTTGTAGCGGCTCGCTGCACTCGCCTGATCCAACCCCTACTATGCCACATAAGGGCGCAGGGGTACTATAAATTTAAGCAATAATTATGATAGTGGGAGTATACCCGTTTGCCCCCCTCCCTGGAAAAGTTGCAGCGGACGCCCATGGCTGCTTAGTTTTAAACATCTTTTTTTTTTTGATTGGAGGTTTAACGACCACCGTGAGCAACTCAATGGGCTATAAGCAGTCTCCCGTCCCTAATTTAGGATCACTGGTTCTAGGGACGGGAGAGAGCCAGTGCCGCAAGACATACACAACATTCATGCCTCACCGGGATTCGAACCCGGACCTCTTTCGGACGAATGATCAGAGGCCATCGCTTAGACCACTGCTCCATCGGGGCGGTAATTTTAGCTGGGTTACTCAAACAAAGAATGAGGAGCGCAAAAAAATAAATAGATAAATAAAGGCGCGAGAGAGTATACGTTTCTGTATTTTTATTTATTTTATTTTTGATAATTGTTTGAAGTATTTATCACATGTCGCGAGAACATGTCAAACTCTATTAATACAGAGCTGGCAATCCAGATTCTTATCAAATGAGCAATGCTCAAATATATTGCGGGGGGGGGGGGGGGGGGCTGCCCCCAGTGAAATTATTGGAGGGGCAAGATTCACCTTGCCCCCATATAGTTGGAGCCTATGAGTGAATGGCTACTGCAGAAGATGATATATATTTTCATTATTTCGCCTTTCACACCTTTCTTCCACACTATACACATGTACGCTGGGCTTCAACATGCAATGCTGTTGGAAATTCCAATGTTATTTTACTTTCTACTGCAAATATCCACTTCTTCTGTTGTAAGTCCCCAATGTTTTTAATGCGTACGCACGCACACACGTCACATCCAGAGGTTCAACAGAAAAATTAGCATTCAAAACTAGTGTAATCGCGAAAACTTTGTAGTAGCTCCCAGGAACTGAGATAGCATAATTAGATTACCAGGGAAGGGCAAGTGCCCCTCTTGCTCCCCATATGGGCACCTATGCAAGATAGAGCCTCAGACAGCTCTGCCACTGGGACAGGCAAGGGTACGATAAAATGGTTTTAGGCTGCTCCTGTAAGCAGTTGATTCAGGCGCATATCGTGTAATAAAGAACGTGATGAAGATTAAATATTGCAAAAAAGAAACGAGCACCTTCAGTTTGAAAAGAGTTCGATGACATGTCTCGCGACAATTTTGGAAATAATAGCTTCTGCCATGACAACCGGGTGATCACAAATCCAGTAGCTAACTCCTTAAACAGAATCATTGTGGCGGTAAGTAAAATCTGCGTGAAGTTAAAAGTTTATGAGCCTACTATCGACAGTCTCACAAGCTAAGAAGAACCGAAAATCGTCTGTGAACATGACTGCGCCGTCACGGTGGCGCAGTGGTCTAAGCGATGGCTTCTGATCATTCGTCCGAAAGGGGTCCAGGTTCGAATCCCGCTTAGGCAAGGATGTTGTGTTTGTCTTACGGCACTGGCTCTCTCCCTTCACTGGAAGCAGCGGCCCTAAATTAGAGACGGGAGACTGCTTATAGCCTATTGAGTTGCTCACGGTAATCGTTAAACCTCCAATTAAAGAAAACAAAACAAAACATGGCTGCATTCCTTTTTTTTTTTCTTTTTACATGTCTCAGAGTTTTGTAAGTCCCCAAGTAGTCCCAGGCAGGGCGGGTCCTGGGGTGTTAGCCGCATGTGTGCCGCAGATATTTGGCC
Source organism: Macrothele yani (assembly GCA_039090855.1). Classification (NCBI taxonomy): domain Eukaryota; kingdom Metazoa; phylum Arthropoda; class Arachnida; order Araneae; family Macrothelidae; genus Macrothele; species Macrothele yani. The sequence goes on from CM077023.1 coordinate 102,024,883, forward strand.
GCCCATGCCAATGCGGATCGAGTACAAGTAAATATGCTATTAGATTCCTAACCTAACTCTATGCACGGGGGGAAGTTTTTTTTTTCACTATTCTATATAGTTGACAGGGGTACAAGTGTACAACGTACAAATATTTTATAATAATAACACAACACCGTATGCACTTTTTTTATCTATATTCACAACAAAACTGTTCAAAAATATCCCAGTCACACAGACAGTGACACATGTGACACATTGCACGTAAGTACCATAACTTAACAAGATGTATGTATGTATGTATCCATGGAGTTAAAAGTGCATTCTTCTTGCTTTCTTACTTGCCAATTCGCCAATTACATCTGATAATTCCAAACTTTCACACAATTCCTTCTCTGTAGCAACGGTCCTAGGTCACTAAACCTCTCTTGAGTCATTGACGTTCTTAAATATGTCTTTACAAGTTTGAGTTTCGAAAAACTCTTTTCACCTGATACTACACTAACTGCTAATGTCAGAAGAATTCTCAAAGCTTGTAACGTATCTAGATTCACTTTCCTTTTGATTTTACTATCTCTGGTTATTTTATTTTCCTATGTAAATTATCTTCTTACTGAACGAGATGTTATTTCTCCCGCTGAATGAGATCTGGCAATGAGTGTAAGTCATGACGTGGTGGTAGCCAGTATAAATAGGCGCGTTCAACGATACCAGAGAGAGCTTTTGTTTGTGTTACGTGAGAGAGCTTTTGTTTGTGTTACGTGAGAGAGCTTTTGTTTGTGTTACGTGAGAGAGCTTTTGTTTATATGGAGAGAGATTTTTGTTTATGTGTGTAGAGCTGTTGTTTGTGTTACCTAAGAGAGCTTTTTGTTGATGTGCGTAGGGAGAGCTTTGTTTCATGTGTAACGAGATCTTCGTTATATGCGTAAGGAGAGCTTCGTTTATGTGAGTAGAGCTTCGTTCATGTGCAAGGAGCTACGTTTTATTGAGTAGCTGTGTGTCCGATGAAGTGTATGTTGGATCATATCAAGAGTTTCTCTAATAAAAAGTTGTTTTAGTAAGTACGTTTTTCTCAGTTCATAGTTTTGTCAGATCTCTGTCTGGCTGTTAGGTTTATTTCATTAGTTGTTATTATTAACAACCAGCATTAAGACTTTATTCATCTTAATTACTACTACAACATTACTAGCAGTTAAAAGCTTGTTTATTATTTTTACTACATTACTAGCAGGAAAGTTTATTCATGTTATAATTAACAAAACAACAACCATTAGAAGAAGCTTAGAAGAAGCAATATTCATTATAAGCTATAAACAGATTAGTAAACGATGACATTAAGTTATTTTTGTTATATATGTTAGGATTTTTAATGGGTCTGCCCCATCTGCAATTCCACTGCTCTAAACTCTGTACGTTATCAGCTCGTTGAAGAGCTCAAGACCATCAGTATCCTTAAAACGTTTACTTCATTTGTTAATTAGTTGGGAAATATCTAAATCAAAGCAAGATTTTTTAATTTCCTCTTCAATCAGTTCTCGCAATTCAGAAAGAAATTTAAATACATTATGACATTCCTGTAGATTTTCAAACCTTTCCTGAATGGAATTTAAGGCTGTATCAACAATCGTTAGATAAAATTGTATGCTCAACAATTTTTGTGTATTTGTGATAGATTCATCGGGACTTTCATAATCAGAAAGGCGAACTTTAGTCCTACTATTTACAACTGGAAATTCTGCCTCCACATTTACTTCTGCAGCTAAAGCTTCTGCATCCCTAATATATTTACTAAATGCCTCATCAGATCTAGCTGCACTTGGAAATTTAACAGGCTCACTCAAAACATTAAGAAATTCATTTATGTTGGATTGAGGGCAGTGGAACATTTTACTTACAACATTAATTTTTGAGAGAAAATCGTTCCATATAATGGTTGAGGAGATGAACTTAAAAGACGCAATCCGATCTAACAAACATGGAGCTGTATGTTTTGTTTTCATGTCTCTGGAATTGTCGTCTATTAGATCATTTAAACTTTTCATGACTTCACCTAATTGCAATCTCAGAGGCCGCACTGCATTTATTATACTCTCCCACCTTGTGTAATTTAGAGATTTCAGTGATAATCTATTAATATTACGCTTTAGTATATCCCAGCTGTAAGGGGATGCAGAAAAAAATGTGTACAATTCTTCGATAACGTTAAAAAAATAACTGTTTCCAATGTTACTTTGGCAGCATCATTTACAACTAAATTTAATGAATGGGATGCTCAAGGTACAAGAAAGGCTCTTGGATTTATACTCCTAATTTTCTTCTGCAAGCCATTATGCTTACCACGCAAATTTGCCCCTGTCCACGCATATCTTGAATATCTAGTTCATAATCTGTTAAGAGTTTGTAACGTACCAGGAGATGTGACGTACCTGCCAGAAGGACGCACACGACATAAAGGCAGATAGGAATCAGAATAAAACGTCCGCGTAGCTCAATTGGTAGAGCAACTTATTCCGGAATGAGGGTATCCGGGTTCGAATCCTGGCGTGGACAGAAATGACGGAGAAATTTACTTCGTTATAATGGCGCCCGAACTATCCGGATGACCCGACCGTTCAAAATCTCGCATTGGTGTGATGCTCTTTCCACACCGCGAGATAGGAAAAATAAGAGAATCCCTTCTCCAGCACTTCGAAAAAAAATAAAAATAATAAGGGGAGATGATGTAACGTACCAGGAGATGTGACGTACCTGCCAGAAGGACGCACACGACATAAAGGCAGATAGGAATCAGATTAAAACGTCCGCGTAGCTCAATTGGTAGAGCAACTTATTCCGGAATGAGGGGACCCGGGTTCGAATCCTGGCGCGGATAGATATGACGGAGAAATTTACTTCGTTATAAGTTCACTTAGAAGATAATTACATAATTCTTCCCCCGTAGTGTCTGAAACTGGATAAAACCCAAGAAATAATTCTCAAACTGCGACATCAGAATTGTCAATATTTACAATTCTAACTACAAACGCTATATGTTCAATGTGATTGGCATCTGGCGTGCAGTCGAGAATTACCGAAAAATATTTTGCTTTCTTTACAAATTCTTTGATTTTTTATTTTATGCCACTTACTAAGACAGATATGATATCATTTTAAGAAGCATGGCCTAAGTAATGAGGCATATGACTTTTAACAGGTTGAGATTTTGTTATGCTATCGACATGTTGTGAGATAACGGGGCCAAATTTTGCTAACATTATTATAGCCTTTAAAAAGTTCCCAGTGTTTGTTTCATATAATTTATCATTTTTACCCCTGAAAGCTGAACACTGCCCTGCTAGAAACTGGACAATTACAATGATTCTCTCAATAATGGCTCGCCGTCATCTTTTTTAAGATTCAAAGTACCGTTGTTGTTCTTTATCAATTGCACAACTGTTGTCGAGGCGTGTTTTTAATTCATACCACTTTTTACAGTTTTACATATGTTCTACACTCGCTTCATGCCGCGATAAATGAGTAGCTAAATGTCGCCAATCTGAAAACCCCTGACAATATGTTAGTTTGTTTTGTTTTAAAGCAAATAACTTGCAACAAAAGCAAAACACACTATTGGATTTTGTGGAATAGATTGACCAAGCTCTTTGAACTTTTTCACCGTTAGGTAAAACTCGTGTTGCCAACGCGAGTGTAGAGTAAAAATTCTGAAAATGGTGGTTCCGCAAATGTACCACAGAAAGAGGCTGCTCCGGCCGCCCTTAAAATTTGGCCCCCTACGTGCATGCACGCACTGCACACATGCCAGAACCGTCCCTGGTCTCAACGCTACTTAGGCGAGAAAACCGTAGGTGCCTTTATAGTATAGGCATGTACGTCGAAAGTTTTCTTTTCTCAACCAGCCTTTTTTATATGTACATATAATCTTCTAGGATATACTGCATTGCTGTCATATCTTTGCGTCGATACCATCGGACTTCATTTTCGAAGTGCAAAGTTTTTAAAATCTGCTATTGCAAATTTTCATAATGTGCTTTTCCTACGAGGTAGTAGAATCCCAGAGAACAGGACAAAACTGCAAAACTTTGAACTCGTGTTATAGAAAAGTTTTCACTGTCATCGCAAGTTCCTTTAGTTCATAACAGTTCGACACTAAAAGATTTCGTATAGTTAAGTCATAAAATTTCAGCTCGTTGTGCTCCAGGTATCGGAAGATGTAAAACGGGTAATATTCTCAGAAAAACAAATTATTTTGCCTGCATGAATCATCAGTTTCCATCCCTAAAACCTCATTCTATTTTTTCAAAATTCCCTGCACAGAATGAGAAAAATCCCTTTGTCAAAACATACCTTTATTGAGGGGAGTTTATTTTCAGCCATGGGTTAATTCTGGATGTGAGAAAACCGGTATCTGTGTCCCGTTTTTGGAAAAAAGTCAAGTCTAAGAAAGAAGAAAATGTAAAGTATTAAGTGCGAGAATTAAAAGTATAAAAGATTACTTTTCAATTCTGGATTTAAAAACGTTTTATTAATCCATTGAAAAGTGTTGAATGATCAAAAATTCAAGTGAGAATGGATGATCGACTTGCTCTGGTTTATACTCCTTCATGTAGCTTACCAAGCATTCTGTATTCCAAGACGGATGCCCATCACTTTAAGGAGATCCGTAAATATATTCCTAAACGCCTTAGATGTCTATTGATAAGCAAATATTCAGGTTGCCCTACCCCCATCTCCAAAAAGAAAAAAATACTAGCGGGACTAATGATTTCAATTAGAAATAAAACTGAATATAAATTTCCGATATAAGTACCTGCAAATTTGTTGAAGTGTTAATCGCAGGGTTCTTATTTTTAAAGGGACAAATCGTGGTTTCTTCAGGAAGTATTGTGACCCACATGAGCACATTTCAAGGCTATTTGATTTCCAATTATTACTTCAATGTTACTGGCATCAAGAGATGCGAAGGGAAAACAAACACGGCATTAACGCTTTTTTGGGGGGATTCGAACATAGTTTCCGGACATGTTAAGTTAGTGTCGTAGCCATATAACCACGGAGATACTTTGAAGTACTGCAGATAAGTACCGCTCCTGTAGCCAAGTGGTCAAGGGTGCTGGTTTCCGGCTAGTCGTTCAAGCTGTGCCCGGGGTCAAGCCCCGAATGAGGCATGAGTGGCGTGTTTTTCTTACGGCGTTGGCTCTGTCCTCCTCCCGGGAACTAGGGGCCCCAAATTAGTGAAGGGAAACTGCTTATAGTCGTAAGAGTAGCTCATATGGACGTTAACCGCCTCCCGAAACAAAAGGGTATTAGTACTAGAATCTCGAGGGTTCTATGTGAAAGGTAATTTCACTACCATTACGCATATCGCATCATTATGGCAATGTTAAATGTTATTTAGGTCAATCTTCCTGAAAATGTGTTCTTTCTTTAAATTTAATAATATCTGTGAGAGCACACAAGGCCATGAGAAATCAGCTAAGTCAGGGACAAAGGCGAGCTGTATGAGTAAATACTACATCCATGTCTTGACTGGGATTAGAAACCAGGCCTAGCAGTACAAACAGCCAAAACAAAAGACCACGTGACAACTGTAACGTACACCGCAAATTTAAATTTCCTTCTGAGTTTCTGTGTTGTTATATAAATTTCCTTTCTCCTCATTAAACATTTTCTAACTTAACACCACAGAGTTCCTCCCGACGAATTTGGAGTTAACATCCTGACAGTGAGTCAAAGGACAATCAACGCAAATAAAGTGTTTTGAGATAAGAGCTAAATGTGTAGAGTGAAGTGCAGAGAGAGAGAGAGAGAGATTCTTGTAAAAGTAAATTTCCGATGAGCGATTCTTCTACGAGCAAGGTTGATATGTGCAGATTGCATTGAGTGAGCAGATTGTATTCGAAGAGTGATAAGTGTCAACGTTTGTTTTAAGTCATCATTGATAAAGTTATATTTAGCTTATTGTGGTACGAATGACTTGTTAATGATCAACTAGTAACGTGCTTGCATATTAATAAAGTGGAATTAGATTTCAGCCAGTAGAATTCTGTTGTCATTAAACTCTGGCGTTTATCTAAAAGTGATATTTATGATTGAGATTTGCAAACAACAATATGAACGACTGAGAATAATTCCGGTATTAAGGTGAAGCTAATTCACTAAGCTTTAGGTGAAGTTAGTGTAAAGTCCAATTCAAGCTTTTATTTTATAGTGGCACCCGAACGAATAAATTGAAAATGAATGACTAGAATACTACACAGTTTGAATCATCATTTGATCAGGCGTGCAATACATAGCTTGCTGATTTGAATTCTTGTAGGAGATTATACGAAAGAGCTTGCGTCTCTGAGTATTCTATGGGGGACTTCGCAAATATGGATTACGATAACCCCAGAACGTCAACCACTCTTACTGAATTTCAACCCAGACCTAAGTTTACTCTCTCCATACCGGCTGCGAGAAATCCGATTCTTGACTTCTATAATATTCCAGAGGACTGTAGGACACAAATTGCAGGCACGTCTTTAAAAGTCGCTGCAAAATCCTGATATCGCCAATGGCGAAGAATAAACCGTGGGACGTTAACGATAGTTTTCGAGAAGACTTCCCCTATTGGTTGAACAGAGAGCGTTTCACTCAAAAGCTGTTTTCAAGAAGACAGAAGCCTTCTGACAGTTATGTTGCATTGGAGACAGCAATACTTTACAAGTTGTGGGATATGTTAGAGTCTAATAAAGACGTTTTAGACCGTCTCTTACAGCAGCTGGATCTCTCTCCAAGTGTGAAACCCCACATACTCTGTACGAATCTCTGCGTTTGATTCGTGTATATGAAGAACAAAATAGTTATCATGCGCCTTCATTCCAGGCTCAGGATCCACAGCAGCCGGCACAGAAGTAAACACAGCAGCAATAATATGTATGTAGGCCTACCTGCACATCGGCGGGCTCCAGTTTTTTTTTTTTTTTTTTTTGATTGGAGGTTTAACGACCACCGTGAGCAACTCAATGGGCTAAGCAGTCGCCCGTCCCTAATTTAGGGTCACTGGTTCCAGGGAAGGGAGAGAGCCAGTTTCGTAAGACAAACACAACATCCATGCCTGACCGGGATTCGAACCCGGACCCCTTACGGACGAATGATCAGAGGCCAACGCCTTAGACCACTGTGCCACCGGGGCGGCGGGCTCCAGTTGAGTAACAGCCATCGCAGCAAATGCAAGACAATTTTGATGTACCGTATTATGGTCCTAGGGGTAAAAGAGAAACCCAGGACCAAAATATAAATATTAATAATTAAAATCAAAGTAATAATGTGCGTGCTGCTAAGCGGCAGCGAAATGGGGCATCTGTTGTCAACAGAAATAATCAAGATTAACAACGTAACCTAACCAGCGTTTGTCCGTCGTGGTATTATAATGATGCTCATGTTCAAAATACCAGGTTTAATTCGGGCCAAGGGTACAGGTAACCAAATGCGGACAAAAATCATGATAATAATACATATTTCTACAACTAGGACAAGCCGCCAACGGCATCCGATAACTCGGGTACAGCTGGCAAATTTTGAGCGAAGCTATTGCAAAAACTAAGCTCATTAAGACGTCTATTATTACAAATTTTAAAAAACGAACGCGTAAAATTTATGACTTCCAGATCAAAAGTACGAAACATTCTAAAAAAGAAATGCCCAAAATTTACCATGAACTACTTTCCTTCACGCCTTCACGTTGGTTGTGATCAGGTTGCAGGTAAACAAAGCGGGAAGACACGCTCAGGTTGGGAACCACGTTTTTCATTTTGTATCGCGAAAGACAGACACACACACACATACACATACACAAACTTCCTTTTATTATTATAGATTAAACAAGTGTTGAGCTAACAGACGGAGTCTTTCCATTTCTTCATTTTTCAATTCAAACGATTTTTGAGCTAAGCGAGGCCGAAGGCTGAGCGAAGCTCTCTATTCGAGACAATTCGTTGTTCGGGCATAGGTACGAGATGACACATCCGATCACCATGATTTTTTTACCAGCGATTGGACATCGTCCATGGTCAGGTTTTGACGCCTTCCAATTCCCGAAATTTCGCGTCATTGAGGAATAATCGTCCAAAAACTTGCATTTTAGGGGGTTTTCCGGGTTTTGAGAAGGAGTCGTTTGTTACCTATCTCCTCCGAAGATCTTCAGCTCTCTTCACGAGACTGGAGACAATTAGTTGTTCGGGCATAGGTACGAGATGACACATCCGATCACCGTGTTTTTTTGCATATGAATGGGCATCGTCCATGACCAGGTTTTGACGCCTTTCGATTCCCGAAATTCCGTGTCGTTGAGGGAAAATTGTCCCGAAACCTGCATTTTCAGGGATTTTTTTTCCAGGTTTTGAGAAGGGGTCGTTTGTTACTATATCCTCCAAAGATCTTCAACCGATCGCTGTGACGCTTGCCACAGAAAAAAGGAATGGACACGGTGACATGGTGAGTGACATGGGTTGGTATCATGGTGATTGGTCCCTGTCTTGGTCGTGTCTTATAAAAATAATGACCACTAAAAAACTGACCAATTTTAATGATAATTGAAAAAATTCGCTCTCTATACGAGACTCGGGACAATTAGTTGTTCGGGCATAGCTACGACATGACACATTCGATCACCGTGATTTTTGGCATGCAATTGGACAGCGTCTATGGTCAGGTTTTGACGCCTTCCGATTCCCGAAATTCCGTGTCATTGAGGAATTTCAATTAAAATTATTAAACTTGGTCCGTTTTTTAATGGTTATTATTCCTATAGGAGAGTGGGAGACATCATGATCAGAGTAAAATCCCTGAAATGGCAATGGCCTGGACATATTGCCAGAAGGACAGACCATGGATGACCAGCCGAAATTTTAGACTGGATTCCAAGGGACAGGAAAAGGCCCAGAAGACCACATGGGAGATGGGAGGTTGAAATTCGAAAGCATGCGGGAGTAACATGGAGGAGACTGGCACATGACAGACCGTTTTGGAAGAAACTTGGGGAGACCTTCGTCTAGCAGTGAATTGATAATGGTTGACAATGATGATGGTGATTTCTATAGGGCACAACCAATCACCATGATACCAACTCCATGTCACCAAGCATTGATTTTTTCAATTAAAAAAACACGCGCGAACATTCCATTATATTTGTTTACATTCCATAGTCCCAATTTTTCACGAAGCAATTTGCTCGAGTTTTTTAGTTCTTTTGGCGTCAATTTGAAATTATTTTCGTTCAAACTGATAACAAGAAAGATGACACCGAATTTTCGGGTGTAATGAACACATCTTTTGAATCCATTCTGACACAAATTAAATTTATCAAAGCTATTCAAAGTCAATGGAACCGGTATGGAAAACAATAGTATCTGACGGAAGAAAGAAGTTTTTCAATCGGGTTTTTAATCTCCCAGATATTGCTGTAAACAGAATCGTTATTTGCAATTAAAGTACCGCAATTGCCGAATGTGTTGTTGACTTTAGGAACTGTGGTCGTGGCAACCAAGTTTCATTCCGTCTCGGACATATTTGCCTTCAGTGCTGAATATTGTAATGAGTGCTTTAAAGGCATATCTATTGAGCCTGCTACGCAAGAGTTTGAGAGGGGCCAATAATGATATATTTTCATATTTTCGGTGTCTCGTATTAACCATTAAGTTGGGGGAAATTGTGGTTTCTCATACCTTTCTACTAATTGATGATTTGCCCGTAAAGAGTTTATTCGTGCTAGACTTCATAAAGAAATTCTCATTGACTTTAAATTTCGAGGATGATTTAATTGTCTTCTTGCCAGGACCGACAGAACCTGATCAACTATAGGAAATCGACCTCTCACCTTTTTTACGAAGCTACAGAATGTCTGCTGAACAAAAATGCCAACTTTGTCAAATCTTGCAGAAGCCCTGGATTATTTTCCGACAAGCCCCGACCTACCCGGGTCGTTTTCCATTCCATCGACGCCGGGAGGGAGCTACGTCTGTAGTCTCGAAGCCACATCCTTGTGCCTCACACACAAAAACTAAAATTAAATGCTTCATCAGATAAATGATACGCTCCAACAAGAAATAATATGTCTACCAGTGCCCGGGTGGCGCTTTCTTTCCTGGTCCCTAAGAAAGAAGGGGAACGCAGGTTTGTTCTAGCTTACCAGAAAGTGAATAAAATCACACAACAGATCAGTTATTCGGTACCAGTGATTAGCAACAGAATAACTGATAACTAAATAACTTATCTGTTGTGTGTGTGTGTGTGTGTCCTATTAAATATGGAAGTTTGACAAAGAAGAGGTAGGAGTGTGCCCCCTGTTAATATCGAAGTTTAAGAAATTAAACGGACAGGTAGGGATGTAACGTACCAGGAGATGTGACGTACCTGCCAGAAGGACGCACACGACATAAAGGCAGATAGGAATCAGAATAAAGCGTCCGCGTAGCTCAATTGGTAGAGCAACTTATTCCGAAATGAGTGGACCCGGGTTCGAGCCCCGGCGCGGATAAAAATGACGGAGAAATTCACTTATAATGGCGCCCGAACTATCCGGATGACCCGACCGTTCAAAATCTCGCAATGGTGTGATGTTATTTCCACACCGCGAGATAGGAAAGATAAAAGAATCTCTTCTCCAGCACTTCGACAAAAAAATAAAAAAAAAAAAAAATAAAAAAAGGTGGGGGGGGAGATGATGTAACGTACCAGGAGATGTGACGTACCTGCCAGAAGGACGCACACGACATAAAGGCAGATAGGAATCAGAATAAAGCGTCCGCGTAGCTCAATTGGTAGAGCAACTTATTCCGGAATGAGTGGACCCGGGTTCGAGCCCCGGCGCGGATAAAAATGACGGAGAAATTCACTTCGTTATAGGGATTAATTACCCTGCTCATATGGTTCCCTTTACGATTTGGCCAAACGGCATAGTTTAACTGCTACGTCGTACATTTCCATAGAGGACATATTCCCTCAGAAATGAAATTTCCTGTCTCACATTTCACATTTTGGGTTCTAAAACCTCCAGTTATCCAACGCCTTCAATAGTCACTGTTTCTCACAGGGACTGCTCGTTGTGTGGACCTTTTTCATTCATCAGGTTTTGTTTATTTTAAAGCATCCTCCAATGGGTAAAATGTCCAAGAGAAAATTTTGACATGCGAATTCAAACATCGTAATCCCGGATGTAGTCATCAGTCATTAGCAAATCACTTTTCCAACCTTTTTTGGCAAGTCATCAGAACAGTAGGAGAGCAATAAAAATAAATGTGTGGGATCTGAAAAACAACTGCTCTCAGTTTAAAAATTTTAAAGTTACAACTACAAAATTTAGAGAAAGCTCTTGTTCTATGGAGTTGAATGCCAAGCATGGAGTTATTTTCGATTAAGTTATTCTTGGGAGCAACAATGCAGCTACAGTAATGGTTGGCTTCAAAGAATCAGAAATCGGCACGGATTATCGTTAAGAACACGGCACAGTGAAACAGCCGGTCCCCGCACGGGGATAACTGGTTTTCCAGTTATTTGGGGAGCGGCACCCCCACGGCCCGAGCTAACCTTGTGACGGTTTCTATTGCCTCTGCGGCTTTGACGATTACATCACCGAAGGGACAGCTGTTCATCCAGCTGATGGGGGATGGCGTCCCCACGGCTCGAGCCGATTTTCTCTTATTGTTTTGCTTTTTTCGTCTTATGTTCATATTTTGACATGTACCCGCCTCAGTTGTAGGCTGCTGAGGTTGTGATGAGGCGCCAGCTCCGGGTTTTGTTCCTCGTTCTCTTCCCTGTCTTTTCTTTTTTATGTTACTTTTTCTGTTTTTCCGGAGCTGGTTAGCTTAGACCTACCTGCATGTTTGCCGTGTGCGGTGACCCGTACCGGTGGAAATGAGGATGCTGGAGGCTGAGGTATTTGGGGGCCGGGTTGTAGTGTCTCCAGATGCCAACACTCCTCTTTGCCCTCTGCTTCACCCTAAACGGGAGGCTGGGAGCTAACCCACTCCTCGTCAGGAAGTCTGTGGCCGAGTGGTGTCCAGACTTCTAGCGGCTTGTCGTTCTGTTCGGCTGGGTGAGTTGGGGGGTAGGGTGGGCATGCCAAAGGGGTGTTCTCCGGGCACGGGAAAGTCTGGGTGCGCGCTGAGCGTGTGTCTGCCCTACCAACTTGCTATATCCGCTGACTATCCCTAGAGCCGTGTCCTGCGTCCTCTTGGGCTTGCGGACCTCCGGCTCTCCCTCGTTGGGCTCGGTAGTGGGTGGGGAGGTTGGCGGACGAATCTTTTCACTTCTTCATGGAACACAAAAGTGTTTCCCATGCTACAAATTTAAAGCGCCCTGTGGAGGAAGATCCACCTTCCTCAACAAAGAAACTTGTCTCTACTAATTGCAATGCTCTGTTTCTGTTACTCAAATCTGGTGACTCTTCACAGTCACTCAGTAGCAAGAGTCCTTTCTGGATCAATAAGGCTCTGCAGGCAGTTGCTGGCTCTCCAAAGAGTGTGAAGAAGCTCCTTCAGGGGATCTTCTTGTGGAAACTTCTAATCCACGCCACAGTGCCACCTTGCTGGAAACGACCGTTTTGCTTGGCATTCCTGTCCAGGTTTCTCCACACGGTTACCTCAATTCCTCTCGCGGTGTTGTCAACTCCCGCGACCTGCTTGAATGCAGCGATGAGGAATTGCTGGAGGAACTTGGTGAACAGCATGTCATTGGGGTTCGAAGGATTCTTTTTAGGCGGGATGGGAAATCTATTCCCTCCCGTAACATCATCCTAACGTTTGACTCCCCAAACCTGCCTACTTCCATCAAGGCAGGTTATTTACGGCTTGATGTTCGACCGTACATCCCGAACCCCTTGCGATGTTTCAGGTGCCAGCATTACGGTCACTCCCAGCAGTCTTGCCGTAATGTTGCAAAGTGTGGCCGCTGTGGTTCCACAGAACACTCTTTGGCGGATTGCTCTGCAGAGTCTGATCATTGTGTCAACTGCGAAGGGACTCATCCTGCTTCTTCTAAGCAGTGTCCAAAGTGGATAGAGGAACAGGCAATCCAACGCCTGAAGACAACTGAGCATCTCTCATATCCCGAGGCTAGACGGCGGATCGCCCCTTTACAACCAGGCCGGCGGTCCTATGCTTCAGTTGTGGTGCAGAAGGCTTCAGTGGCGGTCCAGACTGAGGTGTCCATCCCAGCGGGGTGTCCTTATGATTTTGGGGACATCGTCACTGCTGGTATGGAAGCACTGAAGTCTCGCCGTATTGCATCCAAGGCGACATCAACATCGTCGCCTAAACCTACCTCTATGCCGAAACCATCTACGGCCATCACAGGGACCCAGGTCCAGGGCACTGGAAAGAAGAAGCCGGAAAAGGTAAAACCGGGTTCATCCTCCCCGAAACAGAGCAAGCAAAAACCATCTCTCAACACAGGGGGTAAACACAGCCCTGTGTTACCTCCCGACACTGCGGATGGATTGGAGGTGATGGACGACAGTGAGACGTTCTAGTCGTCTGTCTTTTTCATTCTTTCATTACATTTTTCATTATGGCCACGCTCATTCAGTGGAATTGCCGAGGTCTGCGTTCACGCATTGACGATTTAAAAGGCTTACTGTCTTCGCACACACCTGTGTGCGTGTGTCTCCAGGAGACAAAGCTTCGCATGACGGACACTCCTTCGCTGCGGAGACATTCCCTTTTCCGCAAAGATCACCAGGACGGCGTAATTGCCTGCGGAGGAGTGGCCGTCGTTGTTCCTCATGGTGTCCCTGTCACTGCGGTTGCCCTTCGGACGCCTTTGCAGGCAGTGGCAGTGAGACTGTCTGTGAACACTCTGCTCACGGTGTGTTCCATCTACATACCACCAACTGAAGCTGTAAGCCTTTCGGATCTGGAAGATTTAGTTGACCAGCTGCCGCCTCCTTTCTTCATCTTTGGAGATTTTAATGCTCACAATCCGTTGTGGGGTTCTACAACTCGAGACTCCAGGGGCCGTGTTGTTGAGTCCCTTCTCTCCAGCACGTCCCTCTGTCTCCACAACACCGGAGTTGCTACTTATTTTCATGAACCCACCCGTTCGTCCTCAGCCATTGATCTGTCTTTGAGTTCACCATCCTTATATCCTGACTGGTCCTGGAGCGTGTCTGGTGATCCCCTTGGCAGCGATCACTTTCCCATCTTTCTCCGTCTAGCGGGTGGCGGGTACCGTTACCCTACTCGCCCTGCTAGATGGAATATTGATCGTGCCAAGTGGGACACATTCACGGCTTCAGCGATTATTACTCCAGCTATGGTGACCTCAGGAACGGTCAATGACGCTGTTGCGGCGGTAACGGATTGTGTTGTGCATGCGGCAGAACTTACCATCCCCAGGACGTCGACTAAACTTCCACGTTGCCCAAGACCTTGGTGGAATTCCACTTGCATGGCAGCTCGTCAGGCCCAACATCGGGCTTGGGGTAGGTTTCGTCGGTACCCCACCGACGCGAACCTACTTGCTTTCAAGAAGGCCAAGTCCTACGCGCGATTGGTTCGTAGGCGTAGTCAACGGGAGTCCTGGATACGTTACGTATCCGGGATTAACTCCGCTACTAGCCCTAAGATTGTTTGGGACAGGATCCGTAAGATTCGAGGACAGTACCCATCTGGGGAAATCTCCATTCTTGAGAGTGATGGAGGAACGGTTGCTGACGCTCAGGGTATTGCTGACTGTCTGGGCGCCGCTTTTTCTTCAGTGTCCAGCAGCAGCAATTACCCTGCTTCGTTCCGGCAGTTACAGCCGCGGCTTGAACGGTCCAAGATTTCTTTTGGACCGTTTTCTTCCGCAGATTATAACAGCCCGCTGACTGCCGTGGAGCTGAAGACCGCTCTGAATCGGTCCGGTCGGACATCTGTCGGACCGGATAACATCCATTACGACATGCTGAAGCACCTTTCTCCGTCCTCTCTTGAATGTCTGCTAATCCTGTTTAACAGGATTTGGCTAGAGAATGCCTTTCCCGAGTCTTGGCGTACGGCCATTGTCGTTCCTGTTCCCAAACCTGGTAAAGATCCCACCAACCCGTTGAACTACCGGCCAATTGCTATGACGAGCTGCCTTTGCAAAGTACTCGAGCGCATCATTAACCTTCGTCTCATTTTTTATTTAGAATTTCATCACATTTTTTCGCCTCATCAGAGTGGATTTCGTAAATCTCGTTCCACCACCGATCATCATCTTCGCCTTGAGGCTTCTGTCAGGGAGGCGTTTGTCCGGCGTCAGCACATGGTCTCCGTCTTCTTCGACATGGAGAAAGCCTATGATCGTACCTGGAGATACGGCATTCTCCGTGATCTGCACGAGTGCGGATTGCGGGGAAACTTACCATCTTTCATCGCCGGATTTCTCCAGGACCGGAGTTTCCGTGTGCGCGTCGGGTCGACCCTCTCTGCGGTGTACCCGCAAGAACAGGGTGTACCTCAGGGCTCCATTCTTTCCGTTACGTTGTTCATCCTTCGTGTTAACCATATTTTCCAACTGCTTCCTCCCACGGTTCGTGGAACCATGTACGTGGATGATCTGCAGATCTCTTGCGCCTCTGTTTACATGCGTACCATCGAGAGACAGCTCCAGTCTGCCATTACCAAGATCTCTCACTGGGCTTCCCAAAATGGATTTGGCTTCTCGCCGCAGAAGACCGTTTGCGTGCATTTTTGCCGCAAACGGGGTCTTCACCCAGACCCCAGCCTCCGTCTGGGGTGCTCTACCATCCCCGTGGTGTCTGAAGTCAAGTTCCTTGGGTTAACTTTTGACCGAGCGCTCACCTTCCGGCCTCACATCCAGTCTTTGAAGGTGAAGTGCACGAAGTCATTGGGTATCCTGAAGGTCCTCTCTCGAACATCTTGGGGGGCCGACAGGTGCTCAATGCTTCGCATTTACCATTCTCTGATTCGGTCAAAGTTAGACTTCGGATGCATTACGTACGATTCAGCGCGTCCATCGGTTTTAAAGCCTTTGGACCCCGTCCATCACCAGGCTCTGCGGCTATGCACTGGTGCTTTCCGCACCTCTCCCGTGCATAGCCTGTATGCGGAGGCTCATGAGCCGCCGTTATGCATCCGTCGTAAGCAGCTGTCTCTTCAGTGAAGTCTTTTCCTGATCATCCACTGTATGGTTCCATCTTCCAGCCGGACTGTGTCCGTTTGTTTTCCAACCGCCCCTCCTGTGTTCCGACGTTCGGGATTCGGATGTCTGCCATAGTGCGCGATGCTGGTCTAGACTTGTCAAGGATTGGTTTGACCCGGTTCTACAATGAACCGCCTTGGCAGCCGGTTCAAGCAACGG
Source organism: Macrothele yani (assembly GCA_039090855.1). Lineage (NCBI taxonomy): Eukaryota > Metazoa > Arthropoda > Arachnida > Araneae > Macrothelidae > Macrothele > Macrothele yani. The sequence goes on from CM077023.1 coordinate 102,041,185, forward strand.
CTGACCTTTCTCTTTGTGTGTGGCCAAAGTCTTCCACTCCTGCTCTGGTGTACCAGCAGCTCTTTGCTGAAAAACTGTCAGTCTACCCGGATTTCGTGCCTGTATTCACCGATGGCTCGAAGTCCGGGGATGTCGTTGGATCCGCTTTTGTGTGTGGCGAAGCCTCACATGCTGAGCGGCTTCCGCCTGAATCCACCGTCTTTTCGGCGGAGATGCGTGCGGTGCACCTCGCTTTGTGCCACATACAGTCTCGATCACTTCGTCGCGCTATGGTTTGCTCTGATTCCCAGTCCGTCATCCATGTTTTATCTTCTCCAGAGGACACGGACTCACCTGTCATCCGTGATGTCCGTCGTCTTCTTGGAACTTTGGAGGGTGATGGCTTCCTGGTCCGATTCTGTTGGGTTCCTGGCCATGTTGGGATCCGGGGTAACGAGCTGGCAGATCTCTCTGCCAGGTCTGTTTCCTCCATGTCGCCAGCTCGGCTGCCACTGTCTTTCCGAGATTATCGGTCGTTGATCCGGAAATTTGTTCTGGATGAGTGGCAGTCCCTGTGGTCTCAGCAGGGCAGCAATAAACTCTATGCCATCAAACCACAGATCGGACTTTGGATGTCTAGTTTGCGGAAGAACCGTCGTGAGGAAGTTGTTCTTGCACGTCTCCGCATTGGGCACTGTCGTTTTACTCACCGCTTTTTGCTGTGTGGCGAGAGTGTCCCGGTGTGTGAGGCGTGCGACTGTCGTCTCACTGTCCTTCATGTTTTGTGTACTTGTGTTCGGTTTTGTGCTCATCGTTTTCGTCATTTTCACTCCCATCTGTTGGACGAAGGAGCAGCTACACTGCAGACAATTATTGGCGAAGCCTGCGACATGAAAGCAGTGTTTTCGTTTTTACAGGATATTGACTTTTTTAAACTTATCTAGATTTTAACTTGTTCACTATCATATTTCATTTTTACTACATCAGCCTGTTTTTAACCTTGTGTACGTTTTTATTGCTTTAGTTTTGTTTTGATGTCTTTTGTTTTGGCGCTCTTTGGCCAACCATGGCCCTTGCGCCATTAAAATATATTAACCAACCAACCAACCAACCGAAACAGCCGGAACCTCTGAAAGTTCAGTGCTGCTCCGACGCTGAACTTTCAGAGGTTTCGGCGCAATGCTGAAAGCGCTGCCTTCTAACCATTCGTCCGAGATGGGTTCGGGTTCAAATTCCGGATGAGGCATGGTTGTTTTGTTGCTCTCTCCCTTCCCTGGAGCCAGTGACCCTGAATTAGGGACAGGCGACTGTTTATAGCCCATTGAATTACCTCACAGTGGTTATTAAACTCCCAATCAAAGGGGGAAAAGTGTGTGTGTCCGGTTAAATAGTGGACGCAGCTAGAAAAAATTATCAGAAATATTTGGCTGTGAATTCAAGGAGAAGTGTACAGCATGGATGAATCTGATTTGTCTTATAGGATGATACCCAATAAATTGATTTCAAACAAAAAGGACAAAGGCTGCAAAAAGATGAAAGACAGAATAACATTTCACTGTGTAAATGCCTATAGTACTTATACGAAGCATTGACATAATATGTAGGTGCGCAAATTTCATTGTAGACAATGAAATTTGCGCACCTACAAGAAAACATGCTACAACCGCAAAACTTTGCAAATAGCTAGAGTGCGTGCTGGTATGCAAATGATCCACGTTTGGTGCGAGTGCGCATGACCGCACAACCTGTGGTGGTGCGGCAAACACGAACCGACAGCCTTATAAACAGGCGTGTAGTCGATGCCCCATGAAAGCGAAAAGCACCGGCCGACGCAAGCAAGAGTACAGAGTCACAAGAATGCCGGGTAGACACCAGAAACGTCAATTAACGCAAAATACAGACTTTCAGAGAGGCTTGAGCATCTGGTTGGAAACCGCAGGGTGGTCAACGCGCCGTATAGCCCGCCATGCGGATTTTTCTGACCATACCATCCGCCTGTGTTGGAAGGAGTGGACACATGACGGCACTGCCACACGGTGGAGCGCCTCCGGACGGATCAGGAGGACCACCGGTAGAGAGGATCGACGGATCGTGCGCCAGGCACGAACGGATCCCACGGGGACCTGGCCCACTATATAGGAAAATGTTGCCCTTTTCGTGTGCCCACGAACCATTTCCCGGCGCCTCGCGGAAGCGAATCTGTGATACCAGCGCCCCTTACGTGTACTGCCATTGACACCGAAACATCGCCGGCTCCGTGTGCAGTGGTGCCAATCCGGAGCGACGTGGAACGCCACAGACTGGCGACGTGTGGTGTTTAGCGATGAGTGACGCTTCGTTTTGGGGGCAGATAATCATCGTGCCGAGTGTGCAGGTCTCCGAGTGAACAGGACAATCCCAACCTTGCTATCGAGCGTCATACTTTCCCCAGTGCAGGCATTATGGTCTGGGGATCCATAGCCTACGATAGCCGATCAGCTCTAGTAGTGGTGCGTGGATCATTGGCGGGCCAGCGGTATGTGGATGAGATCCTACGGCCCCATGTGCTCCTATTCCTGGCCGGGATTCCAGGTGCGGTATACCAACAGGGTAATGCCCGCCCGCACACGGCTCTGGTTGCCCAGGACTGCCTACGTCCTGTCCAAACACTTACATGACCTGCCCGCTCCCCGGACATGTCCCCTATCGCGCATGTGTGTGGGACCAGTTAAAACGCCAGCTGCCGCCGTGTCTCACTATCCAAAATTTGGAGCACACCGTCCAACACGTGTAGGGGCAGGCTGCCGCAGTACAACATCAGGCGTCTGTTTGCCTCCATGCCGTACCGTATTGCAGCATGCATCGCCGCACGAGGCGGTACGACGCGCTATTGAAGATGACCGGACTGCGTGCCACAGATCCCTCTGTAATTGTCCTGCAGCTCTGTTTTTGCCATCGTGTGTATCATTCATCTGTATCATTACGTCCATAAAATTTCAGTTCAATCCGATGCTTCCTTCTTGGTGCGCGAATTTCATTGTCCGTGAGTGTATTTTATGGTAGTGGATCCAGCTGACTGATGCCCTCCTCGACTTCATCCCAGAAATGGTCCATTGGATTGAGATCTGGTAATTGAGGAAGCCAATGTAGCAGGGAAAAGTCTCAATGATGGTCCTCAAGCCACTCGCATACAATGTGAGCACTATGACATGGAGAATTGTCCTGCTGGAAGTATCCATCTCCATTGGGATAAACCATCAACATAACTGCATGGGGAGATCTGTTCTGATCTAATGTAGAGGATTTTAGAAAAGGAGTGTTTGACCCCAGGTCTTAAACAACCCTTAGAAATAGGAAGATAGGAGATTTGAGCTATAGTGCCTGATAGGAAAGTGACGCGAAAGTGAGCTAGAAGACGCCCTTATTTACTACCGGGGGGCCAATACCCGGGGTCTGACGGCTTAACGTGCCCATCCGACGCACGGCGGGTATTTAGTGGTTCGAACGTTCGTACCTGCCCAGGATCGAACCTGAGGTTATCTCCATGGCAGTCACGAACGCTGACCACTAGGCCACCCGCGGCCCATAACTGATGAGACTTGGTTTGCAACGATATTTATACCTTTGGGCGGTCAGACGTTGCTCCGTACGAATCAAAGGGCCCAAAACCTCCCGCGAAACATGCCCCAGACCATAACGTTGCTTCCACCATCTTGAACACTCGTGACGATGCAAGATGGGTCCATGCTTTCATGCTGCTGTTTCCATATCCTCACCCTTCCATCTGCATGGTATAGCTGAAAACGGGATTCGTCGGACCACATTACCCTTTTCCACTCATTTACTGTCCAATTCTTTTGTTCCTGAGCGAAGTGGAGGTGTTTCTTCTTGTTCGCTGCAGATAGCATAGGTTGCGGACAGGCCGTCTGTTTCTGTAGCCCATACAATGTAATATGACGCGAACTGTACGTTGAGAGGCCACAGGACAAGTGTCGCCCGTCTGTTAGACTGAACAAATATGCCTACTCTCCACTCAACTCGAGCATCCAATAGCTGTTGACGACCAAGCCTTACGCTCATACCCGTTCTTTTGATTGGTGGTCCACTCTCTATAAACTTTAACTGCTGCCCTCAAACATTTCACAACTGCAACCGTTTTGCTAATGCTCGCACCAATGCTTCAAGCATCCGCCTTCATTTCACGTTCAAACTTCGTCAGATTACGTCTTCTACCCATTATTTCTTGCGCAGTGCACTTCATTAGTCTCCGCGTGTCTTCAGCGTTCCCTTTTTTATGCCGATTCAGCCATCTTGCGTCAGCAGCATCTGCATGATAGCTACTTTGCATAAAATAGTCTGGTGGTCATAATAATTTGGTCACTCAGTGCATGAGCAGAAAAACGCATCATGTCGTACTCTTCGCGGTTTTACAGATTAGTATGAGGATATGCGCGTCGAAAACTTGGACTGACCAGCCTGGAGTTTTGACCTGAGCCCTATAGAGAATCTCTGGAACGAATTGGATAGTCGGGTGAGTGGAATAAAAGATTATCCAACAAAGCAAATTCCCAAATTCTCAATGGGGTTGAGATCTGGAGATTGTGGGGCCACCTAAGCAAAGGAAACTCACCGGCAGTTCCTGAAACCAATCCTGTTCAATACGGGCACTATGGCAGGACGCATTATCTTGTTGAAAGTAACCATCGCCATTGGGATAAACCATCCACATGACAGGATGCACTTGGTCCGCAACGATGTTTAGATATGATGTGCCAGTCAGACGTTGATCAACACGAATTAAAGGGCCCAAAGCATGCCAGGAAAACATTCCCCAAACCATAACGTTGCCTCCACCAGCTTGAAGGGTTGAAGCAATGCATTTGGGGGTCCGTGTTTCTGTGCTGTTTCCGCCAAATTCTCACTCGGCCATCGGCATGGTGCAACTGAAAACGCGATTCATCGGACCACATAATTTGTTTCCAATTATCGACTGTCCAATCCTTGTGCTCCTGTGCGAACTGGAGACGTTTTCTCTTGTTAACTTCAGACAGCAAAGGTATTCGAACAGGCCTTCGGCTGCCATATCCCATCCGATGCAGTGTACGGCGAACAGTGCGTGCAGAGATCATTTGAGGGGATCCTTAAGATGGTCTGTAATTTGCTGCACTGTTGCCCTTCTGTTGTCTGTTACCAGTCTAGACACTCTCTGATCCGCCCGACTAGTCACTAGTCGATGACGACCACACGTTGCACGTAGAGACCCAGTTTTTTGCCTGGCAGTCCAGTCTTTAAACACTTTAACAACAGCTGCTCTGGAACATTTCACAAATGCGGCGGTTTCGGTGATACACGCTCCATGGCTCCGAGCTCCTACAATCATTCCACGTTGAAAGTCCGTCAAATCACATTTTTTACCCATCTCGTCATCCAAAAATCACCCTTCTACTGTCGCAAGCACTAAGCTTTCCCTTTTTATACTAGCCTCGCCCTCTGGCGGCAAGAGCGCACAGCCATAGCTCATTTGCTTAAAACTGTCAGGTGGTCATAATAAAATGGTCACTCAGTGTATATTATCAATCCACTGCTGGATGAAGTACTCTCAAGTTTCTTCCACAATTTTAGGCTGGATTCCGAGGGACAGAAATGACCCAGAAAAAGACCACTTGGGAGATAGATGGATGAAATTCGAAAGCATGCCGGAGTGACACGGCGGAGACAGGCTAAAGACAGACAATTGTGGAAAAAACTTGGGAGTCCTTCATCCAGAAGTGGATTTATAATGGTTGACAATGATGATGATACATATACATACTGTATATCATCATCATCATCATCATTGTCAACCATTATCAATCCACTGCTGGACGAAGGTCTCTCCAAGCGTCTTCCACAACGGTCTGTCTTGTGCCAGTCTCCTCCAGGTTACTCCCGCATACTTTCGAATTTCATCCACCCATCTTCCACGTGGTCTTCTTTAGGGTCTTTTCCTGTCCCTTGGAATCCAATCTAAAATTTCGACTGTCCATCGACGGTCTGTTCTTCTGGCAGTATGTCCAGCCCATTGCCATTTCAGGGATTTTACTCTGATCATGATGTCTTCCACTCTTGTCATTTTTCTGATCCACGAGTTCCTCTTCTTATCCCTCCTGGTTACACCAAGCATGCACCTCTCCATACTAATTTGAGTTGTCTGCAGCCTTTGTATGTCTCTTTTAGTTAAGGTCCACGTCTCTGCACCATACGTAAGTACTGGAAAGATGCATCGATCAAACAGTTTTCTTTTAAGACATAATGGCATATTGCTCTTGAAAATTATGCTGTTTCTTCCAAAAGCTCTCCAGGCAAGTTTTATACGTCGATTAATTTCTTCATCAGTGTGACCCTCACTTGATATCTGCTGTCCAAGATAAACGTACGCATTTGTTATCTCCAGCTTTTCTCTATCAATCGATAAATATATATACTGTATATACACTATACGTATTGACAAAAGTCACCGGACACCCCTTCAAAAGCAAATGAACGGATCCGCTGTGTTGTTAAAATGCGCGGTACAGCTGTAAACGGTATAAAAACAAGCCTACAGATGACCACGATCATATCGTACTGTGAGGTTGAGTGAAAATGTCGAGGCGGGAGAGAACTGACTCTGAGAAAGGAAAGATTGTTGGGTGTTATATTAGTGGGTTGTCCATAAGAGAAATCGAGAGGCATTTAAACATACCCAAGTCAACTGTTTTGGATGTACTGAATACGTGGAAGACACATGGCGTGCCTGAAGCAGCAAAACGTACCGACAGACCAAAGAAAATCAGTGATAGAGGACGTCGAAGCCACAGGAGAGTCGTTACAGCTAATCAAAGGAGTACTTACTGCACAAGACCTCAGTGTACAGGTGAGTAAAAATGCTGCCACATCGGTATGTACACGTTACATTCGCAGAGAACTTCATTCCATTGGTTACCGTGGTCGTGCGGCTGCTCATAAGCCTTTCATTTCCACTCGGAATGATACTCGTCGTTTAGCATGGTGTAAAGAACATTTATCGTGGACCGTAGATCAATGGAAACGGGTCCTATGGACTGATGAATCCAGATACACGATCCATCAGTCTGATGGCCGTGTGTGGGTTTGGCGACAGCCGGGGGAACGCTATTTACCACAGTGTACTGTTCCTACAGTCCAGTTTGGAGCTGGCAGTGTACTCGTGTTGGGGTGTTTTTCGTGGTATGGTCCCGGCCCATTGGTTATCGTGGACAAACCTGTTAATCGATACGCCTACCTCGATATTCTGGACAATTATGCCCTACCAACTCTGTGGCAATGCTATGGAACCGAGCCTTGTTGGTACCAGCAGGGTAATGCACCGAGCCATAAAGCAAGGACTGTTACGGCGACAATTCCGTATTGTGTGTGGACTGACCAGCACAGAGCCCTGATCTTAATCGCATAGAGCACCTACGGGATGAATTAGAGCGCCGCATGAGAAGTTTGGAACCAAGGCCTACTACTAAGCAACAGTTAGCGTCAGCATTATGTACTGAATGGAAGCGCATACCTATCGCTGTGTTCCAAAACCTTGTCGAAAGCATGTCTCGAATGGTCAGTGCATGCATTAAGGCCAAAGGTGGACCGACACCGTACTAATGTATGTCAATAAATGCTATGTTGTGTTTCTCTTCTAAGTGTCCGGTGACTTTTTTCAATATATAGTGTATATTATCATCATCATTGTCAACCATTATCAATCCACTGCAAGATGGTCTCTCCAAGTTTCTCTCTCTATATATAACTTATAATAAAAGCATAATCCATTACTTACTGAGCCCAATCAGTGGCCTAGGTACTCAAATCCCTCCATGGATAGCTGTTGTCGGCTGGGTAGACACGAGCATCCCTCTGTTTTGTATATACACGGAAGAGCCAAAACATTATGATCAGCGCGTCTTTATGCAAATCGAAGCAACAGCTGCTAACCGACGGCGTGCGTGAAGGTCATAAAGCGGAATAAATGACAGCTGGTACTGAGCTCTGTTAAAATCAGTGTTATTCTTGTTTTTCAGATGGAAAAGGCAGCATACTTAAGCGAGGTTGACGAAGGCCGAATTATAATGGCCAGACGACTGGGCCAGAGCATTTCGGAGACTGCAAGGTTTGTGGGGTGCTCACTGTCAGCCGTGGTTAGTACCTTCAAAAAGCGGAACGACGAGGGAAATACCAGGAACCGCCCGCAAGGTGAAGCCCGAAAACGGCTCATCTATGCTAGACGTGAAGGAAGGCTATCGCGTATGGTACGAACCAACAGAAGGGACCTGTGGTGCTAGTCGCTGGTAATTTGAATGCTGTTGACGAGAGTAATGTGTCACAACACGCAGTAAATCGTACCCTGCTGAAAAATGGAGCTGCGTAGATGCTCCAAGTGCCCATGCTGACCTCGGATCACCGTCGGTAATGCATACAATGGGAACGCGAGAATCAAAATTGGACCTTGAAAATTTAACCGTATGGTCCTATGAATCTCGTTTCCTGTTGCACTACGTGGCCGCCCAAGTATGTGTACGTCTTTTACCTTGAGAAGTTTGGCACCCGGATGACCCGTGGGACGAAAACAAGCCGGTGGAAGAAGTGTAATGCTTTGGGCAATGTTCTGCTGGGAAGCCCTGCGTCCGAGTCATTGCAGGAAATTCTGACGTCTACCACCTACCTAAACACCATTGCAGGCCAGGTACGTCCTTTCATGGGAACGGTATTCCCCTCTAATATAGTATCTCCTTTCAGAAGGATAATGCGCCATGCCACAGTGCTCCGATTGTTCGAGAATGGCTCGCGGAACATGAGGAAGACTTCCAGGTCTCCCTGGCCTCCAAATTATCCAGATATCAATCCCATCGAGCACCTTTGGTTTTTGTTGGAACAGCAAATCCGATCTGCGCCTCAACCACGTTACTACAAGTGTCAAATGATATGCTGGTAATGTGTGTTGGTACCAGTTAGCACAAGACACCTTCAGAAATCCGGTAGCGTCCATGCCTCGCTGGGTAAGAGGTGTTTTGGCGGCACGTGTAGGAACAACATCATATTAGGGCAGGTGATCATAATGTTTTTGCTCTTCGATTTATGATCTGGCACAAAATTACTTAACACTGTCGAACTGCTTTCATCTTTTCTTTCTCTTTGGGCTGTTTAACGACACAATGAGCAACTCAATGGAATACAAGCAGTCACCCGTCTCTAATTTAGGATCACTAGTTCCAGGGAAGGGAGAGAGAAAGTGCCGTAAGGCAAACACAACATCCACGCCTCACTCGGGATTCGAACCCAGACCCATCTCGAGCGAATGGTTACAAGCCAGCGCTTTGAGCACTGCGCCACCGGGGCGGCGTCTTTTCTTCAGCCTGCGCCGATAGTGGGTTTCACAAAAGACGATCAAGTTGTTTTTGCCAATTCGCGCAGTTTTGCCAGCACGCTTACAGCTGTGAACCATTTATAGAAAGCAACAAGAAAATTTTCGTACTAGAGACTGTTCTAGATGGCAAACGTCCGTGCGCTGACGCACGCAGCCTTAGTAACGCCTTCCCTGGAAGAGGAATAGGGCGGGCACTGGTTTTCCTTTAAAAAAATTAGCCATCTAAAGAACCTTTTTAAAGCAATGTTCCGTTTGTTACGAAACACTGCCTTAAAAAAAAGTTCTTACGTGGTCAATATCCCTATCTCTAGACGAGCCGATTCCAGTGATCCAGACCAGGCTTTCTTTCAAGCATACTACGGAAAGGAAAGGAATGCTAGCCGTCGAGCTTCTTGTATCACGAGAAAAGTAAAAGAAGTCCATTACACTAGGGGAAATTGCTTCTGATTTTGTCTGTGGTGCATTAAGAACTGATTTCTGTCATCATCCGAGTGGTCAGAGGCGTGGGATTCTGGCAAATCTTCGAGCTAGGCCTGGGCTTGAATCCCAGGTGAAGCATGGGTGGTGTGTATGTGTGTCCTACAGTGCTGACCTCCCTCCCTCCCAGGAACCAGTCACCCCAAATCAGGTGTGAACGACTGCTTATGGCCTTAGATGCTCACGTGATCGCTGAATCCCGAAAAAAATTATATAATTACCGTCGTCAGGACACATGCATTGTTAAATTTTGTGATGGAAGTGAAAGTGCACAGAGTTTATTTGCTGCATAGTTCCTCTTGGAGTGAACTTAAACAAGATTGGGTCTAGTTCATAAGAAACATACGTGATTGGCTGTTTATAAATTTTCCCACCTCCATGATAATATTTTGTCAGTCCTTTCATTTCAACTTCTCATCTCCGGAGGAGAGAGCAGAAAGACCGGATCCAGTGTTAGGGCAAAGCTGCAGAGAAGAGAAGAGAAGATCTAGTGGTCGAGTAGTCTAGGGCGCGGACTTAGGCCACTCGTACAGCTAAACATGATACGGATACTTTATGCAACATGGATGTTGTTTCGTTCGTGCGTACAGCAGCATCCTTCTCTGTTTTCTGGAACCAGTTACTCTTATCCTGTACTCTGAAATATCCTTACATAACTCCGGATAAACCTCAGGTGGGAAAGTAGCCATCCGATTGTGGCACCATCAATTTCCCATTCAAAACTACCACCTCAATACAACTGCATGAATCGATGCTGTTATCTAAACGCGCCCGTTTTGTCGAGAGCGCTGCGATCAGAGCGAAGCTTCAGATGGGAGTAGTGGCACGTTTTTAGTCATGACTTTCATACAGAAGTCACGCCTTTTAATAGATTTCGTTTAAGCATTTTCACTATCAACACGAAAAAAAATCGAACAAATATTTCAAAGAATTTAAGAAATATTTGAAATAGAAAATATTTCAGAGAATCCTCGATCTTTCCTCGGTCTGAATATATTTGTCTCAGCACGGTGGCATTTCTTCCATAGCTAAATCTGCTTCGGTAAAAGAGAGGACTTTTCTTTGGAAGTAGACGATACCTTTCCTCTGAAACAACTTCTACAATTTACACAACCTTAGAGAATTCTTACATTTTTGGGTGGCTATTGCAGTCAGCTCTTAAAGATTTTCATCGTGTGAAAAGAAAAACATCCTTTAATAATTAAAATCCTTGTACTCACTTATTCTTCAATCTTTCTACCACTGACAGATTGTAACAGCCCCGTATATCTGCCACTGACAGATTGTAACAGCCCCGTATATCTGCCACTGACAGATTGTAACAGCCCCGTATATCTGCCACTGACAGACTGTAACAGCCCCGTATATCTGCCACTGACAGACTGTAACAGCCCCGTATATCTACCACTGACAGACTGTAACAGCCCCGTATATCTGCCACTGACAGACTGTAACAGCCCCGTATATCTGCCACAGGTGTAATCCCTGTAATGTAGTTTAGTTTCGTTTACACTGAAGCGTCAAGTCCGTGATGTGGTTCGTCGTTCTGGTTTCCTTCTTATTCTATTTTCTCTGTTTTTTTTGTTTTTTTTTTACTAATTTTGGTCAGCCACGCCTATGTACGGTTGCCATGTAAGGTGACCCAAATGTGATAAGCGAGATTCTGGTAGTTGGGGTCTCTTCAGATGACCTGGATATCCTTTTCTCCAGAATCGGTATTTCACTTTGCTCCTTACTTCATTGCAAAGCACGTGCCTAGTGTGAAAGAAAAGAAAGAAGCACACGTAAACATCAGTGGCGCTTTATTATCTAAGCCATTTCTTCTGTCGACGATAAATCAACTACGCAGACATTGAATACCAACTTAAAATAAATTTAAGCGACAAAGTAAATGTTGTTAGATGGATTCCCAGTTGATTGAAGGTTGCTATCATCACTCCCCGAGGCTTAAGTTTTGTATATAGTATGTTGTATTCCGGCGCTCTTTGCTAAACATGGTCCTTTGGCTAGATCTCCCTAATGAGCAAACAAGCTAATAAATAAATAAATTTGAAAAAAAAACTGATATTTTCCATCCAATTACCTAAAAAATTCCAGCTGACTTTACAAGAAGTCACTGATGTCAGAACTGTTGCTTGATGTCTGTACGAGTGAAATTGCTTATCTTCTATAGCGAGTGGTCTCATACAGGTGATCTTCATAGCTCCATCGCTCAAGTCTGGTTAGAGACCTCGGAGTAGATAAGTGAGGCACTCATTGAGACGGTTTGCTTCGCTTACAGTTGATACTCTTTTTTTCGGTAAAGCTTTATTTAGAGACGGATTGTTTAGATATGGAAAATGATGCTAGTACATATGGCAAGGTAAGCAATGGAGTCCCTTCAGGTACAAGCTTTTCTTTTTTCATTTGTTGTAGAAACACTTTGATTAAAGAGAATTCTCGGAGAACTTCACGTTAAGGAAGGAGAAAGACGTACAGCTGACTTGAGGAACATGAAGAACGCAGAAGTGATTTAATGCATGTTTCTTTCTTGCCTTACGCTAGGTCTAACTTTTCTTGAGATTATGGCATTTTAACAGTTAAATTTCAAAATATAAATTCCAACTTCATACCGGGTATGATCATCCATTTATTCACTGCGCATTTATTTTAAAGCGGTCGAGGAGTAGCAAACATCTCAGAACGTTCGGAAATCAGCTGCAGAACTGGAAATTTTCAGTAAACGAATTTATTTTACCTTCGCATCATTCATTTTTCACATATGGTTTAAAAAATGTAGTTGCCCAAATTATCAAAGTACGAATTGCTTTGTTTTGATGTTGTGATGCTATAACCCTATAATAAAAAATCAGTATCCGCCGCTGAAAAATAAATGCTATGCCTATAACGAAGTAAATTTCTCCGTCATTTCTATCCGCGGCAGGATTCGAACCCGGGTCCCCTCATTCCAGAATAAGTTGCTCTACCAATTGAGCTACGCGGACGTTGATTCTAATTGCTATCTGCCTTTATGTCGTGTGCGTCCTACTGGCAGGTACGTCACATCTCCTGGTATACGTTACATCATCTCCCCCTTATTTATTTATTTTTTTTTTTTTGAAGTGCTGGAGAGGGGATTCTCTGATTTTTCCTATCTCGCGGGGTGGAAATAGCATCACACCATTGCGAAGTTTTTGAACGGTCGGGTCATCCGGATAGTTCAGGCGCCATTATAACGAAGTAAATTTCTCCGTCATTTCTATCCGCACCAGGATTCGAACCCGGGTCCCCTCATTCCGGAACAAGTTGCTCTACCAATTGAGCTACGCGGACGTTGATTCTAATTGCTATCTGCCTTTATGTCGTGTGCGTCCTGCTGGCAGGTACGTCACATCTCCTGGTATACGTTACATACCCCATAATAAAAAATCAGTATCCGCTGCTGGTAAATAATGTTCCTTACCTCAGCTTACGCTATAGGTCAAACTTTTCTTGAGATTATCGCATTTTAACAGTTAAATTTCAAAATATAAATTCCAACTTCATACCCTATACAAAATTTGAAGATGACAATCCGATTTTTGGCGTAAATGTGACAAGGATGGTAAGTCAGATAATATCCGAAAACTTTGAAAATTTTCATCGTCCTGGGGCGGGACTCGAATCCGCGTCTCCCCGATAGCGCCCGGGTGTGCTAACCCTTACACCACCTAGAACGATCAAGTTTCAAGTTTCCGATCAATTTGAATATAACCACCAGAGGATTCGCTAGTCGAAGCAACCGGCATTCATGTTTAGCGAATCTGGAGGCAATCACGGGATAGGATTCTTAACCTCCAGATCGCCGCCCCGGTGGCGCAGTGGTCTAAGCGATGGCCTCTGATCATTCGTCCGAAAGGGGTCCGGATTCGAATCCCGGTGAGGCATGGATGTTGTGTTTGTCTTCCGGCACTGGCTCTCTACCTTCTCTGGAACCAGTGACCCTAAATTAGGGACGGGCGACTGCTTATAGCCCATTGAGTTGCTCACGGTGGTCGTTAAACCTCCAATAAAACAAAAAAACAAAAAAACCCCTCCAGATTCGCTAAACATGAATGCCGGTTGCTTCGACTAACGAATCCTGTGATGATTATATTCAAATTGATCGGAAACTTGAAACTCGGTCGTTCTGGGTGGTGTGGTGGTTAGCATACCCGGGTGCTATCTGGGAGACGCGGGTTCGAGTCCCACTCCAGGACGATAAAAAAAAATTCAAGTTTTCGGATATTATCTGACTTACCATCCTTGTCCCATTTACGCCAAAAATCAGCCTGTCATCTTCAAAATTTGTATTATATGGCGTAATCCCTTATCTCTTTCATGATTCATACCCTATTTCATCCATTTATTCACTGCGCATTTATTTTAAAGTGATCGAGGAGTAGCAAACATCTCAGAACGTTCGGAAGTAAGCTGCAGACTGAAAATTTTCAGTAAACGAATTTATTTTACCTTCGCATCATTCATTTTTCACATATGGTTTAAAAAATGTAGTTGCCCAAATTATCAAAGTACGAATTGCTTTGTTTTGATGTTCTGATGCTATACATCATAATAAAAAATCAGTAACCGCTGCTGAAAAATAAATGCTATACCCCATAATAAAAAATCCGTATCCGCTGCTGATAATTCTGCCAGTTGTAATATGTTTTAAAGATACAAATACAAGGCGAAATTTTCGCTGGTGAAGTAACAGAAACTGATTTTAAACGTATGTGACGTATATCTGTAATTTAAGCTTCCTTTTGAGTTTGTGTTTTCTTACGCGAATTTCGTTACTTCTCGGTTAAAGATTTTCTCACTGAACGCCACATTATATCCCCGAGCAGCTTGTACATTTTGGCAACACTGACAGTGAGAAAAAAATTATATAAATAGTGTACGTCGAATGTGATAGGTGTGGAATGGAGTAGTAGAGTAATGGAAAGATGAAAACCTTGTTATAGATGAATAACGTGTTATTATTAGATTGTGGGATTTCTATGTGAATATATGCGATTGATATTAAGAGTCATTTTGATGAATTACGATTTGAGAATAGAGGACTGAAATGTATGAGACACCGAAACTTTCACTTCGTGGAAAATGAACCAGTTAAGGCTAATGTCAGTTTGCTGATTTTTTTTCACCCTAGCGGTTTATTCACTTAGATATTTCCCAGTGTGATTTATGTTCAACATGTATACACTTCAAAGCGATGACAGTTAAGGCAAGAACTCCAACTGTTTTTAGTTAAGGCAAGAACTCCAACTGAAAATTATTGCAATTTCAACTAAATCCACTACACGTCATCCTGATCCGAGCAATAAATGCAATGTCATGTAACGCAAAAATGTAATCGGCCCCCTTCTCCTAAACTGTATTTACTAACAGAGGAATTTATGTGATGTGTTGGACTGTGATGTTCTGAGTTTTCTTGTTCTTAGTTTCAACCTATTCCACGTGAATACCACAGTTCAGGGCTATCGTTTAATCTCTTATCACTAATTCATAATTTGGAGCTTCTGACTCCAACTCAGGTAGAAAATGGGAACTGTAAAACAACGAAGTCATTCATGTATTATCAGGATTGGAAATGGCTAGAGCAGAGAATAAATCCGGTACGACTGTGCTGGAATCGTGATTGTAAACGTCCTAACTAGGTCGGAGAATAAATCTGACACGACTGATTTCCAATCCTATTAGCACAACTGTCATCGCTTTGAAGTGTCTTCTCCATGCTGGCAATCTATCGAGCATTTTAATGCATTAATCTATCGGCCAATTTAGTCCTATGACCTATTTTTGACGCACACTGCAGTCGATTTCGGCCACATTCTCCTGGCGTTCTATTGCAACAATAATGCATATATTCCTTTGAATTCGAACAATTTTGCTAGAATTACTGTGCAGAACAAGGCGGATGAAGCTGTAGCATAAGTTCAATCAATGAAAAGCGTTCCCAATAAAGTCACATATTCGATCAAGTAATATAAATAATATGTTGAATCAGAAGCTTAACCACCCTACTGAAATAAATTTAAAGTCTGAAACCCTCTGAAATTTAAAATTTCCTCACCGATTAAAATACAACTAATCCAAGAGTCTACTTTAGCGCAGAAGCACTTTTGGGCCGTCAAGGTGACCGAGTTGTCAGAGGCGCTAGCTTCTAGCTAGTCATCCTAGCAGAGGCCGGAGTCGGGTCCCAGATGAAGAATGGGTGGTGCACCTTATTCACGGCGCTGGACCTGGAACCAGCGGCCCCGAATCATGGACGTGCGGCTGCTAATAGACCTAAGGGTTGCTCATAGTTAACCGCCCCCAGGGGCGGATTGGCCCACCGGAACACCGGGAGTTTTTCCGGGGACCACTCAAGAAATGGCCTATTTTCTTATAACCTTTTATTGTGGACTTGTTTAACGAACGAATAATTATTTTACTACTTATGAATAACAATCGGTAACTTCGTTTGTGCTTCATATCTATCTGAAAAGTTATTTGCTTAAGAAAAGAAGCATTTCCTTCTTTCTATAATTTGGGCGTTTGCTCTGAAAAGCATAACAAATTCTCTGCACTTATGCAAGAAAAGTACACTGTTATAAATTAATTAAGCAAACGCAAACTACAGTTGGATGTAGGTCGTTGGACTTGGATCCCAGCGTAATTGGTAGGCCCTACCATCCTTTTGTAAATTTGACGGAGACACTAGTACCCATTGTGATGGCACATCATCCTCACACCCTTCTCCACATACAGCCAAAGCGATTCTCCTACACAGATATTCCGAAATCAGTGTCCTTCTCGCATTTGTCTTAGAAGCAACAACGATTTACCACTGAACTGGTTCATATGGATCAAACTAATGGGTCTACTGATGGAGGAGGTACCAAAGTTATAAATATAAGTACCGATACTTATTTATTTGACTATTGATAGCGCAGAGAGACCAGTGACCAAATAAATCCAAAAATTAATTGTGTAGGAAAATTGTTATGTGTCATGTGCACATTTCAACTCTTGGAATAAACTTCGTGGTGATTAAGTTGCAAACGGAGTCTCCAAGAGACTCCTGATTTTGTCAAAACCAAATTTTCAAAGGAAAAAAGTTGTCCGGTTACAACATCACATTTTGAGTGTGGTTTGATGCTAAATTCATTCATGATTGGATTAAGAAAACTATTTTACCATTAAATTGTTGCTAAATTATAAATATAATGATCCGATTTATTGGTGCTAAGTAAGAAAACACACGAATTTAATTCCACAAGCTATAACGAAGTAAATTTCTCCGTCATTTTTGGTCTACGCCGGGATTCGAACCCGAGGCCACTTATTCCGGAACAAATCGCTCTACCAACTGAGCTACGCAGACGTTCAATCTGATTGCTATCTGCCTTTATGTCGTGTGCGTCCTGCTGGCAGGTACGTCACATCTCCCCCCGAAAGAGGGCCGGGGGCATGGCCCACGGGTCAGCCGTGACCATGAATCGTTGCAGGCAGCCATCCACTGTAGAACGTGCACTTGAGAACTCCCAGTCAATCTGCTGTGTGGAATGCAACATCACACATTTTTATTTTTCGAAGCGCTGGAGAAGGAATTCTCTGATTTTTTCCTGTCTCGCGGTGTGGAAATAACATCACACCGTTGCGAGATTTTGAACGGTCGGGTCATCCGGATAGTTCGGGCGCCATTATAACGAAGTAGCTTTACTCTTTTCGCTAAGCTAATTATATGAATGATTCTCTTCCTACCAGCTAGCTAATGATATACTTGTACTAAGCTGCAAAATAGTGAATTCAAAAGGTTGTTACTAGTTAATTACGAACGTAAACAAAGTCTTAACGCTGGTTATTTATGGTAATGAATAAATGTTATAAACCTAACAGCCAGACAGAGGTCTGACAAAAACTATGAATTGAGAAAGACTAACTTACAGTAACTTCTTTATTATAAGACTCTTGGTCAACTAAAGCACACACACAACTTGTTTTACACTAATGAAGAATCTCTCCTCATAACAACACAATCTCTCCTCGTATTATAAACGCTCTCCGTAGACAACAACGCTCTCTCATAACAACAACAAAAGCTCTCTCTAAGTCTCGATGAACGCGCCTATATACTAGCTACCACCACGTCATGACTTACACTCATTGCCAGATCTCATTCAGCGGGTGAAATAATATTTCGTTCAGTAAGAAGATAATTTACATAGTAAAATAAAATAACCAGAGATAGTAAAATCAAAAGGAAAGTGAATATAGAGTATACGTTACAAATCTGCTGTGTGGAATGCAACATCACACATTTTTATTTTTCGAAGCGCTGGAGAAGGGATTCTCTGATTTTTCCTATCTCGCGGTGTGGAAATAACATCGCACCAATGCGAGATTTTGAACGGCCGGGTCATCCGGATAGTTCGGGCGCCATTATAACGAAGTAAATTTCTCCGTCATTTTTGGTCTACGCCGGGATTCGAACCCGAGGCCGCTTATTCCGGAACAAGTCTCTCTACCAACTGAGCTACGCAGACGTTCATTCTGATTGCTATCTGCCTTTATGTCGTGTCCGTCCTGCTGGCAGGTACGTCACAAAGCTTTCCAAAAGTATCATATTTTATCAAAAATCATTTCCAGAAGGAAGAATTGGATGTCGGCCTACAAGCTCCTAAACCCATGGCAACCATCCTCAATGCAGCAAGAGGTAATGGCACCTTAAAGCTCCCAGATGCGGGCATCTATTGCCTCCCATTGTTATACTCAGACTCTTCTACTAAATCTTACGTAGGTCTCACAAAAAGGTAATTTGAAGAGAGAATGAATGAACACAAGAGGGACGTTGCGCAAAAGAAGCTTTCTACGTCCCTTGCCAAGGAAGTAGCCAACCATAAGGCTCAACCCCAATGGCAGAGTATCTTCAAGATCGCACCATATGAAAGAACAGCAGCCATAAGGGAAACAGTTGAAATATTAACCCGACAGGATATATGCAACACAGATGTCTCTTTCGAACTACCGGTAGCCTGGAACCATCTGCTAGGCATCGCAAGATGGACTTCATGAATCTAGTTTCTCCCTAAAGTTTACATTCTTTGCTTTCAAGATAATGTATTCACCACGTTCCGTGGTTATTTATGAGCGCGGCCTTCACGCATGATGTCATTTGTCATATTAGAATTTACGTTCTGTTTACAATTTTGATTCTGTTTTCTATGTAACCGCCTGATGAAGCCGTCCGCATCGACGGGGAAAACTTGCGGAATTAAATTAAAGCTACGAGATTTGGGCTAGAGTGCCCGATAGGAAAGTGACACGGAAGCGAGGTAGAAGACGCCCTTAATTACTATCGGGAAGCCAGTACCCGGGGTCCGACGGCTTAACATGCCCATCCGACGCACGGCGGATATTTAGTGGATCGAGCGTTCGTACCTCCCTGGGATCGAACCTGAGGTCCTTTCCGCGGCAGTCACGGACGTTGCCCACTAGGCCACCCGCGGGCCTAAATTATGGACGGACGACTGCTTATAGCCCTTATAATTGCTCATGGTGGTCGTTAAAAAAGAAAAAATCGAGAAAGTAACCTGGTATTTTTTGTAGATAATTTATGCTATGAATCTTTCGCATGCCTAGATCTTTGTGTGTGTGAAATAAAACGAGTGAGAGATTCGAGATTTCTTTACGTGCAACACATTGCATTTATTCGCTTCATTCACGGCTACACCCAGTCACAGTCTGGTACATACTAAGTGGAATTAAATCATAGCAACAAACAATAAGGTTTGCTAATTCCAGACATTGAGCGGTACTTTGGTAGATCGATAAAAAAATGTTATTGTCGTAAAACCAATGAAAGAAGATACACTGCCGAACAATTGCTAAGGACGGATGACAATAGCAACGATAGCAACCATAAAATGGAAGGCAGGAAAATGTGGAAATTAGCATAAGTGCGGGATACAGTAAGACGTGTTGTGAGTATGCAAATTTTGGATTGCCGAACTTGTTCGTGACGTCATAGCGCTGATAAGAGATATAAAGGATTTGACGCGTATTGACCGTTGTTGTTCAAACGCAAAGTTGAAAGGGAAAGAATCAATTGACGAACTTGCAATTTTCAGTATGTCTTCCCGACATCACCTAGATGATTTTACGCGTGGCCGTATTATTGGCAAGATTGAAGAAGGGCGAAAAATAACAGATGTTGCCAGGGAGTTCGACGTCACCCACAGTGTTGTTTCAAGGCTTTGGAAATCATTTCAAACAAATGGAGAGTGTAGCAAACGTCACGGGGAAGGTCGTATTCGCAGTACGACACCTGCACAAGATCGGTACATAGTGCTATCAACAAAAAGACATCGGCACAGCACAGCTAGTGAGGTAGCGAATCAGTTTTTGGCTGCTACTGGCAAGCGGATCTCCCGAAAAACTGTCGCCAGACGTTTGCTGAAGGAGGACTACGCCCGCCGTCCTGTTGTGTGCATCCCATTGTCCAGACGTCACCGTACCGCCCGTTTGCAATGGTGCCATCAACATCGCAATTGGACTGATAACGACTGGTCTGCTGTCCTCTTCTCAGATGAGAGTAGATACAGTCTATTGTCTGATTGTCGACGACAACTGATCTGGCGTGATAGTGGTACTACATATTGTCTAGCAAACATACAGGAAAGGGACCGATATCCGACATGTAGTGTCATGGTATGGGCTGGCATCATGATCAATGGCCGTACGTCCCTCTATGTGCTTTCAACTGGGACTATGACTGGCCAACGATACATTAATGATGTTCTGCTACCTCATGTTCGCATGTTCCGTGGTGCTGTCAGTGATAGATTCATTTTCATGGACGACAACGCAACATGTCATCGAACAGTCGCTGTCCAGGAGTGTCTTGAGAGCGAGGATATTCAACGCCTCGTATGGCCAGCACGTTCTCCAGATCTGAATCCCTTTGAAAATGTGTGGGAAGCTTTGGGGAGGAGTCTTGCTGGTCGCCAATGCCCTCCAATAAACAAGGACACCCTCATCCGTGCACTGACAGAGGAATGGGATAAATTACCCCAACAGCTGCTTAATAATGTTGTGCAAAGCATGACACGACGTGTGGAATTTTGCATCGCCCTACATGGTGGCCATATCCCGTATTGGCATCTTACGCCGGAACACCTGCGGACGGTAATTGCATTTTTTTCTTTTTTACGTATTCTGCACAAAATGGCCTGTTCGTCCCTTGAATACGTTCCAAAGCCTTCTGGATTTCAGAGCACAATAAATTGTCTTTCTTGTAATGTCCTGGCATTCTGACATTATTTTATTTCACTTGGCATCCAACCACACTTACTTTTTTATGCGCTATATAGCCGTTTATGATCCGTCCTTAGCAATTGTCCAGCAGTGTATGTGAGTCATAAAAGTAAATATTTACTAAACTATGGTGGGGCAATAGTAAGTATTTCGACTGTTCAGTTTATCAAACAAAATATTTATTTTTATCACTATTATTGTACATTATTCAGATTTAGACGAACGTAAAAAAACGACCCTGACACCAATGAAATGTGATGTAGCTACGAAATTATTGGTTATTTTATAATCCCATGTGTGGCAATATAAAGGCAAAAACCTGATTCACACGCCAGTTACAATGGCTTTTTTTACGATTAGTGCCAGCACCATTGGTAGACGGCTGAACGACGTAAGACTACACGCACGCCGACCGTTACGACGACTGCCCTTAACACCACTGCATCGTCGCCAAAGACTGCAATGGTGTCGTGCCAGACTGTCAAGGAGACACTCAGAATGGCAGCGGGGGATCTTCAGTGACGAGTCCCGCTTTTGTCTTAGAGGAGACGACCAACGAATCCGTGTGTAGAGGAACCGTGGTCAGCGCTAAGATGAACGGTTTGTTGTCGAGCGTCACACGTCCAGAAGGCCTAGTGTCATGGTGTGGGGTGCAATTGCTTACTATGCTAGATCACCTCTTGTGTTCATTACAGACACTTTGACAGCCCAACGTTACGTTAATGGCATCCTGCAACCAGTGGTCTTATCTTTTCTGAACGCTCACTGCGGTGCAATTTTCCAACAGGGCAGCGCTCGTCCGCATACTGCTGCTGTCACGAGAGCTTGCCTTCAAGGCACTGACACTCTGACATGGCCAGCCGCATCGCCAGACCTATCGCCAATTGAAAATGTGTCGGATGCTTGGACGCGCTATCCACACTTCACCCCTACCGCACAATCTGTAGAAACTGCGTGAGAAGATTCAAGCTGCATGGGATAGCTTATCGCAGGACACCATTAGGAACCTGTACAACTCCATGCCGAGACGTCTGGCATGCTGTGTGAGCAAACTAGGGGGCCCGACGCCATGCTGAGGAGAGACGCTACTTATTGGTGTGTAGCTCAATAAATATTACCCATATCATTCTCAATGTTTAATCATTTATTGTTTCTGGTAACCTTTACCTTCCTCCCGAATAGCATTGCAATCCGACACGTGCTTCTGGGTGCAACTGTTTTTTTTGACGATGAGTGTACTTACGGAAAACCTCTGGAATTGCTTTTAGTTTTCCTATATTAATTTTTAGCACGTATTTTGTAAAAAAAGATGTTACCGGTTTGCCGTCCGTCTGTGGACGCTATATCTCTGCAAATATTAATCCGATTTGAAAAATTCTTTTTGCATTCGGAAGCTTGAAATGTGCGAATGATGGTCCTTCATTTCGATATTTTCGTTGCACAATTTGGCTGCTAGAGAGCGTAAATGCAGATGATATCGAATTTAAAATACATTTTATTCCATATATTTGTTTCTAAACATCTGATTGAAAAAATTCTTTCACCTTTTGATTCCATTTATGTCGAAGATTATTTTAGGTATAGTCACTTTGTCACGTGACGCACCGATTTTCCGCTAGGGGGCGTAAAGGTAACATGCGTTTCTTCCCGATATCTCTACTTCTAAAACTCCGATTTAAAAAAATTCGTCCAGCATCGGATATAGCTCCTGATGGGAAGTCTTTTGCATATATTTCTAATTTTTGGTAAAAACTGGTTTGGCCACCATGGGCGTAAAACGTTAATTTCTGCTTCTGACGCATTTGCAGCAAAATCTGAGCTTCTAAAATCTCGATTGAAAAAATTCGTTCGTGGGCCGATACCACTTACGCCGATAAACCTTTTTGGAATATTTTCTCCTTAAAATAATGAATAGTTTCTCCGCCAGGGGGCGTAGATGGATATCATATTTTTGTCGGTATCTCTTCTTCTAAGAGTCCGATTTGAAAAATCTCTTCGTTGTTGGATGGAGTTTGTGGTGCGAAATGTTTGTCATATAATTGAAAAATTTTCAAGTAAAGCATAGACTTTCCGCTAGGAGGGGTAAAGATAAAATGCATTTCCCCCGATATCTCTGCTTCTAAACCTCCGATTTGAAAAATTCTTCAAGCATCGGATACAGCTCCTGATGGGAAATGTTTTGCATATATTTCTAATTTTTGGAAAGGAATGGTTTGACCATCAGGAACAGTGGCCTACCGGAATAAATCGAGCCCCCCCCCCCCCCCAAAAAAAAAAAAAAGCAACGTTTTCGAGGCCCTTTTGCGAAAATCCATTAGTTTTCAATTACTCAAAATTTTAACTTCCGTATTATAAACTAAGCTTTGAGGGTGTTTTAATAAATCAAATTCTTTGGAACCTACGAAAAATACTCGTAGGTTCCAAAGAATTTGATTTATTAAAACACCCGCAAAGCAAATGCGTACGTTATAATTAAAATGATTTGCCTGGTTACCGATACAAATTACCACAAAACACTTACGTCAAAGCTAATCATATCATGCAAAATTTATTATCTTAAAGAACTGAGGCCTGATTTTTGTAATGTCTCACGAATGCACACGCAAAACACAGAACTGCCATGTGACAGTGTCTAATGCCTTTTCCGATTTATACGAAATGTCACAACATAAGTAAGCAAATAACTAAGTAACGATTAAGAACTGTAGCACAAAAAACGTAAACTACTTAAATTATTTACTCTGGAATATAAAAAAACACACTTAACATAACTCCACAATGTTTTGCATAAAGTAAAAAAAATGTTTGACTCTGTTATAAAAAGTATGACACAGATCTCTGGTTTTTCGTTCCCGCGAAGAACACCTTTCACTTCAGTTCATTACATTCGGGGGATTCATAGTTATGTCCAAACAACTGTAATACACAACACCTTATCCTCATTGGTATAAAAATTCCGCTTATTGAACTGGTATTTTTTTTTTCATTCTCTTCTTAATATACTCGCACCTGCATAGAAACTATCGCAAGGGCTGTGAAATTGAGGCCCCTTCTAACAGCAAGGGCTACTATAAGGGCCTCGAGCTCTTTTGAATAGCTGCTTTCCTGTCATCCAGCTTTTATGAACCAAAGCAACGAAAATGATTTCTAAAGATTTTACGTATTTACTGAGAAAAAAAAATCCTTTTCTTCTTAATACTTCATTCAAAGCTGCCTTAATTCTTGGCTATTCCTTTAACCAGTTTCATACAAAGTTTCCGCAAAAAAATTGCAAAATCGCTTTGCTTAGGTTAGAGGCCCTTTTAACCATGAGCCCCCCCCCCCGCATAGCGGGGGTTGTGGGGCTCTCAGTACCCCCCCCGACCAGGGGGCAGAAGTGTTAATTTCTGCTTCTGATGTATTTGCAGCAAAATCTGAGCTTCTGAAAATTCAATTGAAAAAACACTTTCTTGTACCGTTTGTATCAAAAAACCTTTTGAAAGTACTTTCTTCTTAAAATAATGCATAGTTTCCCCGCCAGAGGGCGTAGATGTATATATTATTTTTGTCGATATCTCTGCTTCTAAGAGACCGATTTGGAAAATTCTTTCTTTGTTGGAGAGCGTTTCCGCGGCGAAATGTTTCTCATATAATTTCCCATTTTTCTTAACGCACACATCTGCCACCAGAGGGCGTAAGTTCAAATTTCCGTTTACGGCAATATCTGCAGGACTAAAAACGCGATTGCAAATCTTCCTTCGGTCAAACACTACAAACTGTGCAAACTCTGTATGTGAATTTTCCTCCCAAAATAATACATAACTTCGCCGCTGGGTAGCGTAAATACTCAATCTGTTTTTCTCAATATCTCTGTTTCCACATGTGCGATTAAAAAAAAAAATTCAACACCGGATGCCATTTATCTTGTAGAACATTTTAGGTTAGTATACGAGGAGTTTTTTAGTTCACAATTTTGTCGCTAGGTGGTGTTTGTGTACGTAAGTTTGCAGCTGCATCTCCGTTTCTAAAACCCCTATTTAAATTTTGTTTTTTTTACTGTATGCCATTAGCCACAATAGATATGTGGAGCATTATGCACTTTAAATAATGCAGAGATTTCCCGCTAGGGGGTGTAAAAGTCGAAACCTTTTTCTCGCTATCTTTGCTTCCGGGAGACGTATTTGAAAATTTCTTTTTCCATGAAGAATATTTTTCGCCTATTTTCAACTCTTCCGTTATGCCAAACTCTACCGCCAGAAGGCGTAGAGTTACGAGGGTGAGTCGAAAGTTTTGCAATATTTGCATAAACGCATGTGCTGCGGCGGGTATGTCACGTGTTTAAACTAATTCAAGTCGCACACTGCAGTCAGTCGAAAAGGATATAAAGTGGTAGTCGCTGCTGTGAACAATATTGCATGTCGTCGTTCTGTCAGTGGTTGGGACGCCTAAAAGATGAACAGCCACAACCGGCTAATTAGGAAACTTTTGCTTTACGAGTTTGAACTGGGTCATAACGCTGCTCAAGCAACACGAAACATTTGTCATGAGAAAGGGGGAGGATCCGTGGACCACAGCACCGCAACCAGATGGTTCAAGAAATTTCGCTCAGGTGACAGAAACCTCGACGATCAGTCAAAGTCAGGTAGGCCGCGAACCGTGGATTCGGAGGCCGTGTGCCGGGTCGTAGAGGCAAATCCGACAACCAGCACTCGGAGATTATCAAGCGAGCTGGGCATATCACAGACTACCGTGGTTTGTCACCTTCAGGACCTCGGCCTGTTGCCAAAGGTGCTTCCAGAGCCTGTTGCCAAAGGTGAGGTGGGCGCTTCGAGCACAAGGTGATGCTCTGCGTCTGGTGGAATTTCGAGTGGATAATCCATTACAAATTTGTTCCAAACGGTCGGATCATCAACGCCAAACTCTACTCTGAACAGCTGGAGCAGATATATTTTGTTTTGGAGGAGAAGTACCCGGCATTGGTGAACAGAAAGCGCGCTCTCCTACAGAAGGACAACGCTCGGCCTCATGCCGCACGAACGACCCGGGCAAAACTCCATGAACTTGAGGGCATCGAACTTATGCTACACCTAGCATATATTCCAGAGCTTGCCCCGTCGGATTATTACTTGTTCGGGTCCATGGCCCACTTCCTTCGCGGGCGGCACTTCAACAACCAGGAGGAGGTGCCAGCTGGGGTGCAAGAGTTCTTCGCCTCGAAGGACAAGAACTGGTACTGCCGCTGAATCGAAGAACTGTCAGACAGATGGCTAAAGACGGTGCAACACCATGGCCTATACTTTGAATGCTAGTCAGCTTTCGTTGTAAAGGTACGTATGAAAACATTAAGCGATCCAAATATTGCAAAACTTTCGACTCACCCTGATATATCATGTTTCCTTCTACATGTATATTTTTTCTTTTAACTATTCGATTTGAAAATACCTTTGTCTCTGATACCTTCCTTGGGCTATGAGAAACTTTTTGTGTGCCATTTGTTAACTTTCGTAACATATTTTTCAGCCGCTGGTAGAAGTAAGTAGGTGTTTATATTTCTGGATGTTTTATCGATTACAGAAACCGGTTGACTGTTTTCCTAACCGATTCCATTACCTTTGAATAAATTTGATAAATTTAATTCGCGTCAGAAAAGATTCAAAAGACGTGCTCATTACAACTGAAGATTCGGTGTCATCTTTCTTGTTCTTTTTTTTTTTTTTAAAGCGGGTGGTGATTGAACCCCAATTCTAAGGTTTTTCCTGGAAAGGGGGTGAGGAAAATCGCAGCACGCACATTTTCACCAGCACGAGCCACCACTGATTGTATGCTTTTGCGTCGCGATGTTTTTTCATATATATATATATTTATATGACCATCGGGATTAGAGGAAATTCTATCCCACACTCACCAACCCGCCTGGCCAGCGTGGTGAGTTATGGCCAAACCCCTCCAAAATGATTCCACAACTTAAATCTTGGCCCTCCGTCTCCGGCAGCTGGGATGTACCTGGCCAAGGCAGCGGCCAGTGCGACATGAAGGCAGAGGGTGCTAAGAATCCCCGGAGGACAGGACTAGGCTGCCATCTGATGCTGACCTTGGCTACGTATAATGGACGCTCCCTATCTTCTGATTCAAGGCTTCTTGAATTGGAAGAGGAACTACAAAGGATCAAGTGGGACATCGTGGGGCTAAGTGAGGTAAGGAGAAAAGGAGAAGATCTCATCGAACTGAAAAGTGGACATCTCTTCTACTATTGTGGGACAGATACTGGCAGAACTAGTGGTGTTGGATTTATAATAAACAAGAAACTGAAGGATAAAGTTGTAGAAGTTGAAAGTTCCTCTGACAGAGCTGCACGACTTGTTATCCAACTCTCGAAAAGATACCAGGCTCAGATTATTCAAACTTATGCACCCACCACAAGTCATCCTGAAGAAGAAATTGAAGAATTTTATGAGGAAATTTGTCATCTAAATAATAAAGGTAAGCAGCACTTGAAAATAATTATGGGAGATTTCAATGCAAAAATAGGGCAACGGCAACAGAATGAAACTTCAGTAGGTAAATTCGGTCACGGCAACAGAAACCAGCGTGGAAATACTCTCGTTGAGTTTGCAGAGGCAGAAGGGTTTTTCATCTTGAACTCCTTCTTCAAGAAAAAGCCACACAGGAAATGGACATGGAGACATCCAAATGGGACGACAAGTGAAATTGATTTTATTATGTGTAACAAAAAATTCGTCATAGAAGACTGCAGTGTGCTAAACAAGTTCAACACAGGTACTGACCATAGATTGGTGAGATGTAAGATGCACCTCAACACTAAACTTGAACGTGGCAAGCTCATAAAACAAACAAAATCTATTGACATAACCAACCTTAAAAAACACCATAGTACCTTCAAGTTGGAACTGAAGAACAGGTTCTCTGCTTTAGAAGGACTAACATCGGAAGAAGTGGACATCTCTGAAGTTAACAGAAAAGTAACCAAAGCTCTTATGGAAACAGCAACAAAATTAGCTGGGTCTAAGAACAAGTTGCATGTAAACAAATTATCAGGAAAAACGAAAATGTTGATGCAAAAATGAAGAGAGATGAGGACAACTAAAGAAGATGTGACTTCCAAAGTGGAATATATAGAGCTATGCAAGACAGTAAGAAAAAGTATCACTGAAGACGTAAGAAAATTCAACTGTGAACTAGTGAGGAAAGCAATTGAAAACAACCAAAGCCTAAAGATAGCAAAGGGACATCTCAGTAAGGGAAGAAAACAGATAATGGCACTGAGAAAAGAAGATGGTTCTGTAACAAGAAATAGAGGCGAAATTTTGACAAGAGTGAAAGATTTCTACTCCAAATTATATGAAAGGGATTATACATGCACTCCAGACATCATGAAAGATACCAGTACCAGAGTTCCTCCAGCAGAAGTTGCACATGCAATCAAGAACATGAAGCGGGGAAAAGCTCCAGGAGAAGATGGAATTACTGTAGACATCATACAAGAAGCAAGTGGAGAAATCGAAACAGTACTCGCCCAAATTTTCACTCTATGCCTTAATGAAGGGAAGATTCCTGAGGATTGGAACAACGCTACAATGATCCTGCTACATAAAAAAAGGTGACATTGAGGATCTCTGGAACTACAGACCTATCAGCCTCCTATCAGTGGTTTATAAAATCTTCACTAAAGTTCTTTTACACCGCTTGAAGGTAACACTGGACATGGCTCAACCGAGAGAACAAGCTGGATTCAGGAGTGGCTACAGCACAATAGATCATATCCACGTACTGGGAGAACTAATTGAAAGAGCGAAGGAATATGAACTTCCATTATGCATGGCTTTTATCGATTATGAAAAAGCCTTTGATTCGGTAAAACCATCAGCAGTTACAATGGCTCTGAAAACCTGCGGTATTGAAGATGCATACATTGATATTATTAATAACATCTATGAAAATGCAAGTGCAAAGATTCGGCTGTTTGAAAATACAACACACGTAAAAATTGGAAAGGGAGTGAGACAAGGTGACACCATATCTCCGAAGCTCTTTAATGCCACATTGGAGGGTGTTTTTCAGTCGCTGAGCTGAGAAAACAAGGGGATAAAGATTAATGGAGATTATCTAACCCACCTTCGTTTTGCTGATGACGTAGTCATTTTTGCAACTACCCCATCAGAGCTTCAGAGTATGATCCAGGAACTTGCTGACAAGAGTAAAGAAGTGGGATTAAAAATGAACTTTCAGAAGACAAAAGTGATGTTCAATGCTTTTACAAGAAATGAAGATTTATCGATTGATGGAGAAAAGCTGGAGATAACAGACACGTACGTTTATCTTGGACAGCAGATATCAAGTGAGGGTCACATTGATGAAGAAATTAATCGGCGTACAAAACTTGCCTGGAGAGCTTTTGGAAGAAACAGCATAATTTTCAAGAGCAATATGCCATTATGTCTTAAAAGAAAAGTGTTTGATCAATGCATCCTTCCAGTGCTTACGTATGGTGCAGAGACGTGGACCTTAACTAAAAGAGACATACAAAGGCTGCAAACAACTCAAAGCAGCATGGAGAGGTGCATACTTGGTGTAACCAGGAGAGATAAGAAGAGGAACTCGTGGATCCGAAAAATGACAAGAGTGGAAGACATCATGATCAGAGTTAAATCCCTGAAATGGCAATGGGCTGGACATACTGCCAGAAGGACAGATCATCGATGGACAGCCGAAATTTTAGATTGGATTCCAAGGGACAGGAAAAGACCCAGAAGAAGACCACATGGGAGATGGGTGGATGAAATTCGAAAGTATGCAGGGGTGACATGGAGGAGACTGGCACAAGACAGACCGTTGTGGAGGAAACTTGGGGAGACCTTCGTCCAGCAGTGGATTGATAATGGTTGACAATGATGATGATGATGATGATGATATACTGTATATATGCTCAATATTATATCATCATCATCATCATCATTGTCAACCATTATCAATCCACTGCTGGACGAAGGTCTCCCAAGTTTCCTCCACAACGGTCTGTCTTGTGCCAGTCTCCTCCATGTCACCCTGCATACTTTCGAATTTCATCCACCCATCTCCCATGTGGTCTTCTTCTGGGTCTTTTCCTGTCCCTTGGAATCCAATCTAAAATTTCGGCTGTCCATCGATGATCTGTCCTTCTGGCAGTATGTCCAGCCCATTGCCATTTCAGGATTTGACTCTGATCATGATGTCTTCCACTCTTGTCATTTTTCGGATCCACGAGTTCCTCTTCTTATCTCTCCTGGTTACACCAAGTATGCACCTCTCCATGCTTCTTTGAGTTGTCTGCAGCCTTTGTATGTCTCTTTTAGTTAAGGTCCACGTCTCTGCACCATACGTAAGCACTGGAAGATGCATTGATCAAACACTTTTCTTTTAAGACATAATGGCATATTGCTCTTGAAAATTATGCTGTTTCTTCAAAGCTCTCCAGGCAAGTTTTGTGCGCCGATTAATTTCTTCATCAATGTGACCCTCACTTGATATCTGCTGTCCAAGATAAATGTACGTGTCTGTTATCTCCAGCTTTTCTCCATTAATCGATAAATCTTCATTTCTGTAAAAGCATTGAACATCACTTTTGTCTTCTGAAAGTTCATTTTTAATCCCACTTCTTTACTCTTGTCAGCAAGTTCCTGGATCATACTCTGCAGCTCTGATGGGCTAGTTGCAAAATGACTACGTCATCAGCAAAACGAAGGTGGGTTAGATAATCTCCATTAATCTTTATCCCCTTGTTTTTCCCAGCTCAGTGACTGAAAACACCCTCCAATGTGGCATTAAAGAGCTTCGGAGATATGGTGTCACCTTGTCTCACTCCCTTTCCAATTTTTATGTGTGTTGTATTTTCAAACAGCCGAATCTTTGCACTTGCATTTTCATAGATGTTATTAATAATATTAATGTATGCATCTTCAATACCGCAGGTTTTCAGAAACCATTGTAACTGCTGATGGATTTCACCGAATCAAAGGCTTTTTCATAATCGATAAAAGCCATGCACAATGGAAGTTCATATTCCCTCGCTCTTTCAATTAGTTCTCTCAGCACATGGATATGATCTGTATTGTGCTGTAGCCACTCCTGAATCCACTTGTTCTCTCGGTTGAGCCATGTCCAGTGTTACCTTCAAGCGGTGTGAAAGAACTTTAGTGAAGATTTTATAAACTACTGATAGGAGGCTGATAGGTCTGTAGTTTCCGAGATCCTCAATGTCACCTTTCTTATGTAGCAGGATCATTGTAGCGGTATTCCAATCCTCAGAATCTTTCCTTCATTAAGGCATCGAGTGAAAATTTGGGAGCAATACTGTTTCATTTCTCCACTTGCTTCTTGTATGATGTCTACAGTAATTCCATCTTCTCCTGGAGCTTTTCCCCGCTTCATGTTCTTGATTGCATGTGCAACTTCTGCTGGAAGGACTGGAGGAACTCTGGTACTGGTATCTTTCATGATGTCTGGAAGTGCATGTATCATCCCTTTCATATAATTTAGAGTAGAAATCTTTCACTCTTGTCAAAATTTCGCCTCTATTTCTTGTTACAGAACCATCTTCTTTTCTCAGTGCCATAATCTGTTTTCTTCCCTTACTGAGATGTCCCTTTGCTATCTTTAGGCTTTGGTTGTTTTCAATTGCTTTCCTCACTAGTTCACAGTTGAATTTTCTTACGTCTTCAGTGATACTTTTTCGTACTGTCTTGCATATAGCTCTATATATTCCACTTTGGAAGTCACATCTTCTTTAGTTGTCCTCATCTCTCTTCTTTTTTTGCATCAACATTTTCGTTTTTCCTGATGAATTTATTTACATGCAACTTGTTCTTAGACCCAGCTAATTTTATTTGCTGTTTCCATAAGAGCTTTGGTTACTTTTCTGTTAACTTCAGAGATGTCCACTTCTTCCGATGTTAGGCCTTCTAAAGCAGAGAACCTGTTCTTCAGTTCCAACTGAAGGTATTATGGTGTTTTTTAAGGTTGGTTATGTCAATAGATTTTGTTTGTCTTATGAGCTTGCCACGTTCAAGTTTAGTGTTGAGGTGCATCTTACATCTCACTAATCTATGGTCACTACCTGTGTTGAACTTGTTTAGCACACTGCAGTCTTCTATGACGAATTTTTTGTTACACATAATAAAATCAATTTCACTTGTCGTCCCATTTGGATGTCTCCATGTCCATTTCCTGTGTGGCTTTTTCTTGAAAAAGGAGTTCAAGATGAAAAACCCTTCTGCCTCTGCAAACTCAACGAGAGTATTTCCACGCTGGTTTCTGTTGCCGTGACCGAATTTACCTACTGAAGTTTCATTCTGTTGCTGTTGCCCTATTTTTGCATTGAAATCTCCCATAATTATTTTCAAGTGCTGCTTACCTTTATTATTTAGATGACAAATTTCCTCATAAAATTCTTCAATTTCTTCTTCAGGATGACTTGTGGTGGGTGCATAAGTTTGAATAATCTGAGCCTGGTATCTTCTCGATAGTTGGATAACGAGTCGTGCAGCTCTGTCAGAGGAACTTTCAACTTCTACCACTTTATCCTTCAGTTTCTTGTTTATTATAAATCCAACACCACTAGTTCTGCCAGTATCTGTCCCACGATAGTAGAAGAGATGTCCACTTTTCAGTTCAATGAGATCTTCTCCTTTTCTCCTTACCTCACTTAGCCCCACGATGTCCCACTTGATCCTTTGTAGTTCCTCTTCCAATTCAAGAAGCCTTGAATCAGAAGATAGGGAGCGTCCATTGTACGTTGCCAAGGTCAGCATCAGATGGCAGCCTAGTCCGGTCCTCCGGGGTTCTTAGCACCCTCTGCTTTCATGTCGCACTGGCCGCTGCCTTGGCCAGGTACATTCCACTGCCGGAGACTGAGGGCCAAGATTTAAGTTGTGGAGTCATTTTGGAGGGGTTTGGCCAACCCTCACCACGCTGGTCAAGCGGGTTGGTGAGTGTGGGATAGAATTTCCTCTAATCCCGATGGTATAGTTATACCGCTATGGGCGGTCGTCAGAGCCCCTTTAGTGGGAACAGGATGCACCACGAGAAGGCGGGGTTGACATTTGTCAAGGAGAGGCTGTGATGTTACGCATCACCTGACCTTACATCCCCAATATTATATATATATATATATATATATTCTATAAAGAAGATACCTAAGCAAAAAAATACAAATATAATTTTGACTCACACCTAGTACAACATAGAAAAGGTTATGTATCTACCTGTGTGAGTAAAAGGAGAAAAGATAAAAAAATAAAATAAAACAACTGAATGTAGAAGGTGTCGAGAATACTGAGCCTTGGCTTTATCAAGGACCAGCAAAAACTCTGCATTTTCTCACTTCCACAAAGACCTAGTTGGAAATGGGTTTCTGCAATGCCATAGATGCAAGTAACATTCCTACCTAAAATAGTTTAAAAAATATATATATGTCATGTCCTCCGTAGAGTTGCATGACCTAGCACTAGTTAACAATTTCGCTTGCATCCATTAACCTTCCTGGCCCGACCCATGCTCTTCATCTGTTACTATTAAACAGAGAGAAGAAGATTAAAGAGAACTCAAGCTGTGAGAGTGACATAATAATTAGAAATGATTTTCAGTCATAACGAAATTCCAAGTTCGTTTGAGAGAGAATTTAAACCTGAAAATCAATGCAAAAGAAATCCAAATTTTTACATTGCAATTAAAAAAGGAAATATTAATTTTTAACGAACAGATTTTTGAAAGAAAACTTGAGTCTAAAACCCCCTACTCTACAACTTATGACAGCACGAAAACGAGAATAAGTTAAAGATAATAATTAACTAAAGAAAACTTTGTGAAAGTTATATGCCTTAAACAGTTAGTTGCAATATGTACAAAGTATTTCAGCAGTGCTTTAAGTGCATAATTAATTAGTTATTAAGAACTTAACTACTTTGAAAAAACAGCGCATAGACAGCGCATAGAAAAGGAACAAGCTTAGCCATCTTCTGTTCCTAGGTACCCCAAAAGACGCTCAAAGTTACAAAGAAAAGAAAGAGTTAAAACCCGCAAAAATGTTAACAGACAAACCAATGCCTAAAAGCTGAAAAGCTAAAAAACGACAGAGAAAAAGTACATGAAGTACAAACATTGAACTTATAAAACCTAGAACCCAAAAACAAGGAAGAGAGCTTACCTCTTGTGTGACAAAAACTTTTCTCCTCACAAGAGAAGAACATGGCTGACCTCTTCCGCCACTCCCTAGACGATGGGGGGCAGTGAGGGTGGGGCTGATGGCCTCCTCATACAGCAAGAAACCAACGCGCGGAGATTTTAACCAGAGAAAAAAATATATAAACTTAAGACTGTGGATCTGTATGATCAGAAAGAGCAGAATTAACTCTCCAGAGTTGCGCGTTTTGATTTTCAGGTTATTTTGCAACCTTCGTTTTAAATTCTAGGGTTTTTCCTTGGTCTTCAGTTTTGCTCTTAAGTATATATATATATATATATATATATATATATATATATATATATATATATATGTGTGTGTGTGTGTGTGTGTGCTCAATATTTATATGTAATAATGCTCAATATTTATTCTTAGAAAAATCAGCTGACTTGTCGTCAAAGAAAATGTTGGAAGAAACAGGAAATACGAAAACGTTTCCGCCAAGAAAAAGGTCCATCCCAAACGGTAAGTACACTTAAGCCACGTTTCTTTAAAAAACGATCCAATTTCGATGCATGGTATAAATTGCAATGCTTAAAATAATTTCTTTCTCTTCTATTCTTGCTCTCAGAGAACACAAAATGCTACACATTTAAATATCGCGCAGGTGCCGTTTTTCCTTGAGAAATTTTGCTGTAGCAAATTCTTACAACAGTTAAAACACCACTTGACGATGAAAAGAGATATTTAAAGAAAAATATCAGCGAGTGTGTAGCTCCAGGCACTACAAAAATAGGTGCCAGTGGTGAAAGTACGTGGATTCTTTCGGAGGAATGTAGTTCTTAAATTTGTTTATATATAACAAAAAAAAATGTATGAGTGAGTGCGTGTATAAATTTCGTGCAAAATGAATTCATGAGTGCGTGTATGAATTATATATATATATATATATATATAGATAAATGAATTCATGAGTGAGTACGTGTATATATATTTAGTTCATCGGAGTTATGCTATATCAAGAATACGAGATCCATATTGAACGAAGCTTCTGCATCTCCAACAAAGGTAAAATATTGTAATACCTTTATTATTAATAAAACTGCAGCTCTATATGAGAGTAATTATGATATTTTTTCGAATTATAAAATTCTTTCCAGTTCTTTCGAAAATTTTCAACGTTCCAATAGTGACTATTAGAACGACTGAAGGAAAGATGTTTTTTTTTTCATTTTTGTTCGACTTAAGGAAGGATTTCTTTCAATTTTCATATTACAGTAAATGAGACCAATATTTTTCAGTGATAGCAAAAGATCCATGCTCATTCTTCCATGAGTAAATGTAGTACTATATCTTAGTGCTCATGATGTTTTCAAATTTATAGAAATCGTAGCATGCTCGGAAAATATTACATATCCATTACATCTTTATCCCATTATCCTATATATCCTTTATTCCATTATCCCAGCTTTATTCCTTTAACCCGTTATCTCTTATCCCTTACAACTTTTTTTTTTTGATGGGGCAAGTAAAAATGTTTCTTTTGTTTCACCTGTGAAATTGTATACTAAAAACTCTTAAAAAATAACACCATCTCATACATCCTACTATAAATTAACATTTTTATGATTTTACAACCTAAACTTCCCACTGCTCGCCATTAATTGAAATATGACGGTTCCGCGAACTGGCCTCAGTGCTTAACAGTTTAACAGAATTATATACATAACAACAATTTAATCCAAGGTTTGTTTTAGCGTTCTATAACGTTGATAGCAGCTCTATAACAACTTAAAGTATTCCGGTTCTTCTGCTTGCCTTCTAGTTTTGCAATGGGCTGAGCGCCACCCTTTCCCTAGCCACAATTTCACACATGGTTCGGGATTCTACTTTGCAAGAAATGTTTCAACATTCGAAATAGACAATAGATCTGATACATGGCAGGTTTTTAGTCGTATTGTTTGTCTACAGTAAATTATTTCACTAAACTAAAACCTCCTTCACCATCAGTATTGCTAGCTGGCAGCGTTTTCAATGCTACTAAAGTCGCTTTTGTTTTGTGGAAAGCAATCTTATCTAAAATTTTTACATTCAGTGAAAGCTAAATGAGCTTCTTCTGCAGATACTTTTAAATGAGCTACAAGATCAAGAATTTCTTGCTATCCGAATCGTATAATTTCTGGTTCTTGCGCCCAAGCGTCAGATTTTAAGAATGGCATTTTATAATAACCGGTTGGAATTTGTAATTCTTTCTTGTGTTTGGTTTCGTTTGTCTTGTTTAAAGCACATGTAAAGATCCTTGTTTTCGGATACAGAAGTTAAGGTAGAAACATTCTTCACAAACACATGAAACAACTATAGGATCATTAACACGGCAATGAGAATATAGCCTGAATTGTCTGATTTGCTGTTCAGCATGTAACATCGTGTAAGACAAGTTAGTAAAATGATGCAATGCATTGATTATGATACACTTTCCAACATATCAGAAATCATTACTCCAGTTATGAGGATAATGGCTGTGGAATAAATCTCGCTCCTGTGCCCTGACCTTTGACCCCATTTCGATGATATTAAACAGAATTGGTTCAGTATACCTCCGGAACAACATATTAAAGATTTGTCGTAATAGAAACATTTTTAGTCAAGTTATGAGGATAATGGATGTGGAATAAATCTCGCTCCTGTGCCTCGACCTTTGACTTCATTTCAATGATATTCAACAGAACTGGTTCAGTATACCTCCGAAACAACGTGATAAAGTTTTGTCGCAAACGAAGCATTTTTACGTAAGTTCAGACGCATAAGGGCGATGGAATGAATCCCGCTCCTATGTCTTGACCTTTTACCCCATTTCGTTCATTTTCAATAGGATTCGTCTCCAGACTGTCCCTTACCACATACTAAAATTTCATCGAAATAGAACCATTTTTACGCGAGTTATTGTGCGGACAAGCAGACTGACAAAGCTGGAGCATATACGCTTCTTCAACCTACGGTTAGAAAGCGTAAAAAACGTGCAAATTTCGTTGCCTCTGGAGCAGAAATCGTATCCACATCTTCTGATTTCCGTTTGATCATGCTATCCGTTACATCACTCAGGACAACGAGGTTCCAACGATCTGAAGATGAATAATCTTCGATTAGCGAAACTCTGAGCTTGTTCAGATTGATTGCACATCATCAGGTAACTGGAACTGCATTGCCTTGGGTGGTGTAAAGGATAACATACTCGAACGGAAATCGGGAGATGTGGGTTCGATTTCCGCACCAAGGCGATGTAATTTTCAAGCTTTCTGATATAATATTACATGTTGAACTGTTAACTAGTGTGACGTGCCTGCGCCTCAGGACGCACATGATTAAGGCAGATAGCAATGAGAGCACATGTCCGCGTAGCTCAGTTGGGAGAGCGACTTACTCCGGAGTGAGGGGAACCGGTTTCGATTCCCGGCGTGGACAAACCTGTGTTTTCACATTGGCGCCCGAACTTCAAGGACGACCTAGCCGATAGGTTTCTCGGAATGGTGTGATGTTCTTTCCTCACCGCGAGACAGGAAAAATGAGAATCCCTTCTTCAGTGTTTCGGGAAAATAAATGTGTGTGATGTTACGTTCCACACACTAAATTGTCTGGGATTTCTCAAATGCACGTTCTTCATCGGATGACTGCCTACAGCGACACATGGTCCCAGCTGACCCGTGGGCCATGCCCACGGCCCTCTTTCGGGGGGGGGGTGTGACGTGCCTGCACCGCAGGACACACATGAGATAAAGGCAGGTACCAATGAGAGCACATGTCCGCGTAGCTCAGTTGGGAGAGCGACTTACTCCGGAGTGAGGGGACCCAGAATCGCTGTCCGGGGTGGACAAACCTGTGTTTTCACACTAGTCAATTCAGACTCTTTTCTGTTTTGTAAAGTTGTATACCCGTCCACATGTTGAACTGCAAACTACGAAATTCAGGCTCTCTAATTGCCGTGTCAATAAGCGTGTTGTCAACGACAGCTTGAATGAATTGAGTTTCATTTGTACGTGATGATCTACCATCCTTTTCCAGGTGAACTCTGAAGCAAGCCTTCTTTTTTCTGTTTCGGGGTTTAAAGACCACCGTGAGCAACTTTTATTCCCTAATTTGTAGTAGCTGGTTCGCGCGCGCGCGTGCGAGGGAGATAGAGAGAATTAGAACTAGAGCGACGTAGGATAAGATCACCCCTATGCCTCATCCGGGATTCGAAATCGTCGGGCCGGGCTTGGATGATCAGTCAGAAACCCCCGTTTCTGACCACTTGTCCATCTGTGTGTGCGGTAATGTATTCAGGCATCTTCTCGGGGGTGCTTAGCCCCCCCCCGAAAATCCGTGAACGCCCGCCCCATAGTTTTTTGGGCGATCTTCCCTTATGTTTAGTCTAACTGTTTTCATTTATAGCTGAATAATTGGAGAAATTAATTAAAAAATACTTAAGAAAATGATACAGAATATAATAATGAAAAAAACCCCACTCACATGGACTTCAATCTGAAATTTCTATCATCCTTCAATAAAACATTAAATAGTCCTCGCTGAAGGGCTGAATTTTCAAGCACTGACAACTCGGACTACTTCCGCAATAAAAACCTAATTCCACAGAGTAGAGATGTTTGCAGAGCAATACATCATCATATTTTGGAAGTTGGTATTCAGCTTTATTTCAGTCTTCTGGATGCCGACTTTCCAAGTTGGCCTATACGGTTAAGCCTTGGTGTAGCTAACGTGACGTTAATGCTTCCAATACGAAATATCTGCTACCTAATTTTTAACTTATTAGAAATTGTTCCAATAAAAAGGTTGTTTTTTTCCCTGGCAGTGGGTGGTTTACACTCTGTAGCAAAAAAATCAAGCCATCTCAAACTGGCATCCAAACGGTTAGTTAGTTTTTTTTTGTTTTTTTTTTTACTACTATGTGCTAATCTAAATAATCTAAAGGGGCTGAAACCAAACGGCAGGAGAATGGTTTACACGTTCGTTTTCAGGTAACACTGTAATGATTCCTTAATAATCAGAAACAGGCTTGTAGTAACGCGAAGGCATTTTTACCACTCCTAATATTTAAGGGGGAGGGGATTTTCTCCGGCACAGCGTTATCTTACTAGCATCCTCAATATCTTACACTACAACACGGTGAAATCTGTGGTGCATTACTGAATTAAAGCAAAGGTATAACATTTTTACATTTTTAGTCACTTGTATGTGTAGATTACTTGGAATTTGCATTTACGATATACGAACATAAAAAAAAATATTCATACTCTATTTAAAATTGGCATATATATTAATGTAGTCTATATATAAACAACAAAACTGTGATTATACTATATAATCAGTCAACAAGTTTCAGCCCCCTCAAAATTTGTAATTGCCCCCCCCGGAAAAAACTCTCTGAATGCAACACTGTGTGTGTGTGTAGGAGGAGGGGGGGAGGGGGCTGAGTAACGCTTCTTCAGCGTACACTCCTTTAAATTTTTTAAACTCCTAATCTTTCGGATATACATTTGGATGAAATTTGCCTCACTGATAGTGATTCCTCTGCTTTGTTATGTTTACGGTAAATCTTTAAGTTTAGTCAAACATCTAACATCAGCGAAAGGGTTCGCAATAAAATTATTGCAGCTCAATTTATAGTGAAGACATCGATACTTTGACCTTTCACTGCTGCCTTTGTCTCAGAGTATCTCCATTGTTCTTCGAAATGTTTTGTCAAAGCAGGATATC
Organism: Macrothele yani; assembly: GCA_039090855.1. Taxonomy (NCBI): domain Eukaryota; kingdom Metazoa; phylum Arthropoda; class Arachnida; order Araneae; family Macrothelidae; genus Macrothele; species Macrothele yani. The sequence goes on from CM077023.1 coordinate 102,081,231, forward strand.
TTCTCCAAGCATCACTTACAGCTCTCCAAGATGACGAAATTCATTGAATTGTAAAAATTCTGCCGAATTTCCTGAACATTTTTGGAAGATTGGTTGTTCATGGAGTATGACGATTTTAAAAATGCACTGAATCATTGACTTCTTGTGTTGAATCAAGGGCGCTGTCAGCTGAGAGTTCAAGTTTGCGATTTTGTACAGTGTTAAAAGATAAGATTCGGGAATTGGTCTTGAAATAGTTTTCGAGCGTAACGTTCCCATCGTGACATTTGCTCCATCGCTACAGAATCTTATCAGCATGTGGTATTATAATTACACTCTGAAACCATGAACAATTCAACAAGCATTTCAAAATCTCTTCTTTAATATTTTTTTCGGAAGTGCATTCCAGCTCCATAAGGTCAAAAGGAAATGTTATGCGGCTGTGAGCGCTCAACTCTAACCTTCAGAAATACATATTACGAGCACAGATGTTCCTGAAGTTTTATACTCGCCAACTAAAAGATATAACTTCGATTGTTTGATTGTTTTCCCAGTATCTTGCTCACAGGCCTTTTTTTTTTCTTTTTTTTTTTTTTTTGATTGATTGAAGGTTTAACGTCCACCGTGAGTAACTCAATGGGCTATAAGCAGTTCCCTAATTTAGGGTCACTGACTCCAGGGAAGGGAGAGAGCCAGTGCCGTAAGACAAAAACAACATCCATGCCTCACGGGATTCGAACCCGGACCCTTCTCAGACGAATGATCAGAAGCCATCGCTTAGACCACTGCGCCACCGGGGCGGCGGCCTTTTCTTCATTTCAGATGAAATATGTACACCGGTGTCCAAAATTAAAATACGGAAGGCATTCACAGGGATAAAAAGGAAAGCATGTAACAGAAGGTAGAGAAGTTTGGCGTGTACAGAGATGCAATTACAAGGGTAATAAACATTTTATAACAACAAACAAATGTACACACATTTTACGGACGCAGTATCACACCCGCAAATGCCACCAAGGTGAGATATAATAATGTAACCTAAAAAAGTCTTAATAAGGAATATGATCGCCTCGTACGGACTAACAACTCTTGCAACGACGGTATGTACTCATCACTAGATTGCTGATAGACGTCGGAGCCAAAGAATTCCATTCCTAGATAAGAGCGGCGCGTAGCTCGGGAAGGGTATACTGAGAGTGGGCTGACGAACTGCTACGTGTATTCCAGAGCACTCCAGGCATCTTCTATAGTGTTCAGGTCCGGAGACCTGGCTGGCCAGTCATGCACCAAAAATTCTCGCTCTGCAGAAAATCATCGACGACCTGAGCCCTGAGCGGACGAGCGTTATCATCCATTAAAAAGAGCTGAGGGGAAACAACTCTCCGAAAAAATCTAACATAGAAGTCTAGGACATCGTCCCTATGTGACGTACCTGCCAGCAGGACGCACATGACATAAAGGCAGATAGGAATCAGAATACATGTCTGCGTAGCTCAGTTGGTAGAGCTGCTTGTTCCGGAATAAGCGTACTCGGGTTCGAATCCCGGCGTAGACCAAAAATGACGGAGAAATTTACTTCGTTATAATGGCGCCCGAACTACCCGGATGACCCGACCGTTCAAAATCTCGCATTGGTGTGATGTTATTTCCACACCGCGAGATAGGAAAAATCAGAGAATCCCTTCTCCAGTGCTTCGAAAAATAAATGTGTGTGACGTTGAATTCCACACAGCAGATTGACTGGGAGTTCTCAAGTGCACGTTCTACAGTGGTTGTCTGCCTGCAACGATTCATGGTCACGGCTGATCCGTGGGCCATGCCCCCGGCCCTCTTTCGGGGGAGATGTGACGTACCTGCCAGCAGGACGCACATGACATAAAGGCAGATAGGAATCAGAATACATGTCTGCGTAGCTCAGTTGGTAGAGCTGCTTGTTCCGGAATAAGCGTACTCGGGTTCGAATCCCGGCGTAGACCAAAAATGACGGAGAAATTTACTTCGTTATACCTATAGCGCTCAGCATTCACATTTGCCTCCTGAAAACACGTGGAGTGGTGTGAGGCCATTAGATATAATGCCACCCTACAGGAACAGACCACCGCCTTTGAATAAATCTCATTCGCTTGGCGGATCATTATGGGTTCCTTGTTCCCTCCAGATGAAATGCCGACGCGAATCCATTTGTAGACTGAATCTCGACTCCTCTGTAAAAAGAACACGTGCCCACTCTTGTGAGCCCCAGGAACGATATTGCCGACACCAGTTCAAAGGAGCTCTCCTCTGAGATGCGGTTAGCGGGGTACAAACCATGGGTCTCCTGGCATAAAGGCCAATTGCATTAAGCTTTCGATATATCGTTTGCCTTGATACCGTAGTCCAAGTGGCAGCGGAGAGCTCCGAAGACAATTGCTGGACTGTATAGGACCTATAGGGCTGTGCGGTTAAAGCGACATAACGATCTTCATGAGGTGTCGTACACCTTGGACGACCAAGGTCAGGCCTTCGTAACACCCCACCGGTGTTGTTGATTTGCTGCCCTAACCGCAAAACCACTCTTCAAGAGCCTTGCAATATGAGCATGAGACTGGTCTACTTCTACTCGTCTTATCGCTCTCCCCCGTAACAGCGTCGGATACAGGTATACATGAGACATAAGGAAAACATTTGCAGCCACCGGAACAATTAATGAACTTCTGTACAGCTCGAGGCTGCACACTTTTCCGTTGTAACCGAAAATATTGATCACCCAAACACTATCATCATTTCCAGCGCCATACACACATCCACTTGCACGCACACACGTACAGACACACAACAGAAAAGGTAAAAATCACTTACGTTACGTGGTCGACAATTCTCGAAGGCGAAGAACTTCAAGGGAAAAAGCATCGCTGGAATCAGGGTGGAAGGGCTTAGAGAGAGGGAAAAAAGAAACGGGAAAACGATCAAGGACCCATATCTAAGCATCTCCCATCCATCAAAAAGAAAAGAAAACTAAGGTGACAGGGGAGGAAAAGACAGAAAAAAAAAACTGCATGAAATGCCATTCGTCACACCCTCTCCGCCCGAGAGGCATGACAAAGACGCAAAATATGGCCTGCGTTGTCATCTCAGAGGTAAAGAACCAACTGCAGGAGACGGACAGAAAATGCGGGCCAAAGCACATAGAATTTCAGAACAAGTTAGTAAAATCATGCAATGCATTGATTATTATGATACGCTTTCCAACACACCAGAAATCATTACTCAAGTTATTACTCAAGTTGTGAGGATAATGGCTGCGGAATAAATCTCGCTCCTGTATCCTGACCTTTGACCACATTTCGATGATATTAAACAGAATTGGTTCAGTATACTTCCGGAACAACATACTAAGGTTTTGTCGCAATAGAAGCATTTTTAGTCAATTTATGAGGATAATGGCGGTGGAATAAATCTCGCTCCTGTGCTCCGACCTTTGACCCCATTTCGATGATATTCAACAAAACCGGTTCAGTATAACTCCGGAACAAAATGATAAAGTTTTGTCGCAACTGAAGCATTTTTACGTAAGTTATGACGCACAAGGGCGAATGAATGGTTCCTCCTCCTATGTCCCGACCTTTGACCCCATTTTGTTCATTTTCAGTAGGGCTCGTCTCCAGGTTGTCCCCTACCACATACTAAAATTTCATCGAAATTGAATCATTTCTACGCAAGTTATCGCGCTGACAGACAGACAGACGGACAAAGCTGGAGCATATGCGCTTCTTCAACCTACGGTTGGAAAGCTTAAAGAAAGGCATATATACAGTACAAGAGGGTGCTAACACAGTAGAAAAGCATTTCAAGTATACAGGGTGTTCGCAAACTGTTTTGACAAAAGAAGAGGGGTGATAGTACGCATCAAGACGAAAAATATTTACAATGGAACCTAGGGTCGCATTCCACTCTGAGTGTCAGAAAAGAGTAACTTCGAAATACGTCCAACAAGCACAAGTCGTCACCTCAGACGTCATTTCTTTCGTGCCGGAGAAGTAGCACATCGCCAGAACATCACCGTCAAGCATTTACCGTATGCAAATTACCAGAGAAAAGACGCAGCATCGACAGTTGCAGCTGATTGGCTTATCGAGGTGCAGTAGACACTTCCTGAATGCCACATATCCCGCACGATGGATTGGACGTGGCGGACCTGTGGCATGGCCTCCACGCTCACCGTACTTAAACCTACTGGACTTGTTCTGGGGGCACATGAAATCATTGGTGTATGAGACACCTGTGGACTCCGTGGACAGGATAAACACGACGCCAAGAGTCTTCGAGAGGGTGCCACAGGCTTTTATTCGCCGATGTGAATTGTGCAACGGCACCCGTGGCAGCCACTTTGAGCATCTACTTTGAGTCTGTCCCTGATCTCCATAAATGGGATTGCGCAACTTATGATGTCGTTAATTCTCTTTCTTTGCATTGTTGAAAGGTCAACTTGGACATCTAACTTTACTCTTTTCTGACAGTCAGAGTGGAATGCGACCCTAGGTTCCATTGCAAATATTGTTCGCCTTGATGGGTACTATCACCCTTCTTCTTTTGTCAAAACAGTTTACGAACACCCTGTATAATACAACAGGATGCAACACGATAGCAAAGCATTGCAAAAAAATTATATCAAGGTACTAACACAGTAGCAAAACTTTGCAAACTAAAACGAGTTTTTAAAAAATGACAATGGGAGCCGCGATGGGTTGTTATAGGACATGCTCCAACCCAAAACAAATATTAAAGTCTAAAACTAATTGCAGCATTTCGAAGAGAAACAAATCTAGTCCAACAAAACCATTGCTACGCCCGTGGGAGCTGTCACCACATCTTCTTCGGCATCGGGACTTTCTCCCGCTGCTCCAGAGCCCGGTTCTCCACAACAGTCGTTTACAGCCTCTCTTCAACGGACGTCTTCATTGTTCCTACCAGCTGCTTCCCCGTCTGCGGGACCTGCTGGTCTTGCTCCTGCTGTCTCTACGTCTGCACCAGCTGCTGCCTTGGCCTCCGCCGTTGTCTCACCGGTTCTCCAGATGGCTCCTCCAGCCCAGACGTCCCTGACTTCTCCTGTTCCCTCATCCCAGGCCGTGTCATCAGTTTGTCCGGACTCCTCCCCCTGCCTCCGGATTCGTCGCGACATCAGTCTGGCCCTCCGTCACTCGTTTCTGCCTCTGATGCCTCTTGCCACCACTGTTGCTGCTGCTCGCCAGAAGCTGCTATGTTCCGGCTCTACAGCTGTAAAGAAGGCCTCATTATTTCTCCGTCTTCCCACCGAGCCCTACGGCCCGTTCCAGTCCCTCCCAGCCGGCTGCACTTGCTGATTCGTTACCTCTCCACAGGTTGGCCAGCTTCCCACTCCACTTCGGCTTGAACAGTTTGTGAAACTCCTGGATGCCCTGCCTGCCGAGCCGCTTCCTGTCAGCGATATATACTTCCTCTTCTTTGTGTCTCCGGATTCTCACCCTACGAAAAACCCGGATTTTCACCCTACGAAAGACTTTCTCGAGAGATGTGATCCCAGCATATTTCCTGCTATTGGTTCGCAAATCCGCCCCTATCACACAGCGCTCCAGGAGTTGGCGAAGCGTTTTTCTCCTCTGCGTCCACGGATGCGTGCCTTCTTCCGTCGCTCCAAACATATACTGTATGATGCCTCTCGTGCACCGGGTGCTGTCCGGCACTCCTCCGAATTCCTCGGCTCCGACTCGTAGTTTTCCTCTTCTGTTTGTGCTTCGGACTCTGACACCCCCTCCACCCCAGTGACTACTATGTTTTCTTGGTATTGCGCCCCACTGCCGCTCGTCCATAGTGTTCCTAGTGTACACTCACGGACAATGAAATTTGCGCACCAAGAAGGAAGCATCGGATTGAACTGAAATTTTATGGACGTAATGATACAGATGAATGATACACACGATGGCAAAAACAGAGCTGCAGGACAATTACAGAGGGATCTGTGGCACGCAGTCCGGTCATCTTCAATAGCTCGTCGTACCGCCTCGTGCGGTGATGCATGCTGCAATATAGTACGGCATGGAGGCAAACAGGCGCCTGATGTTGTCCTGCGGCAGCCTGCCCCCACACGTGTTGTACGGTGTGCTCCAAATCTTGGATAGTGCGACACGGCGGCAGCCGGCGTTTCAACTGGTCCCACACACATACTCGATAGGAGACATGTCCGGGGAGCGGGCCGGCCATGGAAGTGTTTGGACATGACGTAGGAAGTCCTGGACAACCCTAGCCGTGTGCGGGTGGGCATTATCCTGCTGGTATAGCGCACCTGAAATCCCTACAAGGAATGGGAACACATGGGGCCGTAGGATCTCATCCACATACCGCTGACCCGGCAATGATCCACGTACCACTACTAGAGCTGATTGGCTATCATAGGCAATGGCTCCCCAGACCATAATGCCTACAGTGGGGGAGGTGTAGCTTACGGGGACCTCCACACGTGGACACGATGGTCATCTGTCCCCAAAACGAAGCGGAACTCATCGCTAAACACCACACGCCGCCAGTTTGTGGCGTTCCACGTCGTTCTGGACTGGCACCACTGCACACGGAGCCGGCGATGTTTCGGTGTAAATGGCAGCACACGTAAGGGGCTCTGGGATTGCAGATTCGCTTCCGCGAGGCGTCGTGAAATGGTTCGTCGGCACACAGGAGCCGCTACATTTGCCTGTATAGTGGACCGGGTCCCAGTGGGATCCGTTCGTGCCTGGCGAGCGATCCGTCGATCCTCTCTACCGGTGGTCCTCCTGGATCGTCCGGAGCCACTCCGCCGTGTGGCAGTGCCGTTCCGTGTCCACTGCTCTCAACACAGTTGGACGGTATGGTCAGAACGATCCACGTGGCGGGCTAAACGGCGCGCCGACCACCCTGCGGTTTTCAGCCCGATGATCCGGCCACTCTCAAAGTCCTTAAGTTGCGTAAATCGACGTCTCTGGCGTCTACCCGGCATTATTGTCACTCGGTACTGTTGCTTTTCGCTTTCATGGGGTATCGACTACACGCCTGTTTATAAGACTGCCGGTTCGCACTTTCAGCGCCTCCACAGGGTGTGCGGTTATTAGCATTCGCACCAAACGCGGATCATTTGCATACAAGCACACACTCTAGCTATTTGCAAAGTTTCACGGTTGTAGCATGTTTTCTTCTAGGTGCGCAAATTTTATTGTCCGTAAGTGCATTTCCCTCTCCTGCTGTATGCCCTTCTAGATTTTGTCTTGACTGCTGCATTGTATCTGACACAATCAGTGTGCTCATCACTGTATTCCATTTGTCACTCACCTGTACCTTTCCTTCGTTTACTATTAAAGCGATTTTGAAACCAACAACGGTGGCGCAGTGATCTAAGCGATGGCTTCTGATCATTCGTCCAAAAGGGGTCCGGGTTCGAATCCCGGTGTGGCATGGATGTTGTGTTTGTCTTACGGCACTGGCTCTTTCCCTTCCCTGGAACCAGTGGCCCTAAAATTAGGGACGGGCGACTGCTTATAGCCCATTGAGTTGCTCGCGGTGGTTGTTAAACCTCCAATAAAAAAAACCCCCAAAAAGCCCAATAAAGCCATCGAACACGAAAGACGCCTTCTGACCGGTGATGACTGATGAAAGTCCACAATGGTACGTTCGCGAAATCTGATCTTAACAAATAAAGCAACCACGTCAGGCCTATTTGCATAGAGCCTTATGTGATTCGATACAGCAGTGTCATGCGAAACTGTAACAGTGGAAGCAGGAATCACTTTGGGGCCATAAGCACGCTGACCTGGCAACCGGTGTTTAAACATAATAAGTTTAAAATTGTAAATGTTAACATTAATCCACTTAGAAATAATTTGCCAAACCTTACGCGCAAGATCACATTCTACGAACCTGTGGAATAATGATTCAGGCTGCCCACTCTGAAGACAACTCGGAGAGTCGATGACCCCAACGAATTAGGGAATCACTGGGGAAAATCATCTCCATGGGCCAACCACCACTACAGGTCTCTCACAAGCTCTTCCTTTCCTGCAAACGCGATATTAGTCCATGTGACCCCCCCAGTTCATCCCCAAGACGGGACACTTCTGCTGAATGCGAAGAGAAAAGGATGGCGAGAAAACACTATATATGACATCTGCTCGATACCAAGAAGAACACATTACATTTTGGCTGGTCAACAACCTAGCCTCACAAATTTTAGGGCCATGAGATCCTGCGGGCCAAGGAATTCTAGGCCCCAAATACCTACCAAGCAAAGGGAAGTAACCTGAGATTACACGAAATAAAATAACCCGCGAAGTTGATGCTTGGATGAGAATCGTTTGTCAGGATGTAGGCCATGTTAGAAACTCCCAACGCGCGACACCCCGCAAGAATATGTCGAACTCCTAGTCCCGCCCAGCGGACTGGTTGAACCGGACAATCTCTATGCAGGACAGGCCTAGTTCCCCAAACATATCAAAAGACAATGGATTTTAGAGCCAAAAGGACCCTGTACTTCGGAGGTTTCAGGGTACCGCAGAACGCAATTTTTGAAACCAAGAAACTGTTTGCCAAATTATCGCTATTAAACACAGAAATTTGCCAACCCTCCCACCTGGCATATTCCAATGTGAGCCACGTCTCATGGTGAAATCCTTTTTTTTTTAATTAAGATATACACTGAGGATCTTTATGGGATCATCAGTGGAGCCTACAAATTGCAAAACGTCTGGCCCCAAAACACAAGGCTTTATTTAGTCTTGCCCATATTCAACACAGCGCCTCCATTGTTGGCATAAATGTCATGTACATTGAAGAAAGTTCATCTGGCAGGAAGAGGACAACGTTATCGGCGTAGGCAATGTAACTGAGTTCTTCGGCTCTAGAGCTGGCACCAGGAACGGTGATAACAGAGAGATTCGATGCAGAATGAACCCTCCTGAGTAAAAGTTCGATACTCAGTACAAATAGTGCAGCAGACAACGGACAGCCCTGCCGGACGGCCTTCCTTACAAGGAAGCTGTCCGTACTCTGTCCGTTGATTCGGATAAAACTAAAGATTTTAGTATACGAAACCTTCACCATGTCAACAAAATTCGGACTAAAGTTACAAGCCTCTAACAGTGTTACAAGGTACACTGGCGTGCAAAAATTAAGGACGAGACGGTTTTTCGAATGTAACGTCGTGCAGAAGTGCTCCACATCGACTCAAATCATACCATAAGATCCCCAACATGTAAGAATATGGGACAAGTGAGCAAAACCATCCAAATAAGGAATCCAAAGGATACAAAGGCACTTTATTGAAAAGGTAGCTTCGAGCACAACCGAACAGAAAACAGAAACGTCCATATGACAGGCGGCTGCCAAGAAAAATCCAGTCTTTAGTAAAGGATATGATCACCCCTGACTGCGTTGCAGGATTTACAACGTCTGTCCATGCTGGTGACGTGCTGCCAAGCGTCTCCCGAGAAGGTCCCACACGTGTTCGATTGGATTTAGGTCAGGGGACCTTGCGAGCCAATCCATGATTTGAATATCTTCACTCTCCAACAGCTCTGCGATAGTCACTGTACGATGAGGTATAGCGTTGTCGTCCATGAAGAGGAACTCAGGACCCACAGCACCTCTGAACAGACGTACGTGAGGCAGGAGAACCTCTGTACAATAGCGGACACCAGTGACTGAACCTCCTTGGAAAATGTGGAGGTCAGTACGGCTACCAAGCATGATACCGCCCCAAACAAGAACTCCGCCACCTCCAAACCGGTCCCTTTCGATGATGTTGGAGGTGTGATTGCGTGTTCCCTGCTCTCTCCCGATGTGTATACGTCCAGAATCGCTCGTCAGACTAAATCGGCTCTCATCCGTAAAGAGAACTTGACCCCATTGCTGATGTGTCCAGTTCTTGTGTTCCTGGCACCACAGAAACTGCCATTTCCTATGAGCAGGCGTTAATGGCACACACCGTACTGGTCGTCTTGCAAATAGACCACCTTTGTGCAGCCTCCTGGTCACGGTAAAACGTGATAACGAACGTCCAGTTGTCTGTTGCATGTGCCTTGCGATTTCTCCCGCTGTCTGCCGTCTGTCTCATCTCGCCTGTAGGACAATATACCGGTCGTCCGCCGCCGTGGTTGCTCGTGGACGACCACTGCTAAACTCTCGGACAGCTGTTCCTGTCGTTTAAAATGCTCTCCAAGCTCGTGAAACGATGCTGTGAGCGATCCCGGACTCCTCGGCCACACTAGTCACACTTCGACCTTCTTCAAACTTCCCAATGACGCGACCTCTAGTAAAGTCCTCCAGATGTTGTCTACTGGATTGCCTGTTGGCCATATCACTCGGTGGCAGCAACTCGACGTCGTTCAAACCGATGTACACCGTGCAACAGCTTTCACCGAATTGCTGAGCGTACACCGCCCGTGTGCTTTATACCCTTCCGACCCCCCCCTTCACGTCCTGCTGCATATATGCGCATGCCCTACCGTACCGGACCCTAGTCTATCTCCTGAGTGGTCTTTCGGTCCGTTCTGCCTGCTCGTTCCGCTGTTATGCTAATTTCTCCTCTTCGTCCTTAATTTTTGCACACCAGTGTATTTGTGAGAAACCCTGTCAAAGGCTTTGCTCTGATCCAAAGAAAGGATACAGCAGTTCAACTTCTTGCAGTCAAGGTAATGAATACCATATCGCACGATGACTAAATTTTGAAAAAATTTCCGCCCTTGGATTCCAGAAACCTGGCAAGTGCCTACAAGGCCAGAAATAACCTTAATCAGTCTATTAGCAAGAACGTCTGCTAAAATCTTGTAATCGCAGTTGAGAAGAGTGATAGGTCCGCACTCTCCCAAATTACGACCGGGACTATCACCCCGCTTGTTAACCAAAACGATTTGTCCATTATACGCATCGTCGTGGTTAACTGCGCAGTTGATAGTTCGTGGCTAAATACATTACAGGGAGGTTCGGAAGGCAAATGAACAAAATTTTTATAAAACTCAATTCGGATACCATCAGTACCCAGACTGCGACCGTTGCTCAGGACGGCAATGGGTTGTCTTACATCAGAAACACGAACAGGGTCCGATGTAAGTGCTGAATACGCGGTGTCGAGCTGGATAGCATCAGTGACCCAATAGTCGACGGGCGACTGATACACAACATCAGACGCAAACAGGTCTCGGAAATGTGAAAAAAATTCTGATTGGGAAGTCATAAAGCGTGCCCCATGGTGCAGGCTAGGAATGACCTGTGAAATATTTTTTTCTCTTCTGGATTTCACAAAAAAAGCTGGCGAGTGAAATCTCATTCTTCAAATTCTTTGAAATCAAGTCCTGTGTGCATCTTTGGCCAAATACACAATATGAATTTGTCAACTAGGCTTGAAGTTCAGCAATTAGACTTCTATTCTGCGCACCCATTTGCTGCCCGGCGTTACATGCACGCAACATACACACAAGGCAATTTCGTTCTAAAAGCCGCCTATGAGGCAGAAGTTTCTCCTGAAGTTGTAAATATGATTTCACTTTAATTTTGACCTCCTCCCACCAATCACCAGCGTTGTGAGTCTGAGACCTAACTGAGAGCACCGAAGCAACCCCTCAAGGCCCTGAAGGATATCATCGTCTTAGACACAATTCATTCTCCACGGGCCCTAAGTTCGTGCCCGGGCCCTTGTTAGGGTAAGCTAGACTGATGACTGCACCTGCTCCGTCAAAACGCCGACTCTGCAACGCGAGCAATCTCACCAGGATCCGGCAAATCTTTCACCCGGACAGGATCAGTCCAAGGACCGACTGGAGTCTGCTGACCTAAAGAATCACCACTTCCCACCCCTCAGCCATAGTTCAGGCGTGCGACGTGCAAATGGGCCGGGGTTCTTAATTTTGCGTCTGGCTGGGAGATTTATTTGCCAGCGCGATGAAATTGCGACCAAAGTCCTTTATTGTGTCTAGGCTAAAATACATACACATTTGTGCATTGAAGGTCTCATGCTTTGGGGAATTAATCTTTTAATCCCATGAGCCCTCTCACAGAGATGGAAAAATTGAATTATGTACACTATCTACACTATGATACAGATCCGCAGCACTAGGGCGTATGCTGCGGTGATAACTCTGGGCCGGAGTCATCGTTCTCCCCTTTGCAACATCTTTGTTTTTCTTCAGTCTCCTACCATCAACCCCTTTTACCTCGCGACGAGGTCTTTGAACAACTCGATGAGTTCTGCTCGCTCTAGGGTGGCCGAGCAGAATCAAGAGGTGCCTCGTCTTTTCCAGTTCTGGAGCAAGGACTTATCTCCTACCTGAAATAGAATCGCATTCAAGAATCATGTAGGCGACGTCTGCGGACAGGGTCCCACATCCGCACGCCCGTTCCTTTACCGCAAATCGGCGGAAATACACCGGTGAAACTCAATGGCCGGTAAGTATCGCTATACTCAATGGACGGTAATATCGCGAATAGTTGAACCCATCTGATTCAACTCTTCTGGTCGAAACTCTGGGAAAGATACGGTTCGTTCTTCTCCCCGTATCCTCTTCATCCCACCTTTTCTTCCACTCTACCAACGTGGCTTTTTTCAACTGAGTTCGAACGCTTTGCAGCGGCGTTCACAGATGGAAATCAATATCCAACTTCCAACTTGCCAAAGGCTTCCTTCGCCAGCTGGTGCGCTTGCTCATTTCCAATAGTTCTGATATGGCTTCAGACCCAAGTGGAAAAAAATCGCCGTGTCACCTGCTGCCTCAACCAAAGACCTAACCAGGGGATTTTTGCGCCTGAACTTACCAAGCGTTTTTAGGGCCGCTTGGCTGTCAGAGAAAATCCTTATTTCACAAGCCTTGCTGCTGGGCAAGGCCCACAGTTGATGGCTTACAGTTCTGCCTGGAAGACAGAAGATATAGACGATAATTTAATCTGTTTCACATATGTCTCGTTGCCATCCGAAAGTTTGCAAAACCCTACACCAACGTATCCACCGATCTTAGAGCCGTCCGTGAACATCTCCTTCCCCACCCCTGATGAGAGCCTTTTGTCCCACGTGGGACAAATCTCTTTGTCTGGAGGGCAAGTCCAGTCAGTTCTAGGTAGTTCCACTTTGGAAGACCGGAAGTGGACATCTAATAAATTAATATCTTTTCCGAAACGGAGGGATTGCATTGCTACTTCCCTCGTTACTACGAGGTCCGTCGGTTCACACCCAGCTAGCACTTGCAGTGCAGCTGTAGATGTCGTTCGGAAACACCTCGTTATTCCTAACAACGCTCTACGCTGAATTTGATTGAGGCCATTGCTCATCCTAACCGTGTCCGACGACCATGCCGAACGCGCATAGGTTAGAATTCTCTCAATCCCATGCTGGTAGACAACCTTTTTGGCCGGCTCAGTCAGCCTCATTCCATTGATCCTGTTCGGGATTGCTGAACATGTGTCTCTCAGGTATCTTAGGTGAGGGAGTCCTGACAATTTAGTATCTAGGATTACTCCCAGATACCCCATTTCCCTCACTGCCTTCACCGTGTGCCCATTAAATCGGCGTTTAGGGGGGTAACTATCTCCCCCTTTTTCGCAATAGCTAACAGGGTCGTTTTCTCAGGAGAGAAGCAAAGCTTGCACTCCTTGATCCATCTATCTAACTGTGTTAGAGCAGTGCGTAACTTCTGCTGTATCACGTGTCTATCCGATGCAGACACTATTAGGATGAAGTCATCCTCATAGGCCAGCAGATTCACTCCATCTTCCAGAGGAAGATCAAGTGGTGTGTCCGCGATGATGTTCCACTACAATGGGCCTGAGCAAGAACCCCGCGAACAACACTTCTCGTAATTCCTACTAAATCTCTGGTTACCCACCTCAAACCTCCTGTTCGAGAGAAAATCACTTACTAACAGATTCCGTGGAAAACCAAGTCTTTTCAGACAGTCCAAGACCAGTGGCCACCAGACACTATTGAACGCACTCCACACATTTAAAGAGACGAGACAGGAGTGCAACCCTTTTACCCTATTTAGTTTCGCCTGCTGTTTAAGGCTAACCAGCTTTGACTGCTACACCGCACCTATATGAAACCGAATCGGCTGTTGCAGAGCTTTCCTTGGCCGACAAGGAAGTGAGTAGCTCGGGTCACAAAGACCTTCTCCAACACCTTACTCCATGTTGAAAGCAGGCAAATCGGCCTATACACCGCAGGGTCTTCTTGGGTCTTTAGTTCTTTGTTAAAGAGAACGAGCAACGCGGTTTTCCAGATCGAAGGGAAACACACCTATTTCTAGGCACTTGTTCAGCAAGCAAACGAAGTAACTTGGATTGGCTGCAAAGACTTCGCGAATGATCTCCAGTGTCTGACAGGATTCTGCAGCTAGTTCTAATTGCTCGTTGTTCCAGAGTATCCCCAGACTCCTCAGAATCTTCAGAGAAATCAGGGTCTTGTTGTAGTTCAATATCTTCTTCGCTGTGAAGATTTATTTCATCAGTATCACTATCATCTAAACTCCATGACTGTGGAGGTACAGGAAGATCTGGACCATGAAGAACAGGTCTTATGGCCGAAGGAATACTGGGATACTGAATCGTGTCTTTGGTCTTAGCTGTAATTCCTGATATCTTTAGTGATACAGAAGTAATGGTCTGTTGAGTGGTCTTTCGGTTCTCTCCAAATCATTGGTACTGCAAATGACATTTGACGTGATTCCTTCAACCAGCCAGTCAACAAAGTTACACATGAATTACAACAAATGTGAGGCGCCCAAGATTTATCTTCATCATCCATTTTGCACTGGAAATAAAGTTCATACGATTTTCTAATCAACGGTGTGAAATGTTTCCTTTGAGACTTTTAAAGTAAATTGTCCACAAATGTAGCAGAAACTGTTTGGGTGGTTCACACAAATACTCGGCATTGTTTAACGTACACTTTGCACAATCCACACTACTTTTTAAAACCACGAGAAAATGAACGTCTTTCGATACCGATTAAATGCATTCGAATGACAAAAATTCTGCTTTTCCTTCTTCCTAGAAAGAATTGCACAACAGGAAGTAATGGCGCCAGTATGTCTACTCTTAGAGACACAGCTTTCCTGACTGCAGACAGATGTCTCTGTTGGGAAACATAGCAAAATTACTTTAAGGAACACAACATTCACCCCAATAGAGAGTTCCATTACAATAAATTGGAGCCCAGTGGAGCAATTGTGATCTCATATTTGGTTTCAGCACCCATATTTGTACAAAACCGTTAAAGTTTTCTTTGTAACAAAACCGTTAAAGTTATCTTTGTAACAAAACCATTGTTCAGTGATGGCAACCTTACGGTCTAGCAAACGAACTGAAGTCTGGAAACATGCATATTTATACGTGACTAAGTAACTTGGAGAGACCTAATTGAGTTTTTACCTGACGAAATATTGCGAAAAATGTTCTAGACTGATACTCACCGCAACTTTTTGCCATGTGTGGTGGGACGGGGTATTTCTACTTTTATGAACTTCCCTGGAAACGAAAATTTTGAGATCGTCAAAAAGAACATCGCTATAAATATTTTTGGAATAACCAACTTCGTAATAGCAAACTTTTAAAATTAGACACCTCCGAAAAATCCCTACTTTTTCTTTCACTGAGGTGAATGCCTCCCTGTTTCCGAAAAAAAAAAAAAAAAAAAAAAAAAAAAGAAAAGGAAGAAAACATCCTTTGCATCTGAATTTCGTAACACCTGCGGGATGGGTGTTACGAAATTAATTTGCATCCCGCTCCAGGGAGAGAAAAACGTGGATTTTTCTCCTCCCCACCCCACCCCACCCACTGCTCATTGTACAGTCGATGACCATGCAACAGGAAGAACCATAAAGTTGTACTCTCTTCCACTATCGCACATTTCTTTACACTTGAAAATGGAGACGTCTCCCTCTTTTCAAGCAGATAAACCATTCTGCGTAGTCAACCGTATCTTACACAAAACATTCTCCTCTCGACCCTCGATCAGTATGTTCAGTGAGGAAGGATTGATAACATACCTTCCGCTGGGAAAGTATCGCTGCCTTTTAATCCCTGTCTTTCTCCCGTAAGCATAGTGCGAAGGTCTTCTACAAGAGTTTTACAATTACAGCAAGGAAACGTGGCGACGACTCCTAATTAGTGTATAACTTCTCACTCGTCTGTTGCGCTTTCTTTTCCGGTGTTATTTGATGCGAGTCGTGTAGGCGAGTCGAAATGTATTAAAAATAGATAGATAAACAGTTCTTTTGGGAGGTGCAAAAACCTCCGTGAGCAACTCTTAGTACTATAAGCAGTATCTCGTTCCCAATTTGGGGCCAGTGGTTCCTGGGAAGAGAGAGAGAGAGAGAGAGAGAGAGAGAGAGAGAGAGCCGGGGCCATAAGACAAGCTAATCATTCATGTTTCACTCGGGATTCGAACTCAACCGCACCTGGAAAGAATGGTTAGAAACCAGTATATCGTACGTATCGGCCACCGGTGATATAAACAGTTTTCTAACGCCGCTTGCCAATATTGCCTCACTGCCTCGTTAATCTCCAATGAAAAGTGTGCAATGTACTCTGAGCGATGCCATCTCTGACGATAACCTGTCATTTCGGGGGTAATTTGACTCCCAACGGTATGTGGACACCATTCTCCGCCTTGTGGTCTTACCACTTCTTCGAAGCTTGTCAAGCGCCAGATTTCAGCAGAATAATGCTATACCACATGCAGCACGTGTTTCTCAATAGTATATAAAAGCCGTTCTTGTGCTACCATGGCCAGCCTTAATATGCTTAATATACACTATATTGACAAAAGTCACCGGACACCTAGAAAAGAAACACAACATAGCATTTATTGACATACATTAGTACGGTGTCGATCCACCTTTGGCCTCAATGCATGCACTGACCCTTCGAGACATGCTTTCGACAAGGTTTTGGAACACAGCGATAGGTATGCGCTTCCATTCAGGACATAATGTTGCCGCTAACTGCTGCTTAGTAGTAGGCCTTGGTTCCAAACTTCTTCTGCGGCGCTCTAATTCATCCCATAGGTGCTCTTTTTAATTAAGATCAGGGTACTGTGCTGGCCAGTCCACACACGATACGGAATTATCGTCAAACCACGCCGTAACAGTCCTTGCTTCATGGCTCGGTGCATTATCCTGCTGATACCAACAAGGCTCGGTTCCATAGTATTGCCACAGAGTTGGTAGGACATAATTGTCCAGAATATCGAGGTAGACGTGCTGGTTAATAGGTTTGTCCACGATAACCAATGGGCCGGGACCATACCACGAAAAACACCCCCACGCGAGTACACTGCCAGCCTCAAACTTGACCGTAGGAACAGTACACTGTGGTAAATAGCGTTCCCCCGGCTGCCGCCATACCCACACATGGCCATCAGACTGATGGATCGTGTATCTAGATTTATCAGTCCGTGGGACCCGTTTCCATCGATGAACGGTCCACGATAAATGTTCTTTACATTTATCGTGGACCATTGATCCATGGAAACGGGTTCCATGGATTTATAGATTAAGTACATCTGCTAAACGACGAGTAGCATTCCGAGTGGAGATGAGAGGCTTGTGAGCAGCCGCACGACCACGATAACCCATGGAATGAAGTCATGAAGTCCTCTGCGAATAGTACTTGTACATATCGTGGTTCCAGCATTTTTACTCACCTGTGCAGTGAGGTCTTGTGCAGTACTCCATCGATCAGCTGTAACGACTCTCCTGAGGCCTCGACGTCCTCTATATCACTGATTTTCTTTGGTCTCCCGGTGCGTTTTGCTGCTTCAGGCACACCATGTGTCTTCCACTTCTTCAGTACATTCAAAACAGTTGACTTGGGTATGCTTAAGCGCCTCTCGGTTTTACTTATGGACAACCCACTAATATAACACTCAACAATCTTTTCTTCCTCAAAGTCAGTTGTCTCCGGCCGCGACATTTTCACTCAACCTTACAGTGCGATATGATCGCGGTCAGCTGCAGGCGCGTTTTTATACCGTTTGCAGCGGATCCGTTAATTTGCTTTTGAAGGGGTGTCCGGTGACTTTTCTCAATATAGTGCATAATGTGTATACAATTTGTTGCTTACAGATCTCCAAATATGTAGTAGATTAAGTACATCTAGGAGGCCATGAAACGATGTCTGATAACAGAACTTACTCCAACGCACAGTATGACGAATCTTCAGGTGCAAGTGGAACATATCTGGAAAACTATAGACTACGATATGATTGGGAAGCCTCTTGCGACAACACAAGCAGTAACGGTATTAGTGCTTGTATTGACGTTATCCTAACATCTATGTATCCGGCTCACCAAACAAGCTAGTGATTTGTTGCTTATGCTGCTACTGTTTAGCACGCCATTTTGTATCGTACGCACCCCATTTCTTCTGGGTGGAGTAAATAGTTTGATGAGGAGTGTACATTTATCTTATTTCCACATTTATTTTCAAGGTTAACAAGAAAGATGACACCGAATTTTCGGTTGTAATGAGCACGTCATTTGCATCCCTTCTGACGCGAATTAAATTTATCAAAGTTATTCAAAGTCAATGAAACTGGTTAGTAAAAAAATCAACAGGATTTCTACAATTGACAGAACATCCAGAAATAGAAACAGATACATACTTCCACAAGCGGCTAAAAAATATGTTACGAAGATTAACAAATGGCGCACAAAAAGCTTCTCGTAGCAGAAGAAAGGTATCGGAGACAAAATGATTTTCAAATTGAAAAGTTAAAAGAAAATATATAGAAGGAAACATGATGTAATTCTGCGCTCTCTAGCTGAAGAATTTTGCATAATGGAAAAGTTGAAAATAGGGGGAAAATATTTTTCACGGGAAAAGCTATGCTAAGGGAAAAAAATTTTCAAGTATGCCTCCTGGAAGCAGAGATAGCGAGCAAAAGGTTTTGACCTTGACGCCCCCTATCAGGAAATCTGCGCATTTTTTTGAAGATAAAGCTCTACATCTCTATTTATTATAGTAAACAGTATACAGTAAAAAAGAAATTTCTCAATAGGCTTTTTAGAAGCGGAGATACAGGTGCAAACGGTACACAAACACCACCTAGCGACATAACTGTGACCTATAAAACTCCTCAAATACTAACCTAAAGTGTGCCACAAAGTAAATGGCATCCGACGTTGAAATAATTTTTTAAATGACACATGTAGGAGCACAGATATTGAAAAGAACAGATTGATAATTTGCGCCTCCTAGCGGCGAAATTGCGTAATATTTTGGGAAGGAAATACGCACACAGAGTTTGCATAGTTAGTAGTATCTGACTGAAGAAAGAAGTTTTTCAATCGGATTTTTAGTCCCGCAGATATTGTTGCAAACGGAAAAGTGAACTTACGTCCTCTGGTGACAGACTTGTGCGTTAAGAAAAATTATAGAAACATTTCGCAGTGGTAACGTTCTCCAACAAAGTAAGAATGTTTCAAATCGGACTCTTAGAAGCAGAGATATCGACAAAAATAAGATATGCATCTACGCCCCTGGCGGAAAAACTAAGAATTATTTTAAGCAGGAGGTGTTCTCAAAATCGGTCCGCGAAAGAATTTTTTAAATCGACTTTTCGAAAGCTTAGATTTTGCTGCAAATACATCAAATGCAGAAATAAACTCTTGCGCCCCCTGGTGGCAAAACCATTCTTTACCAAATATTAGGTAATTTCTAATATTCAAAACATTTCCCATCAGGAGCTGTATCCGATACGGGAAGAATTTTTCAAATCGCAGTTTTTGAAGCAGAGATATCGGGAAAATTCAATTTACCTTCGCGCCCCCAACTGGAAAGTCTATAAATTACTTGAAAATTTTGAAATTATATGAAAAACGTTTCGCACCAGAAACGCTATCCAACAAAGAAGGTATTTTTTCAAATCGGACACTTAGAAGCAGAGATATTGACAAAAATAAGATATACATCTACGCCCCTGGCGGAGGAACTGTGCATTATTTTAAGAACAAAATATTCCGAGAATGCTTATCAACGTGAGTGATATCGGTTTGCGAAAGAATGTTTTCAGTCGAGATTTTAGAAGCTCAGATTTTGCCGCAAATACATCAGAAGCAGAAATTAACACTTATGCCGCTTGGTGGCCAAACCAGTTTTTACCAAAAATAAAAAATTATATGCAAAACATTACCCATGTGTAGCTGTATCCGGTTCCAAAAGAATTTTTCAAATTGGAGTTTTATAAGCAGAGATATTGGGGAAATTTAATTTATTTTTACCCCCGCTAGCGGAAAATCTATGCGCAACTTGAAAAAGTGACTATACCTGAAATAGTCTTCGACATAAATGGAATCGAAAGAATTTTTCCAATCGGATGTTTAGAAGCATATATATGGAATAAAATGTATTTCTAATTCGATATCACCTGCTGTTACGCCCTCTAGCGGTGAAATTGTGCATCGTAAAAAAAAAGCGGAATGCAAGGATCATCATTCAGACATTTCAAGCATCTCAATGCAAAAATAATTTTTCAAATCGGATTAATAGTTGCAGAAATATGATGTCCACAGACGGGTGGACAAACCGAAAACATAAGCACAATCTTTTTTACAAAAGACGTGCTAAAAATATGTAGATGTATATCCTACATCTCTTAAGAAGATTTTGTACAATCAACGAGCATTCAAGCTGTTACCCTTCTATTTTGTGATTATACTAAGACATCTACTGACGGCGAACTTCATTCAATCGTAAGAAGACTAAAACAGAAAGTATACGACACTCTTCATAAATCTGTATTCTGTCAAGGAACCTTGAACTGAAAACTTCATGCGCCAAAAGCCGAAGGCAGGTATTGCCATTATATCGTTATTATAGAATTGGAAATAATTATTATACAATTGGAATCCCATGCCCTTCTGACTTACAAACAAAACACAGATAACATCTTTATCTTTCGATTTTAATTAACGACAGCCGACGTTTTCGTTTTCAAAAATTCTGGTGACGGAAACTGTTGAACCTTAATGGTTCTTTTATTATTTTTTTCCCTCAACAAAATCTAAGAAACTAATGAAGCTCTGCTTTTATTTCATCGAAAGCATCTTACGGGTCACAGATTGAAGACTACACTTCTTGGGCACACCATGTTAAAGTAACCGAGTGCAAATTTTTACTTAATGTTTCCTAAATTTCCCTGCGACCTCAACCGCACTTGACGGTTATATGAGAAGCTACTCTACCGGCTTCTGAAACATTAGAATTCATGCCACTGCGATTTTTACACATATTAATTTTGAACACGAGTGCGAACTATCTTTTGTTTTAATTTATACTACCTATCATGCGCGTCCGCTGCAACTTTTCCAGGGAGGAGGGGTATCATAATTATTGCTTAAATTCATAGTACCCTTGCGCCCTTATATCGCATACTGGGGGTTGGGTCAGGCGAGTGCAGCGAACCCCTACAGCTAGAGGGTGGGTTCGGAGCACTGTTAGCCCCCCCTCGACTTTTTTTGAAATTACACCAATTTCAAAAGGAATTTTGACGCGATATCATGAAATGAAAACTTGGACACATCTTTCTTTCTATAGTCAATATTTAGTATTGAAAAAACCGCTTCGAAGCAGCTGTCGGTCTTTGGCTGGGCAAGTTTGATGATTGCTGCACAGAGGACTTTTATCTACCCCCTGTTTCCTATCCCCTCCCGTCTCCCCACGACGAATACTCGTAAACAAGACTTATTCTCTTCCGTGTCACTGTTGTTTGTTTGAGTTGGGGCAATATAGATATATCACTTAATGACAAACAGAAGTAGGTAGTCATACCGCTGGATTCACACACAAGCAAAAAGTATGACAGAATTTGCAGAGAAAACAAACAATTGCGCGGCAGCAAAAGGAATTTAACGTGAACTGCGCAAATAACTATCTGGTAAAATACCGAAAAACGGAAAGATCTTGTTGATATATTTTATCTCTTCAATAAATTTTCCTATCTTTTTGTTGATATCTATTTCCACTTCGGTTCATAGCGACAAATACCGAACTTTCGTCGACCATATAAGTAACTGTATGGAGCGAAAGTACATAATTTCATAAAACTGTGGAATTCGGCTGGACTGGAGCAAATTTAAATTAAGCCAGAAAAAGTCATTGAAAAGTAATGAGAATTTGCCGAAATCAATCATAACTCAAACTCGCAGTAAAAAGGGCCGTGTGCGTTGACGTCGTTTTGAGAACTTTTCGAGCCTTGTTAGATGACTTTCAAAAGTTAACATCTGTGGGAAATATCCATTGCATTATCTAATCAAAATATATAAAATAAATGCTGAGAAAATGTACTATATTATTCAGATATCGGAATGATCAAGTACAATACATGCCGCCCCCTCCCCCAAAAATGGCGGATCTGAAATTTACATTAAAATCACATGCATAAGAAAACTTAAATACAAGAAAAAAAAATAATTTTTTTTTACTTACTCTTAATAATAAACGCTTTCCGAGGGATCCCCACAGTTGAAGACAATCACTTTGAGGTTCAAGAAGGATACTGAACTGATACAGCAAAAATAACTAAATGCTCACACACTATCATTGGCCCAGTGTTGCAAAATCAGCTCTGGAAAATTTTGGCCCAGTGCTCTAGAGAATTTTTTACTAAAACTGACACCACCGCACACACACACACACACATACACACACACAAATCTTGACCTTTGAACGAAATTCGCTACTTTTTCACATTTTTCTGATTTCGGTACTTTTTCGTGACTTTCACCCTGTTACAGTGGCCTGATCCAGGGGGAGGGCAAGTGACCCGTTTGCCCCCTCCAGATGACGCTGCGATGCCGAATTTTCGGCCAATTAAGCGTGGAGCAGTAGAGCATATAGAGACACTAGGTTTGTCCGAGTAAGTCATTCGTAACGGAAATCACGGACGGTGTAACATGGCATGCGATAAGGCATGCATTATACATTGTATACTGTAAGAGTTCGATAAAGGCAGTACTGCAGTGCGGCTTGCCGTAACATCTGTCAAGTGTATGGGGAGGATACAGTTGATGATAGCACGTGTCGCCTTTGGTTTCGGAAATTCCGGGACGGAGACGGAAGCTGTAAAAATCAACCACGTCCTGGACGTGCATCCGTGGTTTCTGACGAGGATGTGAACCAAGCCATAACAAATGACCCACATCCAACCGTTCAGGAATTAGCGGATATGTTGTCAGTACACAGAACAACAGTCGAAAGACCGCTGCATGCGCTTGGGGTTATCACCAAGTTCGATAACTGGGTTCCGCACCAGATTTCTGCAAAGCAACGAGAGGAGAGAATCCGTACCTGTGTTTCTTTGCTTTCTTGTCACAGAAGTGAACCGTTTTGGGGATGAATTGTAATGGGTGATGAGAAATGGGTACTGTACCGTAATGTAAAGCATCGACGGACTGTGTGCGAAGCCTGCTCCATCGACCTCAAAATGAGGACTGCATCCCAAAAAGGTTTTGTTGAGTGTATGGTGGGATGTCCAGGGAATAATCCACTGGGAGGTGTTGGCACCTATAACCGAACGATAAATGCTGACCTCTACTGCCAACAGTTGGACAGATTGCGAGAACAACTGACATCGAAGCGGTGAGCACTCGTCAATCGCAAATGACGTGATCCTTCATCATGATAACGCCAGACCTCGTGCTGCTTTAATCACTCGGCAAAAATTACTGGACTTTGGTTGGGAAGTGTTACCTCACCTGGCAAATTCCCCGGACCTGGCACCTACGGACTACCACCTTTTTCGATCATTACAGAACGCTTTCGCTCTCCAAACCTTTGATATTGTGGACGATGTGAAATAGCATTACATGACTTTTTTGACTTTGAAACACAGGAGTTTTTCCGGCGTGGGATTCATCTACTCATAGACAGATGGCAAGAAGTCATACAGATTGATGGCAATTAAATAAATAAATCCATCGCTTTTTCCACGTTCAGCAACGCACAGCAACCGAAAAATTGTTATTCAAATTTCAATTGAAATGATGGCAATTATGTGAAATCCTATAGGTACTAGAACTTACTATTTTACTCGTGCACAGTATGTATCTAGGTACTTTATTTTTTGTTATCCTATAACGAAGTGAATTTCTCCGTCATTTTTGGTCTACGCCGGGATTCGAACCCGAGGCCGCTTATTCCGGAACAAGTCGCTCTACCTCTACCAACTGAGCTACGCAGACATTTTATTCTGATTCCTATCTGCCTTTATGTCGTGTGCGTCCTTCTGGCAGGTACGTCACATCTCCTGGTACGTTACATCATCTCCCCCTTATTTTTATGTTTTTTTTTTTTTTTTTCGAAGTGCTGCTCTTATTTTTCCTATCTCGCGGTGTGGAAATAACATCACACCATTGCGAGATTGTGAACGGTCGGGTCATCCGGATAGTTCGGGCGCCATTATAACGAAGTGAATTTCTCCGTCATTTTTGGTCTACGCCGGGATTCGAACCCGAGGCCGCTTATTCCGGAACAAGTCGCTCTACCAACTGAGCTACGCAGTCATTTTATTCTGATTCCTATCTGCCTTTATGTCGTGTGCGTCCTTCTGGCAGGTACGTCACATCTCTTGGTACGTTACAATCCTCCTTTCGTTGTAGCCTACAAAAACGGGTAGAACTTATGCACATACGCAATATGTTATGAAGAAACGTATCACATGTTAATATTTTGAATTCCAGGATTCGATTTCGATTTGGATGAAGTGTGGTGGCCCTTTTGCAGGGAAAAGCAAAGACAGAAAAGCTTATCTGAAGAGAACGACGAAGCTTTTGGAAGAACGGTTCCAACGGAATATTACTCAAGACACTTGCTTTTGAGAAGTGACAGTAAGTACACTTTTACCTTTTTCGATCATCAAAACTTTCTTTCAAATAATATATTAGGTTCATTGTAATGAACTGAAAAGTTCATTATGTTCGTTGCGTTAGAGTGAAATGTTAATTAAGTTCGTTGTAATTAGGCAGAAAATTTGGAACAAGAACTTCAAACTCATGTTCAAATTGGAATTAAGAATTTCAAATTCAACAAGGAATTCAGACGCTGTGAACGAAAAGAGAAAACATGAAAGAGTAAGAGCATAAATTTTCAGTGCCTCAAATATACGTGTACATGGATAGCAAAATTTCAATTGAAATAGCACTGAAAAAGTGGGAGGAATTACATAACCACAGATCCCTAGAAACGGTATCTTTCCTTGGAAAGGGTAAACTTCTGATTTTAGTCGCTGTGTTGAACAGAAGCAGAGATATTCCAAAAGGATTAACTTTTAAAAAACAAATTAGTGGTTTTTCTAATTCCGTACCTATATCATATGTGCTTATATCATATCATGTTCAATCCCTTTAAAAATGAGTAAAATGCATGAGGAAAATAAGTAAATAAGTAGGTAAACGATTGAAGAGCTGTTATATTTTTGAAAAAGGTTATTTTATAGAAAGTTAGCAGGTGCTTCGTTAAAACCTTCATTCAATCGTAAGAAGACTAAAGCAGAAAGGATATGACAGTCCTCATAATCTTCATAACACTATACACCAATGAGCCATTACATTATGACCCCCTACCTAATAAGCTGTAGGACCCCCTTTACCCCGAAAAACAGCGGCCACTCAGCGAGGCATCGATTCGAAGAGGTGGCAATAGGTATCCTGGGTTATCTGCTACCATAATGTCAACAGCAGATCCTCCAGTTCCCGTACATTTCGGGGTGGTGGTGATTTAGCGCGAACCCGCTTTTCCAAGTCGAACCACAAATGCTCGATTGGGTTCAAGTTAGGTGAATTTGGAGGCCATGGCATTAACAGAAGGTCAGCAGCATGTTTCTCGAACCATTCCTTGACGATTCTGGCAGTGTGGCATGGCGCATTATGCTGTTGTTAATGGCCATCACCAGTAGGGAACACAGTTGGCATGAATGGGTGGACTTGGTCCACAACGATGTTCAGATACCTGACAGCTCTCAGGGATTGTGCTATTGGGATAATAGGTCCTAAAGTGTCCCAAAAAACATCACCCACAGCATAACACCGCCGCCGCCGGCCTGTTTCCGACAAACGGTGCATCCAAGTGCCATAGACTCGGTTGGCAATCGGCGTATTCGCGCTCGGCCGTCTACGTGATGCACCAGGAATCTTGATTCGTCAGACCAGGCCACTTGCTTCCAATCATCCACGTCCAATCTCGATTATCTTGGGCCTGAGTGGCGAAGACGTGCAGTGAGCATGCGGACCCGGTTGGGTCTTCGGATACGCAGGCCCATGCGCAGAAGGCTGCGATGAACTGTGTACGTGCTGTGACACTTTGCCCTGATCCCCACTGTTCTTGCTGCGGGGGATTTGTCACACTGTGGCCCTGCGGTCGCTGTGAACAATGCGCGACAGTCTCTGTTCCCTTCTGGCATCAATGAGCTGCGGGCGACACACGACTGGATGACGATTCGTCGTTTGGCCATATGTGCACCACTTTTGATACGTACTCACTACAGAGGCACGTGAACAACGTACGAGCAGCGCCGTTTCCGAGGTCGTAGTTCCGAGGCTCCGTGCCATCACAATTTGTCCTTCCTTTATCAAACTCCGATAAATCGGCAGCTTTTCCCATTCTGACTCCGAACTCTCTACTAACCGAAAGCCGGTCCTCGGGTTGTATATATACTGCTCTGTGAACTTCACCTGCGCCACCGTTCGGTCTCCAGGCGCGCTCATTTCTCTAGGCTGGGGGTGGTCATAATGGAATCGCTCATCGGTGTATAGCTGGAGTCAAAAAATGCACACATCCGTGACTAGTCATAAATTACAGCTGACGAGTGACATGTGTGTGTGACAGCGAGAGAGAGAGAGAGAGAGAGTTTAATTTTTCTATTCTCAGCCCAGCCTAGCTGAATCCACTGGTTTTCTTTGATGGCATATTTATTTATTATTACTTTTTTTAATTGCTGGCATTCTTTTTTTATTTTTCCCTGTTTCCGAAAGGTACTTAAAATCATACTAAATCATACTCGTGTTCTGTATTTTTGAGAATAGATGGTGTAAGGGAAACAACAAAAGAAGTAATTGAAAAGTGCTTTCTTCCCCACAGCTGAAGCCAAGAGAGCTAGCGCGTTGCTCGTCATCCGCAGACGTGTCGGCCGGGATGGAAGCATGAACCAGGGGACCAGTCTTAGAATTTGGAAGAAAGAACGTGCACGTCAAGGCACGTCAGATATTAGTTAGGCAAGTGCCACCGTTTTCAGGTGGAGGAGGAGATGGTGCGAGATGATTGGAAAATGAAAGTTACTAATTGGGAGTGCAGGCAAGAAAATGAGTCAATAATTTAGTATCTGCAACAGGGCCGGATGAAGCTTTTGCCGGCCCGCAGCAAAATTTCATTGCGGGCCCTAGAAAATAAATCTCATATGTCAACAAAGTCGTTACGTGAAAAATGTCTTTCGTAAAGAACACGCACACGAAAACTTTCATAAAGACAAATGGTTATCTCGAAGAAGTATTTGCTTTAAACTTTAAAAAACAAAAACAAAATATGGATTAAAAGTTTATATATATATATATATATATATATATATATGGGATGTAAGGTCAGGTGATGCGTAACATCATAGCCTCTCCTTGACAAATGTCAACCCCGCCTTCTCGTGGTGCATCCTGTTCCCACTAAAGGGGCTCTGACGACCGCCCATAGCGGTATAACTATACCATCGGGATTAGAGGAAATTCTATCCCACACTCACCAACCCGCTTGGCCAGCGTGGTGAGTTATGGCCAAACCCCTCCAAAATGATTCCACAACTTAAATCTTGGCCCTCAGTCTCCGGCAGCTGGAATGTACCTGGCCAAGGCAGCGGCCAGTGCGACATGAAGGCAGAGGGTGCTAAGAATCCCCGGAGAACCGGACTAGGCTGCCATCTGATGCTGACCTTGGCTACTTACAATGGACGTTCTCTATCTTCTGATTCAAGGCTTCTTGAATTGGAAGAGGAACTACAAAGTATCAAGTGGGACATCGTGGGGCTAAGTGAGGTGAGGAGAAAAGGAGAAGATCTCATCGAACTGAAAAGTGGACATCTCTTCTACTATCGTGGGACAGATACTGGCAGAACTAGTGGTGTTGGATTTATAATAAACAAGAAACTGAAGGATAAAGTTGTAGAAGTTGAAAGTTCCTCTGACAGAGCTGCACGTCTTGTTATCCAACTCTCGAAAAGATACCAGGCTCAGATTATTCAAACTTATGCACCCACCACAAGTCATCCTGAAGAAGAAATTGAAGAATTTTATGAGGAAATTTGTCATCTAAATAATAAAGGTAAGCAGCACTTGAAAATAATTATGGGAGATTTCAATGCAAAAATAGGGCAACGGCAACAGAATGAAACTTCAGTAGGTAAATTCGGTCACGGCAACAGAAACCAGCGTGGAAATACTCTCGTTGAGTTTGCAGAGGCAGAAGGGTTTTTCATCTTGAACTCCTTCTTCAAGAAAAGGCCACACAGGAAATGGACATGGAGACATCCAAATGGGACGACAAATGAAATTGATTTTATTATGTGTAACAAAAAATTCGTCATAGAAGACTGCAGTGTGCTAAACAAGTTCAACACAGGTAGTGACCATAGATTGGTGAGATGTAAGATGCACCTCAACACTAAACTTGAACGTGGCAAGCTCATAAGACAAACAAAATCTATTGACATAACCAACCTTAAAAAACACCATAATACCTTCAAGTTAGAACTGAAGAACAGGTTCTCTGCTTTAGAAGGCCTAACATCGGAAGAAGTGGACATCTCTGAAGTTAACAGAAAAGTAACCAAAGCTCTTATGGAAACAGCAACAAAATTAGCTGGGTCTAAGAACAAATTGCATGTGAACAAATTATCAGGAAAAACCAAAATGTTGATGCAAAAAAGAAGAGAGATGAGGACAACTAAAGATGTGACTTCCAAAGTGGAATATATAGAGCTATGCAAGACAGTAAGAAAAAGTATCACTGAAGACGTAAGGAAATTCAACTGTGAACTAGTGAGGAAAGCAATTGAAAACAACCAAAGCCTAAAGATAGCAAAGGGACATCTCAGTAAGGGAAGAAAACAGATTATGGCACTGAGAAAAGAAGATGGTTCTGTAACAAGAAATAGAGGCGAAATTTTGACAAGAGTGAAAGATTTCTACTCCAAATTATATGAAAGGGATGATATATGCACTCCAGACATCATGAAAGATACCAGTACCAGAGTTCCTCCAGTCCTTCCAGCAGAAGTTGCACATGCAATCAAGAACATGAAGCGGGGAAAAGCTCCAGGAGAAGATGGAATTACTGTAGACATCATACAAGAAGCAAGTGGAGAAATCGAAACAGTACTCGCCCAAATTTTCACTCGATGCCTTAATGAAGGAAAGATTCCTGAGGATTGGAACACCGCTACAATGATCCTGCTACATAAGAAAGGTGACATTGAGGATCTCGGAAACTACAGACCTATCAGCCTCCTATCAGTAGTTTATAAAATCTTCACTAAAGTTCTTTCACACCGCTTGAAGGTAACACTGGACATGGCTCAACCGAGAGAACAAGCTGGATTCAGGAGTGGCTACAGCACAATAGATCATATCCACGTGCTGAGAGAACTAATTGAAAGAGCGAGGGAATATGAACTTCCATTGTGCATGGCTTTTATCGATTATGAAAAAGCCTTTGATTCGGTGAAACCATCAGCAGTTACAATGGCTCTGAAAACCTGCGGTATTGAAGATGCATACATTAATATTATTAATAACATCTATGAAAATGCAAGTGCAAAGATTAGGCTGTTTGAAAATACAACACACGTAAAAATTGGAAAGGGAGTGAGACAAGGTGACACCATATCTCCGAAGCTCTTCAATGCCACATTGGAGGGTGTTTTTCAGTCGCTGAGCTGGGAAAACAAGGGGATAAAGATTAATGGAGATTATCTAACCCACCTTCGTTTTGCTGATGACGTAGTCATTTTTGCAACTACCCCATCAGAGCTGCAGAGTATGATCCAGGAACTTGCGGACAAGAGTAAAGAAGTGGGATTAAAAATGAACTTTCAGAAGACAAAAGTGATGTTCAATGCTTTTACAAGAAATGAAGATTTATCGATTGATGGAGAAAAGCTGGAGATAACAGACACGTACGTTTATCTTGGACAGCAGATATCAAGTGAGGGTCACATTGATGAAGAAATTAATCGGCGTACAAAACTTGCCTGGAGAGCTTTTGGAAGAAACAGCATAATTTTCAAGAGCAATATGCCATTATGTCTTAAAAGAAAAGTGTTTGATCAATGCATCCTTCCAGTGCTTACGTATGGTGCAGAGACGTGGACCTTAACTAAAAGAGACATACAAAGGCTGCAGTCAACTCAAAGAAGCATGGAGAGGTGCATGCTTGGTGTAACCAGAAGAGATAAGAAGAGGAACTCGTGGATCCGAAAAATGACAAGAGTGGAAGACATCATGATCAGAGTTAAATCCCTGAAATGGCAATGGGCTGGACATACTGCCAGAAGGACAGATCATCGATGGACAGCCGAAATTTTAGATTGGATTCCAAGGGACAGGAAAAGACCCAGAAGAAGACCACATGGGAGATGGGTGGATGAAATTCGAAAGTATGCAGGGGTGACATGGAGGAGACTGGCACAAGACAGACCGTTGTGGAGGAAACTTGGGGAGACCTTCGTCCAGCAGTGGATTGATAATGGTTGACAATGATGATGATGATGATATATATATATATATATATATATAAACCTGCGGTATTGAAGATGCATATCCTGCGGTATTGAAGATGCATACATTAATATTATTAATAACATCTATGAAAATGCAAGTGCAAAGATTCGGCTGTTTAAAAATACAACACACATAAAAATTGGAAAAGGAGTGAGACAAGGTGACACCATATCTCCGAAGCTCTTTAATGCAACATTGGAAAATGTCTTTCATTCACTGAACTGGGAAAACAAAGGGATAAAGATTAATGGAGATTATCTAACCCACCTTCGTTTTGCTGATGACGTAGTCATTTTTGCAACTACCCCATCAGAGCTACAGAGTATGATACAGGAACTTGCTGACAAGAGTAAAGAAGTGGGATTAAAAATGAACTTTCAGAAGACAAAAGTGATGTTCAATGCTTTTACAAGAAATGAAGATTTATCGATTGATGGAGAAAAGCTGGAGATAACAGACACGTACGTTTATCTTGGACAGCAGATATCAAGTGAGGGTCACATTGGTGAAGAAATTAATCGGCGTACAAAACTTGCCTGGAGAGCTTTTGGAAGAAACAGCATAATTTTCAAGAGCAATATGCCATTATGTCTTAAAAGAAAAGTGTTTGATCAATGCATCCTTCCAGTGCTTACGTATGGTGCAGAGACGTGGACCTTAGCTAAAAGAGACATACAAAGGCTGCAGACAACTCAAACAAGCATGGAGAGGTGCATGCTTGGTGTAACCAGGAGAGATAAGAAGAGGAACACATGGATCCGAAAAATGACAAGAGTGGAAGACATCATGATCAGAGTTAAATCCCTGTTGGTGAGTGCTTATATATATACTGTATCGACAAAAGTCACCAGATACCTAGAAGATAAACACAACTTAGCATTTATTGACATACCTTAGTACTGTGTCGGTCCACCTATGGCCTACACGTCTCTTCATGAGCTCCGTGTGAGTGCTTCACGTACGTGTTTTGTGTGTCCCATCGTTGTTCTTTTGTGTGTGTGCCGAAGTTAAAGGTCTGTGCTTTTGTTTAAAATCCCTCACGAGTTGGTGAGTGCTTATTTTTTTTCATTATCAGTGTTTTAATTTCCACACCGAGCTGGTCGTTTTCTTCGTTAACCCTTGCCATTGATTATGGCATCTGCCGATGAGGGCGCTGTTCCCGCCCGCGTCACTGCAGCTCCTCGTGTCGCCTCCTCAACGTCCGTCGCAGCCGACCAATCATCTTCGCTTGATAGTGGAGAGCCTCTTAATTTTCCTCCTGAAATTTGCACCTCTTCTCCTGCCCGGATCTCCAACTCTGCCATTCAGAACGTGGATGTGACGTCCCTGGCCTCTGCTGACGATGATGAATTCATGGACGTCTCTGATGGTGTCGCTAATTTGCCCTCTACAGTTTCTACTGCCTCTGCTTCCAGTACATTGTCTCATGCTGCGTCAATGCCTTCCAGAGGAGGCGCTTCTGCACGCGAGTATTCTGCGGCTGCCTCTGGTATTCCACCGGCTTCCTAATCGTCTCGTCTACCCCCTATGGATTCTTACGTTACTGTCAACGGTGACACCATCTTATTAGACATTCCCGAGAACTCTCCTGCTGGTCAACGTTTTCATTCGACCCTAGAGTTGGGGGGTTTGTTTTGATGCGCTGCCCAACACTCCTTTGAGAAAGTACAGCTCCGCTCTCAAGAAGATGCTTCCTTTTGGTGCCATCACCCACCTCACCCGAAAGCCACGAACTGTGATTGTTTATTTTCCGAAGAAAGAATATGCCGAGCTTGTCTTGTCTCGGGGCCTATCAGTTGGGGATCGTCACTTCTTAGCAGAATCCATCGCCCAGCGTCCTGTTCTGGTCTTTCTACATCCGGTATCCCCGGAGATCTCTGATGATATGCGGTGTGCTGCACTTAGTCAATGCGGCAGAGTAGTCGGCCCAGTGAAGAATCTCTTATCTTCCCCCTCTGACCCCGATGATAAACATATCTGTGGCTTCCGTAGAACTGCTCGCATCATCTTCCCGTCGGAAGAGCATCTCATAAAGTTTCCACGGTTCCTCGATGTTCGTTGCGGTAACGAGCGCCGCCGGATTGAGCTCCTCACCTCTGCTTATTGCTCACGCTGCTTCAGCAGGCTCATTGCCACCATGCAGAACCACTGACTCCTGCAGCTCCAAGGCAGCATTCTACCTCTTCCTCCGTTTCTGCTGCCACGCCTCCTCCTGCGTCTGCACCTCCTGGACCCAGTTCTGCCGAAAATCCGATTAAAGCCTTCGATCAACACGCGTCTTCCGATGTTGCTTTCCTCACTCTGTCGGATTTTCCTCCGCTTGACTCCTCCTTGCCTTCTCGTGTTCTATCTCCATCAGAGGACATCACTGCTGATCTTCAAGCTTCATTCACCGTCGGCACTTTTGCTCCCGGCGATGAGGTGGACCTTTCCTCTGATTCCACATCTCGTGTATTATCGATCCACGATAAAACGTCGGTCTACTACCAGTACCGAGGCCCGGAGGAAAAAGGAGTCACTTTCTCCGACTGGCCGCCCACATCGTTCCACCCGTCTAGCAAGATCCAAGTCTCCCCTGTCACGTCCCAGCTCTTCCTCTTCAAAGTCCAAGGGTCATCTGCTGATGTTTGAAGATTTCTCGACTCTGCTTACCAATGCCTCTCTTCCTTCAGAACCTGTCTCCTTTGAAGATCTTCACGAGTTTCTCACTCATAAAACAAATCGGGAGGCTTCTCTAATCTTTTTCAGGTTTGAAGCATTTCTTCCCGAGGTCTTCGACCAAGCAACCTCCATCCTGAAATTCCTCCGACTACGTGTTGTGGTGTCGTGGTATCATCAATCGCCTCGACACATTCCAGAAAGCTGCCATAGCTGCCCTTCATCCGACGTCGGACTTACCCATTCAAGGTCGCCACTCTGAATTGAAGGGTGTTTGCTAACCCCCTCGCTAACGCTCTCGATCTGGAAGATCTCTCGCCCCTTGCGGCCGACTTACGCCTTCTGCAAGAGACGAACTGCCACCACTCCTCGACACTTTTTCATAGATGACGCTCTTGGGACTTCACCTTTCACCATGCTTTCCGTTACTCTGTGCACGGTGGTCTCGCTATTGGTGTTCGTCATCAGTTTCGAACCACCCTGTCTTCACTCTCCGTCCGCAATCTCTGCCGAGATCTTCTACAGCAAATCTCCTTTACTCTAGCTGGAATTCGTTTTCATGGCTTTAATATCTACGTACCATGTTCCTCTACGCACCTATCCCTGCTGTTCACGAGCCTCCGGGGAGCCCTCTCTCAGGTTCCTTCCTCTGATCGAGTGCTTCTCGGGGGTGATTTCAACAGCACTTTTAACCCGTCTCTTGATCGCCTGCCAGTGTCTCGTGAGCTCCGCACAGACCTAGATGCCCTTCTCCAAGACCTTGTCTCGGATTTTCTTTAGTTGACGTCCACCGGCATCTTCATCCTGCGGACACCTCCCACACCTGGCGTTCGTCTGGGATGCGAGCTCCCCTGACCGCTCGCTTGTATCTCTATTATGCTTCGCCATCGCTCCTTCCGGCAGTGACAGATTCTCTCGATCACCCCACAGCGTCCTCCGACCACTGCGTGGTGACTGTGACCGTCTTCGCTGCGTCGCCGCTTTCTCAAACGGTCCGCCCATGGACCTTTGATACTACCCTGCTAGGTGATTCCGAGTTCTGTTCTTCCATCCATGCCTTCCTCGATGCCCGTCGGGAGGGGCTGCAGTCTGCTCCCTGTGCTCTTTTGTATTAGTTGGAGTCCAAACAACAGCTCATTCTCCACATCCACCAGCTATCTTTTACAGCGAAGACCCTTCGATTGATGCAACTCGATCATGCTCGACAGATGTGTAACGTATACTCTATATTCACTTTCCTTTTGATTTTACTATCTCTGGTTATTTTATTTTACTATGTAAATTATCTTCCTACTGAACGAAATATTATTTCACCCCGCTGAATGAGTTCTGGCAATGAGTGTAAGTCATGACGTGGTGGTAGCTCGTATATAGGCGCGTTCATCGAGAAGTAGGGGGTGGAGTTGTGTTGTGGCGTGTAGTTGTTGCGTTGGAGTTGAGGGTTGTGTTGGTTGCGTTGTAGTTGTGTTGTTGCGTTGGAGTTGTGTTGTTATGTAGTAGTGATATATGAGTGCCTTAGTTGACCAGGAGTCTTCATAATAAACAAGTTGTTCTGTAAGTTCAGTCTTTTTCAATTCTTAGTTTTGTCAGACCTCTGTCTGGCTGTTAGGTTTATGACTTTGATTACTTAATATAAATAACCAGCGTTGAGACTTTGTTTAAGTTCATAATTAAAGAGTAACAACACCCTTTTGGGAATTCATCATTTTGAAGCTTAGAGCATTATTCATTCATAATAATTAGCTTAGCAAAAAGATAAACAAAGCTAATTCATTATAATTGGCGCCCGAACTTTTCTCGAACACGAGATCCTGACTATTATTACCCATGGCTTTCTTACCTGAGACAACTGCAAATTTCCACCTTCCGGCAGGTCTCGAGGGTAATGGTGTTTGTTTGGACAATTTGTACGAAGCCTGTGGCTCTGACTTGGATATGAATAATCTACACATACCCAAGCATTCTTCACCATCTCGTAATGCACCAGCTTCGTATTACTCTGAGTCGCGGGTCGTAGCTGAGGGAATTCAATCCTCTCAGCGAAGCAGAATGCTTGCCCATTTCGTGCCGCATGCAGGAACAATTAATTTCAATGGTTTGGAGGGGTCTTTAAAGTTCCTCGAAGATCTGGAAGACCATTTTGACTTATATAATATTCCGGAAGACTGCAAGGTCCAAATTGCCGGAACTTGCTTGAGAGATACCGCCAAGACCTGGTATCGGCAGTGGGGAGGGTCGAACCCGGATTCTCATTATGAGAATTTCCGTGCAGAATTCTTGAAGGTCTTTCCTTTCGGCCTCAGTCGAGCTAGTCTTGCTCAACAGCTGTTTTCTCGTCAGCAGGGTCCCAATGATAGCCCTGTTGCATTTGCGTTGGAAACTACACGCATATATAATCTATGGGATCCACATGCCAGTCATGTTGACATGTTGGATACCCTCGTACAGCAGCTCGACCCATTCTTGCAAGATTTTCTTGAGGTTCGACACCCTACCACTATTCATGAATGCCTTCGCCTCATACGCACGTATGAAGAGCGACATGGCAAACATGCTTCAACTCACCATGCTCGGGCACCCCGCGAGGCTTATTGCGAAAACCCTCAGCGGCATAATAGACAAAACTTTCAGCGCGAGCATACACACGTGCCCACCCAAGCTTCATACGTTCCACCACACAGAAGAGTGGCGAACCAGCAACGAGTTTCGGAGCAAGCTACGGGGTATCGTCATAATGCACAGTATGCTCGACCCCGTTCCACTCAGCAGCATTCGGAACGTTATCATGCTCAGGGCAATAATAATTTTTCTGCCCGTGCTGAGGGCAGACGTAACGAAAATGAAAATCTCAACAGACACGCGGAGTTCCCGACGCAGGGTGCACGAAATTTTCCTTATCGTGAAAATTTTCCCGATACCCGGCAGGGTCGAGGTTTCCGACCACATGATAACATCACCAGAATTCCTTTAAACTTCCACAGGAAGTAGACGAAGGGTCGGTCCTTCTTCCTGATACCAAACATTCTGACCCTAAAACAGTATTAGTGACTGTTCAAACTCCTCAGTTGCCTGATGTATTCTTGACACTTGAAGACATTATTGTCGAGACAAAGTTCGACACTGGGTCTGAGATATCAGCCCTAAATACAAAGTTTTGCAATGATGTTTTTTCTGCAATACATGTTCAGCCTGCAACGCAGTATTTGAGAGGTGCAAATAACGAAATCTTCAGTATCGCAGGAACTGTCACATTATCTTTAGGGCTGGGAAAAGCTCGTTTTACACATTCTTTCCTGCTTATAGACGAGCTACCCGTGAAATGTCTCATGGGTATGGACTTTATTAACAAGTTTCAAATAACTTTGAATTTTGTACAACATGTGATTTCCTTTCCGGAACCTGTCGAAATGATTCCGACGGTTCCTGTAGATATTACGAGTTTATTGTTGAGTGACCAATTGAATGAGGGGCAACGAGACCAGCTTTCTCTCCTTTTACAGGAAAGCCCTGGTTTATTTTCGGATCAACCTGGTTTCACACAGGTGGTTTATCATGTTATTGACACTGATGGTTCGAAACCCATTGCGACGAAACCTTACCCTTGTGCTCCACATAAAAAACAGGAAATGCAACGTCAAATTGCCGAAATGATTAAGCAGGGCATAATCAGGGAATCAACAAGCGCCTGGGCTGCTCCTGCCTTCTTGGTTCCAAAGAAACAACCAAATGAATTTCGTTTCGTGACAGATTTTCGCAAACTCAACCAAGTCACAAAAACAATCAATTATCCCCTACCTGTCATGTCACATATTCTAAATGACTTGTCGTCAACCAAATGGATGTCAACTTTGGATTTGGCGAGTGGATATTGGCAGGTGGCAGTACATCCGGACTCGGTCGATAAAACAGGCTTTGTGACTCCTTTTGGGGCCTATGAATATTTACGTATGCCTTTTGGTTTAGCTTCTGCACCTGCTACTTTCCAAAAGCTTATGGACACGGTTCTCAGACCTGTCCTGGGTCCCCATGTGCATGTCTATTTGGATGATATTATTATCACATCAGAGACTTTTGACGAGCACCTTTCTCTGCTCAAACAGGTGTTCCAACTTATATACAATGCTGGCTTGACGTTAAAACCCAGTAAATGCCAGATAGCGAGGGACGAGATTGTATATCTGGGGTTGAAAATTACTCCCCACGGCTTATTCACTGATAATGAAAAAATTAGGCCTATTGCTGACTTTCCTCGGCCTAAAACAGCAAAAGAACTATCCCGCTTTCTGGGAATGACCGGATGGTATCAGCAGTTCGTCCCCGCTTATGCTACAATATGTGAGCCATTGTATGCTTTAAAGCGTAAATACAAGAAGTTTATTTGGACACCTGAAGCTAACGCTGCATTCGAAACACTGAAGTCTGCATTGACTCAGCCTCCGGTGTTGGCTTTCCCGGATCATTCTAAAGAATTTGATATTTATACTGATGCATCCGGAGTTGGTCTTGGTTGCGTTTTGTCACAAGCTGGGCATCCAATAGCTTTTGCGTCTCGTACTTTAGCCAAAGCTGAACGCAATTATTCAGCTACGGAACGTGAATGTCTTGCTGTTGTGTATGCACTGAATAAATTTCAATGTTATCTTAACGAATTGACAGTTAACATTATTACG
This sequence comes from Macrothele yani, assembly GCA_039090855.1. Classification (NCBI taxonomy): domain Eukaryota; kingdom Metazoa; phylum Arthropoda; class Arachnida; order Araneae; family Macrothelidae; genus Macrothele; species Macrothele yani. The sequence continues at coordinate 102,119,311 of CM077023.1, forward strand.
GATCATTCTGCCCTTCAGTATTTGAATTCTGCTAAACACCTATCTCAAAGACTTATGAAGTGGGCTCTGAAGTTACAAGAGAGCAATATCAAAATTTCGTATCAGCCAGGTAATAAGAATCAATTACCGGACGCATTATCTCGCGTTCCGATTAGTGGGGTCCCCACCGAAACTACTCCTGGATGTCAGCCTTTACTTCTGATAGCTGATATCACATCCAGAGAGCAGATAATGGCAGAATTAATAAATGATCCAGATTTTGGGGATATTTACAATTTTTTGCTTGCGGGTTCGCCCCTACCAAGTGATCCTTCTCTGGCTGGAAGGTCACGACATTTTGAAGTAATAGAGGGTCTTCTTTATTATACAAAGTCTCGGACTACTAGGGCAGAGTTTCGCCCATGTATTCCGCGAAACCTTAGAATGGCTCTTTTAAATGAATTTCATGACAAACCTCTTGCAGGCCATTTAGGTATTCGCAAGACCCGTTGTAAATTGCGGGATGTTGCCTATTGGCCTGGCATGTACCAAAGTGTGCTCGCATACGTTCAATCATGTCACTTGTGTCAGATTAATAATTACCGTAATGTAAGACCGGCCGGTCACTTGAAATCTAGTTCAAGTTCTCATGTATTTGATATTATTTCCATAGATTTATTGGGACCTTATCCATTATTTGTTAAAAATAAAGCTCGTTATGTTTTAGTACTAACTGATAATTTTTCTAAATGGGTTGAAGTTTTTCCCATTAAAGCCGCTACGGCTGAGATTATTTGTAATGTCTTAGTTAATGAAGTATTTTCTAGATATGGTGCACCTAATAAAGTAGTTTCGGATAATGGTCCTCAATTTATTTCTGACATTTTTGAAAGAATGTGTGCGAGACTACACATTAAACATAAATTCATTTCCCCATATCATCCCCAGAGTAATCCTGCAGAACGCGTTAACCGAACGCTAGTGAAAATGATTGCGACTTTCGTAATGGACCACCATGAAAGATGGGATGAACATTTAGAACTTTTTGCGTTCGCCCTCCGCTCGTCTGTCCACGAGTCTACTAAAATTACTCCTGCAGAACTTTTTCTGGGTCGCAAAATTAAAACCCCTTTTGAAAATTTAACGGGGATTATCGACGAATTAAACCAGCGACCAACTCCGCAATCAGTACACATTATGGCAGAAAAAGCTCGTGTTGCAATGCTAGGAGCACAAGCGGCTCAAGCACGATATTATAATTCTAGGCGTAGGGAACCAGATCTTGTCGTTGGAGATCTCACTCTCGTGGAAACGCACTTCCAGTCTTCTGTTTCGCATACTTTAGTGAAGAAATTTGCACCCAGCTACGAAGGTCCATATCGGGTGGCAAATGTCTTTGAAAATAATATTGTTCTGGAGAAACCGAACAACAATTTTCAATATGTACATGTTGATCAATGTCGCAAGTATCACGAACGGGATATCGAGTTCATTATCAATCCTACTCAACCTTCTGTTCCACAGACTCAAGAATCTATATCTCATGTTCAACCGCCAGAAATTGTGGACGACCCACCGAACATTTTTGACGAATCACCAGTGATTTTTCCTTCACCCTCCCCCTCCAGACGAGTTTCTACAACCGCAACCTGATTCTCCCGTGAGACCAAGGCTCGATTCGCGTTCGTCGAATACTAGTATCGTTCCTTTCCCTCCAACCATTGCCAAGACTATTGCTGCGCCGTTTCCGGCTAACTCTGCATCAATGCGGGATACTTCTTCTTTGAATACCTCATCGGAAAGTATTCCTAGAGGCAAATCCAAACATCGCCCTGCACGACCGCTGAATTACAGCAGCGACTCAGAGGCGTCGGACATTTCGGATTTGTCAGTTATGAATCCAACATTTAATATTCCACACCGTCCAGCACCACCAAAAGCTGGGCGCAAACGTCACTTGTCTCCCCAATCTGCTTCGCCGCAACAGCGACGAAGGCAGAAATCTTTGCATCCGCCCGGGTTTCGCCCCTGGAACCTCCGTTCAGGGCAAACAGGGCCGATGCCTGCTACTACTATCATGCCCCGTGGGCGTAAACGAAAACAAGCGATGTGGCCGGAGACACGTCCCTCCAAAAAGATACTGGAAGGACACAACGGGCCCCAGCATCAAGGGACTTCATATCCAAAGCCTGGGGGAGCCCGTTCCTATCAGCCGCAGCAGGGATTTCCGGACCGCCAGACTTCTGACGTTCCTGACCGTTCTTCTCAGCCGCAGGGATTTCCAGACCGCCAGATTCCTGACCGACAACAGACCGATGTTCCATTACCGTCCCGGAAGAGATCCAAGCCACCTGATTTCCCCAGTCCCATTAGGCCTGGAAAACGTTTTCGCACTAGAATTTTTTATGCGTCCTCGAGATAAGTAAGTTCTCGTGGACAGGTTCTTTTCTCAGTTTATTGTTTTTCCTGCTCGACCAGTTGGCGTGTCAGAATTTCTTTTTTCGTGTGGGCCTATGCATTCTTTTTTGTGTATATATGTGTTTTTTTTTTTTTATATTTCTTCTATGTCCATCTACTAATCCACTTTTTTTTGTATATATCTATGTGCTTAGGGGTAAAATAATAAAATTGTTACTGTTAGGCAGCTCCAGGTAAATTTCGCTGCTGATACAGTTGTTCTGTATTTCAACGCATGAGGCAAACGTAATTTGAAATGAAAATAATAAAATTGTTACTGTTAGGCAGCTCCAGGTAAATTTCGCTGCTGATACAGTTGTTCTGTATTTCAACGCATGAGGCAAACGTAATTTGAAATGAAAATAATAAAATTGTTACTGTTAGGCAGCTCCAGGTAAATTTCGCTGCTGATACAGTTGTTCTGTATTTCAACGCATGAGGCAAACGTAATTTGAAATGAAAATAATAAAATTGTTACTGTTAGGCAGCTCCAGGTAAATTTCGCTGCTGATACAGTTGTTTTGTATTTCAACGCATGAGGCAAACGTAATTTGAAATGAAAATAATAAAATTGTTACTGTTAGGCAGCTTCAGGCAATCTTCGCTGCTGATACAGTTGTTTTGTATTTCAACGCATGAGGCAAACGTAATTTGAAATTAAAAAAGTGATTCCTGCTAGGCAGAATAAAAGGAAAGTATGCCAATGCAGGTTTGGTTTGTTCTACACTACAAATTTCAGTCGAATACAGATTCGTAAATTGTTATGCCAAGTTGATAATGTAAATACGGCTACCACCAAACAACAAATCAAAAAAAGATCGAGAAACGTCAATCATCGAAATGTAAGACTTACACTCCAAAATTGATAGATTTTTCGGAAACCAAGAAAAAAAAAAAAAAAAAAAAAAAAAAAAAAAAAAAGAAGAAAAATTAAGGGGGAGATGATGTAACGTATACTCTATATTCACTTTCCTTTTGATTTTACTATCTCTGGTTATTTTATTTTACTATGTAAATTATCTTCCTACTGAACGAAATATTATTTCACCCCGCTGAATGAGATCTGGCAATGAGTGTAAGTCATGACGTGGTGGTAGCTCGTATATAGGCGCGTTCATCGAGAAGTAGGGGGTGGAGTTGTGTTGTGGCGTGTAGTTGTTGCGTTGGAGTTGAGGGTTGTGTTGGTTGCGTTGTAGTTGTGTTGTTGCGTTGGAGTTGTGTTGTTATGTAGTAGTGATATATGAGTGCCTTAGTTGACCAGGAGTCTTCATAATAAACAAGTTGTTCTGTAAGTTCAGTCTTTTTCAATTCTTAGTTTTGTCAGACCTCTGTCTGGCTGTTAGGTTTATGACTTTGATTACTTAATATAAATAACCAGCGTTGAGACTTTGTTTAAGTTCATAATTAACGAGTAACAACACCCTTTTGGGAATTCATCATTTTGAAGCTTAGAGCATTATTCATTCATAATAATTAGCTTAGCAAAAAGATAAACAAAGCTAATTCATTATAGATGTTATACCTCATCAGTTAAGCTGATCCACTCTTCCCTGTATACCAAGCTGAGCTCAAAGCGCTACTGGAACCCCTCGCACAGCAAGCCCTCATCCGCCTTCGTCTACAACATTTCAACCCAGCGGATTGCTCATACGATTTCCTCACATCTATGGAGTCAAATCGCCGTACATCTACTTCGCTCCGTCACCTTCGTCTTCCGTCTGGCGCCATCACCTCCGATCCAGATGTTATTTGCTCTCAGGTACGCCGGTTTTTCACCGATAAATTCTGTGAAACTCCTCCTCCTTCCTCCTCTGCTTCTGCTCATCTTCTCTCCAATCTACTTCAGGTTCCCCCTCATCTTTCTGCCTCTTTTCTTCTCCCTCCTACTTCTTGTGAGCTCTCCGATTCTTTTTCTTCTCTTAACCCTCACGCTGTTCCGGGTCCAGACGGCCTCCCTTTGCTCTTCTACCGTACTTTCTTCTCCGTGCTCTTGCCTTTTCTCCTCTGCACTCTAACTGCTGCTTTTCACTGTTCTACTCTCCCGAGGAGTTTCACAGATTGTTATTTTTCCCAAGAAAGGAGACCCTCTTGACTTGGGGAATTAGCGTCCTATCTCTCTCCTTAACCTAGACTACACACTCTATACTAAACTTCTCTCCCGCCGGCTTAACTCTATTCTCCCGTACATTCTTTCTCCTAATCGGACTTACACCGTTCCCGGCCGTTCTATCTCTCATAATGTTCTACTTCTCCGCGACCTTCTTCACCTTGCTAATGCACGCTCTGAGCCTCTTGCCCTTTTCTCTCTTGATCTTCGCTCTGCTTTTGATAATATTTCACATACTTATCTTTCTAACACTCTTCTCAGCTTTCGTTTTCCTCCCTCCTTTGTTTCTCTCCTTCTCTCTTTCTACCGGGACCCCGTTTTCCACATTAAAACGGCCTCCTTTCTCACTGCGGTCATCCCCTTCTGCCGTGGTGTACGACAAGGCTGCCCGTTATCAGGGCCACTCTTTGCCATCGCAGTGGAGCCGTTCCTGCGCTCCGTGGAGCACTCTCTCCAGGCATCTTTACCACCACCAGGTGCAAGCACTCGGCACCACTCTATCTCCTGCACCGCTTACGCTGATGATATCGCCTTGTGCATCCGTGCTGATTCTCAGTTCTCTCAGCTCCGTCGTCTTTTTGATACCTATGCCTCTTGCTCTGCTGCAGAACTCAATGCCGCCAAATGCACCGGACTGTGGTGCGGTGCGTGGTCTGGTCGTACAGACTCCCCGTGGGGTGTCACCTGGTCCTCTTTGGCTCAGCGCTTCCTTGGGGTTTTCTCGGCTCACCTCATACTTCTTCAACAGCCACCCGTAGTGCGCTTCGTCCACGTCTCATTCGAACAGCTGCCTATTGGTGCCGTGCCCAATTCTGCACGTCCTTTTATCAGCGAGCCAACCTTGCACGCACCCATCTTATTTCTCTGTGTCAGTACTTATGGATTACCTCATCTCCTCCACTTTACTGCCTCCGAGAAATCACCAGTTGCTTCACCCGTGTCGTGTGGTCCGGTCATTACTGGGTCGCTGTCACCAAGCTCTGTCTTCCTCCAGCTCGTGATGGAATTGGGCTCATTGATGTTCAGCTCTACTGTCGAGCCAGCCACATGTCATGTTCCTCCGTCTTTTCACTGCTCCTGTTCCGTCGGCCGTCGTTGTGCGTGACGTCCTCACCTCCCCACAAAACCCTCATTTTGCTTTCTCTTCTCTCGTACTAATGGATTGCTTTCCTTCTCTTCCCTCCAAATTACCTCCTGCCTATTCTGAGGCCCTCACTTTCCTGCGTTCTCTCCCTCTTATTCGCTCCCCTCCCTCTTTTACTCTCGAACTTCTCTCTGAACCTCTCTTCTACTCCTCGCTACTTCGTCCTCCTCATCTTCCCTGCTTCGCCTTCTTCTCCTGGCTTCGTTCTGGGGTAGTAACGGTCCGCGACCTTACTAACCCTGACCTCTCCTGGCGCTCCTTTTTTTGCCTGCCTCCTGCTATTCTCTCCTCTCCTTCAGCTGGCTACGTCTACGAATCTCTCTCTGCTCTGCTATCGTTTCTCAGTTTCCTGATCTCGCAACTCCTCTTGGCCTTGTCGCTGTACTTTCTGCTCCGCAACCACTCCCCTTCTGTCTGCGTGTCTCTGACCTGTCTCTTCCTCTGTTCTCGTTCTCTACTAAATCCCCCTATCGGTTTCTCTCCTACTCTGCTTCCCCTTAACCTCTTCCTATCCACGGTGTCCCTCCTGCTACTGTTCCTACTGTCCGGACTGCTGCCCGCTCCCCTCTTTCGTTCCCGCTTGAACTCAATACCCAATGGACGATGTCATCGTTCTTTCCACGTTATTTCTTAAACAACGCATAGCGACTGAAAAAGTCGCTATGCGTTGTTTAAAAATAACGTGGAAAGAACGATGACATCGTCCATTTACATTATCTCCATGTATTTGATATATATTAACCATTTCTATCGCCCTTTGAATTTATCAGCTACTATTAAATAGCTGTTGCGTTAAATGCCACCAGATGACGACATCTCAGTTGCTGAGACCATCAATACGTATTCGTGTAGTCAGTCAGATGCTGACTGATAAACCACGCATGGCGCTGAGAATTGTTGGCGCCGTAGCGTAAATTCAAACGCACTCGACTAGTTATCGAGAGTTCTGGGGTTCGATCCCAGCGGTGCCGGAATACATTTTTTCAGTCGCTATGCGTTGTTTAAAAAAATAACGTAGAAAGAGCGATGACATCGTCCATTTACATTATCTCCACGTATTTGATATATATTAACTCAATACCCACTGGCTCTTCCTTCATAACCGGCTCCCCGTTCCATCCCTTCTACACCGCATGACACTTCTCTCTTCCCCTCTTTGCTCCTTCTGCGCGCAGGAGGTGGACGTTCCGCACGTCTACCTTTACTGCCCTGTGGTACTACCTCTGCTACATCTAGCGTTATCCATCGCTCGTCGCTCCTGCACCGTCGACCTCACTTTTGCAGAATACCAGCATCTTCTCCTCTGCGCTAATCCGCCTGTGCTCCTTCCACCAGTGTGTTCTTACGTGTTTGTGTTGGTGAAACACGTCATCTACGTGTATTATTATCAGCAACTCCGCACTCTACCTCCTCCTGCGTCTTCCGTTCAAGCCAGTGCTGCCCTACTCGGACATTTCCGCAATCGCCTCCTCTCCCACTTACAGCAGGAGTATCAGTTTGCCATCTCCGCATGCCGTGAAAGCTTCTTCTATGCTACGTGGTCGCCAGTGACCCCGTGGTTCGCTGTTACACTCCGTTACTTCTCACGGTCCGTTACATCCAAGTCCGTTACATCTCACGGTGAGTTAAGACTCTGCATTAAATTTTTGATGTTCTTTCGCACTGCGATGCCCCGCCTGTGATCATTTTGTTCCTCCTCAAGCATTGCTCTTTTTGCATCACGTGGTAAATTTGTCATTACTCATTCAATGTATAGTATATATCATCGCTTTTATCAGTTTGTATCATTCTTTTTTTATACGATTCCATGTTGCTCGTCTCCTCTGTTTTTGTTACCTTAAAGCGATTCTGAAACCACCTTCGGCCTTAATGTATGCACTGACCCTTCGAGACATGCTTTCGATAAGGTTTTGGAACACAGCGATAGGTATGCGCTTCTATTCCGTACATAATGCTGCCGCTAACTGTTGCTTAGTAGTAGGCCTTGGTTCCAAACTTTTACACGGCGCCCTAATTCATCCCATAGGTGCTCTATGGGATTAAGATCAAGTCTCTGTGCCGGCCAGTCCACACGCGATACGGAATTATCGTCAAACCACGCCGTACCAGTCCTTGCTTTATGACTCGGTGCATTATCCTGCTGGTACCAGCAAGGCCCGGTTCCATAGTATTGCCACAGAGTTGGTAGGGCATAATTATCCAGAATACCGAGGTAGATGTGCTGGTTAACAGGTTTGTCCACGATAACCAATGGGCCGGGACCATACCACGAAAAACACCCCCACACGAGTACACTGCCAGCTCCAAACTTGACCGTAGGAACAGTACACTGTGGTAAATAGCGTTCCCCCGGCTGCCGCCATACCCACACACGGCCATCAGACTGATGGATCGTGTATCTGGATTCATCAGTCCATAGGACCCGTTTCCATTGATCTGCGGTTCACGATAAATGTTCTTTACACCATGCTAAACGACGAGTAGCATTCCGAGTGGAGATGAAAGGCTTATGAGCAGCCGCACGACCACGGTAACCCATGGAATGAAGTTATCTGCGAATGGTACGTGTACATACCGAAGTTCCAGTATCTTTACTCACCTGTACCCTGAGGTCTTGTGCAGTACTCCGTCGATTAGCTGTAACGATTCTCCTGAGGCTTCGACGTCCTCTGTCAGTGATTTTCTTTGGCCAGTTACAGAGGGATTTGTGTGCGTCGCACCGCCTTGTGCGGCGATACATGCTGCAATACGGTACACCATGGAGGCGAACAGACGCCTGATGTTGTCCTACGGCAGACTGGCCCACACGTGTTGGACGGTGTGCTCCAAATCCCGGATAGTGCGGCACGGCGGCAGCTGGCGTTTCAACTGGTCCCACACATTCTCGATAGGAGACATGTACGGGGAGCCGGCAGGCCATGGAAATGTCTGGACATGACGTAGGCAACGCTTGGCAACTCGAACCGTATGCGGGAGGGCATTATCTCGCTGGTATAGCGCACCTGGAATCCCGGCCAGGAATGTGAGCACATGGGGCTGCAGGATCTCATCCACATACCGCTGGCCTGTCAATGATCCACGTACCACTACTAGAGCTGATCGGCTATCGTAGGCAATGGATCCCCAGATCATAATGCCTGCAGTGGGGGAGGTGTGGCACTCGATAGCGAGGTTGGGAGTGTTCCGTTGACCCGGGGACCTCCACGCCCGGACACGATGTTCATCTGTCCCCAAAACGAAGCGGCACTCACCGCTAAACACCACACGTTGCCAGTCTGTGGCGTTCCACGTTGCTCTGGCCACGCACCACTCCACATGGAGCCGGCGATGTTCCGGTGTTAATGGCAACACACATAAGGGGCCCTGGGATTGCAGATTCGCTTCCGCGAGACGTCGGGAAATGGTTCGTGGGCACACAGGAGCCGCAACATCTGCATGTATAGTGGACCGGGTCCCCGTGGGATCTGTTCGTGCCTGGGGCACGATCCGTTGATCCTCTCTACCGGTGATCCTCCTGGTTCGTCCGGAGCCGCTCCGTTGTGTGGCAATGCCGTCAGGTGTCCACTGCTCCAAACACAGTCGGGTGGTATGGTCAGAATGATCCACGTGGCGGGCTATACAGCGTGCCGACCACCCTGTGGTTTTCAGCCTGATGATCGGGCCTCTCTCAAAGTCCGTAAGTTGCGTAAATCGACGTCTCCAGCGTCTACCCGGCATTCTTGTCAATTTGTACTCTTGCTTGCGTCGGCCGGTGCTTTTCGCTTTCATGGGGCATCGACCACACGCCGGTTCTTGCTTGCAGCGCTACCACAGGGTGGGCCGTTATGCGAAATCGCCCCAAACGTGGATCATTTGCATACAAGCACGCACTCTAGCTATTTGCAAAGTTTCACGGTTGTATCCTCTTTTCTTCTAGGTGCGCAAATTTCATCGTCCGTGAGTGTACACTGAAGAGCAATTGAATTAGAGACAGCTGGCGTTATGCAAATGTGGCGATGTGGGCGGCCCTGTAAACGGATACGACATGGCGTATGCAGCGATCCGACAATATAAGGAGTGATGCGACGGGAATAAGAAAGAATCGGACGCAGTATGGGTAAGACGAAGGATCTAAACGCATTTGATCGTGGGCAAATTGTCGGGGCCCGACAAATGGGTCACTCCATCTGGGAAGTCGTGCAGGCACTGGGATTTTCACGAGCCACTGTGTCACTGGTGCACCGCGAGTACATCGAATCCGGTAAAACCACCCCTGCAAGGGCCAACTGCCGCGGACAACAGCGTGTGGATGAGCGGGGTCATCGTCGGCTAGCTCGGATTGTAACAGCGGATAGACGGGCCACAGTGCAAGAAATCACTCGGCAATTTAACGCTGGTGCACAAAAACGTGTAAGCAGACACACCATCCAGAACCATCTCCTCGCTATGGGGTACAGAAGCCATCGTCCCACGAGGGTACCGGTGCTGACCGCACATCACAGGGTGCAAAGATTAGCATGGGCGCGAGAACATCGCCACTGGACCCTAGACATGTGGAAAAATGTTGCCTGGACTGATGAGTCGAGATTCACGTTGGTACATGCAGATGGCAGGATACGAGTACGGCGCAAACCACATGAAGCGATGGATCCTTCTTGCCAGCAGGGTTCTCTTCAAGCTGGTGGGAGTGGCATTCTCGTCTGAGGAATGTTTACGTGGACTGAAATGGGACCCCTGGTACGTGTGACATCGTCCCTCACAGGTCAACGGTTACCGGGATATTCTGGACGACCATTTGCTCCCGTTTGTGCGTCTTCACCATCCCACTGGGGACCTCATCCTGCAATAAGACAATGCACCGTGCCATCGCTCCCGAATTGAATCCGAATGGTTGGATGAACACTCCACTGACGTGACCGCGCTTCCTTGGCCAGCTAGGTCACCTGACCTCAATCCCATCGAGCACATCTGTGATGCCATCGAGAGAGATGACCCCCTCCATCAAATCTTCGTGAACTGTGGGAGCTTGTTCAGGGGTCGTGGATCCAACGCTTCCGGTGTCTTGTCGAGTCCATGCCGAGACGAATCGCCGCCGTCATCAGGGCGAAAGGTGGTGCTACACGTTACTAGACAGGTATCTCTAATTCAATTGCTCTTCAGAGTGTATACTGTATATAGAAACGTGGTGCCCTGATTGGGCGTCAAGTGAAAAACTGAATAACAGAAAAGTGATGCAGATATGTGAATATCAAACGGTGAGTGAAATTTTGTTCTCGTAGTTTACAGAAAAAAACGAATATATGGGCATGCTTATCACAGGTCCCAGTTTGCAAGAGAAAGCTGTGATTTTGCAAAAAGAATTTATATAAGGGGAACCTGATTTCACGGCTAGTTTAGCCTGGCTTGATTGCTGAGGAAAAATTATATGGGATAAAGTATCAATATCTATGGCGAAAATTATCGGCAAATTCGGAAGAATTTCTGGCTAACTGACACCGTAATTTTCGGGCTAAGCGCCACATCGTCGTAAGAAATGCACCTGACAAAAATTGCTATTTAGGAAATTAATTCGTTGTAAGAGCTACATAAGCGCCGCACCCCAAATTTTGTAATCTTTTATCCATCACTGTAAGAGCTTCGAAAAGTAACATCGGAAGACTTTTGGATCACTATATTAATTGCCTGCATATTTTTAAAGTAATTTTGCCATAACTTCATAGTCTTGTAAGCTATTTTCGGTAATTTAATGAGCTAATATAAAAATGAAATAGACGTCGGCATTGAAATCCTTAATGTGTTTTTCGTTATTTCTAATTTATGTATTTTCGGTTAAAAGTCGTTCGTAGAGGGAGTTTTTTTTTTTTTTTCCAGAATTCATGCTGTGAAATACAGTCCATCCATTGCATGTGTCATTTTCTTGTAGGACTTCCGTCCACAGTGAGTAGAGTTTAGGTCCCAGCCACCTACAGCGAGATCGCCTTTTGGGCAGGACACAGAAACGGAAGGAATGAGAGCAAGTCTAGCGACTTTCACAAAACAGTTTGTAGTGAGATTAGAGTGCAGTAGATGGCGCCACCGTACAAGTTCGATATTGCATATAGTGGGGTGAGCATAGGAAAGGATACCCATTTAACCAGTGGGTCCAGCCTGGGGGCCGTCACTTAACGTGCTCGTCCGATGCACGGCGGATATTCAGCGATTGTTAGCAAATCACACCATCTCTGAAAGATCAGCTCAGGCTCGAACCTGAGGACCTTGCATCGATGGTCTGAACTGCTAACCACTAAGCCATCCGCGGCTTGTGAAATACAATTTCAACAGCATGAATTATCCGTATTATTTTTAGATGAAAAAACTGGTTTTGTATAAAAAAGTAATATCAAAAATGTATTTTTCTCTCAAAAATTATCTGAATGAAAATACAGTTTGAAATAAAACCTATATAACAGGATACGTCCGTCCGTAACGCTCTGACGTCATTCCGTACTTGTGGCGCCATCTACTATTATCTGGTGGCCGAAATCGGAACTAAGCTCACCGCTATCGCACGATACGTAAAATCAAGGAGAAATGCCGGAAAATAAAATAAAGTTAGTACGATAAACGACTTCATTTGTGGCAACACGCACGTGCTCGAACAACTGTCTGCGACCTTTGTTCTGTTACGTAGGTGTTATGTCGTGTTTTATTTAATTTTTTCGCATTGCAGAGTAATTTGATAAAAAGGGATAAAATCGCAGAATAATTTCATAAAAAGGGATCAGCGTTATTTTATTTCATAAAAAGGAATTCATAGAAAGGAATTCGGCGTTATTTTATTTTATAAAATGGAACAAGTAACTACAGAACAAGTAACTGTAAGAAAGTAGCTACATGCGTAGTTTTGATTCACTGTGATAGAAATTCAAAAATTTATTGGTTCCGTGAAATTTTTTCTTTGTAGTCCAAGATGGAAGAAGATAAAGCTGAAAGAAAACATCGCTTAAATAGAGGACGACAACGGCGATGGCGTGCAAACCGAACTTCTAATACTTTGCATAACTTGAACGAAAATAGAGCTAATCGTAGACGAAATGAAACTTTTGAAAAAACACAAGCCAGACATATTACTGATGCTCTTACGTATGCTAAACGCCGACAGCAAGAAACTCCAGTAGAACTTCCGGCTCGACGTGCTGCAAATTTCACCGACAGCAAGAAACTCCAGAAGAACTTCAGGCTCGACGTGCTGCAAATGCTCACTCACAAGCAAAACATCTCCAGCGAGAGGCAATTAAACAAGAATATTTTGGTCAAGTTATTCGAGGAGAGGCAGTTCAATTTGATGAAGCTCAAGTGGTTGAACATAGCTGTGGCCCACTAAACATTATCTGCCAGATCTGTATGTCAAAAAACTTTTCTGCTGAGTGCTCATCCGATGGCAAATTTAAGAGCTGATGCTGTCGAAAGGGCAAGATAAAATTACCCCAGCCTGTTGATGAGCATGGAAATCTGTTGATGAGCATGGAAATCTGTTGATGAGCATGGAAATCTTCTGTTGATGAGCATGGAAATAACGTACTGTGTCTGTCATATGACTGGCTATAATCTATTAACCTATATAATAAGTTTCTGTCATGGGAATATTGAATGGGAATATTACGAAAATTTTGGTGTTGGTGACCTATCTTATGCCCATTAATAATTCAACCGTCTATTATAGTTATGTATATGTATTTTACGATTCGTGTTGTAAAATTTAGTCACAGCTTTTCCACCCATGCGCGGCACGGGCTATGAGCTAGTATTAAATAGCCATTTCTTACAAAAGAATGTTCATGAAAAAGCATAAGCAAATGGACGAATGAAGCAGAAACGTGCTGGAAAGGAGAAATAAAGATAAATTATATTTAGATTTAAAAAAAAATTGCGTGTGTGAAAACCATGATTGGTGTTTATCGTGATAAACACCTTTTTTGTGGAACAACACTAAATTCTCTTAAGTGCTGCAGGTTGTGACATGACAGAAACGTGGGATGAGTACAGAAAATTCATGTTATTTATACTGTATTTGACTTTTAAGCTACTGCTGATCATATATAAAAGAAATGTCCCCCGACATCATCCTGCTACCGCGGATGGCTTAGTGGTTAGCGAGTCAGACTGTCAATGGAGGGTCACCAGGTTCAATCCTGAGCTGATCTTCCAGAGATGGTGTGATTTGCTAACAATCTCTGAATATCCGCCGTGCATCGGACGAGTATGTTAAACGACGGCCTCCGGGTTGGATCCCCGGTTACGTTGGGTATCCATTCCTACTTTCTCTCACCCCTCTATGAGCAAAATCGTACTTGTACGGTGGCGCCATCTACTGTGCTCTCTCTCACTTACAAACTGTTCCGTCAAAATCGCTTGACTTGCTCTCACTCCTTCCGTTTCTGTGTCCTGCCCAAAAGGCGGACCCGTTGTATAGGTGGTTTGGGCCTAAATCTTCTCTGTAAACGGAAGTCCTACATGAAAATACCTGGCTGTCTCTGTCTCTCACATCATCCTGCTGTTCCTTTCTAATTAATATTAAACTTAGTGACATAACGACGCTGAAGTTTGGTATTTTTGATAGCTTTCGCTGTGTGCAGTTTTGTCAAAAAAGTGGAAAGGACAAATCACTTTAACTCTGAGTAACCTTGCAGAGATAAACGTATTGCTCAAAAAGAGGGGAAATTCATGGCTTTGTACTGTGAGAGCAATGCAACACAGAAACTTACAATTGCTGTTTGCTGAGTAGTAGTTTAGAAAAAAAATCGGGGAGCGCCGCATCGGTACAAGAGCCTCAGGGTGGAAATATCTCATTTGCTTTTACCATAAAACCCGCGGCTTTTGCCTCTTAGACGGAAAATGACGGTAACTGCGATGAGGCGGGGTTAAACTTCAAAAAGCTGACTTTAAAAATTTATCCTCCGGTCCCGCAGCTCCTGGGTATAAACGTATATATATATATATATATATATATATATATATAAAGAAGTTCCTTGTATATTCTGTACGTGCAATTTCTTGGTCTGTGGATCCCTGTGACCGGTAGGTGTTCGTGTTGTCGTAAGTGTGATGATTACTAGCTATTATTCAACCGAAGGGCATATTTTTACAGCTTTTACGAAGAAGGTAGAAACAGCACATTACGACACAGTTGCAAGGACTTAAGTGTTGCGGTCCATAAATACATAAATGCTAGTGAAAATACATTGTATCCGCAATTAACGTGTGGGCTGGTGTTTTAGGTGATAGTCTCGTAAGAACATCTGTGCTTCCCAACAGGCGTACAGGTGATTTGTATCTGCACTTTCTGCACATGACCTCCCGCAGTTACCGGAAGATGTCCCCCTTCGTACACGAGTAACAATGTGGTTCGTGCACGATGGTTCACCAGTGCATTTTCGTCGCATGGTGAGGCAGCATCTCAATGCAACGTTTGAAGAGCAATTGATAGGTCGGGGCGGGCTCCGCTCGTGGCCTCCCCGCTCACCTGATCTCAGTCCAATTGGATTTCTGCATCTTGGGCTATTTAAAAGGACGAGTGTATGCAATCTCCGTGGGAAACGCCGACGAGTTGCGGATTAAAGTGGAAACTGTATGTGCAGAAATCAGGCACAACCCAGGCATGTTTGAACGAATGCGCGTCTTGCTGAAAAGACTGAAGGCCTGTATTGAAGCAAACGGAGGACATTTTGAATATTTGTTGTGAAGGTAAGCACCCTACCATGACACTTCTGTCCGTATTTGTAAGTGTTGTTTTCCGTTTTAACATCATGCAGGATTACCAGATGTAACGTTGGCTTCTTTTTTTTTTTTTTTTTTTTTTTTTTTTTATTGGAGGTTTAACGACCACCGTGAGCAACTCAATGGGCTATAAGCAGTCGCCCGTCCCTAATTTAGGGTCACTGGTTCCAGGGAAGGGAGAGAGCCAGTGCCGTAAGACAAACACAACATCCATGCCTGACCGGGATTCGAACCCGGACCCCAGACGGACGAATGATCAGAGGCCAACGCCTTAGACCACTGCGCCACCGGGGCGGCAACGTTGGCTTCTCCCTACAGTTTATTTGTGTTGTATTTGTTGTATTTGTGGAGCTCCTGCAGGAGACATCTCAGAATCATTTGTTCTTGGGCTGAAAGGTGGGAAGCTCAACCCACCCCTTCCCAAAAATCATCCCCTTCACTGTCCCCCAGGAGCTCAAATTATTCTCCGTGTGTGGTGTTTTACTTCAAGAACTGTGGTGGTTTGTTTTTTACCCTAGTGGGAAGTCGAGGGGGCACTTTCGGGGAGGGGCAAGTTTGGGGTCTAACCGGTCCTTCAAACAATTCAGCCCTCCCGTTTCTTCCTCAGAAGTGCAAAAACTATCGAAATAGCTGACAGCTGAGGAGAAAAGAACTATACATTACCTCTGGAAACCCTGCAATAAAATGTCAATTATCTCAGAAACGGTTCGTGTACGGACCTATGTTGACTAATACTTTTTCCTTTGTTTCGATGAGTACTACATATATTTTTATTTATGAGCAACATTTTTGAATCACCCTGTTCACACCCTATGATAATCCATTAATCCTCGTAGAGGAAATGATTCACAACGACGCTGCTTTGCATGTCGCTTGTAATAAGTTTCAGGAGCATCTCTCACAAGGGTCCAACAATTGTCTGCTAGCATTGCTGCATTTTGTTTACCTTGGTACCTTTTCCCGAGGGTAGTAATGTCTTGAAACTGCTCCCCATGCTCGTCACTGACAGCACAGCAGTTAGCCGGGAAGAAATCTAGATGGGAGTGTAAAAAGTGTAATTTCAATGATATATTTCACCCTAGTCTCTCGTAGCGCTGCAAGATAGTTTTTACAAGCTCCTGGTAATTATCAGCCTTATTGCTCCCTAGAAAGTTTGTGGCCACTTGCTCGAAAGCATTCCAAGCTACCTTTTCATCACCCATGAGGATATCATCAAAAGGCTTATCTCGGAAGAACTGGCATACCTGTGAACCAACAAATACACCTTCCTTGATTCTGGCCTCGCTAAGTCTTGGAAATTTATCACGAAGGTACAAAAATCCTGCCCCATTTCGATCTATGCCCTTTACAAAATTCTTCATTAGTCCAAGTTTGATGTGGAGAGAGGGAGCAAGATCTTGCTGGATTCTACTAGTGGTTCGTTAAGAACATTCGTTTCTCCCCTGTTCAAGTGATTATTGTGGGGTGCCAGAAGAAACAGTAAAAGTTTGTGTAACCCTGCTGTAACCCCATCAAGATGGCAATGGCCTTCAGGTCATTACAAATCTGCCACTTATACTTGTCATAGTTGATGGTGTGTAACAGTTGTTTAATGTTGCACGTTTATTTCATAAATCCTGCATACTCGAAGGGAACAAATGGTAAAACGCTACCAGGATGGAGCAGCACAGCTTTTAAACTCAACTTGGACGAATCAATGAACAGCCTCCAATCGTCTTCTTTGTAGTCGATTTGTAGTTCTGCCATCAGACACACTATATCAACGCAAGCAATGAGGTTATCTGTCATTTTGAAAAATGGAAGCAGATCTTCTTTCCGAGCGCGAATTACAGACACATGCACATTCGCGTCTAGAAGATTCCATTGCTGCAATCTGGACCCCAACAGCTCTGCTTTACTTTATGACAATTCCAGATTTCTCACTAGGTCATTCAATTCAATCTGGGTAATTTCATGTGGCTGTGCAGACTCTTCAATAGGCACGAAATCAGGATCTCTCGATGTAGATGCTTTCACGGGTGACGGATATTCATGTCCTTACTTTCTTCTTCATCATCATCCAGAGTATAAGAATTTGGTGGGTCCGGAACAGGAACTCCTTCCCCGTGAGGAACTGGGCGCATAGCAGAGGGAATTCGGATAGGCCAAAGGCCATTTTTTCTTCTAAGAAATACCATATCCAACTGGAGGAGTCATGTAAAAGTAACAATCATTAAGATGGTTTGTGGGTTCCCTCCACACCACTTAAACTGCAAAACGCATCGATCATCCTTTTCGGTTCAACCAGCAGCGCAGTTTCGTTTCACAGGATTGACAACATGTGTGTGTGTGCCCAATACCGGTCCTAGTCACCTTACTCACAAACAAAATAAAGGCCGTGAGCTTTCTTTATCATCGGTGCAATGGGTAGCCTTTGTGAAAACAAAGTAATTTGTCCACAAATATAACAAAAATTATCCGCACTGTTAACACATTTACGAGGCATCTTGAACGACACGTCTACACTCACGGAATCCACAGCGCAAATGATGACAAAAGGGGGAATGGGGTTGCAATAACTGCTATTGCGCCATCCAATTAGCGCTGAACGTTGTCCTGCCGTTTCGGTGGCGCAATGGTATAAGCGATTGCTTCTGATCGTTCGTCCAAGATGGGTACTGGTTCAAATTCCGGTAAGGCATGGATCTTGTGTTTGTTTTACGGCACTGGTTCTCCCTCTTCCTTGGAGTCAGTGGCCGTAAATTAGGGACGGGCGACTGCTTATAGCCAATTGAGTTGCTCACGGTGTCGTTAAACCCCCAATCAAAAGAAGAAGAAGAAGAAGAAAGAACATTGTTCGTCTAGTTGGGAACCACGCGTTCGACACGTCGGACTTCCGGTGCAGACCATCCATTCTGCCTGATTCTCCCCCCCCCCGTATCTTGAAAACTAGAGCTACTTCGCGATTTTTAAGTTCATATTCGTGATCAGCATGTCCAAATTAGTTAAAATTAGCTGCTTTTGTCTCAGATACATTTTGGTGGCGCAGTGGTCTAAGTGATGGCCTCAGTTCATTCGTCCAAAAGGGAACCAGGTTCGAATCCCGGTGAGGCATGGATGTTGTGATTGTCTTACGGCACTGGCTCTCTCCCTTCCCTGGAACCAGTGACCCTAAATTAGGGACGGGCGACTGCTTATAGCCCATTGAGTTGCTCACGGTGGTCGTTAAAACCTCCAACCAAAAAAAAGAAAAAAACACTTTGGCTGTTGTCCAATGTTAAATGGATTTCTTTTTTCACACTTCCACAATTAAGAATCTAGGGCCACCCTGGTGGCGCAGTGGTCTAAGTGATGGCCTCAGTTCATTCGTCCAAAAGGGAACCAAGTTCGAATCCCGGTGAGGCATGGATGTTGTGTTTGTTTTACGGCACTGGCTCTCTCCCTTCCCTGGAACCAGTGACCCTAAATTAGGGACGGGCGACTGCTTATAGCCCATTGAGTTGCTCACGGTGGTCGTTAAAACCTCCAACGCCGCCCCAGTGGCGCAGTGGTCTAAGGCGTTGGCCTCTGATCATTCGTCCGTAAGGGGTCCGGGTTCGAATCCCGGTCAGGCATGGATGTTGTGTTTGTCTTACGGCACTGGCTCTCTCCCTTCCCTGGAACCAGTGACCCTAAATTAGGGACGGGCGACTGCTTATAGCCCATTGAGTTGCTCACGGTGGTCGTTAAACCTTCAATCAAAAAAAAAAAAAAAAAAAAAAAAAACCTCCAACCAAAAAAAAAGAAAAAAACACTTTGGCTGTTGTCCAATGTTAAATGGATTTCTTTTTTCACACTTCCACAATTAAAAATCTAGGGCCACCCTGGTGGCACAGTGGTCTAAGTGATGGCCTCAGTTCATTCGTCCAAAAGGGAACCAGGTTCGAATCCCGGTGAGGCATGGATGTTGTGATTGTCTTACGGCACTGGCTCTCTCCCTTCCCTGGAACCAGTGACCCTAAATTAGGGACGGGCGACTGCTTATAGCCCATTGAGTTGCTCACGGTGGTCGTTAAACCTCCAATAAAAAAAAGAATAACAGAAAAAAGAAAGAAAGGTTGAAAGAACTGCAATTATTTTCTCGTTCATTTTACCATTTATCCTCTTTGTATGCACCGCAGTTCAGTTTGCCAGTATTTAACTTTTTACATGTATAACTTCACTTTAGGTGAATTCAAACCTATATTATTAAAACCTGCGATCGCGTTTGCGCTTGCAATCACATGTTTTGCTCTGCTGTAATGAATTCTATGGAGAAAAGATATTGCCCGAATAAAGAAAACTTTGCACGGCATTTGATTGGTGCACAGTCATAGGCGATATGGCGATGATAGTAATTCGAAACCTACAAACCTCAGAAACCTCTCTTCATCAGTAAGAAAAAATGGTCAGAAATTCCTTTCCTTTAAAAGTCAGAAATTCCTTTATACTAATACCAAACTTATAAGGTGAACGCATCTTACAAGAATTATTGTACATTCTGATAATACGGTAGAACCCCGTTTTTATACGTTTCTCACATATACGTTTTCCTCATTTATACGTAAAATGTCGCCTATTCAAAAATTCTTTATTTCCCTTATCGTTAGATTTTCTTTGTTTCATTTATACGCTTTTCAATTGTATGTTAAGTTTACTTGGTCGCTTGAAAAACGTGTAAACAAAGTTCCACTGTATTAACACTGCCGCTTAGATGTGCATAGAGCCTAGGTGGCTTTGTGACATCATGACGTGAGGCCAAGGGCATAGATAGACTATAACTTTGCACGAGAAATCAGTGCTAACCAATACCTTGAGAGACCACGCTTACAGGTCGCGACGCTGTCGTCCACACCCGGTGTTATGTGCGTAGATAGCGTTTATACCTACGAGGGTCTCTCCCAGAAGGTCTCCTCTTTTCAAATACAGCATTTCCCTAATAAGTCCTAAAAGTTCGGCAGCATTATGACCAAATTTTCAAGGTAATTTCATCTTACGCAAATTCTAATCATGTAAACCATGGATGCTGAAAAATATCTCAAAACAATGAGATGCCCAGCATCTGAAAAATACGATAGCTGCAAAAAGTCAACATCTTCTCATTACCAAGAGTTTATAATTTATTCAGTGCATTGCAAAGCTGATTTCGGATAGACCACTGATGCTGAGAATATTCTGCGGTACTGATAGCCCCCTTTTTGGACTAAAGAGATTCTGTAAGTTAAGAATTACCCGGCTGATGGCGCAGATCGTGTACGACTAGAATATCTTGGCCTTTGTTGATCCTTCAGTTCCAGATAAGAGATAACGACACAAGAACAACCAATTCAAAGAGGACCAGATGCTTGGAGTATATCCAACATACCCGAACTGAAACTTCAGCTGATCGCCAAATGAATGCTCAATTCTACCGCTAATAAAAACTGTTGGTTTTGCTCAACGAAACAGAAAATAATAGAGTGGTCGTCCTATTCGTTGAAGTCCAGCTGACGGGAAGGGTTTTGAACGTCCCGGCGCCATTTCTATGACGGGCATCCTTGTGGATTTTTAACATTAATTTCAATGATAGTGCCATAGGTTTTTTTTTTTTTTGTGTGTTTTTTTTAAGAATCGCATTGTTCTAGCTTCTTGTACAACATACATCTGTACCAATAGATTGAGAGAGGGCTCAGGAATAACCTTGCACAGGTTTATCAGCGAAACTTATTGAAATAAATTTTCTCTAAATATTTATTTTTCTAACCTTCTGCTTGTAGTGAGCACCAAATGAACTACAGTTCAACAGGTTTGTCTGTAATTATCTTGCACATGATATTAATACGTAAAAAGTTAAAGAATGTAATGCAAATGTGGGGAAATATATTAAACTGAAACACTTTTAGAACGTCTTTTGAAGAACAAAAAAACACAAAAAAAAAACCGATGTGCTTTTGTTATCATTATCTCCGTCCATCAGTCCGTCCGCTCCTGTGGACACCATATTTTTGCACCAGTTACTCCGACTAAAAGACTTTTTTTTCCGTTGGGAAGCTTGAAATGTGAGAAAGATGATCCTAGCTTTTGGTTTTTTTCCGGTGCATAACTTTGTCGCTATAGGGCGCAAATGCAGATGATTTACTACGATATTATTGCTTCTAAATATCCGATTGAATTATTTTTTCTTTCCTCTAATGCCGTTTACAATGAAAATCATTTTTGAATAGTTTCTTTTTAAAATAGTGCAGAGTTTCCCCGCTAGTGGGAGAAAATGTAAATCGCGTTCCCTCCAATATCTCTGCTTCTGGAAGTCCGATTTGAAACATTCTTTTTCGCTTCGGTTAGCATTCATGTTGAGCAATGTTTTATACATAGTTTTAGATTTTTTGTAGGGAGCAATCCTTCAAGTTGATAGGGCGGGGGAGGGCAGGAGGGCATAAAAAATATTTCTATTTCCGATGTATTTCATCAATATCTGCTTTCCCGAAAACTTTATTGAAAGAAGTTCTTTTTGCTCATAACAATACACAGTTTTTCCGCCAGGGGCGTAGGTGTAAGTCATACTTTCCTCGATACCTCTGCTTCGAACAGTCCGAATTGCCAAATTCTTGCTTTGTCAGACAATGCTTTTGGTGAGGAATGTTTTACCTATAATTTTTAATTTTTCGTAACGTAAAATGAGCGAATACAGAGCGTAAGTTCATATTTCTATTTGAATCATATTTGCAGTAATATCTGCGCGTCTAAGAACCGGATTGGAAATATTCTTTTTCAGTCAAATACCTCTACTCAGGGTTTCGAACGCTGGCTCAATTTGGACGAATAATCCGAAGCCAACGCCTCAGATGATATGGTTTTTAGAAGCAATGATGTGGAATAAACTATATGTCGAATTCGATTGCATCTGCATTTACTCCCACAGAGGCGAAATTATGCATCGAGAAAAGACCAAAAGACAAGGATCACCATTCACACATTTTAAGCTCCCCAATAAAAAAAAAAAAAATTAAATCGGACTATGCACAGATATGGTGTCTGTCCACAGACGGACGGATATAGCGATAAACATAAGCACGTCCGTTTTTTTTTTTTTTTTTTATAGCGCGCTGAAAATCACTTCTGCATAATTTTTTTTCAGAATGAAACAATAGTAATAACTCTGCCTAACAGGTACAAATTGGTATCATTGCTGCTTCACGTTGCATACGAGCACAACTTCTTTCTCGGAAGTACACTGGCGTGCAAAAATTCGGGACGAAACGGTTTTTCGAATGTAACGTCGTGCAGAAGTGCTCCACATCGACTCAAATCATACCATAAAGATCCCCAAGATCTAAGAATGTGGGACGAGTGAGCAAAACCGTCCAAACAAGGAATCCAAAGGATACAAAGGCACTTTATTGAAAAGGTAGCTTCGAGCACAACTGGACAGAAGACAGAAACGTCCATGTGACAGGCGGCTGCCAAGGAAAATCCAGTCTTTAGTAAGGGATATGATCACCATTGACTGCGTTGCAGGAT
This sequence comes from Macrothele yani, assembly GCA_039090855.1. Classification (NCBI taxonomy): domain Eukaryota; kingdom Metazoa; phylum Arthropoda; class Arachnida; order Araneae; family Macrothelidae; genus Macrothele; species Macrothele yani. The sequence goes on from CM077023.1 coordinate 102,142,227, forward strand.
TTACAACGTCTGTCCATGCTGAGGACGAGGTTGTCAAAGAGCTGTTGGGGCATCGCGGCCCATTCCTCTTATAGCGCCAATCGCAGCTGCGGAATCGTTGTTGGCGGCTGGTGACGTGCTGCCAAGCGTCTCCCGAGAAGGTCCCACACGTGTTCGATCGGATTTAGGTCCGGGGACCTTGCGGGCCAATCCATGCGTTGAATATCTTCACTCTCCAAAAGCTCTGGGACAGCCACTGTACGATGAGGTGTAGCGTTGTCGTTCATGAAGAGCAACTCAGGACCCCCAGCACCTCTAAACAGACGCACGTGAGACAGGAGAACCTCGGTACAATAGCGGACACCAGTGACTGGACCTCCTTGGAATATGTGGAGGTCAGTACGGCTACCAAGCATGATACCGCCCCAAACGAGAACTCAGCCACCTCCAAACCGGTCCCTTTCGATGATGTTGGAGGTGTGATTGCGTGTTCCCTGCTCTCTCCTGATGTGTATACGTCCAGAATCGCTCGTCAGACTAAATCGGCCCTCATCCGTAAAGAGAACTCGACCCCATTGCTGGTGTGTCCAGTTCTTGTGTTCCTGGCACCATAGAAACCGCCGTCTCCCATGAGCAGGCGTTAATGGCACACACCTTTCTGGTCGTCGTGTAAATAGACCACCTTTGTGCAGCCTCCTGGCCACGGTAAAACGCGATAACGGACGTCCAGTTGTCTGTTGCATGTGCCTTGCGATTTCTCCCGCTGTCTGCCGTCTGTCTCTTCTCGTCTGTAGGAAAATGTACCGGTCGTCCGCCGCCGTGGTTGCTCATGGACGACCACTTCTAAACTCTCGGACAGCTATTCCTGTCGTTTGAAATGCTCTCCAAGCTCGTGAAACAATGCTGTGAGCGATCATGAACTCCTCGGCCACACTAATCACACTTCGACCTTCTTCCAACTTCCAATGACGCGACATCGGATAAAGTCATCCAGATGTCGTCTACTGGATTGCCTGTTGGCCATATCACACGGTGGCAGCAACTCGACGTCGTTCAAACCGATGTACACCGTGCAATAGCTTTCACCGAATTGCTGAGCGTACACCGCCCGTGTGCTTTATGCCCTACCGACACTTCCCCCTCCCCCTACGTCATGCTGCATATATGCGCATGCCCTACCGTACCGGACCCTAGTCTATCTCCTGAGTGGTCTTTTGGTCCGTTCTGCCTGCTCGTTCCGCTGTTATGCTAATTTCTCCTCTTCGTCCTTAATTTTTGCACACCAGTATACTTACCATGCTCGATTTTAAGCGCATTTACTACTCATGCTTATGACACACGTTTTTAGGAATTTATTTTTACGTTGAACTGGTGCAAATGTTTAATGTTTTCATTAGTTTCATACTGTCACAGATCTTACATACTTAGACTGCCGGTTCTCCGTATCCGCCCGTCAGACATGGCGTCTTCTCAAGCACTCTCTATCTCGTTGGTTTTACTACTTGCACAGTAGAGGCATACATTCTGCGTGCCTCAATTTGTGTAGTATGAAGTAGGTCATTAAAGCTATGAACATCTTGGGACAGGAAGGAGCTGTACTGCTTTAAAATAGAGCATTGCAGTCTAACGTAGATTTCAGGACAATCATTTTATTTACCTTCACCTTTTATTGGAGTATATGGAATCACTAATATCAGGAGTCCAATGTGGCAAATTCTAAAACATCGCAGATTTTTTTTTATTTCGAGGTTTAACGATCACCGTGAGCAACTCAATGGGCAATAAGGAGTCGCCCGTCCCTAATTTAGGGCCACTGGTCCCAGGGAAGAGAGAGAGCCAAGGCCGTAAGAGAAACACAACATCCATGCCACACCGTGATTCGAACCCGGACTTATCACGGATGAAGGGTCATAAGACAGCGCTTAGACGATTGCGCCGGCTTTGATGTATTTGCTTTATCTTTTGAGTCCAAACAACTGGTTGCACCTGTTCAAGCTTGCTACAACTACCTTCACGTGAATGTAGTGAACTTACACCAATTCGCGCTCAGTGCTACTAGCGGGTATTCTATCTCTTGTTATACGGTGGGGAAAGTACAAGTGCAACAACTGGGATTCGAATTCAACATCATCATCGCGAAAATTCAGCGTTTTAACTGCTCGACTACCGAGTTAACTATTCATTTGCAAATAATATTTTTACAAATAAAATTACCATTACTTTACTGTAGAAAATTCTATTTCACGTACTATAAAAAATTGACTTTATTCTATATATATATATATAAAGTTCTTTAAATGCTACTGAAAACGTTTTTCTTTTTCATTATTATTTTGATTGGAGGTTTAACGACAACCGTGAGCAACTCAATGGGCTATAAGCAGTCGCCCGTCCCTAATTTAGGGCCACTGGTCCCAGGGAAGAGAGAGAGAGCCAAGGCCGTAAGACAAACACAACATCTATGCCTGACCAGGATTCGAACCCGGACCCCTTACGGACGAATGACCAGAGGCCAGCGCCTTAGACCACTGCGCCACCGGGGGCGGCTTTCATTATTTTCCAGTACTGTTCTTCATTTTTAATTTATATGTTGTTCCTTCGTTTCAAAAAACATAAATTCATTTAATATGAAGAGTGTCAACGTTGTCCCTGTGACAGAGTGGTCAGAGGCGAGAGCTTTCTCCTAATAGCCCAACCTAGCCCTAAATCCTAGATGAGATATGGGTGGTTCATCCCCCCCCCCCCGAGAGTTACGGACCCTAAATTACTGACGAGTGCTATTCTATATAGCCTTACTTCTCAGGAGGGTCGTTAAAACCCAAACAGCCGTCCCGCTTGTCAAATGGTCTGAGGCTCTGACTTATGACCATTCACTTAAGATGGACCCGGGCTCAAGTCCCGGATAACGCATGGGTGATGTGTGTGTGTGTGTGTGTGTGTGTGTGTGTGTCTTACGGAGCTAGATCTCCCCTTCCCTGGGACCAGTAGCGTTAATTAGGGACGGGCGACTGCTTATAGAAGTCAGGGTTGTTCGTGGTGGTCGTTAAATTCCGAAAGAAAAACCAGTAGCAACGAGTTAGTAACAAGAAAGATGACACCGAATTTTTGGGTGTAATAAGCACGTCTTTTGAATCCGTTCTGACGCAAATTAAATTTATCAAAGCTATTCAAAGTCAGTGGAACCGGTATGGAAAACAATAGTATCTGACGGAAGAAAGAAGTTTTTCAATCGAGTTTTTAATCCCTCAGATATTGCTGTAAACGGAATCGACAGCTAGCGCCTTCTGGTTGCAGACTTGTGCGTTCAGAAAAAGATGAATTTATATGAGAAACATTTCGCACCGGAAACGCTCTCCAACACCGAAAGAATTTTTCAAATGGGACTCTTCGAAACAGAGATATCGACAAAAATAAGATGTGACTTTACGCCCTCTGGTGGGAAAACCATGCAATATTTATGTTGTTGTTGTTGTTGATTGGAGGTTTAACGACCACCGTGAGCAACTCAATGGGCTATAAGCAGTCGCCCGTCCCTAATTTAGGGCCACTGGTTCCAGGGAAGGGAGAGAGCCAGTGCCGTAAGACAAACACAACATCCATGCCTCACCGGGATTCAAACCCGGACCCCGTTCGGACGAATGATCAGAGGCCAGCGCCTTACACCACTGCGCCACCGGGGCGGCGCATTATTTAGGAAGAAAGTATTCTCAAAACGTTTTTCCATATGAGCGGTATCGGTCCAAGAAAAAAAAAATTAGTCGGGTTTTCAGGAGCCCAGATTTTGCTACAAATACATCAGAAGCAGAAATTAACACTTATTCCCCCTGGTGGCCAAATCATACTTTACCAAAGATTAGAAATTATGTGAAAAATATTTTCCATCAGGTCTTGTATGCGATACAGGAAGAATTTTTCAAATCGGAGTTTTAGAAGCAGAAATAACGCAGAAAACGCAATTTACCTTTGTGCCCCCTTGCGAAAAGTCTATGATTTACATGAAAATTCTGAATTTATAAGAAAAACATTTCGCATCGGAAACACTATCCAACAAAGAAGGCATTTTTGTCAAATCGGACTCCTAGAAGTAGATATATTGGCAAAAATAAGATATACATCTACGCCCCAAGGCGTAGAAACCATGCATTATTTCAATAAGAAAATATTCCTAAAAGGTTTGTCGACATGAGTAATATCGGTCAACAAACGAATTTTTTTGCAATCGAGATTTTAGAAGTTCATATTTTGCTGCAAATACATCAGAAACGGAAATTAAGACTCACGCCACCTGGTGGCCAAACCATTTTTTACAAAAATTAGAAATTACATGCAAAGGATTTCAAATCAGTAGCTGCATCCGGTGCAAAAAGAATTTTTCAAATCGGAGATCTAGATATAGGGGGAAACGCAATTTACCTCTACACCCCCTAGCGGAAAGTCTATGAATTACTTGAAAATTTTGAAATTATATGAAAAACATGTCACACTGGAAGCACTATCCAACAAAGAAAGAATTTTTCAAATCGGACTCCTAGAAGTAGAGATATTGACAAAAATAAGATATACATCTACGTCCCCTGGCGTAGAAACCATCGATTATTTTAAGAAGAAAATGTTTCTAAAAGGTTTGTCGATATGAGTAGTATCGGTCTACAAACGACGATTTTTTCAATCTAGAATTTAGAAGCTCATATTTGCTGCAAATACAACAGAAGCGGAAATTAAGATTTACGCCCTCTAGTGGCCAAACCATTTTTTACAAAAACTGGAAATTACGTTCAAAGGATTTCAAATCAGGAGCTGTATCCGGTGCAAAAAGAATTTTTCAAATCGGAGATCTAGAAGCAGAGATATAGGGGGACACGCAATTTATCTCTACACCCCCTAGCCGAAAGTCTATGAATTACTTGAAAATTTTGAAATTATATGAAAAACATGTCACACTGAAAACACTATCCAAAAAAGAAGGAATTTTTCAAATAGGACTCCTATAAATAGAGATATTGACAAAAATAAGATATACATCTACACTCCCTGCCGGAGAAACAGTGGAATATTTTAAGAAGAAAATATTCCGAAAAGGTTTATCGATGTGAGTGGCATGAGTCCACGAAATAATTTTTTCAATCGATTAGAAGCTCAGATTTTATGGCAAATGCACCAGAAGCAAAAATTAACACTTACGCCACCTGGTGGCGAAAATATTCTTTACCAAAAATTTTAAATTATATGCAAAAGATTTCCATCGGAGGTGCATCCGCTGAAGATTTTTTTTTTCAAATCGGAGTTTTAAAAGAAGAGTTATCGGAGAAAATTTTATTTACTTTTACGCCCCCTAGCGGAAAATCTATGCGTAATTTGGAAAAGGAATTATATCTAAAATACTCTTGGACATAAATGGAATCGAAAGATAAAAGAATTTTTTCAATCGGATATTTAGAAGCAAATATGTGGAATAAAACGTATTTTTGAATTCGACATCATCTGCATTTACGCCCTCTAACGGCGAAATTGCACATCGTAAAAAAAAAAAAAAAAACGGAATGAAGGGTCATCATTCGCATATTTCAAGCTTCCCAATGCAAAAAGAATTTTTCAAATCGGCTAATAGTTGCAGAGATATCGTGGGTACAGACGGACGGACGGACAAACCGGTAACATAAGCACGATCTTTTTTTACAAAAGACGTGCTAAAAAAAGCGAGGTAAACCAACACGGTGGTTTCAGATAACACATGCACTAATTAAAAAAATTAAGGTACAATACCACGTTTCGCATAGAAGTAGTTTCATTGCGTAATTAATGAATTATTATTTTCATTTAAAAACTGTGTTGAACAAATGAACAGGACTCTTCAGAATCTATTCGAGCACGACTCTTCGAAATCTATTCGAAGCGGATAAATTTAGTAGTAGGCTTTATCAAATTACAAGACTACTAACGCTTAGATATTTTTTCTTTCAGGCCTCTTCTTTTCAAAGAACTACAGTTTCTTCCAAATATGAACAATACCTAAATTCGCCATTTAACGGTATTTGGACTTTAAATAGATTTATCTACAGGGTATCTATGCTTCTACTTTTTTTATCGTTTAGGGAAATTTATTAAGTGGGGAACAGATTTCTTCATTTCTTTGGTAGTTTGACGACTCCCTTAAACATTGAAGGTTGGGGGAAAAGTGGCCCATTAGGACTTTTAATTCTAGAGCGTAAGCAGAACCAGAAACGATTAACAACGCAACACTTCTGCTGCATTCGTAATATCCACTGCCAGATCCTATACATTTAAGTTTTCTTATTCACATTATTATTATTTTTTTTTTTTTGATTGAAGGTTTAACGACCACCGTGAGCAACTCAATGGGCTATAAGCAGTCGCCCGTCCCTAATTTAGGGTCACTGGTTCCAGGGAAGGGAGAGAGCCAGTGCCGTAAGACAAACACAACGTCCATGCCTCACCGGGATTCGAACCCGGACCCCTTTCGGACGAATGATCAGAGGCCATCGCTTAGACCACTGCGCCACCGGGGCTGCACATAATTTCAGTAATAACTGATGATAAATATTTGTACTTTCCGTAATTTCTGACAAGGTCGACAACTTTTTTTTTTTTTTTTTTTGATTGGAGGTTTAACGACCACCGTGAGCAACTCAATGGGCTATAAGCAGTCGCCCGTCCCTAATTTAGGGTCACTGGTTCCAGGGAAGGGAGAGAGCCAGTGCCGTAAAACAAACACAACATCCATGCCTGACCGGGATTCGAACCCGGACCCCTTACGGACGAATGATCAGAGGCCAACGCCTTAGACCACTGCGCCACCGGGGCGGCTCGACAACTTTGCCCGCAATTTTCATTAGAATGTTTTATCTAAAGCCACGGGCGGCCCGTGGCTTTAGATAAAACATTCAGAAGCCATTGCTTAGACCACGGTGGCGCCGTGGTCTAAGATTCGAACCCGGACCCTTTTCGGACGAATTATCAGAAGCCATCGCTCAGACCACGCTGGTGCCGTGGTCTAAGCGATGGCTTCTGATAATTCGTCCGAAAAGGGTCCTGGTTCGAATCCCGTGAGGCATGGCTGTTGTGTTTGTCTTACGGCACTGGCTCTCTCCCTTCTTTGGAACCAGTGGCCCTAAATTAGGGACGAGCGACTGCTTGTTGCTCACGGTGGTCATTAAACCTCCAAAAAAAAAAAAAAAAAAAAAAGGCCACGTGGCCAATAGATGCTTTTCCAGAGACGAAACGTGGAATCATCATCAACAAGCATGGGTACGAAGCCCGTCGGTGCCTAGTGCCATGGGGCATCAGATTTCAGTCGTCTAACATTGTTTTACTGCCAGCAAATCGACACTCATCGGGTAAACCCAGGCATCTTGGGAAACCGGATCCAGGGACAAAGCGCATCCAGGGCCGACTTCAGAGGGAACCATCTACGCATTCGCGTACCCAACACGGGGAGTCTGCTGAAAACCCACAGACTAGATGGCCCGCAGGACCGATGCTGGAACACCCGTCGAAAACGTCCGCTTCCGAAACAGTTTAATCAACTACGCTATGCCGGTGGTAAACGTGAAATACTTACATTTTATTAACTACTAAAATCTTAAAGATTCTTTTAATTTTTTTCAATGCTTAAAAATACAAGGAAAAGTAAATTCCAGAGACTTTAGAAGACAAAGTATAGTACGTTTTTGATCATTTTACATTAAAATAATACTTCTTACGTAACTTGTTTAAGATAGGGCAATACGCTGAAGTGGATACTTTTGTTTTTCTACTTTGAATGAAATCAAACTAATATTCCCTGGTTAATTGCCAAATAGTTCACACTACAACCATATAAATCATTTGAGACTCCGTAACTACGGTAACAGTAAAGCAAACACTGGACTGTCACTTAAATCATATTTTATTTTTCGTCTTTTCTCGAGAAACGCACGACAAATAAAAGACTTAGTGGCTGCTTTGTATTCCATCCACAGAGCGTGTCTGTCTCTATACGGAGCAAGACAACATCTTCCCAGAAAGAAATGTCTAAAGGTTTGTTGCCTTTACGTAACACAAACGGGAATCGATATTATTATTATAAGTTTTTGTAGAATTTTTATCAATTCCTAGTTCTGGCCTTTCAATAATAAAACGCTCCTTTCTTGTAACAAGTATTAAAATTTATATTATCTTTACGTTCACGATAATAAAAGTGCAGAAAAATCTTGAACAGGATTACGTTTGTCTTGACAACCCTATGTTATGAGAAATGTGACTATGCTGGTGATTGACTTGGGTGTTTCAAAAGATTGCAAACACATTCCTTGGGTTAGCTTTTCCGAAGCCTAAACATTTTACTAGTTCAGAGTGGATAATGATGAAAAATGTATTGTTATTAGCGATAGTAAAAACAGCATCCTACATTTCTATATTATAGTCATCATTAGTGTCTCTTTTGCAGTAAGGTAAACCTCGCATGGAGATAACTGGTTCCCCAGTTATTTGAAAAGTACCGCTCCTACGTCCAGAGTTCACTTTGTGACTGACCAGCTTTTCACATTATACGTGCTATTTTACACACACCAAGAACAGTTAGTTATTCATCCAGCTGATAGGTAATGGCGACCCCACAGACCAAACCAACGTTTCGATTTTGCCGTTCTAGTTTTTGGTTGTTTTGGTACTGCACCCACCTGAGTTGTAGGCTGCTGAGGCTGTGATTATGTGTCAGCACAGAAGTTTGATTTCTTGCTAATTTCCTTTTTTCTCTTTCATTACTGTCCTTCATTTTCCGGGCTTGGTTTTAGCTAGGCCTACCAGCATATTAACTGTGTGCGGTGATCCTTTAAGTGAAAAGAGGATGTTGGAAGCAGAGGTTTCTAGGAGGCAGAGTGTCGTGTCCTCAGCTTTCAACACTCCTATTGCTCCCCGTTTCACTCTAAACGGCGGCTAGGAACTAACCCACTCCTCCTAAATGAAATCTTTCGCCGAGAGAAGTCCAACCTTCTAACGACTTGTCATTACGCACGACGGAATGAGTCTACGGATAGAGTAGTCATGCCAAATGGGTGTAACTGAGACACCAGAAAGTCGAAGTACACGCCACGCATACACTATATTGACAAAAGTCACCGGACACCTAGAAGAGAAACACAGCATAGCGGCGTACATTAGTATGGTGTCGGTCCACGTTTGGCCTTAATGCATGCACTGACACTTCGAGACATGCTTTTGACAAGGTTTTGGAACACAGCGATAGGTATGCGCTTCCGTTCACTATACATAATGCTGCCGCTAATTGTTGTTTAGTAGTAGGCCTTGGTTCCAAATTTCTTATGCGACGCTCTAATTCATCCCATAAGTGCTCTATGGGATTAAGATCAGGGCTCTGTTCTGACCAGTCCACACAGATACGGAATTATCGTCGAACCACGCCGTAACAGTTCTTGCTTTAGGGCTAGGTGCATTATCCTGCTGGTACCAACAAGGTTCGGTTCCATAGTATTGCCACAGAGTTGGTAGGGTATAATTCACCAGAACACCGAGGTAGATGAGCTGGTTAACAGGTTTGTCCACGATAACCAATGGGCCGGGACCATACCCCGAAAAACACCCCCACACGAGTACACTGCCAGCTCTAAACTTGACTGTAGGAACAGTACACTGTGGTAAATAGCGTTCCCCCGGCTGCCGCCATACCCACACACGGCCATCAGACTGATGGATCGTGTATCTGGATTCCTCAGTCAATAGAACCCGTTTCCATTGATCTACGGTCCACGATAAATGTTCTTTACACCATGCTAAACGACCAGTAGCATTCCGAGTGGAGATGAAAAGCTCATGGGCAGCCGTATGACCACGCTAACCTATGGAATGAAGTTCTCTGCGAATGGTACGAGTACATACCGAGGTTCCAGCGTTTTTACTCATCTGTACGCTGAGGTCTTGTGCAGTACTCCGTCGATTAGCTGTAATGACTCTCCTGAGGCGTCGACGTTCTCTATCACTGATTTTCTTTGGTCTGCAGGTACGTTTTGCTGCTTCAGGCACGCAATGTGTCTTCCACTTATTCAGTACATTCAAAACAGTTGACTTGGGTATGTTTAAACGCCTCTCGGTTTCTCTTATGGACAGCCCACTAATATAACACCCAACAATCTTTCCTTTCTCAAAGTCAGTTCTCTCCCGCCGCGACATTTTCCCTCCACCTCACAGTGCATATGATCGCGGTCAGCTGCAGGCTTTTTTTATACCGTTTGCAGATATACCGCGCAACTTAACAACGCAGCGGATCCATTCATCTGCTTTTGAAGTGGTGTGCGGTGACTCATATAGTATATGTCAATACTCAGTAATACGGACGATTGCGAGTTGGTACGGGTGTGCCACGTCCTTAGGCGAGTTCACTGTATCTCCGTACGGAAAGAGGAAATATATGGGTGAGGGCGAAGATGACCCCCCAAGGAAGCCCAGCGTATGTCTGCTCTGTCAACGGATTACATCTGCCGAATAACTTCAGAGCTGGGCTGTGTCCTGCTGGAGTTGAGGACCTCCGGTTATGCCGTGTTGGGATTGATGTTGGGCGGAAAAGTTGGCGAAAGATCCTTTCCATATTTCATGGAACGCTTTAAAACTTTCCAGCCTTCAGAGACGAAGAGATCTCAGAGCGCGGAGCCTAGCACCAAAAGCAAGAAAACAACAACCGAATCATCTGCATTTGCACGATTGTTAGAACGTCTTACGAAAAAAAGTACGTGCTTATAGAATCACTTTGTTTGTCCGACTGTGGGCACTATATCTCAACAACTATAAATCAGATTTAAAAAATTATTTTTACATTAGGATGCTCGAAATGTGAGAACGTTGATCTTTGCTTTCTGGTCCTTTTCCGATGTACAATTTCTACTCTAGAGAAATGCAGATGCTATCGAAATCAAAATGCATTTTATTCCGAATTATTGCATTAAATATCTGATTGAAAAAAATTATTTCTTCCCTCTGAACCATTGATAACTAAGACTATTTTGGGTGGCGTTTCTTTTTCAAGTAACGCACAATTTCTCTGCTAGAGAAGAAAAGGTGAATTGCAATTTTCGCGATATCTTTGCTTCCAAAAAACCGATTTGAAAAATCCTTTTTGCGTCGGATAGAGTTTCTGATGGAAAATGCTCTGCATATACACTGGTATGTAAAAATTAAGGACAAAGAGGAGAAATTAGCATAACAGCGGAACGAGCAGACAGAACGGACAGAAAGACCACTCAGGAGATAGACTAGGGTCCGGTACGGTAGGGCAGGCGCACATATGCAGCATGACGGGGGGGGGGGAGTGGGGGTGTCGGAAGGGTATAAAGCACACGGGCGGTGTACGCTCAGCAATTCAGTGAAAGCTATTGCACGGTGCACATCGGTTTGAACGACGTCGAGTTGTTGCCACCGTGTGATATGGCCAACAGGCAATCCAGTAGACGACATCTAGATGACTTTACCCGAGGTCGCGTCATTGGGAAGTTGGAAGAAGGTCAAAGTGCGACTAGTGTGGCCGAGGATTTCGGGATCACTCACAGCATCGTTTCAGGAGCTTGGAGAGCATTTCAAACGACAGGAACAGCTGTCCGAGAGTTTAGTAGTGGTCGTCCACGAGCAACCACGGCTGCGGACGACCGGTATATTGTCCTACATGCGAGAAAAGACAGCGGGAGAAATCGCAAGGCACATGCAACATACAACTGGACATCCGTTATCGCGTTTTACCGTGGCCAGGAGGCTGCACAAAGGTGGTCTATTTGCACGACGACCAGTACGGTGTGTGCCATTAACGCCTGCTCATCGGAGACGGCGGTTTCTGTGGTGCCAGGAACACAAGAACTGGATACATCAGCAATGGGGTCTAGTTCTCTTTTCGGATAAGAGCCGATTTAGTCTGACGAGCGATTCTGGAGAGAGCGGGAAACACGCAATCACACCTCCAACATCATCGAAAGGGACCGGTTTGGAGGTGGCGGAGTTCTCGTTTGTGGCGGTATCATGCTTGGTAGCCGTACTGGCCTCCACATCTTCCAAGGAGGTTCAGTCACTGGTGTCCGCTATTGTACCGAGGTTCTCCTGTCTCACGTGTGTCTGTTTAGAGGTGCTGTGGGTCCTGAGTTCCTCATCATGGACGACAACGCTACACCTCATCGTACAGTGGCTGTCCCAGAGCTTTTGGAGAGTGAAGATATTCAACGCATGGATTGGCCCGCAAGGTCGCCGGACCTAAATCCAATCGAACACGTGTGGGACCTTCTCGGGAGACGCTTGGCAGCACGTCACCAGCCTCCAACAACGATTCCGCAGCTGCCATTGACGCTACAAGAGGAATGGGCTGCGATGCCTCAACAGCTCCTTGACAACCTCGTCCTCAGCATGGACAGACGTTGTAAATCCTGCAACGCAGTCAGGGGTGATCATATCCCCTACTAAAGACTGGCTATTTCTTGGCAGCCGCCTGTCACATGGACGTTTCTGACTTCTGTGCAGTTGTGCTCGAAGCTACCGTTTCAATAAAGTGCCTTTGTATCCTTTGGATTCCTTGTTTGGACGGTTTTGCTCACTTGTCCCATATTCTTACATCTTGGGGATCTTATGGTATGATTTGAGTCGATGTGGAGCACTTCTGCACGACGTTACATTCGAAAAACCGTCTCGTCCTTAATTTTTGCTTTCGCGTGAGTATTTAGTTTATAAAGTCTCTAGATATTGCTTGTTAATTTTGAGAATGAGCCATGTCAGTAAAATGCATCTGAAAGATGCAAGCAGTACAACAAAGGGACGTTTCATGTGAGCAAAAATGTATTGTTCTGTTCGTGTTGCAACATACCGGGGAATTTTTCAAGAAAGGACAATTGTGAACAACATTTAGCAAGCAAGCTGCAATAAAAAAAAATTGTGTCAGAACAGTCAACCGAAAATAATGCAGAAATGAATTAATTGAGAAAAGTACTAAACAAAAACAGCATCGCTCAACTAAACTTTCGAAATTAACTGGTGCCTTTTGTGCAGCTAACATCCCACTTCCCAAACTGGACAACTCTATATTAAAAAATTTCTTGGAAAATTCGTTAAAAGATATTGGTGTTATTCCAAATGCAAATTGGATGCGGAAATGCCATTTGCCGAAAATATATGATATTCACAAGCAAAAAATGAAAGATCTTTTAAAATCAGTATCCGTTATAAGCATCGTAGCAGACGAAACAACTGATTCAGAAGATACAGTAGGTACATTTTAAATATTCTTGCTGTTCCGTCAGCTGAAACGAATGTTGAAAGCTGTAATGCTGAAACCTCTTTGAATGCAATCTTCCTCAAATGCATCACTTCGGAATCCGTAAATTTTAAAGCAGTCAGCGAGGCAATAATTCAGTGCGTCAATAAGTATGAAATACCTTTTGCAAATATAACCTCTTTTGTGACAGACAACGCATCTTATATATCCAAAGCGTGGGGAAAGAGCCTGAGATCCGAATATTTGAGGAAATACGGTATTTTGCCAAATTTCGGAGTAAATCCCGAAATTTCGCGATTTACGGATTCCGAAGTGATGTACTCGAATTGTGCCCTTTTTTTCACGCTATAAAATTACTACCCTAACCATGAGTAATGCATCAATGAAGTGATTTCTTATGCTGGATCGTATTTCAAGCAATATGCCCTTTTGTAGTGGAGGTTATACGTTTGTGTGACGGCAAGCGGACGTCCAGCAGGCCACATTTAATTGAAATGGGAACGGACGCATGACACTGTACTATTTTTTAGCACGTCTTTTGTAATAAAAAGATTGTGCTTATGTTATCGGTTTGTCCGTCCGTCCGTCCGCCTATGGACACCATATCTCTGCAACTATTAGTCCGATTTTAAAAATTCTTTTTTGCATTGGGAAGCTTGAAATGTGCGAGTGATGGTCCTTGCATTCAGTTTCTTAAATAACACAGAACTCTCGATATCTAGATATCGAGAGTTCTGTTGGTTCAATTCCACAGCGGCGGCTGAAAAACAATTTTTCGGTTGCTGTGTGTTTCTAGAACGTGGTTAAAAGCGATGTATTTATTTATTTACTTGTCGCCACGTATTTGGAGTATTTTCATCTTTCTTTTGTTTGTTTGTTTTTGTTTCGGTGTTTAACAACCCCCTATGAGCATCTAAGACTATAAGGAGCAGCCAATTCCTAATTTAGGGATACTGGAAAAGGACAGAACCAGCACCCTTCGACAAACACACACCCCCATTCCTCATCGGGAACTCGAACTCGGACTCAAGTCGTACGATTAAACAGAATCCCTTGGCTCTGACCACTGGGGTGGCCTGCACTTTTTTCACGTGGTGGTTGTTAGGCGGCTGTTCTTTTCATCCAATCCTCATGACAATCAAAGTCTGCATGGAGCTGCATATCCATCTTTTAAAGCCACTGTTTCCAGGTACAGGAATGAACCAGTACCCATATATCAAACGCGATTAGTATTTATGGACTAGACGAAAGAATTCGCGCGCTTTACCGTTAGAACACCGGGGGACAAGACCGCTTTCGGACACTACCAAGACTGCCTTCACAACTTTGTTATACAGGCCCTGAACCAGGGTACATACCCCGATGAGCCATTAAATTGTGACCACCCCCACTTGGAGAAATGAGCGCGCTTGGAGACCGAACGGTGGCGTAGCTGAAGTTCACAGTACAGTATATATACAAACCGAGGACCGGCATTCAGTTAGTTGATTGTTCGGAGTCTGAATGGGAAAAGCTGCCGATTTATCGGAGTTCGATAAAGGAGAAATTGTGATGACACGGCGCCTTGGAACTACGATCTCGGAAACAGCACCGCTTGTGTGTTGTTCACGTGCCGCTGTAGTGAGTACGTATCAAAATTGGTGCACGGATGGCCAAATGACGAACCGTCGTCAGCCGTGTGTTGCCCGCAGCTCATTGATGCCAGAGGGGAGCGGAAACTGTCCCGCATTGTTCACAGCGACCGCAAGGCCAGTGCGCGACAAATCTCCCGCAGCTACAACAGTGGTGATCAGGGTAATGTGTCGCAAAACACAATTCCACGCAGCCTTCTGCGCAAGGGCCTGCGTAGCCGAAGACCCAACCGGGTCTCCATGCTCACTGCACGTCATCGCCAACAACGCATGAAATGGGCCCAAGGTCATCGAGATTGGACCATGGATGATTGGAAGCAAGTGGCCTGGTCTGATGAATCAAGATTCCTCGAGTATCACGTAGACGGCCGAGCGCGAATACGCCGATTACCAACCGAGTCTATGGCACTTGGATGCACTGTTTGTCCGAAACAGGCCGGCGGCGGCGGCGGTGTTATGCTGTGGGCGATGTTTTCTTGGAGCACTTTAGGATCCATTATCCCAATAGTACAATCCCTGAGAGCTGTCAGGTATCTGAACATCATTGCGGACCAAGTTCACCCATTCATGGCAACTATGTTCCCTGATGGTGATGGCCATTACCAACAGGATAATGCGCCATGCCACACTGCCAGAATCTTCAAGGAGTGGTTCTAGGAGCATGCTGGTGACTTTCTGTTAATGCCCTGGACTCCAAATTTACCTGACATGAACCCAATCGAACATCTGTGGTTCGACTTGGAAAAACGGGTTTGCGCTAAATCACCATCACCCGAATTGTACGGGAAATGGAAGACCTGCTATTGACATTAAAGTACCAGATGCCCCAAAATACCTATCGCCACCTCATCGAATCGATGCAGGCTTAAAGAGGGTCATACAGCTTATTAGGTAGGTGGTCATAATGTAATCGCTCATCGGTGTATAATGCTATTCGCAGTCCGGTGTACAGGAACATCCTGGGATAATGTTTTCTGACCGGTATACCGCTACCACGACACCCGCCGACCGTTAGTTGAGCGCTTCTCAATCTCCATTACGCATTGGTTCCCACATATTTGCCTTTTAATTTAAACGGACAGACAGAGGAACAAAATCTTGTTATTTTCCAAATTCAATATAAAATTCCACACCTATGATGAGATTTATTGGCAAATGTACTTGGCTACCTCAGATTGCTTAATAGGTGTCTTATACACTGCCGGACAATTGCTAAGGACGGATGACAATAGCAACGATAGCAACCATAAAATGGAAGGCAGGAAAATGCGGAAATTACCATAAGTGCGGGATACAGTAAGACGTGTTGTGCGTATGCAAATTTTGGATTGCCGAACTTGTTCGTGACGTCACAGCGCTGATAAGAGATATAAAGGATTTGACGCGTATTGACCGTTGTTGTTCAAACGCAAAGTTGAAAGGGAAAGAATCAATTGACGAACTTGCAATTTTCAGTATGTCTTCCCGACATCACCTAGATGATTTTACGCGTGGCCGTATTATTGGCAAGATTGAAGAAGGGCGAAAAATAACAGATGTTTCCAGGGAGTTCGACGTCAGTCCCAGTGTTGTTTCAAGGCTTTGGAAATCATTTCAAACATATGGAGAGTGCAGCAAACGTCACGGGGGAAGTCGTGTTCGCAGTACGACACCTGCAGAAGATCGGTACATAGTGCTATCAACAAAAAGACACCGGCGCAGCACTGCTAGTGAGGTAGCAAATCAGTTTATGGCTGCTACTGGCAAACGGATCTTCCGAAAAACTGTCGCCAGACGTTTGCATGAAGGAGGACTATACGCCCGCCATCCTGTTGTGTGCATCCCATTGTCCAGACGTCACCGTACCGCTCGTTTGCAATGGTGCCATCAACATCGCAATTGGACTGATAACGACTGGTCTGCTGTCCTCTTCTCAGATGAGAGTAGATACAGTCTATCGTCTGATTGTCGACGACAACTGATCTGGCGTGATAGTGGTACTGCATATTGTCCAGCAAACATACAGGAAAGGGACCGATATCCGACATGTAGTGTCATGGTATGGGCTGGCATCATGATCAATGGCCGTACTCCCCTCTATGTGCTTCCAACTGGGACTATGACTGGCCAACGATACATTAATGATGTTCTGCTACCTCACGTTCGCATGTTCCGTGGTGCTGTCGGTGATAGATTCATTTTCATGGACGAAAACGCAACATGTCATCGAACAGTCGATGTCCAGGAGTGTCTTGAGAGCGAGGATATTCAACGCCTCGTATGGCCAGCACGTTCTCCAGATCTGAATCCCATTGAAAATGTGTGGGATGCTTTGGGGAGGAGTCTTGCTGGTCGCCAATGCCCTCCAATAAACAAGGACACCCTCATCCGTGCACTGACAGAGGAATGAGATAAATTACCCCAACAGCTGCTTGATAATGTTGTGCAAAGCATGACACGACGTGTGGAATCTTGCATCGCCCTCCATGGTGGCCATATCCCGTATTGACATCTTACGCCGGAACGCCTGCGGACGGTAATTGCATTTTTTCACGTTTACGTATTCTGCACAAAATGGCCTGTTTGTCCCTTGAACACGTTCCAAAGCCTTCTGGATTTCAGAGCACAATAAATTGTCTTTCTTGTAATGTCCTGGCATTCTGACATTATTTTATTTCACTTGGCATCCAACCACACTTACTTTTTTATGCGCTATATAGCCGTTTATGATCCGTCCTTAGCAATTGTCCAGCAGTGTATTTGTTCCCGTTCGTTAAGTAAAAGTACTTCATGATGTGGGAAAGTGACCTCTAACAACTCGCCGTTTGGGCTATTCTGTAATTGTTTTTTGAGTGTCTTTCTGTCGTGCGTTAGCCCACGACCATCGTCAGATTCTGTCACTCACAGTCAGTCAGCAGGTCGAGAAACTTTCAGGAACTATGGGAAGATGCACAACATAAATTAACAACCGTAATAACCCGGTATATGACAGGAACTGGGAAAACACAAAATGTCTATTTAAATTTTAATTCATATTTTTTTTTATTCAGGCACTGCTTTGTGAACAATGCTTCGCGTAAATTATCGATAACCATCAAGTAGTTCTTCTTGCGCCAAATTTGGCGTTATCAGTATTGTAATGTAATGTAGTGTTTGCAGGGTATTTCTATCTCTACAAAGCCACGTCAAAGCCACGCCAAACTGACTACGTGACAGAAAAAAGCTAGTTGAGACCCAAATGTTCTTATGTTAGGCCTGGCATTTGGTTGATTGTCATGTCAAATGTACGAATGATGAGGAAATGGTCTACGTTTCAGGATAAATAGAAAATGGATATCACGTGATAGCAAATAGATTCTTGGAAGGAAAATTGCATCTCCTTGACGAGTTTGAAAAAAGGTTTTTGCTGGAAGTATTTGCAAAGCTCTTCTAAAACATCAGGTCTCAAGTTGTCAACCATTCTAACGCGGTTGTCTTACCCTGCTCGATTGAAGCGTTCTGTCTTGAGGAAACTCTTGATTCAATTTGAAGTTGGAGATTATAAAATTAGTCAACAACCGTCCAAAACTGCACATCCAAGATGTGTAAACCAAAAATACTCGCCTGTAAGTAATTAACTCAATCAGCTCATCGAAGTTTTTTTTTCTTTTTTTAATTTGATGTGAAAACCCTTTCTTATCTCAAAATTTGCCGCCAGTAATTGCTGATTAACATTTTACAATGAATCACCAAATCTTATCACAGCACGGTAAGAAATTTAAATCACGGAATCGAAGTTTTAATTGGAATCGCATACATTTAACTTTATTTTAGCGCGGAAACATGTTTTTGCTGCCCCTGTTGCCGAGTGGTCTGAGGCGTTGGCATTTATTTGACCATTCTTTCAAGATGGGCACAGGCTCGAGTTCCGCTGAGACATGGGTGGTGTGTTTGTCCGATGGCCCTGGCTCTGTACGTTCCCTAGAACCAGTGACCCTAAATTAGAGATGGGTGACTATTTATAGCCCTGAGGTGCTTATGGTGGCTGTTAAACTACGAATGAAATTAAAAAAAAAACGTGTTTATAAAGAATAATTACACAAAATGAATGGCTTTGAGTTTGCAACACTGCCAATGACCCTCGTGAGCATCTAGGTCTATAAGGAGCCATCTGTCCCGGATTTGGAGCCACTGGCTAAAAGGAAGGGTTAGAACCAGACCCGTAAGATAAGCATTCCAACGACGACACATCCGGGAGACAAGCCCCTACCCAGCACGGACGATTTGCTAAAAGACCTCGCTTTGGACTACTCGATCACAGGGACGGTGTGAATTTCCTCTCTACACTGCTGGCCACCCAAAATGCAACACCAAGAAGGAAGCATCCGATTGGCCTGAAATTCGCAGCATGGGTCGCCCGCGAGAGGACATGCAAACGATTAGCATTGCAGGGCATATGCAAATCATGTGCGCCCGGCACGCCACCGAGAAGTACTATAAGAAGGGTGCACAGAAAGCGGGGTGTAAGTAGTGGAAGTGTGTTATGCTGCCGCACCTGTGCGTGGGAAGCTTCCTGATGCCTCGTCGCAGAATACGGCAGTAATTCCAGCACGTTTCGGAGTTCGACAGAGGACGAACAGTGACTTATCGCGACCGGTTTATCGTACGGAGGCATTGGTGCCCGTGTGGGACGACATCCAGCCACAGTGAGGCGAGTATGGATTTGGTGGGTGCAGGAGGGACGGACGGACCGACGTGAGCGATTGCCGCCGCCGCGGCACACCACCGAACGAAAGGACCGGCATGTTGTGCGGCGGGCATTGACGGATCGCACCGCCACATCACGAACGTTAGCGCATGAATAAGGGTGTACTGCGCAACAACCTGTGTCAGCACGTACCGTTCGACGTCGTCTGTAGGAGCGGGGACTTGTCGCACGGCGCCCATTGCTCCGATTACCATTGACGTTACACCACCGGCGAGTGCGGCGGCAGTGGGCCGTTGAACGCCGCACCTGGACTACGGAATGGCACGACATTGTCTTCTCCGACGAATCCCGCTTCTGCCTGCAACACCACGATGGTCGGATCCGCGTGTGGCGGCACCGCGGCGAGAGACTGTACGACGCCTGCATTATGCATCGTCATACCGGTCCGTCGCCTGGCGTAATGGTTTGGGACGCAATTGGATATGACACCCTCACCCCTCTGGTACGCATCGCCGGTACACTCAACAGCCACCGTACCATCTCCGACGTTTTGGAGTCTGTATCCCTCCCTTACCTACAGGACCTGCCAGCGGCCACGTTTCAACAGGACAATGCGAGCCCGCAAGTGACATGCATCTTGCAACAATTCTTCACGGCCCCCTAGGTATCATTGCTGCCGTGGCCCGCCTGTTCTCCCGATATGTCGCCCATCGAACACGTCTGGTCGCTGATCGGCAACCGAGTGACCCGGCAAGCACCACCCACGGCTACGCCTGATGAAATGTGGCAACGTGTGGAAGCAGCCTGGATCGACATACCCCAAGCCCACATCCAAAGCCTCTTTCGTTCGATGCCGCGGCGTGTAGCGGCCGTTATTGCCAGATATGGGGCCACACGAACTATTGATGTCTGCGTGTTCCACAAGTCGCACAGGCCTGTAAGCTCAATCGTTTCATCTTTGTATCTGTTGTTATGTGTCCAGTAAATCTGGCTTTGCTATCTCGTGTCCTTCTTGGTGTTGCATTTTGGGTGGCCAGCAGTGTAATTGCATGGGTTGGTTACCAGAATTACGTCCTTTTACTTTAGTTCAAATGAATTACGTGATGCCACCCCGGTGGCACAGTGGGCTAAGCGATGGCTTCCGATCATTCGTCCGAGATGGGTCCGGGTTCGAATCCCGGTGAGGCATGGATGTTTGTGTTTGCCTTTCGGCACTGGCTCTGAATATTTTACTTGTCCAGCACTGGTTATCTGCGTACATTGGTCATTTAGCATACTGTAAAATCCACGTTTGATGAATACTTGTTCACAATGTGGTACATTTTCAACACTGTCTATATCTGTGTAAATTGATCATTTGGCATGCTGTCAACCATGTATGATTTATACTTGTTGCTGTGTAATCTCTGTATCCTGTGAAATATCTGTATCATATTTGTCATGTCTATACCACCAGGTCCAATAAAAAAAAAAAAAAAAAAAGAACCAACTTGACTCATTTATAGAAAGCAACCAGAAAAGTTTCGTACTAGAGTCTGTTCTAGATGGCAAATGTCTGTGCGCTGACGCACGCAGCCTTAATAACCCCTTCCCGGGGGGAGGGGAGGGGCACTGGTTTTCCTTTAAAAAAATTAGCCCTCTAAAGAACCTTTTTAAGGCAATGTTTCGTTTATTACGAAACACTGCCCTAAAAGGTTCTTACGTAGTCAATATCCCTATCTCTAGACGAGCCGATTCCAATGATCCAGACCAGGCTTTCTTTCAGGCTTACTACGGAAGGGAAATGGATGCTAGCCGTCGAGCCTCTTGTATCACGAGAAAAGTAAAATAAGTCCATTACACTAGGGGAAATTGCTTCTGATTTTGTCTGTGATGCATTAAGAACTGATTTCTGTCATCATCCGAGTGGTCAGAGGAGTGGGATTCTGGCAAATCTTCGAGCTGGGCCCCTGGCTCGAATCCAATGAAGCCTGTATGTCTTTGTACCACCAGGTCCAGTAAATCATTAAAAAAAAAACCTAAAAAAAAAACCTCCAATCAAAAAAAAAAAAATTACGTGACACGACAAGAGTTTCAAACAAGCAGGCAGAAAGAAAAACTGATATATTCGGAACAGTACGAACCAAAAGCTGGTTCTGCCCCATTGATACTACACTATCTACCAACAAGTAATTGGACACCCCTGCAATCGACGATGTCTGCGGTCCTCATACACGTCACGGCCGCCGCCGTTAAATATCGTGTGGGAAACAACAACACAACCAGTCGCATGCAAGATGCCACACAGTTCGGAGCTCTCTGATTTCGAGAAAGGTGTAAACGTCGGGTATCACAGAAATGGCCGATCCATACGTGACATATCCAGCGAGTTGAAGTACCCAAAATCGACAGTGGCCTACGTGATTGGCAAGTGGAAGATGAGAGGTGACTGTCGGAATGTGCCCCGACCCGGCAGACCCACAAAACTGGGAGTTAGAGACCGACGGGTGCTGGCCAGAGAAATTCGGAAGAACCGCACCAAATCGATGGGCCACATCCGCGAGGAGTTTCAACAGGCATCCGGGAGTGTTCTTACGATGAATACTATCCGTAAGGAAGCCTATCTGCTCGGTTATCATGGACGTGCTGCCGCCCACAAGCCTTTGATCACCAAGTCTAATAGCGCTGCTCGGCCAACGTGGTGCAAAGCACGTCGACAGCGGACCGTTGAACAGTGGAAACAGGTTCTCTGGAGCGACGAATCAAGGTTCACCCTCTACCGTTCGGATGGCAGGGTCTGGGTTTGGCGTCTGCCTGGAGAACGCCTCCTGCCGGAATGTATTGTGCCAACTGTGAAGTTCGGCGGCGGTGGAATTATGCTATGGGGGTGTTTCTCCTGGTATGGCACGGGACCCTTGGTCGCAATTTCTGGTAGACTCAACGCCGAGACCTACTGCACCATTTTGGATGACCATGCGCTTCCTACGTTGTGGCAGTTTTACGGGGTGGACCCATGTTACTTTCAGGATGACAATGCCACCTGTCATGTTGCGAGGTCCACCATGGCTTGGTATGGTGACAATGGGGTTAATCGAATGGACTGGCCTGCGCAGAACCTTAACCCTATCGAGCATCTCTGGGACGAGTTGGAGCGTCGACTTAAGGGGTGCGCCCACCGTCCGAAATCGGTGAAGGAACTGACCTGTCTTCTCCAAGCCGAGTGGAAGAAAATACCGCTAGCCGTCGTACAACGCCTGGTTGAGAGTATGCCCCGGAGGGTCGCAGCTGTAATCGCCGCTCGTAGAGGCTCCACCAACTATTGAAGGTGAATAAACTTCGTTTTCCTTTGCTATCACAGGTGTCCAATTACTTGTTGGTAGATAGTGTACAAACTGATACCACATGCGGTGCACTTTCTGCCGGTGCATGTGTGACGTCAGCGAAAATAATTTTTTCATACGATATTTTTTTTCGTGAATTTTTCCGAGATAATTCTTTCTTTTTGTGACAAGGACTTTTTATCCGTTAATTTTATTTCCACAAAATAATATCACAAAATAATGTGAGCATTGGGGCATCATGCAGTGGGATGCTGGAAGCATTCATCACCAGCGGGTACAGAGTGCCCGTGTTTGGATGAACTTGATGAGTAACAATATTTAATTAAGCTTGGATATTTTAGTATGGGTCCACTTACGAATCAAAAGGACTAAAATCTCATATTAAAACATGTCATGGACAAAACTGAAAAAAAAAATACTGAAAATTTTGTTGAGGTTGAAAAATTTGTACATCTTTGGTCGTCTAAAACTGCACAAGAAGGGGCAACCTATTCGGTCACTGGTTGCGGGCTACGTCAGCCCCAAAAGACCTTTAGAAAAAGCCTTAAGCCCAATACCTTGCAACACTCGTTTCGGACTCGCATTACTCTATTAAGAGGTTAACCAGGGCTATTGAAAGGATAAAAATGTTTCAGCCACATAATAAGCTTTTCTTTCTTGCCTGGCTTGATGTAGTTTCATTGTACCCTAACGTACCTGTAGACGCCACCCATCAAATTATTGAGGCAAAACTTGCTGATTTTCAAGTCTTTGATTCAGAAATCCTTGCTGTAATGAACGCCCTTCGTTTAGTAAAACAGCGTTCTTACTTCAGATTTCAAAATTGTATTTACAAACAATTACAGGGCTCTGCTATGGGCTCCCCACTCTCAGCTTTTCTTGCAGACATTCTGCTTCAACACATTGAGAACAAAGTTCTCAATGAATTCCCACTTACCCCCAGTTTGTATTTAAGGTACGTCGACGACATCCTGGTCATTTGGCCTCATTCGCAGGATGATTTAACTTTGTTCGCTGACGCACTTTCTTCAGTATTCCCAACTATCAGGCTCACGGTAGAGCTGGAATCTAACTATTCCTTACCTTTCTTGGATTTTTGTATCTATCGAGACCCTGTATCTTGCAATTTATCGTTTTCAGTCTATCGGAAACCTTCAGCCAATAATAGTTTAATTCCATTCAACTCGTCACACCCTATACAACATAAATTATCTGCTATTAATTTCTTATTTCAAAGAGCTTTTTCGCACTCTTCCACAGAGCATTCCCTAAATTTAGAAGTTCGGTTTATCTTTGACCTTGCAAGTAGATGTGGCTATCCAACTCATCTTACAAACAAAATTTACTTCAAAATTAAAAATGCGAGATCCACTAATCTAATCAGAGAGCAAAAAACTAGCATGAGATTTGTGGGAACGTTGGATCATTACCCATACACTGAAGAGCAATTGAATTAGAGATACCTGTCTAGTAACGTGTAGCACCACCTTTCGCCCTGATGACGGCGGCGATTCGTCTCGGCATGGACTCGACAAGACACCGAAAGCGTTGGGAAGCCATATGGATCCACGACCCCTGAACAAGCTCCCACAGTTCACGAAGATTTGGTGGAGGGGGGTCAGAGCCTCGAACATCTCTCTCGATGGCATCCCAGATGTGCTCGATGGGATTGGGGTCAGGTGACCTAGCTGGCCAAGGAAGCGAGGTCACGTCGGTGGAGTGTTCATCCAACCATTCGGATTCAATTCGGGAGCTGCATTGTCTTGTTACAGGATGAGGTCCCCAGTGGTATGTTGAAGACGCACAAAAGGGAGCAAATGGTCGTCCAGGATACCCCGGTAACTTTGATCTGTGAGGGACGATGTCGCACGTACCAGGAGTCCCATTTCAGTCCACGCAAACAGTCACCAGACGAGAATGCTATCCCCACCAGCTTGAAGAGTACCCTGCTGGCAAGAAGGATCCATCGCTTCATGTGGTTTGCGCCGCACTCGTATCCTGCCATTTGCCTGCACCAACGTGTATCTCGACTCATCAGTCCAAGCAACATTTTTTCCACATGTCTAGGGTCCAGTGGCGATGTTCCCGCGCCGATGCTAATCTTTGCACCCTGTGATGTGCGGTCAGCAGCGGTACCCTCGTGGGACGATGGGTTCTGTACCCCATAGCGAGGAGATGGTCCTGGATGGTGTGGCTGCTTACACGTTTTTGTGCACCAGTGTTAAATTGCCAAGTGATTTCTTGCACTGTGGCCTGTCTATCCACTGTTACAATGCGAACTTGCCGACGATGGTCCCCCCTCATCCACACGTTGTTGTCCACGGCAGTTGGCCCTTGCAGGGATGGTTTTACCGGATTCGATGTATTCACGGTGCACCCGTGACACAGTGGCTCGTGAAAATCCCAGCGCCTGCACGACTTCCGGGATGTAGTGACCCATACGTCGGGCCCCGACAATTTGCCCACGATCAAATGCGCTTACATCCTTCGTCTTACCCATACTGCGTCCGACTCTTACTGATTCCCATCGCATTACTCCTTATATTGTCGGATTGCTGCATACGTCATGTCATTTCCGTTTACAGGGCAGCCCACAGCACCACATTTGCATAACGCCAGCTGTCTCTAATTCAGTTGCTCTTCAGTGTACATAACAAATATATTATCGTGCCTCTGTTCACGCTATAACTTGCAGCTTGGTATTCGCTCTAAGAATCTGTTTCATGCATCAAAAAAGACGAAGAGAAAACCGAGGTGTTACAAAGATCAAGTGTCTATAGCATTCCCATATTAGACTCAATCACTGGTGAACACATTAGTAACAATGTGGGCTCAACAAAAAACAAGTTTGGGCTTTCGGTTTCAAGAACACAAATACGGTATGAAAGCTGGCTACAGCAATATGGCATTGGCAAGGAATGACAATGGTGGTAGATTGTGGCCAGATTGGACTAACATCAAGATACTGGTAACCCCCCCCCCCCGCATCCGTCTATTCATTGCTTGTAGCCGAGAGCATGTGTATTGTAGCCTTCAGCAACCAATGCTGTAATGATTACAATCCGAGCGATTTACCAAGGATTTGGAAAAATCACATCGCTACTTTGAATTTTAAGCAATAATCAGAATATGTTATTCTTTCAGCTGTGAGATATGTTGTCACGATTTGTATTGAATAATTTTGAGATAAGCTTTTATCTCTGAGTCCCTGCCATTAAACATTTGTAATGTAATAAATGGCAACATATGAGCAACGTTTTTGACGAAATGTACCCATAATTCAACATCAGTCTAATTGTATATAAGTGCAACCATAATGTATAACCACTCACATCTGAAGACGGGATGAGTGTCACCCCAAAAGTACTAATGGTTTTAATTGTAAATATGTGTCATCTTTTATCAATAAATAATCGTGCTGAGACGGTATTTTTTTCAGTTCATTTACCACGAAGTAATGTATTATTTCATGTCATGGACATAGCCCGCACTATGTCCATGACATGAAATACATCTTGTATGATCACGACTCTGCCGCTTCCTGCTTGGAGAGTCGTGATCATACAAGATGTATCCATTCTCTCTCCTGCAGCTGTCTCCAAATTATCACCCTCTCATCGGCATGGTGAAGATGAAAATATGACTCATCACGCTTTCATCAGACCTCGTGACCCTTTTCAATTATTCAGAGTTAATCTCCGGGACGTCGGGTTCACTCGAAACGTTTTGTCTTGCTCACTGCACAGAGAAATGGTGTACGGACAGGTATTCTGCTGCTGTAACGCAGTCGGTGTAATATGCTCCTCACCGTGCGCTCAAATGCCGTTTGGCACTGCCCTTGATTCCATTCTCTGTTACTTGATTCAGTATTACGTGTCTCTCGGCCTGTACAAATCTGTCAGTCCTGTGCTTACCTCTGGCTTCGGCAAGTGTTTTAAACCACAGATCATGTGCTTACTACCTGTTTTCCGCTGCATCAGCCGTTCTCTGTATATTCTTACTACTCCTGCTCTTCCACATACTACAAGTACAGCAGTTTTGTTGATATTCTTGCCAACTCCTTCGATATCATCCCACACTCTAAGTCTGTTAGGTCACGTTGCAGCCGTAATAATATGACAACAGATGGCACATTAGCCGTTTGCATAAAATGGTTTATTGATCCTAATAAACTGCACTTGGTTGATATGCAGATACACGAGAATGTACATACCAATTTTAAAGAGATACACACGGTGATCTAAAAGCCTTACCCTATATTTAGAAAATTATAAAAAATAACTACACCACTTACAGACAAAAGATTTGCTGTGTTTGACAGATGAATATCTGACTTTTTTTGACGCGAACTGACACACTTTTGTATGTGCTCCGTTAGTTGCACAGAGGACGTCCGACCTGTACTCGATTTCTTGCCATGCTTATTGTAATAAATCCATATCAACAGCGGCAATGACGCTCACGATCCATTCCTTTAGGTCCTTTAAATCGCTCACTTTTGTTCTGTACACTCTGTCTTTGACAAATTCCCATGAAAAAATCCGATGTGGTTATATCAGGTGAACGGGATGGCAGCGGAATTGGGCCATCTCGGGCATCCCAGGGTGCTGGAAACACGGTACCCAAGTAGTCGCGAGTACTTGTTCTCCAGTGGGAAGGAGTTCCGTCTAGTTGAAAGATGAAATCTGGCTAAAGGTCTTCGACTTGCGGCTCAATGAAATTTTGCAACATGTCTAACTAAACATTTGCATGAATAGAGTTTTCCACACAGAACAAAAAAGGGGGGACCAAGAATGCAGTTGTGCATAAGCGGACACCAGACTTTAATTTTGAGGCTATCACGAATATGGGTTTGCGAGACATGTGGGTTTTTTTAACCTCATAAGCGCACGTAAGTCTATTAACTCCTCCTGTTACGTGAAATGTCGACTCATCACTAAAAAAGCACACGTACAAGAAAGTGTTTGTCATTATCTATGCGATCCATTAAGTTACAGACAAATTCGAAACGGCAAGTCTTATCGTTCTCTATGTTGAACAATCCCTACTTTGCATGCGTATTATTGCAGCCTTTTATGCAAAATTCTTATCATTGTTGTGCGCGGCATTCCCAGCTGTGCAGCAGCTTATCAGGTTGACTTCATCGGGCTCCGGGAAAGTGATTTTCATACTCGCTGCACATCCTCTTCCAAAACACCGGAACGCCCACTTCTTGGCTTGCCCAATACACTTCCACTTTCTAGAAATTTATCTTTCCAATGCATAATTCGTTCAGCATCAATAGGATTCCTGCCGAAACCTGTACGAAAATTTCTTTGCACTTGAATTGCTGATTTCGTTTCAAAAAAACCACGCCACACAAATTGCTTTTTCCTGCACATTCGCCATTGTAGCTTGTTTCTATAAACAGGAAGAATAACTAGCCCCTCCCACACCCCCGGTGACGCAGTGGTCTAAGCACTGGCTTACGACCATTCGTCCGAGAAGGGTGCGGGTTCGAATCCCGGTGAGGCATGGATGTTGTGTTTGTCTTACGGCACTGGCTCTCTCCCTTCCCTGGAGTCAGTGGCCCTAAACTAGGGACGGGCGACTGCTTATAGCTCTTTAAGTTGCTGACGGTGGTCGTTAAACCCCCAACATAAAAAAAAAAGAATAACTAGCGCCATTCACACGCAATGACAAATAACAAAACTTCAGATATTTACCTTTCAGACGCTGCAAATCTTATTCCTGTAAGTGATGTAAATTATTTTTTTCATTGATTTTCTAAAAATAGGGCAAGACTTTTGGACCACCCTGTATAAGAGGCTCACTCACAAACATAAGTTTGTGTTTTTTTTTCCTTTTGAGCCCTGCAAAACCACACGTTTATCGATGCCACCCAAAGTAAGTAACAATACTGCTGTACACTTTTCAAGTCAGAAAAGCCGGGGACAGTTCACATTAAGTTTGGAATAGGGTATTTTTTCATAAATGCAACAATATTCAACAGTCCGGAGCCAGAATGTTGGTGCAACGCAATAATTTCTGAAACTAGGGCAAAAAAGAATGAAAGGAAAAGGATTTTTTCAAGTAAATGTGACTTCAAGAGGCTTAATTAAAATTGTTTAATTTCTAAACTTCTGCATCAAAAGTGTTTCTCTTTTAATGATAAGAATGTGTAAATGACTGCATTTGAGTACAGTATTAGAGTAAAGCACATTTTTAATAAGTTGTTACATTAAATTTCAGGTAAAAATCAAAACTTGAAGCAAAGTGGTAAGTAGTTTTTTCTCTCTCAATTGCTTTTTCTGAAATCAGTTTTGTACTTTCTCACTCATTTGCATCGCTCCTAATGA
The DNA here is from genome assembly GCA_039090855.1 of Macrothele yani. Lineage (NCBI taxonomy): Eukaryota > Metazoa > Arthropoda > Arachnida > Araneae > Macrothelidae > Macrothele > Macrothele yani. The sequence continues at coordinate 102,171,416 of CM077023.1, forward strand.
AAACAGAAAAGAAACTATCAAAAACTGAGAAATAAAGGATTTAACAAAAAGAGGAAACAATATACATTTCGTTTTACAAAGTCTCACCTCTCAAAAAAACGAAATATTCAGGGGTTTACCAAAATAATGGAAACACCGACTGCGACTGAAGTACACGCAATGGGCCGTATGCAAATCATAGGGACGAATGTTGCACGCACAGGGGAGAAGAGACAGAGGTACAACTCTTGTGTTTAAGACAGCGCACCACTGGTCGGACATCAAACTACGATAGCGTCTGTCACGTGATACGGTACCAGTGACTATATAAGTAGCACCGCGGAGAGAGTTGTAAACTTGGGCCGCGGCTGGCATAGTGGGCAACGTTCGTGACTGCCACGGAAAAGACCTCAGGTTCGATCCCAGGTAGGTACGAACGCTCGATCCACTAAATATCCGTCGTGAGTCGGATGGGCACGTTAAACCGTCAGACCCCGGGTACTGGCCCCCCGGTAATAAATAAGGGCGTCTTCCACCCTCTTTCTACTTCGCTACCGTGTTACTTTCTTATCGGGCACTCTTGCCCAAATCTCTTAGCTTCCTATTTCTAAGGGTTGTTTAAGACCTGGAGTCAGACACTCCCTTCCTAAAATCCTCTACAAAAGAAAAACAAAACAACAACAAAAAAAAAGTTGTAAACTTGGGCCGCGGGTAGCCTAGTGGTCAACGTTCGTGACTGCCACGAAGAAGACCTCGGGTTCGATCCCAGGCAGGTACGAACGCTCGAACCACTAAATATCCGCCGTGCGTCGAATGGAGGCGTTAAGCCGTCGGTCAAGAATTGGGGTCAGACACTTCTTTCCTAAAATCCTCTACATATGATCTGATGATCTGTGTTGTAAACTCTTGAAAAACAAAATAAAGAAAAGAAAAGAAAAAAGAACAGACAGACGGTTACGGTTCGATGTTTTAGTTTCATGTCCGTCCACTGGCGCGCTTTTCTATTGAGAACTTTTTTATGTTTTTTTTGATTGGAGGTTTAACGACCACCGTGAGCAACTCAATGGGCTATAAGCAGTCGCCCGTCCCTAATTTAGGGTCACTGGTTCCAGGGAAGGGAGAGAGCCAGTGCCGTAAGACAAACACAACATCCATGCCTGACCGGGATTCGAACCCGGACCCCTTACGGACGAATGATCAGAGGCCAGCTATAACGAAGTAAATTTCTCCGTCATTTTTGGTCTACGCCGGGATTCGAACCCGAGGCCGCTTATTCCGGAACAAGTCGCTCTACCAACTGAGCTACGCAGACGCTTATTCTGATTCCTATCTGCCTTTATGTCGTGTGCGTCCTGCTGGCAGGTACGTCACATCTCCCCCCCCGCGAAAGAGGGCCGGGGGCATGGCCCACGGGTCAGCCGTGACCATGAATCGTTGCAGGCAGCCATCCACTGTAGAGCGTGCACTTGAGAACTCTCAGTCAATCTGCTGTGTGGAATGCAACAGCACACATTTTTATTTTTCGAAGCGCTGGGGAAGGAATTCTCTGATTTTTCCTGTCTCGCGGTGTGGAAATAACATCACACCAATGCGAGATTTTGAACGGCCGGGTCATCCGGATAGTTCGGGCGCCATTATAACAAAGTAAATTTCTCCGTCATTTTTGGTCTACGCCGGGATTCGAACCCGAGGCCGCTTATTCCGGAACAAGTCGCTCTACCAACTGAGCTACGCAGACGTTCATTCTGATTGCTATCTGCCTTTATGTCGTGTCCGTCCTGCTGGCAGGTACGTCACATATCCCCTCCCCCGAAAGAGGGCCGGGGGCATGGCCCACGGGTCAGCCGTGACCATGAATCGTTGCAGGCAGCCATCCACTGTAGAACGTGCACTTGAGAACTCCCAGTCAATCTGGTGTGTGGAATGCAACATCACACATTTTTATTTTTCGAAGCGCTGGAGAAGGAATTCTCTGATTTTTCCTGTCTCGCGGTGTGGAAATAACATCACACCAATGCGAGATTTTGAACGGCCGGGTCATCCGGATAGTTCGGGCGCCATTATAACAAAGTAAATTTCTCCGTCATTTTTGGTCTACGCCGGGATTCGAACCCGAGGCCGCTTATTCCGGAACAAGTCGCTCTACCAACTGAGCTACGCAGACGTTCATTCTGATTGCTATCTGCCTTTATGTCGTGTCCGTCCTGCTGGCAGGTACGTCACATCTCCCCTCCCCCGAAAGAGGGCCGGGGGCATGGCCCACGGGTCAGCCGTGACCATGAATCGTTGCAGGCAGCCATCCACTGTAGAACGTGCACTTGAGAACTCCCAGTCAATCTGCTGTGTGGAATGCAACATCACACATTTTTTTCGAAGCGCTGGAGAAGGAATTCTCTGATTTTTCCTGTCTCGCGGTGTGGAAATAACATCACACCAATCCGAGACTTTGAACTGCCGGGTCATCCGGATAGTTCGGGCGCCATTATAACGAAGTAAATTTCTCCGTCATTTTTGGTCTACGCCGGGATTCGAACCCGAGTCCGCTTATTCCGGAACAAGTCGCTCTACCAACTCAGCTACGCAGACGATTATTCTGATTCCTATCTGCCTTTATGTCGTGTGCGTCCTGCTGGCAGGTACGTCACACAGCGCCTTAGACCACTGCGCCACCGGGGAGGCATATTGAGATCTTCGAAGCCAAGTTGTTGCCATGTGTCTCTATGGAAGATTAACCTCCGAGTCACCTGCTTTGCTTTGTGGTTGCACGTAACATTGCCACAATTGCAGGTGAAACAGCTGTTATGGAGTAATTGTGGGCATTGTCAAATGGAGTTTGTCCTGCTCCCAGGTATTTATCGAGGAGTTTCATGTTGGGGCGTTCTGAAAAGGTTTGGGGCAGGGACGTCGCCAAGGGGATGCGAGGGTGGGTTCAAGCCCGCCCTGAATTGTCTTGCTCCCCACCTCCCGTCGCCCACCCAGTTCAGACTGTGCCATTTTTCAATGTATTTGACTTTAAAATATAATCTGCACTTTGCCAAGAAATAAGTCTTGTAAATAAAATAAAAATAGCAACGTTTACCACAATCAAAGGTGTATTATATATCGACTATAGTTTCGCAGAGCTATTGGCTCGGCATCATCAGGACGAATGGAGCGTAAACATTCAAATCATTGTGACATCATCAGAGTTCTGACGGTCATGGTTTTTGGGGAGTTGTTTCCACGCGCTTGAAAGAAATGGAGGCGACGTCATGTCGTTGACAAGCTGCGAAGAGTTCCGGTATATGTGGAAAGCTTCTAATACATTAAGCTTGAGAGTCGAATCAGGTTTATCAATGAGCGTAGCGTTTTCAAATAAAAATTTGTGGTTATTTTCGTGGCAATGTTGGGCTATAGACGACTTTTTTAGTTCACAGTTCCGTACGTAGGTCTCGTATTCCTTCACACGGAAATTTAAAGCCCTGCGGGTCTGTCCTATATATGAAAGTCCACATTCACAAGGTATCTGATAAATTCCCCATGAATTTATGTCTTCGACGTAGTCTTTTGATCCGTAAAAATCTATCTTGTTTATGGGTTCGAAATAACTTTGAAATTAAAACTCTTGAGGATTTTTGAAATTCTGAAGCAAATCTGTGGAGCAAATGGGATAACCACCCAATTCTGTCGTATTGGGTTGTCCACTGGCGTGAGTGAGCAGACAGGCTTCGGTTTCCTAAATTGTTGGACAGCTTTGTCTATAGTGGAATGGGTATATCCTCTGTGTACAGCAATTCGTTTAAGAAAATCAAGCTCTTTCTGCAAGGAATCCTCAGTTGAGCATATATGTATTGCACGATATACGTATGCGTAGAAGGCAGAGACTTTCTGTTTCCATGGGTGATTTGATTTTGCATGTGGGGGTAAGGAACCAGCAAATGGTTTTCGATAAACTGTTGTTATAAAGGATCCTTCAGAGCGTGACACAAGGACGTCAAGGAATGGTAAGCAGCCATTATTTTCAGTCTCATATGTAAACTGTATATGAGGATCAATTGAATTGATAAGTTCAACTAATTTAGGTATTTCCGAATTTATGCCAATCCAGAGGACAAAGGTATCATCTACATATCGAATCCATAGGTCAAATGTAATTAGCTGAAAGTGTTTGTCCTCAAAGTGACGCATATAGACTTCGCATAAAATAGGCGACAGTGGGCTACCAACCCATTGCAAGACCTTCCGTCTGTTGGAAAAATCTTCCTCGAAAAACGAAACTGTTTTGTCTGGTACAAATTTCCACTAGTCTCAAAATATCTTCTACTTCCGGTTGGCTGAAATGATGTTCAGTGAGACTAGTTTTCAATGATTCGAGGGGTCCATTCAGTGGGATGGAGCCCACTGAATGGAGCCCTCGAATCATTTTACGTAAGTTATGACGCATAATGGCGATGGAAGTGATTCCGCTCCTATGCCCTGACCTTTGAGCCCATTTCGCCCATTTTCAATAGGGTTTGTCCCCAAGTGGTTCCCTACGACATAATAAAATTACATCGAAATCGAACCTTTTTTACGTTAGTTATGACGCATAAGAGCAGTGGAATGGATCCCGCTCCTATGTCCTGACCTTTTACCCCATTTCGTTCACTTTCAATAGGGTTCCTTCCCAGGTGTGCCCCTACCACATACTAAAATTTCGTCGAAATCGAGCGATTTTTACGCGAGTTATCGTGCGGATGAACATACGCACATAGCGCGTGACATAATGAGGCAGATGGGAATCGTGACCATCTGCTCGCAAGAGTGTGACGTCATAAAAATTTAATAGGATCCACACACAACGCGTGACGTAATGAGACAGATGGCGTGACCGCGCACCAACATCTGAATTCCGAGAGTGTGACGTCATAAGATTTCTAAGCATGGATAACATTAATGGGACGACGCCATGGCACTAAAAACGTGGTAATTCAGGATGGTTATTTAACGCACTAAACAAATTTTCCTAAGCTCGAGATCAAGCTAAATCGATTTCTAGTACCAGAAAACGGTAGGTTAACGACTTTCATCAAAATCCTTAGAACCGTTTTCAAAATAAAATTTACATACATACAAGAATTGCTCCTTTAAGGTGAACGTCAAGTAATTTTGCTTCCTGTACTTCGAATGGAAAAATTTCTGTACACATTTTCTTCCCAATTAATGCGCCCCCAAGGATGAAAATTTGAACATCAATTAAAATAGCTTCATTTCATAACTTAGAATGTTTAATATTTTCTAAAACATAACCATAATTATGCAATCCAACATTTGTTTGTCTACTGACGTCATCAAAGTACAGGTCGCGCCATCCTTTTTCTGGTTTCAACAACACCAAAGGAAAAGTTACTGATTTTTAATATAATTATGGTTATGTTTTAGAAAATATTTAGTGTTCCAAGTTATAATATGAAGTTATTTCAATCGATGTTCAAATTTTCATCCTTGGGAACGCATTAATTGTGAAGGAAATGTGTACAAAAGTTTTTCCATTGGAAGTATAGGAAGCAAAATTACTTGACGTCCACCTTAATAATATGGGATAAGGGCGATGGAATGGATCCCAATCCTGTGTCCTGACCTTTGACCCCATTTCGTCCATTTTCAATAGGATTCGTCCCCAGGTGGTCCCCTACCACATAGTAAAATTTCATCGAAATCGAACCATTTTTACACACTTTATGACGCGTAAGAGCAATGGAATGCATCCCGCTCTTATGTTCTGACCTTTGACCCCACTTCACCCATTTTCAATAAGCTTCGTCCCCAGGTGGTCCCCTACCACATAGTAAAATTTCAATGAAATCGAACCATATTTACGCAAGTTATGTCGCATAAGGGCAGTGTAATGGATCCCACTCCTACGTCGTGACCTTTGACCCCATTTGTCCCATTTTCTACAGAGTTTGTCCCCAGGTGGTCCCCTACCACATACTGAAATTTCATCGAAATCGAACCGTTTTTACGCCAGTTATCGTGCGGACAGACGGACGGACGGAAAAAGCTGGAGCATATACGCTTCTTCAACTTACGGTTGGAAAGCGTAAGAAAAGGACTAATACAAAATTTAAATCATGAATAGAATACGGGATAATACAAATTTTAAAGATGACAATCCGTTTCTTGGTGTAAATATGAGAAGGATGGTAAGTCAGATAACATCCGAAAACTTGAAAATTTCGTCGTGCTTGAGCGGGAATCGAAGATGCGTCTCCCAGATAGCGCCCGGTATGCTAACCACTACACCACCCAGAATGACCAAATCTCAAGTTTCCGATTAATTTGAATATAACCATCACAAGATTCGCTAGTCGAAGCAACCGGCATTCATGTTTAGCGAATCTGGAGGTTGAGAATCCTATCCCGTGATTGCCCAGAGGAGCAGATAAATCATGAATGGAATACGGGATTGCACCATATAATAGAAATTTTGAAGATGACAATCCGTTTTTTGGGGTAAATATGAGAAGGATGGTAAGTCAGATAACATCCGAAAACTTGAAAATTTTCTCCCAGATCGCGCCCGGGTATGCTGTCTGGGAGAAAATTTTCAAGTTTTCGGATGTTATCTGACTTACCATCCTTCTCATATTTACACCAAAAAATGGATTGTCATCTACAAAATTTAAAATTACACATATACCTCTGTGTGTGTGTGTGCGTGTTGCACACCTTCAAACGGAGAGCTATTGAGACTTTTTATGGGGGTGAGTCTGAAGAATTGGGGAGGGGAGTGCAGTGGTGCATAAATATCTACTGTTCCCTGCCCAAATGACCCAAAATCATGCTCACAGTGGCTGTTAAAACACCCCGTAACAAACAAAAAGTAATACAAAAGATATCGTCTACTCCCACCCCATAATTTTCGGAAAAGAGGCGTATAAGTCACAAGCATTCAGTGTGATTTATTCGAATATTTGGAATTCCATATGATACCAAATACTCACACTGAACATTTGAAATCGTATAGAAGGGCAAAGTAGTATTTAAAAGAAAAACTTAATGTTCTTAGCATCTGACCACGTAACATTCTTTCGTCTATTTAAAATTTCCCGATTTTAGGAACTTCGATGAAAATGGATATAAAACTTAGTAATTAAAATTTAGTAAAAACTTCAGAAGGATAAAAGAACAAATCAAGTTTTAAACTGCTTTCAACATTTTCAGGGCCTCCCTTTTGTGTTGTTTTTATCTAACCCTCTCACTGCTAAGACCCTTTTTTCTTAGTACTACAACACTGGAGCCGCGGATTTTAATTGCATGTTGATTTTTTATTGTCATCCAATTTTTAATCTGTATTTTCTTTGAAAGGAAGTAAATGAAATCATTAAAAAAGATGAGAAATTGAACCACCCCTTTTATTTTTCCTTCTCCCATTATATTTTTAGAATGTTATTAAGTTAAGCTACATGAAAACAGCTATTCTCCTTCTTGCAATTTTGCAGTGGAGGTTATAACCTTTTCTCCCGGCTTTACAGTTAAAACGGCAATAACAAAGCAGAAATGTGTAGTCAGTATACAAAACGACAGGTAAAAGTTTCCTGGGTTGAGTGAAAAACAGAACGTCTCAGGTTTGCCAGTGTAACATGATCCCAAGTACCACACTTTTGACTACAGACTACAGTATATAGTTTGACTAATGCAAATCTAAACACGTTCTCATCAGAGGTTGCATAAACTTTATGCAATTGGAATCACGAAAGCAATGTACAGTGATATTTACAAATAAGCATACTGTAGGCAGCATTCAGAGAAGTTTAGATTACAGTTAAACCTTATATGTTCATACTGTATATTAAATAACTTACACTATATGCATTTTTTAAATTTTAGTTTCCTGCCATTGAGGGAAAACTATATTACTCAAATGTGATTAAAAATTGATGTTTTAGTGATTGAGAACCATGCACGCTTTTCACTCAAAATTACTATTAGCGGGCCGCCAAGTCAATTTTTGCCTAGGACAGCCAAAGTACTGACCCAGGGCCGCCGGAACTAGACGCAGCACTCATTTGCAACTCAGAAAATACAATGAAAGTATATTATTTAGCCAAATCAAACCAGCCAATTTCTAATCATGCAGATTTGTCAGTTTTACAAAAGAAAAACGGAATACACATACGTTGGAATAACGCTTCATTCCCGGGCTAGAGTTCCACAGCTATCATTAAACACATTTCGAGTGAGTTGAAGAAGAAACTGGGTGAAATTTTACTGGAAACTGAAAATAAAATTTCAGTATTGATCAATGAATCAATATCCCTGAGTTACAATAAATGTGGAGTTGCAAAATTTACCCAAAATATTATAGAAATACCCACGTGTTCTTATATGCCACTGTCTAAACCACTGACTGGAGATGTCGATTCAAGACGCTCTCGTGACCAAAATTCTGTAAATCGTTTTCAGTTGTTTATTTAAACGTTCATTCATTATACAGGGTATTTCAAAAGGTTATTGACAAACTTAAAAAGCGTACAGAGGGGTCAGAATATAGCAACTTTCGAATAGGAACCCGTGTTCTCCGAAGTATTCCTGAGTCAGCATAAGCCTTATAGGATGTCAGGAACTACATTGCGGATAATCTAGTTCCTTACATAGTTAGTTACTGCTTTGCGATTGTGTTTTGCCCAAACATGGCTGTTACGGTAATTGAAAAAGCCATCTCTGGTAAATGATGCCTCTTCCATAGACAAAACTCTGCTCACAAAATAGGGCCCGTTCTGGCAACGCTGCAAATTCCATTGGCAAAATTTCACCCGTCGTGGGCAATCCTCCACAGACAATTCGTGCACTTTCTGTGGATGATAAGGGTGCAGCTGGTTATCATGCAAGACCCGTCACACAGTGCTTCGTGAAATTCCGGATTCCTACGTGATGAGCGATGGCACTTGCGCTGGTGGATGTCCTTCCACACGCGAAAGTGCATCCTCCTCGACAACCACTGTTCGAATCTCTCGGGGACGACCTACATGATGCGCTGCGCGTAGAGAACCTGATTCCTTGAGTCGCCGGTGAATGTTTTGCAACGTCGTATGTACTGGATGGCACCTGTTTGGATATTGTTCCCGGTACAGGCGTTCACCTTCGCGTGCATTTCCAGCGGCTGCGCCGTAAACGAAATACATGGGAGTTCTGCATAAGTGTATTGTTCCCTTTAATGGATAGCAAGATATTACGAAAGCACTATGACACCAGTTACCTTCCACTCAACAACGGAAATAACCCACTGGCCCTCTGCATGCACGAATACCAAGCACAGGTAACCCAATTGCTATATTCCGACCTCTCTGTACGCTCTTTAAGTTTGTCAGTAACCTTTGAAACACCCTGTATAACTGATCACCAAAGAACAGCAGAGAACTGGATGAAATATTTTCACAGGAGTTTAGGTAAACAAAATTTGATGAATATTTGGATCAAGGTAGGTATCAAGTAACCACAAAACATTAAAAGCTGCTTGGAAAGCTTATCCAGCATTTGTAAAACACTTTCAAGTGTCGGTGGCAGATAATGACTGAACAACAGGAGAAATCCAAATACCAAGGCTGTTGAAAAGATTAGAATTTTCTGAAATTCTGAGTACACTGGTTCTTTTCATGATATGTTGGAAGAGTTGTCATATTTATCGGAAAGGCTACAAGACGAGCAATGTCATATTTCTTTGGATGGTAAATTAATATACATAGATCTATACGTATTTGTATTATTCACGTAAGGAAAGAAAACCCAGGTGATAAATGTTGTGAGGCTGAGGAAGCTATTTCTCATGGAAATTTTAAAGGAGTTCCAGTTACTTCAAATATCAGAGTGACGAAAGTTAATATACAGCTCTTGGAAAGCATGATTGATTCCTTAGAGAAAAGATGTTTTACTACAGTCCTGCCATGTTAGTCGTACTAAAATAAACGATAAAAAACTGACTTATAAAGAATTACTGAAAGACATTAATGTGCTAACTTCTTATACCTGGCCTAGTAACACTGGTATCCTTTACAGACGAGACTGGGTTGAAAAATTATGCCACAGATTTACTCGTAATCTTTTAGTACTACGAAGCGCGCGCGCGCACACACACACACACACTCGTGCACACATACACCTTTTTTCTTCTTCTTTTTTTATTGAAGGTTTAACGACCACCGTGAGCAACTCAATGGACTATAAGCAGTCGTCCATCCCTAATTTAGGGCCACTGACTCCAGGGAAGGGAGAGAGCCAGTGCCGTAACCCAAACACAGCATCCATGCCTCACCGAGATTCAAACCCGGACCCCATCTCAGACGAATGATCAGAAGCCATCGCTTAGACCACTACGCCATCAAGGCGGCCACATACACTTTAAACGGGTTTCAAGGTTTCTTTGACAATGATGGCTGAAAAATGTCAAGATCTGTGGAGCGTTTGATAAACTGTGTGAAATCGCTACTATGTTGTTCACCAAAATACGAGGGAGAGTTCAGCACCATCAACAACGGAATTTCTGCAAGAAAAAAAAAAAAAAAAAAAACGTCTATTAATGGGTAATGTTTATTAAATTAAATGGCCCGCCACTTTTAAAGGATTGGAGTCCGTAGCTCTACGTGAAGGCTTGGTTAAGACACAACAGTTGCAGTCATTAAAAAGAACTCAGATAGCGGAAAGGCGGCACTGTGGGTCATTTTCCAGGTAATATTTATTTTTGTTTAAAACTGTTTTAAAATACCGGCGGTAATACACGAAACCATAAGGAATGGGACTAGTAAGTCACAATAAATTTATCCTAACCATGACCTGAAAAATTTATGAATTCGAACTTTTTTCTCTATTTGTTGGAGGCTTTCCTGTTTAGCGATGAAATTTACATTAATCTGACGACGAAAGATAAAAGGAAAAATGCCAAGCAAAAAGTACCCTGAAACAGCATAGAGGTAAATTTCCAAAAAAAAAAAAAAAAAAAAAAAAGACCAGTTTTAAACTGTGCCGTAAAAAAAAAAAAAAAGAAAAAAATGGAAAGGGGGGGGGGGGGAGAGAGAGAGAGAGAGAAGCTGAGATCGGCATTAGGAATTGCTATAATAGTCCTCATCCTAGCTAATGCACGTGGGAGAAACTATCTATTCTAAATTCTTGGCCACTGGATCCAGAGAAAGAACAGCCACTAGAAACAGTCCTAGCGATCATTCTTCCATATGACTCGACTCGTCAGTGGGTTACAAACGAACTCCTTTCCCTGCAGAAAGCAGGCCCCGATAATAATGCGAGAAACTGTGTTTTCGTACGGAAGAATTGTTCAAGAAAAACTTCATATTTTAAAAGATATAGCGCGTAAACCTTGGAATTTTAAGCTTGAAAAACTGGTTTTACATTATTTTGTGGTGGACGAACAGATCAGATCAGATCATATGTAGAGAATTTTAGGAAGGGGGTGTCTGACCCCAGGTCTTAAACAACCCTTAGAAATATAGGAAGCTAGGAGATTTGATCTCCGATAGGAAAGTGACGCAGAAGCGATGTAGAAAAGGGGAGGAAGACGCCTTTATTTATTACCGGGGAGCCAGTACCCGGGGTCCGACGGCTTAATGTGCCCATCCGACGCACAGCGGATATTTAGTGGTTCGTACCTGCCTGGGATCGAACCTGAGGTTTTCTCCGTGGCAGTCACGAACGTCGACCATTAGGCCATCCGCGGCCCGATGGACGATCAGACAGGACACCACATTTGAATCACATTTTTATTTCTATTTCGTATCTTTACGGGACCTGTTTCGTTAGTTTAACTGTGAACGTTTTTACCTAATATATCGTGATTGAACTCTTTGTAAGTTTACAGTGGAATTTTCACCGTTGGCTTCTGTTTGCTTTCGTGCCTTTACACCTCAAATTCGCCCCCCCGCTTTTTTTTCATTATTACATAAGTTCGCTGCCCAAAAAGAAGAATATTTCCATGCTCATTTCTGGAGTTTTATACCGATGCAAGTGCCAGGAGTGACCGAAATACGCTGGACGCAAGACTGAAGCCGTTAGTAGTCAGCTTAGGCCGTGGGGGAGCAGCCGCTTCCATATCTGAAAAGTGTTAGGTGTACAAATAAGTTTTAAAGCGTTTTAAGACAACGCAACATGTAATTTGAGAGCAAACAACAATACCTTTACGAATCAAAATGTGCGCCCTCATTATCTATCACCTTCCGCCATCGGTCGGGCAGCTGACGGATTCCAGTCATGAAGAATACTTCGTCGTGTGTCGCGATGAAGTCGTCAATTCATTTTTGAACTTCGTCACATGTTCGGAACCGTACAGCAGACAAACCATGTTGCATTGATCGGAACAAATGATAGTCTGAACGGGCTATGTCGGGACTATACGCCGGATGCTCCAAAACTTCTCAACCAAGCGTCAATAAGCCACCCCGGTGGCGCAGTGGTTTAAAGCGATGGCTTCTGATCATTCGTCCAGAAGGGGTTCGGGTTCAAATCCCGTGAGGCATGGATGTTGTGTTTGTCTTACGGCACTGGCTCTCTCCCTTCCCTGGAACCAGTGACCCTAAATTAGGGACGGGCGACTGCTTATATCCCATTGAGTTGCTCACGGTGGTCGTTAAACCTCCAATAAAAAAAAGCGTCAATAACGTTTCCTTGACCGATTTCGCTACATGTGGCCTAGCGTTGTCATGCAGTAATTTCATGGGACGCAATCCTTTGCCCGTGAATGGACGTTTCCGACAGATTTCCTAGTTCAATCGCAGCAATTGTTGCTTGTAGGGATCAGCAGAAACAGTTTGACCCTGTTCCAATAGTTCATAATAGAGCACACCCTTCATATCCCACCAGCAGCACAGCAGAACTTTCTTGGAGTGAATATTGGGTTTCGGTGTCGAAATCATTGCTTCACCGGGGTCTATCCAGAGTTTTTTGCTTTTGGGATTGTCGTACCATATCTACTTGAGAGCACAAAATGGAACAGGATAGAATGATATACCATAGAACATTAGCGTACACTTCTTTAACCGAATGCATAAAAACAATCCATTGCTTGCATTCTAGCATAAGAAGGTCTCATCTGAAACTGGTTTTCAAAAATTCAAACATTTTTCTCTCATTGACAGCTCAAATAAAACTTGCTGTAAATATTATTTGAAAAATTAATAATATATTCCTGTAATCACTTTTTACACTGTCATCAACTTTGATAAAAATCAGATCACTCTTTCGTAGTATTCCGGCTTTTGTTCTCTTTATAGCATGCATGTGTATTCTCAATCTGTTCTGCCTGCCTTCCTATCTACATGCATGTGTATTCTCAATCTGTTCTACACGCACGTATAGTCATATTCTGATGTGTGCATGAGCTTAAAAATCTAAATTAGCTGAAAATTCTAAATTGAGTTAATACATTTTTAAAATGCATTTATACTGAAATTATATTTAGCATTTTTTTTTTATTTTTCAGGGTCTGAGTATGTTATATCTCCTACAATGTCAGGAAACAGAGTTACTATTCCTGTTTATTCGGTCAGACCAGGGACAAACATTTTCGAGCCATTGCCTTCCTGGCCATCGAGAGCGCACGACGGTTCAGCGAACACACGTTCAAAGTTAACCAGTCCTGATTCAATCGGAAAAGAGTCTCCAACATCTAACATCAAAGACGTCTTTCACTTTTAAGTAATTCTCATAAATGATTCGATAATGCATATGATCTACTTCGTTGTTTCTGAACAAAAAAGGACTGAAACAATACAGATGTCAGAATGTATGCCTAAGGATAACATCCATACTTAGTTACGTGTACTCTGTGCTCTGGTTATCGCATTTTCATTCGCAAGATATAGCATGAGATTAACTGATTAAGTATTTTATGCAATAATCTTCAAAAATATATAAACTGCATCAATTTATTAATAAAACATTTCATTTGAAAATGTAACAAATGAATGCATTTACCTTGTATCATGCATATTCAGTCGTCAATCTTTGAAGATTTAAATTTTGTATTGTATTGTATTGTATTGTCTTTTTTTTTCTTTCAAAAAATCACTTAGGCCATTTTAGATACTATTTGAGTTTGTGGGGATGAAGTATACAGTGTATAATGTTGACATCAAAATAAAAACATTTTCTTGATTGTTGGACTGTTTTGGGGTAAGCAGTATTATATGCACATGAAAATGAGTCATACATATCTCATTTTTCTGCTCGTCGAAATATAGGGGAACTTTCTTAAGTATGCGGAGGATTAGCTCCTGATAACCTTTTTTTAATTGAAATGTGTGGAGTATCGTTCCTCTGCACATCGTTTCCTCGTGTATTTCCCGGTACATAAGACGGGCGGTTTTAAAAATAAATTTTAGGCAGTTTTTATTCGTATTTTCAGACTGCTGCTACTTAGCATTATTACGTTTAAAGAATTGAATGAATGTAACGTGAAAGCAGATCAATAAGCACAAGAAATCACAGAAAGAAAACTACAGGAAATCTGTGAGATGAAAGAGCTGATGCCTACAAAGGGAACGCTATTGATAAGCATCACGGTGTGAAGCAAAAACTGAGGAAGAACGCATCAGAAAATCGATACCCTATCCGACTTTACGTTCCCGTTGGCACGAAATATGTGTTGGGGAACATACCGGCGCTTTCTCTGGCTTTGCTCCTTTCTCATCCGACGACGTAAAAGCTGGCATCACTTCGACGTTAAGAGAAACTGTTCTTGTATTTGTGCAACTATTTCTCGGAATGATTTCAAATGTAAAATGAGGATTCCTTGCGATGGAATTTTGTTTAACAGAAAAACAAAACTAATTCCAAAACTCGCCTCCAAGGAGATCAGTCGCGCTGTAATCACGAGTAACAATGAAGAGCTGCAGTTATACGCACTGCCACCGTCCAAATATGCATATTACAAGTGCCTGAAATACGCATGCTTGTAAAGAAGCTGCTGTAAAAACAAGCATCTGAGGAAAGCGTCGTTTCACTGCAGGAGAATAGTCAACGTTTTAAAGCGCAATGGCACTGTCATCAGAAGATCGTCTACTTATTGTAAAGTTGTTTAGCAGAAAAATGGCTGTGCCTTAGCAGCACCGCGGAAGATCAGTTGGTTAAAGGGCTTAAAAATTGGGAAAACAACTGCAAAGGGTTTGCGTAAAAAGATCCAGCAGTTTGAAGAGATAGGTTCTTTGGACGTCAAACCTGACAGAGGACGGAAGCCAGTCGACAAGTAGGCAGTGGAGGATGTAGCAAGACAGTCAAATGTCGCGGAAAGCAGTAGCGCGAGACGTACTGCTCAATCTTTAGGCAAGGCCTCAAGCACGGTTCACAAAGTTGTAAGAGAAATACTGTGCTGCTATCCTTACAAGATTTCCCATGTTTAGCACATGCCTCTGCGAATGCTTCTCGAGGTGCACGAGAAGCATTCGCACTGCGGTTTTTTGCTCGGGTTCAACTGGACAATGAATGGCCATAGGACATTTTGTGAGCAGACGTAGCACATTTCCATTCGCATGGTACTGTTAATAAGCACAGCTGCAGAATCTGGGCAACAGAAAATCCGCAGAACGTGCGCGAGATTCCACTCCATTATCCAGTTGTCACCATTTGGTGTGGTTTTACAGTGAAATTCATCGTTGGGCCCTTCTTTTTATAGGAAATCGGTCCCGCGGGTCTTGTTGCATAATCTGTTAATAGTCAGCGAAATTCATGTGTTTTGGTGAGCTAGGTGATCCCAACACTTCAACAACGTCAATGCCTCGGTTCAACAGTTTTCATGCAGGATTGTGCTCCTCCTTACATATCAACGCCTGTCAAGCAGTTGCTGCACGCACATTTTACCAACCAAAACAATAATCAGCCGCCATTTACTTACAACTTGGCCCAGCCTACTCACCGGGTCTGAACCCGTGTGACTTTGGGCTTCGAGGCAGGGGCGGCGGAAAGTGAAGTTCGTTGACCGGGCCCAAAATTTCGAATCGTGGTGCACCCGCTCCCTTCCCTCTTCCCGGAACAAACAGAAGAAAAACAATGCCTAAGGAGCTTTGTTGGGGATTAGGACCACCAGACCACTTACCTAGAGGAACTTTCTAAGGCACGTCACAACAATCGCACATATGCCAAACAAAAAATATTGGCAGACATTATTGACCGAGCGGTTCCGCCGCCACTGCTTCGAGGCATCTAAAGAACATAGTCTGCCGTGGTTACATAGCAAACTTAGTGGGCCTCAAGGCAAGTATTACGCATCCACAGCATTTCCAGTGAAACATTTAGATCTGTGGTTGAGCATGCTATTTTGCGATTTCATCATTTTGCAGAAAAGGGAGGACAGCATATCGAACATGTTGTTGTGTAACGACAAAATATGCCTTCAGTACTGTAAGTTTTTTTTTCATTTTTATATTGTTCTCTACTGTATTAAAGCGCCACTTATCCCATGTAGGCGAGTTTTGGAACTAATTTTTGTTTTTTATTTTTCCGTCAAACAAAATTCCATCGCTTCAGAAGTACTAATCTCGAATTTGACATCATTCCGAGTAATAGTTCCATCTGTAGCGCCCTTGGAAATGTGAATTATTAATTTTGACACCCAGTATATGAAAGTTATAGGCTTTTCTAAGGAAACTTTTTACTACTTCCGTAAGAGTACTCCGCAACAGAGAAAGACACGTTTTCAGTCTACGGCGCCTAAAAATTTTCTGAATCCACGAGTTTACATACAAAAAAAAATAACAAAATAAAAAAAAAGTTGTTTTCATAATTATTTAATTTGTTGAGGAGAATGAGCTACCTTGAGTAAATTATGGGGAGCTGTATTTATTAGCAGATAACTAGGCTATTCAGTCAACAGGATACAAAGTATACAAAATATATATGTAACTCATTCACTCCAACTACCTGGGGCCGCCCCGGTGGCGCAGTGGTCGTTGAACAGACAAGTCGCATTTTTTTCGGCTCCTGCGTGGAAGTCAACGTTCGTTTGTTTACTTGTTCTTTTTGTGGTATTTCGTCGTTTTGTGTTTTGGTTGCAGTGTTTCGTACCCTCGCTTCACGAGCAGTGAGGCTGAGTGCCGAGTGGGTGCTCATTTTTTTTTTTTTTAAATTTTCGTGTGTCGTCAGTTACGACGTATGAGTTTTGGTGGGCCAGTGGTCGAGAATGTCCACTACCACTGTGAATAAGTCACTGTCGTCTACAGCTGCTTCGTCGATTGCTGATATGTCTTCGCTTCATAGTTCTGTGTCTTCTTCGGGGACTGTTACGTCGACTAGTGCTGCTGGACTTCCAGAGACTGTGCTTCTGGCCACCCGTGTGCCGGCTGCGTCTAATATTCCTGGTTCTGCTAGTTCTACTTCAACGTCGTTCGCACAAGCTGTGGGAAGTACCTCATATATTTCTACTGATTCTGCACCACATTTCAAACGTGTATAGCTTCGGCGTTGAAAATTATTCTTCCAAGTGATTCACCGCAAGGTAAGCAATTGTTGTCTGCCTTATTATTAAGTGTTTTCATTCCTGCTTTGCGTGACACCCCTCCCCCAGTATCTGCATGCTGTGTCGAAGGTCGTTCCAGCCGAAAGCATTGTGTCCATTATTCGCTTGGGTGGAGGGGTGGTTGTTCACTTCACCCACCAGCAAGCAGTAGATTTAATTATAGTTCATGGGGTTGATATTGGGTCCTTTCATCTACAACCTGTCGCTGCAGCCTAAAGACCAGTTACGGTGACCCTCTCTCCTGTACCAACGGCTGTTCCTGATTCTCTGTTGATTGATGCCCTCAACACGATGGGTCGTGTTGTGGGAGTGACCAAGATTCTTCCATCTACAGCCCGTGATTCCCCCTGAAACATGTGCAGGGTGGGCGCCGCCAGTACCGGGTTATTTTTCCAACTTCTTAGTCAATTGCGGAACGCCCTGCAACTCTGGAATTAGTCACTGATACCCGGACGTACATTTTTAATATTTTTGCAGGGGTTCAGTGCTTCCGCTGTAAAGGTGAAGGTCATCTCGCTTCTGCTTGTCCTCATGCTACTCCTGGTGCTAGATCTGATTCTTCATTAGCTACTACAGTTCCGGTGGCCGCTGCCCCTGCGGATGTTGTGCAGGCCGCTGAGGCACCTGCTCACATTCTACCTTCATCAATTTTGCCTGCTGTTTCTCCAGTCGTTCCTTCACCCCCCGTTCCTGTCGTCGTACTGGATGGTTTGGAGCCCTCCAATGAGGATTTTCCATCGCTCTAAGTGTCTGCACCTAAATCACAGCGTAAACGCCCCAGCTCACCTGGTGTTTCTACTCGCTCTTCCCGTTCGTCTCAACGTCTACGGTCCAAGAAACCAGCCTATTCTACCTCGGGTTCACCTAGCCATCATGAGCCAAATTCTGAATTACTAGTTTCGAACCGATTCGCATGTCTCCAGGATGATGATGTTATGGACACGGTCGCCCCTGATCCTGATGACACAGCAATGGTTGACTCTGACGATGATTCTCCTTCTCCTACACATCTTGACATTTCTACTACGTTTGAAGAACTTGCGGTGCCTTTGCACCCTCTTACCTTATCTGATCTGTATGCATTGACCACTCGCCCGCGTAAGGCGAAGTTGATCACACTACCTTGCATTAAGAGTAAGCTTCACTTGCTGCCTGAAATGATTGCACAGCTAAACCAGTTCCATGCATTTATAACTAATGTTACTTTGCCTGGAGGGACTGAGCAATATGCTCGCCGTCTGGGCTACTTACTCAAGATTTTGAGGGCTGAACTGGAAGGCTGAATACAACCTACCAGTGATGTGTCTGCGTTCTCGTTTGTTTTCTGTGATTCCTCGCAGTATTGCTCCTACTCGTCACCACCGCATAGTGTTGTCTGCATATTCTGATGACCTCACTCTCTTTCTTCGCACTGAACGTTCTTTCGGTGTTGTCCTTTCTGCTTATCGTGAATATGCTTCAATTTCCGGTTCCGAACTTAATCTGTCTAAATCTGTCGGTCTTAGGGCCGGATCGTTGGTGGCACACGGTGATCGCCCTTGGGGTGCCCGTTGGTCATCCTCGGTCATTAAACTTCTTGGTGTGTACGTTGGAAATCCCGTGGCGGTTGCTGATGCCACATGGATTCCTTTGGTTCAGCAGCTCAATCACCGTCTTGCTCCTTTTTGCCGGTTCAAACCTTTTTTGTCCTTTTTTAGCAGAGCACATCTGGTTTCTTCCTTTCTTCTTCCCATTCTGACACATTCGTGGTTCGCTTATTTTCCCTCACCCATTTTTCTCCAATCCGCTCAACGTTTGGTTACTGATTTCATCTGGAATAAAGTTCACTGGGTTCATCGTTCTACTCTCGTCCTTCCTCTATCCTTTGGAGGTCTTGCCCTCCCATATCTTTTTCAAAAATCTAATGCTATTCATCTTCAGACCTTTCTCCGTTCTTTTTCTCATCCTCAGATTTCATCGATTACTATTGTTGATACTTTACTTTTCCCTCGCAGTCCGTTTCTCACTCTCGCTACTTTCCTCCGTATGGATCTGTTCCCCGTCATTCCAGATCACTTTCTCGATACTTATCGCACCGTCTTTTCCCTCTGGCATTCCTTATGTCCCGTCCGTCTCCCACCTACCTCAACTAATGATCTGCTTGCGGAACCTCTCTTTTACTCTTCTGCACTCCGTTCTCCCTCTTCACCGTACTTGTGCTTCTCCACCTGGTTCGCCAGTGGCGTGGTACAGGTATCCCAACTTGTAGATGCTTCTCTCCGCTGGAAGTCTCTTTCCCAAATCGACCCCTCTCTTGCTGACAATCCCTTACATCGCGCCCAGCTCCGGTTGCTTCATTTTCAGCTTCAACGCCTTTACCCGTCCCTCATGAATTCTTATGGGTTAATTGTTTCTTCTTCGGCGTCCCCTTGCCTTCCTTTTCTGGTTTATTTGAATGATGTTCCCTTTCTGGTGCATCAAGTTACTGCAAAACTCTTGTACCACCACTTTCTTACTTATTTTAGAACACCTCTCGCTATTCCTTTTGTGCCACCTGATGAAACCTCTCAGACATGGATCGATTCACGCACTTCTCTGGCTTCCCCAAAAGCTACTGATATTCATTGGCTCCACCTTCATTGTCGCTTGCTCACACCACGGACTCTTCGTCGTTTTGGTCGCCTGTCTTCTCCCTTGTGTTTTTTCTGTTCAACGCTCGGTGATGTTCATCACGCATATGACTCCTGTTTAGTTTTACAGCCTCTTTTTTCATTGATGTTTGCTCTTCTCTCCAAGGTCTGTCCTTCCTTTCACTCTGTTTCACATTACTATTTTCTTCGCCGTCATCATCCTTCCGCTGCTGTTCACAATCCAGTTTGCGCGTTTTTAATTTTGCAGGCCAAACTGACTATTTATTTATACTATCATACCAGTGTTGATCGGCCTGCTCTTCGTCGATATCATCCTGCGAGAGTTTTTCTGTGCCGTAGGTTTCGTTCCTCGATCAAGTCCGTCATCCACCTTGAGTACGAGGTAGCTCTGGCCCGGCAGGAAGTTCCTGCTTTCTTCTCCATCTCGATCTGGTCCCCCCACCTCCCATGGTTTCGGGTTGAGCATGGGTTGATTGAATTCGTTTGATCAGGTTTTTTTTTCTTGTTTTTGTTTTGGTGTACTGGTTTCTTCACTTTGTTTGTTTTTGCTTTTCCGGGATGTTGTCTTGTTCTGTTTTTGATTGAGCTGCAGGTTTTTTTCCCTTGTATTCATTCTTTTCCTCTGATCCTGGTGTTTCTTCCTTTTAAATTTTTTACCGATTTCCTTTTCTTGTTTCTGATGGCCCTTTGGTAATGTTGTACTGTTTTGCTTCCTTGAGATTCCGGTCTTTTTGTTGTTTTTTCCCCTGTGCTTTGTTAGCTCATTCTACTGGTCGGTATATTCTTTCTTGGATAGTGCTTTTCTGTACTTTTCCTCTTACTAGCGGCCTCGGCCTCTTTGTCTGAATTTTCTTGCCGTTTTGCGCTGTGATTGGATGTTTTACAGCTAGTTGCTTTGATTTTTTTCTGTCCGGAGTCCGTGGGCATTTGTGTTCCTGTGTTCTGTGTGTAATTTTTTTTCTGGTTCTTGGTGGTGCTGTGAAATCGGTCATTGTTTTTTGTGTCGGTATTTTTGTTGAGTTGTTTGTCTATGTATTATTGTGTGCTTGCTTTCTATGTTTTCGTCGGCCACAGTTGTTGGTCAACGCATTTCTTGTTGTGGTGTTTTGTTGTACTGGTTGGCCACCAATTGTTTGTGATCAGTGTTATTGTTTGGTATAGTGTGATGCTTGTTGGGTGTTGTTGTTTTCCGTTGGGCTAGTCTGTGTTGTCTAGTTTTGTAAAGTTTTTTTTTGGCGTGTTGTGTTTCTTTTGTGCTTGTTTCTTTGTTGTTGTTCCTGATCTTCTTTTTTGTACTGTGTTTCCTGTATGTGGTATTCCCGTGTATTTGTAATTGCTCTTGCTTTTTGCACGTGTTTTGTTTAGTTGTTCGGATGGCGGCTGTCCTATTCGCTCTGCTCCTGTGTGAGTTTTTTAATACTGTGATTGTATTTTACCTATACTGCTAATGTGATAATCTTGTTTTTTACTTGTTTGTGTACGTTCTACTTTCGTGTTTCAGTTGGCTCCGCAGTTTAGGGAGCCTTTTTTTTTCTCATGCCTTGTGTTTCATGTTCACTTGTTTTGCTTTTTTTATGAACTTTGAATTACTTAGTGTGGCCCTGCTGGTCTCGTTGTGTTTTTTCATTGAGTACTCAGCCTTATCTCTCGTTTTCTATACAGTGTGCTTCTCGTGCGTATCTTGTCTATTGGGTTACGTTGACCCAAGGAGTTGGCCAACGCACTATTTGCCTTGGGCTCATTTTTTTACTGTGCCTCTTGTGTTTTTTTTCTTGACTGTATGCGACTACATGTGTAGTGAAGTAGTCAGTTGAGGCAGTTTTGTCTTTGATTATGTTTTAAGTGCACTTTTTGTGTTTTCGTTTTTGTGTTTCTTTGCACTCAAGCTAGGGTTCTGCGTCTTGCTTCGTGTTTCTCCTGTCCGGGTTTTTCCTGTAATATTGTATTTTTTCTCGGCCCAGCCTTCTGTTGCCGTGCACGACTGGACGTACATTGTGTTGTTTTCAATGTGTTATGGTGCTATGCGATCTTGTTTCCGCGTGATTCTCTCTATAGCGACACGTCGGCTTTCGGGGTTTGTCAACGCGCGACTTCTTGTTTTGAGTATGAAATTTGAATTGAGTGCGATTTTTTTTGTGAACCTCGTGTGCCTTTTTGGCTACATTTATTTTGTGTGATGCAGCGGTTTTTCCCCTTATTATCATGTATTCTTCTGTACAGTGTTCCTTCTGACATACATGCGGCACTTCGTATTTCGTTTTTAGTTATAGCGGTTGGTTAACACCCCTCTTTATGTGCACGGTTTTTTGTTTTTTAAATTCTTCTTGTACTAATGTTTTGGCCGCTACTGCATGTTTTCAAAAGTACAGTTTTGTTTCTCCTGTCACTGTCTTGCAGTGCCAGTCAATTTGTGTTGTGTTGTATTGTTGTTGTGTTTTTTACCTGTCGCTTTTGTGTTTGTGCTGCTATGTACTAGTCTTTGGAATGTGTTTTCTTCCCTCCCTCTGGGGTTTGGGTTTTGTGATGTGTGTGTTTTTTGTTTTTGTTTTCTGTGTTCCTTTTTTATCTGTATATATTTTAATCTTGTTCTGATGTTACCAGTTTTCTTTCCTCCTTTCTTTTGTGTTGAGACTTCTTAGCCTCGTCTCTTTTAATACAGTCTCATGTGACTGAAGCGTATCACATGTACCTTGCTTTTAGACTAATAAAGGTTTATTTTGAAGGCAGTGGTCTAAGCGATGGCCTCTGATCGTTCGTCCGTAAGGGGTCCGGGTTCGAATCCCGGTGAGGCATGGATGTTGTGTTTGTCTTACGGCACTGGCTCTCTCCCTTCCCAGGAACCAGTGACCCTAAATTAGGGACGGGCGACTGCTTATAGCCCATTGAGTTGCTCACGGTGGTCGTTAAACCTCCAATAAAAAAGCTAACTGGGAGCGGTTTCTTTTTTACATTCACAATCTCAGATTTGCTCTGGCTCGCTGTAGCTTGTGTGTGTGTGTGTGTGTTTCTTTGGAATTACTGTAGCGTGAGTGTGTTATTATTATTATTTTTTTTTTGTCAGTCATAATCTTGGAAGTGATCTGACTCTCTGGTGCATTTTTCTTATTTTGGAATTACTCTGTCTTTCTGGTAGTATGCTCTGATAGATGTTTTGCTGGCTTCCTTTTTCTTGTTCTTTATATGATTTAATTTAATTTCGTAGGATTTTATATTCTTTTTATAGGTTTATTCCAACTCACTGAAAGCATTTTTTTTACATTCATAAGCATAGATTTCTCTGACTCGCTGTTGCATGTGTGTGTGTGCGTGAATTACAGTACTTCAGTGTGTAATTATTTAGTTTGTCGAATTTTTTGAGGAGAATGAGCTATCTTTACTGATTCATGTGGAGCTTTGATGTTAGCTACTGTCTTGGTGATTGTTCCTTGCTTAATGGTTTTACTGCGCTCCAAAGCTGGTGTTTTTTTTATATTTCTCGAGGAGGGAGAGTTTATGTTGGTCATGCTGATTTTGTTGTTTTATGTATTTGGTAGTGTGTGCTCTGTTTTTTTTTTTTTTTTTTTTCTATGTAATGATTAGTAAAGCTTTTTTGGAGAAGTTGTGGTGGCCCTAAAAAGGGCCGGGTTTTTTTCGTTTTGTTTTTTTACATGATTCTAGTGAAGAAAATTTTTAACAATTCCAGTTTCTGATCTTTCTTGTTTCCATGGCTTTTGCATCGACTCTTTTGTCTTTTGTGTGGCGATTTGCTCCTCCTTCGCCTAGTCGGCGGGCTTCTGTCCCTGATTCTCCGTCTTTCTCTGAATAGTAATCTTTCAGCTCTCCTTCTCTCTTTCATTCTGTAACGTTCAATCGTAATTTCTATGCCATCTACTACCAGCTTCCTCGGCGGGTTGTGATGGTGTGTGTAGAATACTACTAATTCCCTTGGGTTTCCAGTTAAGTGATGGGAAAGCCGATCCATGCTGAGTGCAATAACACCCACTTCCTTTAGAGTTGCTGTAATTTGTGGTAGATCCATGGACAACGGAATACTCTTAATGATGTACAGTAGACGAAATAATTATGGCCCCTCATATTTTTGACAGATATAAATAGACGTGAAGGTCAATTCCTGTGTTATGTACCTCACTGTCATATGCAAATTCGAAAATCACTCATTGGTGTCCATGAAGGTACTCTGCGTGTGCGTGGCGAAAGCTGATAAGTGAGATCAGCCTTTAAAACGCGAAGCCCTACGTAGTTGAATGTTTAGCGATACGGGTGGTCTTTAGGAGAAACAGGTATTAGTGATTTGTACCAACAATCCGAAGACAGAATTGACGAAATAACTTGTTGAACGTGTTAGGTTTAAAAAAATAAGCATGTCGTCCGGCTCTCGACTGTTTGACATCGAACGGGATAAAATCGATGTCTTAAGGGCACAAACTGATACGAATGCTACAGATATAGCCCGAACTATCAATAGGAGCTCAAAGTCATCCGAAATTACCTGAAAGATCCAGCTGGGTATGGTAAAAAGAAAGGCACCGGCAGACCAACCAAAGTTACGAATCGGGAACTTCGTCTTCTGAGGCGCCAAGCATCAAACAGAATTGTAACAGCTCGACAACTGCGCGACGAATTAGATTTGCCAGTTACTGTTCGACGAACGTAACAGTTGCGGAATAAATCAGGATTTCGTTCGAGGATACTCCAGAGGAAACCAATGCTGTCTTCAGTACACAAAGCCTATCGAAAAGAATTCGCTCGCAACCATATCAGATGGAGCTCTGAGTTGAGAAAAGTTATTTTTTCCGACGAGAAAAACTTTAATTTGGATGGCCCGGATGGTATGCACAGTTCTTGGAAGCATGACAAACAGGAATCGCTAGTTTTTTTCCACTCGACATTAGTGAGGTGGTTCGGTCATGATATGGGGTGCAATTGGCTGGGAAAAGAAAAGCAATATTGCATTCGTGGATGGAAAATGAATAGTTCTACTTACCAACAAATGTTAAGCAAACAGTTTCCTCGAAATGGATTTAAAATGGCGGGTAGAAATTGGTTGTTTTGGCAAGAGAACTGCAACATTCATGTGTCGAAAGCGTCCCAGATTTTCTTTAAGTCGCAAACAAATCAAATTACTTGAACCTTGGGGGGAAAATCACCTGGTCTAAATATAATAGAGAATGTGTGGTATATAATGGCACGAAAGGTGAATAAAAATGGCCATCATTTCATGAATAAGGACAGTTTGAAAACAGCTATTCTTGAATCACTGAATTCCATCGATATGAAATACATTCAGGACTTGTGTGACAACTTACCTCGTCGAATAGAAGCTTGCTACAATGCTAAAGGTGGGTGAACAAATATTAAAAACCTCCAGCTTCTAAAAGTGACACTTATGAGTTAAAAGCCCAGAGAGCCATAATTATTTCACACTTTATTTATCACTTGAACGTGTACAAAGCCTGTACAAATATATTTTTGAGAATAAGAACTGTTTATCTTTCTTTTAAGTAATTTAGAGTATAATTTGTTTAATGTCATCTGTTTTCTTTACATTGTAACGACTTTTTTTTCGTTTTTGCTGAGTAAATGACACGTGAGTCGTAACTATTGCGCTCACTGTATTTGGTAGCCGGATCTTTTATTGTATCTGGTGCTGCTGGTGGTGGTGCCCCAGTTGGTCTATGAGCCAGTAGCACGTTTGTTACATTAGTTACGATGTGTTGACTAGTGTCATCATCGTTCATCTCTGAGATAACCGCCACCTTGATCTTCTCGGTTAGTTTTCCGTCTAAGTCCGCTATTCCCTTGTCTCTATTCTCTTGAAGAACTTGAACAGTCGCTGTTATTTCCTGTTTTATGTAACTTGTTAGGGCAGAGTTTGTTGCTCCTCCTTGCTTTTTCAGGTCTTGCTCAGTGGGTAACTCGTCCATTCGTTGGTGCAGGGCTCTACACATACTACGAAGTTTGTCAAGGCAAAAGAGTTGGGATTGTTCCAGAGTACTGGGCCCTTCTTGGGGGATGTACCTTGTAAATGGTTCAGCATTATGGTTCAAATTTCTGGCCGCTTCTATATAGCTTTCTCTAGACATCCTTGCCAGCTGTCAGAGCTGTTTTCGGCATGAGAATGACAAGTAATAACGATTTAAGCGATTTTCAACGCGGTCTCATAGTTGGCGCGCGTGAGATGAGCCATAGTATTTCGGAAGTAGAAACGAAGTTCGGATTTTCACGGACGACCATTGCAGGGGTGTACCGTGACTACAGGAACTCCGGCAAAACCTCCAACCTACGATACCAGGGTGGCCGTAAAAAGACATTGGGTGAACGTGACCATCGTCGGCTGTCAAGAATCATTTCACGCGATAGGCGTGCAACACTCTCGCAGGTACCATCGGAATTCAATGCTGGAGCCTCAACAAGCATCAGCGTCCGGACTGTGCAACGTACCCTGCACGATATGGGCTTTGGGAGCCGACGCCCAACTCGAGTCCCCTTGATGGGTGCACGACACAGGGCTATGCGCCTCGCTTGGGCACGGCAACGCCGCCACTGGACATTTGATGACTGGAAACAAGTAGCCTGGTCTGACGAGTCGCGTTTCCGACTGTATCCAGCAGATGGAAGGATTCGTGTGTGGCGCAAACCCCATGATGCCATGGATCCCGCCTGTCAACAGGGAACTGAACCGGCTGGTGGGGAGGGGTTGTAATGGTATGGGGTGTGTTTAGCTGGACTTCACTGGGACTCCTGTTACGTCTACAAACGTCTGTGACCGGCCAACGCTATGTGCGCATCCTTTCTGACGAGGTACACCCGTTCATGTCCTGCATTCATGCTGATGGGTTGGGCCTATTCCAACAGGACATTGCACCTTCACACAAGTGTCGGGACGCCACATTATGGTTAGAGGAGCATTCATTTGAGTTTGGGTGTTGCCATCTCACTCAAGTCCCCAGATCTGAACGTGATAGAACACATTTGGGATGCCATGCAACGCGCTATAGAACACAGGAATCCGAGACCTCGGAATACACCCGAATTGTGGAATGCTCTGCAAGAAGTCTCCAGCTACAACAGATATCTGCAACATTCAGCAGCTCCACTAGCTTCTGGAAATATGCTACATTGCCTACAGTATATTTCCAGAAGCTAGTGGAGTCCATGCCCCGTCGTATTTCTGCAGTCCTGCGCTCCCGTGGGGGAACCTACCAGGTATTAGACTAGTGTACCAGTTTTTCTGGCACTTCAGTGTACTTTTTGAACAAAATCAAATTAAGATTCAGCATATCTGCAACATTCAGCAGCATTATTGCCTACTAAATTCAAAGAATGGCTTGAGCACAGCACATAAAATGCTGTGGGACTTTTTTCAATTATTTTTGCTTGAAAGCCAGCATATATACGTCTGACATGTTCAAGGCATTGTCATAGCATTGGCCTCTACAGTTTTTTTATATCTAGCCCTAGATCTGAAATCTTTTTCAAGATGGTATCTTTCAAATGTTCCACTTTGTGAGATTTTATGACAAGAAACCAAAGAATTGCTCAACAGTTTTTCCATCAGCTTTTACATACCTCAAAACAAAAGTTAGTTTGTCCACATGTCTTATACGTCAGGAGTAGAATCGGCGATAATTGAAAAGTACTGTGAATTTTTAACCTCCGCACAAAAAACCTTCTCAAGTTTTTCCCCTATTACAGCTAATATCTCATCATACGTTTGGTGAGACAGATAGTTTGTTCCGCCTGAACCACAGTGCTCATACTTTTCAAAATGATCTTTCAGAAAGTCATCAAACTCTGCAACACACGCCATACAAGTTAAAAAATTATCCTTATTTACATTTTCAGAGCATTCAGTTTCTCTGTGACCTCTGAGTGGATGCCCGAGTCTTGCAGGTAGTTCCACAGCGGCCACTACTCAATATAGCACTTGCCTCCAATAGCTCTTCTCTTTTTCAATCTGAATCATTAGTTGAAAATCAACTCTCCCGGTTAATTTATTCCTTGTAAGCAATTGACCCTGACTGTCAAGTGAGACTTTGAGATTTCATTATTTTTTCTAACTTTCTCTGTACGGGACCCATCAGAAAATCCATCAACAAGAACCCTGTGTGATTGTTTATGGTCGGGAAAAAGTTTACACTCATAGCAGTAAACAGACTTAAAAGTTTCAGAAAAAATTAACCAGTTTCTGTTTTCTTTTGTTCCATTTGCCTTTAACCTATAAAAGTGATTTGCATTTAAGTTCCTGAAATACGTTTTCGCATAATAAGAAAATACTTTTCTCAGATTTTTTAGTTTTCTTTTATTTTCTGGTTTGTTTCTATTAAAGTAATCTATCATATCAAAGGTGGGGTTAGAAGGCCATAAAGCTAAGTCAGTATAGGATAGTGTGAATTCATTGAACAGGTAGGCCTACGCTCTTCCTTTTGATTTGTTGGTTTATGCTCTTGGTTGATTATTTGGTCTGGCTCTGAGGGCCGACAATTAAAATCATTCAGTGGCAAATGGGATGGTTTCTCACATGAATCTAAGTAGCTGGAGTCAAGATTTGAATTTATTAAACTAGCCTTACCATTGTTGTTATCTAAACTTGAATGTCGTGGGTTCTGTGTAGGTTCCAGTTGCACATTTTCCTTTGAAGCACATGAATCCGGAGGCTTTTGCCCAATTCGCTCATCAGCGGTATGACTCTGCACAGGCTTCTGTAGGAATACTAATAAATTATCCCTTTGCTTTTGAAGATGTTCGTCTTTCTCTTTTTTCTTCTTCCTCTTTTCATAATCTGACTCATAACTTTGTTTCGCTGGCTTCATTTTCAGGAGAATCAGTCACATAAACTATATATGTAAACGAAACAGAAACAACAGCTGTAACGATGCCGATTTTAAGGGCACTGTTAGGTGTTAATAATCGCAATTTTAAGTAGTTAACACTGTATAATACCACGACGTGGAGATCGAATAGCAACACAGAAATATAGATTACAGACGATATTTTAGGTTATATTGCAACGTTACCAGTGGTCAGTGTCGCCACCACGCACAAATGAAATTACTCTACAGTTAGCAAAATTATACCGGCTTGTCAAACAGGATAGCCAACTTTACATTTCTTAAGTAGAGGACAGACGACAAGCACTATATAAAGTCTGAACCACGGCAGCTTTTCTATGAATACGCAAAATATTATATTCAGCAACATAACTTTACCCCTCTTTTTTTCTTTTCTTTGTTTCCTCCTTGCTTTGCTTCTCTTTTCACAGTGAATCGGGAGCCCTCCGGGACGCGGAACCTTTTGCCATTGCAACTTCCGCGACCCCATAAATCCGTCCCTGGCCACACAAATGAATAGCATGAATTTTGGGGGCACAGGGTTGATGGCTTGCCTAGGGCGGCAAGCACCTTAGCTCCGGCCCTGCTTGTAGATGACTCACTTCGATTGCGGATGGAGTTATGCCCCGGAATCTCCCCAAACCCAGAACAGCGAATTTGTCCCTCGCTCTATTACTGTTCTCTTTTTTTAGAAGCAAAATTTAAAAAAATATACATAAATTATTATTTTTGAGGCCCTCCAACATCACGAGGGCCCGCGCCTGGGCTTCGTTGGCTTCCCTGTAAATCCGCCAGTATTTTAAATATCAAAAACAAAGAGGAAAAACTAAAAAAATGACGGTCTGAAAACATTTAGGATCGTTCATTCCTAATGCTAAAGTTATTGACTGAAAAAAAACAAAACAGAATTTGCAAGTTGATATTACGATTTACAAAACGGGAGCTACGACTTCGTAATAATTTTACCTTTTATTATTTTAATAAAGAAAATACGTGTAGCATTTGAGGCGAAATGTCCTGTTTGTGTTGCAATTTTTCACTGTAATACCGAAATTCTAAGACTGCTGCGATTATGATTTACGGTAATACATAAAAAGTTACAGTAAGTTAGAAGAAAAGTCTAGAGTGTTCTGTTATTTGGTGAAAACAATCTGAGGAATGGAAGAAAAAAATTCTTAACGATTAAAAATTCACGACGCGCCGATACGTTGTCTATCCTTATAGCAGTCTGTACGGAGAATTACGCCGGACGAGTAGCGTGACGTCTGAGGCTTCAGTGGCGAGTCGTGAACCTATAGGCCAGCGCACCTAATACCGGAAGCTGTGTGACTAGGGGAGGGTGGTCTAGTCATCCGTGGTGGGTGGTCGACAGCGTTGTCAACTTAGCCATTTTAACTACGTTTAGCCATAAGAAAATAGTGTTTAGCCATTAATTTAGCCTATGAAATCCCCCAGATTCGCCAGATCTAGCCATTTTTGCCTTACATTACCGAATTCCTAATTTTAAAAGTAAATGCAAGAGTGGCATCGGTTTTTAAAGCGGGATGTTATAATTTATCAGTTGGCAACACAAAGTGAAACAGTGTTATCACTTTGTCCTTTTCAGTGTATGTTTAGACCAGAATATGCTGCCGAAAACAGGTGCAATTTATTTGTTGTGATGGCCCCCAAATTGTACGCACGGAAGTTCCAGGAAGAATGGCTAAGTATACCGGAATTCAGGCAATGGTTAATGCCGAAGCATGGGGACTGCACTATAGCTATTTGTAAGTAAGTGATATAAATGTAAACTGAAAGCCAAACTTTATGATTTGCAAGCTCTTGCAAAATCGAAAAAACATGCCAGTTTATGTGATCAGTTTTCTTCATCCAAGCAGAAAACATTGGATTTCAAACCTAAAGAAAAGGTTAACCTTGCTAAAGCTACCGCAGAAGCATAACTTGCCTTTACATATTGCTGCGCATTCAGTGAGCATGACGATCGATCATTTGTCTGAAGTTTGCGCAAATAATTTTGCAGACAGCAAGATAGCGCGGTCTTTGCGTATGCACAGAATTAAATGTAGTGCACTAATTTTGAATGTGCTGCATGACCATTTTAAGATGAAATTACTAGAAGATATCGGTGATGGAAAGTAAAGTCTTCTGCTAGATGAATAAAATGATATAAGCATCACAAAAATACTAGGTATTGCTACAATTTATTATAGCGTGAAACATTCCAGAGTCGCGTCCACATTCTTGGAATTAGTGTCAATGGAGTCCTGCAATGCCGATGCTATAGTTTCAGTCATAAAGGATTGTTTGGCACAGAATGCGTTACGAATTAAAAACTTGATGGGCATTGGAACCGACAATGCTAGTGTTATGCAGTAAAATTTTCGTGCTGTAAATCAAACGAAGTACAAGAATTCTGCCTTAGATGCACGAATAGAACTTGCAGGAGAAAATAAAGTGTTTAATAAAAGTTAAAAAGTTAAAAACACCACGTGATCTTTCGTGGCTGCTACAACCACATCCTCAGATGGAAAGACCCGAGTGCTCGGAATACGACAGTTAAATACAGGAGCAGAAAACAGGTCGTTGCTACTAAATCCGAAGAAATACCCGATAACAGAGGAAAAACACAATCATATTAAGGCTACATATATACATAACTTAAAATTCATGACTTCTATTGCTAAACCATAATCTCCACGGTTGATGTAAGATGGCAGAAAGTTCATCATTACAAAAAATATTAAAGTTTTGAAATATATACATACTTACAGTAAGTACACTGGCGTGCAAAAATTAAGGACGAAGAGGAGAAATTAGCATAACAGCGGAACGAGCAGGCAGAACAGACAGAAAGACCCCTCAGGAGATAGACGAGGGTACGGTAGGTTATGCGCATATATTCAGCATGACGTAGGGGGGATCGGAAGGGTATAAAGCACACGGGCGGTGTACGCTCAGTAATTCGGTGAAAGCTATTGCACGGTGTACATCGGTTTGAACGACGTCGAGTTGCTGCCGCCGTGTGATATGGCCAACAGGCAATCCAGTTGACGACTCTGGATGACTTTACCCGAGGTCGCGTCATTGGGAAGTTGGAAGAAGGTCGAAGTGTGACTAGAGTGGCCGAGGAGTTCGGCATCGCTCACACAATCATTTCACGAGCTTGGAGAGCATTTCAAATGACAGAAACAACTGTTCCAGAGTTTAGCAGTGGTCGTCCACGAGCAACCACGGCGACGGACGACCGGTATATTGTCCTACAGGCGAGAAGAGACAGACGGCAGACAGCGGGAGAAATCGCAAGGCACATGCAACAGAAAACTGGACGTCCGTTATCGCGTTTTACCGTGGCCAGGAGGCTGCACAAAGGTGGTCTATTTGCACGACGACCAGTACGGTGTGTGCCATTAACGCCTGCTCGTCAGAGACGGCTTTCTCTGTGGTGCCAGGAACACAAGAACTGGACACATCAGCAATGGGGTCGAGTTATCTTTACGGATAAGAGCCGATTTAGTCTGACAAGCGATTCTGGACGTATACACATCTGGAAAGATCAGGGAACAAGCAATCACTCCTCCAACATCATCGAAAAAGATCGGTTTGGAGGTGGCGGAGTTATCGTTTGGGGCGGTTTCATGCTTGGTAGCCGTACTGACATCCACATCTTCCAAGGAGGTTCAGTCACTGGTGTCCGCTATTGTACCGAGGTTCTCCTGCTTCACATGCGTCTGTTTTGAGGTGCTGTGGGTCCAGAGTTCCTCTTCATGGACGACAACGCTACACCTCATCGTACAGTGGCTGTCGCAGAGCTATTGGAGAGTGAAGATATTCAAATCATGGATTGGCCCGCACGGTCCCCGGACCTAAATCCAATCGAACACGTGTGGGACCTTCTCGGGAGACGCTTGGCAGCACGTCACCAGCCGCCAGCAACGATTCCGCAGCTGCGATTGGCGCTACAAGAGGAATGGGCCGCGACAAGGTATATAGATTAGAGAGCGGTAGGCCCGTCCGCAAGTCAACTGGTATTGGCTGACCTCCACGGCGCACCCGTGACGTCAACGGTGCGCTGGCTCGGAGCAGGACTGGTCCGACTGATCTGAGAGAAGTTTCTGTAAAAACGTATTCACAGCACCACGCAGTTTACCACCAAACTAATCTATATACCTTGGTTTACCACTACCACCAGTGCCTAAAAATTTACATTTCTTCTGAGTGATTAAAGCAAATTGCATAAATGAAAAAAAAAAAAAAGGAAATGTAGTAAATAAAAATAAAAATATGAAATAAATAGGGGATGTAGTAAATAAGCCCAGAAGAAATCGCGACTCGTTCGCAAAAAAAAAAAAAAAAAAAAACCAGTTTCATTCTGTTCATAGCTAGCCAAAGTTTTTGATTTGATGCCATGTCTATTTAGTAAATAATCAAATGGCGGCAACAACTACTCATCGCTATTTTTAGTTAATGCTTATTTTTACTTAATTAACTTTTGGACATTAACACTAGTATAATGAAAGTAAAATTGTAATGAAAATAAAACTTGTTTAAAGTTTCCGAAAAGTTTGAGTAGTAAACAATATAAATGGAAACGTACCTTGAATAAGAATTCTTGTTTTTCCTCATGTACTTTGCTTCTCATCCACTAAAGCCGCACTTTTCATCCACTGTTTAGACTTTTTCTTTGTTTTATTTGCCACTTGCGTTTTTAAGGTCTGATTTAAGAACTTCACTCGGTTGAAAATTCGAAGCCTTGAATACAACTTTAAAGCTTTCTCGTCAACATGAGGATACAATTTTTTTAATTCTTCGAATAAGCATTTAACTATTCCGTTTTCTTTTTTTAATTTGACTCCGTGAATTCTCGTAAAGTGCTCCTCAAAACGTTTGAGCCGCCCCGGTGGCGCAGCGGTCTAAGCGATGGCCTCTGATCGTTCGTCCGAAAGGGGTCTGGGTTCGAATCCCGGTGAGGCATGGATGTTGTGTTTGTCTTACGGCACTGGCTCTTTCCCTTCCCTGGAGCCAGTGGCCCAAAATTAGGGACGGGCGACTGCTTATAGCCCACTGAGTTGCTCACGGTGGTCGTTAAACCTGCAATTAAAAAAAAAAAAAAAAAAACGTTTGATTAGTTCAAACCCCTGATTAGATGGCTCTGCAAGTCCTCCTCTGTTCACTGCTTGTAACCAGGACGATATATCTTTCTCTTCAGTTGCTTCTTTAGCCAGTAAGGGTAATTTAACGCGAAAGGGTATGTATCCTGCTATGTATTTCAAAGCATCTTCCTCTTTTTTCCCCCAGTGCCACATCCTGAATGCATTCGTTACTTGTTTGACCATTCATATTTACAAATCCCAAGTCAGTAGTTTCGGGAAATTCTGTGGCGACGTTTTGTTTCAAATCAGGTTGCAAACCTTTTAAACAAAGAGTTGTCATGAAAGTTTCGTCGCTCTTTTTTACGTTTGAGTGTGGAGAAGGCCGAATGAGTTTGCCACTCAGTAGCAAAAGGCGCTATCTATACTTAAATTCACTGGGCAAAGGATGATCATATGCATGTCCCATACCTCTGATTTGTGAAAATAAATTTCCAGGCAATCTTGGTTTAATTTAGTGGTGAGGAAGAAACAAATGCCTACACCACTTTCAGTTACATGCTCATAAAGGCTGATTAAAGATATTATGGAAACAATAAAACTTTGCTGAAATGGCAAAAGATGTTTTTTTCCGGGCACTCGCATTTGCGTTATCAAATCTTTCATCCTTTCCAGAATGTTTTTCTGTTCCTATACATTAGTACCATGACGTCGCCTTAGAAGAACACCGTCCGACGAACAACGAGAATTTAGTACGTCAAATGAGTCATTCACAAGTTGAACGAAGTTTGCTACTTCTGTTTCATTTGGGAAAATGTACCTAATCGCTGACGCAATGTGATGCGAAAAAAGTTGGGCGGCAAGTGAAACGTTCATTCGTTCAGCACCTCTAACATTGACATGAGTAATACTGAATTTAGGGCACAGTTTCAGTTCCCCCTTTTCTTTCTCAAGGAGAGTTTGGAAAATATTTTTATTGATGACAGTTCCCGTTTTAAGCTTATCCCACTGTCGAGTAAGTGGTTTCTTAACAGCTTTAGAAGATGAGGCACATCAGCAAATACAAATATAGGCCTTGCATTATCCACTGGGTTCCGAAAAGAAGTTTTGTATAAGTTGATGCCAAGTGTTTTCCACAGTGACCGGTTACCGCCACCCAAATCCGATGTCATGGCTACAATCTGGAATCCAATTTTTTCGATTTCTGTAATGATGTTGTGACGTACCTGCCAGCAGGACGCACACGACATAAAGGCACATAGCAATCAGAACAAATGCCTGCGTAGCTTAATTGGTAGAGCAACTTATTCCGGAATGAGGGGACCCGGGTTCGAACCCCGGCGCGGATAAAAATGACGGAGAAATTTACTTCGTTATAATGGCGCCCGAACTATCCGGATGACCCGGCCGTTCAAAATCTCGCATTGGTGTGATGTTATTTCCACACCAAGACAGGAAAAATCAGAGAATTCCTTCTCCAGCGCTTCGAAAAATAAAAATGTGTGATGTTGCATTCCACACAGCAGATTGACTGGGAGTTCTCAAGTGCACGTTCTACAGTGGATGGCTGCCTGCAACGATTCATGGTCAAGGCTGACCCGTGGGCCATGCCCACGGCTCTCTTTCGGGGGGGGGTGACGTACCTGCCAGCAGGACGCACACGACATAAAGGCACATAGCAATCAGAACAAATGTCTGCGTAGCTCAGTTGGTAGAGCGACTTGTTCCGGAATAAGCGGCCTCGGGTTCGAATCCCGGCGTAGACCAAAAATGACAGAGAAATTTACTTCGTTATAATGTGAAGTAAAATATCTTTCGTCATTCTGCAGTCAAAATCATAAAAAACAGGTTGTTTTCATGAATATTTCAAGCCCCTTATCATGACAACTTGAACAGATTTATGAGGACACATGACCGTATCTTCAGCATGATCGTACACCATCTTTCCATCAATACTCATTTCATCCATTAATAAAACGCAAAATCTTTCAAATCGAGTTAGATTTTTGGCATTCTCAGCCATTATTTGGAGGACCTCCCAGAGAAATCCTGGAGCAAACTTAACGTGAGACACCCATTTTTTTAAAGAACTTATACCAGGCAACGGAATATGCATTTGGCTCCGAATGAAAGAATATGAACGCTTTGATAAGCCGCAGAGTCAGAGCCCTAACTAGATCTTCTGGTGCCCAGTTAGTTCTTTTTCTCGTTAAAAGTGCTCGCACTTGGGTTTCAGAAAAAACTCCCCGTAACAGGGCATTTACTTCATTTGAAATCTTTTTCTTTTCTTCTGCTGTGTTATTTTTCTTGGGTTTTATCTTTTGTAATTTGGTAATTCTAGAAGACATCGTACGAATCTTCATATATAAATGTTGTGCCCTATTTTGCCAAAATAAACACTGTTTCCTTAAACTGCCATTGGATTTAGTGAGGTCATTTACTCGGGCATTCAGTTCAGCAATTTCGTGGTTTTTCATTTCAATATCCTCCATTGATAAAAATGGCAGATGATTACTGTTATCTACTTCAGGACGCACATTATCTGTAGGTGAACATAATTTTAGTCTTTTTGGAGGAATATTCTCAGTAACTTCTACCACATAACGTTTTAGTTATCTGCTGTGAAGCCTCTTCATTCGTTTCTTGCATTCGGGTACAAGCGGTGAAGTCGTTTTGCAAATACTTACATGATGTACACCTTTCTTCAATCGTTTCGTACTGTTACCTCCCAATAACTCACTTTTCAGATCTCTTATAAAGCCTTCATCCGCGAAATGGGATGAACATATTCTTGCATTTTCAACATTGAAAACATCTTCACGACGACACGCGTTCAACCACGCCTTTCTTTGAAGCACATCTTTCGGAAAACGATGTTAGGTAACACCCGAAGCAGTTTTTTCGCGGTTTTTACAACTTGCAACGGCGCAGCCTGGCATAGCTTTTAGAAAACGTTTATTTTGTTATCCAAGCAAATACGTACTTACACTATACGTAAGATACAATGTAATTAAATATATTTTAACTTCACGTTAAGATAACTATTTACAAAAATGTACAAAGAAAATTTAAGCAAAACCACATGCAATATGTGTGTGTTAGCAAATAATCAACACCGTAACAAGCCAACGAGCAACGAGTATGACTAAACACAATGAAACACGAACGGCGATCTTTTGCACCCAGCGCACCGTTGACGTCACAACAACATCGCTCCCTCACCACAAGTTGCCACTGCATTCTGAAAACCGGTTCTCTGGCCTACCTCTCTCTCTACATACCTTGGGGCCGCGATGCCTCAACAGCTCCTTGACAACCTCGTCCTCAGCATGGACAGACGTTGTAAATCCTGCAACGCAGTCGGGGGTGATCATATCCCCTACTAAAGACTGGATTTTTCTTGGCAGCCGCCTGTCACATGGACGTTTCTGACTTCTGTCCAGTTGTGCTCGAAGCTACCTTTTCAATAAAGTGCCTTTGGATTCATTGTTTGGACGGTTTTGCTCACTTGTCCCATACTCTTACATCTTGGGGATCTTACGGTATGATTTGAGTCAATGTGGGGCACTTCTGCACGACGTTACATTCGGAAAACCGTCTCGTCCTTAATTTTTGCACGCCAGTGTAGTAATGAAGTTCTGTAGGGTGGAACCGCAAGGATGGTAGTCTCGCTCCAAGTGGGAGCCTTTATTGACCAAGCAAGAGAGGGCTGTAGATTGTGAACAGATTTTCACACTGTACTTTTATGTTCAGAGAGTCTAGTTTTTAATCTTCTTGAGGTCATACCAATATAAACACAGTCGTTGTCATCGTTCTCTCTCGCTTTAAGGGGAATGCAGTACACTCCGTACTTATCAAACATATCAACACTATCTCGATCTTTTTTAACCCTAGCGAGGATGTTCTGAGTTCGAGTGCCAAACGACAAACTATAGCGGTGGCACAGATTTTCAGGATATCAGCACATTGTGGTATATAATCCATGGCTCCAACGAATTTTGTGGGATGACTCGCCCTTGTTAGAGTTGTGAATGGAAGATTCAAAGATGGGCATTCACAACTCTAACAATGGCGAGTCATCCCACAAAATTCGTTGGAGCCATGGATTATATACCACAATGTGCTGATATCCTGAAAAATCTGTGCCACCGCTATAGTTTGTCGTTTGGCACTCGAACTCAGAACATCCTCGCTAGGGTTAAAAAAGATCGAGATAGTGTTGATATGTTTGATAAGTACGGAGTGTACTGCATTCCCCTTAAAGCGAGAGAGAATGATGACAGCGACTGTATTTATATTGGTATGACCTCAAGAAGATTAAAAACTGGACTCTCTGAACATACGTACAGTGTGAAAATCTGTTCACAATCTACAGCCCTCTCTTGCTTGGTCAATAAAGGCTCACACTCTCCCACTTGGAGCGAGACTACCATCCTTGCGGTTCCACCCTCCAGAACTTTATTACTACTTACTGAAAGTATTATATATTTCAAAACTTTAATATTTGTTGTAATGATGAACTTTCTGCCATCTTACATCAACCGTGGAGATTATTGTTTAGCAATAGAAGTCATGAACTTTAAGTTATGTATATATGTAGCCTTAATATGATTGTGTTTTTCCTCTGTTATCGGGTATATCTTCGGATTTAGTAGCAACGACCTGTTTTTTGCTCCTGTATTTAACTGTCGGATTCCGAGCACTCGGGTCTTTCCCTCTGAAGATGTGGCTGTAGCAGCCACGAAAGATCTCATCTTGTTTTTAACTTTTTAACTTTTAATAAACACTTTATTTTCTCCTGCAAGTTCTAATCGTGCATCTAAGGCAGAATTCTTGTACTTAGTTTGCTAGTGTTATGGTGGGTGTAAACAACGGTGTCTACTTTCAACTCAGACAAGTCGTTCTTTCCCTAATATGCCACTCCCAACTCAGACAAGTGGTTCCTTCCCTTGTGTGTGCCACTCCTTTCATCTTACAGTTTCAGCGGCAATCGAAGTTTCTTTTCCACGCAATTTGGAGTTCCTCATCAGCGAAACTTATGGATGGTTTTCGAAATCATCAACACGGCAAGAATCATATAGAAAGTTATACCAAGTGCTGAATGATGAACGATGTAACCCTTTGAAAATTGTAAATGCTTGTAGAACAAGGTGGCTACATATCTTTGTTGCAGTAGATAGAATTCTCTCGCAGTGGAGTGAATTAAAATTGCATTTTTAATTGCGGCGGTCAAATGAGGAAATGTACACCGCTGAACTGCTGTTTGAAATATTTCAAGATAAGCAAAACTTGGCATATTTTTACTTTTTAAGTCCAATTTTATCCGATGTATAAAGAGTTAACAAAACTTTTGAATGAAATACAAGTGGCCCCACAAAATTGCTAAGTGGTTTAACAGTTCTTCTGCGACCGCTTGTAAAAATTATTATTTTGCCAAGTGTCAAAGTGAACCCACATCAACAAAGTTTAAACGACCATGTTAATGAGCATGCATATCTGAGCTATAGGTTTGAAACACATATGCGAAAGAGCAGGGGCGGATCCAGAAGTTTACTCTAGAAAGGGCGGTTTTTCGGGTACGAAAAGGGGGACAGAAGCCATTATAAAATGTTTTTTTTTTTATATCGTCATCATCATCATTGTCAACCATTATCAATCCACTGCTAGACGAAGGTCTCCCCAAGTTTCCTCCACAACGGTCTGTCTTGTGCCAGTCTCCTCCATGTCACTAATGCATACTTTCGAATTTCATCCACCTATCTCCCATGTGGTCTTCTTCAGGGTCTTTTCCTGTCCCTTGGAATCCAATCTAAAATTTCGGCTGTCCATCGATGGTCCGTTCTTCTAGCAGTATGTCCAGCCCATTGCCATTTCAGCGATTTAACTCTGATCATCATGTCTTCCACTTTTGCCATTTTTTCGGATCCACGAGTTCCTCTTCTTATCTCTCCTGGTTACACCAAGAATGTACCTATCCATGCTTCTTTGAGTTCTCTGCGGCCTTTGTATGTCTCTTTTAGTTAAGGTCCACGTCTCTGCACCATACGTAAGCAATGGAAGGATGCATTGATCAAACACTTTTCTTTTAAGACATAATGGCATATTGCTCTTGAAAATTATGCTGTTTCTTCCAAAAGCTCTCCAGGCAAGTTTTGTACGCCGATTAATTTCTTCATCAATGTGACCCTCACTTGATATCTGCTGTCCAACATAAACGTACGTGTCTGTTATCTCCAGCTTTTCTCCATCAATCGATAAATCTTCATTTCTTGAAAAAGCATTGAACATCACTTTTGTCTTCTGAAAGTTCATTTTTAATCCCACTTCTTTACTCTTGTCAGCAAGTTCCTGGATCATACTCTGCAGCTCTGATGGAGTAGCTACAAAAATGACTACGTCATCAGCAAAACGAAGGTGAGTTAGATAATCTACATTAATCTTTATCCCCTTGTTTTCCCAGCTCAGCGACTGAAAGACACCCTCCAATGTAGCATTAAAGAGCTTTGGAGATATGGTGTCACCTTGTCTCACTCCCTTTCCTACTTTTATGTGTGCTGCATTCTCAAACAGCCGAATCTTTGCACTTGCATTTTCATAGATGTTATTAATAATATTAATGTATGCATCTTCAATACCACAAGATTTCAGAGCCATTGTAACTGCTGATGGTTTCACCGAATCAAAGGCTTTTTCATAATCGATAAAAGCCATGCACAATGGAAGTTCGTATTCTCTCGCTCTTTCAATTAGTTCTCTCAGTACGTGGATGTGATCTATTGTGCTGTAGCCACTCCTGAATCCAGCTTGTTCTCTCGGTTGAGCCATGTCCAGTGTTACCTTCAAACGGTGTGAAAGAACTTTAGTGAAGATTTTATAAACCACTGATAGGAGGCTGATAGGTCTGTAGTTCCTGAGATCCTCAATGTCACCTTTTTTATGTAGCAGGATCATTGTAGCGTTGTTCCAATCCTCAGGAATCTTCCCTTCATTAAGGAATCAAGTGAAAATTTGGGCGAGTGCTGTTTCGATTTCTCCACTTGCTTCTTGTATGATGTCTACAGTAATTCCATCTTCCCCTAGAGCTTTTCCCCGCTTCATGTTCTTGATTGCATGTGCAACTTCTGCTGGGAGGACTGGAAGAACTCTGGTACCTTTCATGATGTCTGGAGTACATATATCATCCCTTTCATATAATTTGGAGTAGAAATCTTTCATTCTTGTCAAAATTTCGCCTCTATTTCTTGTTACAGAATCATCTTCTTTTCTCAGTGCCATAATCTGCTTTCTTCCCTTACTGAGATGTCCCTTTGCTTAGGCTTTGGTTGTTTTCAATTGCTTTCCTCACTAGTTCACAGTTGAATTTCCTTACGTCTTCAGTGATACTTTTTCGTACTGTCTTGCATAGCTCTATATATTCCACTTTGGAAGTCACATCTTCTTTAGTTGTCCTCATCTCTCTTCTTTTTGCATCAACATTTTGGTTTTCCTGATAATTTGTTCACATGCAACTTGTTCTTAGACCTAGCTAATTTTGTTGCTGTTTCCATAAGAGCTTCGGTTACTTTTCTGTTAACTTCAGAAATATCCACTTCTTCCGATGTTAGGCCTTCTAAAGCGGAGAATCTGTTCTTCATTTCCAACTTGAAGGTACTATGGTGTATTTTAAGGTTGGTTATGTCAATACATTTTGTTTGTCTTATGAGCTTGCCACGTTCAAGTTTAGTGTTGAGATGCATCTTACATCTCACCAATCTATGGTCAGTACCTGTGTTGAACTTGTTTAGCACACTGCAGTCTTCTATGACGAATTTTTTGTTACACATAATAAAATCAATTTCACTTGTCGTTCCATTTGGATGTCTCCATGTCCATTTCTTGTGTGGCGTTTTCTTGAAAAAGGAGTTCAAGATGGAAAACCCTTCTGCCTCTGCAAACTCAACGAGAGTATTTCCGCGCTGGTTTCTGTTGTCGTGACCGAATTTACCTACTGAAGTTTCATTCTGTTGCCGTTGCCCTATTTTTGCATTGAAATCTCCCGTAATTATCTTCAAATGTTGCTTACCTTTATTATTTAGATGACGAATTTCCTCATAAAATTCTTCAATTTCTTCTTCAGGATGACTTGTGGTGGTAGCATAAGTTTGAATTATCTGAGCCTGGTATCTTCTCGAGAGTTGGATAACGAGTCGTGCAACTCTGTCAGAGGAACTTTCAACTTCTACAACTTTATCCTTCAGTTTCTTGTTTATTATAAATCCAACACCACTAGTTCTGCCAGTATCTGTCCCACGATAGTAGAAGAGATGTCCACTTTTCAGTTCAATGAGATCTTCTCCTTTTCTCCTTACCTCACTTAGCCCGACGATGTCCCACTTGATCCTTTGTAGTTCCTCTTCCAATTCATGAAGCCTTGAATCAGAAGATAGGGAGCGTCCATTATACGTAGCCAAGGTCAGCATCAGATGGCAGCCTAGTCCGGTCCTCCGGGGATTCTTAGCACCCTCTGCCTTCATGTCGCACTAGCCGCTGCCTTGGCCAGGTACATTCCAGCTGCCGGAGACTGAGGGACAAGATTTAAGTTGTGGAGTCATTTTGGAGGGGTTCGGCCATAACTCACCACGCTGGCCAAGCGGGTTGGTGAGTGTGGGATAGCATTTCCTCTAATCCCGATGGTATAGTTATATCGCTATTGGCGGTCGTCAGAGCCCCTTTAGTGGGAACAGGATGCACCACGAGAAGGCTATAACGTTAGTATATACAGTATATATATATATATATATACTTAAGAGCAAAACTGAAGACTAAGGAAAAAATTTTAGAATTTAAAACGAAGGGTGCAAAATAACCTGAAAATCAAAACGCGCAACGCAGCAGTTTTGAAAATTCAGAATTCACATACTATAAAGATACCTAAGCAAAAAAATACATATATAATTTTGACTCACACCTAGTACAACATAGAAAAGGTTATGTATCTACCTGCGTGAGTAAAAGGAGAAAAGAAAAAAAGAAAATAAAACAACTGAATGTAGAAGGTGTCGAGAATACTGAGCCTTGGCTTTATCAAGGACCAGCAAAAACTCTGCATTTTCTCACTTCCACAAAGACCTAGTTGGAAATGGGTTTCTGCAAGGCCATAGATGCAAGTAACATTCCCACCTAAAATAGTTTAAAAAATATATATATAAGTCATGTCCTCCGTAGAGTAGCATGACCTAGCACTAGTTAACAATTTCGCTTGCATCCATTAACCTTCATGGCCCGACCCATGCTCTTCATCTGTTACTATTAAACAGAGAGAAGAAGATTAAAGAGAACTCAAGCAAAATTATATATGTATTTTTTTGCTTAGGTATCTTTATAGTATATATATATATATATATATATATATATATATATATAGTCTCCTCCATGTCACTCCCGCATACTTTCGAATTTCATCCACCCATCTTCCATGTGGTCTTCTTCTGGGTCTTTTCCTGTCCCTTGGAATCCAATCTAAAATTTCGGCTGTCCATCGATGGTCTGTCTTTCTGGCAGTATGTCCAGCCCATTGCCATTTCAGGGATTTAACTCTGATCATGATGTCTTCCACTCTTGTCATTTTTCGGATCCACGAGTTCCTCTTCTTATCTCTCCTGGTTACACCAAGCATGCACCTCTCCATGCTACCGTGAGTTGTCTGCAGCCTTTGTATGTATCTTTTAGTTAAGGTCCACGTCTCTGCACCATACGTAAGCACTGCAAG
The DNA here is from genome assembly GCA_039090855.1 of Macrothele yani. Taxonomy (NCBI): domain Eukaryota; kingdom Metazoa; phylum Arthropoda; class Arachnida; order Araneae; family Macrothelidae; genus Macrothele; species Macrothele yani. Next base: position 102,215,164 of record CM077023.1, read on the forward strand.
GATGCATTGATCAAACACTTTTCTTTTAAGACATAATGGCATATTGCTCTTGAAAATTATGCTGTTTCTTCCAAAAGCTCTCCAGGCCAGTTTTGTACGCCGATTAATTTCTTCATCAATGTGACCCTCACTTAATATCTGCTGTCCAAGATAAACGTACGTGTCTGTTATCTCCAGCTTTTCTCCATCAATTGATAAATCTTCATTTCTCGTAAAAGCATTGAACATCACTTTTGTCTTCTGAAAGTTCATTTTTAATCCCACTTCTTTACTCTTGTCAGCAAGTTCCTGGATCATACTCTGCAGCTCTGATGGGGCAGTTGCAAAAATGACTATGTCATCAGCAAAACGAAGGTGGGTTAGATAATCTCCATTAATCTTTATCCCTTTGTTTTTTCAGTTCAATGATTGAAAGACATTTTCCAATGTAGCATTAAAGAGCTTCGGAGATATGGTGTCACCTTGTCTCACTTCTTTTCCAATTTTTATGTGTGTTGTATTTTCAAACAGCCGAATCTTTGCACTTGCATTTTCATAGATGTTATTAATAATATTAATGTACGCATCTTCAATACCGCAGGATTTCAGGGCCATTGTAACTGCTGATGGTTTCACCGAATCAAAGGCTTTTTCATAATCGATAAAAGCCATGCACAATGGAAGTTCATATTCCCTCGCTCTTTCAATTAGTTCTCTCAGTACGTGGATATGATCTATTGTGCTATAGCCGCTCCTGAATCCAGCTTGCTCTCTCGGTTGAGCCATGTCCAGTGTCACCTTTAAGCGGTGTGAAAGAACTTTAGTGAAGATTTTATAAACCACTGATAGGAGGCTGATAGGTCTGTAGTTCCTGAGATCCTCAATGTCACCTTTTTTATGTAGCAAGATTATTGTAGCGCTGTTCCAATCCTCAGGAATCTTCCGTTCATTAAAGCATCGAGTGAAAATTTAGGCGAGTACTGTTTCGATTTCTCCCCTTGCTTCTTGTATGATGTCTACAGTAATTCCATCTTCTCCTGGAGCTTTTCCCCGCTTCATGTTCTTGATTGCATGTGCAACTTCTGCTGGGAGGACTGGAAGAACTCTGGTACTGGTACCTGTTATATATATATATATATCATCATCATCATTGTAACCATTATCGATCCACTGTTGGATGAAGGTCTCCCGAAGTTTTTTGCACAACAGTCTGTCTTGTGCCAGCCTCCTCCATGTTACTCCTGCATATATAGAGTGGGTGCCCAGTAAAGTCCCTTCTCAGCCCCGTAACTTTCGAACGCGGACAGCTGTAGCCATAAAAACGGTGTCTAGGTATAGTAAAGTGGCTATGCGCTATTCGATGAGACCGCTTACAGCGCCTCCTAGCAGCAAAGTCAGGAGTTAGCGTGCTGATCTCGAAACCTGTACGAGATACGGGAAAATAGTCAACTACAAAGTTGTAGAGCAGCATTGATTTAGTACGAAAAGACACCTTGCGCACATGAATGCTAAGAATTGAACGCGTACAACGTTCGTTTGTTTTTTCGCGATGTCGAACACTGTTACGTCACGAAACGCGTCAGAAAGGAGATAATATCGCTTTCCGAAAAGTACTAGCCCGACTCAACTGCGGAATGTTTGGTTCCAACATGACGGCGCCCCTCCGCACCAGCCAGGAAACGTAAGAAGGTACCTGGTCGAGACACTAGAGCAACAAATCATCGGCATGGTGGTTGCGTAGAGTTGCCTGCACGCTCACCGGGCCTCACCCCATTAGACTTCTTCCTGTGGGGCTACCTCAAAGAGCAGGTGTATCAGACTTCTCCGACAACGTTGCAGGACCTTCGACGCCGTATAACTGATGCTTGTTCCAGCGTGTCACCTGACATGCTGCAAAATGGGCAGCGTGAGATTCAATCTAGAGTCCAAATGTGTATTGTGGCTGGCGGAGAGCACATTGAGCACCGACGGTAAATATGCCTAGTGACAACTAATTGCTCCTTTTTGACGCGTTTCGTGACGTAACAATGTTCGACATCGCGAACAAACAAACGAGCATTGTACGCATTCTATTCTTAGCATTTATGTGCGCAAGGTGTTTTTTTCGTACCAAGTCGATGCTGCTCTACAACTTTGTAATTGACTATTTTCCTGTATCTCGTATAGTTTTCGAGATCGTCACGCTAACTCCTGACTTTGCCACTAGGAGGCGCTGTAAGTGGTCTCATCGAATAGCGCATAGCCACTTTACTATACCTAGACACCATTTTTATGGCTATAGCTGTTGGTGTTCGAAAGTTACGGGGCTGAGAAAGGACTTTACTGGGCACCCTGTATATATATACTGTATAATGTTAGGAGCTGGAGATGACGAAAATTACCTGCATTAGCCACACTGCCTCCCTCCCAGCCCACCCCACCCAAGCGGGGATTGATTTAGGAGTGGGGGAACAACAGGAAGCTCCCGTGAGGCGTGAATGAGCAGGAAAAATAAGAAAAAGAAAGAAGTCCTAAAAAGACCATATGGGAGGAAGCGGTGGGGACATTTTTACGAATTTTCTTTATGACCTAATTAAGATACGTACCCTGTTTCGAGACGTTACAAATGCTAAACAATATGACAATAGCAAAGAACTAACAAAGAATTTCCCACGTTTTTTACCCCCGCTGTTCCTGTTTTCCCTTTATCTTTTGCGCTCACTCTCTCTCTCTCTCTCTCTCTCTCTCTATCTCTCTCTCTCTCTCTCTCTCTTTATTCTATTCCCTTCTCTTTCTTTTTTTACTGAACCTAAATCAATGTAATGAGTATTTAAAATCCTACGTACTAAGTTTAATTGTTAATTTTTTTAGAAAACCCGAAAAGAAAAATATGCAAAGTTAATCATTAACGATCTTCGCTGGTTTAAACGTAAAAACTTCGTTAGGGTTTAGGGGGGAGATCGCCCCAAGCTGGATCTGCCACCGCAAGAGAGTAAGGTTTCCAGTTTCGAAGAAAAACAGATTCTACAAAGATGCAAAGACTTCATTTTTTCACTAGTCGGACAGATACGTCAAAGATTACCAGAAAATGTGAGAATTTTGGAAAATGTATCACTGTTTTCAGTGTCTGAAGTTTTGAAAGTTGTGAAACCTTCCCTAGTTCCGGTGCTAGAAAATTTCAAATTTCGCCACGTGATCATGTGATATGACAAAATTGAGGGTCAGTGGCGAAACTTAACAATTGTTACCTGGCATAATCTTGAGAACACAGTTTCTTTCAGGGCTGAGTTCAAGAATTACAGAGACGCAAATGATGTAAATCCCTTTTCTGAATTCGCAGACTTTGCTGTAAGTATGCTTATTCTACCACATTCGAATGGCGAAATTGAAGGAGTATTCAGTCAGATGAATATTGTTAAAAATAAGCTTCGAAACAAAATGAAAGTAGATATCACTAATGCAATACTTTGGATACGAGCTAGCTTGTATCGTATGCCTGCTGTAAGTTACAAAATTCCGAGTGATGTTCTAGAGAAAGTTGGTAAAACGGAAGCATATTCAAAACGAAATGAAGCAGTGGCTGAATCTGCTGTTGATGATTTGTGCATTCCAGGAGTAACTTGTCCCTTCTATTCTGATGAATAAATAATACAGAAATGAAATTATGTTCTTCATAATTAACGTGTATAGTTCATTTAAGTTTTGAGGTTAAAATCATGTGTTGGTAATTTGGTGTAAGTTATTAAACGCCATTTTGTGTAATTATTAAAAAAGAGTAATGTAATCTCAGGTAACTAAACGCATTCTTAAGGGTTCATATGCGTAAGCTACAGGATGCAATAAGTAGAAATTAAAAAATATAACTGGTTAAAATATAAATGCTTTATCGTCTGATTAAGTTTTGTGTCATATGACTGTAGATCAATCTACTTGGGAATTCACTGTCTAAAACTCTAAAGTATTCAATTTCTTTAAAATTTGAATCGCATAGTAATTAAATACATTGTATATACATATGTATATTTCAATATAAGGTGTCACAGTCTAGTGTGTAGCTGACATCCAACAGCATATAATATTTCTAAAATAACATATAGCGACATAAAAGGTTCAGCCTTTTTTCTAGCCATCTTCGACAGTGGCCTAGTCATTTTTTAGCTATTTCTAGAGGTTATTTAGCCATTCGTTCTTCAGAAAAGTTGTCAACCCTGGTGGTCGAGCACTTGCTTGTTGCTCGCTATACTGTACAAGCGTCACTGTGAATGTGCATGGATGTCGTTGTCAACTAACTTTGCTTCCCTGTTTGTTCTCGTAAAGTAATATTTCCAGGACAAATAGCTCCAGAAGAAAATTCATTATGCCGTTTAGATGCAGCGTACCCCTGTGACGTACCTGCCAGCAGGACGCACACGACATAAAGGCAGATAGGAATCAGAATAAAATGTCTGCGTAGCTCAGCTGGTACAGTGACTTGTTCCGGAATAAGCGGCCTCAGGTTCGAATCCCGGCGTAGACCAAAAATGACGGAGAAATTTACTTCGTTATAATGGCGCCCGAACTATCCGGATGACCCGGCCGTTCAAAATCTCGCATTGGTGTGATGTTATTTCCACACCGCGAGACAGGAAAAATCAGAGAATTCCTTCTCCAGCGCTTCGAAAAATAAAAATGTGTGATGTTGCATTCCACACAGCAGATTGACTGGGAGTTCTCAAGTGCACGTTCTACAGTGGATGGCTGCCTGCAACGATTCATGGTCACGGCTGACCCGTGGGCCATATCCCCGGCCCTCTTTCGGGGGGACGTACCTGACAGCAGGACGCACACGACATAAAGGCAGATAGGAATCAGAATAAAATGTCTGCGTAGCTCAGTTGGTAGAGCGACTTGTTCCGGAATAAGCGGCCTCGGGTTCGAATCCCGGCGTAGACCAAAAATGACGGAGAAATTTACTTCGTTATACCCCATTGTCGCTGTAATTATGACGATGGACCATCGTGCACGGTGTACGATAGACAGGTGATTCAACTCAGCATGACTCTCGTCAGGGCCGGCTGGACCATAGGGGGGGGCGTTGCCCCGAGCCTCGCGCCTGTAAGGGGCCCCGCAGTTTAAGAAAAAAAAATTTTGTTAGAATTTTTTTTAAATTCTAAAACTTACACACAAAAATTCTTTTTGTGTGTAAGTTTTCGGGTGTGAGGCCCTTAAAAAGATGTTTCTTTCTTTTTTTAAGTTTTTTTGTTTGTTTGTTTCCAATCGCCCGGTTTTCGAATAGGCCATCGTCCTTCGCCGTACAAATACGGAGATCTGTAGATTTCAAGTGATTATTGTAACGACCTTAATATTTTCCGAATTCATGAAATGGCAAATTTAATTTCATCATTTTGTGGCCCTTGCTTTTATATATTTAACAATTTGCGTGCGAACCAGATACTTAAATTTAAATAAAATAAAAAAACTAGAATATCAAAGTTTGTTTCGGGCTACACATGGAGGCCATTTATTCTGTGACTTTAAAAACATTACTAGAAATTAAAAAAAATCATATATGAACACCTATAAAAGTTTAAAAGGTCACTAATTTGTCAGTTACGCCATTTTGCATTAAAAATCGATCACTAAAACATGTATCAGGAGAAAAAAACTATTTATACGAATTTATTATTTAATATTTCTACACTAAAATATTCGCAATCCAAAAACGTTCGTTACGCACGTAGCTTTTTGTCATTTTGTGAAGCAGTTCTTATACAATAAGTGAAAATACAACCTCAACCCCATCTCCTCAGAAAGAAAATCGTAGATTTTAACAGTTTTTACTCTCTCTCTCTCTCTCTCTCTGAACTTTCAATGCATATTCTGGTCTTTTTCTTGAACTTAAAGCAAATGGTTCTTTGAGACAATCATTTTGTCTTTACCATAGTTTTCGTTTCGAAGTACTACAGAGGTGAAGCACATGTCAAAAAGGAAAAGTTACAGAGATAAATTCCGTCGGTGTCCCTTAATCGGTAAGGCATTCAACTCCGGAGCGCCGCCCCGGTGGCGCAGTGGTCTAAGCGATGGCCTCTGATCATTCGTCCGAAAGGGGCCCGGGCTCGAATCCCGGTCAGGCATGAATGTTGTGTTTGTCTTACGGCACTGGCTCTCTCCCTTCCCTGGAACCAGTGACCCTAAATTAGGGACGGGCGACTACTTATAGCCTATTGAGTTGCTCACGGCGGTCGTTAAACCTCCAATCAAAAAAAAAAAAAAAGAAAGAAACTCCGGAGCAGAGGAATGCGAATTCGTCGCCGTCACAGGCAGATTTGTGGGTTTCACATCCTGTGTATTATTTACGGTCATCTTCGCGTAACGACTTTATTAAAATATGAAATTTATTTCCTAGTGCAAGCAATGAAATTTTGCTCCAGGGCCTTGCAATGAAATTTCGCCTCGGGCCCCGCAAAAGCTCCATCCGGCTCTGACTCTCGTGCTGGGAAAAAAGGTTCCTTAATGTAATGACCACTAGAGGGCGTTAGAGGAAATGCGGGCCACTCGAACCTCCGTCCTCTGTGACTCGAATCCTCATGTGAGTAAACAAATCGAAGAAGGGGGTGGCGTGCTCTGCATACTTTTTCAAACATCTGAATATACACTGACGGAAAAAAATCCCAACACCACGAAAAAATAGTTGTAGAGGAATGAGATGGCGGCAATACATTTGCATAGGTAACATATTTAATCGATTAAGGTTTCAAGATCACAGCTTATTGTAAGCGCGAGAAGAGCCATTTTAAATGCGAAATGCTGGTACATTAATAACCGGTGTAACCGCCAGAATGTTGAATGCAAGCACGCAAACGTTCATGCATTGTGTCGTACAGGTGCTGGATGTCAGTTTGTGGGATGGAGTTCCATGCCTGTTGCACTTGGTCGGTCAATACAGGGACGGTTAATGCTGGTTGGGGGTGACGCTGGAGTTGTCGTCCAATGATGTCCCATCTGATGATCTAGCAGGCCACGGCAACATGTCGACACGCTGTAGAGCATGTTGGGTTACAACAGTGGTATGCGGGCGAGCGTTATCCTGTTGGAAAACACTCCCTGGAATGCTGTTCATGAATGGCAGCACAACAGGTTGAATCACCAGACCGACGTACAACTGTGCCGTCAGGGTGCGTGGGATAACCACGAGAGTGCTACTGCTGTCATAGGAAATTGCTCCCCAGACCATAACTCCAGGTGTAGGTCCAGTGTGTCTCGGCCGCAGACAGGTTGGTTGCAGGCGCTCACCTGGCCTCCTTCTAACCAACACACGGCCATCACTGGCACCCAGGCAGAACCGGCTTTCATCAGAAAACACAACAGATCTCCACTCCGTCCTCCAGTGAGCTCCAGCTTGACACCACTGACGTCGCAAACGGCAGTGGTTTGGAGTAAGTGGAATGCACGCTACAGGGCGTCTGGCTCGGAGCTGTACTTCAAGTAACCGATTTGTAACAGTTCGTTGTGTCATTGTGGTGGCAACTGCAGCTCGAATTGCTGCCGCAGACGCGGTACGATGCGCCACGGCCATACGCCGTACACGGCGGTCTTCGGTCTTCTTGAGGCAGTACCTTCCCTTGACCACCGCTGCCAACAATCATGCACAGTGGCTACATTCCTGCCTAGTCGTTCTGCAATATTGCGGAAAGAAAATCCACCTTCTCGTAGCCCTATTACACGACCTCGTTCAAACTCCGTGAGCTGTTGATAATGGCTTCTTCGTCTTCTTAAAGGCATTCTTGACTAATATCAACACACTACGTCGAATCTCGCCGATAACTAACGCTCACGAACGTTACAGCGCGTATTTACAGAAAACCTGCTTTGCATGTTCCGAGGGGCGCTACTAGTGCCACACGTATGTGCCGAGCGCGAAATTTGCATAGACGTCATCTTACAGATGTACTCTCACCGCCTACCAACTGTCGTTTATCTAACACAACCCCTTCTTGGTGTTGGGATTTTTTTTTCCGTCAGTGTATTTTGTTACAGGAAATTAGCACAAGGTAAGTAATTGAAATCTTTGTCTTTTCTCATCCCAACGTCGCCGAATAGTATTGCTACGCCTTAAGCCCTTTAGAGGGGCTTTCAGTATTCTTTACCTATTTTGAAATCAGTGTAAACTGGCTTATTTCTCTTGTCGATTGTTGTTTTTCTACTGAAGCTTTTAGTTTTTCGGAGTTTTCGATTCCCGTGACACCCAATTGCCGTTTTGGTTACGCCAGTAGTGAAGAACATGCTTCTTTATTTAAAGCACCTAAAACTGAACAAATGCTTGCTAAATTGCAGAAAGCAATCCCTCGAGCCGATCGGAAACTCAGCACTAACGATTTTGTTTGTGAGAAACATTTCCTCGCCCATGATGTAATTAGACGCAGGAGTGAAACTTTCAATGACCAAGTTTTATACAGTATGATGTGCCTGTTCGTGTCAGACTTAACTCCACTGTTATTCCTATAATATTTCCAGGATGTCCAACCTGTCTTTCAAAGAAGGCAGCAAGGCCACATTGCTTATTCATATGGTATACCTAATATACATACAACTTATAGCTGCCTAAAAATCAGAGGGCTTTTGAATACTGCTAAGGAGCGTTCAAACATTTACGCACCTAAATTTAAGAACCTCTCATTGATATGAATATTTCATGTATTATGCACAATGGTATTTTGCGAGTTATTTAGAAGTAAACAGCTATTGTTACAACATTCCCAACACACCGTCACCTTTATATGCATGCAGGAAGGGCTAGAAGCATATATTCTGTAAAAATACACAATAACTACATTAAAGCGAAAACGTAATATAAATTTACGTGTTTACAAGAAATGAAGATTTATCGATTGATGGAGAAAAGCTGGAGATAACAGACACGTACGTTTATTTTGGACACCAGATATCAAGTGAGGGTCACATTGATGAAGAAATTAATCGGCGTATAAAACTTGCCTTGAGAGTTTTTGGAAGAAACAGCATAATTTTCAAGAGAAATATGCCATTATGTCTTAAAAGAAAAGTGTTTGATCAATGCATCCTTCCAGTGCTTACGTATGGTGCAGAGACGTGGACCTTAACTAAAAGAGACATGCAAAGGCTGCAGACAACTCAAAGAAGCATGGATAGGTGCATGCTTGGTGTAACCAGGAGAGATAAGAAGAGGAACTCGTGGATCAGAAAAATGACAGGAGTGGAAGACATCATGATCAGAGCAAAATCTCTGAAATGGCAATGGGCCGCCCCGGTGGCGCAATGGTCTAAGGCGCTGGCCTCTGATCATTCGTCCGTAAGGGGTCTGGGTTCGAATCCCGGTCAGGCATGGATGTTGTGTTTGTCTTACGGCACTGGCTCTCTCCCTTCTCTGGAACCAGTGACCCTAAATTAGGGACGGGCGACTGCTTATAGCCCATTGAGTTGCTCACGGTGGTCGTTAAACCTCCAATCAAAAAAAAAAAAGAAAAAAACGGCAATGGTATTGGTAACTGTGGGGACCATAGTGGTACCCAGTTTATTGCTATAACGAAATACAGACATAGGAGATTCATTAAAAGCTGCAGTACAGAAAACAACAGTGCGGAAGGTCAGTATATCCACGATGCAGCAAAACGTTACACAGAAAGGAAATGAATATGCACACGAACAATGAATGGCCTAACGGCATGTCAAACACTGTAACACATGTGCACAAATGCATGAAATGTACTATGCTATGATAAAACAACCGAACGGAACTGAAATGTGGTTAGAGCGCAAAACAACATTGAGTACCTCAGCAACTTTATAAAAATAACAAAGCAACAAACGTACCACTATAATAATCCGCGATAGAGGAAAGCACTAACACAGCAAACATTCACAATTATAGGTAATTTAAAAAACAGGCACAAATTCAGGAAACAACAGATAAGATAATGATGAGATCACACAAGTAACGAGACCGATTAGTTGTAAAAACACAGCAAAAACACGCAATTATCGCAACTGTAAAATACATTACTAGTGAAACACAGCCAAACACACAAATAAAGCAAATTTACAACACATTACTTGTGAATCACAGTAAAAACACACAATGAAAACATCAGAATCAACATGCACTAAGTCTGCAAAACCAGGGAATCTGCGAACGGGTTCGCAAATCCCCTAGCATTGAGAGAACAAAAAGTAATCGGTGTGAGGAAGAGAGCTAAAGGTCATCGGTAAAAGGATAGAAGGTATCACATATATGCTTCTCAACGAGCTCCTTCAAGGAGGCGAGACGGCGCGTGTAACGTCTCAAAAAAGGCGTTACACGCGCCGTCTCGCCTCGGTGGCACACACAGATTTAAAAAGTGACACATAAGCTTCGAATTGCGTTACCGCTGCATATAGGTCCAGATCAGGTGAGTGAAGGAATTCTTCAGAACCAACAATCGTACGTGCAGGTTGAAAAAGACGTAAAGTTTCTGTCTGGACAGTGGTCCAGGAACTGGAGGAAACGTATCAACGGCCTGTAGAACCTCAGCGTCAGAGAGAGGATTGACAGGACCTGAGCGGAGAAGCGTACTGTTTGAAGAAACATCAGGTGGAGAAACACCGGAACCGGAAACCTCGGGAACACTAGATGAATCCTCAGAATGTGGCACAGAAAGTTGTTTTAACTTTTTCTGTTGTACAGCGCCTTTGGAAGTTCCAATCCGCTTCGGAGAAGAAGCTGAGGCGGATGTATCCATTAGTGGATCAGGCTCACCTCCCAAGTCAGGAGACGAGGAAACGAACGTCGCCGAAGAAGCAGTACGTAGCTGAGCTGCCTTAGTGGAGACTGGTACAACAGCCGAGGCTTCAGGAAGATGTTGCAACAAGGGTATGGTAGAAAGGTTGTAAATGAAGATCCGATATCCGAGAGGCTAGGAGAAGAGCCAGACAGCCGATCTGCCAAACCACCACTCAACACACCCGGATCGGAACACTCCGCTGTAGACACATCTGTAGTCGAAGACAACTTTTTCAATCTTGAAGGTGGATGCTTAATCGTACGGGTCGGGAGAGGAGGAAAGGCAGCATTGTCCATGACGGAAATGTTCGTCTGACGGAGAAACGAAGAATTCGCGTCAGGCAAACTACCGGTAGTGGGGATAGTAGAAAGACCAATGTGGTCAGCAGTGGGATGCGAACTTGATGAACGTCCACGTCGAACGCGGTCACAGGAGGCAGTGGTGTGATTCTGTGTTAAACAGTGTGTACAATAGTGAGCAGTGAAAATCTTGAAACTGCACGTTCGTGCGCCAATTTCAACAGTAGCTTCTGTAGGGCAATCCGCCAAGGCTTTCTCGGTGGGAAAGACGACCAATAACTGACGGCGAGGTCCGGTAGCATGTGCAAATCGAGTTCCGCGGGGAGCGTCAGAGAGGCGACGGACCTTGCCAACAATTTTACAAACATGACTGACAAGGAGAGGAAGTGCAGTATCAGGCACTTCCTGTGGAACAGGATAGAACGTGATGTTCACCGGTCGCTTGGAAAGAGGCGACGGGATGAGATGGTTTGTCCCAATCGAAAGTCCGTTTGCAAGAAAAAAGTCAGCATCCTCCTTGTGATTGAACTGTACCGAAATACCCCGAGGAGTACGGGAAATTCCTGCAATGGACGCAGACGACACATGTCCAGAGAGGGCTTCCATGTAGCGTGGCAATGGAGTATTTGGTAAAGCATGAAAGAGCACACCTCTATCCAGGAGGTTATGGAACTCACGGCCAATCTGCAAATTGCCGCCCCGGTGGCGCAGTGGTCTAAGGCGTTGGCCTCTGATCATTCGTCCGTAAGGGGTCCGGGTTCGAATCCCGGTCAGGCATGGCTGTTGTGTTTGTCTTACGGCACTGGCTCTCTCCCTTCCCTGGAACCAGTGACCCTAAATTAGGGACGGGCGACTGCTTATAGCCCATTTGAGTTGCTCACGGTGGTCGTTAAACCTCCAATCAAAAAAAAAAAAAAAAATCTGCGAATTGTCATCTATCGTTACCTTCACCTTGTGGTTGGATACCTGAATAATAGGTATTGCTTGCAAAAGACCATCTGGTTGAGAGGAATCGGACGTAGAAGTAGCGCCTCGTTGCACTTCAGAGGCAAATGACATCCTCGGAAGAGAAGTCTGTTCGGATCCGGCAGGCACAGAAGGCTGTGAGGGAAGAGAAGCACAGGCCGAAGGCAAGGCAGTAGAATCAGTAGTACCCAGGGAGGGCACAGAGGCAGATGCAGGAGCTGAAGAAGAAAGCGCAGCCAAGTCCAGGGAAGGCACCGGTGCAGGAGTACTAGAAAGCTGGGAAGGCATCTGAGCAGACACATCTGAGGACGAGAGTATGTTAACTTCCATGGACGTGGAAGTATGACGTGACGTGCATCCGCCACGCCCATAGATGATAAGGAAATACCGGAAGCCGCCATGTTGGCAGCTTCCAAACGTAAACAAACGAGCACAAGATAAGAAAACGGATGAATATGAACTAATATGAGGATGAGAACGCTAGAAAAGTAGCTCAAAACGTACACAATACCTTTAGACAGCGGGCCACGCAACAGGTGAGTGTGGGATGAGGTATTCCACACTAAAATGCATAAAATATTGGAGCCACCGACACTACGTCTGTCACGAACGAGCAATGGGATGGACATACTGCCAGAAGGACAGACCATCAATGGACAGTCGAAATTTTAGATTGGATTCTAAGGGACAGGAAAAGACCCAGAAGAAGACCACATGGAAGATGGGTGGATGAAATTCGAAAGTATGCGGGAGTAACATGGAGGAGACTGGCACAAGGCAGACCGTTGTGGAAGAGGCTTGGAGAGACCTTCGTCCAGCAGTGGATTGATAATGGTTGACGATGATGATGATACATACTGTATGAGAGATGAGGACAACTAAAGGAGATGTGACTTCCAAAGTGGAATATATAAAGCTACGCAAGACAGTACGAAAAAGTATCACTAAAGATGCAAGGAAATTCCACTGTAAACTAGTGTGGAAAGCAATTGAAAACAGCCAAAGCCTGAAAAGAGCAAAGGGACATCTCAGTAAGGAAAGAAAACAGATTATGGCACTGAGAAAAGAAGATGGTTCTGTAACAAGAAATAGAGGCGAAATTTTGACAAGAGTGAAAGATTTCTACTTAAACTATATGAAAGAGATGATACCTGTAGTAAGGGACGGATTGGCCTGCCGAGACACCGGGATATTTCCCGGTGGACCATTTGAGAAATTGCCCACTATTTCTCGTATCCTCTTTGTCTGGATTGTTTGAAAAAAAACGAATAATTATGTTGGTACTTATGAATAAAAATCGTTAACTTAATTTGACTTTTATATCTGTCTAAAACGTCATTGTTTTAAAGAAGAACAAAACATCGGCGTTTCATTCTATCTACACATATGTTGGGCGTTTGCTCTAAAAAGGCAAAGCAAAATTCTTTGTTCTTCAGTGAAAAATTTGCTGCTGGACCAAGCACGCTGTTATAAATAAATTAAGCTAACTATGGTTAAGCATAGGTCGTTGGATTAGATATATTGTTTAACTACGGTTAAGCATAGGCCAAAGGGACATTGTTAGGCCCTACCCTCCTTTGGGAATATTGAAGGAAGTACTTGTAACAATTTTGGTGGTTCATCATCCCCACACCCTTATCCACGTACAGACATAGAGCACAAAGCGATTCTCCGGCAGAGATGTTCCGAAATCCATGTGTCTCATCCTTATTTATCTTCAAAGTAACAACGATTTACCGATACTGGTTCATGGATCAAAATGGTAGTTCATGAGTCAAAATAGTGGGCAGACTCAAAAATTCCTTTTCAAAGAGGTGGTGCGAATACCATTGCGCAGTAGACGATCAGTGACCAAGTAAATATAATTATCTGGCACATCACCCAGTTTTGAGCATGGTTTGATATGCTACTTTCAAACATGAGTGGAGTTTTAAACTTCTTTTACCCATAAATTGCTGCTAAAATTTGTTCACGACTGAATTAGTTTAACAATGCATTTTTCATCCAGGAGTTAACAGAATTTTCTTCATGAGGGAATTTATGAGGTGTATATCTCTGTGGTATGCGTGTTTCTGTAGTGGACCACAAGACTAAAATTCCCGGCCTAGATTCGTTGACCCAATCCGCCACTGCATGTACTCCTGACATTACGAAAGGTACCAGTACCAGAGTTCTTCCAGTCCTCCCAGCAGAAGTTGCACATGCAATCAAGAACATGAAACAGAGAAAAGCTCCAGGAGAAGTTGGAATTACCGTAGACATCAAACAAGAAGCAAGTGGAGAAACTGAAACAGTACTCGCCCAAGTTTTCACTCGATGCCTTAATGAAGGGAAGATTCCTGAGGATTGGAACAGCGCTACAATAATCTTGCTACATAAAAAAGGTGACATTGAGGATCTCAGGAACTACAGACCTATCAGCCTCCTATCAGTGGTTTATAAAATCTTCACTAAAGTTCTTTCACACCGCTTAAAGGTGACACTGGACATGGCTCAACCGAGAGAGCAAGCTGGATTCAGGAGCGGCTATAGCACAATAGATCATATCCACGTACTGAGAGAACTAATTGGAAGAGCGAGGGAATATGAACTTCCATTGTGCATGGCTTTTATCGATTATGAAAAAGCCTTTGACTCGGTGAAACCATCAGCAGTTACAATGGCTCTGAAATCCTGCGGTATTGAAGATGCGCACATTAATATTATTAATAACATCTATGAAAATGCAAGTGCAAAGATTCGGCTGTTTGAAAATACAACACACATAAAAATTGGAAAGGGAGTGAGACAAGGGGACACCATATCTCCAAAGCTCTTTAATGCCACATTGGAAAATGTCTTTCAATCACTGAACTGGGAAAACAAAGGAATAAAGATTAATAGAGATTATCTAACCCACCTTCGTTTTGCTGATGACGTAGTCATTTTTGCAACTACCCCATCAGAGCTGCAGAGTATGATCCAGGAACTCGTTGACAAGAGTAAAGAAGTTTGATTAAAAATGAACTTTCAGAAGACAAAAGTGATGTTCAATGCTTTTACAAGAAATGAAGATTTATCGATTGATGGGAAAAACCTGGAGATAACCAGTACCTACATTTACCTTGGACAGCAGATATCAAGTGAGGGTCACATTGATGAAGAAATTAATCGGCGTATAAAACTTGCCTGGAGAGCCTTTGGAAGAAACAGCATAATTTTCAAGAGCAATATGCCATCATGTCTTAAAAGAAAAGTGTTTGATCAATGCATCCTTCCAGTGCTTACGTATGGTGCAAAGACGTGGACCTGAACTAAAAGAGACATACGAACACTGCAGACAACTCAAAAAAGCATGGAGAGATGCATTCTTGTTGTCAGTGGTGGATCCAGCGAGGGGCGATCCCCCCCCCCTTAAACCCTAATGAAGTTTTTACGTTTAAAGTAGCGAAGATCATAAATGATTAACTTTGTATATTTTGTTTTCAGTTTTTCTAAAAAAAAATAACAATTAAACTTAGTACGGAGGATTTAAAATACTTATTACATTGATTTAGGTTCAGTAAAAAAAGAAAGAGAAGGGAATTTTAGTATGTGGTAGGGGACCACCAGGTGACGAACCCTATTGAAAATGGGTGAAGTGGGGTCAAAGGTCACGCCATAAGACCAGGATCCATTCAATTGCCCTTATGCGTCATAACTTGCGTAAATATGATTCGATTTCGATGAAATTTTAGTATGTGGTAGGAGACCACCAGGGGACAAACCCTATTGAAAATGGGTGAAATGGGGATCAAAGGTCACGCCATAAGAGCGGGGTCCATTTCATTGCCTTTACGCGTCATAACATGCGTAAATATGGTTCGATTTCGATGAAATTTCAGTATGTGGTAGGGAACTACCTGGGCACGAACCTTATTGAAAATTGGAAAATTGGGGTCAAAGGTCAGGCAGGGCATAAGAGCGGGATTTATTCCATTGCCCTTATGCGTCATAACTTGCGTAAAAATGGTTCGATTTCGATGAAATTTTAGTACTTTGTAAGGAACCACCTGGGGACGAACCCTATTGAAAATGGGCGAAATGGGGTCAAAGGTCAGGGCATAAAAGTGGAATCCATTCCATTGCCTTTATGCGTCATAACATGCGTAAATATGGTTCGATTTCGATGGAATTTTAGTATGTGGTAGGGAACCACCTGGGCACGAACCCTATTGAAAATGGGCGAAATGGGGTCAAAGGTCAGGCAGGACATAAGAGCGGGATTTGTTCCATTGCCCTTATGCGTCATAACTTGCGTAAAAATGGTTCGATTTCGATGAAATTTTAGTATGTGGTCGGGAGCCACTGGGGACGAACCCTATTGAAAATGGCCGAAATGGGGTCAAAGGTCAGGACACTGGAGTGGTATCCATTCCATTGCCCTTGTGCATCATAACTTACCAAAAAATGCTTCGATTGCGACAAAACGTTATCATGTTGTTCCGGAGGTATAGTGAACCGGTTCTGTTGAATATCAACTAAATGGAGTCAAAGGTCATTGCACAAAAGCAAGATTTATTCCACAGCCATTATTCTCATAACTTGCGTGAAACTGCTTCTATTGCGACAAAACTTTAGTATGTTATTCTTGAGGTGTACTGAACCGGACCTGTTGAATATCATCGAAATGGGGTCAAAGGTCAGGACACAGGAGCGAGATTTATTCCACAGCCATTATCCTCATAACTTGAGTAATTATTTCTGGTATGTTGGAAAGCGTATCATAATCAATGCATTGCATGATTTTACTAAATTGTTTCTTATTTTTCCTGCTCCCTCACGCCTCAGGAGAGCTTCCCGTTGTTCCACCCACTCCGAAGTCAATCCCCAATAGGGTGGGGTGGGGTGGGGTGGGGTGGGAGGGAGGCAGCGTGGCTAATACACGGTGATTTTCGTCATTTCCAGCAACTAACATTATGTATACTGTATATATATATAGAGAGAGAGAGAGACAGAGAGAGAGAGTAAACAAAAAGAGTAAACTTCTGGATCCGCCCCTGCTTTGTGTAACCAGGAGAGGTAAGAAGAGGAACTCGTGGATCAGAAATGACAAGAGTGGAAGACATCGTGATCAGAGTGAGATCCCAGAAATGGCAATGGGCTGGACATATTGCCAGAAGGACAGACCATCGATGGACAGCCGAAATTTTAGACTGGATTCCAAGGGTCAAAATGAGTTTAGGGGATTACTCTTATTACTGAAGCCGATAGTAGCGAGTTGTTCAGTCGCAATGCCCTTTGCAACTACAACACGCTTATCACTTTCAGCCTTAATGCTAGTTTAATTTCTCCGTATGGGTATTATGAAAGAAATATTCTTCGCAAATTAACAAAACAACTACAAGAGTATTAACACGGCAATCAGAATAATCTGAATTGCCTAGTTTACTGTTAAACAAGTAACATCATTTCAGAGAACTTCAGAATTATATCGCCCTGGATCAGAAATCCTGGGTAGTGTACCGGACAGCATGCCCGAACGGAAATCAGGAGATGTTGATTCGTTTCCCCGCTTCAGGGTGATGTAATTTACGAGTTTTCTGAAATGTTGATTTGTTTCCGCTTTAGGGCGATGTAATTTACGAGTTTTCTGAAATGTTGTTACATGTCGAACAGTAGAGTAGGCAATTCAAACTATTCTGATTTCCATGTTAATAACATTTGTTCGCTTTCCCCCTCCTAGCAGTGCAATCTTAATTACACACACACACACACACACACACACAGACTTCCGATAACTTTATTATGAGAATAAAGAAGTTTTCATTATACAGTATTTACATAATGGTTCTCGAGACGCCACACTGCGTGATTCGACTGTTTAGTTTCACCCTTGCAACACGAATATTCAAATCTTCAGTTTAAGATAAGAGTATAGGTTAGATGCAAAACACAGTATGCCGCACCGGTGGCGCAGTGGTCTAAGCGATGGCTTTGTAAAGGTTGTGTTGACCTGTGCTCCGTGTTTGACCTGCGTTTATTGGTGTTATTTTGTGTGTGTGCCGTCATTTTGTGTATCTCTTATTTTGTGAACGTCTCCTGTGTCGATTGAGTCCGACCTTGACGTCCTGTAAATAAAACTTTACTTGTACTAACTCTTTTTCCGTCCTGGCTTTGCCCAGGGTCGGGTTTAGCAGGCCAGCCATTGCAAATGGCGGCGACCGCATCTGATAGGCCAGGTATGAAGCTTGATAGCAAAGCTCCGCCCCCGCCTGACCACGTTCGGTCATCGTCACTACCACACGCAGCTGGTTTCCAAGCCGCGTTATCTGTTGTTACCACCTCTTCTTCCAACTCTATGGATGTTTATTTCCCGACATTGTCCACCACAGTGACGTCATTAACTTCTTCAGTATCCGTTGCCTCTGGTACTTCATTTGCTGCTGCGAGCACTGCGTCTCGACCTTCCCCATCTCCGCCCATTCCTACGGCAACTCTACCTTACGCTTCCGTTGTAAAGGGTACCAGTTCATCTTCCTCTACAGCGAAGAAACCATGTACAATGCCTCTTGATATGATTGTCACTAGAGACAACAAGAAATTACGCATCGAAATTCCGGAAACTTCAGCTGCTGGGCAAGAGGTTTTACGCACACAGAAACTTGACATATGTTTTGATGCCCTCCTGGACACCAGCCTTAAGAAATACTCCCTAGCCGTCCGCCAAATCCTCCCTAAGGGAGCGATCACCCATATGGCGAGGAAACCTAGGACTCTTCTCATCTATTTTGCGATGCCAGAGTTTGTGGAGCGCGTCTTATCTGACGGACTGCATGTTGGAGATCACACCTTACTGGGAATCCCGCTCACGCAGCGCCCCGTACTTGTTACGTGCTATCCCGTACCACCAGAAATCAAGGACCATTACTTAATGGCGGTCCTTTCCCGTTGTGGAAGAGTAGTTGGTTCCATTTCCACTCTGTCTTCCGCACCAACAGACCCAGATGACAGGAACATCTTAGGTCTGCGTCGCCAAGCAAGGATCCTGTTCCCTACTGAAGATGCCATTGCTGACTGCCCTACTGACCTCACTGTGGTTGTAGGGAAGCAGATTTTCCGGATCGATATCTTTACAGCCTTGCATTGTTTTAAATGCAAGGCATATGGCCACATCCAATCACGTTGTCCACATGCATTTGCCAAGCCACCTATTTCCATACCGCCCGAAGTCAACACCCCACCCTCAACATCAGTTTCTTTGGCCACACCAAGTTTGGCTCCACAGACGTCCTTGATCCCTGCTACTGTTGTTCCAGAGGCTTCTCCCCCAGCAGATGATGATTCGTCAGCAGTCTCCAAGTCTTCGATCTTTACTACGGGAACCTTGGCCACCTCTCCATCGTTGAACCCACTTGCTGCTGTGGTACCTCTACGTTCTTCGGAGGGTATTATCTCAGAAAAGGAATGGCAACCCCTCCGTCGTGTTGCTTCATCTTCTTCCCTTGGATCCCCTAATGTGGAGTCAGATCTAACTATCCTACACCCACCAGCTTCTCCCTGCGTTCCCACGTTGAAACGTACTAGACAGAGTTCAATCTCGCCGGTGACGTCTTCTCCACGCTGCTCTCGTTCCTGTTCGCCAATTCGACAGTCTTTCTCTCCAACTGCAGTTTCTACATCTCTTAAGTCCCCAGCTGTTCCTAAATTATTGGATCAAAAAGCTTTCGCAGAATATCTGGAAACCTTCCCTGCATTAGACAGGCCGCTGGCACCGTCTGGTCTTGCTCTCATCATACTTAATCAACCATCACGTCCTCTCAAGCAGCTAGACTGCGTTCAATCACGTAATGCTCAGCTTCCTACTATTATCACCCAACTTCAGAATCTACTTGCTCTTTTGCCGAAAATTGACACAGTCACTAATGCGCAGACATCTAACTTAAGGAAACGTGTAACCAGTCTTCACAAAAGTGCTGATAGTAATATTCAACCACTACAACCTCTTTCAAGTTAAAATTACTTTCTTTCAACTGTAAGGGATGCTCCGTCCCTCCTACCAATGCGTTAGTGTTTGAAGACATTACACCGCATGATGCGGATATATTATTGCTACAGGAGACTAACTGTCATCCCAACACCCCATACCACCGGTGGCGAACCTGGCCATTTCAATTCTACCATGTCCATCTACTTAGTCTTCACACAGGACTTGCGGTGGCCATCCATTTTCGTCTTCGATCCTTCATTAGTGATATCACGGCCAAACCGATTTATCGTGACCTCCTTCAGCTTCTGTCCTTCCGACTTCACAACTTCCGATACCATATCTTCAACATCTATGTTTCCGGCAATCAACAGTATGCAGACTGTCTTTTTGAGCATTTTGTTTCCTGTGTTCAAGGTTTTCCGGCCACTGATAGTGTCATCTTAGGTGGTGATTTTAACTGCACCCTTGACCCATCCCTCCACACATCGGACGGTTCCACGGATACCAGGTATTTTCTTACCCAAGCACTTTCTACAGCCATCAACCAGCTACAACTCCAAGATTCTTTTCGACACCTGCACCCATTTCTTCGTTCGTACACCTGGTGCTCCTACTCCACTTCCTCCCCTACAACTGCCCGACTTGACCGGTTTTATGTTTCTTCAATTCTTCTTCCTTCAGTTATCTCCCTTTCTCACACACCGACAGTTTCTTCCGACCACAACTGTGTCGTAAATGTGTCTTCACACCGGTCCATCTCCTCGGCAATACTACCGTGCTTGGACCCTTGATGATGATCTTTTACTTGATTCAACCTACGTAAATTCCATCCAATCGCAGCTCCAACAAGCCTTATATATGCTCCCTTTTGCTTCTTGTCCCTTGCAACACTGGTTAAATGTCAAATCCCAAATTCTTCTTTATACCAAACAATATTCCCACGAAAAACGTACTACCGCCTCTATGAAGATTGATGCTGCACGCTCGATTTTTTCCACCCTAGATCTTGATTCTCCTCTGTTTTCTCATTACCAAGCTGAACTTCGTGCCTTGCTACTTCCTGTCTTCCAACAAGCTCTTCACCGCCTCAAGCTCCTTATCTCCAGCCAAATGACTATCTATGTGAACAGGTTCAACAACTGGAATTCCACAAACGTTCTGCTCATCACCTCCGTAATCTGAAGTTACCCGATGGAACTGTTACTAATGACCCCACTCTCATTTGCTCCGGTGTTAGAACATATTTCCAGTCACGTTTTGCTCAGTTCCAGTCAAGTTCTCCGCATGCTGATTCGATTCTTCGTGCCTTACCACATATTCCATCGCATCTTGTTACATCTCTTTCTATGCCTATCACCCCAGCAGAAGTAGTACAGTCACTTGCCTTACTTAACTGTCACTCGTCACCTGATCCTGACGGGTTGACAGTTAATTTCTTTCGTACGTTTTCCTCCTTCCTACACCCTCTCCTATTGCCTTGCTTTGCAGCTGCTTTTTCTTTATCTGTTCTTTCCCCCGCTTTTACTCTAGCTCACATCATCCTTCTTCCAAAGAAGGGGTGTCTGCTGGAGTTGGATAATTGGCGTCCTATATCCATCCTTAATGTTGACTACAAGATTTATACTAAAATACTCTCCCTTCGATTGAACCCTGTCCTTCCCACCGTCATACATCCCGACCAAACGTACACCATCCCTGGCCGAAGCATTCATACTAATATTAATCTCCTCCGTGACTCATATTGCCTTGCCCACCTTTCCTCCGAACCTTTAGCCTTCCTCAATCTTGATCAGAAGCAGGTCTTTGATAACGTGAGTCATCAGTGGCTTGCCTCTGTGCTCTCTGCCTTCGGTTTCCCATCTGTCTTCATCACAGCCCTCCTTGCCCTGTACCAGGACTCAGTTGTCCATATCCGGACGGCCTCCTTCCTTACAGCCCCTCATTCCGTTTCGTAAGGGCATCCGCCAAGGATGTCCTCTTTCCGGACAACCTTTCTCTCTAGTCTTTGAGCCTTTTCTTTGCTCTATCCCTTCTCTTCTACAACCTCCCCTCAACCATTCAGCATAGCACCAGGCACCATTCTATCATTCTTACTGCCTACGCCGATGATCTCACAGTTCTCATCCGAGAAGAAAGGCAATTCACAATTGTTCTTGCATGGTACCAAGTGTATGCTGCTGCTTCCGGCGCTTCGTTAAACCTTTCAAAGTGTACAGGCTTGTGGTGTGGCTCCTGGAGACATCGCCCCGATGCACCGTGGGGCGCTCATTGGACTTCCACCAGTCAAAAGATACTTGGGGTGCACATTGGCAGCCGGGTCTCAGCAGCGGCTGCCACCTGGAGACCCCTCGTCAGGAAACTACGTCACACCGCTGCTTACTGGTCCAAGCTGAAGTGCTGTTTGACCTACCACAGTCGTGCACGGCTTGCTGCCACCCACATTCTCTCGTTAGTTTATCATTCCTGGATTGCACAACCGCCACCAGCCTACGTTCAAACTGCAACAACATCAGCAATGCTCAGCATTGTTTGGTCATCTACTCATTGGTTATCTTCCTCAGTATTGTCTCTACCTTCGACTTGTGGTGGCCTCAATATGCCAGAGATTACCATACGTTATAAAGCTGTAAGAATTTTCAATTTCCTCCGTTTGACAGTTCAACCAGACTCTTCCGCTTCCATTCTTCTGCTTAATGTTCTGACTTCCCCCTTAATCCCTGCCTCACCGTCCATCTTCTTCTCAAGATGGATATTCACACTGTCATTTCCCCCGTTTTCCTCTAGTCTACCATGAAGCTGTTCAGTTCCTTCGTTCTTTACCGCTCATTCGTCAACCCCCTCTTCCACTCTTGATCTTCTTTCCGAGCCTCTTTTTTCTCCTCCGTCCTCAATCCCCCTACTGCCAACTTCTTCTTTTTCCCCGCATGGCTACACGTTGGTGTAGTCTCCGTTTCCCAACTGGTCCTCCCCGATTTTTCATGGAAACCCGTGTCCGACCTTTTCCCACATTCCCACCCTCGCCCAAACTCTCTGATAACTTCCTCCAACTTAAACATGCTCTTCAATCACTTTTTCCTTCCCTAGTCGATTCCTCTGGCCTCCTTTCCGTTTCTTCTGCCTCTCTCCCTTTTCCGTTCTTCCTTCCCTTTTCCGGTGATCTCCTCCCTCTCCACAGTCTTTCCACCCGCACCCTGTACCGTTTTCTCCGTTCTTCTTCTGCGGTACCTTGCCCTATTCCATCTGTTCCTTCTTTTGCACTAACCTCGGTCTGGTCTACTGCCCAATATTCACCGGCCCTCTCCTCAGAACTTAATGTGCACTGGAGGTTTTTGCACAATCGACTGCCTGTCCCTTCGACTTTGTTCCGGAGAAATATAGTATCATCAGATCTCTGTCCTTTTTGTAACGTCGTTGGAGACATCTTACACATGCTTGTTTACTGTCCGACGCTGCTCCCACTATTTCACAGTATGTTTCAACTTGCACATCCTTCTTGTACCAGTGATCTCACCCTAGAAGATTATCGTTTCCTCAGCCACAGTTCTACAAGTTTCTCCTCTATTTTACCAGTTTGTTCGCATTTATTTATCCTAGCTAAATATATTATTTTCTCTCACCTGCTAAAGTTACAAGATCCAGATCCTATCACATTCTCTACCTCCTTGGTTGCACACTACCGCAACAGGGTTAAAACCAGACTCACCCTGGAATACTCCTTGGCGAATGACACGGCACGATTACCTGCCTTCTTCAAAACATGGTCGCCTTGTCGTCCCTGGTTTCGGTTTTCTAGTGCCCAGACTGTTCATTTGCTGTTTTAATAAACCTACGTCGGAACTTTCAATTTTTACTGTTCCCTCACTATGTTTCCTCCTGGAACTGGATTGTGTTTGTTTCCTGCTGATGTCACCTTCTGTACACAATTCTCTTCATATTCACAGTGACTCTCTGCCACCAGTAATTCCCATGTCACTAGAACTGCACGGAATTTTTTTCTGTAAATTGTTTCGCTCCAGTGATGTTCCAAGACTTCAATGAACAATTATCCCAGAGCTACTGCTGTTTACAGCAAATAATGCAATGCCTGTCATTGCTCATTTGTACAATTATCATTTCATTGTAAATATCTACATTTTGTTTTATTTCTCCCCTTTTCTCACACTGCGTGTGAGGTTGTGGATGTTCTGTTGTAATTCTTTTAAGTGAATAAAAGCGAATATTGAAACTAAGCGCTGGCTTATGATATATCTTCCGTGAAGGGTCCGGGTTCAAATCCCGGTGTTGTATGGATATTGTGTTTGTCTTACGGCACTGGTTCTCTTCCTTCCATGGAACCAGTGTCCCTAAATTAGGGACGGGCGACTACTCATAGCACACTGAGTTGCTCACGGTGGTCGTTAAACCTTAAAGCAAAAAAGTACGGTATTACATATCTTTTCATTGGTAGCACGTCAAAACACCGCAGCCAAATCATCGGGCGACATAACATCGCTGGAACAAAATATCGCGAGCCATAAGATTTCCGGATGGGGCATTAATTAAACGGCTTTTTTTTTCGTATTTTTCTAAACATTTGATCTTTGGTAGGAAAAATTCGTTCAGAGACTGGTTTAATTTGCAGAAGACTAATACGTGGCACATATCAAAGTATTTCGGGGGGGGGGGCTAATTAATTTCTCATCTCATTCCTGGGGATTTACATAAACAATTTGGGCCGCCCGGTGGTGCAGTGGCCTCTGATCATTCGTCCGAAAGGTGTCCGGGTTCGAATCCCGGTGAGACATGGATATTGTGTTCGTCTTACGGTACTGGCTCTCTCCTTTCCCTGGAACCAGTGACCCTAAATTAGGGACGGGCGAGTGCTTATAGCCCGTTGAGTTGCTCACGGTGGTCGTTAAAACTCCAATAATAATAAAAAAAATTGGGGTGTAGGAGTTTGGTTATTTACACCCACCGGGCACTACTTATTCTACTGCACTAAGGACTAAATGGTCTGGACAGAAGCCCCAAAGGATTTGGGGGTTAGACTTGCTTTATATCGAGGAGTCTCGCTACCCCGGGTCCATCTGCGTGTGGGGCTCCGAACCACGGCGGATCTTTAGCTGTCATCTGGACTCGAACCAACAACCCCTAGGTCCCGAGGTTGGTTTTGTCTCGCATTTAATGTCTTGTACTGTAAGATGCAGAACAAACGTTATTGGGCCTAATGCATAAAACTTAGGGAGCAATCGCGCCTTAACTCGTTACATGCTAACGGGCCAGATATTATCTAACGAGCTGTTTTCACGTGTCATTTCTTGCAATTGCGACGTCATTTTTTTTTTCGTAACTTTGAATAATTAATTTCCTATCGCAGCAATTTTGTGTGTGTGTGTGTGTGCGCGCGCGCGCGCCCCATGGAAAGGTGTTTTACAATTGTTGAAATCTATTTTCAATTTTTTTTCTTCCTTTGGGATTTGTAATAAAAGTAAGACCTATTTCGGCATGTTTTCAATGATCGAAAGGGTTTCTGTTATTTCATAAAGTGGAATAGTTTTAGATTCGATTTGTCGTCATTTTATGTTATAATTTGAAGTGATATTTATTGAAACTTAGTGTAACATCGGTGGTAGAACGGTAATATATTATCTAATACATGTATACCGTATATCGAAAGCCAATATTAGACCGATATCACGTGAAAAACTAGAGGACGATATTGAATGCATCGGCAAAGCCAATATCGGGCCGATATCGGCTAAAGAACGGCAAGACGATATTGGATATGTCGGAAAAGCTGATATCGGACCGCAATGACGGCCGATATTAACAACATTCAGCCGACATAACAGATATCGGCCCGATATGTAGTCGACGAGTTCAGAACGTTTGGGCACTCGGACAATTCAGCACATTCCGTTTTAAAACCATGAAATTGCGCTGCGTGAAAAAAAATATAGTGTTCCTATATTTCTCCCTACTTGAGCAAGTGGCACACTCCCATATCTCATAATCATTAAGAAATTAAGACATATTTACGATTTTCTGTGTGAAAGACAGGGCGGACATCTGGGCACCGGACATTTGCGCACCCGAGCATTTGGGCACAAATATTTAAGGGGCCGTATAACAATTGCCGTTTCTTGGCGCTATAATTAGAATTTGATCGAGGAAATGCTCACCGTGTGACAATTACACTTGAATTTGGGGAAACAAAAGTACATTCGTGAATACCAAAAAAATTACATAGCACATTTCTTCGGTTTCAACGAAACAAAGCAATTACACCAGAAGTCATACTATGTTTTGAAAAGGACGACAAGGAGGGACTTTTTAATAACGCTCCACTTTTACTTAGACACTAAATATTTACATAATATGTTAAGTTATTAGTACTTCTCTTTTACATACTTATAGACACTAAATTACTATGCCTCATTCGTAGGCCCTTTTGACAGTTTTTTTTCTACCGATGCCATATTCATAACGTTTACGTATCAACTCAAGTTAGTAGCATTGCGCTTTTACTTTTTTTTTTTTTTTTGATTGGAGGTTTAACGACCACCGTGAGCAACTCAATGGGCTATAAGCAGTCGCCCGTCCCTAATTTAGGGTCACTGGTTCCAGGGAAGGGAGAAAGCCAGTGCCGTAAGACAAACACAACATCCATGCCTCACCGGGATTCGAACCCAGACCCCATTCGGACGAATGATCAGAGGCCATCGCTCAGACCACTGCGCCACCGGGGCGGCGCTTTTACTTTGGCACTAAATATTAATTCATAGGCCCTACGCCTAGGCCTTTTTAACAGTTTTTGTTCTACCTATGTCACATTATAACAATTACGTATCAACTGAAGTTAATAATGTTGCGCTTTTACTTAAGGTGGACATCTAGTGAATTTGCTTCCTATACTTCCAATGGGCAAACTTCTGTACACATTTTTTTCACAATTGATGCGTTCCCAAGGATGAAAATTCGAACATCGATTAAAATAACTTGATATTATAACTTGGAATACTTAATATTTTCTAAAATATAATCATAATTATATTAAAAGTCATTAACTTTTCCTTTGGTGGTGTTGAGATGAGACCAGAAAAAAGATGGCGTGACCTGTACATTGATGACGTCAGTAGACAAACAAATGTTGGATTGCTTAATTATGGTTATGTTTTAGGAAATATTAAGTATTCCAAGTTATAATATGAAGTTATTTTAATC
Source organism: Macrothele yani (assembly GCA_039090855.1). Lineage (NCBI taxonomy): Eukaryota > Metazoa > Arthropoda > Arachnida > Araneae > Macrothelidae > Macrothele > Macrothele yani. Next base: position 102,242,313 of record CM077023.1, read on the forward strand.
GGTGTTCAAAATTTAATCCTTGGGAACGCATTAATTATGAAGAAAATGTGTACAGAAGTTTGCCCATTGGAAGTATAGGAAGCAACAGTGATGTAGATGGGGCTTAGCGCGCCTTAGCGGTGCTAAGCCACTTCTCGTGATTGCATGGTAAGAGAAACTGGGAAAAGGAAATTTGTAGATGATCGTGTGTACAAAAATAGGGAAATCTGCGTTCTGTACCCAAACAAACTCATATCTTAACCAAATGTTAATACTAGAGATGCCTGCTATGGCGGTCGAGTGGTCTGAGGCGCTCTCCTCTGACTATTGGTTCTAGCCGGACCCTGGCTCGAGTTCAGAAAGGTGATGCGCTTGTCCAATGGCCACGGTGTATGATAAGTCAGGTGATACGACTCTCTGTACTGTGACAGTTTGAAAACGGACTGTTAATGTCACAGCTCACCAGGGGGCGTTCAGGAGTTGTGGGCCGATCGTTAACGCTAATCATCATAGGGTTACATGGCGTTTATGATTTCATCAGTGCTAAATCGGTATTTCTCTTGAGTATTTTTTATTTATTACTTTGTATAATTACTGTATATTGTATGGAGTTCCAGAAATGTTGAAGTTTCTGTACAGAAAGTAAAGTACGTCAACTCTGTTTTTACTTAGTGAGAGACAAATTTATTGTGCAGCTAAATGTCGGACTAGGATATGTTCAAATCTGTTTTAGGTATGGGGCGAAAGTGTTTTGTACCGAACTATCGGTGATCGGACAGGTTATGCGACATATAAAGAACTTGTATCAACCTTTAATGACCCAACAGTGTTGGAAAAATGGCCGCAAGTATTAGAATGTGATACATATTTCCACAACTCACAGTGTTGAAAAATTTTACTTTAAGAGCATTAAGCGTTGTTTAAATGTAGGATCACTAATTTTATTCCTTGATATGAAATATGTTCATCGTACTATATGCACGCAGGTCGGGGAAAGCTCCGCTGAGAAAAAGCAGCCATTTTTCTACGATGCACTTTCTCTGTCGTCATCGCCAGCACAGATGGAGGGACGGTTTTATTCATTAGTATAATTAGGTACAAAAATAAAACAAATGTGTAAGATATATTGTTTATTACTAAATGAAAAGACAAATAGTGAATGATTTCTCGATGGGAAGGTTAATCACAATTTTTTTTTTTGCGAAAACTTCGGTAAGTTTTCAAACCAGCAGTTTTCGTTAACGATGCCCCAATAACTTACGTAAAAACCTATATTCCATCTTAAAATTGCTCCTTCGAATGTACAGCACCATCTCATTTTACAAGAAGAAAATTTTTTTGACGATGAAGGGTCTATTCTCTATTGCCTCAGTAAAAAACTCAGCATTGTATGCTCAGAAATCTTCACGTTAGAATATTCACTCTTATAATATATATATATATATATATAACGCTTATTTGATGAATTCCATGTGATAGGCACAAAAGTGCATGTTTACGAAGCGTTCCAGGTTATTGTTTTTTAATTCCAAGCAAAATAGCATTCGTAAAATGTGAATGTTTCTGCCGTTTCTTCTCATAAGAAAGCATAGCATGTATCAAATCATCGGCCCACACGTTCGTCGCGTTATCTAGTGACAAGTGACATGAACGGGCGATTTTTGTTTCCAGAGTTGTATCACCTTACTATCATACACCGTGGCCAATGGCTCTGGATCTGTCACGTGTCACTTACCCGAAAACAGTTGCGCGAAATTAGGGACGGCCGACTGCTTATGTAGCCTTACGAGTTGCTCGTGGTGGTAAAGAAAAAACAAGAACAAAAAGCACCGTATGGATGAAAATATACAGTGTGGTCATGCAGTAGGGGTATCATGGATCCAAAGGGTTCGAGAGTACAAAGTCAGTGTGAACTCTTTTTTTCTTGACGGTAGTTGAAATAGGTGGTGGATATTCTGTGGGGTTAAGATCGCACTGCCCCGAGAGAAAACAATGGTAGTGAAGAGCATTTCCACTAAACTGCTCGATATCGGTTGTAATAAAAGTACATTGCCGCCCCGGAGGCGCAGTGGTCTAAGTGATGGCCTCTGATCATTCGTCCCGGTTCGAATCCCGGTAAGGCATGGATGTTGTGTTTGTCTTACGGCACTGGCTCTTTCCCTTTGCTGGAACCAGTGATCCTAAATTAGGGACGGGCGACTTCTTATAGCTCATTGAGTTGCTCACGGTGGTCGTTAAACCTCCAATAAAAAAAAAGTTCATCTACCTCACAATCTTAGGAAAAACTGCGCATTAGTCACACTCAGTAGATGTAACTGTGTTAGTTGTATTTCTTTAATGTGACTAATACGTGTTATTCACATGGATATTTGGAATCGTGTAGAACGGCACAGGCCGCCCCGGTGACGCAGTGGTCTAAGCGATGGCCTCTGATCATTCGTCCGAAAGGGGTCCGGGTTCGAATCCCGGTGAGGCATGGATGTTGTGTTTGTCTTACGGCACTGGCTCTCTCCCTTCCCTGGAACCAGTGACCCTAAATTAGGGACGGGCGACTGCTTATAGCCCATTGAGTTGCTCACGGTGGTCGTTAAACCTCCAATCAAAAAAAAAAAAAAAAAAAAAAAAGAACGGCACAGCAGTATTTAAATAACATTTAGCATTCTTAGCATATGACTACCACGTAACATTCTTTCTTCTTATTTAAAATTGCTCAAATTGTGCAATTTTAATATAAACTGATAAAAGTAATTAGTAATTAAAATTTAATAAAATCACTAAATAATTGAATTAAATCAGATTTCACAGTCATTTTGGAAACTTTTTGAGGGTGTTCTTCCCGGGCTGAGGTTTCCTAATTCGTTCAGCGCTAAGGCACCTTTTTTATTTAGAACTACATCACTGCTGTTTCATCATCCTCTACTCTCATTCCTGATCAGCCTGGCACTGCTTCGGTGCCTTCTTCACAACCAACTTCTGTTGATGCCTTTAGTGATTATACCTCCGCTGGGTTTGGGAGTCGTCGCTCCGGCCTTACGTCTAATGCTGGCTTTGACGTGGATTCTTGTCTTTCTTTCTCTATAGCTAAAGATGTTCTCCGTGTGATTGTTCCTGAGGACTCTTCTCAAGATAAGGATCTTTTGCTGCTTCAGCGTCAAGGGCTTGTATTTGAGGCGCTTCCTGACACTCCCCTAAAGTTATACTCCTCAGCATAGAAACTCATACTTCCTTTGGGCACAATTACTCATATGGCACGGAAACCACGGTCTGTGGTTGTGTACCTTGCTAAGATAGAGTATGTTGATCGTGTTCAATCAACGGGCACTGCTGTCCGTGATCATACTCTGTATGAAGCAGTTGTGTACGACTGCTTCATTGGAAGTTGCAGGCACCTCGTAAAAAAATCCTTGAAAAGTTAGAGGGATGAGGAGAAGTACTTGATTGGCTCATGCCCTCATTATAATGACAGTCGTAGCCTTCAAAGCATCCGATACTGTTTCCTGGCGGTCTTTCTAATTCTCAATGTTGATATATTGAGTACTGAATAATTTCTTCACTGTAGAAGAAAAAGATAATTTTCTTTTCTCAAGACTAATCTAACTATAAGTGATGGAAGGAAGAGGCTGGGTGGAGCTCAGTACGAAAAAATAGCTGCTGCTAAAAAAGTGAAAATTGGTGAAATTACTAAAATGTCAAAAAATTGATAAATATTTCATTGGTAAATGCGTTGGACAAACAACAGCGATCAAAGAAGAAACCACTTCAGTTGATGCTGACGCCTTAAATGCTACGAAGAATGTACTTGAAGAAAAAACTGATCAAAACGCATGTTCAATTTTAGATGACGATGCAGAGCAACCTGATGAGAGTACTTGTGTAAATTAAATGCTCATCCTGCAGAATGGGAGATAAATGACCATACCACTGATTCTTTACTTTCACAAGGTATAAAACAAAATAAGGACGGTGACTTTTCAACTTCTAAACGAATTTATAATGACAAGGTACGTTATTTTGCAAGTAGTTTATTTAAACGTATGTTAATGAATGGTGAAGCGGTTGAAAGGCATATCTAGCTTATTCTTCTAAAAAGGAATCTGTCTTCTGCGCTGCAAGTTGCCTTTCCGGAGGAACTACAAGTAGTTTATTTAAACGTATGTTAATGAATGGTGAAGCGGTTGAATGACATATCTAGCTTATTCTTCTAAAAAGGAATCTGTCTTCTGCGCTGCAAGTTGCCTTTGCCGCCCCGGTGGCGCAGTGGTCTAAGGCGTTGGCCTCTGATCATTCGTCGGAAGGGGTCCGGGTTCGAATCCCGGTGAGGCATGGATGTTGTGTTTGTCTTACGGCACTGGCTCTTTCCCTTCCCTGGAACCAGTGACCCTAAATTAGGGACGGGCGATTGCTTATAGCCCATTGAGTTGCTCACGGTGGTCGTTAAACCTCCAATAAAAAAAAAAAAAAAGTTGCCTTTCCGGAGGAACTACAAGTAGTTTATTTAAACGTATGTAATGAATGGTGAAGCGGTTGAATGACATATCTAGCTTATTCTTCTAAACAGGAATCTGTTTTCTGCGCTGCAAGTTGCCTTTCCGGAGGAACTACAAATCTAGTAATAGGTGGATATACAGACTGGGAAAATGCACATGGGGTTTTTTTTTTTTTTTTTTTTTTTTCGCAACATGAAAATTCCAAAGAGTGTGTGATGCAGATTTTAGCTAGAAGTAGTTCATTGGGTAGAGTTGATTCTCAGCTAAAAACAAGAAATCGAAAAGAATACAATTTATTGGAGAGATGCATTGCAAAGGGTATAGTAGTTCATTGGGTAGAGTTGATTCTCAGCGAAAAACAAGAAATCGAAAAGAATACAATTTATTGGAGAGATACATTGCAAAGGGTAGAGTAATTCATTGGGTAGAGTTGATTCTCAGCTAAAAACAAGAAATCGAAAGGAATCCAATTTATTGGAGAGATGCTTTGAAAAGGGTATAGTAGTTCATTGGGTAGAGTTAATTCTCAGCTAAAAACAAGAAATCGAAAAGAATCCAATTTATTGGAGAGATGCATTGCAAAGAGTGTAGTTGCAGTAATTGAAAAAAACCTCAGCAGCCGCGGTGATTTAGCGTTCAGAGGTAGAGATGAACAATTTGGTTCGGTACATAACGGAAACTACATGATGGATCTCGAACTAATATTAGATTTTGACCCCTTTCTTAGAGACCATGTTGCCCGTTATGGCTCCATGGGTTCGGGAAAAACATCTTATCTGCCATCGATGATCTGTAATGAATTCATACGTCTAATGGTAAAACATGTCACCACCATAATTGTGTGTACGTGAAGTTAAAAATTAAAAAATATTTTTCTATCAGTGTAGTTTCAACCCCCGAGATTTCGCACTGTGATCAGTTATCGATCGTTTTACGATACGTAACAGAAACGGGAGTTCCTGTTTAACGTTTTCTATGTTTTCTAAAAGATGTTGGTCACAAGGCAGAAGAAATTGGAAGTACTGTGACTGAAACACTGAACTTGCATTGACTTGAAAAACTGTCGAGGCCAAGCGTACGACAGCGCAAACAAAATGCCTTGGGCATATAACGGCTTGCAAGCAAGACTAAAAAAACTAAGCAGACTTGCCGAGTGTATATCATGCACCCATTCAATGAGCTTGGTAGATGTATGTGCTTCAGGAAGCTGTCAAGAAGCTGGATTTTTTCCCACCACAGTGGAGCGTTTTGAGATTGACTGGATATCAAGGGACAGAAAAAGACTCAGAAGAATACCATGTTGGAGATGGTGTAACGCATATTCTATTTTAACTTTCCTTTTAAGTTTCTCTTTCTATGTAAATTTTAGTTCGTTCTCTTAGACATTTTCAAACCTTAACGTTACGTCTTTTCTCTCAAACAAGAATGACGTTGGCAACAATATGAGGTCGGAATGAGAGTGACGTTTGTGTGTACTGATAAGAACGTTAGATAAAAATGCGATGCAACTGTTGCTTTGGGGGATTGATGTTATTGATGGTACAGATAATAGTGATTGCTGTCACACTGTGATTTGATGTTAAATCACTGCTATTGTATTGAGTGCTCTAGAGAACTGGATTATGATATATTTGGCCAGTGCCAAATATGAGTGTGGCGTAAACGACATGCAAGAAAAATAAACATATTTGTAAATACAAATATATTGACCTCTTTCTTGAATACCTGTGGGTACCTTCTAGTATTACACTGACTTTGCACTTTAGACTTCGACCCCTGTCGTCCGCTTCAACCAACGGGCGTGTGGAATAACGGGAGAAACGTTTCGCGATGGGTTGCGCTGCAGCTGCGTCGGCGTTGTTTGCCCCTTCGCTGGCTGCAAAATACGTCCCAAGTAAACGGGAACACTGCTCACTTTTCCCTGTAACGTGATTTTTCCTACACCTGAATTGTCCTAAACGATGACACATATCCACTCGCAAACTCATTGGATGACCTGCAGAACATCTTCGTTCGGTTGGAAGCAGTCCTTTCCGTTCACACCATGCAATACATGTTTCTTCATCCTTCCCAACTTCGTCGAAGAAACGCCTCCAGTTCCATATCGCGACTGACAGAGCTACAACGCACGCTGGAAAAAACACAAGACAAAAACAGGGAGAAGAGAAGTAAGTCAACGGGCCTCACGGCTCACGCACTGAGCAAAGAGCGATTACGTAACACACACAGCGCGGGAGCAAACAGCGAATACAAGCAAGCAGCGGCATCGCCACCTACCGCTACACGTGTCCTTTCCCCTGATTCCATCCGCGCGTTGGTTGAAGCAGACCACAGGGGCCGAAGTCTAAAGTGTACCCCTGACTTTAGTACACATAACGTAATCACCGACGTTAAGGACTAAGTTCTACAGTTACAGTAGAAAGACAATTATGTTATAATGTGTGGATGAAATTTGAAATCACGCCGGAGTGTTATGGAAGAAAATTGCTCAAGACAGAGAGTTGAATAAGAGACTTGAGACCTTTATCCAGCAGTGGACTGGGAATAGTTGAAGAAGACAATAATCATCATCAACCGTTTTTGCGACATGGAAATTTATTTATCTTTGCACTTTGCATTGTGTAATGCAAACAACAAATGAATGTTTTTGCTTACAATTCGAGTTATTGTTTTAATTTGGCCTATAGAAGTATACACCGAAGGGCCAAAAATTTATGCCCACCTGCCTAAAATGATGTTGGTCCTCCACGTGCCGCCAAAACAGCTCTTACCCGGCGAGGCATTGATGCTACAAGATTTCTAAAGGTGACTTGTGGTATCTGGTACCACCACATTACCAGCAGATCATTTAGCTCTTGTAAGCTATGTGGTTGAGCCGTTGCAGATCCATGTCCGAAGATCGAACATGGAGGAGACTGGCTTAAGAGCGAAAGTTATGAAAGATATGTATATATAATTACTATCATTATTGCCAAATGAAGCAGCTCTTACTAAGAGATGTTTTTTAATTTTGATTGTCGGGGATAGCTTATATGATTTTAGTAAGGAACGAGGAAGGGTATTTGTTTCAGCTTAATGCGTCTTCGTATATAGGGTAGTGCCCCCAAAAGAGGGCCTCCAAACAGAACCCAGTGATAGTTCACTGGGTTCGCCTAAGGAGGAGCGCAAAAGCATACTCTCTAGCTGTAACTCGAAGGTGCTTTAGTGGAAAAGCGAAGAGCGGAGGGTTCAGCGATCATGGTAGCATGCCCGATCACCCCTCTCTCTCTCTCTCTCTCTCTCTCTCTTCCTCTCTCCAGACCAGGGAAAAGGGTGACCTGAAGTTTTGCTCATGCTCTGTTTCAGCGCCGACGAGAGCAGTGAATAGTGATCACAGGAGACGTCTCACCCAGGCTTGGCGCCAGCTGGGATGTTGTGAGAACATGTGACGTCGTATGACACTTTTTGAAATCCTAGCAGTTGGGATTTGCTTCACTGTTGTTATGTTTTTTCTTCTGTTGTTTGTAAGTGAACAGTATATAAATAATAATCTGCTGCTCAAAACTCCCATGGACACGCGCGAGAATTTTTTAGATTACTGCTAATTTGGGTATAAAATCTCAGAACGTTTCGGCACTCCTGGGGTGTAGGGTTCCTTTCAAGACTCACAGGCTAATTTGCTTTGGAGTTTAATGACATCACCGTGGGTAACTCTAAGGACTGTAAGCAAGTACCCATCCCAAATCTGGAGCCACTAATTCCGGGGAAAGGAGAGAGCCAGTGCCGCGTAAGACAAACATAAAACCCATGCTACTTTTCGTGGGTAGCAGTTGCAGAAGATATATAAAGACATTTCTTAGATGATCATATATTTGAAAATAGCGAATACTATGTTTCATATGCAATCATAACCGAAATATCCGTATTACAAGGATGCAATCATACAGTCGGATTACACAAAAGGGCATCTCGCTGAATATAAGGGTAAAGAGAATGTTGTTTTTTTCTGGGTTTAACTTTCACCGTGAGTTTGTATAAGGGTTGCCTTTCCGGAGGAACTACAAGTTTTAATCAGGGATGGCCAAAGGCATAGGGCTATATGCCTTTGGCCATCCCTGATTTGGTGCGAAAGAGATGCACCACCCAGTCTTCATGTAAAGCTCATACCATTAACCAGAAACCTACACCTCTGACTACTCGGTCGCCGGGACGGCGTAAAGGGAATATAAAGTTCATTGTCTAGGCAGACGACAGTTCTCAAAATTATTTCGTTGCTCCGAGAAAAAAAATGCAGTGAGAATTTATGCCGTCATTAAGGCTAAGTTATAAGAGTTTCATGCTTGCGAAGACTGTTTTTATTACGCTATCCCCTCTCTTATTCCTTAAGGATAACACACACACACACACACCACAGATATTTTCTTCATTTTCCTCGGAATCTTAGGAAAAAGTCGTATTAGTCGCACTAATAGATGCGACAATATAAGTTACATTTATTCAGTGTGACATATTAGTTATCTATCCAGTGGAATTCAAATAATAATCATACTGAACATTTGAAATCGTGCGAAATGACAGCGTGTTACTTAAAAGAAAAAAAAACTGCGTATCTTTAAGGCGTGGCTAACAAACAACATTTCTTTCCTTTATTAAAAAATGCTGAAATTAAGCAATTTAAATGAAAGTGATTAGTAATAAAAGTTTTATAAAATGTACTGAACAATAAAAATAGCAAATCAGAATTAATAATGTTTTTAAAACCTTTGAGTTTTCTTTCCAAGTCTTTTTTTTTTTTACTTCACCGCTAAAGCACTTTTTTAATTAGAACTACATCACTGGGAAGCAAAATCACTAGACGTCCACCGTAAGCACTAAAACCTATTTCACAGTCCCTTGGCCTAGGCCTTTTTAATAGTTTTTACTCAACCAATGTCATATTCACAACCTTTATGTATCAACTCAAGTTAAAAACATCCCGCATTTACTTTTATACTAAAATTTTTTTCACAGGCCCTAGGCCTTTTTAATAATTTTTATTCAATCAGTGTCATATTCACAACCTTTACGTATCAACTCAAGTTCGCCGCCGCGGTGGCGCAGTGGTCTAAGGCGCTGGCCTCTGATAATTCGTCCGAAAGGGGTCCGGGTTCGGATCCCGGTGAGGCATGGATGTTGTGTTTGTCTTACGGCACTGGCTCTCTCCCTTCCCTGGAACCAGTGACCCTAAATTAGGGACGGGCGACTGCTTATAGCCCATTGAGTTGCTCACGGTGGTCGTTAAACCTCCAATCAAAAAAAAAAAAACTCAAGTTCACAATATTCGGCTTTGACTTAAGCAGTACATATTTTCTCACAGGCCCTTGGCCTAGGCCTTCTTAACAGTTTTTGTTCTACCGATGTCACATTCATAACAATTACGTATCAACTCAAGTTAATAATATTCTTTTTTTACTTAAGCACTAAATATTATTTCACAAGCCCTAGGCCTAAGCCTTTTTAACAGTTTCTGTTCTATCGATGTCATATTCATAACGTTTTCATATGAAGTTAAGTTAATAGCGTGTTTACATAGGCAATTATATATGTAAACAATTATATATGTTTACATATATAATTGCGTGTTTACATAGGCACTAAATATTAATTCACAGGCCCTGGGCCTAAGCCTTTTTGGAAAATTTTAATAAGCGCAACACATTAACTTGTGCCGATATTTAAAGTTATGAATATGACACAGTCAGAATACATTTTTTTAAAGGGCCTAGGTCTAGGGTCTGTGAATTAATATTTGGTGCCTAAGTAAAAGCGCAATATTATGAACTTGATTTTTTTTTTTTGATTGGGTGTTTAACGACCACTGTGAGCAACTCAATTGGCTATAAGCAGTCGCCCGTCCCTAATTTAGTGTCACTGGTTCCAGGGAAGGGAGACAGCCAGTGCCGTAAGACAAACACTACATCCATGCCTCACCGGGATTCGAACCCGGACCTCTTTCGGACGAATGATCAGAGGCCATCGCTTAGACCACTGCGCCACCAGGGCGGCGAACTTGATTTGATGTGTAAACGTTGTAAATATGACATTGCTAGAATAAAAACTGTTAAAAAGGCCTAGGCCTAGGGCCTATGAACAAATATTTCATGCCTAAATAAAAGCGCAATGTTATTAACTTGATTTGATGTGTAAAGTTTGCGAATATGACATTGCTGGAATAAAAACTGTTAGAAAGACCTAGGGCCTATGAATTAATATTTAGTGCCTAAGCAAAAGCGCAATAATATTAACTTGACTTAGTGTGTAAACTTTATGAATATGGTATCAGTAGAATAAAAACTGTTAAAATGGCCTAGTCCTAGGGCCTATGAATTAACATTTAGTGCCTAGGTAAAAGCGCAATGCCCTTAACTTGATTTCGTACGTAAACTTTAGGAATATGAAGTCGGCGGGTTAAAAGCTGTTAAAAAGGCCTAGGTTTTGGGCCGATGAATTAATTAAGTAAAAGATATATATTGCTCACTTGACATGTTATGTAAATACATAGTGCTTAAGCAAAATCGCCGTGTTATCAAAAAACCCCACCTTATCGTCCTTTTCTGAACACAGCTTGAGTCATGCTGTAATTCCGTTGTTTCGTCGAACACTGTAGTTTTAAGAAATGTACTAAGTCACGGCAATTTATTTCTTCTACCTTTTTGGTTGTGTAAAAATACACAACATTTTTTTATCAAGTGGGTGCGACAGATTACTACTCAGAAACTCACAAAGCACCTATAAAAATCGCCATATAGTTATGCTCGCTAAATCAGACCCCTCCCTATAAATAAAACAACAACAACGAAAATATGAGGAGTGTAAATACTGTAGGTACAAAAGTTAGGACATATTTATTTGTTAAACCAATAACTAGAATAAATAAGAGACTACGATTTTCGCTAGGACAGAAATAATTGTAATAGGTCTATAATTTTCAATAGAGTCTCGGCTGCCTTTTTTGAAAACAGGAAGAACTTTCGCTTTTTTCAGATCAGGAGGGAAATTACCAGTAATGATAATTAGATTATAAATACACACGTATAAAGCAGCGATTCAACAAGCAGGGCGACATTTGAAGTTCAGCGTTGTACGGCAAGAATCTGTCACATCTCGTTGATTACTAAAGGCGTTCGCGTGTTTATGTCAGTTACATTCATTTTTTTATATGTATAACCAGTAAGATTTTTTTGTTTTTGTTTTTATAAATAGTATGTATATATTGTAAAGTATTTCAGAAAATAATATGGCCAAATTTAATGAGCTAAACATATTTTTAAAATGGTTATATCTTGCGTAGCGTACGGATGTGCCAATAAACAAACAACTGGCCAGCAGACACTTTCATTTCGTAGGTTTCCTCATAATAATTGTGATACTTTGGGGAAGTGGGTAAATGCTCTAAGACGTGCTAACTGGAAACGAAGCTAAGCCAAGCCAAAATCTGACGATTGCTATTTACCAAGGGGTATCACACACCTTTGCGGTCACATTATACCGGTATCCCCTGTCAGGAAACAGAAAAGAGAAGTGCGATGGCCAAGTTGTCCCCAATAAAAAACCAGCGCGAGAAAAAAAAAAAAAAAAAAGGAAACATATTTATATATTCATCCGGATCTAAGCGCTAGTCACAGCAATGTTGCCGTGACTAGCAGTTTCAATCTAGGCTTCTCACCTCCTTTTCTAATCTTTCTCTGGAAATAATAGAGGTGTTTTAGTATTTGAAGTACAAGATAGTAAGCTAGTAACCTTTTTCACTTATGTGATATCTAAATATTAAATTGAAGGACTTAGGTTTTACTAGACCCTTGTGTCATTCATCAGACTGTAGTGTATGGCTCTAAAGGGAAGGTTTCTGGTTAAACCTACGTATGGTTTGTTAACTCGTGTTTCTTTTCCCAGACTTTTCATCCTCGAGATTTGTAATTGTCTAAACTCTAAATTATATGAAGAGGGAATTTCTTTCTATCATATTTAATATTACTTATTTTTTCTTCCTTTGAGTAGCTATTACGAACTCATGATACTGCGAGAAAAACTTCCGAAATTAGGAGTTTTGTTCTCGGCAATTTCTCTTAAGAATAAACAAATGGCCAAATTATAATGATTTTGACATTACTTAGAGTGTGAAATACGAATTTCATGCAACTAGATCAAGCAGTTTGCAAGTAACTGAAGCCGTAATATATTTTACACGCAGGTTCAGTTATTTTATATCCCCCAAATTGTGATAATGATGTTGTAGGGGCGAGAAATTACGCCCCTATATAAATTGTGTGATGGACTTTAAATCCCATCGATCAATCCGGATATTAACATTTCAGAATAAATATTTCCATGTGTATTATTTGGAAACGAGTGTAACACGTGGTAATGCACCCGACTAGGTGACATTTCGATGCGCCTGTTTGACAGGTCTATTGTATCCACAGAAGGCACAGCTATTGTTCCTGGCCAGAGGGACATTTAAGCTGCAGGGCACCGTGAGGTGGAGGTCAACGAAGGGATTAGGTGGAGGTCAACGAAGGGATTAGGCGAAGGTCACCGTTAGAAGACACGTGTCAGGAGAGAAAGGTAGTATGGGGGGTCACCAAGAAGAGCGGGGGGGGGCGCCTGCTCTTGGAGGGCTCCGACTAGTGAGAGAGAGGGAGCCTCAGGCGAGTGAGGTAGGAGCCAATCAGAAGGCTAGTGAAGTTAGGGAGGAAATCTTCAGGGTAGGAGTGGAAGGAAAAACGAGGCAGTCGACGGGAAGCGAGCGTGAGAGACAGTCGACGGGGAGCGAAGGTGGAGAACGGTTGACGACAGCGTGTGCTGTGGACGGTTGTATAGTGCTGGGAGTTAGCACTGGGTAAAGAAAAGTTCGTGATAGAACGTGCCAGTTAGAGCACGGGGAAAGCCAGCGTAGTTGGAATCAGACACGTGTGTTCGGAGAAAGCGTTTTGGAGAGAACACGTGTTCGGGACGGAACACAAAGCATAGCTTCCGGAACAAAGGAAAAGAGACGAACGGAAGGTTACGACGATTGAAACATTTCACGTCGGTGGTAGAAAAAGAACGGGCAAAGAGTATTGGCAGGAAAGGGTATTCTGGAATAATTAGATACCCGGATCATTTTCACGTGGAACTGCAGTTACAGAAACTCGAGGTCAAGGAACAATAGCTGCCGGAACAATTTACTGTTGATTAAATGTTTTGTTAAGTTTGCAACAAGCCTGAGAGTGAATTCATGCTTGGAATTGTTTTGCCATTCTTTTTACTTCCCCTCTCCTGAATAGCAGATTTATAGTAAAGCTGGGAGAGAAAGAACGCCGGGCTGTCTTCAACTACCGTTGATAGACAGTCTCTAGACAACGAACCTTATAAATGGTTTTCCTTCCTGCTGTGGGGAAATTTTGATCAGCGCTGGAAGCTAGTGGGTGTTTGGCCGAGGAGCCATTAATTAAAATAATGAGCTTCCACCCCTACAGATGTTTTCTTTAATCGTAAGTTAAAAGGCGCAATGTCTAATTTATACCCCATTGAAAAAAAATTAATACGCAGTTGTAAGGGCGAAAAGTAATAATGAGATGCATATCAATTAAGATATGATCTAGATACCCGGATCATTTTCACGTGGAGTGCTAATTTATGTACATAAAAACAAGGAAATAACTTTATTTCATTAACTGTGTGCATATACAATGCCCAAGGTTAGAAGGGCGCCAGCCTGTCTGGGAGGACTGAATACGTCCTTTATGTAAAAGAATGTCAGTATTGTTGTATGTTTTGTTCTGTTTGTATAGAGTCTGGTTTCCACGTGCAGAAGTCCGTTGGAAGGAATGTGAAGTATGCGGTCGTCAGGCACGGAGACAATAAGAGAGGACGAACGAGTTCCCAGAAGCAGGAGCGGCTGGGGTGCGGATACGAAGAAAGTTGGCCAGCGGACAAAAGTCAGGTTCGCCCCAGGACCTGACAAGGTCAGCGCCTCGTGGTAGAGGGGGGCCGAAAAAAGAAAGGAGGGGTCTTCCGGAGCGAGGGGGATAAGAGATAGCTTCGGAGAGAGGAGCAGGATGATTGCGAGGTGCGCTTGGACGGCGGGTAGACGTGCGGCGTCTATGCCCCAAGGAACGCAGTTTCGGTTATTTGCGTGAAGATGGAGGCTTCGGGAGAAAGTGAGAAGGATTTGCTACGAGTGTCTGGAAGACGGATAGACGTGTGGAGATTTTATGCTCCGAGGACGCAGTTTCTGGTTTTTACCGTGAAACAGAGTGTTTCGAGAGACAGCGTGGAGTCGGAACGACTCGGATATTAGAGTGGCGTTAGGACAACGGATTTGAGATTGAACAATTCGTGACGGCCGACGCATGCGACACAAATTCGTCGACGTGGACATTGGCACAGGAACCAGACTCTCATTAGTACTTTGATTCATTAAATTTATTCTCTTTCTTATTCACGAAGTATTTATTGAAGTTGATGAAGTGCCTTACAGTAGCCATTCTCTCCCTTCCTTGATTCGCGGATAATTACACAAAAAGGCGGAGAAAGAGGGGTCTGGATGATAAATTTATTATTAATAAATTACGGAAGTGAGAACCTCAGATTATTTGCTGTAGGGGGAAGTTGTTAAATTAACTCACGGACACCTATCGGAAAGAAGGCGGGACTTAGCACGAAAGTCTATGCCTCACCCCTACAGCAGTATTAAAACAACGTAAAATTTCTTCTTTCGCGCAGGTAAAAAGAGCTTAATTAACGTTGCTTACATAGGACACATGCCGTTATTGCCGTACAAGCTCTGCGATCAAAATGTCGCCGGCTGCTACCACTCATTTACACAAGAACTTTCAGTCTATGTAACTTAAAGGTCTTTGGTTCGTACTGACCCTCGGCAGTTACAGGGTAAACATCAGGTTTGTGGGGGAAAGAATTCTCTGTAACGAAGGCAGAACGGAAATACATTGTAATCTGCAAAGACATTAGTGATGTTCTGCCTACCCTCAATCCGGATGTTATTGCGATTAACTATATTGAGTGGTACGCAACGCTTCTTCTTATGTTGTGACAAGTTCAACATTTTATGAAAATTCACATGAATGAGATGAGAAATTAACCCATTTATGCCGGATGTTGAAATTTTTGAATCTGTGCATGAAATTCTTATATGTTATCTAGAATAAGTCAAGAACTTGAAGGAAAAAATTGTTATTGTAATTCACTAAAGTTAGTGCATTGCCCTAAAGTTGTATTTACCTGGCTTCGGATGGGTCTTCAAAACCCTATTTCGAAAATCATATCACTTTTTAATAACATCCCTGCACCTCAGTATCTGCAACAGTGACTAACTCTGCGCAGTACGTGATAACATCTACCCTTAGGAAGCAGACAGATGTGAAAAATCAGACCTCGTTGACGACCTTGAGTAGTAGGATACAAATAAATCCCACGTGACTACCGTTCCGATAATGGAGCATGAGGCATAAATGGGTTAATTAGTGCCCCCATTCCCCGAAATATTTCGATAAGGGCCACATATTAGTCTTCTGCAAATTAAACCAGTCTCGGAACGGATTTTTCCTACCAAAGATCAAATGTTTAGAAAAATCCGAAAAAAAAAAAAAAAAAAAAAAGAAAGTGCTATGGGGAACGTCCACTTCTGGTTCCCCGATTTCTACCGAAATTTAATCGACACATGAAAGTATAATATAACTCCTATATATGAATTTTCATGTTGATAGTTACAATAGTTTATCAGCAAAGCAGAAAAATACTGTCGGAAAAGTGGTACGGGGAACCCCGATTTCTACCAAAATTTAATCAGGACATCAATCCCCCCCCCCTAAGCATGCTTTTTTTTTATTGCAATTCATCAAAATCCATCTAAAGCAACTTATTTAGAGATTACTGCGATGTTTAGCCCTGTGTTGTTATAGTACCACGATGTTTTGACCTGCGATGTTATGTCGTAGACTCCTTTTCATTCATGACCATCTAAAAAAGTTAATTTTTTTATTGGAGGTTTAACGACCACTGTGAGCAACTCAATGGGCCATAAGCAGTCGCCCGTCCCTAATTTAGGGTCACTGGTTCCAGGGAAGGGAGAGAACCAGTGCCGTAAGACAAACACAACATCCATGCCTCATCAGGATTCGAACCCGGACTCCTTTCAGACGAATGATCAGAGGCGATCGCTTAGACCACTGCGCCACTGGGGCGGCAAGATTTAATTCACCCAGCTGTTCTTACCACCTAACCACGAAAAGGGTCTTTGCGTCTCTGAGGTCCTCCTACACCACTGCCTGTTAAACTGCGACATGGCTTTATTTTGACTTGATAAGTAGAAAGTGAAATCAAAGCAGTTAAGACTAACGATTCGTGTGAAAATCCGTTTATTTGGCGCAATAAATAGTAAACAGGCGTGCGAGCTTTCGCCACCAACGGGTGGCTTCTTCAAACTGAAACAACACCTAAAGAATATACAAGATTAAAATGCAATATAACATCAATATAAACAGAAAACTAAGTACAATGCTAGAAGGTGAAGTATGCCTCGTGCAAGCGGGTGAAGGACATGGGTTCATGGGTTAGGTGCGTGCTGTACGTAGAAACATGCGCCATGCAAAAGGTAAGTCAAATGAAAGTTCATCATTGCACGTGATCGGGCTCGTTAAGATCTCAATGGATTCCCTTATAGCAGTGGCCTTGGCATTTGTGTAGGAGGCGACTTTCTTCATGTTGTCCCATTGCGGAGTGGCTTAATGGGTTGCGACTTCTTTCGGTAATGCTGTATTTATTCTTCCCGTTCCAATGTCTCTCTTGTGTACAGCTAGTATTACCTTGAAAGAGCGCTTTGTCATGCCCACATATTCCTTCATGGATCTATCGGGGTAGATAAGCGGTATAGAATAAACTCCGACGTCTGAAAGATCTGTGTTAGTGTTCCTTTTTGAGGAGAGGATTGTTCTTTTTTTTTTTTTTTTTTTTTGATTGGAGGTTTAACGATCGCCGTGAGCAACTCAATGGGCTATAAGCAGTCGCCCGTCCCTAATTTAGGGTCACTGGTTCCAGGGAAGGGAGAGAGCCAGTGCCGTAAGACAAACACAACATCCATGCCTGAACGGGTTTCGAACCCGGACCCCTTACGGACGAATGATCAGAGGCCAACGCCTTAGACCACTGCGCCACCGGGGCGGCGTGAGGATTGTGGCAAGTGGTTTAGGTCCTCTTACTCCGATGTCAAGTCCATATTTTTTTTTATTATTAGAGTTTTAACGACCACCGTGAGCAACTCAATGGGCTATAAGCAGTCGCCCGTCCCTAATTTAGGGTCACTGGTTTCAGGGAAGGGAGAGAGCCAGTGCCATAAGACAAGCACAATATCCATGCCTCACCGGGATTCGAACCCGGACCCCTTTCGGACGAATGATCAGAAACCATCGCTTAGACCACTGCGCCACCAGGGCGGCTCCATATTTTCGGAGCGAGTTCTTCAAAAATAAGTGAAATGTTGTGTGTAGGGCACTGGCGGCTCGTGATAAGCTGAGCTGGGGGGTGGGGTGGCTGCAGCTCAATTTTGTAGATATCACTTCGAATAAGCTAAGTTACTGAGCCTGTGCTGATGCTGTCCGTTTAATAATAATAATAATAATAATAATAATATATATATAGCATAGGAAAGTTAAATTTTCACTCATGTAATATATAATATAAACCACAACAAAACTGCGCAATGTTGCAAGTATTAGATGTAGTTAGTGTATGTAAAAGAATATTAACATACAAGTAATCTACCCTCATAAACAAACAAAGAGGGCCAAAGGCCTTCAGATAAAAACAAACAAACTATAAAGTGATTAACAAAATGACAAAACAACGTTAAGAAAATATTTATAAAAACATTTACTCAGAACCCCTGGATCACTCTTCAGGGAAAGACATCCAAAGGCCCTGAGCACACAAGTTCAGTTCAGGTTTCGTGAGAATGCAAAAATCTCAAAAAAGCAATAATGGACATCCAATTTGAAATTTCGTGTTGTAAATTTTATATATATATTGATCAAAAGTCCTTTTTTTTTTTTTACAAGAAATGAATATTTAGATTTTATATTTAGCGATTGATAGGGAAAATATAGAGGTACTGATACCTAAATTAGGCAACAGATATTAAGCGATGGCCACATTGCCACATTTATGAAGAAAATAATCGACCTATAAAACTTGGTCGGATGCATTATTTCTTAAAAAGAAACTGATGAATAGGTGCATCCTTCCAGTTCTTACGCATGGAGCACAGACATGGACCTCAACTAAAATAGACATACAGATGTTGCAGACAACTGAAGGAATCATGTAGAGATGCATGTTTGATGTTACCAGAAAAGATACAAATAGAAACTCGTGGATCGGGAAAATGACAGGAGTGGAAGACATTATCCTCAGAATTCCTGAAACTGCAATAAGATGGACATATTGCTAGAAGAAAGAGCCACTGACGGAGAGTTGAAATATTGAACTGGATAGCAAGGGAAAAAACAATACCCAGAGATGGGTACAAGAAATTCGAAAGCATGAAAGAAACTGGCTCAAGGCAGACTGTTATGGAAGAAGAAACTTAGAGACTCTCATCCAGCAGTGGATTGATAGTGGTCGCAAATTTTATATACATGCATATACGTATATATATACACTGAAGAGCAATTGAATTAGAGACAGCTGGCGTTATGCAAATGTGGCGCTGTGGGAGGCCCTGTAAACGGAAACGACATGACGTATGCAGCGATCCGACAATATAAGGAGTGATGCGACGGGAATCAGTAAGAGTCGGACGCAATATGGGTAAGACGAAGGATCTAAGCGCATTTGATCGTGGGAAAATTGTCGGGGCCCGACGAATGGGTCACTCCATCTCGGAAGTCGTGCAGGCACTGGGATTTTCACCAGCCACTGTGTCACGGGTGCACCGTGAGAACATCGAATCCGGTTAAACCATCCCTGCAAGGGCCAACCGCCGTGGACAACAACGTGTGGATGAGCGGGGTCATCGTCGGCTAGCTCGCATTGTAACAGCGGATAGACGGGTCACAGTGCAAGAAATCACTCGGCAATTTAACGCTGGTGCACAAAAACGTGTAAGCAGCCACACCATCCAGAACCATCTCCTCGCTATGGGGTACAGAAGCCATCGTCCCACGAGGGTACCGCTGCTGACAGCACATCACAGGGTGCAAAGATTAGCATGGGCGCTGGAACATCACCACTGGACCCTAGACATGTGGGAAAATGTTGCCTGGACTGATGAGTCAAGATTCACGTTGGTACATGCGGATGGCAGGATACGAGTACGGAGCCAAACCACATGAAACGATGGATCATTCTTGCCATCAGGGTACTCTTCAAGCTGGTGGA
Source organism: Macrothele yani (assembly GCA_039090855.1). Taxonomy (NCBI): domain Eukaryota; kingdom Metazoa; phylum Arthropoda; class Arachnida; order Araneae; family Macrothelidae; genus Macrothele; species Macrothele yani. The sequence goes on from CM077023.1 coordinate 102,262,172, forward strand.
GGTGGCATTCTCGTCTGGGGACAGTTTGCGTGGACTGAAATGGGACCCCTGGTACGTGTGACATCGTCCCTCACAGGTTAACGTTACCGGGATATCCTGGACGACCATTTGCTCCCGTTTGTGCGTCTTCAACATCCCACTGGGGACCTCATCCTGCAACAAGACAATGCACCGTGCCGTCGCTCCCGAATTGTATCCGAATGGTTGGATGAGCACTCCACTGACGTGACCTCACTTCCTTCCTTGGCCAGCTAGGCCACCTGACTTCAATCCCATCGAGTACATCTGGGATGCGACCGAGAGAGATGTTCGAGGCTGTGACCCCTTCCATCAAATCTTCGTAAACTGTGGGAGCTTGTTCAGGGGTCATGGAGCCGTATCGCTTCCCAACGCTTCTGGTGTATTGTCGAGTCCATGCCGAGACGAATCGCCGCCGTCATCAGACGAAAGGTGGTGCTACACGTTACTAGACAGGTATCTCTAATTCAATTGCTCTTCAGTGTATATATATATATATTGATATGTTGGATTCCAAGGGACAGGAAAAGACCCAGAAGAAGACCACATGGGAGATGGGTGGATGAAATTCGAAAGTATGCAGGAGTGACATGGAGGAGACTGGCACAAGACAGACCGTTGTGGAGGAAACTTGGGGAGACCTTCGTCCAGCAGTGGATTGATAATGGTTGACAATGATGATGATGTATATACACAAGTATATAACGACAAGAAATTGAATGCGTGTGTCAGTGGCAGCGGAAACACACACTCAAGGTCATGTACGCGTTCTCAAGTGTCTCATTGTGACCCCTAGAAATATGACAATATTTTTCTTCTGATACACTCCCTTTGAAACTCTGACTTGATACCGACCACTGCAACTTGGACGGCGATGAAAAACATTTTGTGGAATTTTGAAGGGTCTGCCAGAATTTTGCGATGAGTTGTTATTGCGATACTCACACACCGGTATTTTCTTTAATAAAAGCGGATTGGAAACATATTCAGTCTAGTTTTAATTTTGAAGCCATGATAACAATTTTGTGTAGAAAAATTTGTTTTCCAAAATTTACCAACTTCGTAAGTTTTCTAAACAATGATATCTGATTAAATGTTCTTTTCAAAGTAAATAAGTATGATGCACTACCTCAATTGAAATGCGCAGCTTATTTTTGGGAGGGAGGAGAGATGCAGCAGAAAAATAAAATGTACCCAGTGGAGTGACTTCGATGATTTTTGGTGAATAAAAATTTACGTGAGTTTAAAAGCGAAAATTTCGTTGTGCTTGGTAAGTGAAGAAATCAATTTTGTGCAAGTAATTCGCTGCAGAAATTAATCTCTCTCTCTCTCTCTCTCTCTCTCTCTCTTTTTTTTTTCAATTTATCCAATACTGAACTCTATTCTTAATCGCAATTTGTTCACATGCCAATTTTGACCAGAAGAGAAAATATAAGTAAAACTTTTTTGCAAAAGTCCCGGCAAACTGAGTATTTGTTATTAGCAAACACAAATATTCTACAGTTCGATGGGAGTACCATTTTTGTCAGAATTATTGCGTTGAATAAAAGCAGGAACAAACCAAAAATTGGAAGGAAAAACACAAAAAGCAGATTGAGTAATACATTCAAACATACTTTATTTAATACTTTATTTCAACATTCGTCATTATTTTTAATTCATTTCCCTATTTTATTTCTTATTCGGAAGCACAAGAACCGTATTAATCAACAAAGCGCACAGGCCCGGCGATGTATTCCTACCCAACGAGAGACTGCATTCGCGAGCAACCCCGCTAGCGAGAGCTGCCATCAATGCAGTCCCCAGGGAAGTTTTATTCAAAGGAAACGAACTGATGTGGGAATAGGCAGAGTTTCCTACATGAGTTGGTTTCAATATCCGTCAGGGCTGCAAGCAGCGCAGTCCGCCAACTTTCCTTCCGCTCTCAGTGGTGTTATGCAGGAAAAACTTCCAGTTGAGTTCACAAAACTTCTCTCTCTTGGTACGGCATGAAAAAAAAACTGCTTTGGGAAGGGGGGGGTGCAGCCTCACAGCCCCATAGCAGGAACCGCCCCTGATGTAGGGGCAGGATCCAATGTAGCGAAATGGGCTGTCACGTGACCGGTTGTCAGGGCGGTGGACTTTATTTTTGCCCTTTCATTAATCGATTCAATCTTCTGTGCACCGTATCTTGCTCTGGTTGCAAGGGTTCGTAAGTCATTGAGCTCTTTGAGGAGCGTAGGTGGATCGGAACAGTGTGTGAAGGCCCGTCGAGCCCTATGTCGAAAAATGGCCAATTTTGTGTACTATCGGACACGATGAGGAGGGCAGCATAACGTTCGGGATGTGCGTTGGTCTGTAGTAGACACTTGTTATTGGCCTTCCTTGTGATGCCTTTTTGATAAGTACATCAAGGAACGGGAGCGTGCTGTTCGATTCTTGTTCCATCGTGAAATTGATGCACGGGTGCATAGTATTGAGTTGGTCGAAAAAACGACTGAGATCAACAGGTTCATGAGGCCAGATGAAGAATACGTCGTCTGCATATCTCAGCCATGCTGTTGGGACTGGGTTTGAGCGCTGAGGATTTTTGCTTCTAGTGGCCAAAGGACAGCTTCAGCAAGCACGGCTGAGAGTGCTGATCCCATAGCGACTCCTTTAGATTGTTTATAAATTTGGTCTTTGAAAATGAAAAAATTAGAGTCTGTGACAAGTTTAATAAGGTGGAAAATCTGGAGGAGCGAGTCTTGTTGAAACAAGGCAGAAGTTTCCAGTGCTTGTTTAGGATTGTCAATGGCCTCAGAAATCGGGATGGATGGGCACAATGATACTATATCCAAACTACCCATAAGATGATTTACAGGTATGAAAATGCTGGCGATTCTGGAGATGAAGTCTGTAGACGAGAGCAGAACATTGTCGGAGTCAGGCAGGAAGGGTGTGAGGAAATGCGCCAGTTCTTTTTCCAGGTGGCAGTAAGGAACAGATCTGCGTGATATAATCGATCTAATTGGAAGCCTTGGTTTATTATGCTTTAAACGCCCAACAAGTTGCGGGATCTTGGGTCCTGGAGGGAGCTAAGCGGCTCTCATAAGATTTGGTGGTAGGTGTGTCATCTTTGCTACCCTTTTTAGGTTGGCAGTCCATCGCTTAAGGAGGTTAGTGAGTTGCAGAGTTGACTCTGACTGCTGGATGAATTCATTGATCTTCCGCTCGTAGTCTATAGCATCCAAAGCTGCTACTTGTTGGGATTTATCGGTTAAAACAAAAACAAATGTTGGGTCGTTCTTGAAGGCGATCCAACATTCTTGAAGGCGAATCAATTCATGAACGATTCCTTCTTGAATCGTTCTTGAAGGCGAATCCCATAAACAGTTAAGACTGTCTTTTGGATTCTGGAAATTATTGAAGTTTGAGCAGGCGCTACGAATGAAGTTTTTTTTTTTTTGATTGGAGGTTTAACGATCGCCCGTCCCTAATTTAGGGACACTGGTTCCAGGGAAGGGAGAGAGCCAGTGCCGTAAGACAAACACAACATCCATGCCTGGCCGGGATTCGAACCCGCACCCCTTACGGACGAATGATCAGAGGCCAGCGCCTTAGACCACTGCCTTCAAATAAATCTTTATTATTAAAAGCTAAACACGACATACAACAAATCACCGAGAACAGAAGGTGCGCCAAGGCACACCGCCAACATAACACCGCAGCGCAAACAAAAGGCAACTACATCGCAGCATTCCAAGACGTAACTAACAAAGATCAAGTAACATAGAAGAAAAACCAACACATAGACATAGTAAAAGGCAAAAAAGAAAAGAAGAGAAATGCGTTGACCAACGGCTTGCGGTCGACGAAAAACACAAAAAGAATACAGCGACAGACTTAGCTGCACACAAAACTAAAAAACCCCGAAGGGACAAAAAAAACACACACCAAAAAACAAAATTGACCACGCACAGTACATGAATACAAACACCAAAACAATGAAAAAAAAACACAAAAAAAAATATCACACAGCACGAAACACAAGTCGGGAGCATAAGCAACAAACATACGAAACGTACAAAAACGCATTAATGCAGGTGAAAACAGGGCAAAACAAGCAAAGCTGACAAAAATACAGAGAAAAGATACAAACGCAACCCTGGGCAGTAGGCCAGGAAACCGCCAAACAGCGGCATAGAAACACCACAAAAAGTCACCACAGGTGTGCAGTCCAGGCAAGTAACAATAAACAGTTTAGGAGCGTAGGCGACGAAAGTCGTACAGAAAAGTCCAAAGGTCCTTACATGCAGTGCTACGATCAAGCCCTGGGTCAGGAAAAACCCAACATTCTTGTCTATCGAGTAGGAACACGTTGTTACAATAATCGAGGAACACCTTTGTAGTGTAGCGGAAAGTGAAATCAGGCAATTCCGGGCATGGCTGACAAGGACGCGGGGACACTTGCCATTGAAAAAACGTAGCAAATTGGCGCCATGCAGATGTTCACACGATCAGCAGGATTCGCACAGAAGGGAAACCAAAGACGAAGATACTTCCAGCTGAGTCGAAAAACCGCACAGAGAAGAAGAATAAAATCCGGAGTGGCAACTTCAACCGCTAAGGGAGGAATCTCGCTGGTATCAGGGAGCGCTGGGAAGCCGAAAGGGGCGATCGTCAGATCCACCAGGGCTAAGGTGCCCAACGCTTCAGCAGATGGTAAAACCTGTCGAGAAATGAACGGCGTCCAATTGTAGTCTGAGTTGGCAAGATGGGGAACCATCTCGGAGGTAAGTGGAACAGAGGGACAAAAGGGGGGGGGGGGACGGGGTCAGAAGCAGGAGACTCCGGGGAGGAAACAGCTTCCATGGTAAGACAAACACAACATCCATGCCTGACTGGGTTTCGAACCCGGACCCCTTACGGACGAATGATCAGAGGCCAGCGCCTTAGACCACTGCGCCACCGGGTCGGCTAATGAAGTTCAACAGCACAACAATGAACTGTCTAACATTGTTTTTCGTTTGCAGGCTCTTTAGAAATGGGGAAACAGCTAAGGTTCAACTTGTGAATTTCTATGCTTCAAATTGTTCCGATAATATTAAATATTGTGTGAACAGAACATATTTCTGTGACAGTTGAACGGAAAAGCGCTTTTGATTTGATAAAGGGCAGTTTTTGTAAACTTTGAGTGTGACATGCCGCTGCTGTTGTAGTTTTGAACGCACCCGAGTTAAGTCCAGTGCACCGTAATGACCGTATTTGTTTTCGGTAAACAAATCGAAAGAAGTGAAGTTATTGGTAGGTGGTAAGTAATTTGTCTAATAAAAATTTAAAATTAATGTGCCATAATATTGTTTATTGCAGCTTTTTGTTATTCTTCAACATATTGTTGTTATTTGGGTTGTTGGGAAACATTATGTGCTTTTCGTAATTCTAAATTCCTTGCTTTGGAAGTGTGTGTAAAACATTTTATTTGCTGTCGCGCTTCCACATTCCTTCGCTTGTAGTTTAAAGTTGTGTTTACTGTTTTTAACCCAGTTTTATAATTTACATCGTAGCGATTTTTATATTTAATTTGAACTAATAGGTTTTATTATGTAAAAATATTTATCCAACTGTCGAATTCGTCCAGCCAACATGACTGTTAAACGTAAGTCGAGTTTGCGTTTGGGAACATCTGCGTTCATAATGGAAATTCCGATCGTAGCACCCGACCGATGTAATTTAGTTTAAACATTTTTTTTTTTAATTTATAGCTTTCAATTCCGTTTTGTTGTTACAATAGTTTTTACGTAGAGTCATTTTATCTCGTTTTATTGTTCTGTAAAGCTATTTCTGTATTTTGAAAGGAAGGAATTCCATAGCACATGTAAGATTTCTGTACCCCTGACAAACACGTTTGTTGTGATTTTACATATGTACTAATTACGTGTTCGCGCATTTTTGTATACCATAATGAACATTCAGTGCAGTTATTTAATTTTTTTTTTTTTTTTTTGCCGTGCATGATTGTCGCTCAATCTCTTAAATGAAAATGGTATGAAGGTTGGTAGAAGTTTGTGGAAAAAGCGAACTTGGGTATTTCCGTTTCACATATTATGTTGTACTAAACTTTTTCCCAATGGTCGAAGTTTTTTTTTTTCTTTCAGCCTGCTTTTCTCTTTTTTTTTTTTTTTTTTCTCTCAGCCTGAAGTTTCTCAGAAGTGCATCTGTATTTTCAGAAGTTTCTTTAGAAAAACCAGTTTTTCTAGAGAAACTTCTGTAATGCTAGTGTACTGCCAAAATAAAGTTCTTAAAGTTTTATTGCAGCTTTTTGTGATTCTTTAACATTTTTTCCTTTTTTTTACAGTAATTATAAAAAGCATTGAAATTTTAATTCAAACATGAAATGTTAAAATTCAGTAACTAATTGTACATTAGTTACATGTGTATCATAAAGCAATGTCATCCAGACATTGAAACCCCCCCCTTTTTTTTTTTGAGACTGATCTGTGACCCTGCTAAGTAGAATAGGAATTTTTCATCATCTGCTAAAGTAGATCATGAATTTTTCATGATTTTAATTGACATTTGTGCAAAATACAGAAGCCAATATATTTGGTAAATCCCATGAAAAAAAATAATTGCTGTATAAAAATTTTACATGTAGGCATACTTACGTTACTTTTAGGTAAATTTTTGTGTGGAAGTATTTTGCTTTTCTTAGTATCTTGAAAACTTAATATGTTTTTAAACTGTGGTTCAGTGTTCCAATGTTATGCCTATTTTACATCAATTCTTTAATTTAAAAATTCTGTTCTACCACTGAGGTTATTGAATTGGTGCCAGTAGGTGTCAGTTAAATTAATATAAGTCAGTTCTGCTAATGAACATAAAATATCTATTAGAAATATGTTAATAAACAGCATGATTTCAGATTACATAGTGCTATCCAATTTATCATGCTGGTGGTATCATTAATTGGTGTACAACTCCTGCAATGTTTCAAAGCAGTTCTAAAATGCAGCATTACTTTCATGTGGTAATGCCTGGAGACTGGATTATATACACTTAAAACAGCAAAATATGCATTCAAATATGCACTTAAATTGTAAAATATGCACTTAAATTGTAAAATATGCATTTATAATTTTTTTTATTATTGCACTGGTCCTGGGTTATGGTCCTAAACTTAATTTTTTTCAGTGTGAAGGGCAGTTTTTACATGCTGATTGATACTTTTTCTTGAAAGCAATATTTTTTTTTTCAAAAGTTGCACAATATGCAATTTTTCCATCAGTAGTTAAATCCTCTTACGGTAGCAAGAAATACATACCTTGATTAAAACTTTCGTACTTGATTTAAATTTAGGCATTTTAGCTACTAACTTGTATTATCAGAACTTGTGTTTTCCAAAACACTCAATTATTCACAGATCAAACTTGCACACATACCCAGAGATCTGTTGTGTTAATTTGACATAGCTAACATTTGGTATGATGAGATCATTTTAAACATGCTAACATTTGGTATGATGAAAGTGTGGAATAGAATTTCCTACTACACGAAAAAAACCAGTTGTTGCTTGTTGTGTTTCATTTCACTGCTAATCACTGGAAGTTGTATTATTGTTACGGAATGTTAAGGACAGAGCAATATCACTTCTTTAATTATATTATGCTCTAGGTCCAAAAATTGGTACCATATGTAGTTTTGCTCCAAATGTTGCTTATAGTCAGCGATGAGATACGTGCCTTTGATGGAACTAGTCTCCGGTGTTTAGTGACAAAGGATCAAAACTTCGAAGAAAGGAACATGGCAGAATCACAAAATTTCTCATTACCAATTTTATCATCATATCCTTTTGTACTGATTTCAGCATCATCTCAAAACTTGAGATACCTGAATATTTGATTTGAATATTTTGAATACAGATCCATGAAACGGAAATGCAAAACATGTAAAAAAATCATGGAAGAAATACGGGATTACAACATATAAAACAAATTTTGAAGATGGCAATCTGATTTTTAGTGTAAATGTGACAAGGATGGAAAGTCAGATAATATCCGAAAACTTGAAAATTTTCATCGTCCTGGAGTGGGACTCAAACCTGCGTCTCCCAGATAGCGCCCGGGTATGCTAACCACTACACCACCCAGAACGACCAAGTCTCAAGTTTATGATTAATTTGAATATAACCATCACAGGATTCGCTAGTCGAAGCAGCCGACTAGCGAATCCTGTGATGGTTATATTCAAATCAATCGGAGACTTGGTCGTTCTGGGTGGGGTAGTGGTTGGCGCTATCTGGGAGACACAGGTTCGAGTCCCGCTCCAGGACGATGAAAATTTCAAGTTTTCGGATATTATCTGACTTTTCATTCTTGTCACATTTACACCAAAAATCGGATTGTCATCTTCAAAATTGGTATTATATGGTGTAATCCCGTATTTCTGTCATGATTTATCTGCTGCTCCGGGCAATCAAGGGATAGGATTCTTAACCTCCAGATTCGCTAAACATGAATGCCGGTTGCTTCGACTAGCGAATCCTGTGATGGTTATATTCAAATTAATCAGAAACTTGAGACTTGGTCCTTCTGGGTGGTGTAGTGGTAGCATACCCAGGCGCTATCTGGGAGACGCAGGTTCGAGTCCTGCTCCAGGACGATGAAAATTTTCAAGTTTTCGGATATTATCTGACTTTCCATCCTTGTCACATTTACACCAAAAATCAGATTGTCATCTTCAAAATGTGCATGTAAAAAAAGTTAATCATATTTTATGATTATCATCTTTAAAGACAAATTTTCCTGGCTATCTAGCTTTTACTGCCTGGCAGGTAAATACAAAAACCGTTCCATAAAAACTGAGAGTAATTTTTTTTTGATTTGGTAACAGTGCAAAGCGGGGGGGGATAACCACACGATGATTAACTGAATTACAGAAGTATCTATGGCAACAGTTATTAGCTGTGGTAGACGATTCTGGTTTTGTTCTGACGATTCTGATCTTTTTTACTTTTTGATTTTTTTTTTTACTTTTTTTAATATTTTGTATTTCATTTTGTATTTTTTTACTACTTTAAAAAGGTAATAGTTGTTTAGTAAATAGTTTTTTTTTAGTTGTTTTTTGCGCAGTTGTTTAAGGTATGTCTGCATTTCGCCATGCAGCTATGGAGGTGAGTGATTAAGAGTTAAATAAGTGAAATGGGTTGTGTGATAAAATTTTGCTATCGTTTAGGTAAAACAGCTCTAGCAACAGTTGATTTAATGAAAAAAGCTTACAAAGATAAATGTTTGGGTGATTTTTAGATGGCAACATGATTTCAAAAAATGGGTGATTCTATTCAATTCAACACAGAAAAATAGCATTTTCAACCTGACCCCTTTAGATTTTTATGGAACTTTGTAGATATGTTGATATACACAAGAAATGAATGTATGTCAATTTTTTGCTCAATAAAAAAACAGTAATTTTTTTGAGTTGGCAACAGTTCAAGGGAAGGGGGGGGATAACCACACGACGACTAGCTGTATTACAGAAGTATCTATGGCAACAGTTATTAGCCATGGTAGATGATTCTGGTTTTGTTTTTTCTGACGATTCTGATCTGTTTTACTTTTTGATTTTTTTTTACTTTTTTTAATATTTTGTGTTTCAATTTGTATTTTTTTACTACTTTAAAAAAGTAATAGTTGTTTAGTAAATAGTTTTTTTAGTTGTTTTTTGCGCAGTTGTTTAAGTCTGCATTTCGCCATGCAGCTATGGAGGTGAGTGATTACGAGTTAAATAAGTGAAATGGGTTGTGTGATAAAATTTAGCTATCGTTTAGGTAAAACAGCTCCAGCAACAGTTGATTTAATGAAAAAAGCTTACAAAGATAAATGTTTGGGTGATTTTTAGATGGCAACATGATTTCAAAAAATGGGTCATTCTATGTCAATTCAACACAGAAAAATAGCATTTTCAACCTGACCCCCTTTAGATTTTTATGAAACTTTGTAGATATGTTGATATACACAAGAAATGAATGTATGCCAATTTTTTGCTCAATAGCTTTTAAATTTCTTGAGATAGGAGGTCAATAAAGTTCAAGAAATGTGCCAAATTTAAGTGTTTTGCATGTCATAAAAGTATTCATAGTTCAATTTCTTTCCATCACAGCGTGGTGAAGTTTGGTTCTTTTAAAACTTCTCTGTACTGGCTCTAAAATGATATATTACTTAATGCAAATTTTAACATTTTAGTTTCAAGGTCACACATTTTAAATTTGACCTTGAATTTCTCAAAAAGTGACATTTTGTTTTTGTTCTTTAAAATCATATGTGAAATTACATGACATGGTGATAATATGTTATAAATTTGAGGTTGACAATTGAAGGGCTTCCAAAGTTACAAGGAATTGTTAAAATTACATGCTCAGTAAACTTACCATATGGCTAAAATGTGCATGTTCCACTGATCAATAGAGAAACTTTATAATCTAGCCAACTAGCAGCATAAAAAGGAACTCACATGCACTCTGTTTGGTGATGGGCTACTCTTGTTTATAAATCATTTTATGTAATATTTATAACAATATGAAAATATTCATATTGATATCTTAGCAGTTCAGCTTTAAACAAGGGTACGCATTATTTGCTGAAAAAGAGTTAACAATAATGCATTTGAACTTGGTTGGCACTGATACTAATTTTAAAATCTTAAAAATTTATTATCTTGTTCAGCAATGACAATTTTATTGTAACTATTGAAGAAAACTATTTCTATGTAAAATAAAGAGCAAAGCTTGCATCAAGTGACTCACACAAAAATGTTTTCTGTGTGATGTTTTACATTATTTTGCTGTGAGACTGCTTGCATCAAAATGGGAAACATTTGCATTTTGGTGTAAATGTCATAATTAGCATAAGCTTTCTCTGTCATTTAAATTATGTTGGAAAAATTAAAATTTCTTGCATTAGAAGTGTTTCTGAGTTTTAAATTCATCCAGCTCTTTTTCATCCACCTTTTGTAATATGTCAGATCTTAGCAAGTTTAAAATATCTTTGCTGAAGGAATATACATATGTGAAGACTGGGCCATGAAGATAATGAAACAAAATTTCTACTTCATCCGTGCCTTCAAAGATATTCAAGACACAGCCATTCCACGAGTGTTCTTCACAGAGACACATCACAAAGACAGATGATATATCTGCAAGTACTATCTCACATTTATCTGAAGTAGCATTCTGTTTTGGTGACTGTAGAAACTTACTCTGTTTTTGTCCACAGGGATAAAACAGTGAAGTTTGTGAGTGTTTGGTATTATTCTTGATGTTTTAAAATATGGCTGTAATAGCTTTTTTCCGGCTTCATACTGACTTTCACTGAGGTATTCAAAATCACAGGCTGGCATGCTTTTGATTGCCCAGTCAGTTAATTGATGTCATAATCTGCATTATTATATGGCCTTCATAAACTTGCTTTAGCTGCAAGACTTTCAAAATCACCACCATCACAAGCACTATTACCATGGGGTGTTGCATAGAAATGCTAAGTGAGCAACTGTTCCAAAATCTATTCATTTTAGCAAAAACTGATCAATTTATTTTCTGTTTTTATATTGTGCTGCCGATCCATCTGAATAGTAAAAAATGTTTTTCTTTTTTTAAACTTTTATTAAGATGTGCAAGCAATGCTGAAAAAGGTGAACTGCTACTACACTTGCAAACTCTCAAAAAATTTGATTGCCATAATGAGTGCATTCAATTTCCCCCGATTTTTTGCAATATGCAACAAATGGGTGAATTGTGGGTTAAAAATTATTACAATAGAATCCTTGAGCATAATCTTGCAACAGAAATTCCTAGAAAAATCAGACGTTACTAAAAATTCACCAGCTCGCAAATTTGCTTTTAGTAGTCCATTATGAAAAGCTGCCTGCTATTTAGTTATAAATGAACATCTTAGATGAACAATATTTTTTTCAAAATAAATAAATAAATAAATAAAATAGCAAAATCATCAATAGTTTTTTGTTAATGCAGGTGTGCAATTTGTGGATATTCACTGCTTGTAGTTATGTCATCAGTTACATTGGAATTGAACAAATCATTAAAATTATTTTCTAGTTCTTGGACAGTTTTTATATTCACCAAAATAGCAAGCTGGTGAAGGTGATTCACAAATCATATTCACTGTGCAGTCTTTTATATGCTTCAATATTTGTCCTGCATCACTCTTGGCTGATAACTTTTCCATTTTGTATCCAGTTAGCATTAATTTGACATTTTGGTGAATAGTACATACACAGATGATGTGAATGTTACTTGTGCCATCAAGATCACAATTTTTAGGCCTTAAGTCATAAAACTTGGAAATCCAATTTTCAGAATAGGATGTTTTTCTTTGCAAAATATGTATGCTTCCTTCAAATTGGAGAAATCCACAAAAAAATAAAAAAAATAAAAATAATAATAATAAAGAAAAATAGAAGTTTTTGAAATTCACCAGAGTGAAATAAAAGTTAATGGAAGTTAAGAATGCGATCGGTGATTATTCCAATGCTCTCAACACTCGGATACGTGGGATTTTGTTGTCCTGGGTAGTGTAACATATTTAGCATGCTCGAACGGTAATTGGGAGATGCGAGTTCGATTCCCGCTCCAGGATGATGAAATTTTCAAGTTTTCTGATGTGATTGATATTACATGAAAAACATTAATTACAGTCAATTCAGCGATGTCTGATTGCTGGGTTAATTATCATGAAATTAACGTTTTTAAGTGATTTAAAATTTGTGTTGTGTAAGTATTTTGTGGGAAATATGTATTCTTTGAGTTTAGTAATTCTTAACTTCTAAACATAATTTTGACAGTACAAATGAAGGGTTTTGTTTTTAAAAGAAAGGAAGAAAGCAAGAGAAAAATAGAAACATTTTCGCTGTTAAAAAATATCAAGATGAAAGTAAGCTGAAAAATGTTCAACAGCTTTCTAATTCTTATGTAAAGAGCTCACATGCATTGCCAGCAGACACTGGGACAGCACAAAATGCAGATGAAGACAGGCATGTAATTACGAACAGTGTTTTACGTGCATAAAGTGTGAATGATCAATGACATGTTTTGTTAGTCATTATCTTTTCTGATGTGGGATATTTAATTTGTATCATATGTGACTGGCCTAAGATCTGCAAGTTAAAATATTGTGATCCGTTAAAACATTGATGCAGTTCATGACATAAAAATATGAATTGGATTTGGTATACAACTTCTTGTTTATTCATGTCTAGGGCTTGAAAAATGTCTAAAATGTTATTTGCTCAGCTGGGCATGTGCAGGAAAAATTTATCTGGATATATTACCAGGATGTCCAGAAAAATTTATCTTTTGAAGCAAAAAGTCAAAAGTTGTGCTTTTCTGGGTTAAAAAGTACAATCAATGTTTTTCTTAACAACTTAGCATTCCTGTCACCCACTGTAAATAGCATATCATATTGTCCGGTATATTATATATATACACTGATAGGCAAAAATTAAGGACGAAGAGGAGAAATAAGCATAACAGCGGAACGAACACGCAGAATGGACCGAAAGATCACTCAGGCGATAGACTAGGGTCCAGTATGGTAGGGCATGCGCATATATGCAGCATGACATGGGGGGGGGGGATGTCGAAGGATATAAAGCACACGGGCAGTGTATGCTCAGCAATTCAGTGAAAGCTATTGCACCGTGTACATCGGTTTGAACGACGTCGAGTTGCTTCCACCGTGTGATATGGCCAACAGGCAATCCAGTAGACGACATCTGGATGACTTTACCCAAGGTCGCGTCATTGGGAAATTGGAAGAAGGTCGAAGTGTGACCAGTGTGGCCGAGGAGTTCGGGATCGCTCACAGCATCGTTTCACGAGCTTGGAGAGTATTTCAAACGACAGGAACAGCTGTCCGAGAGTTTAGCAGTGGTTGTCCACGAGCAACCACGGCGGAGGACGACTGGTATATTGTCCTACAGGCGAGAAGAGACAGACGGCAGACAGCAGGAGAAATTGCAAGGCACATGCAACAGACAACTGGACGTCCGTTATCATGTTTTACCATGGCCAGGAGGCTGCACAAAGGTGGTCTATTTGCACGACGACCAGTACGGTGTGTGCCATTATAGCCTGCTCAGCGGAGACGGCGATTTCTATGGTGCCAGGAACACAAGAACTGGACACATCAGCAATGGGGTAGAGTTCTCTTTACGGATGAGAGCCGATTTAGTCTGACGAGCGATTCTGGGCGTATACACATCTGGAGAGAGCAGGGAACACGCAATCACACCTCCAACATCATCGAAAGGGACCGGTTTGAAGGTGGCGGAGTTCTCGTTTGGGGCGGTTTCATGCTTGGTAGCCGTACTGACCTCCACATCTTCCAAGGAGGTTCAGTCATTGGTGTCGGCTATTGTACCGAGGTTCTCCTGCTTCACATGCGTCTGTTTAGAGGTGCTGTGGGTCCTTCATGGACGATAATGCTACACCTCATCGTACAGTGGCTGTCGCAGAGCTGTGGGAGAGTGAAGATATTCAACGCATGGATTGGCCCGCAAGGTCTCCGGACCTAAATCCAATCGAACATGTGTGGGACCTTCTCGGGAGACGCTTGGCAGCACGTCGCCAGCCACCAACAACGATTCCACAGCTGCCATTGACGCTACAAGAGGAATGGGCTGCGATGCCTCAACAACTCCTTGACAACCTCGTCCTCGGCATGGACAGATGTTGTAAATCCTGCAACGCAGTCAGGGGTGATCATATCCCCTACTAAAGACTGGCTATTTCTTGGCAGCTGCCTGTCACATGGACGTTTCTGTCTTCTGTCCAGTTGTGCTCGAAACTACCTTTTCAAAAAAGTGCCTTTGTATCCTTTAGATTCCTTGTTTGGACGGTTTTGCTCACTTGTCCCATATTCTTACATCTTGGGGATCTTATGGTATGATTTGAGTCGATGTGGAGCACTTCTGCACGACGTTACATTCGAAAAACCGTCTCGTCCTTAATTTTTGCACGCCATTGTATATTGGGTATATAAATAAGTTTTGAGGGATTTGAGGTGAACAAAACATATTGTTGGAGAACAGAAACAATATTTTAATATTAATCAAAGTATGCTTCCTCTGAAGGTACAACTTTACCTCATCTTTCGGGCAGTGAACGTATGCCCCGAAGGAAGAATTCCGGTTCCTTGGAAGAGATCCAGTTGTCCAGCCAATTTTTGATGTCTTCATAAGAACTAAACCATTCTCCAGAAAGTGCTGACTGCATTGACCGAAACAAATGGTAATCCGATGGTGCAATATCTGGCAAATATGGCTGGTGGGGTAGAACTTCCCAGTCTGATCCTTCTAAGTACTTTTTCACAGGTCAAGAAACACGTGGTCTTGCGTTGTCATGCTGTAAGATGACTTTGTTGTGTCTATTCTCCCATTCCAGCCGTTTTTGTGTGAGAGCTTGTTTGAAATGCATTAATTGGGTTTGTAACTGATCATCAGTAATAGTTTCTGACGGTTTCAGCAGTTCATAGTGGATCACACCCTTCTGGTCCCACCAGATACACAGCATTACCTTTGAACCATGGATATTGCATTTTGGCGTTGAAGGAACTGGTTCACCTGGCTTCACCCACGCTTTCTGCCATTTAGGGTTATCGTACCATATCCATTTCTCGTCAACAGTAATAATACGATGCAAAAAAACCTTTCTGTTTTGCCTTTGAAGCAGCAATTCGCAAATGGTTTTTTGACGTTCAAGGTCTCTTTCCCGCAAAGCATGTGGAACCCAATTCCTTTCTTTTTGCACCATTCCCATGGCAGCTAAACATTGTCAAATGCATGTTTGACTAACATTTAATGCTGCTGCTAGTTCTTTTTGGGTCTGGCACGAATCGTCGTCGAGTAAAGCTTCCAATTCAGCATCAGCAATTTTTTTGGGTGGTCCAGAATGTTCTTTATCACTGACATCAAAATCGTTCCTTTTGAATCGTCTAAACCAATACTCACATGTTTTTATGGATGGGAAATGTTCACCATAGATTTCGGACATTAAGTGATAGCTGTCGGCAGCACTTTTCTTGACAATAAAGTAATGTAGTAACACTTCCCGCAAATGCTGTTTTGTCGGAACGAAAGTTGCCATTTTTCATTGAGTAAAACAAATACGTCTTCGCACCTCAATCGAACGCAGTATACTGACTCTGACAGCTGGCTTCTCGTACTGCGATATCGCAGTGTTGCCATCTTAAAATACATGCGAGCAGTAATAAGTACGACACCGAACGGAAATCCCTCAAAACTTATTTATATACTCAGTATATTTACTGGGCAATACGTAGATCATAAGAGCTGCAACCTTGACTGCAACAGTAACGTAAAATCCTTGGTTTGCAGTGAAATCAAAAACGACAGATAAAGACAGTGTATATTTTATGCTTGCAAATTCAGAATTCTAACTTATTTTTCCAAATCCAGTTGCTGAGCAGGGCAACTAGTTCATTTTTTTTACCTGCCCAAGTCAGTAATTTACATGTTCCAGGGATCTCTGCTATGAATTTTTCTAGCCCTGGGTTTACGAAGGAGTTTTGATTGCCAAAATTTTTCATTTCCCCCAAAATTTACAAGATTGGAGAGCTGCCAAGTGTCCCAGTTTACCTGGATTCCATCTGATTTCGAAAAGATTTTCTGAAAATCCGATTTTTCTTTAAAAAATCCGGTTTTATGGTTTCCTTATTTTTTTCTTTTGTTTATTTATTATGCATGGTATTTTTTGCCCTTATGAATGATATCAAGGTCCATATGAAGTGGTCCAGAAAAAATTAATTGGTTGCTTGACCATTTAAAAAAAATAAATTTTTTCTGGTGGTGATGTGACCCCTATATGTTGGTAGTTTAAAACCAAGATTATTTTAATTTTATACTGACTCGTTTAAAAATGGCGGCCATTTTTGCTTCACGCCATGCGCCGTTTTTTGCGTTTCTAGAGGTTTGTGGAAAACTGCATATTTCGGTTATGGTTTGTTACAGAGCTGTGGAACAAAATTTATTATTCTTAGCACATTCTGGACTACATTTTTGTTAATTACATCATTTGGCTATTTTGTTTCCATGCTACTAAAATTTCATGCCGAACTTGATGCTCGCGGTTATAAAATATTCAAATTTCGGAAGGGCAATTGTTAGGGAAAGGTTAAAATATTCAGCTTCAATTTTTTTTCGCAAGTACCTATGGTAGGGTAGGTTATGTAAAAAAACAATTAAGCCCTGATATTTATCTCCTTTTTTTTTACAGGGACCCACAAATATGGTATTTTTCAATTTTTTGGTAAAATCTAGGGGTAAATATATCTGGTGGAGGAACTAATAAACATTTAAATTTTGAGCATAGTAAAGTACTATATGGTAGTAAAGTCCAGTAAAATGTTTGAGTTTGATATTCCACTGGGAGCAGAGTTATGCCAGGTACAAAACTTACAAAACATATGACAAAAATTTGACATGCCTTATCATAATACAATATATTTAATGTATTTTTTAAAGATAAATTATTTGTTGAAAGAATAATCAATGCTGTAGCCTAAACTGATTAGGATAGAACTGTGTAACATTAAGGGCTTGTGGGTGGGGACAACCACAGATCCACAGATGCTGCATGTCTGGGCTTATTATGCAATATCTGTGGATCTGGGGCTTCTTCATACAAGCACAGACATGCAGTATCTGTTGAGTGAACTGCCTCTCTCTAGTTAGTCAGTTTTCTGGCTGCTGCTGCACAGGAAGGTGGTTTTGTGGTTCTCAGGTGACATAGTTAAACACATCATGATCAATTTTCAGTGTTTTATACACTGAAGAGCAATTGAATTAAAGACAGCTGGCATTATGCAAACGTGGCACTATGGGTGGCCCTGTAAACGGAAACGACATGACGTATGCAGCAATCCGACAATATAAGGAGTGATGCGACGGGAATCAGTAAGAGTCGGACACAGTATGGGTAAGACGAAGGATCTAAGCGCCTTTGATCGTGGGAAAATTGTTGGGGACCTACGAATGGGTCACTCCATCTCGGAAGTCGTGCAGGCACTGGGATTTTCATGAGCCACTGTGTCACGGGTGCAAAACCATCCCTGCAAGGGCCAACTGCTGTGGACAACAACGTGTGGATGAGCGGGGTCATCGTCAGCTAGCTCGCATTGTAACAGCGGACAGACGGGCCACAGTGCAAGAAATCACTCGGCAATTTAACGCTGGTGCACAAAAATGTGTAAGCAGCCACAGCATCCAGAACTATCTCCTTGCTATGGGGTACAGAAGCCATCGTCCCATGAGGGTACCGCTGCTGACCGCACATCACAGGGTGCAAAGATTAGCATGGGAGCGGGAACATCGCCACTGGACCCTAGACATGTGGAAAAATGTTGCCTGGACTGATGGGTCGAGATTCATGTTAGTACATGCGGATGGCAGGATACGAGTACGGCGTAAACCACATGAAGCGATGGATCCTTCTTGCCAGCAGGGTACTCTTCAAGCTGGTGGGGGCGGCATTCTCGTCTGGGGACAGTTTACGTGGACTGAAATGGGACCCCTGGTACGTGTGACATCGTCCCTCACAATTCAACATAACCTGGATATTCTGGACGACCATTTGCTCCCGTTTGTGCGTCTTCAACATCCCACTGGGAACCTCATCCTGCAACAAGACAATGCACCGTGCCATCGCTCCCGAATTGTATCCGAATGGTTGGATGAACACTCCACTGACGTAACCTTGCTTCCTTGGCCAGCTAGGTCACCTGACCTTAATCCCATCGAGCACATCTGGGATGCCATTGAGAGAGATGTTCGCGGCTCTGACCCCCTCCATCAAATCTTCGTGAACTGTGGAAGCTTGTTCAGGGGTCGTGGATCCATATGGCTTCCCAACGCTTCCAATGTCTTGTGGAGTCCATGCCGAGACGAATCGCCGCCGTCATTAGGGCGAAAGGTGGTGCTACACGTTACTAGACGGGTATCTCTAATTCAATTGCTCTTCAGTGTAGGTGCCTATACTAAAGAACATTGCCATAAAAATGTCTATGGTGTTGTGGCCAAGGAAATAAAGGCTATTACTGATTATGGAGAAGTTGATCAAAGATTGTTTTCTTTAAGAGTGTGTTCTGAGGTTTAAACTGTCTGTAGGTACCATGAAGCAAAATATTTGAATAAATATAATTTTTTTGGTCAGACATGCAGTGACCCTTTCTAAAGACACACACACAAAAAAAAAAAAAACATTTCAAAAGGGTTGAGAGAAATTAAGTTGGAGCATCTTTTCAAGGAGAAACACCTACCTGTTAACCTTGTACCAGGTAATTCGCTATATCCTAACTGTTACTCTAAAATATTTGTGTTAGGAAGTATAAAGATAGTGAATTAAAAACTTAGGCAAAGCCTATAGGTACTGCTTGTAGCGTGTTAAGTTTGTCGCCTGCTTCAAAGATAAGAAAACTTAGTTATGACAAAATGCTTTAAAAGCCAAAGTAGGCACAGTGTGTGAAACACTGAGGATAAATCTAGAAACATCTTTTGATGTGACTATAGAAGATGTAAATGAAAATCCCCAGACTTTGTCTAGTGAGTACAATGAACTAATTGACCAGCTGAAACAAAAATGTGCTGTGGCTCTCAAAGAAGATAAAGTAAAAATCCTCAGCTTACTTCCAAGGAGGATGGAAAAAAAGGGAGGGAGCATAACGAGCAATCTCTACGTAACGCTCTGAAGCCGAAGCTCCTGAGTGGCAGCCATCTTACATTACCCGTCTGTGACTGCGTTCCCATCGAATTACATACTAACAACGTCAGGCAGGCTAGCACTTTTAAAACCATCTTGCAATACAAAAAAAAAGTAATTTGCGTTTATGGATATAATCTATAAATATCACCACTATTTTCTTTTCTTTCAAAGCAATGCGAGGTCACATTTTACCGCTTCGCACGACAAAAATCCGACTTGTCACACGTAAGGTACATACTGTTTAAAGTAATGCATGAAACAGTTATCTCTACTAAAAAATAAAACACGATGATTTATTTCATGTGATCGAGTGAATATTTTTGAAAACACAAACGGAACGAAATGCACCTTAAAAATGATAGTTTGTGCTAAACCTTATAATTTACTACAAAATTTTAATGAAGGGTACACATAATATACAAAATTGAAAAGTGTTTGTAGCGCACAATAACATTCGATTAGCATTGATAGATTACTATATACCCATCCTCCTTGCTATTATAATAAACGCAATAATTTACAAAATAAAATAATAAAACTTTTATTGTGCGCTAAAAACTACGGTAATGTAGCTTTTGACCGGGACTTACTAAAAACTGGACAGCTTTCCAATTCATACTGGAAATATTTTTGTTATTCCATCATATAAGTTTTTTATCAAGTTTGAAAAAATAGATCTTCCCTCAGCTTTTAATGTTACTTGAACTTCAAATAAACAATTCAATAAATCAGTCAGAAGCAAACGTCTTTCTAAAGCTTAAATCTGTATGTAAGCCAGTAAATTTTAGTAAGAAAAAATAACTACAATGGATGAACAGCAAACCAAAAAAAAAAAAAAAAAAAAAAAAAAATTAAAAGGAAAAAAATTCTGCCCTTGGGTGCTCTGATTTACATTGCTTTGATAGTTTGGATAATGCACGCTCATGCCCTTTATCGGACACTACTTGTGTAGGTCACTGAGCAACACTGCAACAAAAACGGGTTACAAATAAAATCCTCACCCACACAGAAAATGCAATTCAAAAGAATACTTTTTTTTTTTCTTGTCATGCGATGTCTGACTTAATACCCCATGTTAACCACACTTTACAGGAATATCAGACTTAGTTTCATTGCAATTTGTTAACTCTTAATATTACAAAACCAAAATGTATTTTTTTCTTGCCCAAAGGCTCAAGTTGAGGCTCTACCGGAAGTGATTCTAAATGATATTCCTTTTATTTTTCAAGAAAGGGTTAAGTTTTTAATTTTTTTTATTTCAGGAGAATTTAAAGTGGGATGCTCATGTTGAAGTTTTTTCCCTCCTTGAGTTATTTCATGGGACTTAAATTAAAGGCAATGGTCTCCAATAGGAGTTTTATCTAGAGTTTCAAATCTATTGCCACTAAATATTAAATTAACCTTCTATTATTCTTTTATTTATCCCTGTGTTATTGCCTGCTTGCTTAGGGTAGGGCAACTAGATAGAACATTAACACAATTCTTTCTTTACAAAAAAAAAGTTTGTTCATTTGTTGAGTCCACTGGAAAATTTGGAAATCCTGTACAGTCCTTATAAATTATTGATCTTTGAGAGATTATACAGCTATTGACTGGTGTTAATGCATGAGTGTGTTTATGCCAACAGACATCTCAATCTAATAAATATATGTTATCCTGCACACAGTTATCAAACTCGTGGGTATGATAACTATTTAATTCCTAGGGCTTGTACTAATGCGCTGTATTTCAATATTAATGTTCATTTCCCCTGGAATGGGTTGCTGATTCATAAAATCACTTGCTAGTTTTGTGTAGTTAACTATGTGTAACATGACAAATAAATAAATAAAATAAAAATAAAACAAAAAATAAAAGCAAACTTCCACCAACCATAAGCCTTTTAAACATTTCTAACATAAACAGAAAATTCTAGTTAATTGGGCCATTGGTTAATCAGGGTAGCCATTTACTTCGGACAATTCTTGAAGAACATCCCAAATTAACTCTTTGGGATCAAGCTTCGCATAATTGCAGAAGCTGCTTAATTGAACCAAAGTGTACTAGCCCCGATGTGTCTCAATTAACTGGAATCTGCTGTATATGTTTTAAGCCTGAACAGCTATTGCGTTCAATTAAACTGCCACCCCAGTGGTGCAGTGGTTTAAGCTCTGGCTTCTCACCATTCATCTAAGATGGATTCAACTACAAGGTATTTTCACTGCCTGAATGGTGCTTTTCAGGAAGCATAAATTACACATTAATTCAATATGTTTTTAATGTAATCTTCACACACGCAGAGCTTCTTTAAATGTAAATTTTTTTTTGCTAATCTAATAAAATTTCCTGAAAATGGTGGGCAGAGCACATGCTCATGTGCTTCAATGGGAGAACCACCAACCACTGCATCTACTTACTTAGTTGTTTAGGTCAACACCAACATCAACACCTGCATAATGTTATTTCATCTGAACAAGGCTGTGAATTTTAAAACAAGAGTAAGAAAATAAACCTACCTTTAGCTGACTTCACCCCCAGGCAGGGCAATCCACTCTGGCAGTGAAATAATTCATTAAATTTGGCATTAATTTTGGAATTTTTGAAGAACAGTGCTACAAATACCGCACAATGCATATATTTAAAACTGGATTTTATTTCCAAAAAAAAAAAAAAAAAATGAGAATCAGTGCTTCTTGATCTTAAAATATTACAGAAAATATTTCTTAAGCCAAATTATAAAAAGAATTTTCATTTCATTTAACATTAGACAACTCCTTACTGTCCCTTAAATAAAATAAGTTTTGTATACAGCTGACGCACTGAACTTGGCTTATTGACCAAATTTTCCCCCCAATACATATATCTGATGAGCAGATAGTTTTTCACTACTGCTCTTATTAGGTGTGCAACATGATTATTGAGGAGAGAGGCATCATGCATGTGTGCACTTAGGTCAGCAAAAAGTGGCAGATCAGTTACTGAATGCAGGATTTCTGTTTCAGTTTGCAGTATTTCATGTTTTTTTCCAGATGTTTATTGCTTGAGGAAATTCTGTGTCGAAATACTGATTCACTTTTCTTGCATAAGATGAACACATCATTTGAAGGATGAATAAATTTCCCCTGCTTTTGATTGAGGTCAAGGGATGTCGGAAGAGTGGTTCAACAGAATGAAGTGCAGTGATACACACTTCACACTTTAAATGGGATGATACTTTTTTAACCACGTACCCTGCAACATAATATACCACATGCTCAGAGCAGACACTTAGTTGTCCGGCATCAAAAAGATAATCATGTCCAGATTCTTCCACACTTTCTGAAGTAGCCACATGATCATTCTGTATGCGGTAGCCATTTGTCGAGAAGTTAATCACATTCTCTGGAGAATGTACACTGGACACAGATAAAATACTCAGTTCATCCAAAGGCACACAATTGCAAGTGGGTGCATAACAGTTTCTTTATCTCTGATCTTGTGAGCAGCTTTTTATAAGCTGTGCTAAATTGCCTTGCAGTGAAATTGTTGTTAGCACCACAGTGAGACCTGATTGTTTGAAGAAACAGTTCAATATGGTCTTGGCTGAGCAAAAGTGGGCAAGTATTGTAAGCCCCCAATAACATTTTTCTATCAAAGATTTGTAAAATTTTTTGATGCTCCGTATGCATACAAGGAAGCCAATAAATCCTGTTTTCCTGTTTGAAGCTGTGATTTTATCACCATTTCGGCTTACTTTCAATGAAGAAATGTATTCAAAAGTTTCAGTCAGAACTTGAAATACTTCTTGTGAATCATTTTTATTTAATGTTTTTTTTTGGGGGGGCCATACTGCTTTAAACTTTTAGAATTTAATATAGCAAATAGATCATTAAATTTGTTGATGAAGGTAATTGTTGCTTTAGACCCTTCAAACTGTGGAAGATGCAATGCTTCTGCACAAAACTCTATGGCATCAGCTACAGACTTGCTGAGAAGCTGTGATGCTAGTCTAACCTTCATCTTTTGTTTACGGAACTTCACATGAGATTCTTTAAGTTTATTACCTAAATTCAGCCCTTCACCTTCTTGTAGCTCATGAAGTGATGAAATATACTTCCACTCAATGAAGTTATCTTCATTACAGTGGTGGCCCGTGACCAAAATTGCCCGGGCGCTATCTGGGAGACGCGAGTTCAAGTCCCGCTCCAGGATGATGAAAATTTTCAAGTTTTCGGATATTATCTGACTTTCCATCCTTGTCACATTTACGCAAAAAATCGGATTGTCATCTTCAAAATTTGTATTATATGGTGTAATACCGTATTTCTTTCATGATTTATCTGCTACTCCGGGCAATCATGGGATAGGATTCTTAACCTCCAGATTCGCTAAACATGAATGCTGGTTGCTTCGACTAGCGAATCCTGTGATGGTTATATTCAAATTAATCGGAAACTTGAAACTTGGTCATTCTGGGTGGTGTAGTGGTTAGCATACCCGAGCGCTATCTGGGAGATGCGGGGTCGAGTCCCGATCCAGGACGATGAACATTTTCAAGTTTTCGGATATTATCAGACTTACCATCCTTGTCACATTTACGCCAAAAATCGGATTGTCATCTTCAAAATTTGTATTATATGGTGTAATCCCGTATTTCTTTCATGATAAATTTATTCAATTTAATGCCATTTTTTTACATTGCAATTTTTTTTATTTACTTTCTCTTGTGCGAAGTATGAAATAAGTAACGTGACCCATAAAAAGATTCATAAATATTTTACCGGAAACGCACGTTTTACATGACTTTGAGACCAACACAAAACCTGTTTATGTAAGACTCCGGCCGGCCCTTCGCCTAAATATATTTTTTTCAGTCTGAATTGCCCTCTTGGACTATTTGGGAACTGTTAAGCCAGTTTGAATATGAAATATATTGCATCGAAATAGAGTTTTATTAAAGAGATCAACAGAAGATAAAAAGCAAGACTGAACTTTACATCTTTTTCATCTCAAATGAAATTCTGTTTACGCCTCTACCTTCACTGACGCCAAAAGAAAAAAAGTCTTGAAGACTTCTGCACACAGTGTTTACCTATACAGCAAGAGAGAAAGCTTACCTTACGCTTATATTGTCTTGTATATGAGGTCTATCTTTCGTTCTTTCTGTTTGGCGAAGTGATTTATTATATGGTCATACCATGTCTGTTCTGCTTCCATCCTCTTCACAAGCGCCTTCTCGATGGACAGAACTGATAAACTTGACAACTTTTCTTGCCCAATGGAGTTTCTCTTGTAGTTTTTTATCCTCTTCAGGCACGAGAAACTGCGTTCTACAGAGGCCGATGTTGCAGGAATTATTACTACGAGGGAAATAAGTCTAAATAGCTCTGGCAGTGCCTGTGCTAGATTATTATTTTATATGGCAGATAGAAGTTCTGTTGTACTTTTGGCAATGTTCCACAGATCTCTGTCTGAATACAGAAACTGCAACTCACTATGCAGTTTGGTGCTGTCAAAGTATTTTTCACAAGTTTGAAGCAGAGCTTTAAAACAGTGTTCAGGAAAAATTCTAGAATGAGCTTCAAAGCAGTGTACATCGACCAGCTGAAGAAATTTTAATTTCTCAATGTCAGGAAACCGGCATTTTAACTGAGTTGTAACATTGTCTATTACCTCATAATACAGTCTTCTGTATTGGAATATCATTGCTTCCTTTAAATATTTTATTTGGAGAACCAACCTCACTGCACACGTTATGATAGAGATCATCAAACTGTCTCTGATCTCAAAAGTACAACAATTTTTCACATAAGCCAGTAATTCGTTTGCTACAGAATGTAACATCGGAACTATTTGATTGCAGTACAGAGAAAGTAACCTCAGTTAAATCAAATATTTTTTTATATGAGAAGAGAAGAAAAATGAAATTAAAATCTTGGAGCCACCGTTTTAGTCCTGCTGCTTCGTAAATTATCTCATCATCATAGTTGGAATCATCCTCAATTTTTTCAAATACTTCAATTAGCAGGCATCTGTGGTCATCTATGGTAGACACTGAACGAGATTTGAAGTTTCACCTAGGCTGAGATGCACAAGGTGGTCTGGGTCCATCAACAGATTCTAGTGAATGAACACGCTTTGTCGATTTGGAAAAGGAATGCACAAATTGCATTTAAATTTGCAAAAAAAAAATACATGATTCCTTCAACACTGACGCTGCTCTGCTCAAAACTAAGTTCAGCCTGTGTGCGTAGCACTGAACAAATAATGCTTGAGGGGCGTCACACTTCACTTTTGCTTGCAATCCATTCAGCTCTGATGCCATCACTGCTGCGCCATCATATGTCTGTGCAACTAGTTTTTCTTTGTAGCTAAATCTTTCCAGCTCACAATCCAGTAATTCTTTAAGCGAAGTAGCACACCGATCAGAACTTACGTCAAAAAATCCCAAAAATCTTTCTACTGGTACTCCTCCATCTTTCACGAATCAAACTATGTATAATTGATACTTGTGCATGGGAGCTAATGTCTGTCGCTTCATCAATCTGCCAAGAAAAAACTGGGCATTTTCAATATCTGCATTGATTTCATTCCTAATTATATGAGCAACTGATTCGATTAAATCATTCTGTATTGTTTTTGAAGTTCCTGAAAATGTTGTACTATTCTCCATAAACACTCTCAATGTTTCATCACTCTTGGAGAGTAAATCAATCATCTCGAGGTAATTTCCCTTATTTTCAGAGACTTCACTCTCATCGTGTCCACGAAATGGGAACTCTTGCCGGGCCAGTAGTGTTGTAATTTCAGTCAACTTTTTCATTACATCCCGATTCTTTTTTACTTTTTCATTTTGACCTAAATCACTTGTTCTCCTCGCTTCGTTGAGAGAGTAGTCTGTCCTTGTTTTGCGTAGCAACTCTAATTTAACAATTGCCAGAATGTGATGATCTTTACACTTTTCGTGCCTGTCCAAAGCACGTGGTAATTTTTTCAAATCATTGAAGCTTTTCTCTTGCCAGACTTCATTGCCACTCGCAGGAAACGGCAAACATGGCCAACAATATAGTTTGTTCATTGATTCACTACCAGTTAGCCATTGTTCTTTTCTGTACCAGTCAATATTAAAACCGCTGTTCGAAGTTTTGCCCTTTGAAGTCATCTTTTTTATTTCAGGTGCAGACTTACCATCATTTTTAATTTGATTCTTTTCTTCAAAATCTCTCCTACTGAAAGGCTTTTCCAGTAAGCTATCCACCATATTAGATATGTTTGAAGCTGAGGCCATGGTCTGATAAACAACTCTTCATAAAACATAAATAAAATTAGTTACACAAACATTAGCGTGAAAGAAAAGCAACTAGGAAAAAGACGCTATGTAATGACGCTCGAAGCTGTCAGAATGAGGAGTTAACACAGTGGAGTTGCTTACAGGGAAACAGCTCATAATCATATGTAGAGGATTTTTAGGAAGGGAGTGTCTGACCCCAGGTCTTAAACAACCCTTAGAAATAGGAAACTAGGAGATTTGGGCTAGAGAGCCTGATAGGAAAGTGACACGGAAGCGAAGTAGAAAGGGGGAGAAAGACGCCCTTATTTATTGGGGGGGGCAGTACCCGGGGTCCGACGGCTTAACGTGCCCATCCGATGCACGGCAGATATTTAGTGGATCGAGCGTTCGTACCTGCCTGGGATCGAACCTAAGGCCCTTTCCGTGGCAGTCACGAACGTTGCCCACTAGGCCACCCGCGGCCCTAACGGAAGCAGCTGTTCCCATGAGACAAGATAACATCTGCCTCACAGGAAGTCCACAGTGCGCGTGCGCTCTTTGTGTTCGCAGTTCTACCTCCTACCTTCGTATCTACTGATTCAGTGGGAGTAAATAGGTTTGGCGCAAAATGTACGAGAAACATTTCGCTTCCTGCCTCAAGGACGGAGATCGCAAGCTGAGGACAATTCGCAACTACGCGCTACCGATTGTTTTCGAAAAGCGTCAATTTAAAAAACTGAATGAACACATAGACGACATTTAATTCAAAAGATTTAACTGCATAAACGTTTGCTCTCCTGTACCCAAAAGTACTGAATGAACACAACGAATAGTTCTAACTAAGAGTCTTAAAATTCTGAGGAGGCACTGTTTCCCTTGCCTCCTCCCAAAAGCCGCCACTGCTTCATTATCAACAATACTTTTTTTGTCCCAAAATGCATGTTGATCCTGGTGCAGCATCAACTTTAGCATATGGCATGGATCTAACATAATATAAATGTTTTCTCCAGTCTCTGGATGCTTGAAATCGGTTTTCAAAGCTTTAGGGTCTAGTGAGCATCCTAAAATTTTTGCCATGGCCAAATTAGATGATAAACCATCAAATGTGAAGGAAACAACTTTCACTCTTGCAGCATGCAATAAAGTAAGGCACTGATATACAAGATTGGCCTTCTGTGCTGATGTTATGCCGTCAACAAGAAAATATCCTACTGGAGCTTTCCGTTTGTCATTTATGCATACTACCATGAAAACAAGTGCTTCTTTAGCCAAAGGAAGAGCATCATCTAACTCGGCACCCATATTGACATAACCATGACATTTTTTACCATCAAATTCAACATGCTGCCTAATGCACATTTCATCCATTACTAAAGAAAAAAGGAGAAGATACTTACAGTAGGTCACTTTATCTGACAATGCTATTATAATGCCTCTGTAGTAAATCCTGGTGCAGCATCAACATGCTGGTATCATTTATAAATAGTTTTGGAATGAGGTAAACAGGAACTAAATGTCTTCCGTACATATTCATATGCTCTTGGAGAATAAAAGTTCAATGTAAGTGCAAATTCTCGAAGCTCAGGTGAGTAACACTTTGGCTGCTTTTCATTTTGCACTGTGGCTAACTTCTGGATTAGAAGTTCCTTATTTACGCCGCTTGCTTTGTTAAGGACTTCTAACAAGTCATCATCCATCAACTTTTTTCTGGATGTTATCAAGAAGGCCCTGCAAACTCTCAATTTTTTTGTTGTTGTCTGCGCTTTGATTGTTGAAGCGTGCGTATTTTCTTCTTGTATTTAGTCACACATTCTTGTGCTTCATCTAACTTTCTCTTCAGAACCTGCTTCTCGGGAGACTGCTGCAACACAACAGTTTCTGTAGCCAATACTGTAGCATCCTGTGCAGGGCTTGGAGGCATTACAATTAGCTGTGCACTTCTTTCACATGGAGGCTTTCTTTGTTTCTTGACCTGAAAGGAACAGATTTTCCTAATTGAATATTTTACAAAAAAAAAAAAAAAAGTATTTTGGAGCCTTTTAAACTCTACATGATCAGTACATTATGCATTCTGGCCACTGAGAATTATGGAGTTCATTTTAGTATAATTTATGGGAGGGGGGGCAAATCAAATTCACTACAATCCAACCCTCGTGAATCAGAAATGAGGGGGGGAGTTGTGATGTGAAAGTTTCATAACTTTCATCATATATATCTTTCATAACTTATTTTCATCATAAGTGATTTCTTGATAGCACATATGATGAAAATATGTAAGCATCTTCACTTTATTTCTCAAATAATAAACTGACACACTCTTCATGATACAATATCATCAATTGCTACTAAAAATCCTATCTAATGCCTAGAAACAAATAATTGCAAGACTTCTTAAGCCACACATTGCCAAGTGAAAGCTTGGTAGGCCTTGTAGACCTTGTATGATCATATTTAGACTTGTGCAAACAGGATTATTCTAAAAAGTCTTGCACTTATTTGTTTCTAGTTAACTCTGGCATACCCACTGTATATTATTCTATTTAATGGCATTTGACAGATTTTTTCTACTTTCCTTTATTTGACAATTACCATCCCTTGAAATCAGTGTAAGATGAGATGAAGAGGAAAAAGCAGCCCACTTTTCTTAACAGTAATAATTCTGGATCAAAAGTTTATTTAATTATGAGTATAATTTAAAGTATAACCCTTTGCCTCCAGAAAGCCTCCTAATGGAGTGTAAAAGTTTGGAAATTTGGATCACCTTACACTACTGGTGTAGATATCATCTACACATTTTGTTCATGGCATACACCAGCCAAGAACCTGAAGACAAAAATAGAACACCACACCGGAGGCTTAAACCAAGCATGACAACAAAAAGAATAAAACTTGCAGTGAAATGTGAAAAAGGTAAGCAACCTTGTAATTATTAAAATGAATCTCTACACAAAAAAAAGCACAAGAGTGCACACCATTAGGTAGGATTATCATTCTAAAAGTGATTTCACTTAATGACACAAAAAAGCACCATTTTAATCAGCAGGAAGGCTAAGTGTACACAAATTATTACTAATCTCTTTTCCTCAACATAACTAGGTCATACATACTGGCACTTGATATTGCATACACCAGAAAATAGCTTACAACCTGGTGATACTTGTATTTGCATGATTACATAGAAGTAACTCCTCTTTATTCCTGTTCCACACGTGAGATGGCGTTCTGAAAATTTGTTCTTATTTACAAAGAGTGAATTCCATATTTATTATTATTATATGATGCAAACAAAAATACACGGTTTGTACTCTTCCAAGCAAAATAAATTCAAGCACTTTTCAAGGACTTTTTAAAACCGAATTATCGTATGTGTGAGCTGTTGGTTTGTCAGTGGGTAGATATTTTAGCAAGTTCAAATCATTAAGTCTTGATGCGACAGGCACACCTTCCGTGACCTGCGTTTGTTACCCCTGAACACTCATTGGTTTATTTTATTAACCTTGAATTGCCCCTCTTTTTTGGTGTTTTTTGAAATCATTTTATTTTGTGGAATATTTTGAAGGGGTACATTACATTATTTTCGTATTCATCTGCTGGTATGATATTTATTGTTTGCTTAACTTTTTATTTTTGATGCATGACTTGATTTTTTGATGCAGCCAGGAGATGAAGCACGCATGAAGCATAAGCAATTCCTAGAAGTTCCACCCTCCCGCAAGAACACTTCTTAACTCCAGTAAACAGAAGCCCATCACAATTAAAAAATACATCATTCCGCTGCCCCGGTGGCGCAGTGTTCTAAGCGATGGCTTCTGATCATTCATCCAAGATGGGTCGGGGTTCGAATCCCGGTGAGGCATGGGAGCACTGGTTCTCTCCTTTCCCTGGAACCAGTGGCCCTAAATTAAGGACCGGCGACTGCTTATAACCCATTCAGTTGCTCACGGTGGTCGTTAAACCTCCAATTAAAAAAATATATATATATATATTTATTATTCCAAGTATTTTACTCCCATGCTAATGTTTTACTCCATAGCGATGTCATAGCCAAGGTGCTTGTGTTCAATGCGCTCTTCTGGGTTGAATACAAGTTCAGCATTACTTGAACAGCTTGGTGTTTTTATCAGAACTACTCAGGAATATCCTATACAACTTTTTAGCACAAACAATTATTTTACATATACTCTTTCATACCAATACTTAAAAACCAAAACAAATGTTTTTTTCAAGTACTATTTATGGAATCAAACTTTTTCAAGTACTTTCAAGGACTTGAAAATGAACTTTTATTTTCCAAGGACTTTTCAAGAAGCGTACGAACCATGAAATAAGACAAATGAAAAGAGAAAATCTTACAGGTTATTATTATAGTACGACAACCAGCACAACTGAGGTTTCAAGTTGGTCAGTCTATAGTGTAATGCAATGGTTATTAGCTAAAATGCACAACTTTAGAGAGGGGTGGCATAATAGACTGTTAAATGTATGGTTGCATTTACGTCTCTTTTTTTTTTTTTTTTTGTCTTGCATGAGGGATAAGGTTTTTTTTTTTTTTCCGATTGGAGGTTTAACGACCACCATGAGCAACTCAGTGGGCTATAAGCAGTCGCCCGTCCCTAATTTAGGTCCACTGGTTCCAGGGAAGGGAGAGAACCAGTGCTTTAAAACAAACAACATCCATGCCTCACCGGGATTCAAAGCCAGACCCATCTTGGATGAATGATCAAAAGCCATCGTTTAGATCGCTGCGCCACCGGGGCGGCAGGTGAGGGTTGAAATGTAATATCATTGTGGCTAAAATGGACAACTTAGAAGGATGGGGGGAGGAGGGGGCTTAACAGACTGTTAAAGTATAATTAAGTTTGTCTGTTTTTTTTTTTTTGTGTGTGTTTC
This sequence comes from Macrothele yani, assembly GCA_039090855.1. Lineage (NCBI taxonomy): Eukaryota > Metazoa > Arthropoda > Arachnida > Araneae > Macrothelidae > Macrothele > Macrothele yani. Next base: position 102,294,055 of record CM077023.1, read on the forward strand.
ATGAGGGGATCCAGGTTGAAATGTAATAGCATCGTGGAAAGGAATTAGAACATTACAAAAACCACAGTACAAAAACACGCAGAATTTAAGTGATTGACAGTGCAAATTACTTGAGAGCATGGTGGTGACACTCAGTCTAGCTTTCCGTTTGTCCGTTTGTTTCTCATGTGCTCCCTGTGGGAATAGCTGGTAAAATGGTTTTATTGGCCTTCAGATCTGATGGGAAGAAGAGAGGAGAGCTGGACAAAGTGAATGGGACAACAATTTGCTGGTGGCTCTATCATGCTCAGAAAAGCTCAACACAGTGCGAGATGCTGGGTCCTGTTTGAGAATAGACACACGGGTGTGGTGTAGGTGGTAGGAAAGCGATGTGGTTGTAGCTATCCTAACTGAAACATAGTATGTGTTGCTAAAGGGGGAAACACGTGTTCTGGCTATAGCCCAGCTCAAAATAAGATGTTATTCCAGCAACAAATAATATGCATGTACTCTCAGCTACAATGAACAATATTAATCACAATTTACATTTCTTTTTTTATGCTCTGTATTTTTTTTTTCTCAAAGCCAAGCATTAGTGATTTTACATTTCTTATTGCCAGACCTCATGAAAGAGGATTTTTAAATTTGGCACTGCAAAAAAATATTTTGTTGGAATTAGAATTACAGATGATACATTAGCCTTGTAGGGTAGTTGCATACAATTTTTACATGCCTCTGGGTTATGTATACCCAAAAGCATAATGTTGAAGCCTGTGTAGTGACATAGGCCTAGTTTTGTAAATGTAAAGAACATAAATCGTGAATTTTTTCTATCTTATAAACAAAACAGTGTAACTTGCTCACTACATGCAATGTATTTTGCAGATGACAATTTTTAGTTGCCATACCTATCAAGAACTGCAATTAAAACAACTTACTTGTTGAAAGTAACTTGGGAATGCCTTAAATATATTGGGAATGGCATTGGCTCTTAGTCTGACACACGAGAGGGATGTTCTGTCCATCTGATCTTCACTGAAATGCTCTGAACATAGTTTGCTGTACGAGGATGGCTCCCAATTTTCTCTTCTGACAGCTTTCACCCATTCTGCTCTTCGTACTGGGTCAGCTGGGAAACTAAAAACAAAATAAAAAGGTTTTTGCAAGCTTTACTTCACATCAACATTCACTGGCCTTTAGTTTCAAGTAATACATACCTAATTGTTAAGAAGGACTAAAGTGCTCAAGTTCGGATGATCAACTGCACGGCTTGAAAAATACCATGCCCAAAATGCCCAGGGCATGAAAATTATTGGCCCGGGCAGGGGTAAATAAAAAATTTAGTTGCCTGGTGCAGGCACCTAAATTTTAAAATATGTACTGAATGGAAGTGCATACCTATCGCTGTGTTCCAAAACCTTGTCAAAAGCCTGTCTTGAAGGGTCAGTGCATAGCTTAAGGCCAAAGGTGGACCGATACCGTACTAATGCATGTCAATAAATGCTATGTTGTGTTTCTCTTTTAGGTGTCTGGTGACTTTTGTCAATATAGTGTACAATGTGGAAGAAACATTCTCATAATACATGGCCAATATGTCATGATAATCTGATTGCTGTATTAATTATCTTTGATTTCATTCTGCAACATAAAGGCTACTGCAGCATTTAAAAACATTGAAGGATGATTCTTTCAACCAGCTATACAAGCATTGGCTCTTTTTATTTTTAAATAGGCATTTTGAAAGTACAATCTTTATAGTTCCACAACTTGACATGATGTAGGGAGGTTGATAATTTTGTAAACTATAACAAAATGCATTAAAATTATGGATGGGCTACGGTAGTGAGCTTTCCATTCCTGTAATTCAACAATTTGCTCCGAATTAATTTTTTCTTAAACTGCAATTCTCACTTCATAGCATCGTAAATGAATAACAGCAGTGAAATATAATACATCACATAGACCACCTTTTATTGCCGATTTCTTCTCTTAATTGCTTGACCTTGTTCCTTACAGTTTATAAAATAACTAACTCTAAGTTAAAAGTGACATGGCCTTATATTGATTTCATGTTTCTTATGTTTTACATTAAACTTAACATAGAATGTAAGATGGGCAAGACTTACCTGTGAAACGTGATTCCAGGCAATTTTTTTATCTGCCTTATTGGTGCAGCCTACAGCTGTGCATGCTGGGATTTCTAAGCTCCTTTCTAGCAAAAAACAACACACTCAAAATAAATAAAAATAAACCCCCACTAAACTCGAACTATGCTAGCTTTTACTTCCGTAACTTACAAGGCACGAACGAGCAACTGAGGGTAAGGTTACATGGCGGCCACACAACTCACTTGGCTTCACCGGTGGGAGCACATCTCCCCCTTATTTCTATCCTCCTTGCTTACTTCTCAGTTCATGGTCTCGCAAAAGATAACATCAGAATTCCATGTTTCTGATCGTCTCGTTAAACTGACCAGACGACTTGTCAAAGAGCAAGGTATTCTCCGCGAGTTAAGAAAAAGGAGAGGCCATGGAATTTCAGAGGAGACTGTGAAAAAAGTGGCTGACTTTTATGAAGATGATGAATATAGTAGAATATGTCATGGCAGAAAAGATTTTGTATCAGTTAAAATAGGTCTTTCAAAAGGGCAGAAGCATTTAATGTTGATTAATTTAAATGAGCTGTATGTTGCGTTCAAAGAGAAATATCCCAGTTGTAAAATAGGGAGATCAAAATTTTGTGATTTAAAGCCCAAGTGGTGTATCTCAGCAGGAGCTGCAGGGACTCACACAGTTTGTGTTTGTATCATCAAAATATAAAGCTCATGATCACAGGGGCTAAACTAAATGCAGATTTTTTTTTTTTTTTTTTTTGATTGGAGGTTTAACGACCACCGTGAGCAACTCAATGGGCTATTAGCAGTCGCCCGTCCCTAATTTAGGGTCACTGGTTCCAGGGAAAGGAGAGAGCTAGTGCCGTAAGACAAACACAACATCCATGCCTCACCGGGATTCGAACCCGGACCCCTTTCAGATGAATGATCAGAGGCCATCGCTTAGACCACTGCGCCACCGGGGCGGCTAAATGCAGATTACAAGGACCTCATTGACAAATGTGAATGTGATTCAAGTAACTACAACAGCTTGATGAACAAGTGTGCTGCTTGCCCTGAAAAAGAAGCCATATATTAGACATACTTGAGCGTTCTGAGGGATTTGAATCATTGCCAGACAACATAACATTCAAACAATGGATTACAACAGATAGAGCTGAGATAATTATGTTGATAAAACCTAGGGATGAGTATTTTGAGTCTGGCAGAGAAGCTAGAATTACTGAAAGTGCATCATTATATTTCAAAAGCCCAGAGTTAGTTCTTGAAAGAAAGGAAAGCAAGTCTCAGCAACTCAGAATGTATTGTCTTGGCAGACTTTGCCGAGAACTTTTCATTCATCATACAAGATGAAATTCAAGGCTATCTCTGGATAAAGCAGCAGGCTACAGTACATCCATTTGTGTATTATTATAAAAAAGGTGAAATAAACTGCCACTGCGTCGTCTGCATTCTTAGTGATTATTTATTTTTTGCTTTTCAAACCCACTTCATTAGACATCTTAAGGAAGTTCTTCCACAAGTACAAAATATTATCTATTTTTTCTGATGGCACAGCCAGCCAGTATAAAAACAAGAAGAACTTCATAAACATTTGTCATCGTAAACAGGATTTTGGGCTTGATGCACAGTGGAATTTTTTGCCTCTTCTCACGGAAAAAGTGCATGCAGTGGAGTGGGAGGAACCACCAAGTGAGAGACAGCCAAGGCAAGCTTGCAGAGAACAGTGGATAGCCAAATTCTAACCGTTGAGGATATGTACCAGTTTTGTTTTCATAAGATAAAGGGAATAACTTATATTCATGTAAAAAGCGAAGAAGTTGTTTGTCATGAAATGGAGTTACAGGATAGATTTGATAGCTGTGAACTGATTGTAGGAACTAGGAGATTTCATCGATATATCCCAGTTTCCAAAAGTGTCATGAGATGCTTTTTGACATCAAAATCTGAAGAGTTTGAGGACTTTCAAATGTTTAAAGTAGTTCCCTAACCCTTAGAAAAAATGGCATTGTTGTGTGTGTCTATGATGAACAGTGGTGGCTCAGTGAAGTAGAAGACATCAGTTTACAAAACAAGGACATGTTCATTCACTTTTACCATTCAGCAGGACCTAGAACATAATTCAAGAAGTCATCAGAAGATAAGGTGTGGGTGAAAACAAAAACATTCTTTGAAAACTGGCTTCAATGGAATCAACAATGGCTACTGGACGATTTCGTAACATTTCTCAAAAACTATGTGAGGAGATATCTCAACTTTTGAATAAATGTGCTAAACTTTAAAGACTTCTGTAAGCAATTAATTCACTATTTTCATATATATATATATATGATTATTAAATAAACTGCTCGTGTATTTTATAATATTTCTCATGTATTCTGGAGAGTTAATTCTGCTCATTCTGATCATACAGATCCACAGTCTTAAGTTTATATTTTTTTCTCTGGTTAAAATCTCCGCGCGTTGGTTTCTTGCTGTATGAGGAGGCCATCAGCCCCACCCTCACTGCCCCCCAGCGTCTAGGGAGTGGCGGAAGAGGTCAGCCATGTTCTCCTCTTGTGAGGAGAAAAGTTTTTGTAACACAAGAGGTAAGCTCTCTTCCTTGTTTTTGGGCTCTAGGTTTTATAAGTTCAATGTTAGTACTTCATGTACCTTTTCTCTGTATTTTTTTAGCTTTTCAGCTTTTAAGCATTGGTTTGTCTGTTAACATTTATGCGGGTTTTAACTCTTACTTTTCTTTGTAACTTTGAGCGTCTTTTGTGGTACCTAGGAACAGAAGATGGCTAAGCTTGTTCCTTTTCTATGCGCTGTCTATGCGCTGTTTTTTCAAAGTAGTTAAGTTCTTAATAACTAATTAATTATGCACTTAAAGCACTGCTGAAATACTTTGTACATATTGCAACTAACTGTTTAAGGTATATAACTTTCACAAAGTTTTCTTTAGTTAATTATTATCTTTAACTTGTTTTCGTGCTGTCATAAGTTGTAGAGTAGGGGGTTTTAGACTCAAGTTTTCTTTCAAAAATCTGTTCGTTATAAATTAACATTTCCTTTTTTAATTGCAATGTAAAATTTGTTTTTCAGGTTTAAATTCTCTCTCAAACGAACTTGGAATTTCGTTATAGCTGAAAATCATTTCTATTTATTATGTCACTCTCACAGCTTGAGTTCTCTTTAATCTTCTTCTCTCTGTTTAATAGTAACAGATGAAGAGCATGGGTCGGGCCATGAAGGTTAATGGATGCAAGCGAAATTGTTAACTAGTGCTAGGTCATGCTACTCTACGGAGGACATGACTTATATATATATATTTTAAACTATTTTAGGTGGGAATGTTACTTGCATCTATGGCCTTGCAGAAACCCATTTCCAACTAGGTCTTTGTGGAAGTGAGAAAATGCAGAGTTTTTGCTGGTCCTTGATAAAGCCAAGGCTCAGTATTCTCGACACCTTCTACATTCAGTTGTTTTATTTTATTTTTTTTTCTTTTCTCCTTTTACTCACACAGGTAGATACATAACCTTTTCTATGTTGTACTAGGTGTGAGTCAAAATTATATTTGTATATTTTTTTTGCTTAGGTATCTTTATAGAATGTGAATTCTGAATTTTCAAAACTGCTGCGTTGCGCGTTTTGATTTTCAGGTTATTTTGCACCCTTCGTTCTAAATTCTAAAATTTTTTCCTTAGTCTTCAGTTTTGCTCTTAAGTATATATATATATATATATATATACTCATAGTTATAATGTATTTTAAAACTTTATATTTGCTGTATAATATAATAACATTCTTGTCTGATCTCGCGGGATTTTGTAAGTTCTGTACCTGGTATAACTCTGCTCCCAGTGGAATATCAAGCTCAAACTTTTTACTGGAGTTTACTACCATATAGTACTTTACTGTGTGCAAAATTTAAATTTTTATTAGTTCCCCCACCAGAGATATTTACCCCTAAATTTTACCAAAAAATTGAAAAATACCATATTTGTGGGTCCCTGTAAAAAAAGGAGACAAGTATCAGGGCTTAATTGTTTTTTACATAAACTACCCTACCATAGGTACTTGCAGAAAAAATTTGAAGCTGAATATTTTAACCCTTCCCAAAAAATTGCCCTTCCGAAATTTGAATTTTTTATAACCACAAACGTCAAGTTCGGCATGAAATTTTAGTCACATGGAAACAAGATAACCAAATGATGCAAAAATGTAGTCTAGAATGTGCTAAGAATAATAAATTTTGTTCCATAGCTCTGTGACAAACCATAACTGAAATATGAAGTTTTTCGTAAACCTCTGGAAATGCAAAAAATGGCACATGGTGTGAAGCAAAAATGGCCGCCATTTTTAAACGAGTCAGGAGTCAGTATAAAATTAAAATAATCTTGGTTTTAAACTACCAACATAAGGGGTCATCACCACCAAAAAATATTTTTTTTTTAAAAAATGGTCAAGCAACCAGTGTAGGACCACTTGATATGGATTGACCCTAATTCTGTTTTGCCACTGGATGATGAATGAGAAAGTACTGTTCTGAGTAGTAAAAAAAAGAAAGCAATCATGTCTGCATGGCTAATTCTGTTTTTCCACAGTCAACCACAATATGTGTTATCTTGCTAGTTTGTTAACTGCTGGACAACTGATTTCTTTTGAAGTATAAAAAATGATCACTACTTATTTCAAAACTTATGAACATTAATATCCTCAACCACATTTCTTAGAGATTTTGGTACAATGACAATCAATTATACTTTTCCTATTTCTAGCTTCTGCCCATCAAGTAAAGTTGTTACTGATTTTGTATCTAAAGATGGTTTTAATGACTAAGAATTCACTACCTATAAACATAGGTCAGTGAGTCTTTCCTCTTTTATATTTACCATGCAGTTCTCTTCAGATTTGCGCGTTATATTTTCAGTTTATTCCCATTGAAATACCTAAGTATAACAAACTTTTCTCCTTTGGTTTTAACTTTCATATCTAAGTCTTTAAAAAAGGAATGCATTTCTTCAGATCTAGAACCTTCTGTTGGTCCACAGATGCCACAGCTTTCCAGATATGTTGCTATCCAACCTGAAAACATCCTACATAGTGCACTTTCATATTGGTTTTCACATAACTGATTTGAAAACCACTGTACCACCATGAGCCAGTGCTACACTGGTGCATGCTCGACCATTTTTTACACCACCACATATCGTGCTAAAACTGCTACCAAGAATACATTCACCTGTCATATACTCCTTAGTCTCATTGCCAAACATTTAGGTTGAATTCAGTCAGTTCTTAGCATAGTGCTAGACACTAGCTTGGACTTGTGTCATGGAAAGTGTTTGGCCTAAGTATATCGTAGGCCAGTTGGACTCAGCTGGTTTGGTATCCCTTCCCTTTTGTCTCTCTGCACTTAATAGAGAGCTTCCACTCTGCACCAAGATAAGGTAGGGTCAGACACTGAGTGTTGTTAGGCCTGGCTTGTTTCACCCATCTTCCCAAAAATTCAGTGTGTAGTTCTTAGATACAAAAGGAAGTGGAAGATCTAAGTGTTCTTGTGAAAGAGGTCTGTGACACAATTTGGTTTCCAGCGGAGGAGTGGTTTAAGTTACCAGTCTCCTTTCTGCAGCAAAATTATTGGTGCCTGAAAGTTTTACTTGTGGAATTGAGAATTTCCTTTGAGTATAGTTGATGAAGTTGTGTTACCTTCCCCATATTAAATAAGGAATGACTGTTTACTAAACTTTCACTTCTTTTTAAAAAGGAAAACATTCCATGAAGTATCCAGGACTTTAAATTTACGTCAAACAATAATAAGCACAGCCTTTAACAGTGTTCATTACTTAAAATCATGCTCACCACATCTATGGCAACAGTGGTGTAGGAGAAATATTTCTTTGTTGCAGAGAATGAAATTATGTACTCAAAGGGCACTATAGCTGAAGAACATTGATGAATAGCAATTATACTGTGTGTGGGACAAGGTAAGGTGGAAGGGAGGGGGCTTTTTTTTAACTTGCACAGGTGGGGTTTACTTTGGGGGGGTAGCATTTTCCAGCCCTTTTATGAAGGGTGTTGTTGCTGTAGAGCATTCTGGTATTTTATCATACAATGGGCTTCATATGTTTATTACATAATTAATAAAAATAACCACTCAGATGCATATTTAAACTGCAGATTTTGCATTTTGTTTAAAAATAAAATTCATATTTGGCAAAGCTTTCAGGTAACATTTCACACAAAAGCTTTGTCAAATATGATGTTCAGGTGTTTCTTAAAAACTTTAAAAATGACTTATTACTACATATTTTCTTTCTGTAAAATATATTAGGTTAGTATGTTAGTAATAACCTGATAGAAAATTATTATGGATGTTATGTAAAAGTTAAAGATCCATTATTATATTTTAGTGCCACCTAGTCTTACATTCTTTGTTATTTTATTTCCTTGTTACTGTCCCAAAGATATCTTTACAACACCTCTTCATTTTCCCATCTGCTCCCTTGTTATATAATTTAGATTCAGTCATATTCTCTCCCCTTCTATCTCTTTCAATTTGACATTTTCTGAGACTAAATGTTACTTCAGTTGCATTCAAAACAAATTATTCCACTAGGAAGTGGAAGAAAACTTACACATTAAATGGGAGAAAGCTAGCTAAAAACAAGAATGAGTTAATATGTGATCATTGAGGTATATAAATACTACTTTTTAAAACTGTTGCTCATTATCCTGCACTGCACAGTTTTTTTTGGGGGGATTCCTAATCATTGTTTTGGCCATTCGCACATGTAGAACAGAACGTAATATAAATTACCAAATATACCAATACACCTTTATAAGTGAAATGTTTTAATACACATTAAGTTACATATTTTAACGCCAGTAAAAGGTGGTTTAAGTAAAATCAAATTCCATCTCTCAGAGCTTGATTGAATTATAGGATTCTCTTGTAATGCATGAAACAGTGAAAATGTGGTAAATTTTCTTAATTGCATGACCTTCCATCTCTGAAAATTTAAAAGCTATAGTGCTAAAATGTGACACACTTATTTTTAATATTTGTCAACAAAACTAAAATTTCATGAAAATCCAAGGGGGTCAAAATAAAAATGACAAGTTTGTGTGTTTATTTGATGTGAAATGATCCCAATTGTTTTTTGCAGCACTATTATTTGAATACTTTTTAGAGGGTAGTAGTATATATGCATTTGTGTGTTTATGCATGTGCACCACTCCCACTCTTTTATTGCCTGTAAGTGAAATAGTTTTTCATGACGAAATTTTGATTGGTTGTGATTATGCGCCAGCTCTGGATTTTAGTTTCTTTTTTTCTTTCCTGTCTTCTCCATTTTATGTTCCCTTCTTTGTTTTTCCGAGCTGGTTAGCTAGACCTACCTGCACGTTTGCCGTGTGCGGTGACTCGTAAGGTAGAAAAGGGGAGGCTGAGGTTTCTGTGGAGTCCAGACCTCTAACAGCTTGTCGTTTCGTATGACAGGGTGAGTCTGGGGATAGGGTGGTCATGCCAAAGGGGTGTTCCCCAAGCATGGGAAAGTCTGGGTGCACGCCGAGCGCATGTCTGCCCTATCAACTTGCTATATCCGCTTCCTATCCCTAGAGCTGTGTTCTGCATCCACTTGGGCTTGTGGACCTCCGGCTCTCCCTCATTGGGCTCGGTTGTGGGTGCGGAAGTCGGCGGACGAATTCTTTCTTTTTCTTCATGGCTCTCAATGTTTCCCACAAACCTAACACCAAAAGAGGTATTGAGGAAGGCTCAGCCCCTTTCGACAAAAAGCATGTTCCTGATTCTTTGAATGCTCGTTTCTTTTTTGTGCACTCATTGGACCCTTCAAAGCCTTTGAGTGCAAAAAGTCCATTTTGGATTAATAAAGCCCTTCAATCCATTGCAAGCTCTCCAAAGAGCGTAAAGAAACTCCAATCTGGAGATCTTGTAGTGATGTTCACTGTGGCCTACAGTTCCACACCTCTTAACACCACCATGCTGCACGAGACTCCGGTCAAAATAACATCACATGGATACCTAAATACATCTCAAGGTGTTGTCTCCTCTCGGGTCCTCATTGAGTGTATCGATGATGAACTTCTTGAAGAACTGAGAAGTCAACACATTACGGGTGTGCTGCATATTCTTTTCAGGCGGAATGGGCAGTCCGTCCCATCCCGCAACATTTTAACATTTGACAGCCCTTCCCTGCCTATGTCCATATGACCGTACATCCCTAACACTTTGAGAAGTTTTAGGTGTCGGTCATATGGCCATTCTCAGCAGTCTTGCAGGAGCACTCCTAGGCGTAGACGCTGTGGTGCCACAGACCATCATCTACCAGACTGTGTGGCCGAGGCCGAGTTTTGTGTGAATTGCAGGGGTTCACACTCAGCGTCAGCCAAAGATTGTCCCAAATGGATGGAGGAGAAAGAAATTCAAAGGCTGAAAACGGTTGAGAATATTTCCTATCCTGAAGCCAGAAAGAAGGTGGTTCCTGTTTCATCTGCTCGGCGATCATATGCATCAGTGGTTGTTGCCAAGTCTACAGTTGCCATTCAGACTGACAGTCAGATCTCCCCTAAATGTCCCTACAAGCTTGACGATATCATAGCAGCTGGGCTGGAGGCACTCCAGTCTCGAGCTAGGGGTCTGAAAGCGGCACCCACCACTTCGCCTAAGCATACTCACCCGACCACCAACAAGGGAACTCGGGCCACTTCTTTTGGCAAGAACACCAAAACAAAGGACAAAAAGAACGTTTCTTCTCCTCCAAAATCTCAGCAAACTACTCAACGGTGAGCAAATCCCGTTAAGACACTTGGGACAAAGCATACTCCCATCTTGGCTCCTGGTCACACACTCTCACTTCTGGGGTACCACTCATCAGAGGAGATGGACGCTGACCTCGTTTGAGCAGTCAGTATAGTTCATTTTATTTCCTTTTTCATCTCACTTCTAACCATGGCTTCAATACTTCAGTGGAACTGCCGAGGTTTTCGGACGAGTTTTGATGACGTGAAACACCTGCTTTCATTGTGCCCAAGGAGGTTAGAAGTAAGAGGAGCTGGCAACAGTCGCTCTCCCTGTGTTTCTGGCGTGACACCACTTTTTATCAGCTGACTACGCCAATGTGTCCAACCTAAGAATCTCCTGTATATCTCTATGGGAAAATCGCAATTTTGAACGGGTTTTTCGGACCCTTACTCTATCCATACAGGCATGAAAAAAAATTGAGGCTGAAATATTCATTCCTATAATAAAAAATTTCCAGAAAAAAACAGGAAAATATGTGTTGGTATTTCTTTAAAAAATTGAACAAAATAATGATTTTTTGAGCGGAAGTGCATAGTGCTCATGGTTACTTACTGCCCATGTGCATGTAACCATGCATACTGCCCATGTGCAAGTAACTATGTTTAAAATATAACCAAAACCCTAATGTTAAGAAATAAGAAGTCCAGAATATTCCTTCTTTCTATCCTTGGTTTGCATGCGCTAAGCAAAAAAAAAAAAAAAAAAAAAAAAAAGCCACAGGGAGTGACGTCACGTTCCCGAACTCCCGCAGCACAGACTCCCACCACCTCAGAGAGAGGACAGAAACAGCTGATCTGTTTTGGCTTCACTCAAAACGGGTCCCTTCACTTCCTCTTCTTCTAACCTCCTTGGGTGTGCCTTTGTCTACAGGAGACAAAACTTAAACCATCAGACCTGCTTTTCAGTTCGAGGTTGCTGTGCATTTCGGACAGATAACGCGTTAGGAGATATAGCCTGTGGAGGAGTCACTTTACTTGTCCCTCACAGGGTTCCGGTCTCTTCCGTTGCAGTATCCACAACTGTGCAGGCCATGGCGGTTCGTATTTCTGTGCCTGTGCCTCTTACTGTATGCAGTGTCTATCTGCCGCCGGATGAGGATGTGAGCTTCTCTGTTCTGGACAGCTTGGTTGATCAGCTGCTTTCACCCTTTTTTCTACTGGGTCACTTCATTGCCCATCATCCATTGTGGGGTAGTGTCAGCATCAGCACGAGAATTCGTCGCACAGAGCCTCTTCTGCCCTTGGCCTCTTTGTTCCTTTTTAACACCGGTGCTGACACGTACTTCCATGAGCCGACAAGATCCTTCAGTGCGATAGATTTGACCTTGGGATCATCATCGATTATTGCTCATTGGTTGTGGACGGTGTGTAACGACCTCCACAGGAGCGACCATTTTCCAATTGTGCTGTCACATTCTGTAAGTTCGCCATCTCCTGCTTCCCGCCCTCCTTGATGGAGGATCGATCGTGCCAGATGGGAGGTCTTCACATCGTCCGCAGTGATATCTTCTGCCATGGTGACCCAAGAGTCAATCGATGCAGCTGTTCTTGATTTCACAAATTGCATTATTCAGGCGGCTGATCTTTCTATACCAAAAACATTACGACGCTCCCCAGAATTCCGAAGCCTTGGTGGACCCCTAAATGTGCAGCGGCTAGGAGAGCTCAACATAAGGCTTGGTCTGCGTTTCGGCATTATCCAACCGATTCCAATCTCGTTGCATTTAAACGAGCAAAATCCTATGCTTGGTTGGTGCGTCGCCGTAGCAAGAGGGAGTCTTGGATTCAGTATGTTTCATCTCTCACTTCACGTTCCAGTTTGAAAAGTGTGTGGGACAAGATTCGTAAGATCCAGGGTAACTACAGTTCTCACCAAATTTCCATTCTCGAGAGTAATGGCTGCACATATGCTGAAGTCGGGGAGATTGCGGATTGTTTGGGGGAGGCGGTTTGCCTCCGTGTCGAGTGATCTGGTGTATCCTTCCTCCTTTCAGAGAATTAAATCCACTGCGGAACGCCAGAGAATCTCCTTTGCACCTTTTCATGACACCAATTATAACTCCCTCTTCAGCATGGTTGAACTACGGGTGGCTCTGCATCGGTCCGGCGCTACATCTGTCGGTCCCGATGACATCCACTATGACATGCTCCGTCATCTCTCGCAGTCGTCTCTTGAGAATCTTTTAATGCTGTACAATCGCATTTGGTTGGAGTACAGTTTACCGGAATCTTGGTGAAAAGCTTTTGTTCTGCCTTTTCCCAAGCCTGGCAAGGATCCTAAGTCTTCCTCTAGTTATCGCCCAATTGCTCTCCCTAGCTGTCTGTGTAAAGTTCTCGAGCGCATGGTTAATTCCCAGTTAATTCATTTTTTAGAAGAAAATCACGTACTTTCACCATCACAAAGCGGCTTTCGCTGCCATCGTTCACCTCATGATCATCTCCTGCACCTTGAGACATCTGTGCGCGAGGTGTTCTTGCGTAGGCAGCACCTGGTTTCTGTTTTTTTTGACATCAAGAAAGCCTATGATCGTGCTTGGCGGCACGGGATTATCCGTGACCTCCACACATGCTGATTGCAAGGAAATCTTTCGACATTCATTGTTCATTTTCTTCGCAATCGGGTGTTCCAGGTGCCCTGGGTACGACACTCTCGGCACCGTTCCATCAAGCACGAGGTGTTCCTAAAGGTTGTATTTTATCTGTTACATTGTTCATCATCCGTATTAATTATCTTCTCACAAATCTTCCTCCTGTGGTTTCGGCTACTGTTTATGTGGATGGCTTGCAAATTTTCTGCTCGTCATCCAGCATGCATTTCATTGAAAGGAAGTTGCAGTCTGCGATTAATCAGATTGTTAAAGCGGCTCACAGCAATGGTTTCGTTCTTTCTCCTGACAAGACAGCATGTGCTCATTTCTGCTGGAGGCGTGGCCTCCATCCTGACCCAGAGCTTCATTTGGAACGAACAGCCATACCAGTTTTACCGGAGTACCAAGTTCCTTGGACTGACCGTCGACTGTGCGCTTACTTTCCGTGCACATGTGCGGTGGCTCAAGATTTCCTGTATGCATGCTCCGTCTATTCTTAAGATCCTTTCTTTCGAGCGTCTCGTGGGGTGCAGACAGGATGTCTTTATTTCGCATTTACCATTCATTAATTCGGCCGAAACTTAATTATGGTGTATCATGTATGACTCTGCGCATCTTTACGTTCTCTGGCCTTTGGATACTGTTCACCATCAAGCCCTGCATCTTTGTACGGGAGCATTTCGATTATCTTCATTTCCCAGCCTTTACGCTGACGTGAACGAACCATCGCTTGAATTAAACCGTCTGCAACTGTCTGTTCAATCATACTTGAAACTTCGATCTCTTCCAGGCCATCCTTTGTACGATGCAGTTTTCCATCCCCAGAATGCTCGTTTATTTGAGAACCTGCCCTCGCGCATTCAGACCTTCGGTCTTCGTATGGCCGCCGTAGCTCGTGATGCAGGGCTTGACTTGTCATGTGTTGGAGAGACCAGGGTCGTTGGGGAAGGTGGAAAATAAACTGCATTGTATTAAACTTATTCTTGGAATCTGGAAATCCTCATATTGTCAGAACCGTAGGGAGGAAGTTGTGCTTGCGCGTTTCAGCATTGGGCATTGTCATTTCACTCACCACTTTTTGCTGTGTGGCAACACTGCGCCGATGTGTGAGATGTGCAATTGCCAACTCGCTGTTACTCATCTTCTGTGTAGTTGTGTTCATTTTCGTGATGTGCGTTTTCACTTCTTTCATTCTCATTTGTTGATTGAAAACGCTGCTACGCTGCAGCGGCTCCTGGATGACCACTGCGAAACTGTTGCTGTCTTTTCAATTTTAAAACATATCTAGATTTTAGCCCTTCCATTATTCTCATTTTCATTTTTACTGAATCAGCCAGATTTTAATCATTATACAATGTTTCTAATACTGTTTGTCTGATTGTCTTGTGTTTGGCGCTCTTTGGCCACACATGGCCCTTGCGCCATAAAAATTTAACAACCAACCAACCAACCAACCAAATAATTACTGCAAGATTTGATTATCTTGGCTAGAATTATGTTTTTTTTAGGCTGTAAAAATACAGTCTAGCATACTCTTTGTAGGTATCTAACCAGAATAGCAATGTTATGAATACGAACAATGATTTTCTACCAAGCCTGGAGGGACAAACCACACACACACAAAGAAAGAACACTAACCAATGCTTATCTAACCTTCCACATTTAAATGTGTAAAGGCACATTACAGCACTTTCAGAATAAAGTTCAGAAAGAATTTCACAATGTTTTTTTTTTTTTAATTATTTTTTTGCCACTACCCGTCTTGCTTAGGATAAAGTGATGTTGCGAGGAAATAAAACACAAATCTGTTCATTCTCTTCAGAGAACATGTGGAGCTGTTGCCAGTTTTGAAAAGGGTAACATAAATTGGCCAGGTTTATTAACTTAGGACTCAGCAACAGTTATCGCATGACACATAGCTATTTTTTCTAAACATTAAAAAAAAAGGGAGCATAATTCACATGAAAAATTCTGAGTGAACTCTGGAAATGTGTCTAACTTGTATATTGTCACAATTCTAGCATTCACACGATACTTTTGTATATGCAGTAAGTAATTTTATTTCATATAGTGTGTCTTGTTTTACTGTTTGTGCAAGTTTTCAATAAGAACATACTTTCAAATTTTAAAGGGCATGAGAATATTTATAGGGAGGATTAAATAATGATAGACTTAATGGAGGTAAAAGTAGAGGAAGTCTGAAGAAATCATGGGAGTACCAGATCCAGGAACACCTGCTAGAGAAAAAGGATAATGGGCATGGCGTACAAAAAAAGTCTTGAATGAGAACTATGAAGCTTGAGCTGTGTGACAAGAATGCTATAAATTGTGAAATTTTATATATTGACAGTTAGGAAAATCTAACACCATTGCTAACTTCACTTTGGAAGATCACTAATGTTCAGGAGCTAACCTCCGAAACTCGAAAAAACAGCTTAGTGATATATGCACTGAAGTGCCAGAAAAACTGGTGCACCAGTCTAATACTTGATAGTTCCCCCACTGGAGCGCAGGACTGCAGAAATACGATGGGGTATGGACTCCACTAGCTTCTGGAAATATGCTGTAGGCAATGCACACCATACTTCCTGCAGAGCGTTCCACAATTCGGGTGTATTCCGAGGTCTCGGATTCCTGTGTTCGATAGCGCGTTACATGGCATCCCAAATGTGTTCTATCACGTTCAGATCAGGAACTTTGGTGGGAATGGCAACACCCCAAACTCAGAGGAATGCTCCTCTAACCATAATGTGTCGTCCTGACACTTGTGTGGAGGCGCATTGTCCTGTTGGAACAGGCCCAACCCATCAGCATGAATGTAGGACATGAACGGGTGTACCTCGTCAGAAAAGATGTGCACATAGCGTTGGCCAGTCACAGGCATTTGTGAAGGAACCAGGGGTCCCAGTGAAGTCCAGCTAAACACACCCCATACCATTACGAACCCCCCAACAGCTGGTACAGTTCCTTGTTGACAGGCGGGATCCATGGCTTCATGGGGTTTGCGCCACACACGAATCCTTCCATCTGCCCAATACAGTTGGAAACGCGACTCGTCAGACCAGGCTACTTATTTCCAGTCATCAAGTGTCCAGTTGTGGTGTTGCAGTGCCCAAGCGAGACGCATAGCTCTGTGTCGTGCACCCATCAAGGGGACTCGAGTTGGGCGTCGGCTCTCAAAGCCCATATCGTGCAGGGTATGTTGCACAGTCCGGACGCTGATGCTTGTTGAGGCTCCAGCATTGAATTCCGATGATACCTGCAAGAGTATTGCACGCCTATCGTGTGAAACGATTCTTGACAGCCGACGATGGTCATGTTCACCCAATGTCTTTTTACGGCCACACTGGTATCGTAGGTTGGAGGTTTTGCTAGAATTTTTGTAGTCACGGTACACCGTTGCAATGATCGTCTGTGAAAATCCGAACTTCATTTCTACCTCCAAAATACTATGGCCCATCTCACGAGCGCCAACTATGACACCATGTTGAAAATCGCTTTAATCATTATTACTTGTCATTCTCATGCCGAAAACAGCTCTGACAGCTGGCAAGGATATCTATCGCTTTATATACGCACTGGTGGATGCAACCGAGTACGCGCATAGGTGATGTTGCTATGTATTTTGCATAAGCTCGTCTGTACCAGTTTTTCTGGCACTTCAGTGTATGTATGTATGTATGATATAATTTTGAATGATTCTTCATGCGTGCTTAATGTGCAATAGGGTCTGGGTTTGAGTAAAAATGAGTAATTGTATTTATTCTGTGATTCTAGCTTTCCCTTTTCCTTTGAATTAGTAGCCTCAAATTAGGAGTAAGTGATTTCTCAGTGATGATTATACATACAGATCACTAAGCTGTTCTCTGAGATTCAGAGGTTAGCTCCTCAAAGAAAGATCATCTGCCAGGTAAATGTTTTAACTGACAATGGAACTAGATTTTACTTACTTTTGATGTATCAAACATCTCCATTTACAGTGCTTGAGCTTCATTGCCATCCATCACACATTGTACACAAGTTCTTTTGTACTTCATACTCATAATCTTTTTCTCATGCAGACATACCCAAATCTGGCCCTCCCATGATTTCTTTGGCTTTCCTCTTTCTTTCCTGCCACTTGGGCTGAATAAATTCTCTTAGTAAGCACCTCACCACTCATTCTTTCAACATGGCCAAATCACTTAAGAATATTAGTCTCCACCTTACTACCAACATTTTGCCTCACATTCCACATCTACAACACATCTTTGCAGGGCGCAAAATTTGCGGTCGCCCAGTCGCCAATGGCTACCAGAGATTTATTGTTGGCGAGCAGTAAACATATTCAATTGTTTTCCTGTTCGGCATTTGTTGCTGTTGGGCGGTATCTTCACAAAAATATTTTTAGCTCAAACAGTATCTTCACAAAAATAATTTGAACTGTGATGGTGTCTTCACTTTCAGTAATATGTTATCTTAAAAATATTTCAGTGTGAGAGGCATCTTGATTATTGTATTTAACTGTGCTTTCTTTTTTTTTTTTTTCGTCATGAAATGTTTTCAGTAAAACGGTCTCTGACGGAGGCGTATCAATCACTGCGTAATCACCAGCAGCCCAGCAAGCCAACGAGAGCAGCCTCTTCTGTGGGCTGCATAGTGACAGCCAGGGGTTGCGCTGCCGATCGCCATCTTTGCAATTTGCGAAAATAAAATAATTTTGGCGAAGGAAAAAGAGCTTTGACGATTACCCCTTTTGTACTGTTATAACACTTTTGGCAGTAAAAAAATGAACTCGGCGAATAAATTGACGAAAACTTTAGAAGAGCCAATGAGACCCCTGGTGACAGCTGATGCGAAACTCGCTGAAAGGAACCCCAAAGCATTGTGGGAGGAAGTGTTTCTTCCCCACGTGCGTTAACTCAGAGTGGGGATGGGCATACAGTGGATATTCATTCACGCATCCGTAATATGGGTGGGAATTTTTGATGTATCATCACAAACCACGATGTTTTGCTAAAGAACCAAAGAATTTGCATCTTTCCCATCTGCAGCAGTTATTGGCACATCGATGAATAAATCGCCATTCAATATATCGGTGATAGCTCACTAATTCAACATCGAGTAACCATAATATTTGTTAAAGTGCTTGATGTATCGTAAACCTCGATGCATTGTCTCCAGTAACATCGAGGATAAGAACTCTATTTTTGGCGACCAAACACGCAGAAAAACGGGAAAAAAATCGCTAATTCGCGACATAGAAAGGTGATATTCCCTTTCTCAGTATAAGAATACGAAAAAGAAAGGTGATATTTCCTTTCTCTGTATAAGAATACGAAAAAAGACAAATTCATTTACTTATCGCAGAAAATTTTCGAGTTGATTGCGCTATTGCAGTTTCAAACATGATAACATTGGTCATGAAACCTCGATTTTTTGAGGAGGGCCGGGGAGGACTTATAGGTTCCTGTAACATCAAGGAAAAGTACTCGATTTTCAGTGACGAAACATCGAGCAAAACGGCAAAAAAGTCCCCAATTCATGACCTAAGATTATCTTTAAAAGAATGCAGCAAAGAGAAATTCATTTACTTCACGTAGAAAATATTCTTTTGCAGTTTCTAACGTCGATTATCACTTGGAAAAACGTCGATTCTCAAAAACACTGATATTTTCCCCATTCGTACTTCGATTAATCTTTGCTCTACCAGCCGGGATTCCGGGAAACATATTTATGTACATATGAGGAAAAGGAGTATGGTGGTGGAGGTGCTGACAATTCGCTTTATGGGGGGATTGGGTTGTGGTGTATGACCAACATTTTTTAAAATGTTATTTTAATTTTTTCTTTTCCTCCAGCACTCATTGGGTTTTGATTACTTTCCTGGTTTAATACAACCTGGAGGGTTATTATTATTACTATTTTTTTCTGAGTTCTCAGCTGTAGCACAATCGCAGAGTTGTATATACACTGAAGTGCCAGAAAAACTGGTACACCAGTCTAATACTTGGTAGGTCCCCCACGGGAGCGCAGGACTGCAGAAATACGAAGGGGCATGGACTCCACTAGCTTCTGGAAATATGCTGTAGGCAATGCACAACATATTTCCTGCAGAGCGTTCCACAATTCGGGTGTATCCCGAGGTCTCGTATTCCTGTGTTCGATAGCGCATTGCATGGCAT
Organism: Macrothele yani; assembly: GCA_039090855.1. Classification (NCBI taxonomy): domain Eukaryota; kingdom Metazoa; phylum Arthropoda; class Arachnida; order Araneae; family Macrothelidae; genus Macrothele; species Macrothele yani. The sequence continues at coordinate 102,313,707 of CM077023.1, forward strand.
CCCAAATGTGTTCTATCACGTTCAGATCTGGGGACTTGGGTAGGAATGGCAACATCCCAAACTCAGATGAATGCTCCTATAAATGTAGAGGTGCATTGTCCTGTTGGAACAGGCCCAACCCATCAGCATGAATGCAGGACATGAACGGGTGTACCTCATCAGAAAGGCCGGTCACAGACGTTTGTAGACGTACCAGGGCTCCCAGTGAAGTCCAGCTAAACACATCCCATACCATTACGGACCCCCACCAGCCAGTACAGTTCCCTGTTGACAGGCGGGATCCATGGCTTCATGGGGTTTGTGCCACACACGAATCCTTCCATTTGCCCGATACAATTGGAAACTCGACTCGTCAGACCAGGCTATTTGTTTCCAGTCATCAAGTGTCCAGTGGCGGTGTTGCCGTGCCCAAGCGAGGCGCATAGCTCTGTGTCGTGCACCCATCAAGGGGACTCGATTTGGGCGACACGTCGGCTCCCAAAGGCCATATCGTGCAGGGTATGTTGCACAGTCCGGACGCTGATGCTTGTTGAGGCTCCAGCATTGAATTCTGATGATACCTGCGAGAGTGTTGCACGCCTGTCGCGTGAAATGATTCTTGACAGCTGCCGATGGTCACCTTCACCCAATGTCTTTTTACGGCCACACTGGTGTCGTAGGTTGGAGGTTTTGCCGGAATTCTTGTAGTCGCGGTACACCCTTGCAATGGTCGTCCATGAAAATTCAAACTTCGTTTCTACCTCCAAAATACTATGGCACATTTCACATGCGCCAACTATGACACCGCGTTGAAAATCGCTTAAATCGTTATTACTTATCATTCTCATGCCGAAAAGAGCTCTGACAGCTGGCAAGGATGTCTGTCACTTTATATACGCACTGGTGAACGCAACCGAGTACGCGCATAGGTGACGTTGCTATGTATTTTGCATAAGCTCTTCTGTACCAGTTTTTCTGGCATTTCAGTGTATATTTAAATATTTGCATACACAATCATTAAAACAGAAAACTTGCTGCAAATTCACTGTCTCACTCTTTCACTGTCTCTTGCATGTCACAGTGGTGTGATGGCAAGTGAAAAAGGTTTTTGGCTAGTAGAGTTAGACCTGAAATTTTGAGCCCTGCATCTTTGTTCTTCACATGATCAGACTGTGTCTTGCCGCAAACTGCCTGTAAGTAACACTTCTCTCTAGCATTCAAATGACAACTATGTCTCTTCTGCAGTATCTAGGTTTCACTGCCATACATTAGAGCAGGAATAATTACACTTTCATATACAGCCATTCGAGACTTTCTTGAGAACCCAGCATTCCTGTGAAATTCTCCTAAAGCAGCGCTACGACTTTCAAACAAGAATTCACTTTCCTTCTAATATTGCCATCTAATTTGTTCTCTCTGTCAAACAAAATTGATTTCATTCAGAGGGTTAACCTCTTTAAGTGTTCAGGTGGGTTTATGGATTTGAATCTGTTATTTTATAAGTTCAGAATTGTTTGTGACAGTCAGTTGAATTATTCTTAATGTAACATTGTGCTGTTGGATCATTTGTAAATTCAGTGAAAGCTGCTTTTTAAAAGCAGCTAGCTACTGCTACAACTGCATTCTTGAAAAGTAGCTTGCTATAGCAACAACTGCTTTTCCTGAAAAGTACCCAGCTACATTACTCTTTTCAAAATAGTAGCAACTTTCCTTACTACTTTGCAACCTTTTTTACTGTTAGGTTAAGTTAAGGGTACAAATTCTGAGGGGATGTTTTTTATATTTATATTTTATTTTTATGAATGGGGTTTTATAATGACCACCGTGAGAAACTCATTGGGCTATAAGCAGTTGCCCGTCCCTAATTTAGGTTATAAGCCAGCTCTTAAGATCACTGTGCCACCGGGGTAGCAGGAAATGATCTTCATATGCACATTCTTATACATCTATGACATTGAGAGCTAAATACCAAGGCAAATTGCACAAATAACCTCTTAGCTCTGATCGTCATATGCAACACTATTCAACCTATTAATTCCAAAGCTGCAGATTTCTAAGAGTTAAAACATGTAAAACTACTGATAAAAGGTGTATATATTGATGATTAAATGTAAGTTATTCTCTCCCCCACCGGGACAGTTTTATGATTGGGGGTTTAATGGATACCCAAGAAATGTTGTGAATCGAATTCATCGAAGAATAAAATGAGCAGACTTCACTACATTGACTAAAGAAATCGACCACTACAAATATGTAGGTTCTGTAGATTTTATACCAAGTGTTACAAATATACTCGAGAATAATTGTAAAAAATATAAGTTAGACTTTGGAACAAAAACTTATAATATTATGTCAACTATCAAAAAAGATCGAGATTTGGTTCCATTTGACAGTAAACATGGCGTTTATCAAATTCCGTTGAAAGCTTCGGATACAATAGATACTGACCAGATATACATCGGGTTTTCCATGAGGAATTTACGTATGCGCTTATTTGAACCTAAATACAGTGTCAAGATACACTCAAACTCTACTGCTCTTGCAAGACTAGTTAACTATGTAATAGACATCCCCACTTGTGAAGAAACCCGTGTTATTTCTTGTCAAAAAACCAAAGGTGCAACCTTGTTGGCAGAGAGTCTTCATATTTTCAACAACAAGTCTAAATGTTGTAATGACGATGTTCCAAAATTTATCCCTCACCCTTGGATACCAAACAATAATTGTGAACCATAGGGAACCAATAAACAATCAAGTATAAGGCATAATTTACTGAACTTGACTTTCAACAGTTGAGAACTCTGTGACCATTGGCTGTGTTGAGATTACGTCTACTTTGGAGTCATACGTGGCTGTACTATGGTATGTATAAATATAAGTAGCATTCCTTGTAAAACCCTTTTTTCACATTTTAATATATCATATTTTTAACTGATACCTGATGATGTGCTGGAGGCTGGCGCGAAAGATCTTGCGTTGTGAAATTTTAACTTTCGTTTTTAAATGTAAATTAAGTCATTATCATCAATCACTTTAATTTGGAAGTTGTGTGTTATATTGTGCAAAGACAGCGACTTTAAAACTAGGTTAATAGCATGAACGCTTACAACAAATTGCCTTTAAAGTTGCTCATGGTGGCCGTTCAAACGCCGAGAAAAAGAAAAATCTTGTCTGCAAATAAAAATGCTGCATACTCAGTGGATTTCTAGGGTATATTGCACTTCAATGTGCAACTCGTATTAGAAACATATTGCTGTACAAAAAGTAATGGGGAAGATAATGATTTTAGTCTCTCCCTGAAAGCAGTATAATAAAGCATCATCACATATTGATGCTTTGTTACACTACTTTTAGGTGGCAAAAAAAATTCCTACACATTTAATGAGATGAAAAATTTATGTCCACATTTCCACAAATGTGTTTATAAGTAGAGTTTCAACACTTTTTCTCTTATTAAATAGCAAATATATATGTTCAGAAGGTAAAGGTGTAAGTAAAAAAGGAATATTAACGATTTGGCTGGCTTTTACAATGTAAGTCAAGTAACGCGATTGGAAGCAGAGCACACACTCAACCTCTGTTCAGCAAGGAAATCTGAAAATGTCAAGTGATATGAAATTTTCTTTGTTTCAACTTTTGGTTTTTAAAGTAGTGCAATTTGTAGCATAATTTTTCACTATAAGCTACTTTATTTTGTAGCATGCTATTGCTACAACTACAGTTTTCTGTTTGCAGCATGCTACATATAATGCTACTGTAAAAGTAGCAGCAGTACTTCCGATCATTGTGTAGATCTAACATAGGCACTCACTAAATAAAGCATTTGATTATCTGAAAGTAATGTAGCTGTAGTTTTGATATTGTTAATTTGCATGTTTTATCAGTTAATTTTTTCTGTTGATCTGTTTTCAGGTGATGATCTCTGTACATAATAGTCATTTCTTTTTGAGCACCTAAGATGGCGACACGGAATGTAGTTCAGCTTTATTCAATCAGAGAAAGAGGGGTATGCAATTTTTTTTTCATGCCATCTTACAGTTCACTATGTATTGCACTGAATAATTGTGTTTATTGTTTAGCTGCGAAGAAAAATAATTAAAGACTGAATGATTGAAGTATAAAATTGTTTGGGTTGCCAGAAGAAAATATTTAGATTTCTAAGAATTTATATGTAATTCTTTTACATGTCATGAAAGAATTTATTAGAAATGTATTTACTGTATAACTAATATTTAAATTAGTTTTATCAAGATTTTCTGTTACTTCCCTATCCCTTTGCATGGGCTCCTATTTAAAAATCAGTATTTTGTGTTTCACAAAAGCCATGACAAAAGTGTTTATTTTTCAGTGCATACCATTAAACTTCACTGCAGTCATTTCCTGTAGTTCTGGCATAAAAATGGACTGTTGTATCTCTGTTTGAAACAGCATTGATAGCTAGCTACCTTCTGCTTGCAAGATCAGTAGTTAAGAATGACCAAATATCTATTATTCCCAGCCCTTGCAAAACTGCTAAATTTCCACTAGCCAATGTGGCTAGTGGAATAAAAATTTTACTAGCCAAATGACACAATCTACTGGCCATGCTGCAAAGTTAAAAACATATATAGTTCAGTTATTTCTCTACTTAAGTTTCTATGAAATTTAATGGGTGAATGTTTTTTTTTCCTTTCTAATGAGATACCCCTCCCGATTAACTTCATAAAAACAGATGCTGAGCAGTTACTGCATAGGATCATTAGATTGACTGCAAATAGTGCATATGCTTTTGTTCCAAAATGATTGATTTTTTGACAATTTATTTTCAGTTCTGTAACATCATTACTCTGTGTTAATTTACAAATAATTTATTTTCGAGAGGCCATTGAAGTTAGACGTCTAATTTCTTTAATAATATTTAAAACAAAGGGACAAAAGCTAGGATATATATGCATAAAGTGGCAGTAATAATGTTGGTACAGTTTACCACTGATATGTACTGTGTCTGATCTTCCCATCAGAGGTATCTGCCCACCACCATTGAATAGCATTTTGAGCATCAAAATCTTCAATTGAAGGGCCATTGCATCTAATCATCATTAAGTCATTAAAGTGTCACTATTCAGACATACCCAATAACTTGTTTTTAAGAGGTTCATTTCTGAAAAGCCACGCTCACAAAGAGCAGTACTACATGACATTAGATGTAACAGCTGCATCATCTTAAAAACAATGCTGTACGAGTTTGTTTATTTTTGTTCAGCATATATGCAGCTAAACAGAGATTACCTGTAGATGGCATAATACTTGGTGCAAAGTATACCATGGCAAAGGTTGGCATTGCCAAGATACATATACCATGATAAAGATCAAATATAACATGACAAAAGTTGCTTTAGTAACCTTGACCTTTTGGTTGCTCCAGGCTGATCTGTCAGCAGATTAAGTTTCTCTTGAATCCCACCTATTCTTCCATTCATTTTCTAAGCAGCTGTAGGAACATGGGCGAGAAAACAGAACTCGATATTCATTCACAAGTGGGGGGAAAAGTTGGACAAAATAGTTGCTCACTTGGGGAAAAACAATCTACTGGCCATCGTTGGCTACTATATTAACAAAATTACTAGCCACTACAAAATATCTGGTCGCCATTTGGCCACTGGCTACCGACATTCGCAAGGGCTGATTATTCCCATGTGTAGGGAAACAATTTTTTTAGAGAAATTATTTCCTCCTCATCTTGAAATTCAGACTAAAGTAATAGTAACATTTCTGTTTGAAATTTTAAAAAGGTATTTGGCCACAAATGCAGTTTTATTAATGTGTATTAGTTAATGATTTAGTTGCTCCCAGACATCTGACTGACATTTTTTAAGCCTTGACACATTTTATTATCCACTGCATTTTTTTTTTTTCTATATGATGTTCCTTCTTAAAAAAAATGAAACAAAAAAACTAGCTGCAAAGTTGGAAATTTTAGTGATATTTTGAAAAGTCTGAGCCCTCGAGTGTCTCTTAAAGTGTAAAGTATTTCATTTAAAGTGTGTAGTTTTTGAGACAGACATGATTTCCTTCACTGCTTCTTTTGCCTAAAGTGCTCTGCTTGTGTCATTAGAATTTTGTGGTACTTTTTGAGTGTAAAAAGTTTTGTCTGAAGTGAAATTCATATTAACACAACAGTTTTCAACATAGAAAGTGATATGAACAGTTTGAGATATTTGTTGGTGCTAAATTGTTGAATTGCAGGTGATCTTAATGGGAGATGGGTTTGTCTCCGAGGTACATTCTGATTGGTAGCATTGCCACCCATGACAACAGCAGGACCATCTATGAATCTGAGAAGGTGATGTAAAATGTAGCTTCAGTATAAATATTGAAGTACAAACTAGTTCTGTGTGGCATTGGTCAAAAGACTTTAAACTTGCTGGGTTTTGTTCCAGAATCCTTAGTTGGAACTGTGAGCAATGGGCTGATGCCGAGTTCGCTGATGTATTGCATAAGTGCAAAAGTTCTTACTGTTTTCATACATGAAGGACAAAGCTGTTTTTTACTTACACATTGTTTTATTTCAGTCTATTGCATAGTTAGCATTATTAGTGGTGACCTATTCTCATTATTTGGTTAGCTGTTTTCTTCCTTATCAAAGAAAGTAGCATCCTTGGTATACAAAAACATTTGAATCACTGTTTTGACCTCTACATGATCTTTCATGGTTTTACCAGCCATACGATGCTGCAGTGATCAGAACAAGTGAAAATGTGTTAGTGGTAAGTCTGGTAAATATGGTTTGTTAGGCAAAAATTCCCAGCCAAGTTCCTGCACTTTGTATTGTGTTGCCATAGCCACATGCAGTCTAGCATTATCATGATGGGTAGCACCTTTCCCATTCACCAAACTGAAACACTTAGACTTCAAGGCCTCACTTACTCTGTCAAGTTGGTAAATGCAAAGACTAGTAGTGATCATTTGGTCAGGTGCCAACAGCTCATGATGGATAATTCACATGCAATCCCACCAAATGCAAAGCATGACCTTTGGGTGATCAGCCTTTGGAGTTGTTTCTGAAGCATCCCTTTTTTGCAAAATGATTTGGTATGTTTAATATTCTTGTATAGCACCCATTTTTTTTATTTCTAGTCACCATTCTACTCAAGAATGGATTAGTTTTTGTAATGAGCTTGCAGAGATTTACTTATCACTATCCATTCAGTTTTTAGCCTAAAATTGATGTGATACCCATTGATCAAATTTCTGGACCATTCCAATAGCCTGAATTATTCTCATGGCATTTGTTTGATGAACTGAAAGTGTGGTAGCAATATCCTCGTAAGTTTGATGAGGATCAGACTCCATTATTGCCAATATTTCTTCATCACACATTTCAGAAAGGTATCTAGAATCGGGCTTATCTTCATCCCATCACCCAAACAAAACTTCAGGAACCATTCGTGGCATGTTCGTTCACTTATAGCTTCCGTCGTTTACTGTGCATATGTCCCTATGCGCTCGGCAGTAGTACTTTTTTCTTATTGAATTCAAAAAGCAAACAGTGACAAATGTGCACGTTATTAAAACTCCTGTTAATTTTGAAGATGACAATCTGTTTTTTTGTGGAATTGCGGCAAGGATGGCAAGTCAGATAGTTCATGAACTCCTATTAATACCGTAAATGATACACATAAAATGAGTTGCAATTACCAGAACTGTTTTTTTTTATTTTATTTTAGTTTAGGGTCATTCCATGTCAGATCACCGATGCCATGTCACCCACCGAATCAGATTTTAATGAAACTTGGCAGGTAAATATACCCAATAAAGATATGGGAAACTCCCAAGTTTCAGTTTTTTAAACCTCATAGTTTTTAAAATACAGTGCTCCAAAATTTAGCCGAACACCCACTTTTGCAGCTGTGAAGTAGCATGCCACTTATTACATAACATGCTGTAGTTTGTGTGCTATTAAGTTTAGGAGAATGAAACTTTGGAATCACATGGAAAAAGGTCCCTACATATTGAAAACAGTTTTCATTTAACCTGAAACACCAGTTAAGTGAGCGCCATCTAGTGGTGAAGTGAAAAATTGCAGCAAAATTTAGACATTTTATGGGAGGCTCTGTAGAATCAGGGCTGTTTGTGTTCCGGGTCTAACCCGGATTTCCGGGTTTGGGCGATCTATCATGCCCGGAATTACGGATGTTTAGCTCTGAAGACATTTTTAAAACTGTTAAATTTTGAGTTCTAATAAGCGACAAAGCAAAAAAAAAAAAAAAAATTAAAGCGATTCATGGCAAAAGTATTTACTAAAAAAAAATTGCTTTTCACCAATGAATTAATGTGATAATATTGTCTTCCTCGCCGATGCAGTTGACTCGAGCTTGACACACGAAGCCGGCAGTTCGTGCTGTGGTTGTCCGTTGTTCTGTGGAAAGGGCATGCGCGCAAATTCTCAGTCATTTTGTTGGCGCTTCTGCTCCTCGATGCAAAAAAAACAGGTTTTCGCTCTGATGAGTGATGTGGGATTGGAACTTGGAGATGGCGGGGGTGGGAGCGAGTTAAAGCAAATAAAGTACGTCACTCACGTGTCTGCACCTACGTGCGGGAGCAGCCTGCTTCATTGTATTAGTAAGTCAGTGATGGAGAGGAGGTGTCTTTGTTTCCCTGATAAAACGTTTGTGGTTTTTTGTTTAGGCAAAAGTGATGGTTTTTTTTTTGTGTGTGTATGTGTGTGATGTATGAATGTTTTTAGGAATTTGAAAGTTTACACGGTTTAAGTTAAGTTCGTCATCAACGATGAAATTTTTAACCAAAACTGACGATCTCAAGACATTAGAGGCTTCAGTCAAAAATAAATTCCGGTGGGATTGGCTAGAAAAAAAAAGACGCCCAAAAGGAGAAAGCTAGGTAATGGTGTCAGAAAATTGATACAACTGGGTCATGTTTCTGCATATATAAATGGAGTACGTCAGAGATGGCATGGCGATAACGCATCTACACGCGTATTTCACGCCTTAAAAACGGCGAATACGCGTTAAAATTTAGAAATGCGTATTTTTACGCATTGTTTTTCCATATGCAATTTCCTTTTATAATCGGTGATTACACCGGGATTTTGTCATAAAAATGACCATTTTTTTTATCAAGAAATTATATGTTAACTTTTATGTCACAGTTTATGAAAAAATCATGATTTGATTCCCATTGCCGAGCTAGTCAGCTAGGGATCCGCTTTCGGCAATCATTCGGAAGAACCTTCAGGGCAGAGCAGCTCAACCGATGGGCATCATGCGCATTGGTCGGAGGTAATGATTCATTTGCGTCGGGATTATTGAGACGCTAGTGTATTGGTGCAGCGTGGCGTGGAGGAAGTGTTTTGAAGTTCGTTTAATTGCCATTTCAGGGCTGGATGGCGGATTTCCTGCCGAAACAAAGCTGTTAAGCGGGGTCTCCCGCCTTAGGAAATTTTAAGAAAATAATATATATAAATATAAAATCTTGGGTCCGTTTTTGGATCACTCGCAAAATTCGCGCGTTAAAAATGCATCCTTTGTAAAAATATGTGATTTAGAAATGATCCGTTCAGAGTCCCGAAAATTGCAATCTAATACATCGGGAACATAATCAGTTTATTATGGAAGCGTGAATCGGCTTCCATGCATGCATATCGCAGACTGTTACGAATCAGGCATGAGATTGTTCTTCGGATTCGCGGAATTCCACATTTCGGTTATACTTTCAGAGCAATGAAAAAAAAATGAATGTAATGTTTTATTTTCTGAGGATTGGGGGCGGGGGAGGCTCGTTTTCCGCCTGGGGAGCGGTATTCCATTTTTCAGAACTTACGAAAGCTAAACGGAGTGAAATTTTTCCTGCGATCATAATTTCTTTTTCTTGCGAAGTTTCCTCTGTCCAGTATTGTTATTAAATATCAACTTATTGCATAAATGTTTGCATTTCAGCTTGAAAGTGTAGACAATAATTTCAAATAACGGAAGTTCGACGGAGCAAACATTTTCTTGTAATTTTTGTTCCAAAAGTTTCCTCGAGTTTCTTCCGCGGATTCGAAGAGTAACTCTGACTTTGTTGTCATCAAAACTGGAGAAAATTTTTTTTTGTTTTTTTTTGTGTGTGTGTGTGTGTGTGCGTACGTGGCAGCGGTGGAGGGGGCGTTTTCCGGCTGTGGACGGAATTTCGTCTTTCAAAACTTTCGAAAACGGAAGTTAGACGAACTGCAGATTTCATCTGTAATCGTAATTTTTTCCCCCTCGGAATATTTCCTCTGCTCATTTTTATTGTAAAATATAATTTTGTTTGATAACTGATTGTGTTTCAGTTTGAAAACGGAGGGAAAATTTCAAAAACGGAAGTCGGACGGAGCGAAGATTTTTTCGTAATCGTAATTTTTTTTCGCGATGTTTCCACTGTCCTGAATTATTGTTAAATGTTATTTTCCCCTGTATAAGTAGTTGCAAAGAGAGAAACTGGACATTCCTCATATCAGAAAAATGGTTGAATCCACCAAGTCTCAATTATGTGAACTGTAAACATCTCATACATAGTATTCAAAAAGATATTTTTCTTTCAGAGCTGAAGGAAAACATGCTCAAAAATAATAAATGAGTTGACCTTTGTAATAATAAACTTGCACATCACAATGTCTAATGAAAGTTTATTTTATCTTTTGTGATTGAGATAGACTGTAGATTTCCTTCCTCCACAATAGAACTCTTTTTGAAGTTTGAGTGTGTAGAAACTGAATCTGTGAAGCAACACACACGCACAAGTTTTGGTACAGTCTTTCAAAAGCAAAACAAAATTTTTTGCAGCGTCATGGATAAAACAAGAAGATTTCGATAAATTACGATTTACTTATTTTATATAAAAGAAATTCAATTACATGCTAATTCGTGTTGACATATTTATATATAGATATAATTATTTATTTTTATATTAAATATTATTTAGCTAAAAATTCAATGTGATAGTTGTTCGTTCTCTAAAATTACTCCTTCGGAAAGAAAAATACTCCTTTGAAAAATGTGAAGGAGTATTTTTACTCTTTTAAAAAATCCTAGCACGATCTCTGGAGTATGTGCTACAGTTCTGCCTCCAAAACCTGTTGAAGCAATTATAACAGCTACTTGTAATAGTAAAGGTTCTTCTCCTCTTCGGTGCCGCCCCGGTGGCGCAGTGGTCTAAGCGATGGCCTCTGATCATTCGTCCGTAAGGGGCCCGGGTTCGAATCCCGGTGAGGCATGGATGTTGTGTTTGTCTTACGGCACTGGCTCTCTCCCTTCCCTGGAACCAGTGACCCTAAATTAGGGACGGGCGACTGCTTATAGCCCATTGAGTTGCTCACGGTGGTCGTTAAAACCTCCAATCGAAAAATCTCCTCTTTGGTACACAAACAAGACACTGCAAATGAAGGATGTTGGAAACGTGTCAGCCTGATAGCGTCTCTGCTAAAAAACAAATGAATATTGCACACTTTTTTAAGAAATAGTGTTATTTTATTAGTAAATATAACTTTAGATCAACACCACACCAGACTGATGGTTTTTTTAATTAATAAATGAAACTTAGATAAATTTGATAAATATACTGGAACTTAGATACAATTTGCTAAATATACTGTTATTTTATTAGTAAACAGAACTTTAGGTCAGTACCACCTGACTGAAACTTAACAACTAAAATTTCTGTTAAAAAAAGTCAATATCCTATAAAAAAGAGGAGTTGCCCTTCTAGTAACATAAAAACTTGACTGCAGATTTTCTTTTATTTATTTGCCAAATGGGTAATTTTGCAATTGGAAAGAAAGGCAAAACTTTTTTAAAAGGTATGTTATGTGTGTAATTGGTTTATTTTATACAAATGCAAATTTTTTTATTAACGTTCTTAGTGTGGTATATGTTAAAGACAATATCATGTAGTTGTCGAAATCAAAGTTACTTAAATTTCACTGAAGGAATTTATTTTTTTAGCAACAAATTAATACTGCAAGCTCAACCCCAAAATAATTTACTGTTGTGAGCAAAAAAGTATAGGTAGGTAGTAAGTAATTCCCAAAGTGAAACCACTTTATCTTTCGAAGTGTCGGTAACAGCTTTGCTGATAAGTATAATAATTAGAGGTACTAGTAGTAACGGAAATACTTTTGTTGTGCGGGGGTGGGAGGGGGTGTTACCCTCACATGTTCATTTATGTCTCGAGTTTATGCATTGTCACCGTTGGGAGATGCCGATGATTTCAGGGTTTCGTGCCTTGCCTTGCAAACACCTCTGTAGAATATTGCTCTGGCATGAGGGAGATAACTTTTTTTTTTATATTGATGTTTAACACATCCTATAACATATTTGAAAAAAAAAATGGTGGTTATCAGCATATTTTCTCACATGGTTAAAATTATCTGAATTTCATAGAGGGCTCTCCTTTGACAGTTCAGCCATTTTGTTCTACAAACTTGACCCGCCATTTTGGATTTTGCTGAAAATTAGCATGCAGGTTTACCTAACAAAGCTGCAAGACACTGCAAATTTTTTATCTTCCACATTCCATAGTTTCTGAGATACAGCACTCGAAAGTTAGGCCTAACCACTCGTTCAACAGCAAACTGATCCTGTTGCAAATGATGAAGCATATCATGTGGCAGCTTTTCAACTTAAATCTTTGTGCGTTTGTGTGCACCCCTGCGTGTGTGTGTGTGTGTGTGTGTGTGTGTGTGTGTGTGTGTGTGTGTGTGTGTGTGTTTGTGTTTGTGTTTGTGTGTGTGTGTGAGAGAGAGAGAGAGAGAGAGAGAGAGAGTGTGTGTGTGTGTGTTCACAAGGTTTTACTCTCACATGCTGAGGGGTAAGAACCTCTGCAAAAATGAAAAGAAATAGTTTCTTCATTTTTTACATAAAATTTCAACTTTCCAATTTGCTACCCTGTAGCATACCTTGAGAATAATCAAACATGTAATTTTGTTAATAAATTGCTAGCTAGGTAGCAACAAGATCCAAAAAAAAAAAAAAAAAAAGAAAAAAAGAAAGTAATTTCTTGTATACCATGATTACAAGGATTTTTTCCAGTTTTGGTAAATTTCCAAATCAAATTTAGAGGCTAACTATTTTTAAATGTATTCCTTATAGTTGAAAAAAATAAATTCCTATATTCTTAGTAACTAATAACTTGGACTCAATCTGCAGTTGTTTTTGCTCCATTTCTTGCAATTGACAAAGTGAAACAAAATCAAATAGAAATTTTTAAGCACCGACTAATTTTTAACTACTTAGAAAAATTATTTGAAATAAATTAGAGTATCAGTGCACAAAGCAATCAACAGGAGTAACCATTTTTAGCATTGCATAGAACACATTTTCAATATATCACAAGTTTGCTTTATCAGCTGATTTAATCATCACAAGGGGATGTGGGTAGCAAACATGTTGAAAGATAAGAACTTTCTGATATATGTTTCAGGGAATGGAGTTTTATTTTGGGTTTTAAATGTAGTACATCAATAATAAATATCTAGAAGTTGTGAAGGTTCACTATTTTACAGATGGGTGTGCAGCACAATATAAAAATTGCAAGAATTTTTTGAATTTGTGCAAGCATGAAAATGATTTTGCAATATCTGCATCATGGCCATTTTTTGCCACTAGCCACGGGAAATCAGCTTGCGATGGTATATTGGTGGTACAGTGAAGCGAATTGTAAGCAGAGCAAGCCTGCAACTGCCTATCAAAAATCAAATCACAAAACTGATCGATGCCTTTAATTTTTGTGTTGCAAACATAAAAAACATCGAGTTTCACTTTATATCAAAGCCTGAAATTGAAATTGTACGAAACAACCTACAGGAACATTTTTTAGAAACATCAGTTATTCCAGAAACCAGGAGTTTTCACTATTTTTGTCCACTTTCATCAAATACCATAGAAATGAAGAGGATAAGTAGAGATGACAAATATTGTTTGATATTTAAATTCAAAAGTATCACTGAACTTTTGAAGTTAAATATCAAATACCACAGATTCACACTCAATGCTATGTAGCATGCATATATGATAATAACTGTTTTTTTGGTATGATCAGTGATATTGAAAAGGATGAAGACGTGAAAATTAAGTTTATGCATCCACATGGTCCTGCAAAATCATTTTACTGGCCACTTCACGATGATATATGCTATGTGCCTATGCAGCATATATTGTGTACAGTGCAACCCCCAATGATGACAGGCACGGCCCGAGCATATTATTTTCGTAAAGAAGACACGAAAGCTGTTCAGATTAAGTGGTGTGCAGCACAGAAAAGTTCCCTACAGTTAGAAAAACTCCCACTGAGGCATGCATTGGAATAAACTGTAGAACAACATCTGTTATATGTGTAACTGAATATTAATAACATTCAAGCAAGGAATGAATAGCAGCTTAATATTAATATGCAGGTAATTATGACTTATTTTACCATTGATTCAGGATAATGCAAATTGTAGTTAATTTTTAAAAAACAACTGATTTTTTCCGATGGTTTTTTGTACAGCTACTTGAAAAATGGCACTTATTTTAAACATATGATTTTATTTCTTACTCATCAGTTCAGTTGAATTAACTGTTAATAACAGCATTTATTCATACTGAGCACTGTGGTTACAGGACCGAGCTCCTTATGAATCTTAGGCTTAAATAAAAAGTATTTAAATGTTTGGATTTATGAGCCAGCACTGCACTCAGTAACTGTACATGTACACGTGTTTTCAACTTAAAAGGTACCATATAATAGACTTCACAAGTTGAAACAGGATCAGTTTGCTGTTGAACGAGAGGTTAGGCCTAACTTTCGAGTGCCGTATCTCGGAAACTATGAAATCTGGAAGATAAAAAATTTGCAGTGTTTTGCAGCTTTGTTAGGTAAACCTACATGCTAATTTTCAGCAAAATCCAAAATGGTGGGTCAGGGTTGTAGAACAAAATGGCTGAACTGTCAAAGGAGAGCCCTCTATGAAATTCAGATAATTTTAACCATCTGAGAAAAGATGCTGATAACCACTATTTTTTTCAAATATGTTATAGGATGTGTTAAACATCAATATAAAAAAAAAGTTATCTCCCTCATGCCAGAGCAATATTCTACAGAGCCTCCCATAAAATGTCTAAATTTTGCTGTAATTTTTCACTTCACCACTGGGTGTTGCTCACTTAACTGGTGTTTCAGGTAAAATGAAAAGTGTTTTCAATATGTAGGGATCCTTTTCCATGTGATTCCAAAGTTTCATTCTCCTAAATTCAGTAGCACACAAACTACAGCATGTTATGTAAAAAATGGTATGCTACTGCACAGCTGCAAAAGTGGGTGTTCGGCTAAATTTTGGAGCACTGTATTTTAAAAACTATGAGGTTTATAAAACTGAAACTTAGGATTTTTCCATATCTTTATTGGGTATATCTACCTGCCAAGTTTCATTAAAGTTCGAGTCGGTGGGTTACATTTTGCAAAAAAATAGGTGATTTGACATGGAATGACCCTTGAAGGAAGCTCCAGCCGGCTAATTGCATGATGCTGCCACCAGCTCTATGCTCCAAAAGCCTAATACTTAGCTTCCTTGTCAGGCAAACCTAAATGACAAGAACTTATGTACTTACCCAATAGTTCTATGATTCTGAAGACTCAAATAAATAATAAAATGGACTGAAGAGCAAGATATGATGGGCCTGTTATACTTGGGAAGGTTGGTCCACCTTGAAATCAACTTGGCTATAATATATACACCAATCAGTGTCACGTGCCAAGATCGCAAATGATATATATATATATATATATATATATATACAGGGCGATTCCTAAGTCCTAAGTCACCTCAATAACTTGGGAACAAAGGCAGCTAGAGCTATGGAAGTAAGGTATGGTCAGGTGATGCGTAACATCACAGCCTCTCCTTGACAAATGTCAACCCCGCCTTCTCGTGGTACATCCTGTTCCCACTAAAGGGGCTCTGACGACCGCCAATAGCGGTATAAGTATACCATCGGTATTAGAGGAAATGCTATCCCACACTCACCAACCCGCTTGGCCAGCGTGGTGAGTTATGGCCAAACCCCTCCAAAATGACTCCACAACTTAAATCTTGGCCCTCAGTCTCTGGCAGCTGGAATGTACTTGGCCAAGGCAGCGGCCAGTGCGACATGAAGGCAGAGGGGTGCTAAGAATCCTCGGAGGACCGGACTAGGCTGCCATCTGATGCTGACCTTGGCTACGTATAATGGACGCTCCCTATCTTCTGATTCAAGGCTTCTTGAATTGGAAGAGGAACTACAAAGGATCAAGTGGGACATCGTCGGGCTAAGTGAGGTAAGGGGAAAAGGAGAAGATCTCAATGAACTGAAAAGTGGACATCTCTTCTACTATCGTGGGACTGATACTGGCAGAACTAGTGGTGTTGGTTTTATAATAAACAAGAAACTGAAGGATAAAGTTGTAGAAGTTGAAAGTTCCTCTGACAGAGCTGCACGACTCGTTATCCAACTCTCGGGAAGATACCAGGCTCAGATTATTCAAACTTATGCACCCACCACAAGTCATCCTAAAGAAGAAATTGAAGAATTTTATGAGGAAATTCGTCATCTAAATAATAAAGGTAAGCAGCACTTAAAGATAATTATGGGAGATTTCAATGCAAAAATAGGGCAACAGCAACAGAATGAAACTTCAGTAGGTAAATTCGGTCACGGCAACAGAAACCAGCATGGAAATACTCTCGTAGAGTTTGCAGAGGCAGAAGAGTTTTTAATCTTGAACTCCTTTTTGAAGAAAAAGCCACACAGGAAATGGACATGGAGACATCCAAATAGAATGACAAGTGAAATTGATTTCATTATGTGTAACAAAATATTCGTCATAGAAGACTGCAGTGTGCTAAAGAAGTTCAACACAGGTAGTGACCGTAGATTGGTGAGATGTAAGATGCACCTCAACACTAAACTTGAACGTGGCAAGCTCATAAGACAAACAAAATGTATTGACATAACCAACCTTAAAAAACACCATAATACCTTCAAGTTGGAACTGAAGAACAGATTCTCTGCTTTAGAAGGCCTAACATCGGAAGAAGTGGATATTTCTGAAGTTAACAGAAAAGTAACCAAAGCTCTTATGGAAACATCAACAAAATTAGCTGGGTCTAAGAACAAGTTGCATGTGAACAAATTATCAGGAAAAACCAAAATGTTGTTGCAAAAAAGAAGAGAGATGAGGACAACTAAAGAAGATGTGACTTCCAAAGGGGAATATATAGAGCTATGCAAGACAGTACGAAAAAGTATCACTGAAGACGCAAGGAAATTCAACTGTGAACTAGTAAGGAAAGCAATTGAAAACAACCAAAGCGTAAAGATAGCAAAGGGACATCTCAGTAAGGGAAGAAAACAGATTATGGCACTGAGAAAAGAAGATGGTTCTGTAACAAGAAATAGAGGCGAAATTTTGACAAGAGTGAAAGATTTCTACTCCAAATTATATGAAAGGGATGATACATGTACTCCAGACATCATGAAAGGTACCAGTACCAGAGTTCTCCCTGTCCTCCCAGCAGAAGTAGCACATGCAATCAAGAACATGAAGCGGGGAAAAGCTCCAGGAGAAGATGGAATTACTGTAGACATCATACAAGAAGCAAGTGGAGAAATCGAAACAGTACTCACCGAAATTTTCACTCGATGCCTTAATGAAGGGAAGATTCCTGAGGATTGAAACAACGCTACACTGATCTTGCTACATAAAAAAGGTGACATTGAGGATCTCGGAAACTACAGGCCTATCAGTGGTTTATAAAATCTTCACTAAAGCTTTTTCACACCGCTTGAAGGTGACACTGGACATGGCTCAACCGAGAGAACAAGCTAGATTCAGGAGTGGCTACAGCACAATAGATCATATCCACGTACTGAGAGAACTAATTGAAAGAGCGAGGGAATATGAACTTCCATTGTGCATGGCTTTTATCGATTATGAAAAAGCCTTTGATTCGGTGAAACCATCAGCAGTTACAATGGCTCTGAAATCCTGCGGTATTGAAGATGCGTACATTATTATTGTTAATAACATCTATGAAAATGCAAGTGCAAAGATTTGGCTGTTTGAAAATACAACACAGATAAAAATTGGAAA
This sequence comes from Macrothele yani, assembly GCA_039090855.1. Classification (NCBI taxonomy): domain Eukaryota; kingdom Metazoa; phylum Arthropoda; class Arachnida; order Araneae; family Macrothelidae; genus Macrothele; species Macrothele yani. Next base: position 102,331,812 of record CM077023.1, read on the forward strand.
AGGAGTGAGACAAGGTGACACCATTTCTCCGAAGCTCTTTAATGCCACATTGGAAAATGTCTTTCAATCACTGAACTGGGAAAACAAAGGGATAAAGATTAATGGAGATTATCTAACCCACCTTCGTTTTGCTGATGACATAGTCATTTTTGCAACTGCCCCATCAGAGCTTCAGAGTATGATCCAGGAACTTGCTGACAAGAGTAAAGAAGTGGGATTAAAAATAAACTTTCAGAAGACAAAAGTGATGTTCAATGCTTTTACAAGAAATGAAGATTTATCGATTGATGGGGAAAAGCTGGAGATAACAGACACGTACGTTTATCTTGGACAGCAGATATCAAGTGAGGGTCACATTGATGAAGAAATTAATCGGCGTACAAAACTTGCCTGGAGAGCTTTTGGAAGAAACAGCATAATTTTCAAGAGCAATATGCCATTATGTCTTAAAAGAAAAGTGTTTGATCAATGCATCCTACCAGTGCTTACGTATGGTGCAGAGACGTGGACCTTAACTAAAAGAGACATACAAAGGCTGCAGACAACTCAAAGCAGCATGGAGAGGTGCATGCTTGGTGTAACCAGGAGAGATAAGAAGAGGAACTCGTGGATCCCAAAAATGACAAGAGTGGAAGACATCATGTACAGAGTTAAATCCTTGAAATGGCAATGGGCTGAACATACTGCCAGAAGGACAGACCATCGATGGACAGCCGAAATTTTAGATTGGATTCCAAGGGACAGGAAAAGACCCAGAAGAAGACCACATGGAAGATGGGTGGATGAAATTCGAAAGCATGCGGGAGTGACATGGAGGAGACTGGCACAAGACAGACCGTTGTGGAGGAAACTTGGGGAGACCTTCGTCCAGCAGTGGGTTGATAATGGTTGACAATGATGATGATGATATATACAGGGTGATTCCTAAAGTCCTAAGTCACCTCAATAACTTGGGAACAAAGACAATTAGAGCTATGGAAGTAAGGTATGGTATAGTAAAACAACCATGCGCTATCAAATGAGAGTGACTGCAGCGCCCCTAGTGCCAAAATGTGGCACTCCTATCTTGGAAACCATGAGAGATACGAGAAAGAAATCAATTAGAAACTTGTAGAGCATCAACGAATTAGTAGAAAATGACATATGGTAGAAACGGCTGGGGTAAGTAGAAGGCTGGAAACGTGAGGGAAACACAAGGTTTATTATACTCGGGCATGAATACAAATGGAGTACATTGGTCGTATTTAATGCAACAGCGGTACTTACATAACGTTGCATTTAACGTAAATAGGGTTCAATGTGGTCATCTGCCACAATACACATTTGAATGCGAGACAGAACTTCCCATTGTACGTTCGCCAGCATAACAGGTGTCACCCTCTCACACGCAGCGATGATACGCAATCAGAGATCGTGGAGACTCCTTGGTTCCACCCTGTACACGTGATCCTGTAGGTAACCCCAGAGGAAGAAATCCATGGGAGTTAGATCCGGGGATCGTGGATGTCACGCTACAGGACCACCATAACCAATGATCTGTTGCCCGAAAGTGTCGGACAGGAAGTGCTATACCGCTGTTGGTTGATGTGCTGGAGCGCCGTCATGCTGAATCCATAATGAACATTTATCTTGCAGAGACAGATCATCTAACCACTCAGGTAACGTGCTTTGTTACAGCTGCAGGTATCTTCATCCATTTAATGCGCCCTCATAGAACACATGCCCAACAAGTCAGTCCTTCCAGATGCTACACCAGACACTGATCGACCAGCGCACCTGATGCCTCATTTCCCGCATAAAACATGGATTCTGAACTGCCCAACAATGGGTGTTTTGTTTGTTCAGCACCCCGGCGCGTATGAACTGCGCCTCATCAGTCCAAAGGATGTTTGATAAAAAGGCCGCATTTTCTTCTACAGTGTTCATTACAAAATTGCACCAATCTAGACGCCGTTGGTTATCCACTGGAATCAGTACGTGCAGCGGTACTGTACGGTACGGATGGACACCATGCTGATGCAAAATGTTCCACACATGGGATTGTGATAAGCCACATGCCATACTGACTTCCTTCGTACTGGTGTGTGGGTTGGCCAAAACGTATGCCAGAACATCGACTGGTTGCACATCCCTACCCATTCCGGTGGGTTGGCCTGAACGGGGTCGCGCTGCAATACTGCCTGTCTCTCATAGCCGTCGAACCGCGCAACTGATGGTCCACGCTGTCGCCGATGGATGAGTCGGAAATCGTAAGCCATACTGGCGTGACGCTTTCCTCGCATTGTGTTCGAATTCTCCATATAGCAGTACCATCTCGCAATACTGTTCATTCGAATAGCCTGCCATGCTTGTTCTTTACCCGATACGTTACGAATGACATAGCTCTTGACCGAATATCCTTTATACATTGCCACGCCGCGCCTGATACGGAAGGTGGGTGTTATGTCACACCAAAATTTGCATACGAGACTCACAGGCGTGCGGTCGCATATGTCATACATTTCTCTCTGCTAGACTGTTACTGCGATAACGACACGAACCGGCTTCACAGAACTTCGTGTTTCCAGCCTTTTACTTACCCCAGCCGTTTCTACCATATGTCGTTTCCTACTAATTCGTTGATGCTCTACAAGTTTCTAATTGATCCCTTCCTGTTTCTCTCATGGTTTCCGAGATAGGAGTGCTAACTTCCACATTTCACCACTAGGGACGCTGCAGTTACTGTCGTCCAATAGTGCATGGTTGTTTTACTATACCATACCTTACTTCCATAGCTCTACCTGTCTTTGTTCCCAAGTTATTGAGGTGACGTAGGACTTAAGGAATCACCCTGTATATATATATATATATATATCATCATCAACCATTATCAATCCACTGCTGGATGAAGGTCTCCCCAAGTTTCCTCCACAATGGTCTGTCTTGTGCCAGTCTCCTCCATGTCACTCCCGCATACTTTCGAATTTCATCCACCCATCTTCCATGTGGTCTTCTTCTGGGTCTTTTCCTGTTCCTTGGAATCCAATCTAAAATTTCGGGTGTCCATCGATGGTCTGTCCTTCTGGCAGTATGTCCAGCCCATTGCCATTTCAGGGATTTAACTCTGATCATGATGTCTTCCACTCTTGTCATTTTTTGGATCCACGAGTTCCTCTTCGTATCTCTCCTGGTTACACCAAGCATGCACCTCTCCATGCTGCTTTGAGTTGTCTGCAGCCTTTGTATGTCTCTTTTAGTTAAGGTCCACGTCTCTGCACCATACGTAAGCACTGGAAGGATGCATTGATCAAACACTTTTCTTTTAAGACATAATGGCATATTGCTCTTGAAAATTATGTTGTTTCTTCCAAAAGCTTTCCAAGCAAGTTTTGTACGCCGATTAATTAATTTCTTCATCAAGTGACCCTCACTTGATACCTGCTGTCCAAGGTAAATGTAGGTACTGGTTATCTTCAGGTTTTTCCCATCAATCGATAAATCTTCACTTCTTGTAAAAGCATTGAACATCACTTTTGTCTTCTGAAAGTTCATTTTTAATCCCACTTCTTTACTCTTGTCAGCCAGTTCCTGGATCATACTCTGCAGCTCTGATGGGGTAGTTGCAAAAATGACTATGTCATCAGCAAAACGAAGGTGGGTTAGATAATCTCCATTAATCTTTATCCCTTTGTTTTCCCAGTTCAGTGATTGAAAGACATTTTCCAATGTGGCATTAAAGAGCTTCGGAGATATGGTGTCACCTTGTCTCACTCCTTTTCCAATTTTTATGTGTGTTGTATTTTCAAACAGCCGAATCTTTGCACTTGCATTTTCATAGAGGTTATTAATAATATTAATGTACGCATCTTCAGTACCACAGGATTTCAGAGCCATTGTAACTGCTGATGGTTTCACCGAATCAAAGGCTTTTTCATAATCGATAAAAGCCATGCACAATGGAAGTTCATATTCCCTCGCTCTTTCAATTAGTTCTCTCAATACGTGGATATGATCTATTGTGCTGTAGCCACTCCTGAATCTAGCTTGTTCTCTCGGTTGAGCCATGTCCAGTGTCACCTTCAAGCGGTGTGAAAAAACTTTAGTGAAGATTTTATAAACCACTGATAGGAGGCTGTTAGGTCTGTAGTTCCTGAGATCCTCAATGTCACCTTTTTTATGTAGCAAGATCATTGTAGCGTTGTTCCAATCCTCAGGAATCTTCCCTTCATTAAGGCATCGAGTGAAAATTTGGGCGAGTACTGTTTCGATTTCTTCACTTGCTTCTTGTATGATGTCTACAGTAATTCCATCTTCTCCTGGAGCTTTTCCCCGCTTCATGTTCTTGATTGCATGTGCAGCTTCTGCTGGGAGGACTGGGATAATTCTGGTACTGGTACCTTTCATGATGTCTGGAGTACATGTATCATCCCTTTCATATAATTTGGAGTAGAAATCTTTCACTCTTGTCAAAATTTCGCCTCTATTTCTTGTTACAGAGCCATCTTCTTTTCTCAGTGCCATAATCTGTTTTCTTCCCTTACTGAGATGTCCCTTTGCTATCTGTAGGCTTTGGTTGTTTTCAATTGCTTTTCTTACTAGTTCACAGTTGAATTTCCTTACGTCTTCAGTGATACTTTTTCGTACTGTCTTGCATAGCTCTATATATTCCACTTTGGAAGTCACATCTTCTTTAGTTGTCCTCATCTCTCTTCTTTTTTGCATCAACATTTTGGTTTTTCCTGATAATTTGTTCACATGCAACTTGTTCTTAGACCCAGCTAATTTTGTTGCTGTTTCCATAACAGCTTTGGTTACTTTTCTGTTAACTTCAGAAATATCCACTTCTTCCGATGTTAGGCCTTCTAAAGCAGAGAATCTGTTCTTCAGTTTCCAACTTGAAGGTATTATGGTGTTTTTTAAGGTTGGTTATGTCAATACATTTTGTTTGTCTTATGAGCTTGCCACGTTCAAGTTTAGTGTTGAGGTGCATCTTACATCTCACCAATCTACGGTCACTACCTGTGTTGAACTCGTTTAGCACACTGCAGTCTTCTATGACGAATTATTTGTTACACATAATGAAATCAATTTCACTTGTCGTCCCATTTGGATGTCTCCATGTTCATTTCCTGTGCGGCTTTTTCTTGAAAAAGGAGTTCAAGATGAAAAACCCTTCTGCCTCTGCAAACTCTACGAGAGTATTTCCACGCTGGTTTCTGATGGCAGCCTAGTCCGGTCCTCCGGGGATTATTAGCATCCTCTGCCTTCATGTTGCACTGGCCGCTGCCTTGGCCAGGTACATTCCAGCTGCCGGAGACTGAGGGCCAAGATTTAAGTTGTGGAGTCATTTTGGAGGGGTTTGGCCATAACTCACCACGCTGGCCAAGCGGGTTGGTGAGTGTGGGATAGCATTTCCTCTAATCCCGATGGTATAGTTATACCGCTATTGGCAGTCATCAGAGCCCCTTTAGTGGGAACAGGATGTACCACGAGAAGGCGGGGTTGACATTTGTCAAGGAGAGGCTGTGATGTTACGCATCACCTGACCTTACATCCCATATATATATCATCATCATCATCATTGTCAACCATTATCAATCCACTGCTGGACGAAGGTCTCCCCAAGTTTCCTCCACAACGGTCTGTCTTGTGCCAGTCTCCTCCATGTCACCCCTGCATACTTTCGAATTTCATCCACCCATCTCCCATGTGGTCTTCTTCTGGGTCTTTTCCTGTCCCTTGGAATCCAATCTAAAATTTCGGCTGTCCATCGATGATCTGTCCTTCTGGCAGTATGTCCAGCCCATTGCCATTTCAGGGATTTAACTCTGATCATGATGTCTTCCACTCTTGTCATTTTTCGGATCCACGAGTTCCTCTTCTTATCTCTCCTGGTTACACGAAGCATGCACCTCTCCATGCTGCTTTGAGTTGTCTGCAGTCTTTGTATATCTCTTTTAGTTAAGGTCCACGTTTCTGCACCATACGTAAGCACTGGAAGGATGCATTGATCAAACACTTTTCTTTTAAGACATAATGGCATATTGCTCTTGAAAATTATGCTGTTTCTTCCAAAAGCTCTCCAGGCAAGTTTTGTACGCCGATTAATTTCTTCATCAATGTGACCCTCACTTGATATCTGCTGTCCAAGATAAACGTACGTGTCTGTTATCTCCAGCTTTTCTCCATCAATCCATAAATCTTCATTTCTTGTAAAAGCATTGAACATCACTTTTGTCTTCTGAAAGTTCATTTTTAATCCCACTTCTTTACTCTTGTCAGCAAGTTCCTGGATCATACTCTGCAGCTCTGATGGGGTAGTTGCAAAAATGACTACGTCATCAGCAAAACGAAGGTGGGTTAGATAATCTCCATTAATCTTTATACCTTTGTTTTCCCAGCTCAGCGACTGAAAAACACCCTCCAATGTGGCATTAAAGAGCTTCGGAGATATGGTGTCACCTTGTCTCACTCCCTTTCCAATTTTTATGTGTGTTGTATTTTCAAACAGCCGAATCTTTGCACTTGCATTTTCATAGATGTTATTAATAATATTAATGTATGCATCTTCAATACCGCAGGTTTTCAGAGCCATTGTAACTGCTGATGGTTTCACCGAATCAAAGGCTTTTTCATAATCGATAAAAGCCATGCACAATGGAAGTTCGTATTCCCTCGCTCTTTCAATTAGTTCTCTCAGTACGTGGATATGATCTATTGTGCTGTAGCCACTCCTGAATCCAGCTTGTTCTCTCGGTTGAGCCATGTCCAGTGTTACCTTCAAGCGGTGTGAAAGAACTTTAGTGAAGATTTTATAAACTACTGATAGGAGGCTGATAGGTCTGTAGTTTCCGAGATCCTCAATGTCACCTTTCTTATGTAGCAGGATCATTGTTGCGGTGTTCCAATCGTCAGGAATCTTTCCTTCATTAAGGCATCGAGTGAAAATTTGGGCGAGTACTGTTTCAATTTCTCCACTTGCTTCTTGTATGATGTCTACAGTAATTCCATCTTCTCCTGGAGCTTTTCCCCGCTTCATGTTCTTGATTGCATGTGCAACTTCTGCTGGAAGGACTGGAGGAACTCTGGTACTGGTATCTTTCATGATGTCTGGAGTGCATGTATCATCCCTTTCATATAATTTGGAGTAGAAATCTTTCACTCTTGTCAAAATTTCGCCTCTATTTCTTGTTACAGAACCATCTTCTTTTCTCAGTGCCATAATCTGTTTTCTTCCCTTACTGAGATGTCCCTTTGCTATCTTTAGGCTTTGGTTGTTTTCAATTGCTTTCCTCACTAGTTCACAGTTGAATTTTCTTACATCTTCAGTGATACTTTTTCTTACTGTCTTGCATAGCTCTATATATTCCACTTTGGAAGTCACATCTTCTTTAGTTGTCCTCATCTCTCTTCTTTTTTGCATCAACATTTTCGTTTTTCCTGATAATTTGTTTACATGCAACTTGTTCTTAGACCCAGCTAATTTTGTTGCTGTTTCCATAAGAGCTTTGGTTACTTTTCTGTTAACTTCAGAGATGTCCACTTCTTCCGATGTTAGGCCTTCTAAAGCAGAGAACCTGTTCTTCAGTTCCAACTTGAAGGTATTATGGTGTTTTTTAAGGTTGGTTATGTCAATAGATTTTGTTTGTCTTATGAGCTTGCCACGTTCAAGTTTGGTGTTGAGGTGCATCTTACATCTCACCAATCTATGACCATAGATTGGTGAGATGTAAGATGCACCTCAACACCAAACTTGAACGTGGCAAGCTCATAAGACAAACAAAATCTATTGACATAACCAACCTTAAAAAACACCATAATACCTTCAAGTTGGAACTGAAGAACAGGTTCTCTGCTTTAGAAGGCCTAACATCGGAAGAAGTGGACATCTCTGAAGTTAACAGAAAAGTAACCAAAGCTCTTATGGAAACAGCAACAAAATTAGCTGGGTCTAAGAACAAGTTGCATGTAAACAAATTATCAGGAAAAACGAAAATGTTGATGCAAAAAAGAAGAGAGATGAGGACAACTAAAGAAGATGTGACATATATATATATATATATATATATATATATATATATATATATATATATATATATATATATATATATATATATAAATGGAAGTTCAAAGTTCATTGAACTTCCATTGTGCATGGCTTTCATCGATTATGAAAAGGCCTTTGATTCAGTGAAACCATCAGCAGTTACAATGGCTTTTAAATCCTGTGGTATTGAAGATGCATACATTAATGTTATTAATAATATCTATGAAAATGCAAGTGCAAAGATTTGGCTGTTTGAGAAATACAGCACACATAAAAATTGGAAAGGGAGTGAGACAAGGTGACACCATATCTCCCAAGCTCTTTAACGCTACATTGGAAAATGTCTTTCAATAACTGAACTGGGAACACAAAGGGATAAAGATTAATGGAGATTATCTAACTCACCTTCGTTTTGCTGATGACATAGTCATTTTTGCAACCACCCGATCAGAGCTGCAATGTATGGTCCAGGAACTTGTTGACTAGAGTAAAGAAGTGGGATTAAAAATGAACTTTCAGAAGACAAAAGTTATGTACAATGCTTTTGCAAGAAATGAAGATTCATCGATTGATGGAGAAAAGCTGGAGATAATAGATGCGTGCGCTTATCTTGGACAGCAGATATCAAGTGAGGGTCACATTGATGAATAAATTAATCGGCATATAAAACTTGCCTAGAGAGCTTTTGGAAGAAACAACATAATTTTCAAGAGCAATATGCCATTATGTCTTAAAAGAAAAGTGTTTGATCAGTGCATCCTTCCAGTGCTTACGTATGGTGCAGAGACGTGGACCTTAACTAAATGATACATACAAAAGCTGCAGACAACTCAAAAAGCATGGAGAGGTGCATGCTTGGTGTAACCAGGAGAGATAAGAAGAGAAACTCGTGGATCAGAAAAATGACAAGAGTGGAAGACATCATGATCAGAGTAAAATTCCTGAAATGGCAAAGGGCTAGACATACTGCCAGAAGACAAGACCACCGATGGACAGTCGGAATTTTAGATTGGTTGCCAAGGAACAATAAAAGACCCAGAAGAATACGACATGGGAGATGGGTGGATGAAATTCGAAAGTATACGGGAGTAACATTAAGGAGACTGGCACAAGACAGACCGTTGTGGAGGAAACTTGGAGAGACCTTTGTCCAGCAGTGGATTGATAATGGTTGACAATGATGATGATGATGATATAAAATACCTGGGTTAAAGCTCTCTGAGTCAATAATTCATTTTGTCTCAACATGGAAAATACAAAGAATTTATCTGATTTTAACAAAGGCCAGATCATTATGGCAAGACGATTTCATAAGAGCATCTCCGAAACAGCGATGTTGATAGGCTGCTGACGCTATGCAGTAGTTAGTACCTTTCAAAGGTAGTCCGAAACATGTGACACTTCGAGCTGTCAACAAAGGGTGGGCAGGCCACGCCTTATTGATGCCAGAGGTCAGTGCAGGCTATCTCATCTTGTCCGCAGTAACAGGAGGGCTACCGTGGCTGACTTTACCCACAATTTCAATTATGGTGAAGGACTCAATGTGTCCGAACACACAGTACATCGTATGCTCTTGGATATGGGTTTCCACCCATTCATGTGCCTGTGCTCACAGCCATTCACCATAATCAATGCTTGCAGTTGGCACGTAATCTTCGACATTGGATTTTAGAAGACTGGAAGAGGGTCTCATGGTTAAGTGAACCATGTTTTCTGTTACATGATGCTGATGGATGAGCTCGTGTGTGACATTTACCTAAGGAAGCCTTCTCATCTGGATTCACTGTGGGATGGATCCAGGTGGCTGGAGAGAGTGTGATGGTCTGGGCAATATTTTCTTGGGGAACACTTGGACCTATTATTCCTGTAGAGCAAACTCTGACAGCCTTCACATACCTGAACATCATGGCTGACCAAGTTCACCCTTTTATGGCGACTGTATTCCCTGGTGGAGATGGCATTTTTCAACAAGACAGTGTTCCATGCCACACTGTGAAGAAGGTTCAGGAGTGGTTCCAAGAACATAAGAGGAATTCCATTTATTCGTGTGTGCATTTTTCACATGTGTGGCACTGTCCTTCATTCAAGTGATACTGTGCAGTGCACTTCATTCTTGCAACTTAGGATGATAGTGTGATCACCACTGTGCTGCATGTCTATAATCCCTTTGGCGTAGTTTCTTAAAAAGAATGGTTCTAGTAAGAAGGCACTAGTAACCGTGCACTGTAGTCACTTTCACATCATGCAGAGGCATAAAAAACAATAACAGGTTGGGGGTTAGTCTCCTACTGGTGAATGCAGTTCTTGGTGTGAAGCTTATGGATTTGCCTATTACCAGTGAGTGAAGCTGAATCAGGTTGAAATGTGCCACAATGGTCCATAGAATTTGTGATGGCCAGCTGTTGTTAACATTGAATCATTGCAAAAATTCTACTGCTCAGTGTCACTATCTGGTAACATTTGCACATGATGAAACATGTATGGGAACGCATGTGGTGTTGATCATAGAATCTTTTGCACAGTACTCCTGGGTACCTCCGACTGCATGCAACACTGTGTGCACTATTGGTGGGATATTCCATGGTGGTTTGGTGAACCTCCAGCACAACTTCGATGGCAGTTACTGTGAGGCCATGCCAGGCCTTGTTGTTCATACAGCCAGTTTCTTCAAATGTGCAGATTAAGTCAAACTCAAACTTGCATAATCTTTGAGGTTCGCAGGTGCAACTTGCCCCTATTTATTTTTACATTCTTAAAATCAAGACAGGCCCTAAAATTGGAAAGCTAGCCATGTCTTGCAGCAGAACTTTTGGCATCATTGTTGTTTCCTTTCAGATAATCAAAAATACTTCATGCCCTAGCACAGATGATAGCTTGGCTTGGGGGCACATTGCAGCAACACTGATCTCACACCATTCCTCACCAGCATTTTTTCCATTTCTCTCATTATCCTTACCTGGTGATATGATGGTTTTTGTGAACATAAGGGTTTAGCATCTTTAATGTTCCTTTTCTGTTCTCAGCATTGTCTTTAATACTTCTTAGAGGGCTTATTAATAGCACAGCATATATCATGGCAGCTGTTTGGTGTTCTTCACAGCATTTTATCACATCCTGCTTCTGTTCTAAGGTTATTGATTTTTGAACATGTTTTCCAACACCTGTACTAGCACCACCATGTAATGAATTCTTTGGTGACATTGTAAATAGTATATAAAAAATTAAATAATAACACTGACCATTTAAAAAACCACAGTATTTACCAAAATCAGTTTAGATTCCAATAGATATTTATCAGCAATGTTCACAAGATACATAATACCCTCGACAAAGGATGGCAGGCATTTTCTGTTCACCAGCTGCAGTAAAGTGGTACCATCATGTAACAATAGTGTAAACACCGCATGCAATTTGCTCAGTTCACCAACTTTGAAATCATGTGATACTTGGCAAACTTTCTTAATTTTTTGGTATTTGCATTATTTCAAATTTTGCAGATGAAGTGAGACTTTAATATATTTTGTATCCTATTTCAAGTTTGCTTTGAGTGCAACTGAGCCATATAGAGAAACATAATTTTTTTTATTAATATTCACACATCAGCTAAGGTGTGCTAAGCATGCAAGTAAAGACATTCAACTTCGTAAGATTGTTTAGTGTGATGTAGGCTACTAATAAAATGTATGAAGACTTAAGTCTGTAAAGTTGATCTGAAAGTGGCAGTTCTAATTACACTGAGAATATCAGTTTTTTTTTCTTTTTATTTGTTTGCTATTTGATCATCGATAAACTCAGGTGAACTCATAAAATTATTTCAATAGCTATTAACAAAGTAGAAGTGAGCCATGAACAGATCATGTTGCTTATAAATTTAATTTCATTTATTTTTTCTTGTGTCTGTTGGATTCAGATCAGAGTAACACAACTTGGTTAGATCTTGCAGTGCTAAAGACTTGTTTGTTGATGAGAGTAAAATTGTAACACTACTATAAATTATTGCTTTTAAGCATGATTTGAAAATGTAAATGTCCTATGTTTAATAATGGTAAAACTGGAAGTTCAACTGGAAAGTGTCAATTTTTCTTGAATTTCTGTCCCCCCATTATTAATTTCTACTGTGTTATATTACACTCACAGAATTTTTGCCACTGTTGTGTATTTTTCTCCATGTTTGCGTGTATCTATTGCCAAGGAAAGAAAGCTTGCCCCCCTCCCCCCAACGACAGTTAATGATATGGAACTTTTTGTAGCATTTGAAAAGTTTTGAAATGTGCCATCTTTATGTACAGAATTGTGAAGTGGTCTAACAAGTAGTGCTTTACACTATTTTGGAATAATCATGTATCTCAAAAAGAACAAAAAGATGTGTATTACTTTCTGGGCATCTTTTGTAGGAATATTTGATTAAAATTATATTGACAGTATGTATTCATCGCTATGTAGATTCAAAATGACAGTACTTTGAGCTTCAAATACTTCTATTCATATCAGGCATGCATTTCAGATGTTTGTATTTCTCAGGTATTCAATATTATTTATTACTTGTCATGTATCAGAGTGTAAACTAATTTTTTTGCAGTCATTAAGCAAATAAAAAAATTTTGCAGTCATTAAGCAAATAAAAGCATTAATACAATAGTATTAATGCTCTTCATTAAAAAAATTTCATTGTTTTCTTATTTATTAACAGGTGTTCTTAATAAGTTTAAGAAAAGTGTCATCCAAATCTCATTGTTGGCACAAAAGTGTTATGCTTCTGATATGGGAAACTTAGTCTAAGCATTTACCTCACTTATGGTTTTCCATAGAGTTTTCTTGGAAAGTTATTAAATCAAGTATTAACAGCCTTGGACTAGCAGTACTGTCATCACTTACGTCGGTAAAACCGATGAACCTTTCGTGTATTTCCCCATTATGAACAACACGGAAAATAGTTGATAGCTGGGATTTTGTCATGACATCGGAAGTTTCATGCAGGAGAATGGCCACAAATGTGGTTGAAGTAATTTCTCTCTTTATGGCATCTTTAACCACATTAGATATAGTGTTAATGATATCATTCTGTACAGTGGAAGAAGTTCCTCGAAATACAGTCAATTTTAAATGACTGTCTAAAAGAAGGTCATACTCATGGAGCTCATTTAAAAATTCTATATAATTGCGCCAATTACATGAATCTTCAGACTCGTCATGACCTCTGAAAGGAAGTTCTTGCTTAGCCAGACAGCATACAGCATCAATTATTCTTTTTAAGATGTCTATTTTTTTCACTTTTTCATTATCACAGGTTATTTCAATTTCTCTCTGCTTGTCAATGAGAGTGTCAATTCTTTGTTTTCCAAATACCTGGAGATTAAGAAAAGACTGCATGTGTGACTGGGAGTGCTCATGTTTTTGCATTCGTGCGACTAAATGATTAAGATTGGAATAACCGTTCTTATTCCAAACACTTCTCTTTGGAAAACAGTAAGCAAGGCCAACAAAAAAGTCTTGACAGCACTGCACATCCAGTTAACCATTCTACTGTATCATATTGTGAAACAGAGAAATATCTCGTATACTCGGTTCTTTTATCTTTATGCTTGCACAGTAAGTTTGGAAGAGGAGGACAAGGCTTTCCTTCCTTAACTATATTTACACAATCAGAAAAGCTCTGGCCAAAAATGGGACACTTAGTACATCGTCAACACTGTTCCCCATCCTATATGGATAACAAAAATTCAAATTCTATTTTTAAATCTGTGTCCATCAACACATTGATTCACACTGTAGCGAAAGGACAGAAAAGCAACTCGCAGTAAAACGTTGGACTGTATGCTGACTCTACGTGATTCCAAACGGAAACAAAAGTGACCGGTGGTGTTTTTTTAGGCACGCACACCTTGAGAAGTTTTTAGCTGTGCGTTGAAACCACGAGAAAATAAAAACGTGACCTGCGACGCCATCTGGAGAGCTTTATATCACAGCTGCTTTACGTAGCTAGGTGTCCGCTGATTACCCAGCACACTTGCAGATGCGAATATTACTTACTATGTTTTGTTTACTCAGCAAAGCAACGAACCTTCTCCTCTTTACGAAAGCATTATAAAAGGGTATTAATTTTAGCTACCACGCGAAGCTTTAGAACAAACTTTGGCAAGTTTTGTTATCCAAAAAAATAATATAACAGCAACTCGCATCAACGCTGAACTAACTGCGTTGCGCCATGGGATTGCAAGCGGTACTTTTTTTTGGAAACATACCCTGAGAGATGAGCTGTAATGCTTGAGGAAATAAAAATGTGATCTGCAGCGCCATCAAGGGAGCGCTTGTACCACAGTTGCTTGGGCATCGTCGAATTGCAAGTGGTGCTCTTTTTGGCCAGCACACCATGAGAGATCAGCTGTAATGTTTGAACCACAGGGAAATAAAAACGTGACCTGTAGCGCCATCTGGGGAGCACTTGTATCACAGTTGCTTGACATGGTCAGATGTACACTCGGTAAATAGCATACCCGAAGATCTTACCGCGAATGTGATGTGCATACTGAACGAACCTTCTCCACTTAATGAAAACATTATATGGGGGAAATTAATTTAGGAAAAAACTCTGACGAGTTTTATTAGATATAAATCTGAAAAAATAATATCGATAATGTAGGTTAAATTGCGACTCTGTGTGTGTCTGCGCCACACACCTAGCACACCCCAAATATTCGCCCCTGATAAACACAAACATGGTCGAGTCACATTATTGTGACCACCTCCTACTTTTGCTGTCAACAGCGCATAGCCAATCAAAGAAGGCACATGTCGTGAGCTGGCTTGGAGAGTATATAGGGTGTGCTGTAGGCATTCTGAAAACATATCACTAGTTGCTGTCATGGATAAAAGGAGCGATTTATCAGATTTGCAAAAAGGAATGATTATCGGCTTTTGGGCCAAGGGTGGCAGTATTTCTGAAAGAGCGCAGTTTGTGAACTGTTCATGTGCTGTTGAGGTTAAAGTGTATCATGATTGGAGAAATGGCACCATTGCGAATAACCGATGTGGAAACTGCGGAGCACCACGTGCCATTGATGTGAGAGGTGAACGTCAGCTGTGAAGGTGCATGAGAGCCGATCAACATGCTACAGTGGAGCAACTCACTGGCCGAATGAACCAGGGGGCTTCTGGAAGTGTGTCTAAAATGACAGTTCAGCGAACCCTGTTGCATATGGGGCTCCGATGCAGACGGATGGTCACTGCACCTATGCTAATGAAGGTGCATCAGCAAAAAAGGCTTACATTTGCACGGCAGTATTGAAATTGGACCTCCACTGATTGACAAAGAATTGCCTTCTCCGATGAGTAAAGTTTTCTGCTTCATCGAACGGATGAACATTGGCGTATAAGGTGAGAAACATCGGAGAACAAACACTCTTCAACCATTGCTGGAAGAACACAAGCTGGTGGTGGCAGCGTTATGGTCTGAGGAATGTTTTCATGGTATTCCCTGTGTCCACTCATACCTGTGGAAGGCACTATGAACCAAATTCATTTTGAATCCGTCCTTGCAGACCACATACACCCATATGTGCTGATTGTCTTCCCTGGGGCAGATGGGATCTTCCAGCACAACAATGCAACGTGTCGCACAGCTAGAAATGTCCGAGAGTGGTTGAAAAAGCATGATGAAGACTTTGAAGTACTTCCCTGACCTCCTAATTCTCCAGACTTAACCCAATTGAGCATCTGTGTGACCACCTCAATTCTGTTGTTCGCTCTATGGATCCTCCACTATGCACTTTCCAGCAGCTGTTAGATGCACTGCAGTCAGCATGGTTCCAGATACCTGTGAACACATTCCAGCACCTTATTGAGTCACTCTCAGCCTGTCTAGCTGCTATCCGCACTGCACATGGCGGTTACTCTGGATATTAGCTGGTGGTCACAATAATGTGACTAGACCATGTATATATGTATAATATTGGTTCTGTTTTTGGACCATTCACAGAATTCAAGCGTGAAAAACGTATCCTTCTTAAAAATACATGCATTAGAAACGGACTTTCAGAGTTCGAAAATTGCAATCAAATACATCGTTCATGTCGGAAATATAATCAGTTTATGGACATGTGAAATGGCATCCATGTGTAGCGGCACGAGCAGTTCATTTTTCATATTGCTGACTGTTACAAATCGGGCATGAGATTCTTCCTCAGATTTTCACAATTCTACTTTTTTCGCCATTATTTTTGTACTCAAGATTAATTCGAAACTGAAGATAATTTTTTGTTTTTGGAGGATTAGTTTGTGTGTCATTTTCCATCTGGAAACGTTATTCCGTTTTTCAATTAAATGGAGTGAAATTTTTCCTGCAATTGTAATTTCTTTTTCTCGCGAAGTTGCCTCTGTCCAGTATCATTGCTAAGTATAAATTTATTACATAAATGTTTGTATTTCAGCTTGAAACTGTCGACAACAATTTCCAAAAACGGAAGTTCGACTGAGCAAAAATTTCCTTGTAAACTTCAAGCATTACTTTTTTCTGTGAATGCAAGGAATTCTGTCTTTGTTGCTATCATTTGCGTCATTCTCGAGAGCAATGCAAAACTGAAGAGAATATGGGGTGTGTGGGGGAGGGGGGTGAGTTTTATGGTTGGGGACAAAATTCTATCATTCAAAACTTTCGAAAACAGAAGGTAGATGGAGTGCAGAGTTCACCCATAATAGTAATTATTTTTCTCGCAATGTTCCCTCTGTTCAGCATTATTGTGAAATAATTTTGTTCGATAACTGATAGTGTTTCAACCAAGGAAAAAATTTCCAAAAACGGAAGTTGGACGGAGCGAAGATTTTCTCGTAGTCATAATTTTTTTTTTCATGATGTTTCCACTGTCCTGTGTTATTGTTAAATGTTATCCCCCCCCCATAAATAGTTGCAAAGAGTAAAAATCTGGACATTTCTCATATCGGAAAAGAATGGTTAAATCTACCAAGTCTCGATCGATTATGTGAACTACAAACATCTCACAGTATTAAAGAAGAGATGTTATTTTCAGAGCTGAAGGGAAACATGTTCAAAAATAATAAATTAGTTTACCCTTTTAATGCTAAAACTTGCCCATAACAATGTCAAGTCAAGGTTTATTTCATCTTTTGTGAATGAGATGGACTGCAGATTTCCTTTCTCCACAATGGAAACATTTTTGAAGTTTGAGTGTGTAGAACCTGAATCTATAAAACAATACAGACAACACATGTTTTGGTACAGTCTTTCAAAAGCTTTGCAGACCAGTTTTTTTTTTTTCAAAAATTAATGAAGAAGATGGAGTTATGGAATATTCACTATTCAGACATAGCTGTAAAGAAAAAAGAATGTATGTGCCAATTTCCAAAGTTTTGTAAGAGTTTTATAAGCAACCATCTGCACACATTTTCATTAATGTCAAAAGTTCTGCAAGCAGGTTTTGTGGTGCCTTTAACAAATGTACCATGTGAAAATGGCTTTAGCACACAAAACAGAATTAAATCAAAATTTAGAGATACATTGAGCAACAAAAAACTTAAAGCATATTTCTGAAATTGGGCCAGATAAACCTTCAGAAAACCATTTTTGATCAAAGCTTGCTAACTGTGGCAAGGAATGAAAGACAGACACGAAAAATTCAGGTGCAATTTTATGATATCAGTGTATTGCAAAACAAACTCTGTTTTTGTAAAATGAATCATTATAATTTGTATTAGATTGAGTGGTAGTAAATTTCTTGATCTAATTCACCTGTTTGTTTTAAAAACCAAGTATATCTTATATTTAAAAAAAAAAATATTAGCCTACTGTTTCCCCAGTCTTTTAAAATTATTTTGTCACATATTCAAAACTCCCCACTAGAAATTTTCAATCCCGTCCATTTACAAACACAGGTGGAGAGACTTCCATTTCAAATTTGAATTTTAAGCCCTGGTCAAAGTTTATTCTGAAGTGACATAATGTGTCCGTGCAGCTTATGAACCAACTGTCCTTGAGTTTGTAACTTAACATTGAGTTCCTTAAGATAAGTTGTAACATCTACAAGAAATGCCAGATCACACAGCCAGCTTTTGTTTTCTAACTTCCACACAGGTTTTCCTTTCATATCCACGAAAACAGATACCTCATCTTTCAAAACATAAAAGCATTTCAGCATCTTCCCCGTACTTAGCCAATGTACTTCACAGTAAGAAGCGAGGTCTTCATGCTTGGATTGAATGTCTTCCAGAAATTCTTGGAACTGGCGGTGGTTTAGTGCTCTTGATTTAATGAAATTTATGCAGGAAATTGCAGTGGTCATGGCATGGGTGAATTTGATTGATTTTGCACACAAGTTTTGTTGGTGTATAATGCAGTAAAGCACACACTAATCTTCTGTATTTAATGTTCATGTCAGGTAACTCTGATCTGATTTTATCAACAATGCCTAAGTTTGACACAATCATTGCTGGAGCCCCATCAGTTGATATATCCCATTTAGCTTCTCCCACATGAGGTCAAGTTTGTCAAAACATTTTTTACTTCCTGGAAAATGTCTTCTTCTTGTGTAGTATCTTTCATTGGTTGAAAAGCAAGTATGTCTTCTGTAGAATTGAATTTAGCATTGACTCCACGGACAAATATAACCAACTGAGTGGTACTAACATTTTGAAAAGGTATGAAACCAAAAGATCAAATCAAGAGTTTTACTTGTAAATGATTTAAAAAAGTGAAAGGGAGTAAGAAAAAACTCGATGGAATGATTTTGTTTTAATGCCTGGCTTTGGTTCTTACTCTGTGTGTATGTGCTAAAGAATATGCATACTTCTTTTTACTGAGATATTTTGCTTACTGTGTTTAATCTCCACACTATAATATGTTGTAATAGTGTTACTCTGTATAATTACAATTTAGTCTAGAATGTGTGGCATTGTGCATGGTGTAGTTTAAAAATTTTACATTTTCAATAGCAGTTATACGTGAACTAAGTTGTGTAAAAGTTTTAAGGTTAGGAAGCTTTCGATTGATACTTCAGTCTTTGTCGACCTGGTAACAGATTCACAATGACAAGTTGCTGACAGATAAGTAACGTCATATTTGTTATTACTTCTTTAAAATTGATTTCCATATTAGTGGAATGATAAAAGGAAAATCAGAATTATAGTTTTGGGGGCTGAGAAAAATTTCCAAACTTTCCGAATAATGTAATGAAAAACGGTTAAGGAATGGGGCAATTCATTTGGTGTTAGTTCTTTAAAGAGGGTCAGCAGGAGTATCCTCTATAGTTAGAGATGCCAGTGAAGCATCAGAGTTTCCTTTATGGACATCATTTTTGTGTTCCACTAAATGGCTGTTAATGCTGTAGTAAGTGCTTCCAATGTAGTATGTTTCACCAGAAGATGTTGAGATCAGGATGAAGTAAATTCCAGGAAGATTGATGAGGATTATTTTATCTCTATCATTCCCCCAAAATTAATTTGATGATAGAAGGGTTGGAACTGATGGCCAAATAATATCCAAACTTTTTTGGAAATTTGTTTTGAATTTGTAGGCATGAGATGGATGGTTAGGTAATAATAGATCCACAGAAATGCAGATTTTCAGTGAGGTTTCGTTGAAGGCTTCAGGTTTTTGATCTCGTTTCATAGCGAGTGATTAACCTTTTATTTTGGAAGCTACTACTTCAAAGTGGAAATTTCCAAATTTTTTTAAGAGATAAAGGATTATTATAGATGATATTAACTGTATGAATAAAAGATTTGATGGCAGCAGATTCGTAATTTTCAAAGGTGGATGAGGATGATTTGAAATCAGGGCTTTGCATTTCTGAACAATTTTCTGTTCCAGGTTTGCAGATAGTGAACAGATATATTCTACCAGTGTTCTGATTGGTGGTGCTTTTTGTGAAGCTTTATTTGTTGAAAATGTCTTGTAGGTCCTGTAGTAGGTGGGAGAAGAGATATCCCCAAGAAAGTCTTGTAAGGTTGCTTTCTTTGACAGTCTTTCAACAGAATTCTTGAGAGTGGTGGTTGAGTCTTTTACTGGGAGACAGTTATTAGTGGAGAGGAAAGAGAATGAACTTATTGGTTGGGAGTGGCTTTTTTAATTTAAAAAAAAATGTTCAGAAATGCACAACTCTGATTTCAAATCATCCTTATACTGTAAATTCCTCTTGAGATTTTATCAGCAAAATTCCTACCACTTCATCTACTGAACAACTTTTTTCTCTAGATTAGGGATCTTCAACCCGGGGCCCGTGGGTCATGGGTGGCCTGCTGAGCCATTTCACGTTAACTAGGGAAACATTCTGTCAGGGGCAGCGTTTCAACATTGTATTTTGGGGAGCAAGATTTGTATGTGCCAAAATCCACAATGGGGAATTAATACAATGTTTGTGTGTGGGAGGCGGGAGAGATTGAGTTTCAAAAAAATAATGACAATGATTGCTAACATAATATTAGTAATTTTTAAGGTAAAGGAAGAGTGACAACTTTAATGAAATCTGATGCAAAGGAGTGCAGCAATACTATAATGATGGTTTTCCATTGCATCATCCACCAAGAAAATTTGGGTGCAAAGTCCTCAAACCTTGAACATGTGATGACTGTTGTTGTGAAAGTGGTGAATGTTATCTGATCTAAAGGTCTCAGCCACATGCAATTTCAAAAATTCTCGACCAATTTAGAAGCCAAACATGGGAATGTTGCATACTACATGGATTTACGTTGGTTGAGCTGCAGGAAGATGCTTCAGCACCGTTTTTCTTTAAAGGATGATGTTTGACAATTCATGGAATTCGAAGAAAAACTCGTTCGCAAGGTCCATGATGAGAAATGGTTAAGTGACTTTGCATTCATGGTTGACATTACTGGTCACCTCAATGAACTGAACTACCATTTACTCGGAAAAGGTCAACTTATTCATAATCTTTATGACTATGTGAAAGCTTTTGAGACTAAACTAATCCTATGGGAACATCAATTGCAAAATAAAAACTGCATTCACTTTCCAAAATTAGCAGCATTGGTGTATGAAAATAGAACATGGAGCTCAGATGGTTATGTGCAATGCGTTTCAAATCTGAGAGAGGAGTTCAAAAGCAGATTTTCTGACTTCCGAATGAACAAAATTTCCATGTCAATGTTCTTCCCTTCTTGGTTGACATCCAAAGCGTTCCACCTCATCTACAATTAAAGTTTGAAGATCTGCAGTGTGACTCTTCAGTGAAATGCAAGTTTTTGCAAGTTCCTAGAGTAATTGACTTTTATTCCAAACATGTGTCCAAAGATAAGTATCCAGAAATACATAAACATGCATTGTTTGTTTCTTCTATCTGTGGCAGTACCTACATATATGAGCAGTTGTTCAATCAAATGAAGAACACAAAATCAAAAAGAAGAATACGTCTGATAGATCAACTTTGGAGGACACGTTGTGAATTGCTACAACGCAGATTACACGCAATATTTAAAGCTTTGGTTAATCAAAAACAATGTCAAGTTTCTTATTAAGACTGCGATGACACCCATTCCTGCTGTAATGTGAGTACCTTATTGTCAATGAATTTTATTTGTGATATAGTTATCAAGTTGTAAAGAAAGTTTCTGTAAAATATCATATGGACATGTGTAATACAAGATACTGCGCCCTGCAGTGACATAAACATCCCAGAGTGCTGTGGGCAAAAGAATAGATTCTAAGGATAGCACGTATGCTGTTGTGTTGAAGATATAAGTTGCATGTGATGACAATACAATGGGGATATCGAAGGAAGGTGTGTGTGCAATATTGCTCTATGAATATTTGAATGGCTTATAAGTTATGGAAGCACTAGGAAATTTGCAAAACGCATTTGGTAACATTATTATCAGACAAAGTACTTGCTATGACTGGTACAGGAAATTTGACCCTGGTGTACAGGATCTTTCTGATGCGCCCAGAAGTGGCAGACCCAGTAAGGTTGAAGATGATACCCGTGCTATCGACCAAGTCTGATGCAACACTGTGAGAACTGGCAATGAAACTAAAAACCTCCCATACAGCCATCAGCATTCGACTTTGGAAGTTGGGATATTTGTGTAAACTGTGCAAATGGATACCCTATGCTTTTTCTGACCAGAATCGGTTGCAATGCTACTCCATTGCTGTTGCTCTGCATGGAAGACAAAAACGAGAAGGCTTTTTGCATCGGTTGGCCATGGGTGGCGAAAAGTGGGTCACATACGTAACTGTTACGCTGCAAAGAGCATGGACCGTGCAGGTACATGGAAAGTGTTGCTGGTGGAATTGCTGCGGTGTGATTCACTATGAACTCTTACCGCAGAACAATACCATCACAGCGGATGCTTACATCCAACAGTTGGACCGTCTCCATGCTGCACTGCAAGAAAAGTGCCAAGCATTGATTAATTGCCATGGAGTTGTTTCTCACCAGGATAATGCTTGTCCATATGTCACTTTATAAACCCAGCAAAAATTGCATGAGCTGGAATGGGAAATATTGTCTTGCACCCCTCACTCCCCGGACCTTGCCGTGTCTTGACTTTCATCTCTTCCAGTCTTCGTTGAATTTTCTCTCTGAGAAAAACTTTGCTAATGACAATGATGTGAAACATTGCATAGATGACTTCTTCAAATCCTGCTCGCCAGACTTCTATTGCAGTGGGATATTTAAACTTGTAGATCGTTGGAACAAGGTCATAAGTTCCAATGGAGACTGCCTGGATGATTAGGTTAAATGCATGCTTGCCTATTTTTTGGATACTCTCTTTACAGCCTGATATATATTAGTACTGTATTCATTCCGTTTCATACAGTAAAATTATACTGCTACTGAATGGGCTTTTGGCAATAAAAGTGCAGGATAGGATGAATTACAATGTGTCATCTATGATTTACTATTGGCGTAGGCAGACATGTGGCCCATGGAAGCTTTCAAATTTATTGATGTGGCCCTTGGTCCTGAAAGTTTGATGGCCCCTACTCTAGAAGTTGAATCTCCTTTTCCAATCTGTCCTATTTTTTGATTCTTACATGCCACTAGTGTAAAAGGTAATTAAGAAATTAGAACTTCCAGCCAACCTAATTAAACAGTTATATGACTGCTTTTATACACTTTAAGAACTAAACTGTTTTGTTTTTAACAAAACATGTTACAGGTAAAATAGTGAGCTTTCCGATGGACTCACGTTTATCTCCCTTCTTGCTGAAATATATTTGCAACACATTGAACAAATCATTCTTTTAAATACTCCTACCCAACCAACTACTTAGCTTGGATATGCTGATGATATTTTTGTGATTTGGCCTCATCCCAAAGAGCAGATGCTGAATTTCACCAACCCTATCACTAATAAGTTTCCTGCATTTCACCAACTCTATCACCAATAAGTTTCCTACCATTAAATTTACTATGAACAGTGAAGAAAACCAGTGCATCCAATTTTTGGATCTCCATCCAGTTTTGGATTTTCCTTTGGAGTTTCGTCCAAAGGAACAGTAGCCATACCATTTAAGATTTGTCTTTCTTATAAACCTACTGCAGGGACCAATATATTATTCCTTTCAACTCATCCACTTTTGAAAATTGCAAATTTGCTGTTGTCAAATCAGAGCTAATATCATCTGCAATAATCCTTTATCTCTTGAAAAAAAAATATGGGAAAATTTTGGTAACTACCATTTTGCATGGGTATCCTCCTTTCACAATAAAAAGCTCAATCATTTATTATGAATTGAGATTAAAATTCAGAAGCCCCCAACTCACTATAAATTTCACTAAATTATGGGTTTTCCACAAGAATAAAGGAAATTACTTACAGTCAAATTTTTCGAGTAGCACCCCTACCCTTTTTCAGGACTACACTATAGTAGGTGTTGCCATTCAATAGCTAAATGTTGTACCTCTTCTTCTCTCAATTTTCAGTCCTTCTGACAATTTTCTCTTGAAAAAGTGCTGTTGATGTGTCAGAACTTCTACAGAGTCCCAAAGCATTTTATGTCCTGTATTTTGAACATGTCTGTTCAAACCTATTTTGTTTGCCAAATTTCTAATTGCAGCTTTATGTTCTGCTAATCTGGTGTTAAACTGTCTGCCTGTTTCTCCCACATAGCGGATGTTTTCTTATATTTTTTTTTATTTTGGAAGGTAGTTACTAATTTTATTTTGTAATCCTGGAGTCAGTTTGATTAGAAATTTCTCACTAATCCTCTGAAGTTTTTCAAACAGTCCTTTATGGTAAGTAACTTTTCTAGTTAACTGAAACAAAATAATAAAATTAGTAACTACCTTCCAAAATTAAAGCATAAAGAAGAAAACATCCTGTTACAGGAGGGAGTGGTTTACAACATAAAGTGTGAGTGTGGTCTCAGCTTTGTGGGAGAAACAGGCAGACAGCTTAAGACCAGATTAGCAGAACATAAAGCTGCAATTAGAAATTTGACAAACAAAACAGGTTTGGACTGACATATTCAAAATACAGGACATAAAATGCTTTGGGACTGTAGAAGTTCTGATGCATCAACAGCACTTTTTTAAGAGAAAATTGTCAGAAGGGCTGGAAATTGAGAAAAGAGGTACAACATTAAATGATGTGAAAGGTTGAAATTTAGCTAATGAATGGCAACACCTACTATAGTGTAGTCCTGAGGAAGGATTGGTGTGCCACCCGAAAATTTGACTGTAAGTAATTTCCTTCATTCCTGTGTAAAACCCATAATTTAGTGAAATTTATAGTGTATTAAGTCCAGGAATAGCCATGACATCAATTATTACCAAGTTTAAAACCTCACTGAAAAAATCTGCATTTCTTTGGATCTATCCTGTACTTCAAATGCCTACAAGCCCAAACTAATTTTCAAGAAGTTTGGATATCATTTAGGCATCAGTTCTAACTTTTTATCAACAAATTAGTTTTGGATGATAGATATAAAATATAAACCCCTTTCAATATTCCTGGAGTTTATTTACCTCATTGTGATCTCAACATCTTCTGGTGAAACTTACTACCTTTGAAGCACTTAACTGCAGCATCAGCAGCTGCTTATTGGAGCACAAAAATGATGTCCATAAAGGAAACTCTGATGCTTCACTGGCATCTCTGGAGGACATTTCTGTTGAGACTTTTTGGATTGATATCAAATGAAATGCCCCAATCATTAACCATTTTTCACTACATTATTGCAAAAGTTTGGAAATTCTTTTCAGCCTCAAAAACTGTAATTCTGATTTTCCTTTTATCATTCCATTATATGGAAATCATTTAAAAAAAAGAAAGAAAGAATGAATGAAACTACTTATCTGGCAACCACTTATCATAGTAGGGTGGGTCAAAAAAATTGAATTTGGGAATTTCAAAATGTAATAGTGTGGAAAAGTTGCCTTTTGCCTTGCTTAATAACAGCATAAAATTTAAGCTTGATCACTTTATATCTTCTGCCGCCACAAAGGAGTCAAAATTCTGAAATTTGGCACAAAATTGACATTTTTTTAAGAATTTTTTTCAACTACTAAATTTTATACAATCATGTAGTAATAGTGCCAGTTAATTATCTTTTTACATCATTAGTAAACATTAAAAATTTAATTACAAACCATACATTTTTTCTGCCACCACAAGAGTCCTGAAATGAAGGCAAAAATAGCTTAAATAGAGTAAATGGTTTTCTCATATTACAATACTTCCATTACTTAATAATCGTATCTCTTTACCTTTCCATTAAATTGCAACCATGTATGAGTGGCAACTGTGAAAAGCGGAATGAAGGGTGTCCTTCCATTGCTCGCGCATGCACAATAGTTTCTTTCTCTCCTGCCACTCTCTTTCGGCACTTGATGTATTGTGACAAAAGCACGGAAGTAGTACTGATTCCAGTGTGTTGGCTATTCACTGTCCAGAGTCTGAATGCAGCTTTGCTGAACATGTGAAAACACTCAAAGCAGTAAACAAACAGTACATGTCGTGACCTGTGCCGATTGCCTAGTACAGTCGTTTGTTGATGATCTATCTTCAAGTCGACTGTGCAGATGCAATTTTATTTTTGTTCAAACAACACACAGCATAGAGAATAGAGACAGAGAGGTATTCTTGTGAATGGTTTTACATTTTCTCTAGATTTGCCCTTTTAATTTTATCGCTGATTAGTGAATGTATTTAAGGATTATTTATAATTATGATGGCCAAAAAACTATCAAAATTTCTCTCTCTGACAACTTTTACTTGTCTGTTATTTGGAACTCCACAAGAATTGAAAGCTTCCTGTTTGCCAACATACAGAGATGTACTACGATGCTGTTTTCAAGAAAGATTCAACCTGGCATCGAAGGAAGGAAGTAAAGAACCGTATTTCTCAGAAATTGCTGAAAATGTCAAAGCTCAAAAGGGATTCAAGACAGATTCAACCTGGCTCAGCTCTCTCTATAGGGACTGCAATAATTAATTCACTAAAGGAGGCGAACCTGAACATAAACAACATTATGACGGTTGATGTGATGCAACTGTGGTAAACACAGGCCACAAGTCTGGTGTCGTTAGACATCTAGAGGGATAATTTAAAAGGCCTCTGCAGTGGTTAATATGCCTACTTCATGTCAATGAACTCCCTTTTAGGTATCTCTTTGAACATCTGGACAGAGGAACAACAAGTCCGAGGTCGTATTCCAGATTGATTGGGAAAAGTCTTGAGAAATACCAGAAATTACCTGTTGTTACATTGTAGAGGATTGACTGTGATCTGTCTGAAGTCACATCTAGTGATCTGAGCACTGATCAGAAGTACCTGCTGGAGATAACACACGCTGTGCAGTCAGGGGAATGCTCATGTGATTTGTCCAGACGGGATCCTGGCCCAATTTCACAATCAAGATGGCTCACTACAGTGAGTAGGATTTTAA
The DNA here is from genome assembly GCA_039090855.1 of Macrothele yani. Classification (NCBI taxonomy): domain Eukaryota; kingdom Metazoa; phylum Arthropoda; class Arachnida; order Araneae; family Macrothelidae; genus Macrothele; species Macrothele yani. The sequence goes on from CM077023.1 coordinate 102,358,701, forward strand.
GACTATACGTGGGTACATCGGATCCTACTCTTGAACTGAAGACAGTAGTAGAGTACATCATGAAGGTTTACTCCAAGGCATGGTTCAACATCAAACTAAAACCTTCTTGCACCTGTGGGAGATAATACGCAACTCCAGATATCTTCTTGAAAACCTTAGGAAGATAGTTGATTGAGTTATTTCTTGTAATGCTTACTTTGCTCATCCGGAAAACCTGCTATTGACCATGCTGGTTGACAAAAGGCCTCACATCAGGAAACTTGCAGTTCGAAGGATTCAGAAAACTAGAGGACGTGGAGAAGATCAAGTTCGTCACTTCGTTGGTCTAGAACTCAACTTTGAATTCCAGACTACATTAATGTCATAGACTGGCAAAAGTGTGATGTCTCCGAGCCTCCTGTTCTTGCTCACATCACTACTGAAGATCTGAAGACTCTTGCCAAGAATGGTACAATCTTGGACATGGATTTAAAAAAATACCCATGCCACACACAGGCAGTTGAACATTATGTAAAGATTGCCATAGAGGCTGCTGGTAAAGTCTGTGGTACAGATAGAAGAGACGGTTTCATTCAAACAACACTGGCTTCAAAGGCAGTAATGTCTTCATTTGAACATAAAGCAAAATTCAAGTTTGCATAATGCACAACTTACAGATGTGATTTAATTTAACTGTTTTATAGCCCATATAGCAAGATTGTGGTAATTTGTTTTCATTAATAAACTAAAGAGACGAAAAACAGAACAATTTTTTTTAACTTTTCTAACACACGTAAACAATTCTTCGAACTGAATTACACTCTTACAGTCTTTATTTAAGTAATAGCCAGGGTTCATTCTAGGATTAAAAAGGGCAGGGTGCAGACTTTGAAAAAGGGCACTTTTTTAAGTGAAAAGGGCTTAATAATTCTTTATTTTTATTTATTTAGTTATCTAAATGGAATAAAGTTGCACATAGTAATTTGCAAGGGTTTAATTATTTGAAAGAGAACACGTGCTTTTACTGGAGCTTTGAGAGAACTGTAAATGTTAGTGTTTAGCCTTTCAGTAATAATTCCAGAGTAAGTACTCCTCAAGTAGTTTATTTTCATCAATATTGTGTTAAAAACACATACAGGGAAGTTTTCAGACAGTCTGAAGAGCATATACACTGGTGTCCAGAAGTTAAGGTCGGATCACAAATGAAAAAATTATGTCTGTAGCCAAATTTGGCAGTAAATTTATTGCCAGCCCTGAAGCAGAAACTTTTTCAGGAGTCTGTCATTCAGAAAGGAAAAGGTAAAAACTGTCTGCCAGATAAAGGGAAGCCTAAATGTTAATTTTTATATAAAATTTATAGTTAAACTAGCTTTTCCCTGATAAAAAAAAAGAAATATTTTATTTTATTCAGAATTTAAACATCACCCCTTAAATGCTTTTGAATTTTTAAAAATAATAATCTGGAAGTATGGTTAATAGTAAATAATTTGAAATTCGTAAAATGAAGTTTTGATAAAAATTTATTGAATTTGTGAAAATGTGGTGGGAGCATTTTCATTGATACAATTAAATCCCCCCCCCCCAAAAAGAATATAACATTAAAGTGAGAAATAAGGCAATACAATCTTCTTGTAAAGCAAAAATAAAATAAAATAAAAGACCTCGTCAATCTGAAGTGAAATGATATAACACTGGACATGGCTCAACCGAGAAAACAAGCTGGATTCAGGAGTGGCTACAGCACAATAGATCATATCCACGTACTGAGAGAACTAATTGAAAGAGCGAGGGAATATGAACTTCCATTGTGCATGGCTTTTATCGATTATGAAAAAGCCTTTGATTCGGTGAAACCATCAGCAGTTGCAATGGCTCTGAAATCCTGCGGTATTGAAGATGCATACATTAATATTATTAATAACATCTATGAAAATGCAAGTGCAAAGATTCGGCTGTTTGAAAATACAACACACATAAAAATTGGAAAGGGAGTGAGACAAGGTGACACCATATCTCCGAAGCTCTTTAATGCCACATTGGAAAATGTCTTTCAATCACTGAACTGGGAAAACAAAGGGATAAAGATCAATAGAGATTATCTAACCCACCTTTGTTTTGCTGATGATGTAGTCATTTTTGCAACTACCCCATCAGAGCTGCAGAGTATGATCCAGGAACTTGCTGACAAGAGTAAAGAAGTGGGATTAAAAATGAACTTTCAGAAGACAAAAGTGATGTTCAATGCTTTTACAAGAAATGAAGATTTATCGATTGATGGAGAAAGGCTGGAGATAACAGACACATACGTTTATCTTGGACAGCAGATATCAAGTGAGGGTCACATTGATGAAGAAATAAATCGGCGTACAAAACTTGCTTGGAGAGCTTTTGGAAGAAACAGCATAATTTTCAAGAGCAATATGCCATTATGTCTTAAAAGAAAAGTGTTTGATCAATGCAACCTTCCAGTGCTTACGTATGGTGCAGAGACATGGACTTTAACTAAAAGAGACATACAAAGGCTGCAGACAACTCAAAAAAGCATGGAGAGGTGCATGCTTGGTGTAACCAGGAGGGATAAGAAGAGGAACTCGTGGATCAGAAAAATGACAAGAGTGGAAGACATCATGATCAGAGTAAAATCCCTGAAATGGCAATGGGCTGGACATACTGCCAGAAGGACAGACCATCGATGGACAGCCGAAATTTTAGATTGGATTCCAAGGGACAGGAAAAGACCCAGAAGAAGACCACATGGAAGATGGGTGGATGAAATTCAAAAGTATGCGGGAGTAACATGGAGGAGACTGGCACAAGACAGACCGTTGTGGAGGAAATTTGGGGAGACTTTCATCCAGCAGTGGATTGATAATGGTTGACAATGATGATGATGATGAAATAAAAAAGGAAAAAAATGTGACCATCAGCTATTCGAAAGCTGCATAATACATCCTTGAAAATGCAACAGAAGACATTAAAAATGCATTGGTGATTTTACTAAAAAAAAAAAAATCACTTGAATTTAACTAAGATGAAGTTATCTGGAAGAACAAGAAGGAAAAAACTGTGACTGTCAACTTCCAGAATGCCACGAAAATGGAAAATGACACGTCACAAATGCTAAAATATATGGCTCTTGAAAAAAGAACCACACATGCTTCTTTAATTGAACTGAAACAAAGCTACTGGAAGCCAAAAGAGAAATATTTGTGATAATCAGCTCCCGAAATGCCGCATAACACACCCGTGAAAACGGAGTAGTGATGATAAAAAAAAATGCGTAAAAATATGATTTTTGAAAAAAAAAAAAAAAAAAAAAAAACTTTATAAATCTAACTGAAGTGAAGCCATCTGGATGCAAAAAAGAAAAGAAAATTTTGATGTCAAGTTCCGAAAACCGACAGTCGCAAAAATGGAGGAAACGTTGAAAAGGCTTAAAAAATGTTGCTCTTGTAAAAATAAAAATAATAATCACATAAATCTAACTGACACAATGTTATACGGACGTTTAAAAAAAAAATTGTCGCCATCAGCTTCCGGAATGCAGCGCAAGATGGATGTGCTGGAAGCGGAGACGCCATTAAAAATGCGCAAAAGTATCTCTTCCTAGCTTCATTATTGAAAGAAAGCAATATTCTTGTCAAGTCAAAGCTTTCTGTTTGTGAAACAAGGAAGAAGAAGAAAATTAAAATAAAATGATATAAAACAGTTGCTTACTTGATCTATCAATATATTACTTCACGTCTTTTAAACGGAATCCAACATTAAAATCACACAAAAATTTCCCTTCATTTGTTTTAAAATTGAAGGGAATGTTAGAAACGATAAATAGTCAGAAAAAACAGTCTGCACACCTTTAAAAAAAACTGCGACGGGTATCGCCGTGTTGCACTGTGTCTGTTCCTTGGGTTGAGTTAAATAGTTAAGAATTTTTTTTTTTTATGAAATAAATAATATAAACTTTTGAAACTTTCTGAAAACAATTTGCAAGGGTTGAAGTAATCCAGTGCTGTATTGTCTGAAGGTTATAGTTAGAATGCTGGTCACGAACTAATGTCGTTAGGTTTAGAATCTTACGAATTTCTTGTAGGCAGGCTGGAAACGGGAAGGACAAGAGTGCTTAGGAGTGGAGGCAGAGACAGAGTGAGTAGGAGGGTGGGGGAGAGTAGAGGGAGCAAATACTGGTCACCTCTTTTGTCAGTAATTAGTACAAACTCGTTCCTCCCCTAGTAGTTCAGTGGACAGGTCCTTTTGTCCTAAATCTCATTCTTCTTTCCTTCTCTGTGGGCATAGAGAAACAGTAAGTGATTGTATTTTGTCGGTTCCTGGAATCTTAACCAACGGGGGTGGTTATAACTTTCTAGATGTAGAGGAGAGGTTAATATGGAGTTGGCGCGCTGTTTTGGTTTCATAGCAGTGTAGGATTGATTAAGGCAGGTCCGCACACTGTGTGCAGTTTTCATTTTAGGGCAGTCAAGGCAGGATTTTAAAAAATTAAATGGCAGTAGGACGCACAATTTTAGCGTGAGGACAAACAGGGTGGAATTTTTCAAACCTGAGAGTGAGCAGGGTGCTGCCCCGCGAAAAATGCCTAAAATGAACCCTGCAATAGCGACGAAACATTTTCCCTATGTGGTGTGTACTACAAGGGACTTGTAAGTGAATTTTCCCATTCTTACTCACATACATTGGCAGGGCTTGAAAAATACCATGCCCGAGATGCCCGGGGCAGGTAAATTATTGGCCTGGGCAAGTAAAAATGAAATCTGGTTGCCCAGTCGGGCAACTAGATTTAAAGAAAAAAAAAAGGTTTGGAATGGAGAATTTTCTACTCTAGAAAAAAAGACGGCGTCGCATGTTTTTCATTTTACTGCAGTTGTATTATTGTTACGGATAGAGTGCCAAGGCCAGTAGAATAGCGCTTCTTCAATTATATTATGCTCTATGCTCAGAAATTGGGGCCATACATAGTTTTGCTTCAGATGTCGTTTACAGTTAACGACGGGCCTCCGGTGTTTAGTGACGAAATGCGTAAACTGCCATGAAACAAGAGGAGACTGATGGGCAAAAAAACAGTGCTTTATAGGGAGGGAGCACCTTTGGGAGGAAGAGTCACTATGGAATATTTATTGCACAACCCCGGGTGGGGTTGGGTCTTGATATAACTTGTGTGAGTAAGGGAGAAAAAAGTGGAATCTTGCGCACGTCCACACACACACACACATGAACTGACAGCGGTACTATTGAAACGAAGCAAGTTTTGTTTAAGAATGAGCCTGCGCAAAATACGTTCCACGTAAACGGGAGAAGAGTGAAAATTACTGACGCCAATAACTTAGTTTATCTGCGAGAACAGTAGTTCGTGTTAGCTGTAGATATAAGTTGTATTTAGTAATGGATATACGATGTTTTTTTTGGGGGGGGGTAAAGTCCAGCAATGCGAGTATATCTCATAGTAAGCAATTATGTGAAATTCCCGATCTGTCAGCAGTAGTTATAGATTCGTCATCCGCATTGTTGAGTAACGTAATTTCAGAATTGGAATCTACATCGTTGGCAAAACTGAAACTTACGCAAGCGGACTATAATAAAGCGTACAAAAAAAAAAAAAAAAAAAAAAAGAAGTGCTATCGCACAGTTGAGGTATCTTGGATAAAAACATTTAATTGGCTAAAGTCAAATGACAAGGATTATTATGGGGAGCACTGTTTGCAAAAACCATCCAAAATTTGGCAATACCACCAGCAATCTTTTCAAGGAATGTGTGGTGTCAGGTGATAATATAGTTTAATAACTAAGTGCACACAACAATAGTCCAAAACATAAGATTTGCCTTTGTTTCTAAACAACAATTCTTGAGATATTTTATGATGCCAAATCACTTCTCTTTGCACAAGAGAAAAAGGTAAATAATTTTTACATTCAAAATTGTTGTTAAAAACTACTTAAACTGCTATACAGTTAACTATGATTATTTAATTCTTTTGCAAAACACAGGACATATATTAAAAATTCTTGAACTTGACATCACTAAATTTCTCAAATGCCATCGATCACCTTTCTTAAAACTTGAGATATATGCTTTTAGGCAATTTGAATACAGACACTTTAAAATGGCGATGCAAAAAATGTATAAAAGGTTTATCATATTTTTTTACTTTAATAAAATGAGGCTTCTGTTTTGTTATCTTAGATAAATTTTTCTGGGCATATAGATTTTACTTCTGGGCAAGTAAATATATTCTGCACATGCCCAGCTGGGCATGTAACTTTTTAGATATTTTTCAAGCCCTTCACTGGGTTTGATTATGTAATATAAAACTAATATAACTCCAAGTTATAAATATTAGGTTTGCAACTTAATTCTCGGCCCCTAAACACAAGCGATCATAGAGCGTTGGCAAATGCAAATAGCTGTGTGCGATAATGGCTGATTGCAGCGCCATCCAACAGCTTTCCAGGCAACCGTAACCGCTCACAGCTGTAGTGACAGGAGGGATGAAAGCTGACGATGAAAGCAATGTCGTTCGAGAAGCAACATTTGAGGCACTGCCTCCTGTTCATGTTTCAGCTGAAAAAAGTGCAGCGGAAGCCCAGCAAATGATATGTGCTGCTTTTGGGTGAGGCTGCTGTGTCCTACAGTACGTGTAAGAAGTGGTTCCAGCAGTTTAAGCAGGGAAATTTCGATCTCCTTGATGCGGAACGTTCAGGACAGCCACAGAAAGTTGATTATGAGAAACTGGAACAACTGGTGGACGTGAATCCCTGTCGCACACAGCTCGCCCAGGAACTCGGAGTAACAGGGCAAGCCATTGCAAAGCACCTGCACAAGCTTAGGCGGATTCACAAGGACAGCTGTTGGGTGCCCCACCAACTCACAGCTGCAAACAAGTCTAGGCCCTATGATGTTGCTGTGTCCTTGCTCTCCAGATTCAAGAAGAAGAATTTTCTCCACAAGATTTTGACCTGTGATGAGAAGTGGATCTTCTGTGATAATCCTAAGCGGCGTAAATCGTGGGTTTATCCAGGTCACCCTACCACCAGTACCGCCAAATCGAATATCCATGTCAGGAAGTTGTTGCTGTGCATATGGTGGGATCAGTGTAGTGTCGTACACTATGAGTTGCTCAAACCTAGTGAAATGGTCAATGCTGAGCGTTATTGTCAGCAACTCATTCGTGTGAATGACGCACTGGAGGCGAAAACGCCATACACCAGCAAGGGCAGAAGGTCTGTCCTGTTGCTTCAGGATAAGCTCGTCCTCACACCGCAAAAACTACTTTAAACACGATCACGGACCTGGGATGGGAGATTTTGTCCCACTCGGCGTATTCTCCAGACTTCGCCCCGTCGGATTATCACCTCTTTCGCTCCCTGCAACATCACCTGAGTGAAATGCACTTCACTTCTGTCAAGGAGGTCCACACAAGTATTGATGACTTTATCAACTCGAAACAGCCCTCTTTTTTTTTTTCACAGTGGCATTCGGCAGCTTCCTGACCGATGGCTCAAATGTATCCAACACGATGGGGATTATTTCCCTGATTAGGTACATATTCGATTTGCTATAATTTGCTGTCAACGTGTCGTGCCTGTGGCCGAGAATTAAGTTGCACACCTAATATGCTGTTTTTAACAATTTTTGCCTTCATTTCGGAACTCTTGTGGCAGTAGAGGAAATGTGTGAATTGTAATTACATTTTTAACCTTTACTAATGATGTAAAAAGATAATGAACTACCACTATTACTACCCAGTTATATAATATTTAGTATTTGAAAAAAAGTTATAAAAAAATGTCAATTTTGTGCCAGATTTCAGATTTTTTACTTCTTTGTGGTGGCAGAAGATATAAAGTAATTGAGCTTAAAATTTATGCTGTTATTAAGGAAGGGAAAATACAGCTTTTCCCCACACTATTACAGTTTGAAATTCCCAAATTCGATATTTTCAACCAACCCTATTATCATAGTCATCTTCCACCCATCACTGGGTTGGTAAAGACTGAAATTATTGATTGAAAGCTTTCTAACCTTAAATTTTTTATATAACTTAAGTGTGTTTTTGAAATTTTAATACTTATTATTTATGGCTACGTGCTTATGTCCAAATTTAGCATGATGTGCGAACAATTTTTGTTAGCAATTTTATGTAAGTGCAACATTAGTAGGCTGGTATTATTGCAATATATACTGTATACATGTGGATTTTAGGTGTATGACTTTTGTATTCGCTTGATTTCTTAAATACACTGATGTCCATACATTAAGGGGCAGAAGCAATGTGCAAATTTGTGGACGTTGAAGTAGGTCTTTATTGGTGGAAAATCGCTGACAGTAGCAACTAACATAAGAGGCAAATACTACCGATTGGCTGCCCATAATTTACATATGTGGAAACACGCGAGAGCATGAGATTGCTAAACAGTGATAAAAGCTGAAGCAATACAGTTATCTTCACGTGTGTTAAACTGTTGGTTATATGTTGTTATGGCGAGTGGCACAAGATCACGAAGAACACATCTCGATGATTTTACCTGTGGAAAAATTGTGGGAAATTGGAAGCAGGATGTTCAACGCTAGATGTAGTCAATAATTCCGGAGTTGACAAAAGCATAATTGCACGTCTGTGGAAACAATTTTCCAAAAGTGGAACTGCTACCAGATGGTACAGCGTGGTGACAGTACACCATGTAAAACAACCCCTGCTGATGATCGTAATATAACTATAGCGGCGAAACGATGTTGCCACATAACTGCTGGCAGGTTGGCACGAGAGCTTCAGGCAAGCATGTGGCCCACAATATCACATCAGACTGTGTCAAGATGGTTGAATAGCATTGGTTTGTATGCCCACAAACCGGTACAATGTATATCTTTGACCACATCACACAAAGCACAGAGGTATCGACGGTGTCGTGAACACACCAACTGGACTGACGAGCAATGGGCCAATGTCCTTTTCTCAGATGAAAGTAGATTTTGTTTGTTGTCTGATTCAAGGCGCCAATGCATCTGGCGTGAACCATGCACTACCTATTTCTCCACCAACATCGTGGAAGTTGACCATTACAGGGGAGGGGGGGTCTGGGCTGGTATCATTACAAGTGGACATACTGAATTACGTGTTGCAAAGGGGAACCAATGAATGCTTAGCATTATTGTCAGGATGTTATCGCTCCTCATGCACGCAATTTTTGTGGTGCTGTTGGAAATTCCTTCATCTTTATGAATGACGATGCCTGTTGTCATTGTTTGGCCTGTGTTGATGACCTGTTCAGCAGCGAAGGAATAAACTGCATGGAGTGGCCCGCTTACTCTCCCTGACCTGAATACCATAGAGCATGTATGGGATGCTCTTAGGAGGCGCATGGTGGAATGCAATTCCCCACCACATACCTAAAATGACCTGGTTATGGCGCTCAAACAGGAGTGGTGCAACCTACTTCAAGATCTGCTGGACAATCTTGTCAAGAGCATGTGCAACCAATGTCATGTGTGCATTGCAGTGAGGAGTGGACATATTCTTTATTAAACTTTGACAGGGGACAGTATTCAAAGTGATATGGCTGTTTTGCTTCTGCTTTGCCAAGGACCAAAAATGATGTTTTGTTCATGTAGCCTATATTAACTGTACATTCACAAATGTCTGCTTCTTTAAGCATATAATTTTTTGTTAAGTTTGTCTGTATGTCATATTAACATTTATTATCATCCTGTCAGAACTTGTTTTTTCCTCTAAAAATATAACTGCCACTTAATATGAGATCAGTGTACTTGCTCTACTGATGAAATCATGATCTCTGAACCTCACCACTTAGATTTGGGCACAAATAATGGAACTTGTGTTCTTAAAACTCATAATTTGTGTAGTTAAAATTGACATTTGTGCTTTATTTTTCTTGTGCTAGGATATTTAAATAATGGGGGTGGGGGTTGAGTGGGTCAGGTTTTCATTCTGCCCCAGAGTATTCAAGATAAACCAAAAACCTTTACACTGCATTTTTTTCATTTGTGCTCCAATGTGATGTTAAAATAAAGATATACATTTTCTTATATATTTGTCCCATTTCCTGATTCTAGAAAATAAAAGATATACATTATCTGGATAAAAGTATTTGTACATTATCTGTATAAAAGTATTTATACATTATCTGGATAAAAGTATTTGGACACCTAGGTAAAATGGTAACAAGAGCATTTATTAGCTGAAATCAGTGCATAGCCAGCCTACCTTTGGCCGCTATAATTGCAGTGGCCCTTCTACGCATGCTTTTCATGGTCTTACTAGCTGACAATGGATTCGGTGTTTCAGGTCCTTCCACAGCTGTTCTATTGGATTTCGATTGGACATCCTGCTCCTCAAACCAGGCCTGGACAGACCTTGCAAATTGGCAGGACCCTTGATCTTCCTGAAACAGTGCCAAAGTACTGCCATAGTGTAGGTAGTGCAGAAAATGTTCAGAATGTCATTGTACTTGGTGGCTATTAGGTTCGAGGTTACCACAACCAAAGGTCAAGTCCTTCACAACAAAAATAGCCCAACACCATCACAGGTCCCTCTCCATACTTGACTGTAGGTGACAATCCAGTTAGCCTGACTACTTCCTCTAAGGAAATTCCATATCCAAATATATCCATCTGAGTGAAAAAGTTAGTAGTGTGATTTGATACTCCACACAACACTCTTCCACTCTTTTGTTGTCTGTTAACAATGAGTGAGGCACTACTGCAGTCATCATCTAACATTGCCTGCAGTGATGTAGGACTTGTGCACAGCTTACCTGGCATGGTAACCATGGGCATGCAGTTGCTGCTGGACTGCTGTAGAGGGACTTAGCTGCTCATGGGGTCATTAAACTGAAACAAAGAAAAAAACTACTTTTAATTTGCAGTGCACATTTGATATTTCCATCTTTAGGTGACTAGTCTTTTATTAAGTCAATAAGGTTCAAATGACCCTGGCCAGATATTTGTCTTGGTTTCTACTCAAAGTAATGTTTCAAAACACAAGTAGATGATCTAAACTTAGTGCATGTATGCAGAAACTTATACAACTGTGAGATCTGTGTAATATGATAATTAAAATCAGTCTGTCTAGGCACTGAGTTGGTGTTGTCAGCTGTTCTCTGAGTACGTAAAACAAGTTTTTCACGTGAAAATAAAGGCAGATTATTGGTTAATACTTGAGGTTACTGGCATTTTCCTGAATAAAGTTGCTGGGCATGGCTAGCTTCTAAAGTGATTATTACAGAGACCTTATCTGTATGAATCACTTGCTGCAGGAGACTATGATAATAAATGCTCTAGGCATAAATACCACATTTTCCTTTATTTTTTTGCTCATGGAAAAGAAATTTTTTTCAAACACTCCATGATTGCTCACATTTATATTTGTTTGGATCGTGCAATTTTTCTTTAGTATATTTGACATCTATTTGCACGAGGGTACATTAGTCACTTTACAATCAGTCTCTCCATGAGGCAAGGGTGCTTGTTGTATCCACATTATGTATTAATATAAATTTTAGTTCAGATTTGTTCTGGTATTTAAAATATTTGGCACAATAATGACTTTTACAATTACAGTGCAGTTACACATTGGAAACAAATATATTAATTTTTCAGTGAGTAGTGAATGTAATTATTGTGTTCACCAAATCAATGAATTTATTGCTCTACTTTGTTGATTATGTGCAGTTGGAAGTATCAGGTCATGTAAAAAGTTCCAGCACTTTTGCACTGTAATAAGTAAACATATATCTGGTGTACACAGAGAAGCACCTTTATTTATCAAAATAATGGCATGCAATGACTTTGTTTTAACATTGCTTGAGGTCAAAATTTCCCTTCTGATAGAACTGAGTCTAGCATGCAGAATAGGAAGTAGACTGTTGGTGAAATATCAGGGGAATATGGTGAATGTGGTAGAACTTCCCATCTGAGTTCAGTAATTGTTTTGTATGGGCGACAACAGGTGTGTGTGTGTGCTTGCACTATCCTGTAACAGCAGTAGCCCACGAGGATTCCCACAGCAGGCTTGGAACTCTTTGGCTTTAACACCAGCATGTTGTAGCATCTCTGAGTATATGATAGCAGGAATGGTCCCCCTCCTGTACAAGATACAGGAGCTCATAATGCAGAATACTTGCTGCTATCCAATACATAGTCAACAGCTCCTTGCAGGGATAGAGGTTGGGCTTTGATGCCTTTTTAGGTGGGTTGTCTGGTGATAACTACTGATACTGCAGTCAGCTGTTATCGTACAGGATCCATTTTTTTATCAGATGTTAGGATCCTGTGAAGCAAACTTATGGTGGTAGAGGAGGAATGATGGCAGATGCTCAGATGTTACGCTTTGTTCTGCTCAGTAACAGCATGAAAAATACATTTGTCCAACTTTCTTGCCTTTTGTGACTGGCAGAGGTGATGGTCCTTGATGTTGTTGTCTACAAACCATTTAAGGATCACTTTTGATGCCTTTATGAGGAGTAATTGCTTATTGGCAATGGTCCCGTCAGCCCTACTGGCAAACTGAAGAAACCATCTGAGACATTACTGGGGCAGCATCTCATCATGCACTTTTGTTATCATTATTTCAGCCAATGACATTCTTCAAAGACTGTTTGCAGCATCTTTCAAAAACCTTTTAAGTCCTTCAGATTCTGTGTCAATTGTTCTTTAATTTCATTCTTTTCCATTTTGTTTTAGAGCCGGTAGTGCATACCTTCAAGAGACTTTTCGAATAAATTAGATGGAACTGAAGAAAATGTGATATGGGAAGATAATGACTATATACCATTGGAATCATCAAGAGATGAGAGTGAGAATGATAGCAACTAAATAAAAACTGGCTCTTGGTTTCTGATACTGACAGAGTTATAATTTGAGTTTAGAGTTTTATATCATATCCTGTGTTATAAGTGGAACGTTTTCCTTTAAAACAAGTTAGATTGTTTTTTGGGGGGGGATTTGGGCAGTGATCGGAAGTACTGCTGCTACTGTGGCATCACTACAAATAGAAAGATGTAGTTGTAGCAGTAGCACACTTGTAGTGGAAGATTACGCCATAAATCGTGCTACTTTAAAAAAAGGTGTAAAAAATATTCTTTAAATCACATACCATTTTTAGATTTCCTGAAGTGTTGTTGGCTGGGATAAAATGCTGAGTGTACCTTGCCTTCAATCACATACCTGACTTGATCTGAGGACCATTGATTGAGTGATTCAGTTATATTAATCAAGGAGAATGAATTCACAGATATTTCATGATTTTGTTTTTATTTGAATTGCCTAGGCTTCGCAGTTAATGTAGCTAGCCTGGAATATTCGCCACTGAATGTGTTAAATATGTTACATATGGTGATCGAAGCTGAGATAAATTATTAAAAGTTATTGTAACAAGAATTGTTGCTTGGGTAACTTACCTTGACATTTCTAGGTTTGAATGCCATATGTAAGAATGTACATATAAAGGTCATCCTCAGAATTTAAACTTTTAACTTAAACTGAAATGTAAAAAAAGTGGCCACTTTTCAGAAAAGTAATGTAGTTAGCTACTTTTTGGAAAAAGTAGCTGTAGCTGTAGTAAGCGGCTTTTTTCAAAAATGTAGTTGTAGCAGTTGCTAGCTACTTTTAAATAGTAGCTTTCCAATCACTGGATTTGTGGTTTGATTTAAGAATTAAGTTGATGTATATAGAGTGTGTTATTCATCTTTTGTGACCCAGTAACTCAAAAGAAACAGAAGTCTAATTTATTCTTTTCCATAGAAACACTATATAATTTTAAGGGTCACTTTATATTCCAAGTCATCTTATATTTGGGTAAATATGGTAAGTTAGTTGTTGCACTGATACATGTTGGATGGAAGGTGTGACCTTATACACTGAAGTGCCAGAAAAACTGGTACACCAGTCTAATACTTGGTAGGTCCCCACGGGAGCGCAGGACTGCAGAAATACGACGGGGCATGGACTGCACTTGCTTCTGGAAATATGCTGTAGGCAATACACACCATACTTCCTGCAGAGCGTTCCACAATTCAGGTGTATTCCGAGGTCTCATATTCCTGTGTTTGATAGCGCGTTGCATGGCATCCCAAATGTGTTCTATCACGTTCAGATCTGGGGACTTTGGTGGGAATGGCAACACCCCAAACTCAAATGAATGCTCCTCTAACCACAATGTGGCATCCCGACACTTGTGTGGAGGTGCATTGTCCTGTTGGAACAGGCCCAACCCATCAGCATGAATGCAAGACATGAACGGGTGTACCTCGTCAGAAAGGTTGCGCACATAGCGTTGGCCGGTCACAGATGTTTGCAGACGTACTAGGGGTCCCAGTGAAGTCCAGCTAAACACATCCCATACCATTATGGACCCCCCACCAGCTGGTACAGTTCCCTGTTGAAAGGCAGGATCCATGGCTTCATGGGGTTTGTGACACACATGAATCCTTCCATCTGCCTGATACAGTCAGAAACGCGACTCGTCAGACCAGGCTACTTGTTTCCAGTCATCAAGTGTCCAGTGGCGGTGTTGCCATGCCCAAGCGAGGCGCATAGCTCTGTGTTGTTTACCCATCAAGCGGACTCGAGTTGGGCGTCGCGTCGGCTCCCAAAGTCCATATCGTGCAGGGTACGTTGCACAGTCCCGACGCTGATGCTTGTTGAGGCTCCAGCATTGAATTCCAATGATACCTGCGAGAGTGTTGCACGCCTATCGCATGAAACGATTCTTGACAGCCGACGGTCATGTTCACCCACTGTCTTCTTACGGACACACTGGTGTTGGAGGTTTTGCCGGAGTTCTTGTAGTCACGGTACACCCTTGCAATGGTCGTCCATGAAAATCCGAACTTCATTTGTACCTCCGAAATACTATGCCCATCTCACGAGCGGCAACTATGACACTGCATTGAAAATGGCTTAAATCATTATTACTTGTTATTCTCATGCCGAAAGCAGCTCTGACAGCTGGCAAGGATGTCTATCACTTTATATATGCACTGGCGGACGCAACCAAGTATGCACATAGGTGACATTGCTATGTATTTTGGCATAAGCTCGTCTGTACCAGTTTTCTGGCACTTAAGTGTACATCAGAGTGTCATGGTCTTCTACTTTGTACAAATGGTCATTTTCTTGCACACTGATCTCATAAAGTAGCATTGCAATATATTAAAATGTTTGTTGAAATATCATGATTTTTACATGATTTATTGTGTATGTGTGTGTGTGTACAGTGTGATAATTGATAAATAAAGGTTGAACATGAAATGCTTCATCAGATTCAAAATGGTAAAGAAAAGAAAGAAACTGGTTCAATTTATCATCATCAAGTGGAACTCCATGAGCTCTGATATTTGTGGTACTTTGCTTTTTTTCAATTGTTATCTGTGATTTTAATAAAGAATTTCCACATAGAGACTGCCACAAACACCATGCCCTCTTCTCCACTTCAGTGGTGATTCTTTGAATGTTGAGCTGGGAAAAGAATTTGTACACTGCCGGAAAGTAAAAAAAGAACACCCAGAAGGAATGCCAGTAGGAACATCATACACTGCTGGACAATTGCTAAGGACGGATCATAAACGGCTATATAGCGCATAAAAACTAAGTGTGGTTGGACGCCAAGTGAAATAAAAGAAAGTCAGAATGCCAGGACATTACAAAAAAGACAATTTATTGTGCTCTGAAATCCAGAAGGCTTTGGAACGTGTTCAAGGGACAAACAGGCCATTTTGTGCAGAATACGTAAACGTGAAAAAAATGAAATTACCGTCCGCAGGCGTTCCGGCGTAAGATGTCAATACGGGATATGGCCACCATGGAGGGCGATGCAAGATTCCACACGTCGTGTCATGCTTTGCACACCATTATCAAGCAGCTGTTGGGGTAATTTATCCCATTCCTCTGTTAGTGCACGGATGAGGGTGTCCTTGTTTATTGGAGGGCATTGGCGACCAGCAAGACTCCTCCCCAAAGCATCCCACACATTTTCAATGGGATTCAGATCTGGAGAACGTGCTGGCCATACGAGGCGTTGAATATCCTTGCTCTCAAGACAATCCTGGACAGCGACTGTTCGATGACATGTTGCGTTATCGACCATGAAAATGAATCTATCACCGACAGCACCACGGAACATGCGAGCATGAGGTAGCAGAACATCATTAATGTATCGTTGGCCAGTCATAGTCCCAGTTGGAAGCACATAGAGGGACATACGGCCATTGATCATGATGCCAGCCCATACCATGACACTACATGTCGGATATCGGTCCCTTTCCTGTATGTTTGCTGGACAATATGTAGTACCACTATCACGCCAGAACAGTTGTCGTCGAGAATCAGACGTTAGACTGTATCTATTCTCATCTGAGAAGAGGACAGCAGATTAGTCGTTATCAGTCCAATTGCGATGTTGATGGCACCATTGCAAACGGGCGGTACGGTGACGTCTGGAAAATGGGATGCACACAACAGGACGGCGGGCGTATAGTCCTCCTTCATGCAAACATCTGGCGACAGTTTTTCGGGAGATCCACTTGCCAGTAGGAGCCATAAACTGATTTGCTACCTCACTAGCTGTGCTGCGCCGGTGTCTTTTGTTGATGGCACTATGTACCGATCTTCTGCAGGTGTCGTACTGCGAACACGACCTCCCCCGTGACGTTTGCTACACGCTCCACTTGTTTGAAATGATTTCCAAAGCCTTGAAACAACACTGTGGCTGACGTCGAACTCCCTGGCAACATCTGTTATTTTTCGCCCTTCTTCAATCTTGCCAATAATACGGCCACGCGTAAAATCATCTAGGTGATGTCGGGAAGACATATTGAAAATTGCAAGTTCGTCAATTGATTCTTTCCCTTTCAACTTTGCGTTTGAACAACAACGGTCAATACGCGTCAAATCCTTTATATCTCTTATCAGTGCTATGACGTCACGAACAAGTTTGGCAATCCAAAATTTGCATACGCACAACACGTCTTACTGTATCCCGCACTTATGCTAATTTCCACATTTTCCTGCCTTCCATTTTATGGTTGCTATCGTTGCTATTGTCATCCGTCCTTAGCAATTGTCCGGCAGTGTATTATAATATGTTAATTGTTAAGAACAGCAGGATTTGTAATCCAAGTTGGAATGCCATTGGATGAAATAATGACATCACTGCTGACGACAACATGCAAATGTATGCAATGCGTATGTAAGGACTAGGGCGTGCAGAACGAAGTCATTCATCTGGTGTCATGTTGTTCAGTGCTCGTTTAAGAAGCTACCATGTCTGGACAACGCAGGCACACAACATTTGTTCAGTTATTGGAGTTGAAGTGAAGCCGTATAGTGGGTCTGCAGGAAGGAGGTTGTTTCTTCCATCAAATTGTGGACCGAGTGGGACGAAACGCATCTGCTGTGGTAAGATGGTGGCGTCTGTGGTCAGAGGAGCATTCGCACGCTCACAGACATGGTTCCAGGCAAGGAGGTTAGAATAGATAGAGTAAGGATGACGTCACAAACTTGAAGCACTTTGAGCAGACAAATTTAATGCTCAAACGTCTCGCCAACATGGCGGCAGACTCTGTAATTGGCTGTGACGTCATGATCGTGACGTTTCGGTGGCTTCACTTTGATTGCACGACAGGAACGGCTAGCCCTTACTCCATCTATTCTAACCTCCTTGGTTCCAGGCAACACAGAGTTATGAACGCACAAGAGGATTGGCCTATTAGGAGGGCAGTATTGGCAGAATGGACGGCTACGGCATCACAAATTCGATCCTCTGTCATACCAAGGGTGTCTACCAGAATGATACAGAATCGTTTGTTGGAAGTAGGACTATAGGCATGCATGCCGCTGGCATGGTTACCGCTAACCCCTGGTCACCATTGAACATGTTTGCGGTGGTGTCAAAAATGAGTTCATTAGAGGGAAGAATGGTGGTCTGTGGTCTTCAGTGATAAAAGCTGATTCTGCTTGAGAGTGTCTGATAGTTGTGTGTGTGTCCGAAGGCGATAAGGTGAGCGGCTTCTGCCATCGTACATCCCCCAATGACACACAGGCCCCACTCCAGGCATCATGATGAGGGGAGCGATTAGCTATCACTTTCGTACAAGTCTGGTGTTTGTACAGAGTGCAATGAATAGCCGTATGTACGCCAGTGACACAGTGCAGCTGGTCATCCTGCCATTTTTGAGTGCAATCCCAAATGCGACATTCCAGCAGGATAACGCCTGCCCACACTCCGCTCGGGCAACTCAACATGCTCTTCAGGCTGTGCATCAACTCCTTTGGCCAGCACACTCTCCGGACGCGTCTCCAGTTGAGCATGTCTAGGACTGGATTGGACAAAGACTCTTCTGTGGACCCCGGCATGCAGCGACCATCTTTGAATTATGTGTCCAAGTTGAAAGCACATGGAATGCTATCCCCCAGCGTGATATCTAGCATTTGTACGACCGATTGCATGCCAGATTGGAAACTTATATTGCTGCTGGAGGAGGTGCAACACCTTATTAAAATGTGCCATCTGTTAACTGTAATACACATTAAAAGGTAAAATAAACATTGAATCACTTCACACGTGTGATCACTTTCTTTCCTTTAACAAGTTATTTCTACGACATGAATTTTATAGATGCAGCTGCAATTTTTACTGGTGTTCTTTTTTTCACTTTCCGGCAGTATAATAATAGTGCTGTGTTTTCTGTAAGTAATGGCTCACACTTTATAGTTATTTAAAATGTTGTGCATGTCTGCCTTAGATTGTAACCAGTATGTGTGTGTTTATGCATGCATTTTAATTTATATGTAAGGTACATTTGTTCAGTACATTTATTTATGTAATGTACATGTTCATTTTTTTAGTATGCAGGTATTAAACTAAATAAAGCATGCTGTTTTTAATACTAATTGTATTTTCAAAGGTTTTTGTTTCACAGATGTGTCCTAATCCTTGTCAAAATTGGTTGTCAGATTGAAGCATGAAATTTTAGTTACTTATCTGTTGGATGTACATGCCAAGTGCAGTTCAGAGCATGGTCCTTACTGATTATGATTTATGTTAATAAAAACCATTTCAAGTTAAAAAGAGAGACAGAGCTCTTGTATAGTTAAAAACTGGAATTTAAGTGAACACACTGCTTTATTTTATCTAAAGAAGCATCATATTAATTTCCTGCTTAAAACCACTTATGTGAAGGGGCATTGCAGAAGCAAGCTTAATTTCTACTTTATTTTTGATTTTGGGCTAAATTTTTCATGCAGAAGAGAAGAGGCATCACACTTATACTTTTTTTTTTTTCACCTTATTATCTGATAATGTGTTTAAACAAACAAGAGAAGTAAGTTATAACATTCTTTTAAAGTGTTTTGATCTACCATATATTGGCAAAAAATGAAAGATACATTTAATGGCTTTATTGTTCATCCAAAAGTGATAAATTTATGTAAAAAAAGTCTTTTTTTTTTTTTTTTTTTTTTTGGCTAAGTACCCTTATTTAAATAGCAATCATCAGATTTGCAATTTTTTGGATGCTTTTTAAATTCTTTTAGTGTGCAAGTATTCATAAATGTCTTTCTTCTCCTACATCATTTTTGACAGAATAATCTAATATGTAAATTGTCTAGATTGATGTTGTTTTTGGAATCCAGTGGACATTCTGTGAACAGTCCCAGATAAAGCACATTTTATTGTGCCTTCTTCTAAGGTGCTAGACAGGCAGGTTTGTGTGTTTTCACAAAATTGACCCAGGGTCTGTATCTCTCATTTCTACATGTGGGGTTTAAACATGTGTTTTTATGCCAAGTTCTTTTAAAATTCTTAAAAGAAGTCATAGAAAAGGCAGAGGCCACATGATTAGCCTTTTTACTGAAAAAAGTGCATAATGTTACAAATATTTTATACTGGAAAATCATGCATATCAAGAGGGCTACTAATATTATTTCTTATACTATGTGCAAGTATTTGACTTAATATTGAATCAGAAGCTGTAAGAAACAATAGAAAATATGGAATTTTCAGTGCATATAACTTAATCTTTCAAATACCTCTACTTTGAACAGAAAGTAAGTGCTCAGGGTCATGGTGGGCAATGTCAAATACTTCAGAACTGGAAATAGAATTAATAATCTAAAGCAACTTTTATGGGAATTTTACTAGGAAATTTTTTCATTAATAGCAAATTTTCGGAGAAAACTCTTCTCCTTCTTCAGGCTGTCTTGTTGTTGTCACTTTTTACTTGTCACTATCACGGTTACGGTTAACCTTGACGGTTTAGGTTATTTTTCAACAAATCCTGCCAGATGTTAGGCAGGGAAAATCCTTTGCAGTCATTGATGATGAAATTTTGATTTTTCTCAATCTCTATTCCTTCTTTCAGTTTTCTTTTTGGAAATTGCTTTGGAAACTGATTACTTTAAGGGAATTCCAATCCATGCTGTGCCCAGTTTCTCTAACATGCCTATCTAATCCAGTCTTGTTGGAGCAATTTTTTATAGCTGCTTTATGCTCAGCTATACGAGTTTCTAGTCTGCGACCTGTTTCACCTATGTAAGATAGTCCACAACTACAATTTACTTCATAAACTACTCCTTGCATTTTTAAAATATCTTCTTCTCTTTGAACTATGTTAGGGAACAATTTTTTAACTTTGTTCTCTAAACTTGGAGCTAGCCTAATATTGTATTTCTTACTAATTCTCTTTAAAGACTCAAATAAACCTTTGTGATAAGAAATTTTTCTAGTGAATTTTACTTGTTGCTTTTGTGGGTTCTTCGTACCATTAAAATTCAGAAGCTTCTCAATTTCTTCTTTAGGATAGTTATTCTCTGCAAGTATGACTTTAAGCTCTTCTTTATGGGCTTCTTTTTTATCTGCAGTAGAAACTATTTTATTAATTTTTTTCTAAAAACTGACTTGCTACATTTTTCTTAATAGAAACTGGATGATAGGAATTGAAATCCAGTAGTCTTTTAGTAATTCATTGGTTTTTATACCAACTAGTGAGGAATTTTTCATCTTCATAATAGATAGTAATATCTAAGAAGTTTATTCTTCTTTTCTTTTTGAAGTTCAATAGTGAACTTATGGGAATCATAGAATTCAGCAAAATTCTATTTGTTTCAGCATTTTTTCAATTTGTATCTTGAAAATTTTTATTACTTTTTTTTTTTTTTTTAAGCTATAGGGCATGACATCAAAATAGGTGGAGAAAAGTATACAGAGTGTGGTAAGCTGATAACACTATTTAGTAGTTCCACAAAAAGATCAACTGACCTTGCATTCAGTACTGCCAGTTCCTTGCTCAAAAACCATAACTATGGGTTTTCCTTTTATTTATAATCAGTTTGAATTTCATACAAACTTTGTACATCTGGGTCAACATACTCTGCAACTCACTTTTGCTCTCTGCCAATAGGACTATGTCATCAGTGTACCATGAATTGCATACAAGGAAATTTCCAAGGCATATAAACTAGTGCTATTTATTTTGACATCATACATGCGTGGATTTATAAATATATTGAACAGCCATGGTGACATTACAGATCCTTGTCTGACTCCTGCACCAGTAGAAAACCATTTTGTTAAAACACCATTCACATGTACATGTGCTCTATTGCTAGCGTACATAGCTTTCACACATTCAAATGGTGGAATTCCCAGTTATGCCATAATTAGTCAAGCCTTTCGCAGAAGTATCCTGTTAACTTGGTCATAAGCTTCCTCTAAATATACAAAGGCTGCAAAAACTTTCTTACCATGTGACAGATACTTTTCAATCATATTCTTAATGAAAAAAAAAAAATGGTTAGTCAACCCTTAGTATATGTAAATCCACTCTGTACATCTCACACCTTCCTGATGCAAAGCCTCATATCTTATCAATAATTACCTTTCCAAACACTTTCCCTGGCACACTCAGCAGGCTGGCACCAAATATACATAGTTCTTGCATTCAGTCTGATCACTTCTTTCTGTATACAAAGAAACATTGTTAGGATACCTTTAATTCTCTGAGGTACAACTAACTTCTAACATAACTGGAAAATTCCAGTTAAATAGTAAGTTACAGAATCACCACAATATTTTAACATCTCAGCAGTTATGCCATCTACTTCCCAAGCCCTACCATTTGAAAGAATTTTATAGCTTTACGAACCTCATCCTCTGAGATCCTTGCCTTTCTTTCTTCTCTCCCTATGACATCATCTGCTTCTAACTCAGAGAAGTAAGTATTCGTCTAATTTTTTACTTAACTTATTAGGCCCCCACATGTATTTCCAGAAAGAATTCATGTCTATCCAGCAAGTCAATGCTTTCCCCTTTTTCATTTGTATCTTTTGCCTTACTCTGATAAACCAACTTTGCTGCATCATGCTTTATACAGCAATATTCTAGAAGCTCTACCTTGCAACCTTCCCAAATATACTTTTGTTGTTGTTCTTTACCACTTCTTTAATTTCACTGTTCCACCAAGCATTACATTTTAATGCTACCCCCTGTTGCAGTACTACAAACCTCTTCACAGCAACAGTGACAACACAGTTCTTAAAATATGTCCATTTCTTTTCAACATTCCTCTCACAGTTCTTCAACTGATTCAGTCTTCACTATTTCAGAACAACGCTGATATTCTTTTGGCAGACTTTCAACCTTTATGCTTTTTATCACAGGTTTCTTCCTATTTCTCTTTCTCCAACTATCATTCGGCTTCACGAGTGATGTTATCAGATAATGATCAGAGCCAAGATCTTCACCTCTCATCACATCAGCATCAACAAGTATTTCAGGCACTGAACATAAATAACAAAATTTGTATTTTTCTTCCCCAGAGTGCAATTCTCCCATGTTTATGTATGGATATACTTGCAGTTGAAAAACATGATAGATACACACAACCCATTCTCAATGCAAAGTTCAATTAATCTTTTATCATTATCATTCACACTGAGATCATTAAACTTACCCCTGCTATAGTAGTTTGTCTTTAGCACCAAACTGACCCCAAATAGGTTTTAGCTCATTTCAGAAATCACCCTTCCTATCAGAAGGTTTGGGGTCACCATGAGCATACACTGCAACTACTATTATCTGAAGTTTCACTCTCAAATGCACCCACATAATTCTCTCACTTATGTAACTATAACGAATCAAATTGTTCATCTTTTCACTTAAAATCAACTGTTCCATCTTGTTCTTTTACATCATCAAACACTCCAGACCACACGCTCATCCTTCCATTCTCGCCTATCCCATTTGTTTTCTTTTTAGTTTTACTTACAGCACATCTAATATATACTTATTAATTTCTTCAGTCACTTCATTCCTCTTTCCATTTAATTCCTCTAGTATTCCATATACCAATCTAAGACTTATTCTGTTGAGATCTCTGTCTCATATGTCATTTATTAGTTCCAGGTTGATTCCATGGTGGGACCAGCCTTCTTAAGTATAGTAGGCTCGTCAAATCACACACTTGAGTCCTTCAATATCTTTCTTTGAGTCTTGAAAATTGCAAGTACATCAGTGTGGGTGATCAGCCAACAGCTGGACCAGGTGGATGAGTTTGCATATTTGGGAAGCATGTTTGACAGAGATAATGGAATTAGATGGTGAAATTTAATAGGTGTGTGAATTCAGCTTTGAAAGCCACAGCGGCCTTAGGAGGATTTCATGATACAGGTGGGTTCTTGAAAAGGTCCTAAATGGCTGTCTATGAAAGTTTAATTATTCCTACACTGATGTACAGTAGTAAAACCTAGGTACTGCAGAACAGACACGGGAGTAATTTGTGTGTTGGAAATGATGTGTTACTTATGGGGGTTTGTGGCCAGGCGTGTTCTGGTCATGTGAAAAATGATGTTTTGCAGATGTGTAATGTGAAGCTAAATGCTGTTAGTAGGATGCAAAGAACAATACTACAATAACCATAGAATTAAGTTAGAACACACACTGTTAGGTAAAGTAATAAAATTCATTTAGCAGAAGCTTTTGATTGTTCTATGGCCTTAATCACTCGGGATCAACTGAATCAGAGGACTGGTTGCCAGAATGGTAATGTGAATTGGAGGTGCAAGGTTCTTGAAAAGGTCCTAAATGGCTGTTTATGACTACCAGTCCTCTGATTCAGTTGATTATGGGTAATCAAGGCTGTAGAATGGTTGAAACCTTCCGCTTAATGAATTTTATTACTTTATGTTCTTACTTAATTCTATGGTTTGCGTGATGAGTTTCTGAGATAATTTATTCAGCCTAAGTGGCAGGAAAGAAAGGTAGAGGAAGGCCATGTTAATCATGGGAGGACCAGATTCAGCAATGTTTACAAGAGAAAGAGATGAATATGAAGTAGGCTACAAAAGGTCATGTGTGAGGCATGTGATGAATGTTAGTAAAGCTCAGGTTGTATGCCGAGATCGCTGTAAAAGGAGACATTTGATATGTGAACAGTAAGCAGAATCTAGCACTGGCAGTTTTAAACTTTAATTTGGTATCTTCTTTTGAGAAGCTAATTTCAAAATCCCAGGATACAGCTCAGTGATACAAGAGATCAGAAGGAAACCATGGGAAGTACAAAAATTATCATGAAATAAAGGCAAATAAGCAAGGAATTTTTAAAGTTAAGATACAACTATATTTAACATCTAGAATCAGTTAAACCTCAGAGTGTAGAATTTCTGGTACCAATGTCAAATAAATAAATAAATAAATAAATGAGCATTTTTTATTTAATCATTTTGTCATAAGTATATCTTTCTAAGCTTTAGGATATATAACAATTTTTATATTCAAAATGCACTGTTTAAGATTTTACTGTACATTGTTTTATATTGTGATAGCCTTCCTCAGAATTACATACTTTAAATATTATGCACAAATAAATTGCTGTTATTCAGAATTTGCTAGCATTATGAATTATGTAATACATTGCAGTTAGATGTATGAAGGTGTACAAATGTCAGACAATTGAAGATAAGTCAGAATTGAGCTGCAGTGAAATATACACTATATTGACAAAAGTTACCGGACACCCCTTCAAAAGCAAATGAATGGATCCGCTGCATTGTTAAAATGCGCGGTACAGCTGCAAATGGTATAAAAACAAGTCTACAGCTGACTGTGATCATATCGCACTGTGAGGTTGAGTGAAAATGTCACGACGGGAGAGAACTGACTTCGAGAAAGGAAAGATTGTTGGGTGTTATATTAGAGGGTTGTCCATAAGAGAAACCGAGAGGCATTTAAACATACCCAAGTCAACTGTTTTGGAGATACTGAATAAATGGAAGACACATGGCGTGCCTGAAGCAGCAAAACGTACTGGCAGACCAAAGAAAATCAGTGATAGAAGACGTCAAAGCCTCAGGAGAGTCATTACAGCTAATTGATGGAGTACCGCACAAGACCTCAGTGTACAGGTGAGTAAGAATGCTGAAACCTCAATATGTACACATACCCTTTGCAGAGAACTTCATTCCATGGGTTACCATGGTTGCGCTGCTGCTCATAAGCCTATCATCTCCACTTGGAATGCTACTCGTCGTTTAGCATGCAGTAAAGAACATTTATCGTGGACTGTAGATCAATGGAAACGGGTCCTATGGACTGATGAATCCAGATACATGATCCATCAGTCTGATGGCCATGTGTGGGTATGGGGACAGCCAGGGGAATGCTATTTACCACAGTGTACTGTTCCTACAGTCAAGTTTGGAGCTGGCAGTGTACTCATGTGGGGATGTTTTTCTTGGTATGGTCCCAGCCCATTGGTTATCGTGGACAAACGTGTTAACCAGCACATCTACCTCGATATTCTGGACAATTATGCCCTACCAACTCTGGGTACTACTATGGAACCGAGCCTTGTTGGTACCAGCAGGATAATGCACCGACCCATAAAGCAAGGACTGTTACGGCGCGGTTTGATGATAATTCCGTATCATGTGCACACTGGCCAGCACAGACCCTTGATCTTAATCCCATAGAGCACCTATGAAATGAATTAGAGCACAAGCCATTTGGAACCAAGGCCTACTTCTAAGCAACAGTTAGCAGCAGCATTATGCATTCCATGTATTCCGCTGTGTTCCAAAACCTTGTTGAAAGCATGTCTGGACGAGTCAGTGCATGCATTAAGGTCAAAGGTGGACCGACACCATACTAGCATATGTCAGTAAATGCTATGTTGTGTTGCTCTTCTAGGTGTCTGGCGACTTTTGTCAATATAGTGTATATCAAAGTGGTTCAATGCCGAGTCCTATTTTACATTCCTTGCATCAAAATTATGTGTTTCTTTGGGTCTTTTTTTTTTTTTTTTTGCTGGTTTCATTCTTCAGCTTGCACAGAAGACATCTCATTGTCATCAAAGTTCGTTCTTTATTAGCCTAGGTGGAATAGGGCTGACAAAGCGATTAGTTGGATTTTTTAAGTTGCAAAGAATTTATCATATGCTGTAATTTGTTGGGCTAAGTTTGATTGGGGTTTCCCTTTTCTGAATGATTTTGGATACTTCCATTAGTGAGTTCTAGTTAAAATTCAAAAAGTCGTATTTTTGCTTAAGGCTTTCTTATAAAGAATGCAAGCATTTCAAAAATTCTGATCAAGAAAATGCACAAAAATTTTCATGTAATATTTTCCCTGTTACATCGCAACTGATTTTCCATCACGTAGATCAGCACCTCCCACAGGTTTTAAACACTGTACTCAGAATGGGAAGACAAATCACTTGGACTTGTAATCTCAAGTCAACGTTGTGATATGAGTTGCTGTTATATTTTGTTTTTGGATAACAAAACTCCCCAAAGTTTGTCCTAAGGCTTCGCATGGTGGCTAAAATTAATTTCCTTAAACAATGTTTTCGTAAAGTAGAAAAGGTTCTTTGCTTCATTGAGTAAACAAAACATAGTTTTGTAGTATTCGCATCCGTAGGTGTGCTGTTTTGCCAGTGAACACCCGAGGCGTGTAAAGCAATTGTGATACAAAGCTCTCCAGATGGCGCTGCAGGTCACGTTTTTATTTCTGCAGAGGCTAAACTTCCAGGGTGTGCATGGCTATAAAAGCACTACTGGTCGTACGCTTGCATTTGGAATCACGTGGAGTCATAAAAACAATTCAACATTCTCTCACAAACTGCAGTTTTTCTGTCTTTTTGTCGCAGTGCGAATCAATGTGTTCATGAGCACAGATTTAAAAACAGAATTTGAAATTTTCTTATCCGTATAGGATGGGGTAACAAAAATTCATTCATTTTTTTTTTTTATTCAGCTACTGCTAAATAAAAAAATGCTTTCGTATTCAAAATCAATGTGTGAATTTTTTAGCTCGGGTTACATAGTAAAATTTTTACCTGTTTTTTACCGCACACCCAACCTAAATGGGCATGCAAGGCCACTGATATATAATAGGGATGTAAGGTCAGGTGATGCGTAACATCACAGCCTCTCCTTGACAAATGTCAACCCCGCCTTCTCGTGGTACATCCTGTTCCCACTAAAGGGGCTCTGACGACCGCCAATAGTGGTATAACTATACCATCAGGATTAGAGGAAATGCTATCCCACACTCACCAACCCACTTGGCCAGCGTGGTGAGTTATGGCCAAACCCTCCAAAATGACTCCACAACTTAAATCTTGGCCCTCAGTCTCCGGCAGCTGGAATGTACGTGGCCAAGGCAGCGGCCAGTGCGACATGAAGGCAGAGGGTGCTAAGAATCCCCGCAGGACCGGACTAGGCTGCCATCTGATGCTGACCTTGGCTACGTATAATGGACGCTCCCTATCTTCTGATTCAAGGCTTCTTGAATTGGAAGAGGAACTACAAAGGATCAAGTGGAACATCGTCGGGCTAAGTGAGGTAAGCAGAAAAGGAGAAGATCTCATTGAACTGAAAAGTGGACATCTCTTCTACTATCGTGGGACTGATACTGGCAGAACTAGTGATGTTGGATTTATAATAAACAAGAAACTGAAGGATAAAGTTGTAGAAGTTGAAAGTTCCTCTGACAGAGCTGCACGACTCGTTATCCAACTCTCGAGAAGATACCAGGCTCAGATTATTCAAATTTATGCACCTACCATAAGTCATCCTGAAGAAGAAATTGAAGAATTTTATGAGGGAATTCGTCATCTAAATAATAAAGGTAAGCAGCACTTAAAGATAATTATGGGAGATTTCAATGCAAAAATAGGGCAACAGCAACAGAATGAAACTTCAGTAGGT
The DNA here is from genome assembly GCA_039090855.1 of Macrothele yani. Classification (NCBI taxonomy): domain Eukaryota; kingdom Metazoa; phylum Arthropoda; class Arachnida; order Araneae; family Macrothelidae; genus Macrothele; species Macrothele yani. Next base: position 102,386,905 of record CM077023.1, read on the forward strand.
AAATTCGGTCACGGCAACAGAAACCAGCGTGGAAATACTCTCGTAGAGTTTGCAGAGGCAGAAGGGTTTTTCATCTTGAACTCCTTTTTCAAGAAAAAGCCACACAGGAAATGGACATGGAGACATCCAAATCGGACGACAAGTGAAATTGATTTCATTATGTGTAACAAAAAATTTGTCATAGAAGACTGCAGTGTGCTAAACAAGTTCAACACAGGTAGTGACCATAGATTAGTGAGATGTAAGATGCACCTACCCACTAAACTCAAACGTGGCAAGCTCATAAGACAAACAAAATGTATTGACATAACTAACCTTAAAAAACACCATAATGCCTTCAAGTTGGAACTGAAGAACAGATTCTCTGCTTTAGAAGGCCTAACATCGGAAGAAGTGGATATTTCTGAAGTTAACAGAAAAGTAACCAAAGCTCTTATAAAAACAGCAACAAAATTAGCTGTGTCTAAGAACAAGTTGCATGTGAACAAATTATCAGTAAAAACCAAAATGTTGATGCAAAAAAGAAGAGTGATGAGGACAACTAAAGAAGATGTGACTTCCAAAGTGGAATATATAGAGCTATGCAAGACAGTACGAAAAAGTATCACTGAAGAAGTAAGGAAATTCAACTGTGAACTAGTAAGGAAAGCAATTGAAAACAGCCAAAGCGTAAAGATAGCAAAGGGACATCTCAGTAAGGGAAGAAAACAGATTATGGCACTGAGAAAAAAGATGGTTCTGTAACAACAAATAGAGGCGAAATTTTGACCAGAGTGAAATATTTCTACTCCAAATTATTTGAAAAGGATGATACACGTACTCCAGACATCATGAAAGGTACCAGTACCAGAGTTCTTCCAGTCCTCCCAGCAGAAGTTGCACATGCAATCAAGAACATGAAGCGGGGAAAAGCTTCAGGAGAAGATGGAATTACTGTAGACATCATACAAGAAGCAAGTGTAGAAATCGAAACAGTACTTGCCCAAATTTTTACTCGATGCCTTAATGAAGGGAAGATTCCTGAGGATTGGAACAACGCTACAATGATCTTGCTACATAAAAAAGGTGACATTGAGGATCTCAGGAACTACAGACCTATCAGCCTCCTATCAGTGGTTTATAAAATTTTCACTAAAGTTCTTTCACACTGTTTGAAGGTAACACTGGACATGGCTCAACCGAGAGAACAAGCTGGATTCAGGAGTGGCTACAGCACAATAGATCATATCCACGTACTGAGAGAACTAATTGAAAGAGTGAGGGAATATGAACTTCCATTGTGCATGGCTATTATCGATTATGAAAAAGCCTTTGACTCGGTGAAACCATCAGCAGTTACAATGGCTCTGAAATCCTGCGGTATTGAAGATGCGTACATTAATATTATTAATAACATCTATGAAAATGCAAGTGCAAAGATTCGGCTGTTTGAAAATACAACACGCATAAAAATTGGAAAAGGAGTGAGACAAGGTGACACCATATCTCCGAAGCTCTTTAATGCCACATTGGAAAATGTCTTTCAATCACCGAACTGGGAAAACAAAGGGATAAAGATTAATAAAGATTATCTAACCCACCTTCGTTTTGCTGATGACATAGTCATTTTTGCAACTACCCCATCAGACCTGCAGAGTATGATCCAGGAACTTGCTGACAACAGTAAAGAAGTGGGGTTAAAAATGAACTTTCAGAAGACAAAAGTGATGTTCAATGCTTTTACAAGAAATGAAGATTTATCGATTGATGGAGAAAAGCTGGAGATAACAGACACATACGTTTATCTTGGACAGCAGATATCAAGTGAGGGTCACATTGATGAAGAAATTAATCGGCGTACAAAACTTGCCTGGAGAGCTTTTGGAAGAAGCAGCATAATTTTCAAGAGCAATATGCCATTATGTCTTAAAAGAAAAGTGTTTGATCAATGCATCCTTCCAGTGCTTACGTATGGGGCAGAGACGTGGACCTTAACTAAAAAAGACATACAAAGGCTGCAGACAACTCAAAGCAGCATGGAGAGGTGCATGCTTGGTGTGACCAGGAGAGATAAGAAGAGGAACTCGTGGATCCGAAAAATGACAAGAGTGGAAGACATCATGATCAGAGTTAAATCCCTGAAATGGCAATGGGCTGGACATACTGCCAGAAGGACAGACCATCGATGGACACCCGAAATTTTAGATTGGATTCCAAGGGACAGGAAAAGACCCAGAAGAAGACCACATGGAAGATGGGTGGATGAAATTCGAAAGTATGCGGGAGTGACATGGAGGAGACTGGCACAAGACAGACCGTTGTGGAGGAAACTTGGGGAGACCTTCGTCCAGCAGTGGATTGATAATGGTTGACAATGATGATGATTATATATATATATATTTTTTTTGAGCTTAAGTTTGCAGGATTTAACATAGTTAGGCATCTTGCCTTTCAGCATTTAAGACATCAAAGAGCAAATGTTGAAAGTAAAGGAGTGTGCAGTATTTTCAGCTGATTAATTATTTGCTGTTTAAAAATAATCATTTAAGTTAAAGGATTTCCAGTAACTTCCAGAAAGAAGAAAACCAAAATTTATGTTGTTTTTCTGTCTTGATTACTGACGTAAAACTATTAAAAACCTATTGTCAGTAACATTCCAGCAAAAATGGCCTCAGATGTTAGGTATCAGTTTCTTCTTTATGTAGAATAAATATCCATGGAATCAGTTGTGAACCTGTTGAAAAAAACTTGAACTTCTCTTATTGATTTTGCTTTGTTTCTTTTGCTGGAACTCTTATTGATTTTGTTTTGCTTCTTTTGCTGGAAAAATTTCTCATTTCCAGTAAACAAAAACATGTATTTAGTTTATACAGGGTATCCCAGTCACTACCGAACCCAGCACTTCTTTGATAACATTAACACCAATAAAGATATTTTAACGAAATTTAAAGTTGACTTACCTCATTGCGTGCAAAATGTAATGACATCATAACATGTGCTGGAAGTGGCCACCATTTGCGTTCAGACAGCATTGAACCCGGCGCACCATATTGTGGAAAGTCCTTGCCAGTATGTCTGCCGTCACTGCCTGAATTTCTTTGGTGATGTTTGCTTTCAAGACATCTATGGTTCGGGGTTTCTTTTGGTAAACTATCCCTTTTAGATATCCCCATAAAAAGTAATCAGGAGGCATCAGGTTGGGCACGTGCGGTGGCCATAGACCCTTCAAAGTGATGTGGTCGCCAAAAAAGGACTGAATTTCGGCAATACTGGTGTGTGATGTCGCTCTATCATGCTGGTAATATCCAATGGAGAGTTCTTCGTCGTCCAGTTGATGAAAATTCCAGGAATTGCTAGATTTGCTGTTGACAAGACTTTGTCGATTCTGTTTTCCAATAAGTGCGAACAATAAACACTCGCTCCTCCAGAGTATATCGATACACTAAGACACGTATGCGAACAGCCATGAGCACGAGCACTCACTATCAACAACCATATTGTGTAGACACGCTCAGCAAAATGACATAACAAAGCAGCAGAGAGGCTCTCCTCAGTGGCGCCACACTTAGGAATGTGTCTACCACTAAGGAGCACTCAGGCTGGCTGACGTACAGCGCCGGGTTCAATGCTGTCTGGACGCAAATGATGGCCACTTCCAGCACATGTTGTGATGCCATCACATTTCGCACGAAATGAGGGTAAGTCCAGTTCAAATTTCGTTGCAATATCTTCATTGGTGTTAATATTAAAGAAATGCTGGGTTCGGTAGCGAGTGGGACAACCTTTATCATCTTGTGTAGATAAAAAATAAGTATTTTGTTTATAATTTATCACATAATTCTAAGTAATTCATGAGATATGAGCTAAGAATCAGTAACCAAAGTGGTTCTGAAGAACACAGTGCTAATGTAAAACACTGAATAAAAAAAACAAAAAGAAAAATATTAAAATAATTTATTACAGTTTTATGTTAGCCAATGCTGCCAACACAGGCACAATAATATAAAAAAGCCGCTCCGGAGGCGCAGTAGTCTAAGCGATGGCTTCTGATCATTCGTCCGAGATGGGCCCGGGTTCGAATCCTAGTGAGGCATGGATGTTGTGTTTGTCTTACGGCGCTGGCTTTCTCCCTTCCCTGGAACCAGTGGCTCTAAATTAGGGATGGGCGACTACTTATAGCTTACTGAGATGCTCACGGCGGTCGTTAAACCTCCAATAAAAAAAAAAAAAAAAAAAAAATATATGTATATATACAAATAATATTGGCACAAAAATTCTATTTATGCTTTTGTTATTTGTCTATTAAATTTTGCCTAAATGCTTGTACACTACACTACTATTAATAAAGTGCTGGGATTTATAATTTAATATTGAAAGCAGGTGTAATATTTGATACTAGATGTTATTCTGATCCATTGAAAAGGAAAAACAAACAACTTGTATTTATGTTGTGTGTTTTTCCCCTTCATTTACCTGTTTCATGAATTTATTGATGGTAAAGATTTTTTTCATTGCAAACCTGGTGATTGCTTTTAAACAGGTGATCAATTTTTAACTGGTAAAATATGGAATAATTTTTTTCCAGTTATAAAAGAAATATAAGAGTATTGATATGATAGGAAGAAACATTGTGCAAGTGAGAAAAAAATTTAGCTTTATAAAAGTAACTGAGCATGGGGAATTTTTAAGTTTAAGAAAATTAAGCATTAAATAAAAATACTTAGTATTGGTAAAAGTTTTAATTGAAATAATTTCTCTCCTAAAGTAATTTACTTCTTGATTTTTGAACCTCTATCTTTAATTTGCTAGTTTAATTATTGAAAGGAGCTCAAAAGAAACAGCATTTAGAATTACTAATGAAAGTTCTGTTGATCTGAAAATATAAAAATCATGAGAATATTTTATCTGATTAATACCGTACTATTTTAAAAACTCATGAGCTTTTTGATTGATTATTGAAAGGAAATAGTGTTTTAATGTTTCCATTTAAACTATATTTTACCTTTATATATAATTTCTGTACTTCAAAGTTAGTTTTTATACCTGATGAAAATAGCACTAAATTGTTTTTCAATATCATTTATGTTCATGTTTGATCTTAAGTTCCTAATTAACAGCAGAAGAAACAATTGTCCCTTCTCCTAGTTTTGTTAAGTTTTTTTTTTTAATTTGAATTTTTAGTCATAACTGCTTTTTGTGCATTTGCAAAGTTTATATTTTTGTCATTTGTTTAGGTTGTAATTCATTTAACTGCTGATTTATATCTTTACTGCCTTATTTTGTTATCCTAATTTATATGATTTCTCTACAGACTAAATAGACATGGGCTATTTTTTTGCCCTTTTGGATGAACATATAGCCTGTGTAAAATCAGATTTCTCTGTCAATTTTGGAGGACTCAAAATTGCTCTAAAAGATGTATGACACACTTCTTTTATTTATTTAAATATGTTATCAAATTCAGATAAAAGGGAAAAGAAATTGAACGTGTGTTCTCTCTCTTTCTCCTTCCTAGGAGAAGTTCAACCCAAAGTTGACAAATACGGAAATCTCAGTAACAGAGTTTACTTCTGCAATGTCCGTAAACAGAAGTGGTTCCAAAGTTTCAAACTACTCCATAAAAGAAAACTGGGTTTGTGCGAAGTAAGCCAGTTTTTACTTCACCTGTCTGAGACCTTTTTTGCAGTAAGATTTACTGCTAGTTTTTCCCCCTTTTTAATGTAGAATCCATTACTTGTGACATTTAATGGAACAGGTAAAATAATTTTGTGTGTTTGTGTATATTTGTTTTTGAAGCATGTCCATTTAGTCTGTAGAGAAATCATAATTTATTACATAGCTCAGTGACATTTTTCTGACTGGCAGATTTCGTATTTGAAGATTTCTCACTAATTGTTCATGCTTGCTAGCAGCTCCACTTTTTTCTCCTTGACTATGCATGATACTGTTTCATCACACATGGCTGTTGTACTGTGAAATGTCGCAAACCTATCTGGATTAGATTACACATACAGTATATGGTAAAAATACACGTGTATAGTTGTTTGTGTGCTGTGATTTATACCAAGTACAGATAGAAAAAAGTGGTATATGGTGTGATGTGAATAAATAACACTGGTTAACAAAATAAAACAAAATTTTTGGCACACAAGAAAAACTGTCTGATTCCAGTAGTACTTTTTATGCTGAATTCAAGTATGTTACCAGTTTTTCTCTATCACGCAGGGATTTTTTAGTCACACACAGATTAAGTCTGAAAAAATTGTATATTTACGTATTAATACATTTATAACACTATTTATATTACCAAAAAAAGTGATACTTGATGCTTTTCTTCTGTATTTAGCATCTGGAACATCCCTCTTAAGTGTACAACAATAGTCAGTAAGCATGCTAGAACTCCACTTTCCCTGTGGTACCTCTCTTTTCCATGATCAAGATGTTTTAGTGAAATCACTCACCATGTTTGTCGCTGATGGCACTAAAATTCTCGGGGAAGAAATCCAAGTGGGTGTCCAAGAAATGAATTTTAAGGGACATATTACATCCCATATCTTTGAATAAATGTAAGAGTTCACCCACAATGTCAGGGTAGTTCTGTGCTTTAAAATTTCCCAAAAACTTTTCTGTAACACTTTTGAACGATCTCCTCACTGTTTTTTTAGCTTGGCTTAATAGTGTAGTAATGAAGTCATGGCAAAATCCTAGTGATGAAATATCTTAAAAGTACAATTAAGCAATATGGGATTACTAGGATGACATAAAAATTACCTTTTGTCAAATTTTCGAGTTGCATACCAACTCGTTGTCAGGACTGATTCAAGATAGTGGGTGCTACCACTCAAGTAGTAATACCAAGCCTTTATGATCATTAACCATGGCACCTTTTCTTAGTTGAATTTGTAGACTTTCTTCCAATATCCGTTTTACACAGTGCTGTTGATGTGAGATAATTTTTAGAGAGTCCCAGTTAATCAAATGTCCAGTACTCTGTTTGTGCGTGTCAAGGCCTGTCTTGTTGGAAACCATCCTAATAGCAGCGTTATGTTCAGCCACACGTGTGCGAAGTTGTCTCAAAGTTTCTCTTACGTATGTGTTACCACAATTACAGTGTGCACTGTAGGGGCCCCTCTTTCTTGTAGCAGAACATTTTTCTCTTTTTGTTTAATGGGAAGGAACATTTTTTTAATTTTAAGTGTGGAGCAAGTCGAACTTAGAATTTAAAGCTAATCCTCTGAAACTTTTCAGATAGACCTTTATGGTAAGTGACCTTTCTAGTAAGTTTGATGTTACTGCTTGATTGTTTATAATTTAATTTGATATTTTTTTGTTAAATTTTTTTCTGTCATTGTAGAAGGATAATTATTTTTAGCCAGAGTCTCTATTAATTCTTTTTTATGGATTTTCTTTGAAGTTTCTGAAAAATCCAGTGCTTCTATTTTTCCAGGAATTGTGAGGCCACATTAAATTTAATATAGGAGAGATGGTAAGAGTGGTAGTAACTACCATAGTGGTACTACCATTGTGAGAGTGGTAGTAACTACCACTCATACCATCTGTCCTATATTAAATTTAATGTGGCCTCACAATTCCTGGGAAAAATAGAAGCACTGGATTCTTCAGAAATTTAAAGAAAATCCATAAAAAAGAATTAATAAAGACTGGCTAAAAATAATTATCCTTCTACAATGATAGAAGCATTTTTTTATAAGAAAATATCAAATCAAATTGTAAACAATCAAGCAGTAACATCAAACTTACTAGAAAGGTCATTTACCATAAAGACCTATCTGAAAAGTTTCAGAGGATTAGCTTTAAATTCTAGGTTCAACTTGCTCCACACTTAAACAATAAAATAAAAAAAAAATTCCCTCCCATTAAACAAAAAGAAAAATGTTCTGCTACAAGAAGGACTGGTCTACAGTGTACACTGCAGTTGTGGTAACATATATGTAGGAGAAACTGAGAGACAACTTTGCACCTGTGTGGCTGAATATAAAGCTGCTATTAAGAATGTTTCAAGTTCTAAGCAAGACAGTCCTCGACAAACACATACAGAGTATCAAACTTTAGATTAACTGGGGCTCTTTAAAAATTCTCTCACATTATAACAGCACTGTGTTAAAACGGATATTGGAAGAAAGTCTACAAATTGAAAGAAGAGGTGTCGCGATTAACAAACATATGAAAGGCTTGGTATTACTGCTTGAGTGGCAGCACCTACTATCTTGAGTCAGTCCGACGGCGGGTTGGTGTGCAACCCCAAAATTTTACAAAACATAATTTTTGTCATCTTAGTAATCCCCTTATTGCATAATTGGCTTAATAGATGTTCAAATTTTTCATCTTGAATCAAAACTCTTATTTTAAGGGCCCACAAAAAGGCCTTTCATTGTAGCATCATTTATTCAAGGAAACTTTTCATTCAAATAAGCAAGCCCAGTATCATTTTTATCCATGGTCTTAAAGTTTTTAAAAAGCCCTGATTTTATATGAAATGGAGGTAAAAAAATATTTTCAGGGTTGACCAGTGGGGTACAACATTTTTCTGTCCAGGAGTAAGTGATTAATGCTTTGGCCATTCCTTCTTGATGTAATAGATTTTCTTGTCTCAACTGTTCCACTCACACAAGAAACAACAAAATTTAGCATAGCCGAGCTACAAACCAAGTAACAGTGCAATGGCTTTTAAATCACCACAGATGTAATAAAGGTAAGATTCTTTCATATTAGTGGCATAAGCTAACAGCACAGAAAGCAATTTGTTTCTATTGTGCAAAAGAACACCTTTCAAACTAGTTTTAGTGGAGTCAATGAATATTCACCACTCTGTTGTTTTATGTTTATGACTAAGAGCATCCATCACAGAGCAAATATTATTAAATAAACTAAATCATTTTCTTGAAAAAAAATATTAAACTCATCCTGGCAGTTGCAAAAAAGAAACAAAAAAAAAAAACTTTAGCGTTTGCTGAAGTAGATTCCAGCCTTTCAGCCTAGATTCCAAAAGCTCGGCCTATGTATTGGACAAATTCAAATCCCAAACAAGGTCATTTAAATCACCTTGAGTTAACAGATGTGGCCCAAAAGAAGACATCTTGCTTCAAAAGTAGAGTCATGTTGCTCCTCATGTTTGAAATAGGCAGCTGCGTCGGTTTCCGAGTCTTCATCTACAGTTACGTTTATTGGATGCTGTGGTATAGGTAAGTCCTCACTGTGAGGAAGTGGCCTGATAACAGATGGCAAATTTGGGTATATCACTGTGTGTTTGGATTTACTTGTTATTCCTTTTATGTTTGTTAAACAAAAATAATCTGACAAATGATTTCTGGGTTCCACCCAAACTATAGGAACTGCAAAGCATATATGCTGGGAACCCTTTACCTATTCTGTCAGATTCTTCACACAGGTCAAACAAAAGATATGAGGGGCCTAGTTCTTATGTTGGTCACTTACTTTACAGCCAAAATGTTGCTCATAACATTTTTAATGAGTTGATTTGAATTTTGCCGTTGATCTTTAAATGTGTTCTCCACACACGACAGAAACTATCTGGATGATTCAAACACTTCCTTGGCATAATGACACAGTATCAACCGCAACACAGTTGCCTAATCACTAGACAAAAGAGAACTCAAACTCTCTTAGGGCATTCACAGTGAATGTCAGCTCACTATTAGATAGGTTGCTGAGACTAGTGACATGTTTATGTCACGACACGCTGCATACTTTGTCTGTCTGCCACCTGCCTGCCTGTCAGTCTGTCCTCCATCTGGCTGTATATACTATATATTCACTATGTAGTCAAAAGACCCTTTGATGAGTTTCCCAAGAGAACAATAGAATCATTCAGGAAAGAGTTGCACCAAAATAAGCTACTTTATGAAGGTGACATGAATTTATGAATTATGTCAAAACAACAGTCCAATGTAATTGGGAATCAAAATACTCAACATCAGTTGTGGATCTCTTTTCATAGTTAAAAGAATTAAAGAGAAGTTATGTGCTTTGGAAATAAAGGGACAATGCTGTGCAGGAGATTGTTATTAATATCAGACACGTGCACATCATGAAAAGTTGACAGAAAGAAACAACAGGATCCAAATGTAAAGGATTTGAGGGATGGGGCATACTGTTGAGGGGAATATGAAAAACTTTTCAAATCTGAGCGAGATATAATACCTGAAAAGATAGAAAGTAATAAATAATACCATGTTTGAAAAAATATTCCTGAATACAAGGTAGTAATTAACATATAGTGTCTAAATTATGAGAATGTTTTCCAATGAGATAAATGTCTGGGAAGTGTTAATTGAATTTGTTAGTCTGACAAGGGAACTTTCCAAAAATGTGACACACATGGCAGGCTCTTATGGTATGCATTTTGTTCCCCTTATAAAAAGAGATTTATTAGTGAAATTGAAGCTGGTTAATACAATATGAAGAAGGAAAATAGTGGGAGGAAGGTACTAGTAGCTTAGAATGATGGCTCATTGCATGAATGAATGACTGGTAATTTTTTTCTTTTTGTTCCAGAAATTAATTCCTAAGTTGTTGGGGTCTTTTGGTCCAGGAGTTTGTCACATCAGATGTTACTCCCTGCATAGAGGATATCGAGATGTTCAAGCAGATCAAGAAACAGCTGCTTGATCATGAATTTGTCATCAAGGAATAAGTACCTTACACTGACCTCATGCAGAACTGATGCTGTAAATGAGTTGTCAGATGATTTTGGAGATGACAAAGAAGAACCTATAGATGTTGGGTCCCAACCTAGAAGCTCCTGAGGAACTGGCTCACTGCAAAAACTGCTGGTAGCTTTTCACAAGAAAGTACTGGTTCTATTTATGTCTTACCTACAAAGAAAAAGGGTTGACCTAGCAAGGATTCTGAGATATACAAGAAAGACCAAAAAGGCTTATTATTTTTACTGCTTGTGATATTCTGCCAGCGGTAAGAGATGAACTTTGAAGAATGTGCAGCATACCTTCCGCTTCATCAGTAGCAGACAATTTCTATCAAGGATCAGAAAAGAATTTCACTCTAGCAAGGTCATTGTGAGCCAAGGGAATGCTTCCAGGATTCATGATAAGACTTCAATTGCAGGCTCTTCGAATCAAGAGAAAGATTGATCCAGGGAAATTGGATTCAGAGCATCAGTTTCTTGGGTCTGAAAATTCACAGATTGCTACATCATCAGTGTGAGATCTGTTACCCATAAAGTCAGAAAAAAGTATCTCAAGAAAGATAGCTGATTGATTTTCATGGCGCAAGTGCCATGCTTGGCCAAAGAGCACCGAGAAAGATAGAGAGGATATTGCATTGTCAAAAGCATTCAAAAAGATCAAGAAGTTGATTGCTAATGAGAAGCTTTCAATGCAGATCAGATCATGTCAAACTTTCAGGGCAGATCAGAGCAGGTTTGATGAGGCAATGTATACTAACCGAGTCTTGAAGACTCAGGGTGCAAAGCATGTGATGGGTATGGTTGGATCTGTATATGCTATGGCTCGTTCTTATTCTTGTATGATAATGTCTGTTGTCTCTTCAGATGACGATCTTCTTTCACCAATGTTCTTGTTGCTAAAGCTCAAGGGGAAACTCCATGTTGGCAAACCATATAATCAATTAAATATTAAGGCTTATCCTAGTACATCAGCTAATATGAACAAGACCTATATACCTTCTATAGGAATGTTTTCTGGCCTAGCATGTAAATGAAGCAAGTGACTTAAGTTTCTTCTCTTGGTCTGCAAATAAAGGCAGCCAGCTCTTGATTGCTTATGTTTCACCAGGAATGATCTTTCAGACTGAACTGATCCCACCATGATGCACTGATGCACTGGAAGGTTTCAACAGTTTTATGTCTACTTCTGCTGGCCTTGCAGACATTTTGGCTATAGAAATTATGGAAAAAATATTCTTCATAAATACTAGATAATTTACAGCAATCAGAATTGTATCCTGTAATATCTTGTCAGCAAAAGTGAAAATTGCATCGCCCTGGAGCGGGACTTCCTGATTTTTGTTCGAACATGCTATCCATTACTTGCAGAACTATTGTTGTGTGATAGCAAATTCAACATCTGGTCCCATGACAACTTCCTTAAACTTCAAGCTTTCATTCATTTCCAGTTCCAAGCATCTCTATTTTAAAAATTTGACTAAGTTTTCCTTTTGCATTACCAGATATCTGGAAGACAGACATGAAAAGTCTCCAACTCCTCTTGAATGCTATGTCATTTCATTCACTGCTGTTTGAATTACTCACAGTGTGAAGAGGAAATTAATGTCTTCAGATACACTTACTTATTTGCATATTAACTTAAAAGCCCTTTGTAATATTTTCTACTGAACCTTTTTACCTTTTTTTTTTTCTCTCATTAAAGCAGGATTTTCTGTCTTAAAACTTCATATTTCTGGAATTTATCTTGAACTTTATGGTGTTAACAAGACAGTCTAACTTCGTAACCTGGCATTGGACATCTTCATTTTTTATATGCAGTCATATCTTTACTAGTTCTTTCAAATTCAATTGGTCCTATTCTGCCCTGCGTGTCACATTTTTGTAAGTTTTCTTTATGAGTGCTTTTTTTAAGAGTTTCTCTGCTAGGATTAAATGAAGATGCCTTGTTTGTGTTTTTCTTGTCTGTAGTTTTTGTGCTGAAAATGACACGCAAGGCATATACTGAAGTAACTTATACCAGTACTCTGCATTCATACACGTGTGTAAATGCAGAGAGTATAAAGTTTACACTTCTGCTCTATTAAAATAAAATTTTCAGTAAGTAGTTGAACTAGAGGCTTACATGTACCATTACAAAGGTGCTTTATCATACATTCATCTGGTGAAGATGGTAATCATAGGTCATTCAAAAAGTAACGAGACTGATGTCATAGCGCCAAAACGAACCTATACAGAAAAATGTGCCAGAACACCTGCAAGGTCAGTCATGTGACGATGCGTCAATACAGTACTCCGCTGGTTCATTCTTGTAGTAGATGGCATAGAGTTCAGATGTGTTTCTGTAACCCAGCATGGATTTAAAACTGGAGCAAAGAGCAGCTATAAAATTTTGCTTGCATTTGAATAAAACAGCCGCAGAAATGCACGAAATGATTAAAACAGCCTATAAGGAAGATTCTTTGTCCTGTACAAGAGCTTTTGAGTGGCACAAGAAATTTGTGAATACGGTCATTCCATGTCAAATCAACTAGGCTCACAACCCGACCATTTTTGATTTTCACAAAACTTGGTATATTTGTAGTGTTCATCAATATATTATAAGCCAACATGATTTTTTCAGAATTTTCTATGCATCCATTTTCTAGTTTCTGAATTTAAAAAAAAAAAAAAAAAAACCATGAAATTTCATCTGCTGAGTGAACGACACCATTTCAGTCTTTCGCGATGATGTCATACAGTCTGGTACGACACCATTGCAGTCTTTTGCGACAATGCAATGGTGTTAAGGGTAGTCCTTGTAGCAATCTGTGTGCGTGTAGTCCTACGCTGTGCAGCTGTCTGCCAGTGGTGCTGGCACTAATTGGATGATGCATGGAGGGAACCACTGCTCGCTGAATATCCGCAATCATGGTTGTTGGGTCACTCTGCACATGTCAGACAACCCATCAGTCTTCTCTCACTGCGGTTCATCTAGGTCACCTAGACCCCTCCTATCGCTGCTGCATGCCTTGTTCTATCCGCTACCGCCAACAGCATGCTACGGTGATATCCACACGACCGGTATGGCGCTCAATACGGCGATAAGACCATACCGCTTCCAGGAGCCCAAAGATGCAGCCCCTCTCGAACTCCTCCAACTGCTCGAATTGCTTCCGAACTTTTCTCCGAGGCATACTTCACTTGCAAAGGATGCAACCAACACAACAGCACAAATCAAAATGGCAAGCACGCACAAGGAGACAACCTTATATAGCCAGTCAGGCACAGCACTATGACCCCTCCTTGCTTGCGTTACATGCGCGGCCGAGTGCGATACTTGAATCATTAGCATGTCTCACGATGTCAAACCTACCCACCAAGTTTCATTCCTGTCGGTTGCTTCCTTCTGGGTGCAACTATTTTTTTTTTATAATGAGTGTGGTATGATATAAATGGACTGCTGCAAATGCCTACTTTTGTTTCTGTAAGTGTTTAAAGACTGGGATGTAATTTTTCTCTTTTAGCAATTAATATTATAATGTTACTATATGTTTTATGTCATTAGTGTGTTGCTGGAGCTCCTTGTTATTACTCAGCAGTTATTATGTATCTTTTTAATTTAAGCTTACTTGACATATATTTTCTGTTAATAGATCACTGGTTAGAAATTCATGAAAATTCACAATGTTATATTTCTTGTCTTTTTGTTTCACAAGCTTATATTTAAAAGTTTTTCACAGATATTTCACACTTTGTGTACTGTATTTTCTGGCACATAATCCGCAAATTATCTGTTCCGAAAAGTTTAAATTCTAGCCACTGTGGATTATACGACGGTGCAGATAATACAGAGCTCTCCCCCCCCCGAAACTTAAAAAATGAAGCAATTTTATACTGTGCCGTATAATGAGAGAAATCTTTATCACGTCCGTCAAAGCTTTAAGAATGCCATGCGTTCGATGATAATGTGAAGTGTCACTGTATCAACATATGTCCCCCTTGGCTTTGACAAAAATGTCTGTGTGTGTATATGAGTGTAGACATTTCCTCTCTGCAGATTGCTGCTTTGTAAAAGTTAGGGGAGAAAACATTGCCTGCAACAAAGCGCGTTGACCTTGAATAGGGGAGTGCCATTTCCACTCCATGCTGCTCTGACCTGTGACTTCCATAATGTCCCCCCACACACACACACACTTCCCGAGGTTCCAACCCCACTTGCTTATTTTGCTTTACTTAAAAAAAGTGCCTTTGGCACTACAGCTCCAAGACTGAAGGGGAGAACTTTGACACCATCACAAATTATTTACAGTCTGAAATCAGTATGTAATTTAAGCATTACTCTAGCGTTACAGAACGATTGGCACATAAATTAAAAATATATATTACGACCGTTTGAAAGTTGCGGGGTATTCTAACAGTAACTTTTTTAAATTTAAAAAAATTCAGCGATTTCACATTTTGTTGTACTCATTAAATGGAAAGAAATGATATATATACAGTAAAACCTCGAAAAGCTGGCATCGACAGGACTGACCGAGTGCCGGATTTATGGAAATTCTGGATTTCTGAGCTTTTTAAAAATTGTGTAATGGGCGTTACGTAAAGCACGTACTTACACGTAACAGGTCACTTTAACGGAAATTTGCACTACACATTGTAAATATGCAGGGGATGCTCTGCCGATCGCATTCTTTGCAATTTGCAAAAAAAAAAAAAAAAAGTTTTGGCAATGAATAGAAAGTTTTGGCGAAAATATTGGCGATTCCATGTTTATATTATTTATTATAAAACTGTTGTGGATTATGCATCTGTTTTTTAACTTTTACTATGAATTTTGTCTCCAGATTATATGCAGACTTGTTTTCTCTCATGCTGAATTTTATCGTCTGCGAATTATATGCCGAAAAATACGATAATTTTTTTCGTTTTGGGTCATTCCATGTGAAATCAGCAAGGGTGGGTTGCTTGACCAAATTATATTTTTTTTGTATTCCCATCGTAGTTAGTACCATTAGTGAGTAGACCAAAACAATTTTTAGTTGTTTTTTTTATCTGCCGCCATTTTGGATCTACACCTATTTTTACCTGCTGTGAGAAGGGCAAAAATTAGGGTTTTCAAGGGTTCTCTGAAATGGCTATTACTTGATAACTACTTGATGAAAATGGACTTATATTCAGCCCACGCAATTTGCAAAATTGCCATTTTTAGAAAGCTGTAACTCAGGAAGGGCTTAAAACCACAAACTAAAACTTTTTCTTACCAACTATGGATAGGTAGGTTTTAGCTTATTAAGAAAAAAATTCATGTTTTAAACCCCTTGCTAAATTTTTTTAACCCTAAAGTTGCCAAATTTGCAAAAAAATGCAGATTTCAAGGTCAAATATCTTAAAAGGGCAATCTGCAAAAACTCTGAAATTTTTTGTGTGAACTCACCTATTGGTACCCTATCAATGATATGAATTTCGTTTTGTGGTTCAGCTGGGTTTCTGAATTATAAGGACTCAAAATGTTGCAAAAATAACCTCCCTCACGAAAGCAATAACATATTTTGGTCGTCATTCTGAGTAAATATTATATACATATAGATTTATTATACTTTAAAATATGTTATTTTGAGCTGAAACTAGTGGTCAGTCAGGCTGCACCAAGAAGATTTTGAACTGCAAAAAAGGAGGGGGGGGGGTATTTAAAAATATATTTTTTTCTGCTGCCTTCCTGTGTGATGATTCCCAGGACACGATCGAATTGCATCAGTATGACATTTCAATATGTTGTACACCCCCCGCCCCCAAATTTATTTACCTTAAAATGTATGTTTTTTAATTTCATAATTTAACCTTACATTACTAGTCAATAAGTCTAATGTACTTCAGTCTCTAAGCACCTAAATGAAGCACAAACCTAAACTAAAACAAAGCAGACCAAAACTAAAACTAAGCAGACCTGAAAACCAAGCAAACTTAAACTTAAACTGAAACCACAATTGGGAATCCTTATCATAAATGTGTATCTATTCATTTAGCCAGTAAGTGCTCTTTTGTCAGTGACTTAAAATTAGTTATACATTTTGATTCTGGATATTAGTGTTTTAGTGAGTTATATTAATGGAGCCACTTTCCTAGGATTGCATATGCAGATAAACTTTTAAGACTGCAAAAATGCAGTGTTCTCTGGGTATATTTTTGGATGAAAATTGTGAAAATCAATGTTATGGAATTTCAAAAATTCAACCAATTAATGACTGTGATGCCTTTTAAAAATAAGGGTTCATTGTGATGACATTTCCACTCTTTGTACATATCACTTCCAAAAGTATGTTTGAAGGTACAGACACTTATTTGGGAGAGTATGCTGTGATCCTTTGTCATATCACAAGAAAATTGTCAAGAAGCAATTGAGAGAAATAACTGTGGAACTTAGTGAAAAGTGGCCTTCATTGTCTCTTATTCCAGGGAAATCTGTATGCTGTACTTGCCATAAAAAACTTTCAAGTGAAACGATTGAAGATGAAATTCACATTAAAGATGCAGTGCCTATCACTACACCAGAAGTTGTTTTAGAAGAAATTAATGAAGCTGGAACTGCTCTGGGTTTATCACCAGTTAAAATTCAGAAATTGAGTGACAAAAAGAAACATTTAGAGGTTAAAAGAACATTGAAAAAATTTTCAACAGCAGTCCAGAAAAAACTGTCAGACTCGTTTCAGATGCAAGAGGGTCAGCCCATTGATGAAGTGGAAAAATTCAGTAAAGATAATGAAACTGCACTCGCAGACATTGAATATTTAGTCCAAAGCATTAAACACAGGCTTAAAAGTTGTAACAGAAATTCTGAAAAAATTAAAGTTATCAGTGTTGTTCCTCATAGCTGGTCCATAAAGAAAACTATACAAGAGTTAGGTGTAAGTACGTATTTAGTAAGAAAAGCACGGGGCCTAATTGAAACACATGGTATCATTCCAGAGGTAAATATTCACAAGTGTGGTAAACAACTATTGAAAGAAACTGTGGACTTAATTGTAAATTTTTATCAAAATGATGAAATCAGCAGGATGTGCCCGGAATGAAAGACACTAAATCAGTTTGTTTAGAAGATGGAACCAAGCAGGTAAAACAGAAACGGCTTATACTCTGTAATTTAAAAGAAGCATATGAGAAATTCAAATTTGAACATCCAACCGTTACGATAGGATTTTCTAAATTCTGCATGGACCTAATGGCACACATTCAGTTTGCGTCTGCTCCACTCGCCAAAATGTCAAGTTGATGGCGAGTGCTATACAGTTACATGATTTTAGAGATCTTATTTCTAAAGCATTTTGTGATATTGCAAATGAAGACTGCATGTTTGTATTATGCACAAAGTGTCCAGGAGTTGAAGTTCTCAGGGAAGAGTTCAACCCTGAGTATGAAGATGAGCTGATAACATACAAGCAATGGGTCACAACTGACCACTGCAAACTTGTAGCACTTGTTGAACCGTATGATGATTTTAAAGAAAATTTCCTTACCAAACTTCAAGATTTGAAAAGCCACCATTTTATTGCAAAAAGCCAGTCGAATTTTTTAAAAATGAAAAAGGAAAACTTGAAAAGGGATGAATGCATAGTCATTGGGGATTTTTCTGAAAATTACACTTTCATCGTACAGGATGAAATTCAGAGTTTCCACTGGCTTAATTCCCAAGCAACAGTTCATCCTTTTTGCATCTACTACAGAGATGAAAATGGGGAACTGTTTTGTAGAAGTGTGTGCTTCCTAAGTGACTGTATAATTCACAAAACGGCTGCTGTTTATACTTTTCAAAAGAAGCTGATACCTCTTGTACAATCTCTAAATGGAAGCATGAAGAAAGTTATTTATTTTTCAGATGGGTCTGCAGCTCAATACAAAAACAGGAAAAATTTTGCTAACTTGTGCAAACACAAGGAAGACTTTGATTTAGATGCGGAGTGGCACTTCTTTGCCACAAGTCATGGTAAAGGCCCCTGTGATGGTATCGGTAGGACTGTAAAAAGACTTGTAGCAAAAGCGAGCCTTCAAAGAACAACAAAAGATCACATTTTAACAGTTAAAGACATGTATGACTTTTGTGAAAAGAAAATAACTGGAATTAATTTTTTTTTAATTGACCAAGAAGTGATTAGAAAAGAAGATGGAAAGCTCACAAAGTGGTTTTCTGAAGCTCGACCAATGCCTAATACACAAGGAAACCATAGTT
This sequence comes from Macrothele yani, assembly GCA_039090855.1. NCBI lineage: Eukaryota > Metazoa > Arthropoda > Arachnida > Araneae > Macrothelidae > Macrothele > Macrothele yani. Next base: position 102,405,771 of record CM077023.1, read on the forward strand.
TTGTTCCAAAGGATGGCACTACTTTGGTTATCAGCAGAACCTCATCTTTCCCAGACAAGAATAACTTCATGTTCAAGATACTTAATGAAGATGAAGTTGATATAAAAAACATCAAGGAGAGAGATAACATTATATGTGCTTACAGGGGAAAATGGTTTGTAGCTCGGGTTGAAGAACTGTCGAAAAAAAAAATTATAACCTTTGGGCTAAGTTTTACAATCCAAGTGAACCTTCTACAACTTTCAGTATGAAAGAAAATGCGGAAAAGGTTTGGATTCCGATGCAAAATGTACTGGCCAAGTTATCACCTCTTGAATTTACATCAACCGGGCGGACGCACAATATTACCCAAGAAGAGAACACTGAACTTTCTTTTAAGTTAATGTCTTACTCAAAAAAGTCATGTTGAAAAAAAAAACCCACTAAAAATCAAAATTGCAAAACTTTATCCTTTTGATGTGTCATGTGGTAGCCAGTAACTTGGAGAAGGAAACAAACTTCTATTTCCAAAAAAAAAAAAAAAAAAAAAAAGACTTGTAAATGTTTTTGTACAATACAAACATACCAAAGATTTTTGTAAATACAATTACATATATCTCTTAAGTAATTACATTTACTTTGTGCTTATGATCATAACACGAAATTTGAAAACTTGCTGGGTGCACCAGACTGCTCAAGGTAAACTCAAAATTTTAGCAAAATTTTTTTTAAAATAATAAATCTAATAATTGTGCTTAATTGTATTTTTAATGATATAACGTAAGCTCAAAAATTTAGCAAAAATTTTAAAATAATAAATCTAATAATTGTGTTTAAGTGTATTTTTAATGATATGTATATAATATTTGCTCAGAAACACGACATATTATTGCTTTTGTGAGAGAGGTTTGTTTTACAACATTTTGAGTCCTCATAATTCAGAAACCCAGCTGAACCACAAAACGAAATTCATATCATTGATAGGGTACCAATAGGTGAGTTCACACAAAAAATTTCAGATTTTTTGCAGATTGCCCTTTTAAGATATTTGACCTTGAAATCTGCATTTTTTTGCAAATTTGGCAACTTTAGGGTTAAAAAAATTTAGCAAGGGGTTTAAAACATGAATTTTTTCTTAATAAGCTGAAACCTACCTATCCATAGTTGGTAAGGAAAAAGTTTTAGTTAGTGGTTTTAAGCCCTTCCTGAGTTACAGATTCCTAAAAATGGCGATTCTGTGAATCGCATGTGCTGAATATAAGTCCATTTTCATCTGGTTAGATTAAAAGCCACATTTGAAGTAAGTACCTTTTATGAAACTTCAAAATGTCTACTTTCAGGGGGTAAAAGGTTTATTTAGTTATCTCAAGCAGTTATCGAGAAACACCCATTTCCGAGAACCCTTGAAAACCCTAATTTTTGCCCTTCTCGGCAAGTAAAAATAGGTGTAGATCCAAAATGGTGGCAGATAAAAAAAAACAACTAAAAATTGTTTTGGTCTACTCACTAATGGTACTAACTACGATGGGAATAAAAAAAAAAAATATAAATTGGTAGAGCAACCATTTATTCTGAAATTTGCTGATTTCACGTGGAATGACCCTTTTTTATTTTTGCTTTGAGTTTTAATCTCACTTTTTACAATTCTTTAAAAAACTTATTTCAAAGTTAATATTAAATGTTAAAACTAATCTCTTTAAAATTTATGAAAATGTATTTAAATTTTCATGCAATTAAAAAAAAAAGTTTAGGAAATTGTTTCAACTTAGGCATGGTTTATTCACAGTTTTTAATATTCAGACTTCCTTTTTACACTGGCTGGGCAAATCTGAGGCAACCTGGCACCTGATTGTTTTTTACTTCTAATGTTGTAATTTTCAGTCGGCAAGTACCCTAATTTGCATCAATATAATCCACAGATTATTTTAAGAGTATAATTTTGCAATATGTGGATTACTAGGATGACATAAATATTATGTTTTATAAAATTCTCGGGTTCCACACCAACTTGTCGTCGGGACTGACTCAAAGGAATTAGTCCTGCCATTCAAGCGGTAATACCCAACCTTTATGTTCGTTAATCATAGCAGCTCTTCTTCCTTTGATTTGTAGACTTTCTTCCAATTTCCGTTTTACAGTGCTGTTGATGTGAGAGGATTTTTTTTTTTAAAGATATTTCATCACTAGGATTTGCCATGATTTCATTAATACACAGATTATCTGTTAAAAAGTTATAAGTTTAGGTTCTTTTTCCACCAGCTTGTTTTTGTCCTACGGTGCATTTTAGTGCCAAAACTTCCCCAAGTAAACAATGCACTTGCACCCAGCTGCCGTCCACATGGTGCAACAGGAAATGAGATTCGTCGTACCAGACTACCTTCTTTCAATCATTCAAGGTCCAGTTTTGATGCTCACATGCCCATTGTAGGTGCTTTTGATGGCGAACCAAGGTTAGCATGAGCACTCAGAGTAGCCTGCAGCTATGCAGCCCCATTTTCATCTGGGTTCGATGTACTGTGTGTTGTGGCATTTCTCCCATTACCAGCATTCAAATTGCTGATGAGTTGCACCACAGTATCCCTTCTATTGGCTCGTACCATATGGAATAACCTTCACTCACCTCTAGCATTGGTGAGCCATGGTTAGCCTGCACCTTGCTGGCGGTTTGTTATTTTCCCCTCCTTGGGCCAGATTTTGAAGGTGTTAACCATGGCTGAGCATGAACACCCCACAAGCCTTGCTGTCTCAAAAGTGCTCTGACCCAGTCATCTGCCCATTACAATTTAGCCTTTCCCAAACTTGGTTAAGTCTGCTGCCTTTCCAATGTGAAGAATAACACTTATTAACAGAGCTCAGTATCAGGTTACTATTTATGTCATTTCATGACCTTCACATGCATTGTCCTTTACCTGTGGTTGCTGTGATTTACATAAACACTTGCTGGTCATAATGTTTTGGCTCTTCAGTGTATATGAGTCAAAAGTTTTCACATTTGAGATAGTGCTCCCAAATCAGCCCTAAAACTTCTTGATGCTGTGGAAAAGAGCAGTTTGTTCATTAACCTCCCTGCATTTACTGGTTTACTTTAATTTCTCACCATAGATATGCCTCTAGAGACAAAAGCCTCTATGTACCTTTTATTGGCAATGCCATGTACCTCACTGTCTACCGCCCTTTTCTCACTGACCTTTCACAGTTCTTACAGCTTTCATTCATTGCTCACAGGACTTGAGCCCCCTACAGGAACACTATTTTGTGCCCCTCTTCATTTATAAAACTGATCAAACTTAAAGCCAAGAGGAGCAACCCAAAATTTATTTAAATATATATTTTTAAAAATGTTCAGCATGTATTTATACCTAGTTTACGGTTTGTACTCTTTCAAACAGCCTTTTTGCCCCCCCCCTCAAGGGTTAGTGCTTATTGCTATGGTAAAATCTAGCTGTTATTCTATAAAACAGAAGTGAATGCTTCCCCATTTGCAGGATAATAAGTTGATAAGCTCCTGCAGGATTCAGTTGGGGCTGAGTACATTGTTTGTCGTTTGTGAGGTGGTATTTCAGTTTGCATCAGCAGATGAACAATAATGGGGTTCGACATTTTATTGTTTTAAAATCAACTTATGTGCACTGACAAGTCAAAAGCTAATGGCGACTTTGGAAGTTTTGGTTATTTTGCTCAGATGCCCTGCTCTGTAGTCACACTAGAAGCACACACAAGAGCAGTATAATGGCGGTGTAAATTCTTTTTCCTTTGATTCTCATGCTGCTTTCGAAAAGAAACTCTTTTTTCTTTTTCTGTTCCATAGTTTTCTAATTTGAACTGCATCCTCCAGACAATAAAATGGAAAGCCTCAAATGAAGTTACACCATACGCTCACAAGAAAAATATTTTACTGTACTGGTCTTCCGTGATTTTTGAGATACAAGTACAAATTAGAGTGAAAAATAAGGGGGGGGGGGCATGAATTTCGTGTTTATATGGTTTAGTACGTCTAAAATGAAATACAAAATATTTCAAGAACTGTAACCTTTATTCTTTGCTTCCAGTTTTAGTCATAAAATTTCACTTAATAAAAATAATAAAGACAATATTCTCTGTTTCAGTTGTAATTGAGTGCCCCATGTGTCACACTGGCCCTCTGCCCACGAAGTACCCTGGGGCTGGGCCCATTTCCATTACAAGAGTCTGTCACTGAACATTCAATTTGTGTCAAGCTGAATAAGTGCCACACTATTTATTTTGCCCACTTAATTCATTTTTACTACTTCAAAATTTTTGAATTTCATACTTGGTTACATTCCTCTAAAAATCAAAACTTGTCTTTTTAAATCTAGGGCAAAGAAACTTATTTTCAGTGGGAACTCATTTTTTTCCATTCATGACAACTTGCATATTACAAAAGCTGACATGAAACAAAATTCTAACCTTGAAGCAAGTATATTATGGTTATTTATTGAAATAATAGAAAAATGTAATTATTTAACAGAGAAATGTAATTTATTAAAATAACTTTTAATACCTGCCATTGCTGTTGAAGGGACAGCACATGCATGTATAATGATTCACTTCAGAAGCTGGTCTTGATACAGGTATATTACTCTGTGTTTTTCCTTTTTGATGAAACTGTTGATTGCTTTCAAAAACTAAAAAAAAAGCAATCATGTTAACAAAACCCTTTTTATTTTTAGGATGACTTGAAGCGCAAGTTCCAGCGCACAATGCATGCTTCACTTGGATTCATGAATCGCTTGGGCCTTGGTGTTGAGTTACAGGTAATAACATTGATTGAATTTTGTAACTTTATTTTTTCTTTGTAACTTATGCTGTATTTTAACTTAATGATTTATCATTCAGTGATAGAAAATGGTGTTAATTGTGAAATTTCCACCATTCTGCATTATGAAATTGAAATTGTATTAATGTACAGTAAAACCTCCAAAATCCGGCATCGATGGGACTCGTTAGATGAGTGCCGGATTTATGGAAATTCCGGATTTCTGAAGTTATCCAAAAATTGTGTAACAGGTGTTACGTAAAGTATGTACTTACACATAACAGGTCACTTTAACAAAAATTTAATCGTTTTGGCAATGGAAAAAAGTTAGGCAAAAATATTGGCGATTACTTTTTTGTACTATTTATTATAAAACTGTCGAAAAAAATTGAATTTGCGAATGGTTAGGGAAGAACTTAAAAAAGCCAGAACTGCTAGGGCCGGACGATGTATTGATATATCGCGAAAACCCAATGTGAATTTTACGTCAACGTTACGGTTTTTCAACTGATGAAACTAAGATACATCATGAAGGCCGATGTAGATGTCACTATACGATCAAATCCACATACTGCCACCACCAAGCACAGTTCATCATCACATGTTTGACATGCATTTCAAAGGTACACACCAATTTGTCGCCTCATTGGTCCATGTCACTTCAGAACGACCCAATGAGATGACAAATTTGAGACTCTTCCTGATGTTACACGTAGGCGGCTATCAGCAATTCACATGCTGAAATCGGATGATCTCACGATGTGTTGTTGAGATGGTACAATGGGAGATTTCCATCGTTATTGCTGAAACATCGGATGTTCTCACGAAAACGAAATCAGAAAAGTGCCAGATTTCTGAAGCTGCCGGTTTTCTGGATGCCGGATTTTCGAGGTTTTACTGTATTAAGAAATAAAATTATATACATGTTACTTCACTTATTGATCTCTGACAAATTGTGTCAGGGATCAATAAGTGAAGTAACATGTATATAATTGACGACCCTACTGTACACAAACTGTACAGTATACTTTGAGACTCTACTGTACACAAACTGTACAGTAGGGTCTCAAAGTATGCCAGGGTTAGATTTATACACTGGTGTGCAAAACTTGAGGAGGAACCAAGTTTTGACCTATAGCTTTGTACAGGAGCAGCCTGAATATGTGAAATTCAAACCATAGGAATTCCATTACTTACCAAAATGATGACGGAAACAACAACTGCAGATACTGAAGGATATAGTGGAACTTTATTCAGAATTGGCTACATAGTACTGGGTATAATGATACAGATGTATCACTGCCAAAGACTGTACAATGGGGAAGAGGAGGTCCTCAGTAAGAGATATGATCACCCCCTAACATCGATGCATGATTTGCACCATCGGTCCATACTTCACACTAGGTTGTGTTGATGAGTTCTTGTAGTAACATCGCCCATTCTTTCGTCAGCACCATCTTCAGCTCTTGGACAGTTTCCGGTGTGTGTTTATGTGCTGCAGCACATTTCCCAAGAGTGACCCACCCATATTCTATGGGATTTTGCTTAGGGAACATGCTGGCCAATCCATCTGCTGAATGTCTTCACTTTTCAACAGCTCATCAACAGCCATTGTATGACGGGGTGTGATGTTATCGTCCATTAAAATGAACTGTGGGCCAATGACACCTCGGGACAGATGAACATGGGGAAGGATTACCTCATTACAGTAGCATGCGCTGGTTACAGCACCTCCTTCCAGTATTTGGTGCTCCATACGTCCATTGATCAGAATGCCACCCCATACAAGAACATTGTGCCCGCCATATCTGTTCCTGTTATTGATGTTTTCGTGGCGATACCGAGTGCCTACCTCACGCTAGATTAGCTGATGTCCAGAATTGCTAGAGAGACTAAATCTGCTCTCATCAGTAAAGAGTACCGTACACCATTGTTCTGCTGTTCAGTCCTTATGTTCTCTGGACCACTGTAAATGGTGTCTTTGTTGAGCAGTTGTTAATGGAACACAGTATACTGGTTGTTGGGCAAAGAGTCCACCTTTGTGTAGTCGTCTGGCCACTGTAAACCACGATAATGTGTGCCCTGTGCTCATGTTCAGTTGTTTTGCAAGGTTACTTGCTGTTTGGTGTCGATCCCTTTTGGCCTGAAGAAGCAAATAGCAGTCCTCACTGGGGGTGGTTTTCAGGTGGACAGCCAGCGCCTGTCTTTTGCACAGCTGTACCTGTAATCCTTAAGGCTGACCACGCATGTGATATGATGCTATGGGTGATACTGAACTCTTGAGCCACACTCATCACAGTTCGCACCTCCTCAAGCCTCCCAATGATTCAACCATGAGTAAAATAATCAAGATGTTCTCAATGGGCCATTTTGTTGTCTCTAACGCACAACAAACACAAACTTAATTTGTGTTTGGGTGCTATTGCTATTTACAGTGTTATTTTCCTTTTCCCACTTCATCCTTAAGTTTTGCACACTAGTATCTGCTCTGGTGGTGCAGTGGTCTTAGCGTTGGCTTTTGACTAGTCATCCAAGATGGATCCAGGTTCAAAACCTGGTGAGGCATGGATGTTGTGTTTGTCTTGCAGCACTGGCTCTTACCTTTTCCTGGAACCAGTGACCCTGAGTTAGAGGCAGGCAACTGCTTATATTCCATCAGGTTGCTCACAGTGATTGTTAAACCCCCAAACAAAAACAAACAAACAAACAAAATTAGATTTAGAAGTATCCCAACATAAGTACAAATTCATGTAAAGCTGTGGTCACTAATAGGAAGCCATTGCACATATATAAGGGTGGCATGCAAAATCAGTAACAACCATGTTGAAAACTGGCTTCCTAGTCTATTAAATTAAACACTTAAGTAAACTTCTAATATGTTTTTTTTTTCTTCTAGGAAATAGTTATTTTAAATAGCGAATTTTCAGAGAAAACTCTTTTTCATCAGGCAGTCCCTTGTTGTCACTCTTTTTCCATCATTGTCATGGTTACAGTTAACTTTGATGGTTACTTCTAAAGTTATAGATACATAAACTGAAACCCTAAATTTACTACACAGCGGCATTTTGCGTAAAGTTTAGGTGACTTTACAGCTTCTTGGTGAAAAGTGAGAGAAGTTGAGGGTGGGGGTTCAAACCCTTAGTTTCGCCAACGAAAAAATCATCCCCTCAGATGCCTTTTCTTACAAAGCTCAGGAAAAGGCAGAAACATTTCAAGATTTGCGGGGAAAACTTTTCCTTGTTGATGTGCAATAGCTCAAGAGGGCACAGCCCAAACTTGGAGAGCTATTAGAAATTTTTCTGCAGATTTACACTAAGGTAAAAACGCAGTATAACTTTGTAATTGGAAATTTTTTCCTAACTTGCTTTGTTTACGAGATAGCCCCCGAGCCCCCTGATCATGGGGCCCTGGGGGGTCATTCACATATCCCTTAAATAGATCATATCATCCCGTATTAATACCCGTTGACCCTGTTTTTCTGTTCCAATTCATTCTCGAGTTATTGAAGTGAGCCGCGACTTTGGGAAACACCCTGTGTATTCTTGAAGTAATTTTCTTGACTTGTATGGCAGTTATTTCAAAAATAGTTATAGTTTAATATTTTTAATTTTGATGTATAACTTTTTCTTTAGGGGCACACAGGATGTGTGAATTGCCTTGAGTGGAACAGCAGAGGAGAGTGAGTAGATAAATGCATTTTTTGTTTTTTACCTTCTTGTATCCATCTTTGGCCTTAAATAACATATTACATTCTTCATTGCTTTTGTATTCAGTACTCACACTTTTTTCACTAAACTATTCTACAAAATTCAGAAATTAGCACCTCAAAGAGACAAGAAAAATAACAATATTTCTATCAGTGTGAGTATATTAAATGTCTTCATTTTCAGCAGACTCAGCACACCAATGTAAGCTCTACTCAAATTCATTACCCATGTTCTCTTGCACTTTATACTTAAAAATTTCTCACATAATTTTTGTTTAGCCTCTTAGCATTCTTTTGGCCTTGTAATTTCCCTTGCAAAATGAATTCTATTGTGTACCTAAAAAGCTTCTTTATCCAGGCAGTGAGGAACGTCAACTAAGCAGAATTTTTGCATCCCCCAGTCCGTTATCCCTAATCCAAATACCATGAGGTAGAACAACTTTTTACATTATTTCTAAAAATGCAGCTCTAAGTATAAAAACCATGATCCCCCCCCCAAAGGAACTGGTAATTGTTTACATTGAAAGTGTCTCAGCCGCCCCGGTGGCGCAGTGGTCTAAAGCGTTGGCCTCTGATCATTCGTCCGTAAGGGGTCCGGGTTCGAATCCCGGTCAGGCAAGGATGTTGTGTTTGTCTTACGGCACTGGCTCTCTCCCTTCCCTGGAACCAGTGACCCTAAATTAGGGACGGGCGACTGCTTATAGCCCATTGAGTTGCTCACGGTGGTCGTTAAACCTCCAATAAAAAAAAAAAAAAAAAAAAGAAAGTGTCTCACGAAAGAAATAGCAAAATAAGAATATTAGCTGATGGAGAAAGAACATCTTTCATATCAGTGGGAAACACATCTCTCTGAAGAAATAATTCTTCATATATACATAGAAGGCGATTCAAATGTTGTCAGCAATTTCACTGTTTCCCATGTTACCACCCTTCAAAAACCTGAAAATGGAAAACAGTGAAAATACTTGAGATGGGAAACAGTGAAAGCATCCATGGTACATTTGTGACGACATTGAGATTTGTATTGCCTCCCATGTATATGTGAAGAATTATTTATTCAGGGAGGATTTGTTTCCTACTGATATGTAAGATGTTCTCTGAAGTACTAGAACTTGTGCCCTATATCCATACCTGGATATGAGAATATAAGGGAGCATCAGATTACTTCGACTCGTGCAGTTCTGAATGATACTCAGATTTCTAAGCTGATGGGTTCCATTTCAACTCTGGCAGGGTCGTACCATCATCGTCTCAGATTTCTCTAAAAAAATTAAGGGGTCTTCCTTGACTAAAATAAGGAGACCCATATTTTTTCTTTCGACAAGAAAAATTTTTTCCCTTAGAGATAGAGGGTTTCAAATCTTGCACCGTCAAACAAGCTCTCTAGAAAACAGTTATTTTTCCTAACTTCAGTGAGTCATTGCAGCGAAGTTAAAAAAGGTATAGAGTTTTTGTTTTTTTGTTTTACATTGTGTGTATAACATATAATAATATATGGTGCTAATATTTGCACCATATATTATTATATGTTATTGTATGATTAAAATTTAAAAAAATCATAAACTTTGTGATTTAAAAAAAAAATTGAATTTTTTAAGGTTTTTTTAAACAGGTTCAGATGGAGTTTTTCTATATTTGTTTTTTTCGTTAAAGACATACAAATGTGCACTTTATTTGTAATTTTTTGTGTGTCTGTGAAACTGCTAGTTTCCGCGTTTTGGCAGCGTTAAACACAGCCGATTTTGAAAAATCTCCAACTTTGCCAACGATTTTCTCAAAAAGCCCTTTTTAAAATTCTGAAAATTAAATCCTGGTTTTATTATCAACAGTAGAATATCTGTGTAAATTTTCACGGACCTAAAAACGCCCGTTTCCGAGTTAGACGTGTTTGAATTTGGCTTGAAAGCCTACGATTTCTCCATGTTCTAAAGGCACCATTTTGGAAAAATCGCAGGCGCAAAGTACGTATTCTCTTACCCAAATGACAGCATTGGATCCGTCAACCTCACCCTACCCTGAGCGATAACATGCCTAAAAAACGGTCTTAGAAAAAAAAAATAACAAATCTATATATATAGAATTGAATGTTTGTTTGTATGTCTGCTAAACAAATTTACAATTTTCAATTTAGAACCACCAAACTTGGTATACTATCTCATGGTACCCTAACTTAGACCGTAGACGGTTTTAGGAAGGGTTGGAGCCCGGGGTCAAGGGCCCCACACAAAACTTCCATAAAATCTACAGTTTTCAATTTAGAACCACCTAATTTGGAATACTATAACATGGTACCCTAACTTAGACCGCAGATTCTTTTTGGAAGGGTCGGAGCCCTGGGTCAAAGGGCCCCCACACAAAATTTCCGTAAAATATACTTGTATACTATAGTGCCCTAACTGAGACCGTAGATGGTTTTTGGAGGGGGGGGCAGAGCCCTGGGTGGGTCGGAGCCCAGGGTCAAAGGGCCCAGGCTCCGACCCACCCAGAACTGTAGAAAATAAAAAATACATTTTTTTTTCGTAATATCTACAGTTCTATAGATTTTACGAAAATTTTGTATGGGGGGCCCTTGACCCGGGCTCCGACCCCTTCCCAAAACCGTCTAGTCAAAGTTAGTGTGTCAAGAAAATGTATACCCAATTTGATGGTTCTAAATTGAAAACTAGATTTTACGGAAATTTTACGTGGGGCTCTTTGACCCCAGGCTCCGACCCACCCAGGGCTCTGTCTCCCTTCCAAAAACCATCTACGGTCTCAGTAGGGGAACTTTGACCCAGGGCTCTGACCCCTTCCAAAAACAACCTGCAGTCTAAGTTAGGGTACCATGCTATAGTATTCGAAATTTGGTGGCTCTAAATCGAAAACTGTAGATTTTATGGAAGTTTTGTGTGGGGCCCCTTGACCCCGGGCTCCAACCCCTTCCAAAAACAGTCTACGGTTTAAGTTAGGGTACCATGAGATAGTATACCAAGTTTGGTGGTTCTAAATTGAAAATTGTAAATTTGTTTAGCAGACATACAAACAAACATTCAATTCTATATATATAGATTTGTTATTTTTTTTTTTCCAAGATCGTTTTTTAGGCATGTTATCGCTCAGGGTAGGGTGAGGTGGACGGATCCAACGCTCTCATTCGGGTAAGAGAATACGTACTTTGCGCCTGAGATTTTCCCAAAATGGTGCCTTTAGAACACGGAGAAATCGTAGGCTTTCAAACCAAATTCAAACGCGTCTAACTCGGAAACGGGTGTTTTTAGGTCCGTGAAAATTTACGCAGATATTCTCCTGTTGATAATGAAACAGGGATTTAATTTTCAGAATTTTAAAAAAGGGCTTTTTGAGAAAATCGTTGGCAAAGTTGGAGATTTTTCAAAATCGGCTGTTTTTAACGCTGCCGAAATGCGGAAACTAGCAGTTTCACAGACACACAAAAAATTACAAATAAAGTGCACATTTGTATGTCTTTAACGAAAAAAACGAATATAGAAAAAACTCCATCTGAACCTGTTTAAAAAACCTTAAAAAATTCAATTAAAAAAAAATCACAAAGTTTACGATTTTTTAAAATTTTAATCATACAATGTGTAGCAAATATTAGCACCATATATTATTTATATGTTATACACACAATGTAAAAAAATTCAAGAACACAATATCTTTTTTAACTCCGCTGCAATGACTCACTGAAGTTAGGAAAACTAACCATTTTCTAGAGAGCTTGTTTGACGGTGCAAGATTTGAAACCCTCTATCTCGAAGGGAAAATTTTTTTTTTTTTGCCAAAAGAAAAATATGGGTCTCCTTATTTTAGTCAAGGAAGACCCCTTAATTTTTTTAGAGAAATCTGAGACCATGATGGTACGACCCTGCCTGAGTTGAAATGGAACCCATCAGCTACATCTGTTTACTTCAGTAGCTTGAAACTTCATTGTCCTAGGTGGTGTAATAGATTATTCTTAAATGGAAATTGGGAGTGAGATGCAAGTTCAATTCCCACAATCACGAAATACTGATGAATGATAAGAAAACAGGAGCAGAAAACGAATAATTACAATTTTTCATTTAAACAGAAATGACACTTTGAAGCAGGGTATGAACTGGCTTTTGAAAGCCTTTAGCATTTTAGATAAAATCTCCAGGAACATTTTAGCATTTTGAAATTTCTTTTAGCATTTCTTATAAACAATTTAGCATTTATTGAGAAGATTTATTTAGAGACCAATAAAAACAGGAGTTTAAAAAAATTAAATTTTTTCATTAATTTACAATGCGACGATGTTTTTTATTTAACCATTTTTCATATGCAATTCTAAAATTGAATTCCTGATAACCTGGCCCTTCTATGTTAATGGTTAATATATGTTTTACATTTTCTGTTGATAAATGATTTTTAATAAGAAAACTCCATATGAAAAACAGCAGAAATGTAAAGACAAAACAAAAGAAAAATAAATAAAATAAAATCACTTTGCATGCAAACAACAAAAACCGAAAGCTTGATCCATTCTGTAAATGCCAACCATAAAATTCTCATTTTCGCTCTGAAGAGCAGCAAACAAACAAACAAAAAAAAATGTTAAAAAGTACTTTGCGGATCTTTCGAAGTAACATAAACAACATACTCGTAACGTAAACAACACACTCCGAGCTTCCTTAGAGTGTGTTTGTTTATGTTACGGAGCAGCGTGAGAAAATGTATCATTACAGCTTGCACGCAAGCGCAGTAATGACAAGCAGAAGGAAAATGTGGTAACACACGCAGGTGTCCTTCACCAATCTTTGCAAACAAAACAGTATAAAAAAGAAAGGAAGTCACTACTCTGTGCTTTAACTGAAAGAAAAGAAGACACATAATATCCATGAGAACACCCACAGGGTCTTCTCAACAAACATTTCGTTAAGTCAGCGGGAAAATAAGTGCGCACAGCGCTTGTAAGGTCCAGTAGAACTAAGTGGATGGTTGCAGGAGATTGAAATATTTTGATTGAGCAATCAAAATATTAAAAATTCCGTAAAAAAAGACCTCTATCCGTAAATCAGTAAAATTAAGCAGAAATCCATAAAAGTTGGCAAGTATGTTACATACTTTAAAATTTGTACGTCTCACTTTTTCGAAATCCTTCATTATTTGCGGCGAAATAATGTAGGACACTAAACTACACATTTATCCTATGTAAAAAAGAAATAATAATAATAATAATTCAGATTTGAAACTAAATTTGTAGAATTTATTCCGAAATTTGTAAACATGCCAATGTTTCGAAATTTGTCTTCATAGATTGCTTGTTTGCGCGATTGATTGCCAAATGCGATTGCTCATCTTGGACACGCTGTTTTTGAACACCGATCAAGCATGACAAAGAAAAAAATAAATTTAACCAAAAGAAAAAAAAAACTAAATAAAGAGGAAAAAAAATTACCTTCAGCAGTTGCAAGGATGTTTTTCTTCTTGGATTTCTGGCATAGCTCACACGAAGTGTAAGGTTGACCGTCATGCCATCTTACTTTGGCCCACTTATAAAGGGAAAGCCACTTCTCCGCTAAAGATTTGGATACCTTAGGTTTTTTAGCTTGCTGTTGTGTAGTAGTAACACTTTCAATATCGTTTTTTGTTTGGAACTTATTCATAACCATTTACCCATATTTAGACTACGGAAAAAATGTTCAACACACACAAATAAGGCCACGTGAGAAAAGACTACTGCGAAAGTGAACACGTGAGAGAGAGAGATGACCACGGTTGGCGACTAGGTGTTGCCGATTTTCAAAAACCCAAAGCGGGGAGAACGTAAGGAACAGCTCGGTTTATGACATCATAGAAACTGGATTAGCTACTAGTTTGTATGCATCATTTGATGTCACGTGATGAAAGAAGAGAAATTCCACCATAATGATATTTCGTATGCATTCCATGGAATCGTGGAATTTTAATGGCGCTCACTAAGAAACAGCGCCATTTAAATGTTTTCGCATTTATGCAAAAAGAAATATAAATATTTTAGCAAAATTGCATTTATTTTCACAAAATGCGATCGCGGTTAAACCCTGCTTTTGTAGTAACAGTAATTGCATAATGTTTCATGACTTTTACTACAGACCTGCCAACTGTTACGATTTTATCGTATTTTTTAGTACGATAAATCATGCTGCAGTATGCTAATACGATTTTTCAGCCAAATATACGATTTTTTTTTAATAGTCATGTTTTCCTTCATTTTTTTCTTTTTCAGACAAAAGCCTTGTAGCAGAATTGCTGTGACAGGCAACGTATGTCGCAGATTTATTTTGGTCCTGCAGACAAAAACGATATCCTCAGAACCTTATTAAACAATCCTCCAGACTCTCTATCATAGATGCAAGTTTTCCGCCTATCAAAATTTCCGAAAACGGAAGTTAGGCGTAGTGAGGATTTCTTCCGTAATTTTAAATTTATTTCTCGCGAAGGACGATGTACGTCGCAGAATTATTTTGTACTCATCCCCGTAGCAGAATCGCGGCAACAGCCGATGTACGTCGAAGTATATCGCAGATTCATTTCCTACTAATTCTCGTAGCAGAATCGCGGCGACGGCAAATGCGCGTCGCAGATTTATTTTGGTCCTGCAGACAAAAATGACATCCCCTGAACCCTATTAAACCATCTTGCAGACGACTCCCTAAGATGCAAGTTTTCTGCCTCTCAAAATTTCCGAAACCGGAAGTTAGGCGGAGTGAGAATTTCTCCTGTAATCGTCATTTTTTTTTTTTTTAATAATTAACAGCATAAAAGTGTTTGTTGAATAGATTTAACTAGTTTCTCAATAAAATTTTGATGTGGGGAAAAAATCCCTACATTCTTATCAAGAATTTATATAGCTGAAATAGGCTTCAAAAATTATTAGCATGCGTCGTGTTATGATTTGTCTATCTGAGTGTTACGTTTTTTGGTTCTGAGAGGTTGGCAGGTCTGCTACAGGGAAGTATGTGTCATACAACAGCTCTCTCTCTCTCTCTCTCTCTCTCTCTCTCTCTCTCTCTCTCTCTCTCTCTCTCTCTCTCTCTCTCTCTCACACACACTCACTCACTCATATTCCTTCCTTCCCCTCCAGAGTTACTCAAATGGTTTTCACTGCCACTACAGCTACTTTAACAGTAAGTTTTATTGGACTTAAATGAAAAGCTGACTTATCACTAGATGCTCATTTGTTGAAATCACATATTAATGTTACAGACCACTAAAACTGAATGAACATCATTTAAAAAATGTAAGAATATCAGAATTAATAAGTCCCAGTTAAAAAGAAGGATGTACAATACATCATGTAATTTTGGATCGATGTATCTCACTTTAGGAATGGCTTAATGACAAAATAAGAATACTAACAGACAAGGAAAGGTTTGCAATAACTAAATATAATGTCTTTATAGTTTCAGAATGTATTTACTGGAAAAAATAAAAGTTAAAAACTTATTTCATTCCTGCTTGGCAGCGTGCTGATCTCTGTATGTAGTTGCAGCTGGGAACTTTGTGTTGCGTAGAAACGCATCACAGTCACAAGACATCCTCGAAATTGTCACACAATGTGTCCATTTTGACATTTTACTTTGACTGATGACAATCATAGGTGACAGTTATGATCCATAGCTGTGTCCCCTTTAAGGGTGGAAGAACAGAGCTGTGATATAACTGGCAGAAGATCAGAAAACTATATCAAAGCCTTCCCTAATCCCACAGTAATGGCACACTTTTGTTTTAGCAAGCATCCATGATTCTCCAACAGATTCACCTGATTGCCTCAGTCATCAATAATTTTCAGGAAATCTGTGAGTGAGTTCTCATAATTTTCACAACCAATAATTTCAGTTACCACTGAGAACAATGTTTACTGAGTGAGGAGCTCTATAACGCTCAACATGCAGCTCTTGTGTCTGTGCCATGTTTCTCTGCATCATGAAGTTCTAAGCCTTGGCTGTGGCCAGAGAACACCCTCTAGCCAAGCTCGAGGGAAATAAGTTTTTAACTGCTATTTTTTTCAGTAAAAACACTTAAGAACTAACTATATATAAACCAGTTATATTTAATTACTTAGAACCTTTCCCTGTCTGTTGGTATTCTTATTTTTGTCATTGTGCCATTCCTTAGAACAAGATACTTTAATTCAGAGTTATGGGATGTCTTGTATACAATCATAAAAAAAAAAAAAAAAAACTCCTTAAAATTTATGTGTGCTGCCCCTGCTGGCCAAGTAGTACAAAAGCTTCTAATTATTCATCTGGAATGGTTCCAGGTTTTAATCTTTGGTGAGGCATGGATGGTATATTATTGTCTGATGGTGCTGGCTTTCTCCATTTCCTGGAACCAGGGGCCCTTTTATTAGGGATGACTGACTGCTTATAGCTTGTTGAGTTACTTACGGTGGTCGTAAACCCCCAAACAAAATGTATATATATATATATATTTACATGACCTGATGAGATGGACAGGAAAGGAAAGCAGCCAGAGGTTTCCTACCCAGCCAAAAGGCTGTGGGGAGAACACTACTGAAAGGGTTATTTAGTTTCCACTCTATCATCTATATTCTGTCATACAGTAGTCATTTGTTCTCTTCACTCTTGTTTTAACCACTAGACTACATTCAAAAAGTGGTCAGTTTCAGCAGTGCATTATGTAAAAACTGGATTTTGGTAAATGTTTTATATTTATGCAATGTACTATAGAGCTGAGACGGGCTGAGCCTGAAAGCCCGAAGCAGAGCCCGGGCCCGAATTGGGCTTGGGCTGTAGAATATTTACTGTGGTTCGGGCGGGCTCGGACTGTTAGACAGAAGGAGAGCAAGATCATTTTTTTATATATAAATGTGATTTTATATGATTTAGCACATGAGACACTTTATAATCGGTAAATGGAATTCTTCGGCAACTGGTTCTGGCTAGGGAGCGGGCATTCGAGATGGCTATTAATTCCGGGCTTGGGTAAAAAAATGCCATAGGCAGCGCATTAGTGTGTTTCTGCAGAGAAAAAAAGCTTTTTCAAGAACTATAGATATTGGATAGCTGATAGCATGCCTGCCATCATTTACCCCTATCTCTATGCAGTAGCTCCCTGCTAATTCTATTTAGAAACATATAAATTGTAGCCCATTAAGGCGCGATAATATTAGCATTATTTGAGCAACTTACAATTGCAGCACCTCCCGATCATTTTGGATGCCTGTCCGCCCGAAGCACTTAAGGTGGAAACGAATGGTCAAAGAAAATCATCCAACATTGTTGAAATAGATAGAGGTTCCTTCCAACCATTCCCTATTTGAGAAATACTTTGGTTAATTGCTGGAGGAGAAGAGAGTGGAAGTGTGGAAAAGGAGATGTTTTTTTATTGAGAGTTGAACAGGTTAGCCAGTTTTCGGGCTCGTTCGGGCTCAGGCTAATATACCACGGGCTCCTCAGCTCTAATGTACTATAAGCATTTTTGACATACTTTATTTATATGTGTAATTTCTACATATTGCTTAATGACTCTTTCATGCTGCTGATGAAATAGTGATGTGATTATGTATTATGATTTAATAGTTACAATCTCACTTTCACATGATGCAACCTGTTTTTGCAAAAGAGCCTCTGATGTACTGGCATTAGTGGCATAGACTTATTATATGAGGAAATACTATCCCACAGTCACAGCTGTGCTTGGGGATAGACAAATCCTAGCCAGTTATTTCTAGCATAGTCTAGGATAGATAAGTTCTAGCAAGTCCCAAGCATCGACAAAGGAGAGGATTGATGATAGAAAGTGTGTCCAGCCACATGAATTTTAGAACCTTGTGAAATGTTGATCCAGGGAAAGCTAGGTATTCCAAATAAACAATGAACATATACATCTGTACCCTTGTGACAGATGTGCAAGGACTACTATAAATGAGGAGAAAGAAGGAGAGTCTAACTTGCTTGCTGGAAAGCAGGGAGCTGTAAATTCACAGCACTAAAAAAGCAAAACTGAAAGACAGCGAGCCAAAGAATTGAAAATGCTCGTTGTAATACATTGTATACATGTAGCAAATAATCAATGAAGAAATTTAGTAAAAATTATCCTGTCAGAGAATCTGAAAGGTAATGTTTTGGAAATGACAAAAAATAAATAAATAAATAAATAAATAAAAAATGAATAAACAGATATATAGGCGTTCATATTATGTTAAATGGAATGCCAATTGATATATTTTTTTAATGCAATGCAAAGCAGCTAAAAGGAAAAAAATTATTCTTTGGAAGCTGATGGAAGGGGCATTAAAAGAGCAGGAAGTGAGTGGATGTACATGGGAAGAAATTTTAGGGTTCTTCCTACAGAGAGTACATGAAGCAAAAGGCTACAATGATAAGAATTATGATGGGGGGGAGAATAATAGACTTAGTTGTAGCATTTAGTATGACAGTGGCCATTACCTTCAAAAAGTAGAAGGAACACCTTGTCGTTTATGGTAGTGGAGGAAGAATGTCACAAATAGGTCATGAGTTCTGTGGTAGATTCTGTTGGAAAGAAATCAAAAACTTACTGTAAAGTAATTACAAAAAGGGGGGGGGCAACACCCCACATAATTAAGTGCCTGTTTTGGACTTCGAAATAAGGAAAACAAGTGAGAGGTGGATGAAAAAGTCATGAGCTTGAGATCAGGTGAAAGAGGCATAAACAGCATAACAGCTGGAGGAGTGTTGTGTTTTTTGAGGACAGTGAAGAAGCTGAAGCCAACAGCGATATCGGAGAGAATAAAATTATACGATGTCAAGAGCACTCATTTCAACTGGGCAAACATCTAGAACAAAGTCAAAATATATCAATTCTCTGCAATGCATGGAAAAAAATTCTTAGTACAATGAATAACCAGTTATTCATTGTAAAGAAACTGTGAATAACTGGTTATTCATTGTAAAGGGCAATATTCATTATAACTGGTAATTCAATTTTAGACCTGGAGGGAATATAGGATGAAGGTTTTGTAGGAGCATTTGGAGTTGCCAGTATGGAAGACATAAAGGACTGGTTGATTTTAGATGAAGAAGCAGACTACCACAACTGGACTGAGGAAGATATTTCTCATCAAGTGCAAGGTCCGGAAGAGCAAGTATGGGATGAAAGTGAAGACAAATGTGATGAGCGAAGAGCTGCTAGACTGAAATTTTCACAGATACAACATCATTTGAATATTTGCATTCACTTTGTTGACACTAACCCTGAATTTCAAAAGTTACTACCTGACTTTGAGAAAAATGTGCCAAGAAGTGGTCTGGAGACAACATTGAAAGATGACATAGCTCAAAATTTCTAGCATCTTGAAGATGCTAGAAATCTTAAAGTGGCGTCTGCTGTAGTTCTGGAAGAGTTTGCAGCTTCACTGCCCAGCAATTGAAAAAGCCTATTTTTTTTTTTTTTTTTTTTTTTTTTTTAATGAAGTAAAGTGCAGGGCTCATACTTGATCCCTAAAGTCTCTTTTTTAATCCTAGGTCCCTAAATTCCCTAAAAATGGGTATATGAAATTTTTATGATTTCCAATATAATTTTTTGGCAAGTTGCAGCAATTCAGGCCCGATGTCTTTAAAAATTGGTAAATTCAAATTTTCGTTCCGGGTACGATGTTAAACTGCCTCTTCAAGGCTTTTTCTCCTTATTAAGTTTTTTTTTTTTTTTTCTGCCCTGGAGTCTTTCCACTTTGGTTGGAATTTCTTCCATTTCTTGTGGTAGCTGTACCTTTCTTCTTTCCTGTAGGTCTCTCTTGGCCACTTCTTGTCTTTTTTCCATCACGAAACTGTTAGGTTATTGAAGGGCTATGATTGTTCTGTCTGTAAATTTGCTTAATATTTTTGAAGGATACTAATCTGGTTTTTTTTATAGGTGCTTGGAGAAGATACAAAAAAAGGGGGGTCAAAAGTTTAACTTTGATAAGTGAAAATGGGGAAGTGCCATCCTAGTAAAGATTGGTTGCTACAGAAGGATTTACTCGGACATCAAATCGTGACATGGGGAAAATTTATAAGTGACACGGAAGCGTTATGTATTGTTTGTGACTCTAAAATATATGTTACCCAAGGTTTTGAAAAAAATTAGTCAAAATGTTACCACAAGAAAATATTTAAACTGTGAAGTAAAACTTGGACCCTTACAGTTAAAACTAGGACCTGGGTTCTGTTCAACTGTTTCAACTTCAACATCAAAACTTATTTCTACACCATCAGAGAATGTGGCTTTAGAAACTTCAACAAACAATGAAGATTGTAAGCTTGATTCGGGTCAGTCTCAGTTGGAATTTTTAAGACGATAAGTGACAAGGGTGCCTTCATTTTTGCAGAACTGATCCTGGCCATGAAATGTGTAATTTGTCTCTACTCTTATGCATCTTGCTCTGATTTCAAAGAAACATTTCAAGCTATGTTCCCTTGACTAGATCTCACTACCTTTTCTTTTTCTGCAGCCAAAGTTGCACACCTTGTATCAGATGCACTTGAATCTTATCTTTGGAATAAAGTAGTGGATAATGTGAGGAATTCTTATTTCAACTTATGCTTTGATGAGAACAAATGATGGTGGACATAAAGAACTGCAAATCAAAATTCGATTTTGGTCTGACAAATCTCAAAAGGTGGAAAGTAGGCATCTCAGAACATATTTTATGGGCCATGCAACTGCAGAGGACTTGAAGAAGAAATTAAGTGAAGCCCTTGATGGCAGTAATTTATCACCTCTCAAACTTGTGACGCTTGGTAGTGATGAACCAAATATAAACACAAAGGTTTTTATGCTGTTGAGTGATGAAGTTGAAGTGTTGAGAGGCTGTGGTCTTGTGCAGATTGAAACTTGTAACCCTCACCATCTCCACAATGCATTTCAAAAGTGCCTGGATGAGGGAATCTGTGTCTGAACTTGTTGTATTGGTTTACAATTTTTTTCATGAGTTCCCAGCAAGATTTAAAGACTTTCAGAATATTCAACATGATCTTCAGCTTCCTTCTAAAGTTCTTGTCAAACATGTCTCCTCAAGGTGGTTTACACAAGGAAGGAAGGATTGATTGACTGACGTACGTTTAAGTCGGCAGATAGCTCATGATTTTACCACACAGCTGTGCATACAAGTTTGACATTGTTTTCACTTTAGCTGGTTGCCGGCCTTTCAGATTGTTCATCACTCCCAACACTTTCGCGGCCATCTTTAAAACGTTTATACCACTCATAAACTTGTGCATGACTCATGCAATCCTTTCTAAAGACTCTTTAACTTTTTAAGTATGTGTCTTTGCAAGTTTTACCAAGTTTTTGACAAAATCTGATGCAAATTTGTTGATCAATTTTTTCCAACATGACAAATGCGAAAAAGAGCTTCATACACACATAAAAACAAATGACCACTGTAAGAAAACCAGAAGAGCAGGGGAAACAGACTCGCGGCACATGTGTAGTAGGTTCCAAGGTCAACCTGTGCCGAACCGCTTCCTGCTGTGTTATGTGATGCTGAACTTATGCAACCAGTCTGGATACTTTTTGATCACACCTTGTATTTAGAATTGCAAAATCCTTTGTGCTCTAAAGTCGGGTTATGTCTGCAGTCACACTTTTTTGCTTCATACACAAGTCTAATGATACCTGCTAAATGTCACATTTGAATCTTTTGTGTTAATCTGAAAAGAGTGCCTTTCCAGATGTACCTGATAGTTTCAAATGCAATATTGAGTAGGCACAGCCTGACTTTAGTCTGGAGAAGGAAAGTTCTGCTGGAGGCATCAGGTAGAAAATGTTTGTATAAATATGGTTTTTGGTTGACCATATGTGATCTTAAATAACACAGTGAATTCCTGTGAAACCTTGAAAGTTGAACATAAACTAAGAAATTTTGCCTTTTCAGCATTGATTACTGTATGTACAATGAATAATTTTTGTGGTACATTTAAAGCATAAATTTATTATGCAAAGTTTCTCTGAGGTTAGGAATTAAATTTGCATGCTAATTTTTCACTTCATTTCAGTCTACTTGCAAGTGGTTCTGATGACCTTAACATCATTTTGTGGGATCCTTTTGCTGCCAAGAAATTGCAGACAATTCAGAGTGGCCACCATGGAAACATATTTTCAGTCAAAGTAATTTCAGTCTTTCTTGCTTAACTTGTTGGTAGTGCTTTGTATTTAATAATAAACTCTAGCACATTAAAAAAAAATTGAGGTTTGAATAAAATTCTATGAGAAGTAGGGGATTAGTTTGCTGTGAGTGTGAGGGAAATAAGAGGCACCTAACTTGAATGGTGCACATTGCCAACATGTGTTTCATGATGTCCTAGAATTTATCTTCTCTTTATCCTTACTTTGTAGGTATATTAATGCATTGATAAACATAGACACTTTAGCATATAAAATTCACAAAAATTAATGAACAGGAATGATGTGAGAAAATATTTTATTTTGAATAGTTCCGTGATTATAGTAAAAAAGCAAATTCTTGACTTTTCTAAGAGGAAGAGACATATCTCTTCATGACATGATGGGACACACCTCTTCATTGCAGAATGGGGTGTACTTCTTCATTTGCCTGATTTTGGAATCCCTTTTTTTTTTTTTTTTTTACATTGTTTGATTCCCTATTCACTGTATTGCTTGGAGGACTTTGCGAGTGCTGTTTTTAGTGTTTGTTTTATTTTCAGAAAAATACACATTTTTTGTTGTTTTTAATTTGTCCCACTGTTCATTTTAAAATTAGCTCGAGAATGTAAAAAAAGCAAAGACGTGCATAATTTCCCCCAAAACTTAACAAATTCTGATACACTTGCAAAGTCCTTCCTGCAAGACAGTGAATACGCAACCAAACAACATGAAGAAAAGTTCCTGAAACCTGACATAAGAAGAAATATGTCAGTTTTTGGAAACTTTCTCATGCATATATACATACATATACACTGAGTGGCCACTTTATTATGACCACCTGACAGTTTTAAGCAAATGAGCTATGGCTGCAAGCTGTTGCCGCCAGAGGGCGAGGCTAGTATAAAAAGGGAAAGCTTAGTGCTTGCGACAGTAGTAGAAGTGATTTTTGGGTAACGAGATGGGTAAAAAATGTGATTTGGCAGACTTTCAACGTGGGATGATTGTAGGAGCTCAGAGCCATGGAGCGAGTATCACCGAAACCGCCCCATTTGTGAAATGTTCCAGAGCAGCTGTTGTTAAAGTGTTTAAAGACTGGACTGTCAGCCAAAAAACTGGGTCTCTACGTGCAACGTGCGGTCGTCATCGACTAGTGACTGCTCGGGCGGAACGGACAGTGTCCAGACTGGTAACAGACAATAGAAGGGCAACAGTGCAGCAAATTACAGACCATCTTAGTCAAAGATCCCCTCAAATGATCTCTGCATGCACTGTTCGCCGTACACTGCATCGGATGAGATATGGCAGCCGAAGGCCTGTTCGAACACCTTTGCTGTCTGCAGCTAACAAAAGAAAACGTCTCCAGTTCGCACAGGAGCACAAGGATTGGACAGTCGATAATTGGAAACAAATTATGTGGTCCGATGAATCACGTTTTCAGTTGCACCATGCCAATGGCCGAGTGAGAATTTTGCGGAAACAGCACGAAAGCATGGTCCCCAAAGGCATTGCTACATCCCTTCATGCTGGTGGAGGCAACGGAATGTTTTCCTGGCATGCTTTGGGCCCTTTAATTCGTGTTGATCAACGACTGACTGGCACATCATATCTAAACATCGTTGCGGACCAAGTGCATCCTGTCATGTGGATGGTTTATCCCAATGGCGATGGCCACTTTCAAAATGATAATGCGTCCTGCCATAGTGCTTGTATTGTACAGGATTGGTTTCAGGAACATGCCGGTGAGTTTACTTTGCTTAGGTGGCCCTCACAATCTCCAGATCTCAAACGAATTGAGAATTTGTGGGATGAAGTTGAACGAGCGATCAGATAGCTGGATCCACAACTCTGCAATCTCACACTCCTGGAAAGTGCTATTCATCAAGCATGGTCTCAGATTCCACAAACCACCTATCAACATCTCGTGGAGTCCATGCCACGAAGAATCGACACAGTATTAAAGGCAAAAGGTAGCCCAACGAAGTACTGGGTGGGTGGTCATAATAAAGTGGTCACTCAGTGTATACGTACATACATAAATACATGCCAGTGCTGTAGGATGTGGGTTAGAGATGAGTTCGGGCTCAATCTTAGGGGCCTAGGTCCAAAGGCCTAGAGCCTGGGCCCAGCCCGCTTTCTTTGATTGCATGTGTTTGCTAAGCCCGGGCCCGGGTTCTCAAAAAATTTTGCTTAGCAAGGCTTGCATTATGCACAGACCAAAGCTATGTCCCAATCAAGGATTAGTTTAAAAAGTTTACTTCAGTTAATTCACTTCATAATATTAATATGTTCTTCAAAACACTATGCATAAAAGCAAATGTTCTAAAATGTGGACTAGAAAATAAATAAATAATCGATGAACATGCCATTCAACTATACCAGGGGAATCAGTAATTTTGCCAAAAGCTGAAGATAAGAAAATCTTTTAGAAACAAAATAATTCATTCGTTATTTCTTTTGGATTTCTAAATTTACTTTTATTTTGAATAAATTGCATTACAATACGTACAACTCTTTACACATGTTTCAAATTTTGACTGTAGAATGCTAAACTTTGCAATATAATTTACATATACACTGAAGAGCAATTGAGTTAGAGACAGCTGGCATTATGCAAATGTGGCACTGTGGGCGGCCCTGTAAACGGAAACAACATGATGTATGCAGCAATCCGACAATATAAGGAGTGATGCGACAGGAATCAGTAAGAGTCGGAAGCAGTATGGGTAAGACTAAGCGCATTTGATCGTGGGCAAATTGCTGAGGCTCGACGAATGGGTCCACTCCATCTCAGAAGTCATGCAGGCTCTGGGATTTTCATGAGCCACTGTGTCACGAGTGCACCGTGAGTACATCGAATCCGGTAAAACCATCTCTGCAAGGGCCAACTGCTGTGGACAACAGTGTGTGGATAAGCGGGGTCATCGTCGGCTAGCTCGCATTGTAACAGCGAATAGATGTGCCACAGTGCAAGAAATCACTCTGCAATTTAACGCTGGTGCACAAAAACGTGTAAGCAGCCACATCATCCAGAACCGTCTCCTCGCTATGGGGTACAGAAGCCATCGTCTCATGAGGGTGCCGCTGCTGACCGCACATCACAGTGTGCAAAGATTAGCATGAGGCGGGAACATCGCCACTGGACCCTAGACATGTAGAAAAATGTTGCCTGGACTGATGAGTCGAGATTCACGTTGGTACATGCAGATGGCAGGATACGAGTACGGCGCAAACCACATGAAGCAATGGATCCTTCTTGTCAGCAGGGTACTCTTCAAGCTGGTGGGGGTGGCATTCTCGTCTGAGGACTGTTTACATGGCCTGAAATGTTACCCCTGGTACGTGGGACATTGTCCCTCACATGTCAACGTTACCGGGATATCCTGGATGACCATTTGCTCCCGTCTGTGCGTCTTCAACATCCCACTGGGGACCTCTTCCTGCAACAAGACAGTGCACCTTGCCATCGCTCCGAAATTGTATCTGAATGGTTGGATGAACACTCCACCGACGTGACCTCGCTTCCTTGGCCAGCTAGGTCACCTTACCTCGCTTCCTTGGCCAGCTAGGTCACCTTACCTCAATCCCATCTATCACATCTGGGATGCCATCGAGAGAGATGTTCGAGGCTCTGACCCCCTCCATCAAATCTTCGTGAACTGCGGGAGCTTGTTCAGGGGTTGTGGATCCATATGGCTTTCCAACGCTTTCGGTGTCTTGTCGAGTGCATGCCGAGACGAATTGCTGCCGTCATCAGGGCGAGAGGTGGTGCTACACGTTACTAGACAGGTATCTCTTATTCAATTGCTCTTCAGTGTATGCTAACTGGTAAAGATAGTTTACAGTGCTATGTATGTGCAGTTTCCAGCAAGTTCATCATGAAAATTGCTTACCGTTTAAGCCTCTCGAAACTCCTCTAAAAAAGAATCTCGTCTAATGCTTCAGCACTTAACCTTGATCTTCTTTCCTTTAAAACTTGACCTGCTGCACTAAACACTCTCTCGCTTGCAGAACTACTGGTTGGTATACACTGAAGAGCAACTGAATTAGAGATGCCTGTCTAGTAACGTGTCGCACCACCTTTCGTTCTGATGACGGTGGCGATTCGTCTCGGCATGGACTCGACAAGACACAGGAAGTGTTGGGAAGCCATACGGATCCACGACACCTGAACAAGCTCCCACAGTTCACGAAGATTTGATGGAGGGGGGTCAGAGCCTCGAACATCTGTCTGAATGGCATCCCAGATGTGCTCGATGGGATTGAGGTCAGGTGACCTAGCTGGCCAAGGAAGCGAAGTCACGTCGGTGGAGTGTTCATCCAACCATTCGGATACAATTTGGGAGCGATGGCATTGTGCATTGTCTTGTTGCAGGATGAGGTCCCCAGTGGGATGTTGAAGACGCACAAACGGGAGCAAATGGTCGTCCAAGATATCCCGGTAACTTTGACTTGTGAGGGACGATGTCACACGTACCAGGGGTCCCATTTCAGTCCACGTAAACAGTCCCCAGACGAGAATGCCACCCCCACCAGCTTGAAGAGTACCCTGCTGGCAAGAAGGATCCATCGCTTCATGTGGTTTGCGCCGTACTCGTATCCTGCCATCCGCATGTACCAACGTGAATCTCGACTC
The DNA here is from genome assembly GCA_039090855.1 of Macrothele yani. NCBI lineage: Eukaryota > Metazoa > Arthropoda > Arachnida > Araneae > Macrothelidae > Macrothele > Macrothele yani. Next base: position 102,432,960 of record CM077023.1, read on the forward strand.
ATCAGTCCAGGCAACATTTTTCCACATCTCTAGGGTACAGTGGCGATATTCCCGCGCCCATGCTAATCTTTGCACCCTGTGATGTGCGGTCAGCAGCGGTACCCTTGTGGGACGATGGCTTCTGTACCCCATAGTGAGGAGATGGTTCTGGATGGTGTGGCTGCTTACACGTTTTTGTGCACCAACGTTAAATTGCAGAGTGATTTCTTGCACTGTGGCCCATCTATCCGCTGTTACAATGCGAGCTAGCCGATGATGGCCCCGCTTATCCACATGCTGTTGTCCACGGCAGTTGGCCCTTGCAGGGATGGTTTTATCGGATTCGATGTACTCACGGTGCACCTGTGACACAGTGGCCTGAAAATCCCAATGCCTGCACGACTTCCGAGATGGAGTGACCCATTCGTCGGGCCCCGACAATTTGCCCACGATTAAATGCGCTTAGATCCTTATCTTACCTATACTGCGTCCGACTCTTACTGATTCCCGTTGCATCACTCCTTATATTGTCGGATCGCTGCATACGTCATGTTTCCATTTAAAGGGCCGCCCACAGCGCCGCATTTGCATAACACCAGTTGTCTCTAATTCAATTGCTCTTCAGTGTATATAGACGACGTCTCGCAATGGCAGCTCGGAAATTGAGAATTCTTCCACCATGGTAACAAATTCACAGCTTCAAGGTGTGTTTTCTCCAAGCACAATTCCACATACTTACAAATTTCATCTGGATCAGGATCATGAATTTCAAACTCATCTTCCAAATCTTCAAATAAGTCTGCTGATTTTTTTCCGGAAGTCGATTTACTCAATTTCTTCAGCAATGTCTCAGTCTCTTCCTCTCCCTCATGGGGAAAGCTCGTCATTTTGCTCTAGCAATGCTTGTACTTGCAAATGCACATCTTTCCTTTCATCCTCTGTTAGCATTCTCAGTGACTTAAAGTTCGAGTGAAGAAATGTTGCAATTTTATGTAAATCACTGATAACCAGTTTAGTTTTTAACCATTTTTGAGTTTTTGTTTTTAACACCCTTTCCACTTCTGAATTTGTTGGGGAAACGTTGCAGTGCTTCAAGAGGTGGTGATACCATAAGAGCACCAAATGCAAAGTTGGACAAAATTCTCCCTCCAATTGAATACTTGCTTTCTGAAACTTTTTCAAAAACTTTATTAAAACAGTCAACATGCCAGCATTTATTCCTTTCATGCGATGCGTTTCATTTTTTTCTTTTTATCCAAAATGTCAGTGATGTCACTTCATTGTTGATGCACTGATTGTAACATTGCGCACAGGGTATTCCACTGAGTTTCCACTTCTTAGTAGACAGATTTTTTAAATGCTGACACAGTATCTTATTTCTTTAAGTATATAACTAATGATTAGCAACTCTCCACCGCTGCTTTCATTTCAGGTAATTCCTCAGTTGTGTACTTAAAGCTGTGTTTTAAAGCAGTGTTCAGTGCATGGCATATACACGTCAACCAGTGGAAACATCGTAACGCTGAAACTATGTTGGCTCCTTCATCCGTTACAAACACAATATTTTTATCCAGAACTGAACAATGAAACCCAACATTATCCAGGTACTGCAAACTTTCAGTTTGTAAGTTTTCCCCAGTTTTGGAAACTTGCGGAAATGCCACTGTTGTTAATGTTATGCCTCGTAAAACAAATAGTTATCCACGAAATGGCAGGTGATGGCCATATATGCTTCATTACAATAAGGGGCTGTCCACATATCTGTTGTAATTGCACCTCCATATTTCTGGATGACTGCATTTACTTGTATAACGTGTTCTATACGTACAGATTCAACTGAACTTTTAATATGTTTAGTTATCGTACTGCAATGTGGGAGCACATGTTCAGCCATCACTTTGCCCTCAGAAGCACCGATATCAATCAATCATTGAGCTAAGTCAAGGAAGCCTTTACCTTCAACAATATCAAAAGGTAAAATGTTTTCAGTGCCCAATTTAACACAGATTTTTAGAACTTTCGCTTTTACTGCAGCAGACAAGTTCCCCTACCTTTAAACAAGAATTTCTCGACCCAGCCTGAACCAGAGTGTTTGCTGCATTTTTCAGCATGTCTAGTAAGTCTGCTGAGCCCTGTGGAATATTTGTACGTCCAGATTCCTTTACACCTCACACATTGAACATAATCTATTTTTCATTGGTTTTTGAATCTATTATTTCTTTGAAATATTTCCATACCTCTGACTTCCTGCGCTTGTTCGGTATTGCGGCAAACTCCACAGCTTCAATTTTTCTCTTTATATCGTTTACACTCATCTTACTCAGGCTCATGATCTATTGAAAATGCTGCTTGTTGGGCCTACAAAGTTAGGATACCCTTATGTAGCTCAGCTGTGGTTAACAAGGTAAATAAATAGAATGTTGACCCTGATAGGACTGTCACAACATCGCGTTACTTTAGGTTGTGGTTTCAATTTCATTGGGCAGCTACTAACCGAAACCACAACCAAAAGTAACGTGATAGTCCTGCCAGGGTTAGTGCATCCTTTTTATTTACCTTGCTATCCACAGTTGACTGGTGTCTCATAAATCACAACAAAGCTGTGGTAAAATGCGCCCGTATGCAGGGCTGCCAGACCTGCGCCAATTGCTCCAAAACGTTGTTCTTGCGCCATTCTGCTAAAGAAATCTCGATTTTGACGAAATCTGCGCCAATTTTGCGCCAAAAGTTAAAATTTACCGGTCAGCATTATTTTAGCGTAATCTTACGACATTCGAAATCGATTCAGCGGTTAATTCGCACGGGAGATTCTTCTGCGGATTCGCGGAGTCTCCTCCTTTTTTATTTTTTTTTATTTTTTGTCATTTTTTGAGATCGATGCAAAAGTGAAAAAATTTCCGGGGTATTAGTTAGGAGGGGGAAGGGAGGCGTATTCCGTCTGGGGACATTGTTTTGTCTTTTTAAACGAACGTTCGAAAACGGAAGTTAAACAGAGTGCAGATTTTCCCCCGTAATTGTATTTTTTTCCTCTCGCGATGTTGCTTCTGTTCAGTATTGTTATTAATATAATTTCATTGCATAATTTCAGCCTGAAATTGTAGGCAACGATTTCCGAAAACGGAAGTTAGTCTGCCCGAAAATTTCCCCGTAATTTTTGGCCACGAGATTCTTACGCTAATTCAAGGAATTCCGTCTTTTTTGTTATCATTTGGACTACTCACGAGATTCATGCACAACTGAACTGAAATTTTAGGAGGATTGGTGGTGGGGGGAAGAATCGTTTTCTCTGTCGGAGGACGGAATTTCATGCTTCGAAAACGGAAAGTAGACGAAGGTAAGATTTCTCTCGTAATTGTAATTGTTTTCTCTCTCGATGTTTCCTCTACCCTGTATTGTTAGATATCATTTTATTCCATAAATATTTGTATTTCAGCTTGAAAATGTTGGATAAATTTCCGAAAACGGAAGTCGGACGGAGCGAAGATTTCTTCCATAATTGTATCCCCCCCCACGATGTTCCCACTTTTATGTAGTTGTTAAATGTCATCGTCCTCATAAATGTGTGTGCATTTTAGCTTGATAAGGGTGGGGGAAATTTCCAAAAACGGAAGTGACGAAGTTTGGGAAATTTGTAAGAATTGATGCATGGTGTTCAAAAAAAAAGTATTCATTCTCTGAAAATTATGCCATTTATCTGAAATAGTGAAAGCTCTGATGTCAGAATTCATGGTTCTCAGGCTGAAAGTTCTTTAAGCATGATGGATACAATTGTGATCTGAGGGAATAAAAAGAAAACGAAAAAAGAAAGAAAATTAACAAAGAAAAATGGTAAGGGAAAACTATCAGCAGAAAAAAAAAGTAAACAATGGATGCTGTGCAGTGGCAGAGTCAACAAAAGACAAATATGGCTGTGGAACTTGCTGAGAAGAAAGTAGGGTTTGCTCGCAAGAGGAAACCAAAGCTAATGTTCTAGCAAGTATAAGAACAAAACCAGGAAAAAAAAACTGTTTGAAGCTATATCTTTCAAAACCACCCTATTTTGTTTGGAATTCAGTAATTTTATAATTGTGAATGCAGTGGTATGATCTAGTTAAATATTTTCATAAATAAATTAAAGTGAACGATTCAGTTTTGTTCATGCTGTGTAATATTCACACTTTCTCACTGTGCAGTCTGATTTTTCACCAAATTAAAAAGTACAGCTTTTTTTTTTTTTTTTGTCAGCCTCATGTTTTTTAATTAAAATCACTCACGAGCACTATGGATAAATGAAAGGATTGTTTATATCGCATAACTTGTAATCAATTATCAGGAATACTGATCTTTTGGTTCTTACTTAAAGTCTGAATTTTGCCCCGTATGTTCAGGGAGCAGAATTTTTAGGAGTTTTTTTTCTTCTCATTTTGACCTACCTTGGGGAACATCTTCACCCTCACACTTTTTTTTTCCAGATGGAACGTGCTTTGAACCACTTACTAACTTGCAATCGTCTGCTTAATGTCCATGTCCATACATGCGGAACCCCTCACATGCAAGAGCAGTGGCTCTTTAAGACAGCAACAACAAAAAAGTCATAAACTGATTCTACTACTACTATTGAAGAAGGGGAGGGGGCAATCCCGCGCCAAAACATCACTGTGCAAGCGTTAAGCGATGAAAACAGCTTTTATCTAACCAACTTTACTAAATCTCACTGTTATCTTATAGTTTTGGTTCCAGTTGCAATTGTTCACAGCAATAACAAAATTTTGACATTGATAATTACTGGATGGAAAACCTTGTATGAAGAGTACCATGGCGCAACTGCTGAAAGGTGATTTTACAATTTGAATATTAAATGTTACACTAGTTTTCCTTTTATATCGAAGGTACGCTCTCCTTCAGAAAACCTTAGGGTTTGGGATGCACACGCAAACCACGTACTTGTGACTTGCCAGTTGGTTGGTTTCAGAAATAATGTATTTTCATCTGAATGCCATTAATCTTGAAAAATATGCTGCTAAAAACCAACGAAACAGCAAACAGTAATTACATATTATTTATTCTTCCCTGATATTAATGTGTTACGCTTAAAATATTGCAGGTCATGTAGTTTTCAATAAGTCGTGGGTATTATAATTGTTTTCCTATTTATCTCGCTGTAGGAACGACAGAAATGCTAATTAACAGTCATAAGAGAAGCAGTAAAATGTCAACAAACCTGAAATATAAAATTTTTTCATAGTTCATAAAATAATGGTAATTCAGCATAACTTAAAGCACAGCATGGACTTAAAACAATTAAAAATACTATCATTAACTGCTCCAAAACCTGAGTTCTGCTCCAAAATGCAAATTTTCTTGCTCCAAAACCCAACTTTTCTGCTCCAAATTGTATATTTTCCCGCTCCAAAACCCAACGTTTCTGCTCCAAATTGTATATTTTCCCGCTCCAAGACTTGCTCCGAAACATGGTAGGGGCACTAACATCCCTGCTCTATGGATGGGGAGAAGGGGCAATGGTGTCAGGAGAAAGGGCATGCTGTTTCTCTGCCGAGTCTTGGACACTTGAGAACTTGAGCATTAATGTGTACTCTGAACTGCCCGAATGAATACAGAGGACACTCCCGTGTATTTCATGTTTTGCTTTCTGCTCGTCAGTCAGCAACAATTCACTTTGCATTCGCTTTTTGCCGCCCCAAGTAATGACTCCTTTCATCACTACACACACGAATGGTGTATAAATTGAGCATCAGTCAGTGGTGAAAGCATCTCTATTCTCTACGGCTACGACAAAACAAGTACACTGGTTTCCAAAAATTAGAGATTTTATATCACTACAAGCTCTGTAGCTCAAAAAATATCTGTTTGATAAAAATGCAGGATAGAAGCAAAACTCTACGCATCAAAAGACCATCTAAATCACATAGTTTTTATGCAGCCTCTTCATTATATTACAGGAATATTGAAGTTTAAAGATATGGAGGGTATTTCTTGAAATCAATACTTCTCTGTAAATGCTACGTCACTCTACAGTTTTGGTGCTTTGAAACCAGTCAACATAACATACAAATGTATCCAGTGAAACAATTTTTACAGGAATTCATTCTTTTTGATCTGAAGTCTGGTGAGAGGGATGTAGAAAAGAAGTGGGAATGTTTTAAGAACTGTGTTGTCACTGCTGCTAAAGACGTCTGTGGCACCACAATAGTGGGTAACAATAGAGGTGATGCTTGGTGGAATAGTGAGATTGAAGAGGTGGTAAAGAGAAAGAAGGAAGCCTATTTGGGGATGTTGCAAGGTAGAGTCTCTGTGGATGAATATCGCTGTAAGAAGCGTAAAGCTGCTAAGCTGGTTCGCCACAGTAAGGCAAAAGATAGGAAGGAGAAAGTGGAAAGGCATGAACTGGCTTTTTGGAAAGATAGGAAGTCCTTCTGGAAGTACATGAGACTACGGAAAAATAGGGGAAACAAAGTTGCAAGTTGTGTGAAGAATGAGCTTGGGGAAATGATATGGGAGCCCAATGAGTTAAGTGACAGATGGGGTGAATACTTCTGTAAATTATTAGATCAGGGAAGCAAAGATGGTTCTGAGACAGATGCAGAGGATGTCACAATGAGGGATGGAAGCACAGGAGGGATCTCAAGAGAAGAAGTGTGTAAAGCTCTAAAATCTCTTCAGAATGGTAAGGCTCCGGGAGTTGATGGCATAACTGCAGAGATGTTGAAATATGGTGGTGACTCTGTAATTGACTGGTTAACTGAAATTTGCCAGTTGTGCTGGGAGTTAGGAATGGTCTCTCGAGATTGGAAGGCTGCTCTCATTGTTCCCTTGTATAAGGGAAAAGGTGATCAGACTGAATGCAAGAACTATCGTGGTATTAGCCTACTGAGTGTGCCAGGGAAAGTGTTTGTTAAGGTTGTTATTGAAAAAGTACGGGGTCTTACATCATTGAAAGTGTGGGATGTTCAGAGTGGTTTTATGCCTGGTAAAGGCTGCACTAACCAGATTTTTGCATTACGCACGATGATTGAAAAGTATCTGGCTGTTGGGAAGAAAGTTTTTACTGCCTTCATAGATTTAGAGAAAGCTTACGACCGAGTGAATAGGACACTTTTGTGGAAGGTATTGAATGAATATGGTTTTAATAATCTAAAGCAACTTATGGGAATTTACTAGGAAATTTTTTTCATTTATAGCAAATTTTCGGAGAAAACTCTTCTCCTCCTTCAGGCTCTCTAGTTGTTGTCACTTTTTGCTTGTCACTATCATGGTTACGGTTTACCTTGACGGTTACGGTTAACCTTGACGGTTTAGGTTATTTTTCAACAAATCCTGCCAGATGTTAGGCAGGGAAAATCCTTTGCAGTCATTGATGATGGAATTTTTGATTTTTCTCAATCTCTATTCCTCCTTTCAGTTTTCTTTTTGGAAATTGCTTTGGAAACTGATTACTTTAAGGGAATTCCAATCCATGCTGTGCCCAGTTTCTCTAACATGCCTATCTAATCCAGTCTTGTTGGAGCAATTTTTTATAGCTGCTTTATGCTCAGCTATACGAGTTTCTAGTCTGCGACCTGTTTCACCTATGTAAGATAGTCCACAACTACAATTTACTTCATAAACTACTCCTTGCATTTTTAAAATATCTTCTTCTCTTTGAACTATCTTAGGGAAAATTTTTTTTTTGCTTTAGATTATTAATTCAATTAAACTAGGAAGCCATTTCTCAATATGAGCTTTATTCAAAGAATGAATATGGTGTTACTGGGAATCTACTTAATAGTGTAAAAGCCATGTATGCTGGTAGTAGAACTTGTGTACGAGTGAATGGTGTTTTATCAAAATGGTTTTCCATTGGTGCAGGAGTTAGACAAGGTTGTGTAATGTCACCATGGCTGTTTAATATATTTATGGATGCATGCATGCTTGATCCAAAAATAGATAATAGTGGTTTATGTCTTGGTGATATGTGTGTGTGTAGATTGCTGTATGCTGATGACACTGTCCTGTTGGCAGAGAGCAAAAGAGAGTTGCAGAGTATGTTGACTCGGATGCACGAAGTTTGCATGAAATTCAAACTGAGTATAAATAAGGGAAAAACCAAAGTTATGGTGTTTGAGAGAGGAACGGGTAGCACTGAATGTAATGTAAGTATAAATGGCACTGTGATTGATCAGGTGAGTGAGTTTGTGTATTTAGGAAGCATGTTTGACAGAGAGAACAAGTTGGATGGTGAAATCAGTAGGAGAGTGAATTCTTCTTTGAAAGTCATAGCTGCTCTGGGAGGTTTTCACAGGAATTATGGGTTCTCTAGAGAGTACCACATGGCTGTGTATGAAACAGTAATTGTTCCTACTCTGATGTATGGCAATGAAACCTGGCTACTGCAGAAGAAGCATAGCAGTAGTTTGTCTGCTGGAGAAATGCGTTACTTACGTGGGGTTTGTGGCAAGACACGATCTGATTGTGTGAGAAATGAAGATGTATTGCAGTTGTGTGATGTGAAGCAAAATGTTGTTAGCAAGGTGGAGACCAATATGCTTCGGTGGTTTGGCCATGTTGAAAGAATGAGTGATGAAATGCTTACTAAGAAAATCTTTTCAGCCCAAGTGGCAGGAAGGAAAGGCAGAGGAAGGCCAAGGAAGACATGGGTGGATCAGATTCAGGAGTGTCTGCATGAGAAACAGATTATGAGTATGAAGTATAAAAGATCTTGTGTACGGCGTGTAATGGATATTAGTGAAGCACATGTTGTATGTCAAGATCGCTATATATGGAGAAGTTTGATACGACAACAATAAGTAAAAATATCTGGTAGTTTTATATTTCTTTTTGGAGCTGACCTCTGAATTTCAGAGAACAGCTTAGTGATATGTATGTATGTATGCATTTTTATCAAACTGTTATTTATCAAGTTACAGATCTAGTAGTGGCAACATCCGTGCACTTAACAATAGAAATTCTTTAGTTTTTGGCAACCAGTTTATAACAATAATGTCCAGGAAATTATTTTTTAATTAGTTTTTTGTGAAGGTAAATTACAAACAATGAAACTGGATATATGTAAAGAATTCAGTAATGAAATTTAACATGTGTAATGCCAAGCCCGGGCCCTGGTTTTTCGGCTCTTAATGAATCCTGAGCCCGGTGTCCGTAGGCGAGCCCGGGCAGAGCTCATCTCTACTGTGGGTGATCTTTTTTATTTGTGATAAACCAGTTACAGCAATATTGAATACTAACATCAACTTCTAATGAATTTGAAGTTGTTGTTGTTTTCTAGATCAGTTGCCTAAAAATATGGGTGGCTTTTCAAGATCTCACTCATTGTAAGTTCGTCTTCCTTGGCTTGTTTGGCGCACAACTTCTGCATCATTCTTCTGCAGCGGGTAATCTCTGGTAGGATTTTCCCATCCCCACTCCACTGTTGAAAGCTGGTTTGAGCAACTTTGGTGCTGATGAACGTAGCCAGTTACTGAGCCACCTTTCTTTGCTTTTATGTTACTCAACTTTGAGGTGTTAACTCCCAATCAGACTGATAAGGCTTTATGTGGGTAAAGATGTGTTTAGGTATGGAAAATGGCAAGTGACACAAGTTATTTTTGCTTGATTAATTGTTGTTTCTCTGTAGATATTAGTTTATGTAATGTTATTGAAGATTTATTCAAAAACACTTTCAATTGAATTTTCAGAGAAACTTCCGCATAAGAAACAAGAAAGACGTACACCAGAGTAACCTGGTTTGAGGGTACAATATGAAATGACTGCAGACATAATTTTCTGTGTGTCCCTGTCTCTCCTGAGATCTGCTTATAATTTATTATCTTATTTTAACAGTTAAATTTCAGAATATAAATTATCATTTTATATGCATTTTCATGCATATAGTCATGTGAGTATTTTTTTTCAAACTAATCAAAGGGTGGTAATTATCTCATAACACTTTAAAAACATGTTGCGTAATTTGGTAGAAGCTTGGAATCTGGAGCAGATTATCAGTCATTTTGACTTATTGGTTACATATACCGAATTACAACATTTGACAAACGTTGTTAGAGAATTTTAGTAAATGAGTTCAGTTGAAGATTTCCATCATTGTTCATTTGTGTTTAAAAGAAAAAAAGTATTAGTTTAAGTTACCAAGCTCTTCTATGCATTAAGTTAAAAGGGAGATGGAAGTGTTCTGATATGATAACCCATACCATATAATCAGCATCTACCACTGCTGCATACATACATACGCATGTATATATACACTGATCAGCCAAAACATTAAAACCGCCTACCTAATAGGATGTTGGTCCTCGTCCTGCCGCCAAAAGAGCTCTTACGCCGATGAACCATAGATTCAATGAGATTTTGGTAGATGTCTCTTGATATTTGGTTCCATGACTGCAGCAGAAGGTCCTGCAGTTCCTATAAATTAAGTGGTTAGGGTTATGCTGCTGGTATCAGTTTCTTCAACTCAAACCACAAATGCTCAACATGATTCATGTCTGGCAAATTTGGGGCCCATGGTAATAAATGGAATTCTTTTTCATGTTTTTGGAACCACTCCTGAACCTTCTTCACAGTGTGGCATGGAGCATTGTCTTGTTGAAAAATGGCATCTCTAGCAGGGAATACAGTCGTCATAAAAGGGTGTACTTGGTCAGCCATGATGTTCAGGTATGTGACAGCTGTCAGAGTTTGCACTACAGGGATAATGGGTCCGAGTGTTCCCCAAGAAAATATTGCCTAGACCATCACACTCCCTCCAGCTACCTGGATCTGTCCCACAGTTCATCCAGGTGAGGCTTCCTTAGGTAAATGTCACACATGAGCTTGTTTGTCGACATCGTGTAACAGCAAACGCAATTTGTCTGACCATGAGTCCATCTTACAGTCTTTCATGGTCCAATGTCGATGATTACATGCCCACCGCAAATGTTGATGATGGTGAAAGGCTGTGAGCATAGGCACATGAATGGGTCTGCAGCTATGGAGACCCATATTCAAGAGTGTATGATGAACTGTGTGTTCAGACACATCAGGCCCTTCACCACTATTGAAATTGTGGGTAAAGTCAGCCACAGTAGCTCTCCTGTTGCTGCGGACAAGGCAAGATAGCCCGCATTGACATCAATGAGGTATGGCTGCCCATGCCTAGTCGACGGCTCAAAGTTTCACCTGTTCCAGACCATCTTTGATAGGTACTAACTGCTGCATAGTATGAGCAGGCTACCAGCATTGTTGTTTTGGAGATACCTTTACTAAGGCATCTTGCCATTACGATCTGGCCTTTGTCGTAATCAGATAAATTCTTTGCTTTTCCCGTGTTGAGACAAAATGAAATAATGACTGAGAGAGCTTGGACCGAGGTATTATATCAGTCATGACCTTGGCACGTGACAATAATTGGATGCACGTGCGCTTACGTGCGCTTGCTTGATTTTACGTATCTAATAAGGTGTGGGACCACCTTTGGCATTCAAAACTGCCTGAATCCTCTTTGGAATGGATGCATACAAATCCTGGATGGTGGTTAGTGAGATGTTACAGCATTCTTCATGCAGAAACTTCCCTAGGTCCTTGAGAGATACAGGAGGAAGATAACAGGATCATACTCTGTTTTCTAACACAGACCACAGTGGCTCGATGATGTTTCAGTCTGGTGGTTGGGGAGGCCATGGATGGTAGAAAGTTCCTCATGTTCCTCAAACCATGATTGGACATTCCAAGCTCTGTGAATTGAGGCGTTATCATATTGATAGATGGCATCCCCTGCACAAAACAATGCCTGAGCCATTGGATGGACTTGGTCGGCTAAGATGATTTCATATGCCCTGCCAGTCATCCGTCTATTCAAAGTGATGCGGAAACCTGCTGAAAACCATGATATGACCACCCAGAGCATGACAGAACCACCATCATGCTGCACTGTTGGGAGCAGACAGTTTGGGTTGTACGCTTTTGACAGTGTTCTCCACACGTAAACATGTCCTGTGGTGTGGAACAGTGTGAATGTGGATTCATCTGACCACATTACACGCTTCCATGCATTGACAGTCCACGTTATATGCTCCTGGCACCACGTCGTCGCTGTTGTGCATTCACCTGGGTCATCAGAGGTTTTGCAATAGCAGCTCTGCTATGAATATCTTGTTTATGCAGTTCCATGTGCACTGTTTTCATTGATACTGGAGTCTGGAGATACAGATTGAGCTCCACACTAAATTTCAGCACCAGGGTCTTCTTATTACAAGTAACAATCCTTTTGCTCTTGTGTTTCACAGACGAGGTTTTGCCACAAACACGGTATGCTGTCATGATGCTAGACACAGTTGCTCTCGATGCCCCCACTACCCTGGCGACTGTTGTCAGGGAGGCACCAACTAGCCAGCCACCAACTAGCCAGCCACCAACAATTAGCCCTCTTTCGAAGTTCGTTAGGTGGCTTATTTGATTATCACCTGGAAAGAAATTTTGCAACAAGACACTTTTAATGCACTTAAATAGGACCTTGAGGTTCTAAACAAAGCTATTACAACCAAAAAGTGGTGGATACCTTTTTGCATTGTGATGTATGCAGCTGCATTAAAAGTCAAGTCTCAGATCTTGGTGTTCACATTCTGTCCAACCCCCTGTATATATATATATATATACAAATGGCAGTGGGCTGTACATGTTCCCAGAAGAGCGGACCATCGATGAACAACCGAAATTTTAGACTGTATTCCAAGGGACAGAAAAAGACCCAGAAGAAAACCACATGGGAGATGGATGGATGGATGGATGAAATTCGAAAGCATGCCAGAGTAACATGGAGGAGACAGGCTCAAGACAGACAGTTGTAGAAGAAACTTGGGGAGACCTTCATCCAGCAGTGGATTGATGATGATATATATACAGAGTGCTCTGCTTAGTAGTATAATAAAGGGAAGTAACATAAATTTTGAACTTACTGCAATTTATTAGCAACACATATTGTTCCAGATACACAAACTGAGAAATTTTTTTTTACATGTCTAATAAACTTCAACATGAGCTACACTGGAGATGTGGCAAACGTCCCACCGGTATTCTACCTCAGCTCACGTGTTGAGAAACATTTGTGATGTCACGTTGTTGATTGCAGCGCGAATTCTGTTGTGTAGGTCTTCCAGATTACGCATCAGTGTTGCATACACCTGGTCCTTAACAAACTCTCACAAGAGAAAAAGTCAGGTGAAGTTAGGTCTGGTGGTCTGGAGAAGGGGGGCATGCAATGAACATTAATCCTCTTCCAATCCATCCCGTAGTGAAATGGGCTTACAAGAATGTGCAGACATCATTGACTAAGTGTGTGGGAGCCCCATCTTGTTGGAAAATTGTTCCTTCAGGCAGCTGAGGCACAGCACATTCCTGTAACATGTCTTGGTATGTTAGTCCAGTTTCCGTGGCCTCCACAAAAATAAAGGTGCCGATGATTTTGTCCTTCATGATCCCACACCTAACATTGCATTTTGGAGAATTCTGTTCGTGTTCATGAGCAACGTGCAGATTTTCAGAGCCCCAGATACTGCAGTTATGTCTGTTTACTTTTCCAGACATGTGGAACGTTGACTCGTCTGAAAAGCCTACCCGGTCTAGGAATGTATCGTCAACATCTGTTTCAGCCAACATTGTCTCCACAGTTTTTTCTGAGCCATCCTGTCATGCAGCTTAACTTGTTGATGCAGTTGAATCTTGTATGCATGTAAATGCAACCTTTTATGGAGAACCTGATGTGCTGTTGTTGGTGGGATATCTAGCTGCACACTAGCCTCTTGGATGGATTTCTTCAGGCTCCTCTGAAATGATTTTCAAATCTGTTCAATGTTTTCCTCAGACACAGTGCGCTTAGCATGTTTACCAGTCATAGGTAACAAACTTCCCGTTTCTCTAAGTTGTATGTCCCATTTCATGATGGACACACAAGTCGGGATGTCTGCTGTCGCTCCAAGGTGTACTAAAACAGTTGTACAAGCATCATGGACTTCAATTCCACAAGTGATAACACACAGAACACCTTCTGCTGTGGAGTTGACATGGAGACTGATGCAGAAGCTATCTACTTCCGCTGCAATGCGACAGCAGTAGATAGCTTCTGCGCGTGCACTGCTCGCCCAAATTCACCTGGTTTATAAATTTCACAATTGCTGATGTCACGTCTTTACAATGGCACCCACCTTCTGGCATTTGAACTAGTACTGTGTATGTTAAATTTTTTTATTTTATTATATGTTTAAGTGGAACACCTGTTATACACAGTCAAGTCACATCATTGTGACCACCAGCTAATATCCAGAGTAACTGCCGTGTGCAGTGCGGACAGCAGCTAGACGGGCTAGGAGTGACTCAGTAAGGTGCTCGAAGGTGTTCACAGGTATGTGGAGTCATGCTGACTGCTGTGCATCTGGCAGCTGCTGGAGGGTGCGTGGTGGGAGGATCCATATGCGAACAACATGATGGAGGTGGTTCCACAGATGCTCAATTGGGTTTAAGTCTGGGGAATTAGGGGGCCAGGGAAGTACTTTGAAGTCTTCATCATGCTCTTCCAACCACTCTTGGACATTCCGAGCTGTGTGACACGTCACATTGTCGCTCTGGAAGTTCCCATCCACCCGAGGGAAGACAGTCAGCAGGTATGGGTGTATGTGGTCTGCAAGGATGGATTCATAAAGAATTTGTTCCATAGTGCCTTCCACGGGTATGAGTGGACCTAGAGAATGCCACGAAAACATTCCTCAGACCATAGCACTGCCCCCACCAGCTTGTGTTCTTCCAACAATAGTTGAAGAGTGTTTGTTCTCCAATGTTTCTCGCCTTTATGCCAACGTCCATGTGTTTGATGAAGCAGAAAACATGACTCATAGGACTGTGGAAACACTAATATAAGTGGAAAATTCTTATGTTATTACATATATAAGTGTTTATACATACTGAAGAGCAAAACTGAAGACTAAGTAAAAAATTTTAGAATTTAAAACGAAAGCTGCAAAATAAAAGCTGCAAAATAACCTGAAGATCAAAACGCGCAACGCAGCAGTTTTGAAAATTCAGAATTCACATTCTACTAAGGAGAAACCTAATAAAAAAAAAACATAAATAATTTGACTCACACCAAGTACGACATAGAAAAGGTTATGTATCTATCGGTGTGAGTAAAAGGAGAAAAGATAAAAATAATAAAATAAAACAACTGAATGTAGAAGGTGTCGAGAATACTGAGCCTTGGCTTTATCAAGGACCAGCAAAAACTCTGCATTTTCTCACTTCCACAAAGACCTAGTCGGAAATGGGTTTCTGCAAGGCCAAGGATGCAAGTAACATTCCCACCTAAAAGTGTTTTAAAAAACATATATATGTCATGTCCTCCGCAGAGTTGTATGACAAAGCACTAGTTAACAATTTCGCTTGCATCCATTGACCTTCTTGGCCCGACTCATGCTCTTCATCTGTTACTATTAAACAGAGAGAAGAAGATTAAAGAGAACTCAAGCTGTGGGAGTGACATAATAATTAGAAATAATTTTCAGCTATAACGAAATGCCAAGTTCGTTTGAGAGAGAATTTAAACCTGAAAAACAATGCAAAAGAAATCCGAATATTTACATTGCAATTAAAAAGGAAATATTAATTTTTAAAATTTTTAAAAAACAGATTTTTGAAAGAAAACTTGAGTCTAAAACCCCCTACTCTACACCTTATGACAGCACGAAAACGAGAATAGTTTAAAGACAATAATTAACTAAAGAAAACTTTGTGAAAGTTATATGACTTAAACAGTTAGTTGCAATATGTACAAAGTTTTTCAGCAGTGCTTTAAGTGCATAATTATTTTAGTTATTAAAAACTTAACTACTTGGAAATACAGCGCAAAGAAAAGGAACACGCTTAGCCCTCTGCTGTTCCTAGGTACCCCAAAAGACGCGCAAAGTTACCAAGAAAAGAAAGAGTTAAAACCCGCAAAAATGTTAACAGACAAGCCAGTGCCTAAAAGCTGAAAAGCTAAAAATCAACAGAGAAAAAGTACATGAATTACAAACAATGAACTTATAAAACCTAAAGCCCTAAACACAAGGAAGAGAGCTTACCTCTTGTGCGACGAAACAATCACCTCACTAGAGTAAAACATGGCTGACCTCTTTCCTGACGCTTCTGCCACTCCCTAGACGCTGGGGGCAGTGTGGGTGGGGCTGATGGCCTCTCCTCATACAGAAAGAAACCAACACGCGGAGATTTTAGCCAGAGAAAAAAATATATAAACTTAAGACTGTGGACCTGTATGATCAGAAAGAGCAGAATTAACTCTCCAGAATACATGAGAAATATTATAGAATACACCAGTAGTGTATTCAATAATCTTTGCATGTACACTGCTGGACAATTGCTAAGGACGGATCATAAATAGCTATATAGCGCATAAAAAAGTAAGTGTGGTTGGATGCCAAGTGAAATAAAATAATGTCAGAATGCCAGGATATTACAAGAAAGACAATTTATTGTGCTCTGAAATCCAGAAGGCTTTAGAACGTGTTCAAGGGACAAACAGGCCATTTTGTGCAGAATACGTAAACGTAAAAAAATGCAATTACCGTCCGCAGGCGTTCCGGCGTAAGATGTCAATACGGGATATGGCGACGATGGAGGGCGATGCAAGATTGCACACGTCGTGTCATGCTTTGCACAACATTATCAAGCAGCTGTTGGGGTAATTTATCCCATTCCTCTGTCAGTGCACGGATGAGGGTGTCCTTGTTTATTGGAGGGCATTGGCGACCAGCAAGACTCCTCCCCAAAGCATCCCACACATTTTCAATGGGGGTTCAGATCTGGAGAACATGCTGGCCATACGAGGCGTTGAATATCCTGACTCTCAAGACACTCCTGGACAGCGACTGTTCGATGACATGTTGCGTTGTCGTCCATGAAAATGAATCTATCACCGACAGCACCACGGAGCATGCAAACATGAGGTAGCAGAACATCATTAATGTATCGTTGTCCAGTCATAGTCCCAGTTGGAAGCACATAGAGGGATGTACGGCAATTGATCATGATGCCAGCCCATACCATGACACTACATGTCGGATATCGGTCCCTTTCCTGTATGTTTGCTGGACAATATGCAGTACCATTATCACGCCAGATCAGTTGTCGTCGACAATCACACGATAGACTGTATCTACTCTCATCTGAGAAGAGGACAGCAGACCAGTCGTTATCAGTCCAATTGCGATGTTGATGGCACCATTGCAAACGGGTGGTGCGGTGACGTTTGGACAATGGGATGCACACAACAGGACGGCGGGCGTATAGTCCTCCTTCATGCAAACGTCTGGCGACAGTTTTTCGGGAGATCCGCTTGCCAGTAGCAGCCATAAACTGATTTGCTACCTCACTAGCTGTGCTGCGCCGGTGTCTTTTTGTTGATAGCACTGTGTACCGATCTTCTGCAGGTGTCGTACTGCAAACACGACCTCCCCCGTGACGTTTGCTACACTCTCCATTTGTTTGAAATGATTTCCAAAGCCTTTAAACCACACTGTGGCTGACGTCGAACTCCCTGGCAACATCTGTTATTTTTCGCCCTTCAATCTTGCCAATAATACGGATACGCGGAAAATCATCTAGGTGATGTCGGGAAGACATACTGAAACTTGCAAGTTCGTCAATTGATTCTTTCCCTTTCAACTTTGCGTTTTAACAACAACGGTCAATACGCGTCAAATCCTTTATATCTCTTATCAGCGCTATGACGTCACGAACAAGTTCGGCAATCCAAAATTTGCATACGCACAACAGGTCGTACTATCTCCCGCACTTATGCTAATTTCCACATTTTCCTGCCTTCCATTTAATGGTTGCTATCGTTGCTATTGTCATCCGTCCTTAGCAATTGTCCGGCAGTGTATTAAATCACCTTAGTGAGCTTCTATAGATTAATCAGAATCTTATTAATTTTAATGTTGGTTTTACTATTTTTAGTATAGCTATCCTAGTGATGAATAACTAGTTTTCTTTTTTATTTGTTTTTATTTTCTTTTATAAACAGATTTTTAAGCTTTTTTTGTGATTTTGTTTATATTATTTAATTTTTTGTTTTAATAGGACCTTCATATCCATAGCACTAAGGTTCCTTTTAGTAGTTAATAGGCATCCTCTAGCCAACTTCCTTACGGCTTTGATTGGTCAGAATCATATTATTAACTGTGTAGAAAATTAAAGCAGATCTGCCAACCTCACTCTATTATTCAGGATAATTTTTCTTAAAGTTCTTTTGATGAAAGAAGAAGGAATTTCGTTCTCTAGAAAACTATCTAATAGTATATTAATGTGGTAATTGAAGTCCAAATTGTTGCTGCAAATTCTTGAAATTCTTAGGACCTGAGAAATTAGTACATTCTCAATTACTTTGGTTGATATGTTATTATTCCAGTGTAGATATTTAATTGTTTTGAAAGGAAAATTAACTCTTTTATCAAAGAGGCTAATAGATGGGTTACCTCTGTTGAGCTTAATGCTTAAGTCTAGGAACTCAAGTTCCTGATTACTGTGGTTGGTTTTACATAAGTTAAGAGAGCTAGGATAGATATTATCAAAATCACTCTCTATAACTTCTGAATTATTGATACACAGCAGATCATCAATATATCTAAAAGTGTAAAGGTAGTTATCTGAGCAGGTGGGGTGATTTTTAATGAATTCATATTCCTTAAAGAACAGGAATAGATTAGCGATATTCGTGGACGTTGATGTTCCCATGGGAATACCGTTCACCTGCTTATAGAGAGTATTATTATATAAGATATGGTTATTTTTTATGCAGCAATTGAGATAAGAGTTCCAAGTTCCTACGTTAACAAATTGGTTAAGTTTAAATTCTGCATACAGCTCTTTAAAGGTAGTGATTATATCAGATAGAGGCAGATTAGTGTATAGGTTTTCAAAATCATAACTATTAATATCTAGGGGACAAACTTTGAGTATAGTAGAAATTACTTCTGCATTATTATTAATTATCCAAAAATCTCTGTACATCAAGTTAGTACAGTTTCTAATGTGTTTCAAAACCTTCTTTAAGACATCTTCAAAAGCAAGATCTATTTTCTTTTTGTGACTCCTTACTCCACTAGCTATGAACCTGAACTTCACAGGATCCTTATGAAACTTAACCGTTGCAAAAAGAAATGGAAATTCAGGCTCATATCTTCTAGTTTGTGGAATTTTGAGTTTCTTGAAGAATGCCTTAAACCGATTTTCTAACTGCTTGGTAGAATAACTTACTGGCTCGTAAGTTACTCTATTATTGAGTTCCATAGTTAACAATTCAAAATAAAACTTCTTACAGATAATTGCAAAATAATTGCTAGCTTTATCTGTAGTGGTAAAAATAAATAGGTCTTGTAGTTTGGAGAGTGACCTTTTAGCTTCTCCAGAGAAAAAGAGATTTCTGTCGAAACAAAAGTCCAGACCTGCCAACTCACCGGTGAAGCTATTGATTATATTATATTTCCATTCTGCGAAGGCCTCAATAGGCTGATTGTACGCTAAACTGGTTTTTACGATGTACCTATTAACATCTTGAGTGAAGCTCTCAAGAATCCTTTCTTTGGAAATTGTGAAGGAAGGTCTGAATTTGGAGCCATACTCTAATAAATTCCTAAGCTTTTCATTATCAACAAAACTCAAGTTTCCGGTGATAATATGGTTGTAATTCTTATTATAGTGAACTGTTTCTTTATGTTCATCACAAGAACATGTAGTAATTACAGGAATGTAGCTCGAAGAGCTAAGTTTGTAGTTTTTAACTATTGACCCTAAGGTCTTAACATATTTAAAACTTACAATAGACTGGTGCCTGTGGATGGGAAAAAAAATTGCATTATTGTAGAACAGCTTTCTTACATTGAGCTTATCGTAGGCTTTATTTAGAAACCTGATGGTTACAAAATTTCTAGAAAATTCTTTAAGAGAAATTTTATCTTTAAGAATATGTTTAAGAATGTCCAGAACCAAAGCAAAAACATGCTTATCAACATGGTCAGCAGTTTCATTCCAGAATTTGAAAAGCTTTTTAAGGACAGAGTGCTTGAAGGACTTGAGAATTTTGTAAGTATTTTTAACAAAATTAGTGCCAGTTTTAAAGCTTTCCAGAGTTATTAGCAAGTTAGCAAAATCAACTTTGCCTGATGTGCGAAATAACCTCTGTCCTCTATTACCTCTAGTGCAGCTCTTATTATTAACAAGAAAGAAGAGTTCACGAATTGAAAATTATGCTGATTATGCTTATTGTCAGATAGAGTGGAATTAAGACCATAGGGATAAAGAGACTGATGCTGCAAAATTTCAAGGGATTCAGTTTCTAGCCGAGCATAGAGGTCAGGGATAATATGTAGTACCTCTATTTTCACTTTGTCAAAACCATGAGTATGGAAATGCTCTAATTCAAAGGTAGAGTACTGGTTGGCGTTTGTGGAGGGGTTCACGCCTGAATTAGAGAACTTGTTAACTAGAGACCTGTGACCATTAATCCTAAGATGAAGAGGATTTTTACTTTGGCCAATATAGCTAAGGTTGCAAATAGTACAGGTGAGCTTATAAATGGTATTGTAGGCTTTGCAAAACTTGTTGGAGCAATTATCCTCAACAGAAGAATACAGGTTAGGATCTGCAGATTTACATGTCAAACAACGTTTGTCATTTCATAACTTTAGATTACCTTTGCCAGTATTCTCGACACCTTCTACATTCAGTTGTTTTATTTTATTATTTTTATCTTTTCTCCTTTTACTCACACCGATAGATACATAACCTTTTCTATGTCGTACTTGGTGTGAGTCGAAATTATTTATGTGTTTTTTTTTTTTTATTAGGTTTCTCCTTAGTAGAATGTTTATATATATATATATATAGTGGAAAACACTTATATTATTACACTATATATAGTGGAAAACACTTATATGATTTGATGATCACAACTGTCATATTGCATTTTTGATTTGAATGAGCTTTGTGCTGATAATTATTATGAAATAACTATATATGACCACCCATTTCTGAACTGCTTATCAAGTATTTTACTAAATCTCTAACTAAGTACATTTGTTGTTATTTTGATATTCTTCAATGCATGGTCCAGGGAGGGCTCTTTCAGGGCAACGTGCAAAGAGTTATTTTTAATTGTATATGTTACCGGCAATGTATGAAAACCAGGCATTCTATAGAATGCCTAGGCAATGTATAGAATGCCTGGCATTTTTAGGCAAAGTATGAAATTGTTAATATTTCTCATATTTCCTAGGCATTCTATACAGTGCCTAAACATAAACCAGCAAAGTATAAAATACTCTTGCTAATAATGGTTCTAATATGACGTGGCAAGGCACGTGACTTTCAATGCTTGTGTAAGACGGAGAATTTTCCATTTGTATTTCAGTCTTGTCTTTGTTCGGAAGTCAAGTATAAAATACTCCCGCCAATGATGTTTCTAACGTGACGTCGTATGGCACGTGACTTTCAAAGCTCGCCTAAGACAGAGAATTCGCCATTTGCATTTCAGTGTTTGTTCGGAAGTGAAGTAAAAAATACTCCCGCTAATGATGTTTTTAATGTGACGTTGCAAGGCACGTGACTTTCCAACACTCGTGTAAGACGGAGAATTCGCCATTTGCATTTCAGTCTTTGTTCAGAAGTCAAGTATAAAATACTCCCGCTAATGATGTTTCTAATGTGACGTGGCAAGGTAATTGACTTTCAACACTCGCGGAAGATGAATAATTCACCATTTGCATTTCAGTCTTTCTTCAGAAGTCAAGTATAAAATGGAAGAGAAAGGTGTTTTTTCCCAGAAGGAATTATGGAATGTAGAAATGCAACGTCGATTTTACAATGAACTGTCTAAAGTGCAAGACAATGCTGCCAAAAACAGTGTTTTCCTAACCGCAACTACTAAAAGCGATGTGAAAAAGGCCAAGATCACTTCTAAGAAGGAAGCATATTGGCTACTGAATCGCTATGATGTGATAGTGGAAAACAAAAGTAAACTGATTTATCCTGTTAAAAAAGGCGTTAGTACTATACAGTTCTACATCAAAGACTCTGAGTTATTTAATGTGCTTCATGACGCTCTTTTGGCAATTGGCCATGGAGGACGTGACAGAATGTTGAAAGAACTTTCACCCAAATACAAAAACGTTACTCGTCATGATATTGAACTGTACATTCACCTTTGTGAGCCGTGCCAGAAAAAACAAAAAGGTATAAAAAAAAAGGTGTTGTTGTAAAGCCTATGTTTTTTTCTGAATTTAATTCTCGTTGTCTGGTCGATCTTATTGATTTTCAGTCCCAACCTGACAAGGAATACAAATTTATTATGGTGTATCAAGATCAACTCACTTAGTTCGTAGTTCTGAAGGCTCTTGCATCAAAGAGAGCATAAGAAGTAGCGTATAACCTAGTGGACATATTCTCGTTGCTTGGGGCACCATCCATTCTGCAGTCTGACAACGGTAGGGAATTTGCGAATAACGTGCTGAGCAGCTTGAAGGAGTATTGGCCGACACTGAAGATCGTCCATGGTAAGCCTCGCCACTCACAAAGCCAGGGTAGTGTCAAAAGAGCTAATCAAGATATTGAAAATATGCTCTGTACTTGGATGCAAGATGAAAAAACTGACCGCTGGAGTGAGGGACTACGTTTTGTTCAACTTATGAAGAATAGGGCTTATTATTCTGGGATCAAAAGAACACCATATGAAGCTCTCTTTGGTTGCAAAGCTAAAGTAGGCCTCACAACGTCTTCTCTACCCCAAGATGTCTTAGAAGATATACAGACAGAGGAGGAACAAGAAAAAATAATACAAAGCGTTCAAACAATACAAGAAGACGAAAGCGATCACCCTGTGCAAGAAAAGAGCCTATTGTACCAAACATGGATGAGATTGTAGTCGATGATGGAAGAAATCCATATGGTGATGAAGAAATGTTTACCGAAGAGGCTTCCATTTCTCCTACCTGTTGTGTGTGTTTAAAGGAGACCAGTGATGCACATGCATGCAGAAAGTGTCGTCGAAAAATTCATAGATTCTGTGGCCATGCCAGTAAAGATGATGGATATGAGGAAATAGATATTTTGTGTACCCTTTGCTTTAAAAATAAGAATGCTGTCGAAGGTAAAATTTATTCTAAATTCAATCTAGATATACAGGCCAAAAAATGAAAATGAATTCTGACAAAAATTCCCTCCTGCTTCTTTAGGAGCTACTGTGCGAGTTCCTGTTCCTAACATCGACAAGGGACGAGGTGATTCGCGCAATTTGTTGGGATTTGTTATGAGTGTGACAGAAGACGGTTTTTACCGAATTGGAACTTCTGAAGGAATTTTAAAACAACTATATGCGAGATCACAAATCACTTAATGCCCAAAGAATTTACTGACAATTGAGGACATTCCTCATCAAGAAATACGTCTTTGGTCAGCTGCTATTTCTCAGTCCACAGGAAGCGGCCAAGGATTTGTCAAGTGTATGTGTAGGACAAAGTGCCAAAACATGAAGTGCTTTTGTGTAAAGAAAGGAATGAAGTGCAATTCAAAATGTCATACAAGCCTTCCTTGTTGCAACAAGTAGGTTAGAAAGTTCTGTATTTTATTTAATTTTTCCTGTTTTCATTCTTTTTGATATACGTCTTTTCAATAAAAGCCTTTTCATGAAACTCTTTTAATACTTTGCCTAAATAGCATTAGTCATTCTATACAATGCCTAGGTAAAGTATATATAATATTTGAAAATTTCAGTCTTTGCCTAAAAACGCTAGGCATTCTATAGAATGCCTGGTTTACATACATTGCCGGTAACATATACATCATCATGGGGTACATGGTTTAATCATTTAGATAAAGAGCACGTTTAAACCTAATGATACAGTAAATACTCTTCTAGAGTTGAGACCTATTTTGTTGTCCTGACTGTTCCGCAGTTCTGAAATGGAAAGAACAAAAAGTGCTATCAGTATGTATGATGTCCTCTGAGATATCAGGTCAGAGTTAAGCACGTGGGACTCCAAGAGGTCAGCAATTTATCTTGTCTTGGATTATTGCTTAGATGCTAGTTGCTGGAGAGTTAATGGCTATTTGTGCTGAAAATCTCTAAAGATTTTGAAGGCTTCTTACGAGCTAGAAGGTAAATTCACTTTCTATTAGCTATCTACTAGGCTTATACTTATTCACTATCTGTTTTGCTTTAGCCATATCCTATGTATTTCTGTTGGATACGGCTAAAGCTCTGTTAAAAGAATCCTTTTTTAATTATAAAATACATTTTCCAGCTGACTCCACTTTTGACCAAAATTCATTATTTCACTTGTGTTCTAAAATAAACATGAACAATGAATGATATTTATTGTGGCCAAAATTTTAAGGCACATTGCATCTCTGCAAAAAATGCATTTGAAGATTTATAGCTCCTGCAGTAATACTGTCATGAAAAAACTGCAGAGAAGAAACATATTTCTTAGTAACATCTGTATGGAGTACTGAAGTTTTGTGTCAGTTATCAAATTATGCAGATGCAGTTTTGAGATGCTGTCTGCTATTTACCTTACCAATTATGCCTGTAAATTTGCTGACACTGGGAAAGGAAAAGCATTGCTCTTGTTGGATTCAAAGTTCAAGCCTAGATGTCAAAGTTTTTTATTTTATTCGTGTTCAGAAGAAAATGAATGTAAGCTTTTAAATGTTTGAATAATTATATTCTTTAACTTTTCAGTACTTTTCAAATAAGTGCTTATTGATAAGTTAAAGAATATATGGAATAATATGTACCATAAATTTTATGAAATCATTAGAGAGATGGTTATTATAGGTAGAAATAAAGATATAATTATTAATTTCTTCAATATTCCATATAAAATCTTTAGACTCCCAGTTTTGAAGATCTGTTAAAATACTCTTAATTATTTTTTAGCTATTGAAATGATGTTAAAATACTGTTAGTTATTTTTGTAGCTATTAAAATGATGTTAAAATGCTCTTAATTATTTTTGTAGCTATTGAAATGAGCTTAGTATGAGTCTTTTTGTTTTGGTGTTTTCATTTATTATCTTTCCCCACCTAAAACTTATAGTTCCTTCCAAATTCTGGTGATTCTGTGTTGGTTAGTGGAGCTGCAGACTGTAAGATAAGAGTTCATGACACAAAGGCAGCTGAAACAACTATGACATGCAGCTGTCATGTAGGAAGAGTGAAGAGATTAGCTACTGCACCAAATGTGCCATTTATGTTCTGGAGTGCTGCAGAAGATGGAATTGTTATGTAAGTAATTCACCAACATCTCGTGTATTCATATTTGTTCATTTGTATCAGTGTATAATTGATTGTAAGCTTACTTTAAATGTGTGCATTGTGTTTTAGAGCTCATGACCAAATGAAATTGTTTTGGCAAATTGATGTTTTTGAAGGAATTCAGCAATTGGCTAATTTTTTCTTTTAATGTGCATTAAGGTGTCATCATCTTGTATGCATACCAGTATGATGTGCAGGCATGTTTTTTTTGGGGAGTACTGGGAAAAACAAGGGGGAATCAGGAAAAGATATGGGGGATTTAAATAAATGCAAATGTTTGCTTGCAACAAACTTTATGTATTTCTGTCAGCCCATTGAAGGATTCTCTACCTCTAAGCATATTACATGGTACATATGATCCTTGAAAATCAATGGACCAATTTTGAGGCCTTGAAAAACTGTTGGATCCGTGAAAAGTCCTTGATTTTTGAGAATCTTATATTCATAATTCCTGTATTCTTTCCTACCATCATTTGCTGTCTCTCTCTCTCTCTCTCTCTCTCTCTCTCTCTCTCTCTCTCTCTCTCTCTCTCTCTCTCTCTCTCTCTCTTTTTTTTGCTTTGCCATTTACACTTTCTTCCCCCTCCCCCTTTTTGTGTTGCTTATCTCCATTTCTGTTTTCCCCAACCTCTCTATCCCCGAATGTAAAGTGTTAAAAGGCACCACATCAACTCGTTAGGATTGCCCTTAACTGTTGTTTTAAGGCAACTAATGGCCTGAAGCAAAGAGATCCTACGAAAAGGATGCTTTGCATTACAGTCAGAAAGAGAAAGTGGGGGACTGGAGCAGTAACCTGATACCTACACTTGGTTTGCTTTGCTTTGCTTTGCTTTGCTTTGCTTTGTTCAGCTGACCATGTCATTCAGGTGAAAGTCATTTGACAGTATTGAAAAGCTTGGTTTTCATTCTCGTTAAACAGGAGATTGGAAGCAGCTTCTTTCTGTCAATCATGACAATAAGACTGGGAGAAAATTTGCAAAAATAAATTTTCCAATTTTTTAATTTATTGCATTAAATTTCTACAGTGACCAAAATATGCAAACATAAATTTCCCTTTTGATTTTTGTCAAAAGGCTTTGAAAACTTTAGAAGTTACATATGTGCACGCTTGTTTTTTTTCGACATATTCCACTCGCGCGTGATGATTTTTGTTTTTTAATTTTGAAATTATTAGTTATGTTTAGTAAATGTAAAAGAACATTTTATGTTGAAGAATTTTGATGATCGTAATAAATTCGATCAATTTCTTTTATTACCAGAAATAAATGTTTCAGTTTTAAGGACATTGAGACACATCCATTAACACTTTCACTGCCGCATGACGCCGTATGGTGTCACAATACTTAGTCCAGGTGCCGCTGCCGCCGCCGCCGAACTGCATCGTGATCATGGCTGAATATTTCCCTTTCTAAAACCTTCAGCACTTGAAGGGAGTTATCTATTTTGTTACTGGCGCTGAGAACGAGTCTCCAACTGTCTAAAAATGACTGCAGTTTTGGGATAGTGGACTTTTTTCCACATGGTTTAGGGAAGGGAAAGTAAGTTGACTCCCTGTAGACTTAACACAGTGTTCACTTTTCACTGCTATGTTTATTTTCCTTTGAGTGTCACTGGTTTTACCATGAAGGGAACTATCAATAAATAAATGCTTGAGTGGCAGTTAAAAGCATTTGCTGCTTGGAGTTCGTATGTAAGAGGGTGGCGTATTGAGGATGCTAAAGGGATTTCAAGGAAACACGTATTGACTTCAGAACTTAGTTTTGTGGAAACAACGGATATATTCAGACAGGCTATCTCTGGTCCCTCTCAACCAAAAGTTCCTTGGCGGGCACATCTTGCTGTGGAAATATATTTCCGATAATTTGTCATCATATGCAGAAACATATTCTTTTGGTAGCTTTAGTACGACCAGCAGTGAAAGTGAAAAATGAAGAATGCGACATTCTCTCTCATGCTCTGCCTCAACAGATTTTAGCTATACATTAGTATGATGTTCCCGACGTCATGAGAATAATTCTGTTCACTAGTGTACTAGGACTGAAAATTAATATGACAGGTATTGAACCAATCGATTTTTTCTATCTTTTTGCGACTGAAGAATTTTACAATTTATTAGTTGCCATTTTACAGGATATGCACATCTATAGCATATGCATTACAAAGCAATGCATATGCTGTAGATGTGTTTATCCCTGGAGTTACTGAAGGTTATAATTACGAATATCAATTATGGATAAATTTTCTAGTATTTTCGAATAGTGGAGTCATGCAAAGCTATAAGATCCGAGCACATGGCTAGGTTGATGCAAATGCATAGAAGCTCATTCGTGGTGCTGTGTGACACCTTGTGGCATCTCGGGAGATTTGCGTGGGTTTCTTATTTGCACTGCATGCTTGCCGTTAAAATAGCATAGCAGAAGCGAACCTGTTAAATATTTTTGAAGTGTAAGTTGCAGAAGCTTTTATACCCCCGGCTTTGTCCATCCACACAGACAAAGCCAGGATAATGAAATTTTAGTATATTGTTGTTTAACAGCTTGGGACTAGCCCTATGGAAAATTCCACAATTTTTGGGCTAACAAATTCAGTGTAAGAGTTTTACAGTATATTACAACATTGTGTTTTGCGATGTATCGCAACATTGATGCAAGCTCCTACAAATAAGCACAGAAACACTTTTAAATCACTTTGAAATTCCGATGATTTGAAGCCTTTTGGGTATTGTTGGTAAGTTAATTAACTAATATAAAAATCAATAATAACATATACTCCGATATTTTTTTGTGGTAAATACCTCATCATTCTTGGGTGGTAATAGTTCTTATTAGTTTGATTTTCCACAGAAAAATAATGGGATTTTCTACTTGGTATTCTTAATTTTTATATTTGTTCATTAAATTATCGAAAATAACTAGAAAGGATTGAACTTGTCGGAATTTCAAATAGAGATTCAAATGTGTATCTGCGCTTATTTGTTGGAGCGCTTACATTAGTCTGAACATGTTACATTATTTTTTTTAGTCCTGACCCAATGTGAAACAGTTGAAGATGAGATGCTAGCTTAATTAAAAGAATAAAAAACAGGAAGGGGGGAGTAGCAATAAATTGAAAAAATTGTTTATACCACCGGTGACGAAATCAGGGAGTCTTAATATATTGCTTTCTCCCGCAGAGTAAAGAAAGCGCTGAGGTTCTGTGATGCATATTCTGATTTAACTTTCCTTTTTTATTTTATTTTCTCTATGTAAATTTTCATTTATTCTGCGTAAGGTATTTTCTAATCTGAACATCACAGATTCTGCTCTCCAAACCCATGTGGCATCAGTGAGGTTGAGGGAATGACGTGTATCTGCTAACATGAAGAACTTACGACAAAAAGCAAGTTTTATGTGAGTGGTAGTGTGGTGTGCGGGTGAAATTTGCCGTGGCTATCATATGTTTTTGATGTCCTACACTGTGTAAAGTAATGCAATCTCGTAAATTGACGACATAGTGGTGTTGTCTGAAGTTGCAAGCGAAAGTACCATTCTGGATGCAATAAAGGAAAAGTTCACATAGGTTATTCCGTTTCCCCTCTAGGTTTCATCTGGCCCCAGAAAGCCTTATGTGTCGTTGATTTAAAATGAGCTATCTCATGCAACTAGTGCATCACATTTAAGTATACATTAGCACTTAATTCAACATTTCTTCAGCCTGACATTTTAAACGTAGCGTAACACAAACCTCACATAGCAAAAAGAGTTACATTGTAGTTCTGATGCCACTCTTTTGTGCCATTATTTATTATATTTAAATGTGATATAATTAATACCAAGTATGCACATTATTTTATAATTATTTTTTAAAAATAGGAAAAAACATTAACTTACTAACAGCATTTTTTGCTAACTTCCTAATAGCATTGTAGCAGTATAAATATGTCATAATATTTTTATGACTGATATCAACAAACTTGAGTTATGTATTTTGGTATCATATATGGGTGCAAGTTTTCAGTCTGAGGACAGAGGTCTTTTAAAACTTTCTGAAAAATGGAAGTTAGAGTGAAGATTTTCGATTTTCTTTCTCCCCCCCTCCCTTTTTCGTGACATTCCTTCCGCTTCGTGTTCTTATTGAATATTATTTTATTCCATAAATGTTAGTATTTCAGCTTGAAAATGGAGGTAGCACACTTCCAAAAATGGAAGTTATGCAGAACAAAAATTTTCCTGTAATCTTACATTCTTTTTCTCGCGACGTTCACTCCGTTCTATATTGTTGTTGAATATTATTTTGTTCCATAAACATTTGTATTTCAGCTTGAAAATGGAGCAAAATTTTCCAAAAGTGGAATTTGGACTGAGCGAAAATTTCCTTGTAATCTTCAATTCTTTTATCATGGGGTTCTCCTGTTTTGTATTGTTGTTAAATACATACCTGCCAACTACTACAGAATGTCCGTAGTTTCTACGGATTTAGTTGTCTGACTGCGGAACTATGGACATCGCTGTCGAAACTACAGATTCTATGAATTTTCATTTTGTTTAGATTTTTTTTTCTTTTTTCTAGTATTTCATGATATACATATGATTCGTGCGAATCTGTTTTTTTTTAGGTCATCATGTAGATCGCCCTCGAAAGCGGTGTTTAGTGTTTTAAAAATTTTTTTGAAACGGTAGTTAAACGGAGTGAAATTTTTTGCCGTAATCGCATTTTGTTTTTTCTCAATGTTGCCTTTGTGTCTACTTTTCTTGTTAAACATCATTTAATTGCATAAATGTCTGTATTTCAGCTTGAAACTGCAGGCAACAATTTGCGAAAACAAAACTTAGAACGCCGCAAAAAGTTTCCCGTAATTAATCTTCAGGCATGAGATTCTTCCGCGAATTCGAGGAATTCCGCCCTTTCATTATTATTTTGGTCATTTATGAGATCGATACACAAATGAAGAGATTAGAAGGGGGGGGGGGGGGGGTTCGCGTTGGAGGACGGAATTCCATCTTTACGAAACTTTCGAAAACGGAAGGTCGACGGAGTTCAGATTTCTGTAATCGTAATTTCTTTTTCTCGCAATCTGTCCAGTATTATTGCTAAATATCATTTTACTGCATAAATATTTGTATTTCAGCTTGAAATTGTGTAGAAAATTTCCAAAACCGGAAGTCGTACGGAGCAAAGATTTTCGCCGTAATTGCTACCCCCCCCTCTCGCGATGTTTCCACTCTTCTGCATTGTTAAATATCCCCCATCCCATAAGTTTTTGCATTTAAGCTTGATAAGGGAGGGGAAATTCCTGAAAACAGAAGTGACAAAGTTGGAAAATCTGTAAAAATTGATGCGTAGTGTTCAAAAGTGTTATCCTCAAAGTTACACCATTTATCTAAAATAGTTGAAGCTTTGATATCATGCGCTCATGGTCCTCAGGCTGAAAGTTTTTTCCACATGCTAGAAGAAATTATTGTTATCAGAAGGAATAAAAAAAAAGAAAAGAAAGAAAATCAACAATAAAAAAATCGGGAGAGAAAGATAGCAGAAAAAAAAAATAAGCAATGGATGCTGCGCTGCTGCAGGGTCAACAAAAAACAAACTAACAGTAGTCCGCAGTCTTGCTATGTGTTTTGATTTTTCACCCAGTTAAAGCATCTAGCTTTTTTCCTTCTTTGGTTTATTTTGCCATAAACTGCAATTTTAGAGGTAGTATAATCATATGGTGAGTGAAGGTTCGCACGCTGCACATTCACTTGCTTGGATTTCCCATCTGTCAAGTGTTGTGGAATTCTTAAGGCATCTGACTGATTTTTATTGGTGATAGACAAGGCAGTATTGGGATTGGCTTTCGAAACATCTTTTCTATGTTCTAAAATTGTATGGCTAATGCTCCTGTATGTGCTTCCAATGTATAAGTTATCCCCAGTAGAAGAAGAGATAGGAATACAGTAAACTCCTGGGAGGTTCAGGCTTTCAACTTTGTCCCTATCCCTTTGTAGAAATTTCAAGATGTTTGGGGTAGATTTGATGGCAAGATGGTAACCAAAACTTCTAAAAAGAATCTGTAACTTATAAGCATAGGAAGGATGGTAAGGAACAGAACCACAGAATTTCAGGTTTTCTTTCTTGTGAGGAAGGAGGCATTCGATTTTCGAATGGTTTTCATATTTCTTCACAAGAAAGAAAACCTGAAATTCTGTGGTTCTGTTCCTTACCATCCTTCCTATGCTTATAAGTTACAGATTCTTTTAGAAGTTTTGGTTACCATCTTGCCATTAAATCTACCCCAAACATCTTGAAACTTCTACAAAGGGATAGGGACAAAGTTGAAAGCCTGAACCTCCCAGGAGTTTACTGCATTCCTATCTCTTCTTCTACTGGGGATAACTTATACATTGGAAGCACATACAGGAGCATTAGCCATAGAATTTTAGAGCATAGAAAAGACGTTTCGAAAGCCAATCCCAATACTGCCTTGTCTATTTTGACAATGGAAGACACATCTGCAGTTCCCCACTGGAACGAAGCAAAACGAATTGCTTCTTTTGACAATCGTTTTGCCCTCCGTTACCGTGAAAGCATAGAAATTATTTTCAACTCAATGACTTGCAACTCTGAATCTCCTCTCTACATTCCGTTGATCTGGAGATCAATTCTAAGTTTTGGCAACAAAAATAGGAAAAATTCAAATGTAGAATCTGGCAACAATCTTAGTCCTCCATTGGCGTGATGAAGACCTAAGATAAGGTCGAAAGCTTCCAACTTACGAACTTTTTGTAAAAGTTTTCAGTTAACGTAACTAGCGTGATCAAGTTACCTTTCTTTGTTAATATTGTTACGTGTTTTGCCCATAATCGTCATGTTGGCAGGTATGTAAATATAATTCTTTATTCAATAAATATTTGTTTGAGCATGAAACTTAAAACAAAAAAAAGAACAAAAAATCCAAAAAGGATGCTAGACAGAGCGAAGCTTTTTTTTTTTTTTTTGCTTCTCTCACCTGTTGTGTATTGTTGTTAAATATAACCTTCTTCCACAAATATTTGTATTCCAACTTGAAAATGGAGGAAAACAAAAGTTGGACTGTGAAAAGTTTTTTTTTCTCTTGTGATATTCCCTCTGTCCTGTATTGTTCTTAAATATCATTTTACTTCATAAATCTTTGTGTTTCAGCTTGAAACTGGATTAAAAACTTTTTGAAAACGTAAGTTAGATGGAACAATAATTTCTACCAAAGTCGTAATCCCTCGCCCTCGATGTTTCCTCTGTATGTATTGCTGCTAAAGATTGTTTTATTCAATGAATGTTGGTATTTTAGCATGACAACAAGTCAAAAGACCTAACGTTGCACTTAGAGCTTTGAAAAGTGTACCAAGGAATGCTTGTTCTGCACTTGCTTGTATTTTGCTGTCAGTTAATGTTTAACATAGCTGAAATAGACTGACCTTGACTCCTGTGGAGTGGTGTGATATTCACAGGTATAACAAATGCATTGTTAAAATTCTATGGTGCTGTGATCATGGTTCGTGTGTGCCCTGGAAATCCTGGAATTGTCTTAAAATTCTGTTTCATGTCCTGGAATTTTATCCATTTCTGCATTTTTGTCCTTGCACAATGTTTTGTAGTTGAGGATTTTTCTGCTGATATAACTTATGTCTGACAAATTTTCCTCCTCACCCCTGGCAAAATGCTGGGGGGCTAGCATTGGTTTTCTTGTCTGTTAGTACTGAAGCTACGTTATTAGCACATCTTTTGTAAAAAAATATCGTGCTTATGTCATTACTTCATCTGTCTGGCCGGGGACACCATGTCTCTGCAACGATTAGTTTGATTTGTAAAATTCTTTTTGCACTGGGAAGCTTGAAATGTGAGAATGATGATGATCCTTGCATTCCATTTTTTTCTGATGCACAATTTTGCAGCTAGATGGTGTAAATGCAGATCCTATCGAATTCAAAATACATTTCATATATTTGCTTCTAAATATCTGATTAAAATAACTATTTTTGCTTTTGACATCATTTGTATTGAAGACTAATTTCGTTAGTCTCTTGTTCAAGTGATGCATAGATTATCCGCTTGGGGGTGTAAGGGTAAATCATGTTTTTTCCAATAAGTCCAATTTAAAAAATTCTTCCTGCGTCAGATACAGCTCCGATGGGAAATGGTTTGCATATAATTTCTCATTTTTAGTAAAGAATGGTTTAGGCACCATGAGGCGTAAGTGCTTATTTCTGCTTCTGATGTATTTGCAACAAAATCTGAGCTGCTGAAAACTCAATTGAAAAAATTCTTTCGTGAACTGACACCACTCACCTCTAGAAACCTTTGGAGAATACCTCCTGCTTAAAACAGTGCATAGCTTTTCCACCAGGGGTGTAGATGTATATCTTATTTTTGTCAATATCTGTGTTTCTATGAGTCCGATTTAAAAATTCTTTCATTGTTGGAGTTCATTTTTCGTGCGAAATGTTCGTCATATAATTTCAAAATTTTCTTACAGCACAAGTGCGCCACTAGAGGGTGTAAATTTATGTTTCTGTTTACAGCAATATCTGCGGGACTTAAAACCTGATTGAAAAAAATTATTTTTCGATCAGATACTACTAACTATGAAAACTCCTAGTGTGTATTTTCTTCCCAAAATAATGCACAATTTCACCCCTAGGGGGCACAAATATTAAACCTGTTTTTCCCAATATCTGTACTTTTAAATGTCCAATTTAAAAAAAAAAAATATTTTAACACTGGATACCATTTACCTTATGGAACACTTTAGGTTTGTAGTTCACAGTTCTACCACTAGGTGATGTTTGTGTACTTCCATTTGCAGCTGTATCTCTGCTTCTAAAAACCCTATTGAATTTTTTTTTTTACTGTATGCCATTCACTGCAGTAAAGATGGGGAGTGAATAAAATTTTTGCTGTAATAAGAAAATCCTCTTTAAATAATGCACAACTTTCCCCCTAGAGGGCATAAAAGTAAACCTTTTTCTTGCTATCTCTGCTTCCAGGAGACATATTTGAAAAGTTTTTCCTTAGCATAGCTTTTGCCATGAGGAATACTTTTCACGTATTTTCAACTTTTTGTTATGCAAAATTCTTCCGCTAGAAGGCATAGTTATGTTTCCTTCTATACCTCTTCTTTTAACTGTTCGATTTGAAAATATTTTTGTCTCTGATACCTTCCTTCTGCTATGAGAAACTTTTTGTGCACCATTTGTTAATTTCCATAACATACTTTAGCCACTGGTGGAAGTAGGTATCTGATGTTATAAGTAGCTGTTTTTTTTTTGTTTTTTTTTTCCCCGTGGCTTATTTTGACCTTTACTGAAATTTGTTAATAAATGCTTTATTTAAAAAAATTACCATAAAATCAGATTGCTTTCTAATATCAGAAACTTAAATCTAATTGTTTCTTAGTATTTTCTGAGCTAACTAATCATGTTCAGTAATTAGTTTTCTAATCATGCCCAATTAAACTGCCTTGATCATTGATGAATGCAGCTGTACACATAGCCCTTGGATTTAAGGTTTTCCTGTTATTCTCTTTCGTTTCCTTTTGGAAATTTTTGTGCATACTTTGTTTCCTGGCGAGTTCAAATTTAAAACTTAGCTAGAGCATTAATATTAGAAGCATATGTTATGCTGAAAATTCCTTCCCAAAATAAAATGTAACACAAATCAATGCTCCCATTAATATTTGTTTAAGAAATAATAATCCCTTTGTTCCTTTGAAAATGTTTCAAATATTTCACCATTCCTTATCCTTAAATTTCCAATGTAAGCATTGTTTCAAAATAATTCAACATATAAAATAAGTATAAATAATATTTTATATGTTGAATGTGTGGTATATGAAAGCATTTCAAGAGTAATGCCACTTCTATATTCTAACTATAGATTTTATACCTATATATTTTTGAGTTTTAGGGTTTTTTTTATTCTATAACTTGCTTCAATAACTGAATTAAAACCAAAGTAGAAGAGTAAATTTTTCTCAAAATCAGTATAGTTTAATGTTTATAAAAGTTTTGTAGAAATTAAACCTGGTTATTTACATTTTCAGTGACAGTTTTGGTATTTCGGTTTTTATCTGTGATTCTAAGTTTCTTATTAGCTGCAGGAGACATCATTTTTAAACATTCTGCATTCTCTATTAAGTTTGCTCAAGCATGTAGGGAGTTTTTTGTTTTAGGTTACAGGTTGAACAGACCTGTAGTTTCACTCCATTTTAAGTAGGAGCATTTGGATCGTATGTGATGGGAAAAAATCTGAAAGTTCTGGAAATGTCCTGGAAAAGTCCTGGAATTCTGTGATTGAAAAAGTGTATGAACCATGTGTGAAACCTCAAAGCATTTTTCGAATGGATTAACATTTTTGTGTATTTGTATTTATTATAATATAAAGCAAATTTATCAGGCAAGACCAGAAAATTTGAAGATGGGATGCCAGTGGGATCTGGAGTTATGAGCTTTCAAAGAAAATAAATCACTCCCTGGAAATTACAACCAAGTACCACATGCTCAAGCTGGTAATACTATTAATGACATTTAAAAATATTTGACAAACCTTACTGTTAATGACATTTAAAATATTTGACTAAAAATACTGAACAAAGCTGTAGTTTGTATACTAGTAAACATATAGGCACACTAGGCATTCCTTTTATGTGCATCTAGTTTACAGTTAACAGCAGAAACTTCTTGTTTTGTCAAAATGTATGTTCTACCAGTTGCTGTCTGGGGGTCAACTTTTCTAAGAATTGATGACACATGCACTACTAAAATGTCAGGAACTTGTGGATAAACAAATGATGGAGCTGGTCCATGTGGATGTATAAAACTGATTTTGATTTCTTCAGTGTTTTCATGTACAGAGATAACACATGCCAACCAATAGTGTCCATCATACTCACAAGTAACAAATCCATGTATTTCGTCCATTTTTAACTGTCCTTTGACTGGTGTAGTACTTTGAAGTTTAAACTGTTCTGCAGAAGAGAAGACCTTTGTTATTAGCTTCCCTGATTTCAATGGAGTGACACAGTGACGTTTCTGTGTTCCAGGATTGCATCTAGAGTTTGCAAATCTCTCATACAAAAACACCTGTACATTTTCATATTCTTATGTTGTTACAAACTTGAATGTCATTCCTTCTATGTTGTGACCTGCCCTTTCATATAACTGTCTGTAGCCGGAAGACTCTTCACAGTTCTCCCTACACCATCACAGGCATTTTCACCATGTGAGGTAGCAGAGAAGTGCCACTCTGCTGTGCAACCAAAAGCTTGCTGATATAAGCTCAAATTTGTAAAGTTCTTGTGATTCTTATACTGTGATGCTGCCCCATCTGAAAAATAAGTGATTTTTTTTTTTTCGGTGGTGGTGAGAAAGTAGTGTTCAGGAATTCCATTAGCTTTCTCTGAAATGTATAAACTGCTGTGGTATCATGCTGAAGGCACTCAGAGATTATCAAACTTGCATGTTTAGCACTGTGTGGTTTTTATTACGAGTCCAAATAATAAACAACAAATGGATGAACTGTTGATTGTGCATGTTTCCAATCGAACTCTTGTACTGAGTTCTGAAGAACAAACCAGTAATTTTCTGAAAAGTCGCATATCACTAAATACTTGCACTCTTCCAAAGCATTTTTCTTCTCTGAAAAGAAATTAGCTTGCTCTCTAGCAATGAAAGAATGACTAAGAAGACTTTCAGGTTTTTCAAAGAGGGAATCCAAGAATTCACCCATCGGTTTTGAAACAGTTTCTATGTTTGAATAGCCCACAGCAACCCACTGCTGGTGTGTTATCATGTCAACAAAGTTACTGTCAAAGATATTTTCAAACTGTTGACATAATTCAATATACCCTGGACAATATTCACAGTCTCCAAAGTAACATTTTGGTAAAGGTGGATTACAAATTACTCTGGATAAACAGTCCTTGTAATCAGAAGTTGGCATGTCTCCTTCTGCAGTCAGTTCCTTGATCCTACTGCCACTGATCATAAGCTTCACATTTTGATGTTGTGTACATACACACACATTGCGTGTACCACTGGATCCTGGGAATAAACAGTTCTTTGGTCGTATTTCAGGAAATTTGGAGAATCCTATGGTAATTTCTGGATGATGAGTTTTGAGCAGCATGTAAGCTTCTTTTAAGAGTACATATCAGGAGTCTTTATGAACATGACACTTGTTTCCATCTACTCTCATTGAAACAAAGTTTTTCCTCCCATGCATAATTTTGCTAACAGAATCATCACAATAAAATTTTTAATGATGTTCACGTTTTCTCTAGGTAAACTTTTTCCTGGTTTTGGATTAAATGATGACATAACACTGTTTTCTTTCACAAGCTCTCTTGCTTTTCTTGCCATGTAATTTGTTACTCCAAACTCTTACTGAATTTTACTCAAACTGCAAAGACTGTTGCTTATTTATGCATCTCACCAAGAAACTTACGGTACTTATCGCAGGGTCAGCAGCCGGTCACCTTTCTCACCTTTTTAAACCTTTTTTAAAATTAGTCACCTTTTGCATCCTTTTTCAGCTTCTGTCACCTTTACAAACCTTTTTGACCATATTGGGGGAAAATGTACAATTTAACAATATAGTTTCAAAAGCTGCTACTTTAATCAGTGTCCTCGTGGTGACGTCACGCTCTCCAGTGAGGGGGGATCACGTTCGGGCGCTCAATGAGCCAGCTGTTACTCTTTCAGAAGCCGTGCAGAGCTGGTCAGAAAGGGAGTTGTCATGGCGACAGCTGGTTGATTGACGGCTTCAGCGCAGGGAATGTTGCATCATAGCTGTGAACTAGATGGAGAGGGGGGAGGAAGGGGTTTGCAAAAACTTCCTTGTTTAAACAGGCGCATGATGTTGACTGATAAACATCTCTGGTACGCTACTGGAATAAAAAATATGATTTTCTATCTTTGCGAAATTTTGACAAAACTGGCTGCAAATTTAATGAACTTCATAAATTGTTAAAAGGAACAAACCCACCAACTTTCATATGAAACGGATAAAAATTGTGAAAATTAGATACTAAAATTTTTAATCACGTTTTCAATTTCGTACGACGGCAGTTTTCTGCTCTGAATGTCATAATAAAAATTGTTATGAGCAGTTAAAAAGTTTTCATTTGATTGTAGTGACATTTGGAGGATAACCTTGTGTGACTCAGTTACGACATCTTACATCTGTTAAAAATTCAGATCTTTTAATTGAAAATTTTGAAGAGAGAAATGCAGCGCTTCGCTGCGCCATTAAAAGGTTGACCCAGAGACCTTTCTTGTAAACACAGGAGGAAACTGTCTTTTGATCTAAAAGCCAGAACTATGGAATGATGAGACAGAAAGTAAAAACAAATCGCTCTCCAATCCGAACGCATCAAAAATGGGAAATAAAACAATAGCATACCCTTAGGCCGGTGTAACAATGTTTTGTTACACCAGCCGACCGCCGAGGGTAGAGAATGTATAGCACAGCATACTTTTACTGTGATTCAACCTCATTGCCCCAGCACCCAAAGTTTGTCATCAATAAATACCAGCAGACTTGGGACAGGAAACTGTAATAACGATATCCTGAGCCCGCAAAATGCTGCAACTTTTTTGCTAGTCAAAACACAGAATTGTTATTATTATTTTTTTGTGAGTAAAGTGTGGATGCTTTAAGGTTACTTTTTTTGAAACTGAATTGAAAAAAAAAAAATGCTGTTACACTAGAATCTTAGGCGCCAGCCATTTATTTTGTAGCCACGGCGACCGGGCGCCTTGGTTTTGTCTACCCCTGATTGTAAGTATGCCTACAACTATAGTTACGTAGTACAACTATGTGAATGTAGTTATTTCTGTACTCCTATACCTCCCCTTATAATTGTAGGAAGGCCTGAACTTCATTTCAGATGGGCCAGGATTTCCCTTAGACTTGGATAAAAAAATAAAAGATGTATCTTTGCAAATATTTTATGAAACTGGCTGAAATTTTAATGACCACCATAAACCGCTAATAAAAACATGATCTCCAAATTTTGCCGGAATCGGTTAAAAACTTTTTTCAATTAGCCCTCAAAATTTTACTAACCATTTTTGTGTATATCATTTGTGTTACTGTTTACCGATGATTAAAAATTTCCATGGCTAATTTTAAAAGTTTGCAACCGATTTCGGGGTAATTTGGAGGATGTCTTCATATTACCAATCCATTTTGTCGATCAAAATGTCAGCCAGTTCCGTGAAGATTTCGCAAAGTTAGTTTTTGTCTTTTTTTATGCCTAGTTCTGAATCAATGATGGTGGGAGACTGGGACTTCACCATCTTTCTTTTGATTGGGAGGTGGGGCTGGCGTAAATGTAGGCACCTTATTTATTATTTATTGTTGCGAGGAGTCGGGGCGGGGCGGGCTGTCAATCAATTAATGAACAGGTTTTCTTCTTTTCATAAAGCTGGTGAGACCCATTTCAAAGTCAAAAGCCTCGTGGATTTCTGGTGCATTGAAAGCCCAAGGTGCAGTTTTTAACGGTAATTTCCTGTTAAGAATCAGTACTATGTACTTATGTTTTAGAAACTGAAAAAAAAAATCCATAAAACTCAGCATTTTCCCTGTTCATCTGTTTTAACTCTTAAATATCTATAAAAATGGCAGGCTTGATCTAACCCAATAGTTCTGCTAAAAATTTCAAAATGGGAAAATGTAAATTCAGTAGCGAATGGCTGGAAAAGACAGATAATTCAAAGGCTAAAGTTTCTGCATGGGGTAGAAAGCATAGTGAAAGTGAACTATTTTGTACTGTGTGTTGCTGCACCATTAACTTTGAAACAAAAAGGTTTCCAGGCGATTTTTAATCACTCTCTTACATCAAAACATAAATCAAACTTTGAATCTAAATTTGGACTAAACCAACTACGCTTAAAACTTGCACCTTCTCATGCATGCTTAGAGCACTTACAACCTTCAAGTTCAACTTGTGCACCAACACTTCGCATTTATAGTGCCAAGGAAAGTTCTACTACTGCTGAATTGATTTGGACGATGAAATCATTGTGTAGTAATTATTCAATCGAATCATCACAAGATATTCATGATGTTTTTAAAAAAATGTTTCCTGACAGTGTCCCTGAACATTTTTCTCTTTCCCCTAAGAAAATGCGATACTTA
This sequence comes from Macrothele yani, assembly GCA_039090855.1. Taxonomy (NCBI): domain Eukaryota; kingdom Metazoa; phylum Arthropoda; class Arachnida; order Araneae; family Macrothelidae; genus Macrothele; species Macrothele yani. Next base: position 102,473,397 of record CM077023.1, read on the forward strand.
ATCACTGATGGACTGGCTCCTTATTTCTGGGAACTAATGTTAGAGGAAGCATGTTCATCATACTACACATTGAGTTATTATGAAGCAACTAATGTTAAAGATAAAAAGGAGCTACAAACAACCATCACATTTTGGTCAGAAAGCAAACGTGTCATAATGACACGGCACCTCAGAACTTTCTTTTTAGGTAAAGCGGATGGTGAAACATTGCATAAAAAACTATGTGCAGAACTTTCTGAGGCCAATTTATCACAAAACAGATGCCTAATGCTTGGATCAGATGTACCTAATATTAATGAAAAAGTTTTTAGGCTTTTCAATAGTAATATCCAGAAGATATGAGGGACAAGTCTTAAGCTGCTGATCAACATTTACTATTATTTTGATGGTTGGCCTGCCCGTTCGGAAGAGTTTGAAGAAATGCAATCTAAATATAATGTTCCACACCACAAATTTTTGAAACATGCAACAACAAGGTGTCTTGCCTTGGGGCCTTCAGCCAACAGGATTTTGGAGCAGTGGGACATTATTCAGTTCTATTTCCTTAAGCACATTCCTCTGAGAAAAAATTCTGCTGCTCTTCAATCCAAATCCTACAAGGCTGTTGTGAATGCCTTAAATAAACCTTCAATAAAAGCTGAACTTCATTTCATTATTTCATCTGCAGAACTATTCATGAAGTTCACACAATGTTTTCAGTGCCAAGCACTCATGGTCCACAAATTGCATGAAGAAATAGGGAACTTTCTTCAGACCTTCATGGCTCGTGTTTTGAAGACTGCTGTCATTAGAAAAATCAATAATTTTTCTAAAGTTGATCTTGATGAACTGTTTACAGTTGGTAATCTGCTTCCTCTTGAAAAACTTGTCATTAATGAAAAGGTCACAGATGAGCTTTCTAAACTGAAAGAAAGTGATAAGTTGTTGTTTCTGAAGGAAGCTCAAAAGCACTATATTACTGCTTGTAAGCATGTGATGGAAAAGACTTGTTTATCAAATGGATCACTTAAAAATTTTAGATTTTTAGACCCTAAAGAAAGAATGAATGATAGAAGCTGCAGTGACATATTGAAAGTTGCAAAAATTCTGCCATTTCATGTTCAACTGGATTATTTGTTAGATGAATGGAAAATTTTGCAACTAGAAAAAGATGATACAGCATTTGAAAACAAAACTATTGATGATTACTGGCAACAACACATCTCAACAAGTTAGTAAAATCATGCAATGCATTGATTATGATACGCTTTCCAACATACCAGAAATTATTACTCAAGTTATGAGGATAATGGCTGTGGAATAAATCTCGCTCCTGTGTCCTGACCTTTGACCCCATTTCGATGATATTCAACAGAACTGGTTCAGTACACCTCAAGAATAACATACTAACGTTTTGTCGCAATAGAAGCAGTTTTACACAAGTTATGAGAATAATGGCTGTGGAATAAATCTTGCTTTTGTGCAATGACCTTTGACCCCATTTCGTTGATATTCAACAGAACCGGTTCACTATACCTCCGGAACAACATGATAACGTTTTGTCGCAATCGAAACATTTTTTGATAAGTTATGATGCACAAGGGCAATGGAATGGATCCCACTCCAGTGTCCTGACCTTTGACCCCATTCACCCATTTTCAATAGGGTTCGTGCCCAGTGGTTCCCTACCATATACTAAAATTTCATTGAAATCGAACCATATTTACGCATGTTATGACGCATATAGGCAATGAAATGGATCCCGCTTTTATGTTCTGACCTTTGACCCGATTTCGCCCATTTTCAATAGGGTTCGTGCCCAGGTGGTGCCCTACCACATACTAAAATTTCATCGAAATCGAACCATATTTACGCATGTTATGATGCATAAAGGCAATTGAATGGATTCCACTTTTATGCCCTGACCTTTGACCCCATTTCGCCCATTTTCTATAGGCTTCGTCCCCAGGTGGTTCCTTACCAAATACTAAAATTTCATCGAAATTGAACCATTTTTATGCAAGTTATGACGCATAAAGGCAATGGAATAAATACCGCTTTTATGCCCTGCCTGGCCTTTGACCCCATTCGCCCATTTTCAATAGGGTTCGTGCCCAGTGGTTCCCTACCACATACTAAAATTTAATCGAAATCGAACCTTATTTACGCATGTTATGACGCATAAAGGCAATGAAATGGATCCCGCTTTTATGTTCTGACCTTTGACCCCATTCCACCCATTTTCAATAGGTTTCGTTCCCAGGTGGTTCCTTACCACATACCAAAATTTCATCGAAATCGAACCATTTTTACGCAAGTTATTATGCATTAGGGCAATGGAATAAATCCCGCTCTTATGCCCTGCCTGACCTTTGACCCCAATTTGCCAATTTTCAATAGGGTTCATGCCCAGGTAGTTCCCTACCACATACTGAAATTTCATCGAAATCGAACCATATTTACGCATGTTATGATGCATAAAGGCAATGAAATGGATCCCGCTCTTATGGCGTGACCTTTGACCCCACTTCACCCATTTTCAATAGGGTTGGTCCCCTGGTGGTTCACTACCACATACTAAAATTTCATCAAAATCGAACCATATTTACGTAAGTTGTGATGCATAAGGGCAATTGAATGGATCCTGCTCTTATGGCATGACCTTTGACCCCACTTCACCCATTTTCAATAGGGTTCGTCCCCTGGTGGTCCCCTACCACATACTAAAATTTCATTGAAATCGAACCATTTTTACGTGAGTTATCGTGCCGACAGACGGACGGAAAAAGCTGGAGCATATACGCTTCTTCAACCTACGGTTGGAAAGCGTAAAAAAGGTACTCATTATCAAAAGATATAAAGTTTCCAAATGTTGCAAAAGTCATAAAGGCAGCTCTTACTTTGTCACATGGAAATGCTGACATAGAGAGATGATTTTCCATTTCTAAGCATATATTTGGAGAAGATAAATCAGCAATGACTGAAAGATTTTTAAACAGTGTACTGACTGTGATGAGTGCCTTGAAACAGTATCCTAATTTTCTTTTCGTACACATTAATCCAAAACTCATTAAGTACGGACAACAAGCACATTCAAAGTACACTGCCTTTATGGAAGAATGTAAGAGGAAAAAGAAAATTGAATTAGAAGAAAAGCAAAAAGAAGAACAAAAAAGAATGGATTATGAAGAAGATATGAAAAAGATGAAAAAGATAAAAAAGTCAATCAAATGTGAGACTGCTGCTCTGAATGACAAGAAAAAAGAACACCTTCAAACTAAGGAGGCAAAAGAACTCTTTTTGGAAGCTTCAGCTAAACTGAAGAAAGCACTCGAAAACAATGATTTAAAGGGAGCAAAATTAGCTGAAGGCATGCTCGAGGGAGTAAAATGTATGCAAACAGAAGAAAGAGTGAAAGAAAAGGAAGTGGAAATTATTCAGAAGAACCTTGAGAAAAGAAAATCAAGTATGATTACATCATTTTTTGCTAAGATGCCTTGAAAACAGTAAGCCAAACAGGTTTTTCTTCAGAATTTTTTTTTTTTTTTTTGTGGAACATTAAAGAGAATTAATATATGTCATAGATTTTCAGAATTTTGTGTAATTTTTTTTTCTATAATATTATATAATGACAATAAAATGGCCATACCCCATCCAGGACCATAATAAAGAAATGTATTATGATCTTACCTGGCCTTTTTTGGTAGAGGAGTATAAAGAAAAATAAAAAAAAATATGTTTTTGTAACTGTATTTGGTGTTTTGTGCTATTGGCAAGAAGTCTCTTTTAATCACCTTTTAGTCACCTTTTTTTAAAAAATGTGTCACCTTTCTCACCTTTTTCAAAGGTCGCCTTGGCTCCTGACCCTGCAACAAATTTTAGCATTTTTGTGTAACTATGGGAAAAGCTCTCTCATCCATGATGTAACAGATCTAAGATTCTTTCTTAAAGTGCCATGTTCTTTACTATTTAATGGATTACAGCACATACTAGAAAATGTACTCATTTCTGCGTCACTTGAACATTTAGCAATGGTAACAAAGTCTTTATATCTCTTCAGTTCACTTCAAGTTGTAGCGAGGCAATCTTCACCCTGCAAAGATCAGAACAGAACTTAAATTTGTGATGTGTCATGCAAGTCAGAACATGTTTAAACTTGTGTGTAGTAAAGAAATTACTGTAAATGGGAATTCCTGTTTTACTGAATCTAACATAACTCCTGATCCCATTGGCGTCCCATCTTCACATTTGGTACAGATAATGAGTGATAGTATGTATACAACATACGTTTTTTTTTTTTTTTTTTTTTTTGAAAAAAAAATAAAAGATCTGTTTTTGAGAAAATGGCTGCCAAAATATTGATCACAATGGCTTAACCCCCCCCCAAATATAGGCAACTAATATCTCATCTGAAAGAACTGTTCAAGACCTTTCCCAAGACACATGAATCACTTCTATAGGTGCTCTGGTTACCGAAATATTGAATGTTAAAGTTTAACAAGATAGTGGAAAGAATGGTCGAAATCGCAAATTTTGCACCCGTATCACTTCAGTAAATACAGGAGATGCGGACCTGCAATTTTGTATAGGCCCATACTTCAGGATGCCCTTTCAGTATAATAAATTTCAAAAGAAGAAAAAAATGTAAGGTTGAAAAGTGCCTCTTCATTGGTTGATTTGACATGGAATGCCCCTATACATAAAAAGACATCTTTTGAATAGACTTACACTCATACACCCCTCCCCCTTTTTTAAATATCTAATCACACAACACCGCTACTTGTGTGTTATAATAAAGTTCATTTCACTTTTTGCAATCTTCTTTTGCTTGTTCCTATAGCATATTTATGAACAATACCAGAAGTTTGTCTTTATTCAGTTATTAACTAGAACTCTTTCTGGCAAAATGCACTAGTAAAATAAGTAGTTTAGACTTAACTTGTCAAAGCCAGTAACTTTATGAAAAATTTGATCAGTTTTAAGCCAAATAAATATTTCTGATAATGCCCTTGAAAAGTCCTTGATTTTTTTTCTGATTAAGGGTACTCACCATGCATTTCTTTGTCAAATATTAATGCTTGAATTTAACCTGCAGTCCAATTTTTTCTGGCCCAGCAGCCTAAAGTTTTTGATTTGAACAAGAAGGAATGGTCATGAAAAAATGTGGAAGGTATATATTAGTTTCAGCAGTAAGATATCAACACAGTTTGCATTAATTTTGCTGCAAAATGAATACATAGAGCCAATCTTATTAAGTATTTGCAGAAGGTTTTTCAACTTCTGTCTGTAAGAATTCTGTTCTTCACATGCAATTATTCATCTTATATTGTGTAACTACCCATGGACATATATCAAACACCAAAAAAAAAAAAATATAATCAAAATTAAGTCCTAAAATATAGTATCAGAAAATTTTGTAGAATAAAAATAATTGCTTAACACCACATGTGAAAGGTCCCAAAGCAGCTTTTGAAGAGGTGTTTGGTCAGTCAATGGATGTCAAACTTTAAATGAGATTGAAAAATACCAAATAAAATTGTTCATGGACAAATAATTAAAGTTGATGGTAGATGGAAAAAATAAAAATGGTCACTTAAAAAGGAGATGGTTAAAAGTATATGTAAAAAAGAATAAAATTACAAAGAATGTAATCTGGAAGGAACCTAATCTGTAATCCAGAAGTCATACAATTGAAATGGTGTTTGATGTCTGTTGTGAATAAGTTTGGAAAAAACCCAGAAACGTACTAGAATTAAATCTGAAAGAGATGTGTTAATGAAACCTGGTAAGAATCCTCTTATAAATACAAGGGTGAGTCATAAGTTCGTAGAGTTTCGCAGTACAGAGGGAGAAGCTGCACCGAACAGGTGGGACATGTGCAGTAAGGTGGAATGTGTCCCATGCCTGATTGAGTGATGTGTTCCACTGCTCAGACAGGTAGGCATGTGCCGGGCCCAACACGTGTGTGCCGCTCACAATCGACGAGAATGTTGGAGGAAAAACATGTTGTTTGTGTGCTCCTGTGCCATTATTGGAAAAAAAGGGGTGGAATGTGATAGCTGCCGCGAAGGAAATTTATAGTGTAGAAGGTGAGGGAACAGTGTACCCTGCAACAGCAAGAAAATGGTTCCAACGCTTTTGGTCCAGAGACACAGAGCTCGTTGACAAAGCGACTTGTAGGATACCAGTCACCACCAACACTAGGCCCTGCATTTAGCTGTTGAGCAGCACCCAGGAACCAGCACCCGACAATTAGCAGAGGAGGTCCATGCATCACAAACCACCATTGTTCGTTACCTACACCAGCTCGGTTTTCACTCTGGACGTTCGCAAATGGTTCCGCATGAGTTGAGCCCAAAGCAAGCTGAGGAGCGTGTCACCCTGTGTCGAGAATTGCTGCAAAATCCACATGATGACCGGTTTTGGTGGAGAATTGTAACGAATGATGAGAAGTGGGTCTTCCTATGTTATCCTGATATTGGAAACTAATGGCTGCAGCCAGGGGATGAGGCTCAAGCAGTGGTTCAAAGAGATCATTTTGAAGTGAAGACAATGTTGTGTGTATGGTGGAATTTTGAGGGTCCTGTCTACTGTCCACTGGGAGCTTGTGCCACATGGTCAGGCTGTCAATGGGAACCTGTATGCCGACCAGCCGCAACATGTATAGGATGTTCTACACCAATGCTATCCCACAGTGGTGAACCGAAAGAAGTCCTCCTGCAATTCGACAATGCTCCATGTCATAGGTTACGGATTGTCCGCCAGAAAATTCAGGATTTAGATAGTATCGAAGTCCTCCCACACTTGGCCTATAGCCCGGATCTCGCCCCCCTCAGGTTTTCACCTGTTTCATTCCATGGCACACTTCTTGGCCGGCTGACACTTCCATTCCTTGCAGGCTGTGAAAGATGGCATCACTGAGTTTTTTGCATCCAGGGCAGCCGCCTGGTACCGCAATGTCACCACATCTTTGGCTGAACATTGGCGAAGGACCATACGCTCCGATGGACTGTATTTTGTTGAATAGCCATATGTGGCCAACATGTGGTACCGGACTGAACACTATACCCCAAAATGCTACGAACTTATGACTCACTCTGGTATCATAATATCAGACAAAGCCAACCAATTTGTGATATTAAACAATATTGATTATGAAGAGAAAAATGAAACAAACTATGTAGGTCATTTCAAAAGTTTTGCAGATTGTGCAGGCACTGTCCATAAAATATTTAGATACCATGTAGAAGTGGTTGCAAAAAGCAGCAGATGGTGAAGATTGTCTTAAGTTTTACACATACTTGCCTCTGAACCCCATCCTCCCACACCAAGTTTTACAACTTCACTGGCTTAGCCCCTAATCAGTATGCAGTAAATTAAATTTAATCAATCAGAACACATTCACCAAAGGGGAAAAACATTATGACCAGCACATCTTTATGCAAATTGAAGGGACTGCAGGTAAACGAGATAAACGATGGCACATGTGAAGGTCATCAGTGGTGTAAATAAAACCTGATGCAGAGCTCTATCAATCAGTGTTATTTTGTTCTTCAGATGGGAATGACAGAAGCAAATTGTAGTGGCCAGATGATTAGGTCAGAGCATTTCCGAGACAGCAAAGCTTGTGGGTGCTCACAGTCAGCCGTGGTTAGTACTTTCAAAAAGTGCTCCAAGGAGGGAAACCACAGACCACCGGCAAAGTGTTGCAGAGGTGCCAAGTGTCCCGGTTTACTCGGATTCTGTCCGATTTCAATTTTTTTCCGTAAATCGGATTTTTCTACAAAAAATTTGGTTTTCTTATTTTTGTTTCTTTTATTTATTTATTTATTTATTATGCATGGTATTTTATTTTCCTCATTAATGATATAAGCCATCATTTTTCTCCAGCATCAATGCTTGCTGTGGGAGTCGATAACGAATGGAGACAAATGTTTTTTTGTTAATCCACGAAACTTTAAGTGCCCCGTCATGAGCCCCACGATGGTTGCTGTCAGTGGCTTGGAAAGTTGAATTACTGGCTTATGATGTCACATCCACAGCGCTTGTGCAGTGCTTTGCGCAGGGATGGGAATTGTACGCCAATGTGCACCAAAACAAAAATCTTGCTACAAAAGGCAGATTTTATGAAATTGTGCACCAGAACCATTGCGCCCCCTCTGTGCACATCGTTCCGTTTGACGCTGAGTAAGACCTGTATTGACCGACCAAGTGCAACAGGCATGGAACTCCATCCCACAAACTGACATCCAGCACCTGTACGACACAATGCATGAACGTTTGCGTGCTTGCATTCAACATTCTGGCGGTTACACCGGTTATTAATGTACCAGCATTTCACATTTAAAATGGCTCTTCTCGCGCTTGCATTAAGCTGTGATCTTGAAACCTTAATCGATTAAATATTTTACCTATACAAATGTATTGCCGCCATTTCATTCCTCTACAACTATTTTTTCGTGGTGTTGGGATTTTTTTTTCCATCAGTGTAGTTGGCAGCTCTGGGCACAAAGAAGGTATTTACTGCCTGTTTCTAAAACTATATTATGTGAACCATTGATTGATCACAAAAATGTTACTTCCTCCACTGCATCTGAACTGGGTTTAATGAGGCGGTTTGTTCAAGCATTTGATAGAGAAAGTGAATGTTTGAAACATATTTGCAAGAATTTCCCAGCTATTACATATGAAAAACTTGAACAGCGCGTATGTCGGGGGCCTCAAATTTTAAAATTGATGATTAACGGAGAGTGAGTAAACAAATGTGGATAAGCTTCAAAAACTTAACTGGAAAGGTTTTTTTTTTTGGTAAACAAAAAAGATTCAAATTGTAAAACTATTGTTGATGACTTGAAAAACTTAAAAAAAACTTGTTTGCAACATGAGTTTGAAAATTCATTTTTTGAATTTGCACAATAACTGCTTCCCAGAAAATTTAGGTGAGCCAAGAGAAATACTTCATTAAGGTAATGGAAAATAGATATCATGGAAGATGGAATATGTAAACATGAGGGCATATTACTGTCAGATGCTGAAAAGGGAAGGCTGCAGTAAAAGAGGAATAGCTGTGCAACGAAATCAAGGAAACAAAAATTTCATGCATCAATGCATGCACGTGTGAAAATTCATGTCATTTAACAAAAATTAGACAGAAAACATTTTATGTGTGTGAATTTTTGTTTGGTAAGGATACTATATCACATTTAAAATTTTATTTTAAGTTTGTTTGCAGTAATTAAAATTACAGGAAAATGTGTAAAAATATGAGGTGTGATCAAATGAAACCTGTTCGTGCCACAGGACGTGGACTGGCGCATGGGGAGCATGATGTCACCACTTGCACGATAAGCGCAGACCAATGAACAAACGAGCATGCATTAATTCTCCTCTCATGTGTGGTTTGTGCTGCAGATTATAGACAACATAGCCGGTGTGATTCTGAATCCGTCCAAGGTGGATCAGCGAGCAGTGATTCAGTTCCTAACAGCGGAAGGATGTCGACATTCATCCCAGAATGCAGGCGGTGTATGGTAACAAATGTGTGTTGAAGATTGAAGATAATAATGACGGACTGGGCACGAATGTTTCAGGGAAGGATGTGAAGAAACAAAAGATCTTCCTTGGCCGGGCCTGGCACATGTTGTTGTGGGAGACGAAGCCATCACCAAGATTGATGCAGCAATATGAGTGGACCGTCATCGGAGCTTACGTTCGCTAGCGAAGGAATTCGTTGTGTCATTTGGGACAGTTCAGACGGTGGTTACAAAGACACTGCAGTATCGGAAGATGTGTTCACAATGGATCGCACAAATGCTGACCGACCACCATAAGGAAAAATGCACGAGTTGGAGTTTGAACCACTTGCTGCGTTACACAGCGGAGGGTGATGCATTTCTGTTGTGTATAGTGGCAGGCGATGAATTGGTGCCACCACTTTGAGCTGTCCAGCAAACCAGAGAGCATGCAATGGAAACATCCCGGATCACCAAAACACAAAAAATTCAAGTCACAGGCTTCTGCCAGTAAGGTTATGTTGGCTGCATTTTTTTGACCATGAAGTTCTTTTGTTGGTGGACTTTAAAGAGCCTCGTGTAAAGATCAATGCCAACTGCTGCAAGGACACACTGGCCAAGCTGCATAAAGCCATCAAGAGTAAGCAACCTGGCATGCTTTCGCATGGTGTGATTCTGTTGCATGACAATGCTCTCATCTGCATGTTGTGAACATTGTGCAGGATGCGTTAGCACAGAAACGGTGGGAGGTTCTGCACCTCCCAGCCTATAGCCCCGATCTGTCACCATGTGACTTTCATTTTTTAGACCCTTAAAAAACTCTGAAGGGACAATGATTCCACTCCAATGCAGACATCATGGTTGTGGTGACCAAATGGTTCAAAGAGCAACCAAAGTCCTTGTTCGCGGATGGTATCCGCCATCTCCCCAAGCAGTGGGATGCGTTTTGGAATGCCTACATTGACTTCTTCTAACGAACACTGGTGCATTCTTGCATCCTTGTATATTGCTTTGTTTAATTCTGCCACACCTGCGGATGTACCTTTTCGTTCGTCTTAATAAAGCCACTCAAAGGGTTTCCTTTGATCATGCCTAATACAAATATCTTCTTTTCCAGTTTGTAAAAAATTCTGATGTGATAAAAAACAAAAGGATTGCATTTTTGAAATCAGTATGCAAAAATATGTAGACATCACCTAGTAAGTACTTTAAAAACATCAAAAAAATATTTTAAAATGCACACCAGTGAATTTGTACTGTGTAATACAACAATTGATGCATAACATCTTTGCCATGTCACAAATATGCTGTTGAGACTACAATTAAGGTTTTAGAGATACGCTTGGACATGTTGGCCAGAGAATTAGGCCAACATGTTCAAGTCTTCATAAATTCCATCTGTTCACCAACCATAACTTTTATACAAGAAAGATCACACCGAATTTTCAGGTGTAATGAGCACGTCTTTTGAATACGTTCTGGCACAAATTAAATTTATCAAAGCTATTCAAAGTCAATGGAACCGATATGGAAAACAATAGTATCTGGCGGAAGAAATAATTTTTTCAATCAAGTTTTTAATCCCATAGATATTGTTGTAAACAGAATCATGAGCTTATGCTCTCTGGTTGCAGACTTATGCGTTTAGAAAAATTTTAATTTATATGAGAAACATTTCACAGCGGAAACGCTCTCCAACAAAGAATTATTATTTTTTAATCGGACTCCTAGAAGCAAAGATATGGACAAATATAAGATATGCATTTACACCCCTGGCAGGAAAACCATGCATTATTTTATTAAGAAAGTATTCTCAAAAGGTTTTTCAGTGCGAGCGGTATTAGCGCAAGAAAAAAACAAATTTAGTCTAGTTTTTAGGAGCTCAAATTTTGCTGCAAATACATCAGAAGCAGAAATTAACACTTATGCCCCCTGATGGCCAAACCATTCTTTACCAAATATTAGAAATTATACGAAAAACATTTTTCATCAGGAACTGTAAGTGACACCGAAATAATTTTTCCAATCATAGTTTTAGAAGCGAAAATAACGCAGAAAATGCAATTTACCATTGGGCCCCCTAATGGAAAGTCTATAAGTTACTTGAAATTTTTGAATTTATATAAAAAATATTTCGCATCGGAAACGCTATCCAACAAAGAAGGAATTTTTCAAATTGGACTCCTAGAAGTAGAGATATTGACAAAAATAAGATATACATCTGCGCCCCCTGGTGTAGATACTATGCATTATTTTAAGAAGAAAATGTTCCTAAAAGGTTTGTTGACATGAGTAGTATCGGTCTACAAATGAATTTTTTCAATCGAGATTTTAGAAGCTCAGATTTTAATGCAAATACATCAGAAGCGGAAATTAAGATTTATGCCCCCTGGTGGCCAAACCATTTTTTACCAAAATTATAAATTATATGCAAAGGATTTCCCATCAGGATCTGTATCCAGTGCAGAAAGAATTTCTCAAATCGGAGATTTAGAAGCAGAGATATCTTGGGAAACGCAATTTACCTTTGCACCACCTAGCGGAAAGTCTATTAATTACTTGCAAATTTTGAAATTATTTGAAGAACATGTTGCACCGGAAACCTTATCAAATAAAGAAAGAATTTTTCAAATCGGACCATTAGAAGCAAAGCTATTTTCAAAAATAAGATATACATCTACACCCCTGGTGGAGAAACCATGCAATAGTTCAACACATTCGCTGCGTTACGACCTACATGTGGGTCATAACACGTTAACTTCTACATTTTTCAGAGTAGGAAATAAAAAGTTTATATACATAAATCTGTAGTGGATATCAGTCACTTTATGTATATATCTTTAAACGACCCACCGGTGTGTCGTACAGCACTGTATTGAAACAGTTACTACCCCACCGGTGGGTCGTAACATACTACAAAAAAAAAAAATCGCTGAAAAACGGCACCGCAGCGAACATGTTAAGAAGAAAATATTCCTGAAAGGTTTATCGACGTGAGTGTCATCGGTCCACGAAAGAATTTTTTCAGTCGATTTTAGAAGCTCAGACTTTATGGTAAATACATTAGAAGCAAAAATTAACACTTCCTCTCCCTGGTGGCCAAGGCATTCTTTACCAAAAATTAGAAATTATATGCAAAAGATTTTCCATCAGGAGCTGTTACCGCTGAAGAAATTTTTTCAAATCGGAGCTTTAGAAGCAAAGATATTGGGGGAAACACAATTTACTTTTATGCCCTATAGCGGAGAATCTATGTGATACTTAAAAAAGTTACTATACCTAAAATAGTCTTCTACATGAATGGAATCGAAAGGTATAAGGATTTTTTAAATTGGATGTTTAGAAGCAAATATATGAAATAAAATGTATTTTGAATTCAATATCATCTGCATTTGTGCATCGTAAAAAAAAAAAAAGCAAAATAAAGAATCACCATTCTCACATTTCAAGCTTCGTAATGCAAAAAGAATTTTTCAAATCAGACTATTAGTTGCAGAGATATCGTGTCTACAGATGGACGGACGAACAGACAAACCAATAACATAAGCACAATCTTTTTTTACAAAAGACGTGCTAAAAATGTATGTAAGCTGTGCAATATGATACTGATTTTTTTGCCCTGTATCACAGTGTTCAGAGGCAAATAACAGCAGTTCTGATACCAACATATTTGTTATTTACTAATATCTGTAGTGCTTCATTCACATTTGATCTCGAGCAGAAACAAAACTGTGCATTTCACATGTTACTTTACATCTTACTTGCTTCTTATTGGGATGTCCAGAAAAGCATATCATGTTTTTGCTTAGTGTTCTTTTGTGTTGCTAATTTGCATAGTTTCAGCAGGATAGGCTGTTGATGTTGCAGATTATGTAGGAGTTTTTTGAGTGGGAAACTGGTTCATATATGGTACCAATGTTTTGAAACATGCACTAAATGTTTATCACACTGTACAAAATGGCCACAGAGATCGAAATAAACAAAAAATATGTCATCTGCATGGCATTTTGGCTCTCTCCGTAACATAGGAATAGCAAATGGCATAACTGTTTTGTCCCCATTTTTCCAGTCTTAAACCTTCAGCAAAAGTACAGCATACTTTGTGAGGTGCTCATGGTTTGTCTTGATCTCCTAATTTAATTTTAAAATAGGCAAAGTATACATTTCTCACAAAACATGCGTTATTTTGCTTATACTTAACTACAACATAGTTTCCACACATGTAACAAAATATGTCAGGATTATTTAAACACCCACAAGAAGACATTTCTTCAGTCACTGAATGCTCACCATTTCATTTATCACTACAGCATTAACAGAGAAACTGACAGGTTTAAAGAACAGCTTTAACACTGAAACTGTCTTGCTAACACAACAACTTGAACAAAGAAACTAAGCTGTGGAGGGAGGCTAACTGATCATGTGGCTGAACTAAGCACCACGTATTGGCTAAATTTGGGAATTATTGCCAAAACATTGTCTCTATTAGGAGTGCATTTTTACTAATTTTGTTGAAATAAGTACTGATGATATGATAAGGGGAAAAATAACAACAAACCGGGTTACATTTCTGAAATCAGCAGAAGAAATGGGCTTAAAAATAGTATTTCAATTGGCATTATCAAAATCTATGGAGGTCAGTGTTATTTTGTGGTGTTTACAACCTCTCACTATCTGACAGTGATGCTGTGCAACTGTTTTAACTGTGGTATTGTGGTATATATATATCTATATATTTGTATATTGGTGAATACTAATCACTACCATATGAGTGGGACGAATGGACTATACAAGGCAACAGTATCATTTACTGAACTAGGAATCTTACTTGGATATTCCAAAATCCAAATGTTGATTAACCAGTTCAAGGTTTTTATTGAATAGGTTATGATGTTGCATTTGTAATGGGCACTCATTATTTAATGTGTGTTTTTGTATTTCACTGTTTTTTATTTATGTGATTTTTTTTCTTAAACAAGTTAGTAAAATCATGCAATGCATTGATTATGATACACTTTCCAACATACTAGAAATCATTACTCAAGTTATGAGGATAATGGCTGTGGAATAAATCTCACTCCTATTTCCTGACCTTTGACCCCATTTCGATGATATTCAACAAAACCGGTTTAGTATACCTCCGGAACAACATACTAAAGTTTTGTCGCAATAGAATAATTTTTAGTCAAGTTATGTAGATAATGGCTGTGGAATAAATCTCGCTTCTGTGTCCTGATGTTTGACCCCATTTCAATGATATTCAACAGAACCGGTTCAGTATACCTCCAGAACAACATGTTAAAGTTTTATCGCAATCAAAGCATTTTTACGTAAGTTATGACGCATAAGGGCAATGGAATGGATCCCACTCCTATGTCCTGACTTTTGACCCCATTTCACCCATTTTCAATAGGGTTCATCCCCGGGTAGTCCCCTACCACATACTAAAATTTAATCAAAATCGGACCATTTTTTACGTGAGTTATCGTGCGGACGGACAGACAGACAGACGGACAATACTGAAGCATATGCGCTTCTTCAACCTATGGTTGGAAAGTGTAAAAAATATGATTGCCTTCAAAAATATATTTAAAGCACCATTCTTTCATTATGCTATGTTGGGGTTTTTGGGAAAGAAAAAAACTCTGATGTTAAGTGAAATGTCTACAATCTTGTTCATGAACTTCTTTGTTTTTCAGGCAATATGATCTTCGTGTTCCTCACCAGTGCTCAAATGTTTGCAGTAATGTGCTCATAAATTTAACTTCTCACATTGGCCGAATTGCTGAAGCGAAATGTATTGCCATCAATCCTCTTAGACCTGAAATGTTAGCTGTTGGTGCTAATGACCCATACGTGAGACTTTATGATCGCCGCATGATATCACCTTCAACTATTAAAGTAGGTCATGTAGGTGATGTTTTCTCATATTATTTTATTAGTTAACTGTTTTGATTCTATTTTTGTTTCAGAGCTTTTTGAAACAAATGATGTACTTTGTATGGCAAGTTTCATTTCATTAAAACTAAAATGAGTACTAATTATCTTAATTTCAGACCATTTCTGGCATATCTAAAGTTGCAGGCTTCATGTCCTTGCTTCTTCAATTTCACTAAATTGCCAATTGCCATGGAAATCTTCATGTAGAATATTTACAAAATAAAAAAGTGTAAAAACATGTAAAAATGATCTGCCTATTATATATATTTATTTTCTCTTCCATATTGTGTCACAATCTTCTCCAGTCAATTTGATTATTCATTTTATTTTGGAAATCAAGAGTTGAAAATGCTAAAACACTAAATTCAGTCTTTAATTAGATCTTAAGGCATATCTTCTTGGAGAGGTGCCAGTTAGTTCTGTGTGACATTGGCAAAAAGACCCCAACTCACTGGGTTTTGTTCCAGAATCTTTAGGTTCAATGACCAACTGGAACTGTCAGCTGTGGGCTAATCATCCCACACTGGTGTACTTAGCTTATTAAAAAGACACAAAGAATTGTAAAACCAGACTCAAGTGTGGGATATGGTGGACCTGCCACACTTAAGAAGGACGGTGCACTACAGAAACAATTTGGACACGGATAAAGGAGAATGAGAAAGAGATCTCAGCCGAGTGAGTGTAAGATTGGTGTATGGAATACTAGTGGTATAAATAGCAAGAAGGTGATTTGAAGAGATGAATAAGTATAAATTGGAGATGCGGTGTGTAAGTGAAATCAAAAAGAAGGAAATTGCGATAAAAGAAGTGAATGGAACGGTGAGTGTGTGGTCTGGAGTATTGGATAATGTGAGAGGACAAGCTGGTGTAGGTGTGGTTTTAAGTGAAAAGATGAAGAACAACTTGATTTACTATAGCTGCATAAGTGAGAGAATTCTTTGGATACATTTGAAAGTGAAACTTCACAGAATAGTAATTGTTGTAGTGTATGCTCCTTGTGACTCGGAATCTTCTGATAGGAAGGAAGATTTCTGGAATGAAATAAAAGCTGGTTTGAGCCAGTTTGGTGCTAAAGAGAAAGTTATAATAGCAGGGGATTTCAATGCTTAAGTAGTTGGGCAGAATACGATTTCTGACAATGTTCTGGGTAAGTTTAATTATCCTTGTGTGAATGATAATGGTGGAAGATTAATTGAACTCTGCATTGAGAATGGTTTGTGTGCATCTAATACATAACAACCATAAGTATATCCACACATATACTTGTGAAAATCGTACTCTTGGTCAAAAGAGTGTGATAGATTTTGCTGTCTACAATCAGCATGTGAAACACTTACCATATATACTTGCGTATAAGTCGCCCCCTTTCAGAGTAAAGAAATCGTAAAAATCAAAAACTCGTGTATAAGTCTATCCCGGAATGAGAAAAAGAAAAAAATTCAATGAATTTATTCAAAAACATTTGAAAACGAAAAAAAATTATTTATATAATAATAAATTTAATTTGCATACCCAGAAACTTCATCGGAACCCTTCAAAATCCGATTCCGAGTCAGACTCGCCAAACAGTTAAAAAAAAGTCTTTCTCCGTCACGGCGCGTCATCGTAAACATCAGTATTCCCATCTATGCCTGTTTCATAAGATTCATCTTCGTCGTCACTCATAAAAATCTCATCATCCTCTGTGCCATCAAGTTTGTTACTAATGCAACATTTCTCGAATGATTTCACAACCATTTCCGCAGGTATCGCATCCCAAGCATCTTTGACCCATCACGCAATCAAAACGATATCCGGCTTCTTTAGATTTTCGCCCTTGGTTTCAGTCGGCAAATCGGAACTTATCCAATCCGCCCAATACCTCCGCACATTGTCCTTGAAGGGCTTATTAAGGCAGACATCTAGTGATTGAAGAACAGATGTCAACCCACCTGGGATGACAGCAAGAGTTGTTTTTGAATTTTCTGCAGTTTTTTTCACTTCTGCGCAACAGTGTGCAACAAACATATCCCACACCAAAAGGGAAGGTTTCCTCAAAAGTGCTCCTGGCCTTTTGTTCCTCCCATTCTTTATCCAGTCAATTGTTCCGGATTCGTTCATCCATCCTTTTTCATGGGCACGAACGAGCACACCAGACGGAAAGACGGCGCTTTTCGGCAGAGTTTTTAGTTTGAAAATAATTACCGGAGGTAGCTTCCTGCCGTCGGCCAAACAGGAAAGAACAACCGTGAAATTGTTTTTTTCTTGGCCAGTCATTTTAATCAAGATATTTTTTTGCCCTTTTGGTTCACCGTCTTATTTCCAGGAAGGTCGAAACACGTGGCGGTTTCATCCATGTTTCCTATTTGGGAAAGCTCAAAAGCAGTCTCTTTTCTCTTTTAAATTACATACTTTTGAAATTCCATTATTTTTGCTTTGAGGTCACGAGGTAACTTTTGTGCAATTTCGTTGCGCTGGCATAGACACAACCCATAGCGGTTCATGAACTTTGTGCACCAACCTGGTGAGGCACAAAAAGTGTTATTTGCGGCTGCAAACTTTTTATCTTTTGCGAGCTTCATTGCTCACAAACGTATACCAGTTTGCGTTACAATGTAACCATTTTGTCTGTAGCCCACAATCCAATCATTCAAGACACTTTCCAGCTCTGGAAAAGATGCCGTTCCACGGCGCAGCACTTTTGCGATTTTGGGATTTTCACCAAGTCCGTTTTTTTTAACGCCAATCTCGAATCAGTTTTTCGTTAATGCCAAATTGACGTGAAGCAGCACAGTTGTTAGTATTTTCTGCAAAAGAAACCACTTTCAACTTAAATCCTGCGTTATAGGACATCTGCTTCTTTGCACAATCTGTGTCAGCCATAATAGGAGAAGCGAGACAAAAACACGTGTGATTAAGAACAAGCAACACCTAACAATGGCTGTCGCATGGCTGCGTTAGGTCATAGGTCAGTGCAATAAACTGGTAGTCGGGAGGGCGGAGCTTTTGATGCGCTGCTGCGACTGCACTGTGGATGCGCAAAGCCAGGAGACTTTTCAAAGCACAGAGAAATTCGGAGGGTCGTGATTTCGTAATTACTACCGCATCGGCATTTTTTTCTTTTGGGATGGATTGCCTTTTGCCTCACGGGAAGAACTTTTGGACTTACGATTTTTTAGGCTCCGCGTATAAGTCGACCCCCTTACTTTGAAGCTCCTTTTTTGTCCCAAATTTCTCGACTTATACGCGAGTATATACGGTAGTTGTTGACACTTGTGTGATAAGAGTTGCGGATGTTGACTCTGATCATTACTTGGTAGTGTCACGAGTGAAACTGAATGTTGCTTGGAGGAAAAGGAATAGGAAGAGACTTAGGATGGAAAGAATAAAGATTGAAAGGCTTCCTGAAGATCATCAGCGTTATTCTTACTTACTCAGAGAACGACTGAAGGAGCTGAAGTCTTGTGAGACGGATGTAGAAAAGAAGAGGACATGTTTTAAGAACTGTGTTGTCACTGCTGCTGAAGAGGTCTGTGGCATCACAATAGTGGGTGACAATGGAGGTGATGCTTGGTTGAATGGTGAGATCGAAGAGGCAGAAAAGACAAAGAAGGAAGCCTATTTGGGGATGTTGCAAGGTGGCATTTCTGTGGATGAATCTCACTGTAAACAGCATGAGGGAGCTAAGCTGGTTTGCCAGAGTAATGCAAAAAGAAGGAAAAGGTGGAAGGCATGAATTGGCTTTTTGGGAAAACAGAAAAACTTTCTGGAAGTTCATGAGACTTAGGGAAAATAAGGGAAACAAAGTTGCAAGTTGTGTGAAGAATAAGATCGGGGAAATAATATGGGAGCCCAGTGAGTTAAGTGAAAGATGAGGTGAATACTTCTGTGAGTTATTAGATCAAGAAAGCAAAGGTGATTCTGAAGCAGAAGTAGATGATGTCACAGTGAAAGATGAAGCAAGGAAGGATCTGTACAGAAGAGATGTGTAAAGCTCTAAAATCTCTTCAGAATAGTAAGGCTCCGGGAGTTGACGGTGTAACTGCTGAGATGTTGAAATATGGTGGTGACTCCGTAATTGACTGGTTAACTAAAATTTGCCAGTTGTGCTGGAAGAGGAATGGTCCCTGTAATAACAACACAGTTATCACTCACAACTACTGAGCTGCTATTACAGATCACAACAACCACTGGAATAGTGGGTGTTGCCAATCTCATTTATTCATCTACAAATTACCCATATGAGAAAACAGGAGAATATGGCAACAATATGATACTTTCCTTTCCTTTTTTTTTATTTTTATATATATATATATATATATTTTTTTTAGATAGAGATTCAGTCTGTCAGGTGGATGAATGTTTTGTTCAGAACAGGTGGTCACTAAAGTAGACAAGTTAGTAAGTGTGCCAATGCATTTAGAAAAACGAGATGGTAATTGTGACTCAGGTATAGTAACATGACGTTTAGCTTTAGTTGGAGAGTTCTGGGGAAGGAGCGATCGATTAGAATCGGGTATAGTAAGCATAGGTATATCATGGGTTTGAGAGTTCTCTGGAAGAGACGAAACTGATGGACATGCTACTACTGGTTTTTTCAGCATGAATATAGCTTTTCTTAGACAAATACACTCTGCATTGCGATGAAGAGTGGTGCCATCATGAATGGTAACTAAATAGGAACAGGAGGTATCAAGCTTCACAGTTACAGTATCAGGAATCCAGTTGGGATGTGCTGTTTTACGTTTTACAGCTTGACTCTGTACCAAGGATGGCGCTTTGTTATGATTACCAGTTGTGGCATTTATACGTTGGTTCTCTCTGGAGAACTGGAGATGTTGAGGCACAAGGGAAATGTGCTAGAGGATGTAACAGGATCAATGTTCATGTAGGACGTCCAATTAGACGTTGAGCTGGAGAAGTAAGTCACTGCGAGGCATATTCCTCTAATGGAGTAGTGCCAAGTGCAAGTCAGATTGTTCTAGATCAGTGCACTTTAACATTAACTTAGCAATTTGCACATATCATTCTGCCAATCCATTTGATTTGCGATAATGAGGACTGGATATGAGGTGTTGTATCTTCCAGTCTCTTGTGAAATTACGAAATGCTTCAGAGTTATACTGTGGACCATTGTCAGTTTCGAGGATATCAGTAATACCATGAGTGGCAAAAGTAACTTTTAAATACTTGACAACAGCTTGAGACGTTGGGTGACTTAGTTTTTTAAAATCAAAATATCCAGAATAACTATCAACTACAACTCAGTAATGGTCACCCTTAAAGTCAAATAAAGCTGATGCTACTTATTGCCATGGAAAACAGGGAATTGGTTTCATCAACAATGGTTCTTATAGAGTGATAATCAATATATACCTATATATAGTGTATAATATGTTTACGTGGTTTGTAAGCTAAATGCCTTGGTGTCTGCTCAAAAAGGTGATTTTTAAACATACATATTATATGCTTCTGTTCCAACACTTCAATAATTATTTAGGTGTAACTACCGTAGCTCAGGCCTTGCTGACTTATACTCGCCGACAACACGACCATTACGGTATCTCAGTTGTAGTATTTGACTACAACTGAGATATGGTCGTGTTGTTGGCGAGTATATAAGTCAGCGAGGTCTGAGCTACGGTAGTTACACCTAAATAATTATTGACATGTTGAACAGAAGCACATAATGTGTATGTTTGAAAAATCACCTTTTTGAGCAGACACCAAGACATTTAACAATGGTTCTGTGTTAGGAGCACGAGCAATTTGTTTACATGTTGGACATTTTTGAACAAATAGTTCAATATCTTTAGACATTCCATGCCAAAATATTATTTCTCGTGCACGATGTAAGGAAAGACTATTACCCTGATGGGATAAGCTTGAGATATTTAGATTGAAGTACTCCAGGTATGATCAGTCGTTCAGCCTTGAACAACAGATTTTCATATACAGATAATTCTTCATGATAATTCCAATACTTGTGTAAAGAAACAGGCACTTCCTTTATTGTTGGTGGCCAACCTTCTAAGATAACTATCTTGAGTTATTGTAGTTCTTCATTTTCATTAGTTGCTGCAGTCAGCTCTTGAAATTTTAATGAGGGAAGCAGTATATCAAGTAATGTTTCCAATAGTTCATGATCTTCACCTGCTGTCTCCAAAGACTCAATACTACAGTCACGACAGAACATCAGAGATTGGAATTTCAGTACCATCTTTAAATATTATTTTTGGTGAATACTGAAGCACATCAAAAATTATCGCTAATCTAGGTGGAGCAGTATGTAAGGGTTTCTTTGCAATGACCTCTAAAGGCTTGTGATCCGTTTAAATAGAAACAGACTTGCCATAAATATAGTCATGAAATTTTTACACCCATCATGAATAGCAAAGGCTTCCTTCTCAATTTGATGATAACGCTTTTGTGCAGATGTTAATGCTTTGGTAGAATATGCTATCGGTCTACCATCTTGGAGAAGTACAGCACCAACCGCATGAGAACTAGCGTCCAGTGAAAGAACCGCTGGTTTGTTTACATCATAATAAGCCAACCGTGGTGTATTTTGAAGAGCTTCTTTTAACTTACAAAAGGCTTTTTCTTGGTTAGAAGCCCACTCCTATTTGACATCTTCCTGTAGGAGCGTGCGCATGGGCTCTGAAATACTTGAATAATTAGATATGAATTTAGAAACATAATTAGTCATACCCATAAATTTCTGCAACTCAGTGACACAAGTAGGTACTTTGAATTTTCCAATGGCCTCAACCTTGGATGAGTCAATTTCTATTCCATTTGGCATAAAAATGTGACCTAAGAACCTAACTCTCATTTTTTAAATTCACATTTTTCTTTATTCAACCAAACTCCACTATCTAAAAGTTGATCAATGACCTTTAATGTTAAACTATCTAACACCTTGAGCATGTTTGCCCAGATCAGAATATCATCCATTGAGCATTCAGTACTGTCAATACCCTGCAATATTGACTACATAACCTGTAAAAAAATTTTGGGTGCTGAAGCAAATCCAAAAGGCACTCTCAAAAATGAGTATCGACCCTAGGGTGTATTAACTGTCAAGTAATCCGGTGTACGTTTTGCGACACATAATTTCATTGCCGAAATCCCTTTTTTTCATCAAGGAGGGTAAAATATTTTGCTGTCTTCACTCTATCAGCTATATCTTCCACAGCATAGAGTGGAAAGTGACATCTTTTAATAGCCTTATTTAGGTCAGTAGGGTCTAAACACAAACAAATATTGTCTTGTTTCTTGACTATTACTAAAGAGCTTACTGCAGGAGTAGGATTTAAGACAGGTACGAGAATTTTCATCTTGACCATCATGTCAATCTCCTTTACCTTCTCACGAATTGCATATGGTATTCGGCATGGTGGATGTATAGTTAATAAAGCACCTTCTTACAGCTCTATATCATATTTAAAATCCTCCAACCAAAGTTTAGTTTCACTCGTGACACTACCAAGTAATGATCAGAACCAACATCCGCACCTCTCATCGCACGAGTGTCAACAACTAAGTGTTTCAGACACAGATCGTAGACAGCAAAATCCATCACACTCTTTTGATCAAGAGTACAATTTTCCCAAGTATATGTGTGTATATACTTGTGGTTGAAAAACGCATTAAATACGCACAAACCATTCTCAATGCAGAGTCCTATGTGAGATAATTCTTTGGCTTCATTTGATAGTGAAACTTCAGAGAATAGTAATTGTTGTAGCATATGCTCCTTGTGACTCGGAGCCTTCTGATAGGAAGGAAGATTTCTGGAATGAGCTAAAAGATGGTTTGAGCCAGTTTGGTGCTAAAGGGAAAGTTATAATAGTAGGGGATTTCAATGCTAGAATAGGTAAGCAGAATGCAATTTCTGACAATGTTCTGGGTAAGTTTAGTGATCCTTGTGTGAATGATAATGGTGAAAGATTAATTGAACTCTGCATTGAGAATGGTTTGTGTGTATCTAATACATTTTTCAACCACAAGTATATCCACACATATACTTGGGAAAATCGTACTCTTGGTCAAAAGAGTATGATAGATTTTGTTGTCTACGATCAGCATCTGAAACACTTAGTTGTTGACACTTGTGTGATGAAAGGTGCAGATGTTGGTTCTGATCATTACTTGGTAGTGTCACGAGTGAAACTGAATGTTCTTTGGAGGAAAAGGAATAGGAAGAGGCCCAGGATGGAAAGAATAAAGGTTGAAAGGCTTCCTGAAAATCATCAGAAATTATTCTAACATACTCAGAGAACGACTGAAGGAGCTGAAGTCTTGTGAAAGGGATGTAGAAAAGGAGTGGGAATGTTTTAAGAACTGTGTTGTCGCTGCTGCTGTCGAGATCTGTGGCACCACAATAGTGGGTGGCAATAGAGGTGATGCTTGGTGGAATAGTGAGATTAAAGAGGCAGTAAAGAGAAAGAAGGAAACCTATTTGGGGATGTTGCAAGGTAGAGTTTCTGTGGATGAATATTGCTATAAGAAGCATGAAGCCTCTAAGCTGGTTCGCCAGAGTAAGGCAAAAGATAGGAAGGAGAAGATAGAAAGGCATGAATTGGGTTTTTGGAAAGATAGGAAGACTTTCTGGAAGTACATGAGACTTGGGAGGAAAATAGGAGAAACAAAGTTGTTAATTGTGTGAAGAATAGGGTTGGGGAAATGATATGGGAGCCCAATGTGTTAAGTGAAAGATGGGGTGAATACTTCTGTGAGTTATTAGAACAGGAAAGCAAAGGGGATTCTGAGGCAGATGCAGATGATGTCACAGTGAAGGATGGAAGCACAGGAGGGATCTCAAGAGAAGAAGTGTGTAAAGCTCTAAAATCTCTTCAGAATGGTAAGGCTCTGAGAGTTAATGGCATAACTGCCGAGATGTTGAAATACGGTGGTGACTCTGTAATTGACAGTATAACTGAAATTTGACAGTTGTGCTTGGAGTTAGGAATGGTCCCTTGGGATTGGAAGGATGCTATCATTGTTCCCTAAGGAAAAGGTGATCAGACTGACTGCAAGAACTACCGTGGTATTTGCCTACTAAGTGTGCGAGGGAAAGTGTTTGGTAAGGTCATTATTGAAAAAGTACGGGGTTTTACATCAAAGAAAGTGTGGGATGCTCAGAGTGGTTTTATGCCTGGTAAAGGCTGCACTAACCAAATTTTTGCATATCGCATGATGATTGAAAAGTATCTGGCTGTTGGTAAGAAAGTTTTTGCTGTCTTCATAGAGTTAGAGAAAGCTTACGACTGAGTAAATAGGACACTTTTGTGGAAGGTATTGAATGAATATGGTGTTACTGGGAATCTACTTAATAGTGTAAAAAACATGTATTCTGGCAGTAGAGTTTGTGTGTGAGTGAATGGTGTTTTATCAAAATGGTTCTCTATTAGTGCAGGAGTCAGAAAAGGTTGTGTAATGTCACCATGGCTGTTTAATATATTTATGGATGCATGCATGAGTGATGCCAAAATAGATAATACTGATTTATGCCTTGATGATATATGTGTGAGCTGATTGCTGTATGCTGATTACACTGTCCTATTGACAGAGAGCGCAAGTGAGTTGCAGAGTATGCTGTCCCAGATGTACGAAGTTTGCATGAAATTCAAACTGAGTGTAAATAAGGAAAAACCAAAGTCATGGTTTTTGAGAGAGGAACTGGTAGTACTGAATGTAATATAAGTCTAAATGACACAGTGTTTGACCAGGTGAGTGAGTTTGCGTATTTAGGAAGCATGTTTGACAGAGAGAACAAATTGGATTGTGAAATTAGTAGGTGAGTGAATTCTTCATTGAAAGTCATGGCTGCTCTGGGAGGTTTTCACGGGAATTATGGGTTCTCAAGAGAGTCCAGCATGGCTGTGTATGAAAGTGTAATTGTTCCTACTCTGATGTATGGCAGTGAAACCTGGGTACTACAGAAGAAACATAGAAGTAATTTGTGTGCTGGAGAAATGCATTACATATGGGGGTTGTGTCAAGACATGTTCTGATTGTGTGAGGAAGGAAGATGTGTTGCAGTTGTGTGATGTGAAGCAAAATGTTGTTAGCAAGGAGGAGACTAATATGCTTTGGTGGTTTAGCCATGTTGAAAGAATGAGTGATGAGATGCTTACTAAGAAAATCTTTTTAGCCCAAGTGGCAGGAAGGAAAGCCAGAGGAAAGCCAAGGAAGGCATGGGAAGATCAGATTCATGAGTGTCTGCATGAGAAAAAGATTATGAGTATGAAGTATAGAAGATCTTGTGTATAGCATGTGATGGATGTCAGTGAAGCCTGAGTTGTATGTCAAGATCGCTGTAAATGGAGAAGTTTGGTACGGCAACACTAAGTAAAAATTATCTGGTAATTTGTGTTTCTTTTTGGAGCTAAACTCTGAATCTCAGAGAACAGCTTAGTGATATGTATGTGCCAATACCTTGAAAAATCTTTTCTGGAATAGGACTTCCAACTTCATGGACTTGTATGAAACTCTTATTTCTTACTATTATACCTAAGTTCTCACAAGCATAGCACCCTAAAATGCAGTTGAAATTACCCTCAACCACTAGAAAATTAATTGTAACAGGTTTGTTTTGTATAATACACTTAGTGCTTATCTCGCCCAGAACCGGTGTATACGTATTATTAAAAGATCTCGGTTGTTTAACTTGTGAATTTGAAATATTCATAGGTAGTTGTCTTGCCAATCCTGCAGTTATGACAGTCCCTTCTGCACCAGTGTCAATCTTAAAATTAGCACAAATTTCATTATCAAACAGTACCTTTGTACATCATTTACCTTTGTAATTATTTGAGAAACTAACCAGCCGCTCCGGTGGCGCAGTGGTCTAAGGCGCTGGCCTCTGATCATTCGTCCGTAAGGGGTCCGGGTTCGAATCCCGGTCAGGCATGGATGTTGTGTTTGTCTTACGGTGCTGGCTCTCTCCCTTCCCTGGAACCAGTGACCCTAAATTAGGGATGGGCGACTGCTTATAGCCCATTGAGTTGCTCACGGTGGTTGTTAAACCTCCAATCAAAAAAAAAAAAAAAAAAACTAACCAATTCACTTATATGTAAAGTATCACAGGTATATGTAGTAACATCCTCCAAATCACTATCTTTTTCACTTATCTCATGAACTTCCTTATTCCGTGACTTAATAGTTTTCATATTCACTTTACATTGGTGCGCATAGTGTCCCTTCTTGGAACAGGAATTACAGGTCACAACGAAAGCAGGACAAAGAAAGGTAACTTGATCACGCTAGTTACGTTAAATAAAACTTTTACAAAAGTTCGTAAGTTGGAAGCTTTCGACCTTATCTTAGGTCTTCATCACGCCAATGGAGGACTAAAATTGTTGCCAGATTCTACATTTGAATTTTTCCTATTTTTGTTGCCAAAACTTAGAATTGATCTCCAGATCAACGGAATGTAGAGAGGAGATTCGGAGTTGCAAGTCATTGAGTTGAAAATAATTTCTATGCTTTCACGGTAACGGAGGGCAAAACGATTGTCAAACGAAGCAATTCGTTTTGCTTCGTTCCAGTGGGGAACTGCAGATGTGTCTTCCATTGTCAAAATAGACAAGGCAGTGTTGGGATTGCCTTTCGAAACATCTTTTCTGTGTTCTAAAATTCTATGGCTAATGCTCCTGTATGTGCTTCCAATGTATAAGTTATCCCCAGTAGAAGAAGAGATAGGAATGCAGTAAACTCCTGGGAGGTTCAGGCTTTCAACTTTGTCCCTATCCCTTTGTAGAAGTTTCAAGATGTTTGGGGTAGATTTAATGGCAAGATGGTAACCAAAACTTCTAAAAAGGATCTGTAACTTATAAGCATAGGAAGGATGGTAAGGAACAGAACCACAGAATTTCAGGTCTTCTTTCTTGTGGGGAAGGAGGCATTCGATTTTCGAGTTGGAAGCTTTCGACCTAAGATAAGGTCGAAAGCTTCCAACTTACGAACTTTTTTGTAAAAGTTTTATTTAACGTAACTAGCGTGATCAAGTTACCTTTCTTTGTTAATATTGTTACGTGTTTTGCCCATAATCGTCAAGAAAGCAGGACAATTCCAAAATTGGTGCACCAAACTATATCGTCAACACACTCTTTTTGCTTTGATGTCCACCGTGGACTTTGATTTCCTGTGCATTTCTGAGTCATTGAATTCTCTAGTGACCTTTTTTGTTCATTCTTAAAGAAAGGACATATTTTTATTTATTCATTACTGTCCTCATTTCCTGAAGTTGATTCGTAGCTTGTTCATTGGCCCGGCATGTATTAATTGTATTTTCAATGTAAGCTTTCTTTTGGCTCATAATAATTCACATACTTTATCAGAATGTATACCATGCACAATCTGGTCATGTAACAAGCTATCTTGTAAATTACCAAAAGCACAATCAGTAATCTTCGTTTGAAGTTTGGTTAAGTAAGAATCAAAATTTTCTTGCTCACCTTGAATACAAGTGAAAAACAAATAGTGTGTATATGTCTCATTAGGTTTTTGGGGGGGGATATAATCATCAAATCTTCTTTTTATCATAGCTATAGCACTTTGCTCTGCTTCAGTTAAGTTAAAAGTATTAAAAATCATAGTTGCTGAAGTTCTTATTGCTGACATAAACATAGCAGCCTGTACCTATGGTGGTTTCTCAAAGAGCTGTGTAGCAATTGCATAAAACTTGAACGTCTGTTTCCACAGCTTCCATTTTGTAGCCATGTTGTCAGCTGTCACCTCTAGCTCACGAGGAAGACGAGCATTAGTCAAATCCATGTTACTTGATACTATAAATTTAACACAATCAATTAGAAGTAGTCATAACACTACGAAGTTCATGATCTGACATTCTGTAGTAACACAGTTATCACTCACAATGACTAAGCTGTCATTACAGATTACAACAACCACCGGAATAGCGGGTGTTGCCAATCTCATTTATTCATCTACAAATTACCCATATGAGAATACAGGAGAATATGACAACAATATGACAGTCCCTTGGGATTGGAAGGATGCTATCATTGTTCTCTTGTATAAGGAAAAAGGGGATCAGACTGACTGCAAGAACTGTTGTGGTATTAGCTTGCTGAGTGTGCCAGGGAAAGTGTTTGGAAAGGTTATTATTGATAAGGTAAGAAATCTTACATCAGAGATAGTTTGGGATGTTCAGAGTGGTTTTATGCCTGGTAAGGGCTGCACTAACTAAATTTTTGCATTATGCATGATGATTGAAAATTATCTGTCTGTTGGTAAGAAAGTTTTTGCTGCCTTCATAGATTTAGAGAAAGCTTATGACCAAGTAAATAGGGTACTTCTGTGGAAGGTACTGAATAAATATGGTATTACTGGGTGTCCACTTAATAGTGTAAGCCATGTATTCTGGCAGTAGAGCTTGTGTATGAGTAAATGGTGTTGTATCAAAGTGGTTTTCTGTTGGTACAGGAGTCAGACAAGGTTGTGTAATGTCACCATGGCTGTTTAATATTTTATGCATGCGTGATAACAAAATGGACAATACTGGTTTGTGTCTTGGTAATACCTTTGTGTGTACAGATTGCTGTATGCTGATGACACAGTCCTGTTGGCAAAGAGCAAAGGTGAGTTGCAGAGTATGTTGTCCCAGATGTACGAAGTTTGTATGAAATTCGAATATAAATAAGGGAAAACCCACAGTTATGGTTTTTGAGTGAGGAGCTGTTAGTACTGAATGCAAGATAAGTCTAAATGACACGCTGATTCACTAGGTGAACAAGTTTGTGTATTTAGGAAGCATGTTTGACAGAGAGAACAAAGTAATGAAATTAGTAGGGGAGCGAATTCTTCTGTGAAAGTCGTAGCTGCCTTAGGAGGATTTCACAAGAATGATGGGTTCTCAAGAGAGTCCCGAATGGCTGTGTATGAAAGTGTAATTGTTACTACTCTGATGTACAGCAGTGAACCTGGGTACTGTAGAAAAGGCATAGGAGCCATTTGTGTGCAGGAGAGATGCAGTACTTACGGCAGGTTTGTGGCAAGACAGGTTCTGATTGTGTGAGGAAGGAAGATGTATTGCAGTTGTGTAATGTGAGGCAAAATGTTGTCAGTAAGGTGGGGACTAATATTCTTAGGTAGTTTGGCCATGTTGAAAGAATGAGTGATGAAGTGCTTACTAAGAAAAAAAATTCAGCCCATGTGGCAGGAAAGAAAGGTAGAGGAAGGCCGAGGAAATCATGGGAGGACCAGATTCAGGAGTGTCTGCATGAGAAAAAGATTGAGTATGAAGTACAGAAGGTCCTGTGTACAACATGTAATGGATGTCAGTGAAGCTCAAGCTGTGTGTCAAGATCACTGTAAATAGAGATGTTTGATACAGCAACAATAAGTAAATAATCAGTTAAACATTTATCTGGTGAATTATCTCTCTTTGTGGAGCTAACTTCTGAATCTCAGAGAACATCTTAGTGATATGTATGTATGTGTGTATGTACGTATGTATGTCAGTGTGTCTACTGGTCATGAAAAAGTAATGAAATTGAGCAGGTGGTCATGAAGTAATGAAAAAGTAATGAAATTGAGTGGATGGTCATGAGATTTTTTTTTTTATATCAGCACCTGAATGAAGATTAGTTTGCGCACTTAGAAGAAAATACAAACCGGCACCCTTATAAACCACCGTGCAGTCGATGCCCCATGAAAACGAAAAGCGCTAGCCGATGCAAGCAAGAGTACAGAGTGACAAGAATGCCGGGTAGAAACCAGAGACGTCGATTTACGCAACTTACGGACTTTGAGAGAGGCCTGATCATCGGGATGAAAACGTTTATCGCCTGAAGTTATGCAGAGTTCCATTTTCAGAGATTCTAGAGTGCCAATTGCATTGCAAGAATTTGTGTCAAAAAACATGGCTTCATTAGAAGCTGATGTTGTGAAGAGTGAATATTTGCAATTTTGTGAATCTTCTAAAAAACAACCGAAACAGTTCAATCCTAAGGAGGACAAACTTGATCACTTCCTGATGAATTTACTATAAAGTGTGAACCATGATTTTATCAAGTTCTTGCAGAAGCTGCTATGCATGTTTCATGGCAATGCTGCAGTTGAAAGAGGCTTTTCTGTTAATAGAGAACTTTCAAATGAAAACTTAGAAGAAGATGCAGTTGTTGCAGAAAGAAGTGTTTACAGTGCAATACAATCGTTAGGTAGTTTAGCTAATAGTGAGAAAGAACTGAATGTGGAACCACAAAATTAATGATATTAGCTGTCAAAAATGCTTCATCAAAAAAGAGTAGAAGACTTAAGACTTTAAAAAGAAGAAATCTGACGAAGATGAAGTGGCCAATCGTACAAGGAGAGCAGTCAGAGATCTAAAAGAATTCAAAGAAAAAAAAAAAAAAAGCTTATAGAAAAGGCAAAAGAAGCTGAAGTTCTAGATTTTGAGATAACAAGTTTAGCTAAGATACTTAAACACCAAGTCTTTCACTGTGAAATTTCAGTTCATCCTAAATGAGAGTTGAATGTTTTTATTTCGTTAAACACATAGAATTTGGTGAATGTTATAGTGCAAGTCATGCATAATTACATTATTCATGTTAACAAGCAATTTTAGTGACAAGAATTACCCCACCCCTACAGTATAGCCATTTTAGCAGCAATGATATTATAGACACATCAGTTTTGCCTAAACTATTGTCTCGTGGAATTAATTTCAATGTTTGTAAAAATAAAAAATAACCTGGAATCTCAAGCCAAGGGTACTAGATTATGAATCTAGAATGGTCGTCATTGTACCACGCATTGTCGAGAAGTCATGAATTTAACTGAAGATGTCATGGAAAAGTCATGAAAAAGTCATGAAACTGGTTCATTGGAAATCAGTAGACACCCTGGTATGTATGTATATATCTATCTACTCGACTTCACTCCACTCCACTCCACTCCACTCCACTCCACTCCAGATAGCCAGCTGACTCAGATGGAAATAATAAAGACCAGGTAGGTTTTGTAATTTAGAATGTTTTAATGCTGTACATATGTACACATTAAAATATTCCACTGACTTATGGAAACATCATTCATAGTTGTGGGAATTCTACCCACTACCATTTCCTGCCCCTACACAATATTTTGTAGTTCATGATTTTTCTAGTGTTGTACTTAGCTCTCAAGTGCCCCAATTTAATTGGATTATGCATGGTTTTTTGAACCCAGTGTCTGTAACTTTTTATTCATTTTTTGCTTTAAAATGTTTCCTGTTTACTACCATTACAGACATTCTGGGTGCTACAAATTATCCATAGTCGCTACAGAAATCATTGGTCCACTATGGGGTTCAGCAAACATTGATTATACTACAGAAATTGAAAATATCAGTGAAGTAATGTTATTCAGCATCTATATAAAGTTTATGTTCGTGTTTTTTTTTTTTTTTATTCTAACCTTTATTAACGTTTTTGGGATTGTTCATGGAAGGTTTTTAATATTGTGACATTTCTTTAATATTTTTTCAATATATTTTAGACATATTCATGCCATCCACTGGCCAAGAATATTCTCGACCGCACTTCTGAAAATGATTGTTTTAGCAGAGATGACAATGTTCTGTATTTTTTGGAATATTGAATTTTTCTGACCAAGGTGTGTGTATATGTGTATTTTCCCTCTCATTTCTATTCCTGATTATATTCTTAGTTTTTATATATAATTTTTTATCATGTTCCTCATTTTTAATATCTTAGGTAATAGTGAAAACAAGAAAGATGACACTGAAATTCTGGTGGTAATGAGCACATCTTTTGAATCTTTTACAACACGAATAAAATATTCCAAAGTTATTCATAGTCAATGGAACCCATTACAAAAGAAAAGAAAAAAACATCAACAGTATTTCTACAATCGATAAAACATGTAGATATAGAGACAGTTACTTTCTCCCACTGGCAGTTGAAAAGTTTTCTGAAAATTAATAAATTGTGCACAAAATATTTCTTTAGATTAAGTACGTATGATATCAGAAACAAAGTTATTTTCAAATCGGACAGTTAGAACAGATATAGAGGAAAACATATAACTTTTACACACCCTAGCAGAAGAATTTTGAATAATGGAAAAGTTAAAGATATCTGAAAAGTTTTCTTCATAATAAAAGCTTATGCTAAGGAAAAATAATTTTTCAAATACATCTCTTGCAAGCTGAGATAGTGAAAAAAGGGTTTGATGTTTCTGTCCCTTAGTGGGTAAAATGTGCATTATTAAAAAGAAGATAATGTTCCCCATATTTATTATAAGGAATATCATACAGTGAAAAAGAAAATTTTTAATGGAATTTTTAGAAGCAGAAAACAAAAATACACATTAACACCACCTAGCACCAGAGCTGTGAACCTGCACAATTACAAGCAAAGTGTTTCACAAAGTAAATGGTATGCAGCATTTACAGAATTTTTTAATGGGACTTTTAGAAGCAGAGTTATTGACAAAAACCAATTACACATTTGCACCTGTAGCAGAAAAATTGTGAACTACTTTTGGCAATAAATGTACACAAAATGGTTTGGTAGTTAGTGGTATCTGACTGAAAAATAATTTTCTCAATCAGGTTTTCAGATCCACAGATATTACTGCTAATATGCTGCAAACAGAAACATGAACTTATGCCCTCTAGTGGCACACATGTGCATTAAGAAAATTTTGAAATTATATGCAAAACATTTTGGCACCACACTCTCTGACAAAGAAAATTTTTTTCAAATTGGACTGTTATAAGGGTTCTTCAATAAGTAGTGAGACTCTTTGACTGGCATACATTTGTACTTCCTAATTTTGTCAATGGATGGCACTAGTGTACAGGCAATTTAAAGGCTATGCAACTGCATTGCAGCTTGTTTGTTACAGGAGCCATATAATGTGCTGGACCAATTTTGTCATTTCATAGGAGATGGATACGTCCAACGTTTTGATCAGTATACTGTAATTCAGTTTTTGAAAGTGAAGAAAACACCACCAAGCAAAATTCACAGGCAAATGAAGGCGGTGTATGGGCCTGCTTTTCTTCTATGCAGTACTGTAATGCAGTGGTGCCAGCTCTTCAGTGTTGGATGAACAAGCACTGCAGACCAGCCAAGATCAGGAGTACCACATCGTGCTGTTTCAGTGACGACAATTGCACATGTGGATACTGCAGTAAAGGCCAACTGATAAATCACAATCCGAGAACTGCCGAACAGTGTGGGTGTAAGCATTAGAACTGTTAGTTTGATCATGCATTTGCAGCTTGAATATCGTAAGGTCTGTGCCGCATGGGTACTGAAACATCTGTCTGATGAACAGATGAGTCGTTACAGCATCTGTTCCGCTACCATGAAGAAGGTGAAGATTTCCTGCTACGCATTAGGGTGCAATGAAAAAATTATATTTTTAATTTCAAAATCCAATAGTGTGCAAAATTTGGCTTTTATGATAACTAAGAAACTTGAAAAGGTTTTGAATTTTTTAAACATTTTTGAGGGTCAATTATTGCATAGAAAATTTGGAAAATGTGAAAAATAGAGTAATTTAATATAATTTATTAGGCATACTGAAAGTTCTGTACTAAAATGCAATGGTACGCAAAAGTTGTCATATATAGTAGCTAAGAAATGTAGAAAATATTGATTGACATTACAGGGATATATTTTGAGAGTCCATTATTGTGTCCAAGTTTAAAGAAAAAAACTAAATATTTGCTACATTGAAATTGCTTTCATTAAACTGAGAAATCGTGATTGCAACATACAAATTTCAAATGTGAAAACACATTATCAATCCGTCAGTGATGACTCGCTGAGCAGGAAGTACAAGGTCGCATGTGTCCCGTGGAAAATGCATGACAGATGTGACCTTGCTACTTGGTAGTGGCACCCACTGCATGTAATAACGTTTTTCCATGACTGTAGTGTGACGTATTTGTAGCCTATTAGTAATATTTTCAATTATTTTATTATATTTGCAAATGTGCATTTCAAAATGAGTGTAAGCGCTAGAAGTGATGTAGGAGGCCCAGTTTTCAGAATTCCAAAGGATTTAAGTGATAATGTGCTTTCGACATATAAAGATATCATGAAATTTTATGTGTTTGTTCAAAGTAACGTGTAGTCCAACAGTCATTCAAAGGAACCCACAGTAAGTGAAATTTCTGTAGTTATTGCTGAAAGATGAGAAGAATCTGCTATCGCGACTCAAGTATTGCTTCAGCTGCATTGCATGACGTTGGTGTAATATTAAAAAATAACATGAAACATGTTATTGACCCAAGCAAGGTTAGATGCAAAATACAAAAAATCCATCAATTTCTTCAGGTGAATACTGAAGGAAACAAACCTAATGGTGAAGTATGGGGTCTCTTTTTCGATGGGATAAAAGATTCTACTCTTGTTATGAAAAAGCAAGAAGTGTATTCCGAACAGACTGTCACTGAAAAACATGTCCCTGTTGGTCCAGCTGGGTGATAAGTACTTGGATCACATCTCTTCTGCACAAGGTTCAGCAGCGGGTGGCCACCCAAAATGCAACACCAAGAAGGACACGAGATAGCAAAGCCAGATTTACTGGACACATAACAACAGATACAAAGATGAAACGATTGAGCTTACAGGCCCGTGCGACTTGCGGAACATGCAGACATCAATAGTTTGTGTGGCCCCCATCGCTGGCAATAACAGCCGCTACACGCCACGACATCAAACAAAAGAGGCTTTGGGTGTGGGCTTGGGGTATGTCGGTCCAGGCTGCTTCCACACGTTGCCACAGTTCATCAGGTGTAGCCGCGGGTGGTGCTTGCCGGGCCACTCGGTTGCCAAACAGCGACCAGACGTGTTCGATGGACGACATATCGGGAGAACAGGCGATCCACGACAGCAGTGACACCTGGTGGGCCATGAAGAATTGTTGCACAATGCGTGCCACGTGTGGGCGCGTATTGTCTTTTTGAAACGTGGCTGCTGGCTGGTCCTGCAGGTAAGGGAGGACTATAGGCTCCAAAACGTCGGAGATGTAGCGGTGGCTGTTGAGTGTACCGGCGATGCGTACCAGAGGGGTGTGGGTGTCATATCCAATTGCACCCCAAACCATAACGCTAGGCGACGGACCGGTATGGGGATGCATAATGCAGGCTTCATGCAGTCTCTCGCCGCAGTGCCGCCACACGCGGATCCGACCATCGTGGTGTTGCAAGCAGAAGCGGGATTCATCGGAGAAGACAATGTCGTGCCATTCCATAGTCCAGGTGTGGTGTTCAACGGCCCACTGCCGCCGCACTCGCCAGTGGTGTAACGTCAATAGTAATCGGAGCAATGGGCGACAAGTCCCCGCTCCTGCAGACGATGTTGAACGGTACGTGCTGACACAGGTTGTTGCGCAACACACCCTAATTCCTGCGCTAACGTTCGGGATGTGGCGGTGCGAGCCGTCAATGCCTGCAGCACAACATGCCGGCCCTCTCGTTCGGTGGTGTGCCACGACTGCGCCAATCGCTCACGTCGGTCCGCCCGTCCGTCCGTCCCTCCTGCACCCACCGAATCCATACTCGCCTCACTGTGGCTGGATGTCGCCCCACACGGGCGGCGATGTCTCGGTACTATAAACCGCTGTCGTGATAAGCCACTATTCGTCCTCTGTCGAACTCCGAAACGTGCTGGAATGACTACCGTATTCTGCGACGAAGCATCAGGAAGCTTCTCACGCACAGGTCCGGCAGCACAACACACTTTCACTTCTTACACCCCGCCTTCTGTGCACCCTTCTTATAGTGCTTCTCAGTGGCGTGCCGGGTGCACATGATTTGCATATGCCATGCAATGCTAATCGTTTGCATGTCCTCTCGCGGGTGACGCATGCTGCAAATTTCAGGCTAATCGGATGCTTTTTTCTTGGTGTTGCATTTTGGGTGGCCAGCAGTGTAAAAATGCCATTGTGGACCACCTTTCCAAAAACAATGTTAATACCAATAGGTTATTTGCAGTGGCACCGTCATCAGCACTGGTCATAAAGGTGGTGTAATCTAGCTATTGGAAAGAAATCTTGGGAAGCCACTCCAATGGATAATTTGTATGTTTCACGCCAATGAGCTGCCACTAAGGCACCTTATACAATGTTTAGATGGCCTACCCTTGGTCCACAAGATTTTAGCAGTCTGATTAGAAAAAGATTTAAAAAACTGCAAACAGCTCCCTACTGTTCAGTTTGCTACAATCTAGTCAGAGATCCCAGAAATTTCCTCTGAAGACTTAAGTAATGATCAAAATTACCTGCTGAAAATATGTCAATCGGCTTCTATGGGTTGCTTCTTTGAAAATTTAGCTTCCATATATCCTGGAAAGATATCTCACGCAAGGCGGTTGACAACTGCTAACCGCCTTTTGCGTTTATATGTCGCCGAACCCAGTCTTTCATCTAGCTTTATTGCATTAGCCGGCTACATCGTCAAGGTCTGCACCCCAATTTGGTTTGAGATAAAGTTGTCCATCATGTACAGATGGTGCTACCCACCTTTGGCATACCATTAATTTTTTAAGATACATTAGTGAAGAACTTCGAGATGTGATTAATCCTGTAATACAGAGAAATGCTTTTCTTGGCAACCCTGAAAAAAAAATTTGGGCCACGTTATCAAACAATCGCAAAGACATACGGGAGCTGTCCATTTGTAGAATCTCGAGAGCCCAAGAAATACATATAAGCCAGAATTTAAGGGATTTCATGGTTCTCAAAATAAACTTCCAAGCCCTGGACTGCATTGACCTGATCGATTAGCACAGTTCATATTTAGAAGTTACTTCACCACCACTTTTGTCCGCAGTCACCAACGATGAGTTGAAGGAGCTTAGAAGTGCAGTGCCAGTACAAATTCTGGATGTCTTCAAACTTCCCTGCCATTCTCAGGCAAGGGAAAGATGTGTAAAAATAATTACTGAGGTGTCAGCTGCACTATGTGAAGAGCACTCAAGAGATGGGTTTGTTCGTGCTCGGTTGGAGTCACATAGAATGGTTCTGTGTTTCAACACGAAAAGAGAATTCCGAATGAAACTGTTGTATGTTGTAAATGTTTGAATGTTATTGTAAGTTGTAATCTTTAAATTCATTTAAGTTTTAACAGCTATAAATTGCAATATTTGAATTCATTTAGGTTTTCACATTTGAACTTTGTATGTCGCAATTACGATTTTTCAGTTTAATGAAAGCAATTTGAATGTAGTGAATTTTTGGTTTTTTTCTTTTAAACTTGGACACAATAGTGGGCCTTCAAAATCTATCCCTGTAAAGTCAATATTTTCTACATTTCGTAGCTACTATATATGATAACTTTTGCTTACTATTGCATTTTAGTACAGAACTTTCAGTATGTCTAATAAATATTATGTTAAATTTACTCTATTTTTCACATTTTTCCAAAATTTCTGTGCAATAGTGGATCCTCAAGATATATTTAAAAGATTCTAAAACTTTGCACATTTCTTAGTTATTATAAAAAAGAACTATCGTGCACTATCGGATTTTGAAATTAAAAATTTCAGTTTTTTCACTGTACTCTACTATGCATTATTACTGGGGACGAGCTGGTGTCATCATTTCAAGTCAGAGTTGAAATGCCAGAGCATGCAGTGGAAACATGCATCATTGCCACCGCTGAAGAAATCACAGTCCACAATTTCCGCAGGCAAGGGTATGTTAATCCTGTTCTTTGACCATTGAGGACCATTGCTTCTTGAATGGCTACCAAAAGGATCAACCATGACTGCTGAACGATGTTGTCAAACTTAAGTGAAGCTTTGACAAGCCATCAAAAACAAGAGACCTAGCAACCTCACTCAGGGTATTGTGCTTCTGCATGATAACACCCGGCCACATACAGCAGTTACAACGCAAAGGACATTGCAGTGCTTTCGCTGGGAAATCCTTCAACATCTGGCTTGTAGTCCTGACCTATCGCTTTGTGATTTTCACACCTTTGGACCTATGAAGAAACTTCTCAAAGGCAAATGTTTCACTTTGAATGATCAGGTGCGTGAAGCTGTAGATAACTGGTTGCAGCAGCAGCATGCCTCCTCCTATGCCGTAGGAATACAAGGGCTTGTGCAGCAAAGGGATTGCTGTTTAAATGCTGGTGATGATTATATTTAGGCATGTCATGTTTTGACTCTTTCAAGCAGGAAGCCTCATTACTTATTGAACAACTCTTATAGAAGTAGAGGTATCAATAAAAATAAGATATACATCTATTCCTTGGGGGAAAAACTAAGCATTATTTTAAGCAGAAGGTGTTCTTAAAAGGTTTATTGTGGTAAATGGTATCTGACTGTGAAAGAATTTTTAAAATTTAGTTTTCAGAAGTGCAGATGTTGCTGCAAATACATCAGAAACAGAAATATGCACTTACACCTCCTAGTGGCCAAACTATTCTTTATGAAAAATCTGAAATTATATACAGAACATTTCTCACCAGGAGTTCTATCCGATGCAAAAAGAATGTTTCAAATTGGAAGCACAGATATTGGATGCAAAAGAATTTTTTTAGGAGCACAGGTATTGGGGAAATCACAATTTAACTTTATGTTCCTTGCACAAGAACTATGCATTACTTGATAAAGAAAACAGTACCCAAAACGGTCTTCATTATAAATGGCATCAAAAAGAAGAAATAATTTTTTCAAATGCTTATTTAGAAGAAAATATATGGAATAAAATGTATTTTGAATTCAATAGCATCAGCATTTACACCCTCTAGTGGCAAAGTTATGCATCGGTGAAAAAACTGGAATGCAAGGATCATCATTCTCTCATTTCTAGCTTTTCAATGTAAAAGGAGTTTTTCAAATTGGATTAATAGTTGCAGTGGTATGGTGTCCACAGATGGACAAAGTGGTACTATAATCACATACGTTTTTACAAAAGATATGCTAAAAAGAGTGACTTCATATTTTTTTTAAGAATTTGTTCTAATTAAATACATGTTTTCCTATTTCTAACAGTATCTTCTTCAAACCCAATCAGTAGAGCAAGCATTTTTGCCCCCTTCTCTCTTTTAAAGTAAAATTAAATTTAAAAATCAGTATTTAATCTGAATCAAAGACATTTCTGTGACCTGTAAAGTTTTTTTTTTTTTTTGCACTGTACAGTGAAGAATGCAATACAGATTTTTTATATTTAATTTCACATAAAACATATGGACAAGAATATTTTCTTTTTGTTTAAAGCGAAATTATGTTCGTAAACGGTACATTGTGCTCACTGTGTAGAGAAAAGGATTTTACAGGGAATGAAAGACAGTGGTGAAGAATTGGCATTCCAATTTGAACTTTATTTATTTATTTATTTTGTAAACAAAAGGCAAAGTGCATGCTTTTTTTGTTTGTTGATATGACAAGTGGTAACTAAATGATAGGAAACTATGCATTTCCAGAGAAATTAAACTTGGAAAAGGGACAATGCCACTCCACACTCTGCCACGAAAATAACTATATGGTCATGGGAACAGTACAGTTTCTAACAAGGGCAAATAAAGTAATGATTTTCAATTTGAGTTTTGCTTTAATTAAAAAAATGCTCACTCCATATTTCACCTTTTCTTATCCTTCTGAAATTCCAATGAATCGCCCCGGTGGCGCAGTGGTCTAAGCGATGGCCTCTGATCATTCGTCCGAAAGGGGTCTGGGTTTGAATCCCGGTAAGGCATGGATATTGTGTTTGTCTTATGTCACTGGCTCTCTCCCTTCCCTGGAACCAGTCATCCTAAATTGGGGACAGGGGACTGCTTATAGCCCATTAAGTTGCTCACGGTGGTCGTTAAACCTCCAATAAAAAAAAAAATTCCAATGTAAGTCTTCAAAATATTTAAATATAAACATTTCAAGAGTAATGGTGTGTTTGTGGTCTAACAATAGATTTTATACCTATATATTTTGAAGTTTTGTATTTTTTTTTATTATACTCTTTTCTTCAATAATTGAATTTAAGCCAAGGTAGAAAGAAATTTGTTTCAAAATCATTATAGTGTAGTATACACAAAAGTTTTGTCAAAATTAAATGTGGTTACATTTTCAGTGGCAGTTTTGGTATTTCAGAAAGTTTTCATCTGGGAATTGAGTTTCATATCTGGCGCAACAAACATTATTTGCAAAACTCTGCATTTTGTATTAAGTTTGCTCAAGCCTGTCGGGCTTGTTCGTTTTAGGGTACAGGGTGAACAGACTTGTGGTTTCATTTATTTTACATAGGAGTATTTAGATTGCATGTCCTGGAATTCTGTAATTGAAAAAGACTTTGAACCATCTGGAAAATATGTGCACTTTATGAGGACTGGAAATTTCATGGCAGAATTCCTAAGCAGTAAGATAGGAGAAATCTTGCTTTCAGTGACTGAATCAGCTTATGTAAATACTTTCTGATATCATGTTTCACTGCAATATTAATAATTA
This sequence comes from Macrothele yani, assembly GCA_039090855.1. NCBI lineage: Eukaryota > Metazoa > Arthropoda > Arachnida > Araneae > Macrothelidae > Macrothele > Macrothele yani. Next base: position 102,514,243 of record CM077023.1, read on the forward strand.
AGTTCATGATAAGAATGAAATCTCTGCAAAAACTTCTCAGTTATTCCAGCTTTATAAGTTTTGTAAATTCTTAATACTCGAAAAGAAGTAATTAATGAATAGTGAAGCATGCCATAAGTTAATCAAAGTTTTCAGATAAAGAAAATTTTCAGATAAAAGAAAACTGTATCTTTTTTCCTCTCCTGTATGTTTTAGTATCCCACTGAGCAAAGTGCAAGTTCACCTTGGGAACGACATTCTTATGTTTCATCTAGTGCTGAAGTTAAAGATGACAATCTCCCTCTTGGCTGTGTGACATACTATGTTGCAGGTAAGTGAATGAATTAATTGAAGCCACATATATTTAAAATAAGCCTTTTTTTCTCTGTGAAGTTATTGTATTATGCAATTTAAATTACAGAAAACTGTAAATGTGATTGAAGATATAAATAGAAACATGGAACTTTGTAGTTCTATTTGGCAATTTTTGAGTAATACCTTGAAATCAAAAATTTTCATTGTGCTGTGGCATGATATTAGTGTACCAGTATGTTCTTCTGTAAGCTGCTTCAAGGTAAAAAAGTAGATTATACTAAGGGATATGAAATGAGATAATCCATCATTATTGGTAGATATATTTTTAAATTAAATATTGTATGGAAAAGCTCCAAGTTAAAGTTCAACTATTTTTGGATCCTTGTTGTCATAATATTCCTAATTTCTCTGTATGCACTTTCATATTGAACTACTGTTAGCAGTGTTGTTTTTGGAAGCTTCATATTTTGTTTTACAAATATTTTCTGCTTTTGTCAAATTTTTGAATAAATATTTTCCCCAGTGAAGTCATTTCAGTATTTTTTATTTCAAAATGTGTTAGTGTTGCCGTCATTTTCATAAGTTTGTCATTGCTATTCTTTTACAAGCATTACCCCATCACCAGAGATTAAGAAGCAACTGATAAAAAATTTTGATGCTAAAATGTGTGTTCTTTCCATTTCCATATATATTTTTTTATATTTTTTAGTATCTGTCCCCTTTCACTGAGGTATAGTGTACCAGTTTAAGAAGCTGTACAATAATCATAGGTATATGTTAATCACATGAAGCCTTTTTTCACTGTTCTAAACTTAATAACTGAAGATAGAGATGCTGGTAACCCTCTAGAATGTCCTGGAGTTAATTTACTCTGTTCCTGTCATAGCATTGGTGAAAGTTTTTCGTCCTTGGGGACTTTCAAACATTACCAAAAATGGAAGTAGGATGGAGCAAAAATTTTACTATAATTGTAAATTATTTTTCTCATAGCCCTTTATCCTATACATACATACATATCACTAAGCTGTTCTCTGATATTCAGAGGTTAGCTCCTCACAGAAAGAACTTACTTGTTGCTGTATCAAATGTCTTGTATTTACAGCGATCTCGGCACACAGCTCGGGCTTCATTAACATCCATCACACGCTGCACACAAGACCTTTTGTACTTCACGCTCATTATCTTTTTCTCATGCAGACATTCCTGAATCTGGTCCTCCCATGATTTCCTTGGCCTTTCTCTACCTTTCTTTTCTGTCACTTGGGCTGAATAAATTCTCTTAGTAAGCATCTCATCACTCACTCTTTCAATATGGCCAAACCACCTAAGAATATTAGTCTCCACCTTACTAATAACATTTTGCCTCACATTACACATCTGCAACACATCTTCATTCTTCACATGATCAGATCTTGTCTTACCACAAACCCACCATAAGTAACGCATCTCCTCAGACACCAACAACTCTTATGTCTTTTCTGCAGAACCCAGGTTTCACTGCCATACATCAGAGTAGGAATAATTACACTTTCATATACAGCCATTCGGGACTTACTTGAGAACCCATCATTCCTGCGAAATCCTCCTAAAGCAGCTATGACTTTCAATGAAGAGTTCACTCTCCTACTAATTTTGCCATCTAATTTGTTCTCTCTGTCCAACATGCTTCGCAAATATACAAACTTGTTTACCTGGTCAATAACTGTGCCATTTAGACTTACCTTGCATTCAGTACTAACAGTTCCTCACTCAAAAACCATAACTTTAATTTTTCACTTATTTATGCTCAGTTTGAAATTCATACAAACTTCGTACATTCGGGCCAGCATACTCTACAACTCACTTTCACTCTCTGCCAACAGGACTATGTCATTAGCATATAGCAAACTACACACACAGACATTATGAAGACATAAACCAGTATTTTCCATTTTGGTATCATGCATGCACACATCTGTAAATATATTAAACAGCCATGGTGACATTACACAACCTTGTCTGACTCCTGCTCCAATAGAGAACCATTTTGATACATCATTTACTTGTGCACATGCTCTACTGCCAGCATGCATGGCTTTCACACTATTGAGTAGATTCTCAGTAATACCATAGTTATTCAGTACCTTCTAAGGAAGAGTCCTATTTACTCAATCATAAGCTTTCTCTAAATCTATGAAGGCCGCAAAAACTTTCTTACCAACAGACAGATACTTTTCAATCATCAAACGTAAAGCAAAAATTTGGTTCCTCTATCTTGTAGTGCTGTTAAATATCATTTTATACTATAAGTGTTTGCATTTCAGCTTGAAAAAAAAGGTAAGTAGGAAGATTTTACTTCACACTTAGCTCATTAAAAGTTGTTTCAAGAACATACATTCTGTGTTTTGCTGTGGAAATGTTGCAGTCAATGTCAGTGAAGCATGTCTGAAAATGATTGATCTTGATTCCTGCAGAAACTAAACTGCCTCTCATGCTTGAAAATATGACCTCTGAGATTTGCAGTTCCCGTCATTCCTTTTTGTCCTAGTTTTTGTTCACTGAGCTGTGATCAAAGCAACAGTGCAGCATGTGACTTTAAAATTCTCCAATGCCCAGCAGTTGCTAGTGGTTTTTCAAATCGAGTATAAACATGTCAGATTTTTTTTTATTATATTTTATATTTAAAAATATTAAACAGCCATGGTGACGTTACACAACCTTGTCTGACTCCTGTACCAACAAAAAACCATTTTGATACAACACCATTCACTCATACACAAGCTCTACTGCCAGTATACATGGCTTTCAAACTATTAAGTAGATTCCAGGGCTGCCAGACCTGCGGCAATTGCGCCAAAACATTGTTCTTGTTCCATTCTGCTAAAAAATTGCGATTTTGACAAAATCTGCACTAAAAGTTAACATTTACCGGTCATCGATATTTTAGTGTAATCTTACGACATTCTAAATCGCTTCAGCGGCTGATTCGTGCGTGAGATTCTTCCGCTGGTTCGTGGAGTCCCCCCCCCTTTTGTCATTTTCGAGATCGATGCAAAAGTGAAGAAATTTTCGGGGTATTAGTGGGGGGGCGGCATATTCCGTCTGGGGATGTTGTTTTGTCTTTTTAAACGTTCGGAAACGGAAGTTTAGACGGAGTGCAGATTTTTCCCTTAAGCATATTTTTTCTCGCGCGATGTTGCTTCTGTTCAGTATTGTTGTTAAATATAATTTCATTGTGTAATTTCAGCTTAAAATTGTAGGCAACGATTTCTGAAAACAGAAGTTAGGCCGCCCAAAAATTTCCCCTTAATCTTCGGCCACGAGATTCTTACGCTGATTCGAAGAATTCCATTTTTTTTTTGTTATCATTTAGACCATTCCCGAGTTCGATGCACAACTGAACTGAAATTTTGAGAGGATTGGGGGGGGGGGGGGGGGGGGTCTTCATCGGAGGACGGAATTTCATCCTTCGAAAACGGAAAGTAGATGAAGGTAAGATTTCTCTCGTAATCGTAATTTTTTTTTCTCGCGATGTTTCCTCCACCTAGGTTAGATATCATAAATATTTGTATTTCAGCTTGAAAATGTTGGATAAATTTTCGAAAACTGCAGTCGCACAGAACGAAGATTTCTCTGTAATTGTATTTTTTTTTTTTCCGGCACGATGTTCCCACTCCTATGTAGTTGTTAAATGTCATCACCCTCATAAATGTGTGTGCATTTTAGCTTGATAGGGGTGGGGGAAATTTTCAAAAACGGAAGTGGAAATTTGTAGGAATTGATGCATGGTGTTACAAAAAAAAAAAAAAAAAAGTATTCATTCTCTGAAAATTACACCATTTATCTAAAATAGTGAAAGCTCTGATATCAGAATTCATGGTTCTCAGGCTGAAAGTTCTTTAAGCATGATGGGTAAAATTGTCATCTGAGGGAATAAAAAAAAATGAAAAAAGAAAGAAAAGTAACAAAGAAAAATGGTAAGCGAAAACTATCAGCAGAAAAAAAGTAAACAGTGGATGCTGTGCAGTGGCAGAGTCAACAAAAGACAAATAGGGCCGTGGAACTTGCTGAGAAGAAAGTAGGGTTTACTCACAAGCGGAAACCAGAGCTAATTTTCTAGCAAGTACAAGAAAAAAAAAAAACTGTTTGAAGCTATGTCTTTTAAAACCACCCTATTTTGTTTGGAATTCAGTAATTTTATAATTGTGAATACAGTGGTGTGATCTAGTTAAATTTTTTTATAAATAAATAACGGTGAACGATTCAGTTTTGTTCATGCTGTGTAATATTCATACTTTCTCACTGCACAGTCTGATTTTTCACCAAATTAAAAAGTACAGCTTTGTTTTTTTTTTCTTTGTCAGTCTCATGTATGTTAATTGAAATCGCTCTTGAGCCCTATGGATAAATGAAAGGATTGTTTATATCGCATAACTTGTAATCAATTATTCAATTATACCGATCTTTTGGTTCTTACTTAAAGTCTGAATTTTGCCCCATACAATCAGGGAGCAGAATTTTTAGGTTTTCTTTTTCTCATTTTGACCTACCTTGGAAAACATCTTCACCCTCACACTTTTCTTTTTCCAGATGGAAGGTGCGTTGAAACACTTAGTAACTCGCAATCGTCTGCTTAATGTCCATGTCCATACATACAGGATCCCACGTATGCAAGAGCAGTGGCTCTTTCAGACAGCAACAACAAAAAAGTCATAAACTGATTCTACTACTACTGAAAAAGGAAGGGGAGAGGGCAATCCCACACTAAAATGTCACTGCGCAAGTTTTAAGCGATGGAAGCAGCTTTTATCTAACCAACTTTACAAAATCTCACTGTTATCTTATAGTTTTGGTTCCATTTGTAATTGTTCACAACAATAACAAAAGTTTGACATTGATAATTACTGGATGAAAAACATTGTATGAAGAGTATTACGGTGCAACTGCTGAAAAGTGATTTTACAATTTGATTATTAAATGTTACATTAGTTTTCCTTTTATATCGAAGGTATGCTTTTCTTCAGAAAACCTTAGGAGTGTTTGGCTCTTCAGGAAGACGCTTTGACATCTGTAAGTTCTGTTTTACACGTTCTGTAAAGTGAATACAGTCTGTGGTGGTGCATTAACTTATTCAATTAAAATATAAATCAGTTAAAAATCCTAAAAATGTTACTCACGGAAGTGCGTGTTCAGTCCAACGTCAGTAGTTATTGAGTTTCTTTGTCCAAAATTGCATCCTGCTTCAACATGGTCAGCTGTTAGGGTTAGTTCGAGAGCCATTTCGTCATATTGAATGGGTAAAGGTTTCCAGATAATAATGAAAGATTCTTGAGTTAAGAGTTACTATTTACATATCACTTGAAGTTTCACGTCATACTTGGCCTTTAGGGCTATCTCGTCAATGTTGCACTCTCTTGGAATTGCTGAGGAAGTCTTCAAGTTTGGTCAGGTTCATAAAAAATTTAAAAGCTTTAAAAGATTCTAGTTAAAATTGTTACTACACCACCTCATACCGTCCACGGTCTCAAACATCAGACGCGCGTTTCACCTAGGCTCTACCCTGGCGTTTTCAACAGAGACTTCACACCTTATGTCGAAGTCTGCTATCTGAAAGTCTCATGTTCCTCATTTAACCTATTGCCAATGCCATCTAGTGTCAGGTCATATCAACTTTATCTTCATCTATGTCATTCTCACCCTTCCCTTTTTTCTTCTTCTCTCTCCTCTCCCTATTCCATTTCTTCTCAGTTTCGATCAGGTTCCTCCAAGCGTACGAAAGGTCGTATGGACTGTTATTATTGCAGTTAAATGGTTTGGTCTTATTTATTATTACTGCTTCTGCTACTTGTATCGTTCTCATATTATTCTGTTGGTTTAATATTGTAATTCCTTCCCAATAGGGTTTACATTGATTATCCAAACAGAAGACAATAAGTGCTGTTTTATTGTCTCTTCTGCTCCAGTTCTTCATGTGTTTGGTCAATCTGATTTTAATATTTCTTTTTGTACTGCCTATATATTGGTTGACGATTTTATTTTGATTATTTATTATTGGTATAGAGTAGACACCTGTTTTTTGTAAGATTGGGGTCTTTCTGTGATAGTTACTAAGAGATTTCGTTATATCTCTCGTTCGTACACCAAAATCTAGGTAAAATTTTTTACATGTTTTCTTCATAATGGTTGTGATCTCCAGTATATATGGTAATGATCCACAAAACTTTTTACCTGTTGAGTCTGTGTACTCCTTTGTTGTTTATTTCTAGGGTTGCATCTGTTAATAAGGTTATTTATTTTCTTTACATCATAACCGAAGTTTATTGCAGTGTTCTTTATCCAATTCAATTCATTTTTTAGTAGTTGGGTGTTAGAAGTATGAGTAAACACTCTATTGATATATGATCGGAAAGCTGCAAATTTGTAAGATGCTGGGTGGTGAGAGTTCTCGGGAACGATATTAATGATGTTGTCAGGTTTTCGATATACTTGGAATTCGATGTTATTTTGTTTATGAGATAGTAATATGTCTAAGTATGGTAAGACTCCATCCTTTTCACGCTCCACAGTAACATTAATTGTTTCCTAATAGTTATTATATTCATCTATGTACATCTGTAGCTGGTTATCATCATGCTGCCATACCATAAGGATGTCATCCACGTACCTGCAAAACATCGATGGTTGTGGTATATCTGTTTTCAGTCTCATAGATTTTTTGATGTTCTGCAAAATTACCTCTGCCAACAAACCCGAAATCGGCAATCCCATTGGTGCTCCTGATAGATCGCCGATTACCATGGCAGAGGTAATTTTGCAGAACATCGAAAAATTTATGAGACTGAAAACAGATATACCACAACCATCCATGTTTTGCAGGTACGTGGATGACGTCCTTATGGTATGGTAGCACGATAATGACCAGCTACAGATGTACATAGATAAATATAATAACTATTACGAAACAATTAATGTTACCGTGGAGCGTGAAAAGGATGGAGTCTTACCATACTTCGACATATTACTATCTCATAAACAAAATAACATCGAATTTCAAGTATATCGAAAACCTTACAACATTATTAATATCATTCCCGAGAACTCTCACCTCCCAGCATCTTACAAATTTGCAGCTTTCCGATCATATATCAATAGAGTGTTTACTCATACATCTAACGCCCAACTACTAAAAAATGAATTGAATTGGATAAAGAACACAGCAATAAACTTCGGTTATGATGTGAAGAAAATAAATAACCTTATTAATAAATGCAAACCTAGAAATAAACAACAAAGGAGTACACAGACTCAACAGGTAAAAACATTTTGTGGATCATTACCTTTTATACCGGAGATCACAACCATTATGAAGAAAACATGTAAAAAATTTTACCTAGATTTTGGTGTACGAACGAGAGATATAACGAAATCTCTTAGTAACTATCACAGAAAGACCCCAATCTTACAAAAAGCAGGTGTCTACTCTATACCAATAGTAAATAATCAAAATAAAATCATCAACCAATATATAGGCAGTACAAAAAGAAATATTAAAATCAGATTGACCGAACACATGAAGAACTGGAGCAGAAGAGACAATAAAACAGCACTTATTGTCTTCTGTTTGGATAATCAATGTAAACCCTATTGGGAAGGAATTACAATATTAAACCAACAGAATAATATGAGAACGATACAAGTATCAGAAGCAGTAATAATAAATAAGACCAAACCATTTAACTGCAATAATTACAGTCCATACGACCTTTCGTACGCTTGGAGGAACCTGATCGAAACTGAGAAGAAATGGAATAGGGAGAGGAGAGAGAAGAAGAAAAAAGGGAAGGGTGAGAATGACATAGATGAAGATAAAGTTGATATGACCTGACACTAGATGGCATTGGCAATAGGTTAAATGAGGAACATGAGACTTTCAGATAGCAGACTTCGACATAAGGTGTGAAGTCTACGTTGAAAACGCCAGGGTAGAGCCTAGGTGAAACGCGCGACTGATGTTTGAGACCGTGGACGATATGAGGTGGTATAGTAACGATTTTAACTAGAATCTTTTAAAGCTTTTAAATTTTTTATGAACCTGACCAAACTTGAAGACTTCCCCAGCAATTCCAAGAGAGTGCAACATTGACGAGATAGCCCTAAAGGCCAAGTACGACGGGGAAACTTCAAGTGGTATGTAAATAGTAACTCTTAACTCAAGAACCTTTAATTATTATCTGGAAACCTTTACCCATTCAATATGATGTCGACACAGCCAGAACAGAGCTAACCCTAACATCTGGACATATCCGAAGTAGGGTAAAACTTATGACGAAATGGCTCTCGAACTAACCCTAACAGCTGACCATGTTGAAGCAGGATGCAATTTTGGACAAAGAAACTCAATAACTACTGACGTTGGACTGAACACGCACTTCCGTGAGTAACATTTTTAGGATTTTTAACTGATTTATATTTTAATTGAATAAGTTAATGCACCACCACAGACTGTATTCACTTTACAGAACGCGTAAAACAGAACTTACAGACGTCAAAGCGTCTTCCTGAAGAACCTTGTGGTCATGTAATTGTATGTGTACTTTACGATAAAATCACATGAGATATAATGATATTACGATCTGGAGATGTAATTAACGCAATAACACCTGCGGGAAGCATGGTTGCCCATGGTGCTGCATGGACTCAGAGAAAATGCTGAATCATGATATTCAAAACTATAAGAAAACAAGAGTAAAACTCAATGACCAAGTTGACCATCTTGATTTTTTTGAAACAAAGCCAGGACAATGGGGTTATTCCCAATTACTTAAGAATTAAGACCAGGGCCTTAAACACTAGAGATCAAAGAATACTCGAAATGAGTGAAACTAAAAGACTGAGAGCAGAAGTAAGAACAAAGAGACAGAGGATCTACCAGTTGTCTCGACAGTCATATAACCTGTATACTAATATTAAGAAAAACTATACAGATGACATAATTGATAATATAATGAATAGAATACATATATGCTTGGAAAAAAACAGGAAAGCTAACCAATATAGACATCTAAAGAAACTGGCAATATTGATATCAAGGAAACAGGTCCAACAACATCAGGATAATATCAACCATACCTATGTAAACCTATCACAATTGAAACTTAATCAGCTGCAAATAAATGCACTTAATAAAGGTAGTAAATTTGCATTTAGTGAAAACCTCGGAAAAACAGAGCAATTTATTCCGAAGATCGAAGAGATTATCAACGTACTTCCAAAAAAAGCTCAAGAACCCCTGAGACTTAAAATAAATAGAGCGGCAACCAAGATCATGAAAGAAAAACACATAGAGAAGCATAACTTTATATAATATGAAAGACAAGCACTTACAGAATTACGAAACAATCCATTGATCATAATAACAACAGCTGACAAAACTAATCAATTAATTATCATGGATAGAATAGAATATGATGAAAAAATGCAAAAAACTATACAGGACTTCGGCGTTGAAATCATAGACAAAGACCCAACAGGAAAAATAAAACGTACATTGATGACTTTCAAAAATCACAGTTTCCTTCCTGATATGATTAAAAAGAAAGCATATCCTCCCACGGGAGCTACAACCCCGAATATCTATGGTAAAATAAAGACTCATAAACCTGGAAATCCACTTAGACCAATTGTTGCGAAAAATAAGTCAGCTACGATAAATCTTGAGCGAGCACTATGTAATTTTTTAACTAATATCTACAAACAATATGAATGTACTGTGAACAGTCCCACAGAGGTAATTACACTAATACAGGATAAAGAAATCAATTGGAATAAGAAAATAAGACTTACCAGCCTGGATGTGACATCCCTCTTCCCGAATATCCCTACTCTAGATGCAATTGACCTCATTGTTGAAAGGTTGTGTGAAAATAAAATACCAACACAGCAAATTGAAGACATAAGAAGAGTACTTCTTTTTATTGATAAAAATAATTATTTCAGTTATGAAGGCAAAATATATCGACAATTATTGGGAGCACCGATGGGATCGCCGATTTCGGGTTTGTTGGCAGAGGTAATTTTGCAGAACATCAAAAAATCTATGAGACTGAAAACAGATATACCACAACCATCGATGTTTTGCAGGTACGTGGATGACATCCTTATGGTATGGCAGCATGATGATAACCAGCTACAGATGTACATAGATGAATATAATAACTATTACGAAACAATTAATGTTACCGTGGAGCATGAAAAGGATGGAGTCTTACCATACTTAGACATATTACTATCTCATAAACAAAATAACATCAAATTCCAAGTATATAGAAAACCTGACAACATCATTAATATCGTTCCCGAGAACTCTCACCACCCAGCATCTTACAAATTTGCAGCTTTCCGATCATATATCAATAGAGTGTTTACTCATACTTCTAACACCCAACTACTAAAAAATGAATTGAATTGGATAAAGAACACTGCAATAAACTTCGGTTATGATGTAAAGAAAATAAATAACCTTATTAACAGATGCAACCCTAGAAATAAACAACAAAGGAGTACACAGACTCAACAGGTAAAAAAATTTGTGGATCATTACCATATATACTGGAGATCACAACCATTATGAAGAAAACATGTAAAACATTTTACCTAGATTTTGGTGTACGAACGAGAGATATAACGAAATCTCTTAGTAACTATCACAGAAAGACCCCAATCTTACAAAAAGCAGGTGTCTACTCTATACCAATAATAAATAATCAAAATAAAATCGTCAACCAATATATAGGCAGTACAAAAAGAAATATTAAAATCAGATTGACCGAACACATGAAGAACTGGAGCAGGAGAGACAATAAAACAGCACTTATTGTCTTCTGTTTGGATAATCAATGTAAACCCTATTGGGAAGGAATTACAATATTAAACCAACAGAATAATATGAGAACGATACAAGTAGCAGAAGCAGTAATAATAAATAAGACCAAACCATTTAACTGCAATAATAACAGTCCATACGACCTTTCGTACACTTGGAGGAACCTGATCGAAACTGAGAAGAAATGGAATAGGGAGAGGAGAGAGAAGAAGAAAAAAGGGAAGGGTGAGAATGACATAGATGAAGATAAAGTTGATATGACCTGACACTAGATGGCATTGGCAATAGGTTAAATGAGGAACATGCGCGGTGTGGACACGAGACTTTCAGATAGCAGACTTCGACATAAGGTGTGAAGTCTCCGTTGAAAACGCCAGGGTAGAGCCTAGGTGAAACGTGCGTCCGATGTTTGAGACCGTGAACGGTATGAGGTGGTGTAGTAACGATTTTAACTAGAATCTTTTAAAGCTTTTAAATTTTTTATGAACCTGACCAAACTTGAAAACTTCCTCAGCAATTCCAATAGAGCGCAACATTGACGAGATAGCCCTAAAGGCCAAGTACGACGTGAAACTTCAAGTGGTATATAAATAGTAACTCTTAACTCAAGAATCTTGAATTGTTATCTGGAAACCTTTACCCATTCAATATTATGTCGACACAGCCAGAACGAAGTTAACCCTAACATCTGGGCATATCCGAAGTAGGGTAGAACTTATGACGAAATGGCTCTCGAACTAACCCTAACAGCTGACCATGTTGAAGCAGGATGCAATTTTGGACAAAGAAACTCAATAACTACTGACGTTGGACTGAACACGCACTTCTGTGAGTAACATTTTTAGGATTTTTAACTGATTTATATTTTAATTGAATAAGTTAATGCACCACCACAGACTGTATTCACTTTACAGAACGTGTAAAACAGAACTTACAGACGTCAAAGCATCTTCCTGGAGAACCTTGTGGTCACGTAATTGTATGTGAACTTTATGATAGAATCACATGAGATATAATGATCTTAGGAGTTTGGGATGCACACGCAAACCACGTACATGTGGCTTGCCAGTTGGTTGGTTTCAGAAATAATGTATATATATTCATTTGAATGCCATGAATCTCAAAAAATATGCTGCTAAAAACCAACCAAACAACAAACAATAATTACATGTTATTTATTCTGCCTAAGTGTATATTCACAAGTGTTCAGTAACAATAGCAACTGTTCTTGGACGCAGCAGCATCCTATTCATGTTACAGCGAAGCAAATGCATTCAGAAGAAAATCCCTGATATTAATGTGTTACGCTTAAAATATTGCAGATCATGTAGTTTTCAATAAATCGTGGGTAGTATAATTGTTTTCCCATATATCTCATTGTAGGAATGACAGAAATAATAATTAACAGTTGTAAGATAAGCAGTAAAATGTTAAACAAACCTGAAATATAACATTTTATCATAGTTCATAAAATAATGGTAATTCAGTATATAAACATAACTTAAAGCACAGCATGGACTTTAAACAATTAAAAATGCTATCATTAGCTGCTCCAAAATGCAAATTTCTCGCTCCAAAACCCAACGTTTCTGCTCCAAATTGCATATTTTCCCGCTCCAAGAATTGCTCCAAAACATGGTAGGGGCACTAACACCCCTGAGATTCCCAGTGACACAATATTTACTCACTACCTTCCACAGAAGAGTCCTATTTACTCAATCATAAGCTTTCTCTAGGATGTAAGGTCAGGTGATGTAAGGTCAGGTGATGCGTAACATCACAGCCTCTCCTTGACAAATGTCAACCCCGCCTTCTCGTGGTGCATCCTGTTCCCACTAAAGAGGCTCTGACGACCGCCCATAGCGGTATAACTATACCATCGGGATCAGAGGAAATGCTATCCCACACTCACCAACCCGCTTGGCCAGCGTGGTGAGTTATGGCCAAACCCCTCCAAAATGATTCCACAACTTAAATCTTGGCCCTCAGTCTCCGGCAGCTGGAATGTACCTGGCCAAGGCAGCGGCCAGTGCGACATGAAGGCAGAGGGTGCTAAGAATCCCCGGAGGACCGGACTAGGCTGCCATCTGATGCTGACCTTGGCTACGTACAATGGACGCTCCCTATCTTCTGATTCAAGGCTTCTTGAATTGGAAGAGGAACTACAAAGGATCAAGTGGGACATCGTGGGGCTAAGTGAGGTAAGGAGAAAAGGAGAAGATCTCATCGAACTGAAAAGTGGACATCTCTTCTACTATCGTGGGACAGATACTGGCAGAACTAGTGGTGTTGGATTTATAATAAACAAGAAACTGAAGGATAAAGTTGTAGAAGTTGAAAGTTCCTCTGACAGAGCTGCACGACTTGTTGTCCAACTCTCGAAAAGATACCAGGCTCAGATTATTCAAACTTATGCACCCACCACAAGTCATCCTGAAGAAGAAATTGAAGAATTTTATGAGGAAATTTGTCATCTAAATAATAAAGGTAAGCAGCACTTGAAAATAATTATGGGAGATTTCAATGCAAAAATAGGGCAACGGCAACAGAATGAAACTTCGGTAGGTAAATTCGGTCATGGCAACAGAAACCAGCGTGGAAATACTCTCGTTGAGTTTGCAGAGGCAGAAGGGTTTTTCATCTTGAACTCCTTCTTCAAGAAAAAGCCACACAGGAAATGGACATGGAGACATCCAAATGGGACGACAAGTGAAATTGATTTTATTATGTGTAACAAAAAAATTCGTCATAGAAGACTGCAGTGTGCTAAACAAGTTCAACACAGGTAGTGACCATAGATTGGTGAGATGTAAGATGCACCTCAACACTAAACTTGAACGTGGCAAGCTCATAGGACAAACAAAATCTATTGACATAACCAACCTTAAAAAACACCATAATACCTTCAAGTTAGAACTGAAGAACAGGTTCTCTGCTTTAGAAGGCCTAACATCGGAAGAAGTGGACATATCTGAAGTTAACAGAAAAGTAACCAAAGCTCTTATGGAAACAGCAACAAAATTAGCTGGGTCTAAGAACAAGTTGCATGTGAACAAATTATCAGGAAAAACCAAAATGTTGATGCAAAAAAGAAGAGAGATGAGGACAACTAAAGAAGATGTGACTTCCAAAGTGGAATATATAGAGCTATGCAAGACAGTAAGAAAAAGTATCACTGAAGACGTAAGGAAATTCAACTGTGAACTAGTGAGGAAAGCAATTGAAAACAACCAAAGCCTAAAGATAGCAAAGGGACATCTCAGTAAGGGAAGAAAACAGATTGTGGCACTGAGAAAAGAAGATGGTTCTGTAACAAGAAATAGAGGCGAAATTTTGACAAGAGTGAAAGATTTCTACTCCAAATTATATGAAAGGGATGATATATGCACTCCAGACATCATGAAAGATACCAGTACCAGAGTTCCTCCAGTCCTTCCAGCGGAAGTTGCACATGCAATCAAGAACATGAAGCGAGGAAAAGCTCCAGGAGAAGATGGAATTACTGTAGACATCATACAAGAAGCAAGTGGAGAAATCGAAACAGTACTCGCCCAAATTTTCACTCGATGCCTTAATGAAGGAAAGATTCCTGAGGATTGGAACACCGCTACAATGATCCTGCTACATAAGAAAGGTGACATTGAGGATCTCGGAAACTACAGACCTATCAGCCTCCTATCAGTAGTTTATAAAATCTTCACTAAAGTTCTTTCACACCGCTTGAAGGTAACACTGGACATGGCTCAACCGAGAGAACAAGCTGGATTCAGGAGTGGCTACAGCACAATAGATCATATCCACGTGCTGAGAGAACTAATTGAAAGAGCGAGGGAATATGAACTTCCATTGTGCATGGCTTTTATCGATTATGAAAAAGCCTTTGATTCGGTGAAACCATCAGCAGTTACAATGGCTCTGAAAACCTGCGGTATTGAAGATGCATACATTAATATTATTAATAACATCTATGAAAATGCAAGTGCAAAGATTAGGCTGTTTGAAAATACAACACACGTAAAAATTGGAAAGGGAGTGAGACAAGGTGACACCATATCTCCGAAGCTCTTTAATGCCACATTGGAGGGTGTTTTTCAGTCACTGAGCTGGGAAAACAAGGGGATAAAGATTAATGGAGATTATCTAACCCACCTTCGTTTTGCTGATGACGTAGTCATTTTTGCAACTACCCCATCAGAGCTGCATAGTATGATCCAGGAACTTGCTGACAAGAGTAAAGAAGTGGGATTAAAAATGAACTTTCAGAAGACAAAAGTGATGTTCAATGCTTTTACAAGAAATGAAGATTTATCGATTGATGGAGAAAAGCTGGAGATAACAGACACGTACGTTTATCTTGGACAGCAGATATCAAGTGAGGGTCACATTGATGAAGAAAT
The DNA here is from genome assembly GCA_039090855.1 of Macrothele yani. Classification (NCBI taxonomy): domain Eukaryota; kingdom Metazoa; phylum Arthropoda; class Arachnida; order Araneae; family Macrothelidae; genus Macrothele; species Macrothele yani. The sequence continues at coordinate 102,529,795 of CM077023.1, forward strand.
TAATCGGCGTACAAAACTTGCCTGGAGAGCTTTTGGAAGAAACAGCATAATTTTCAAGAGCAATATGCCATTATGTCTTAAAAGAAAAGTGTTTGATCAATGCATCCTTCCAGTGCTTACGTATGGTGCGGAGACGTGGACCTTAACTAAAAGAGACATACAAAGGCTGCAGACAACTCAAAGAAGCATGGAGAGGTGCATGCTTGGTGTAACCAGGAGAGATAAGAAGAGGAACTCGTGGATCCGAAAAATGACAAGAGTGGAAGACATCATGATCAGAGTTAAATCCCTGAAATGGCAATGGGCTGGACATACTGCCAGAAGGACAGATCATCGATGGACAGCTGAAATTTTAGATTGGATTCCAAGGGACAGGAAAAGACCCAGAAGAAGACCACATGGGAGATGGGTGGATGAAATTCGAAAGTATGCAGGGGTGACATGGAGGAGACTGGCACAAGACAGACCGTTGTGGAGGAAACTTGGGGAGACCTTCGTCCAGCAGTGGATTGATAATGGTTGACAATGATGATGATGATGATGAAGCTTTCTCTAAGTCGATGAAGGCAGCAAAAACTTTCTTACCAACAGACAAATACTTTTCAATCATTAAACATAATGCGAAAATTTGATTAGTTAAGCACTTACCAGGCATAAAGCCACTCTGCACATCCCACACTTTCTCTGATGTAAGACCCCGTACCTTATCAATAACAAACTTTCCAAATACTTACCCTGGCACACTCAGCAAACTGATATCATGAAAGTTCTTGCATTCGGTCTGATCATTCTGGCAAATTTCAGTTAACCAGTCAATTATAGAGTCTTCACCATGTTTTAGCATGTCAGCAGTTATGCCATACAGGATTGGATGGCATCCCTTCTTTGGAACCAGTGGCCTTAAATTAGGAGCTTATAGTCCACTGAGTTGCTCACGGTGGTCGTTAAACCTCCAATAAAAAAAAAAAAATGAGTAAAAATGTAAAATACTGCATTGCAAGAGTTGTGCTGGTAAAAAGATAAGCCAGCATTTAATAATGTACTATTTGTACATAAGCATTTAACACAGTTGCTGATTTGGTTTGTTACATCTTGATGTAGTATATACTTACTATATTGAATTATAAAAAAATAGAATTTTAATTACTATGAGGATTACTTTTCTGTTTGATGTATTTAGTCTGTGTGTTTATCTATTTACAGGTCATCTTCCATTGAAACAAACTGACTATAAAAAAAAATATCGTACATTAACATCAACATATCTTGCTTTTAGTCCTGATGGAAAAGAGCTCCTTGCTAATCTTGGTGGCGAGCAGATATATTTATTTGATGTCATTAATAATTCCAAAAATAAGTTATTTGAGTATAAAGACAATGAAGTTTACCTCCATAAAGGTGATTATCATAAATGTTTATAAAAAATTAGTATGTATACATGTTTTTGTGTTTTATGTGTGGCATTTTGTGAAAGATGTCATAGTGTGTCTGTTGTGAAAGTAGATCTTGAAATTTTGATTTTTGCATTTATTTGTATATTACTTGAATATACGTGTATGGAATGCATAAGTACTCTGTTTTAATGGTTCGATTTTCAAAGACACCATGGTGACTTGTCACGTATGTTTTTTTGTATTTCAAATTTGTGAATTTATGTTTTGTATTAATTTCAACATTCAGTGTTGTAACATCCTTTCATTTTTCAGTGAGTCAGGAAAATTATTAGCCCTTGCATACAGGAAGAATAGGGGTTTAATGTAAAAAATATACAATAATGCCAAATTTAAACTTTGTCACAAGCACAGAGATTACTTTTGCCACTCTTGTGGCTGAGTGGTCAGAGACATGAGCTTCTAACTGATAATTTGAGGTGGATTTAGGTCTGAGTCCCAGGTGAAGCATGGGTGGTTTGTTTGTCCTATGGTTTTGGTTATGTCCCTTCTTTAGAACCAGTTGCACTAAATTAGTGATGAGCAACTAATAGAATCATAGCCATAAATCCTCATGAGAATAATTAAACTGAAACAAAAAAGCAAAAAAAGCTGGGGTGGGGGCAAAAATGACTTTCCAGCAGTCTTGTGAAAAATGACTGTTGCAATGATCATATTACTTAGCATGTAATTCTTGTTCCTACAGCATGGCATCATGCAGTGGAGCATTTACCCTCCTGATGCTTCTCTCACATCTGTATTGTACAATGCATTTTAAACATGACTGTCAGGTCCAATGTCTTGGGATAAATTCTCCCACACCTCTGTTTCAACATGTTAAGTTCTTTAACAGCACAAGGTTGATTTCTTCTCTAAAATCATTGCATTGTCATAAAAGTTAGAAGAATTTATCTTCTCAAATGCATGACTGGTATACAATCAATGCGGTAACCAGGCAGGTGCAACAGTGGCACAGGGCCCAGGATGAAGGGGGCCCTGAAACAGAACTGACAAAAAAAAGTCTCATGAAAATGTGTAAGTAAAGGGATAAATAAAATTTCATCAGCAGTAGATGAAATAAAAAGCTTTTTTCATTGCATCCAGTTAAAAGGGTTTTTTATTAAGTAGTTTTGTATCAGTCAGTCATGATTAGAAGATCATCTTTTTAAAATGATGCTTAAAGCTTCTCTTTAAAGATGCACATCCGGTAACATGAGGAAGGGAGGGCTCATCCAAAGATCAAACTTCTCTCTTCCTCATGTGACCAGAGCCTGTCAAGGTTAGTAAAGAAGTGATCTTCGGGCACTCGTGCAACTCTTTGCTTTGTTGGCTGTTTTATGGTTAAACACCAGAAGGCAAAAGGGCCTGAGCAGGTGGCCAAATCTAATACTGCTTCACAAGATGATAATACTGTACTACAGACTACAGTTGCACTCTACTATTTCAAAGGATGATGATACACCAGAAGGCAGAGAGCCTGCACAAGAGGACGGATCTACTGCTGCTACACAAGATGATTATACCATACTGCAACTGATATCTACCTTTTCAACAAACAATAATATATGGGAAAACAATGGGAGTAATCTACTGCTTCACAAGATACCATACTACAATTGCAGCCTAATGTTTTAAGGGTTGATTATACATCGGAGAAGAAGCCTACACAAAGTGCTGCTTCACATGTTGATAATGTCATACTAAATTTGCACAGTACTGTTTTAAACGGTGATGAATGATATTCCAAAAGAAATACTGCTAAATTACAGTGATCCTCATTCTTGGCCTGCTATTACAAATAAATTATGATATATTCCCTTGTCAAACATGGTCCAGATCAGGGCGATGACACGAACTTTAATACCTCGGAAGCAGACAATTTGGGGTGAAAATTTATAAAGGACTGGTTCTATGTTAAACAAATTAATGGAGAAACAGTTAAAAGAAAATGGATGTTATATTCTATTAATCAAAATGCAATATTTTGTTTTCCTTTTTTGCTTTTTAGTGAAATGGAAAGTGATGGGAAAAGATAGGTCAGGAAACGCACTAGGTGATTATTTAGTTAATTCAATTAAAAAGGAAAAAGATTTATATGGTGTGAAATATTGAACATAATAGTAGATGCTATTCTGTTCTGTGCCAAAAATAATATTGCTCTTAGAGGTTCAGATGAAATAATTGGATATCCAAATTGCAGATTTTTTAAAAATTTAATTGAATTTCCTAGCCGTTATCATACTACTTTAAAAGAATGTATTGAAAAAACATAAAAAAAGGTTCCATTTCATATTTTTCACCCATTATTCAAAATGAATAAAATTGATTGATGATAAAACTAGAAATGAAATCATATGCAGAATTAAGAAAGCAAAGTACTACACAATTTTATTCAACTATGTTCCTGATGGCTCAAGAAAAAAACAAATGAGTCAGATGATAAGATATGACCATTTTGACTCTGATGGTAAGGTGATGATCGAAGAAAGCTTCGTCAACTTCATCCAATCACATGAAAAACAGGAGAAGGTTTACCGACTGAAATTCTAAATAAGCTGGAAGCTGATAAATTGTATATCCATGATGCCAGAGGACAAGCATACGACATAGGTGCTAATATGGCTGGAAAGTACTAGGGAGTAAGAGTACGTGTTTTGGAAATAAATAATTTGGCTCTATTTGTACCTTGTGTAACTCATAATGTAAATTTAGGTGATGTCCATGCTGCATCTACAACAGTAGAAATGACCACTTTCTTTTGTACTGTGCAGAGATTATTGAATTTTTCTTGTCATCAGCAACACGATGGGAAATTTTAATGAAGTGTTTAAAATTGATACTTGAAAGTTTTTCTGATATGAGGTGGCCATCAAAGGCCAATGCAGTAAAGTCTCAGTGTTTACAAGTATCTGAAGTAAAGAAAAGATTCAAAATGATTGCGTGCGATTTATCAAGTCCAAAAGCGGTATCAAATGCAAAACATTTGCGGCTACAAATTATAGCTTTATCTGTACTCTTTCTGTGTGAAGTAAAATTCTACAATGCATTGAATGAACAAATAAAGCATTACAATGAAAAGATGTATCGATAGACCATGCAACAAAATTAATTGATGAAATACATGGTACTTTAAAAGGACTATGAGAAATGGGTTTCCAACAAAATTTCCTGGAAGCAAAAAATTTGGCTGAAATAATGGATATAGAGATTAGATTTCCTAATAAATGGAACAGAGTTCAGAAAATGGAAATAGATGAAGCACCGAATGAAGGAAGTAGCATGACACCCGGATAATTATTTTAAATGCAAATTTACTGCATTTTTGGCACTCTATTGACTCAAATAGATTGGCATTAACTGAGAACTGTCTGTGACGATTTTAGCTTTCCCTAAGGCTCATTTTCAGAATCGGTGAACGTTGTTGATTTACAGAAATCAACTGCAGATCACGCTATTAAGTATAGCTAAGATTTAAATATGTATGAGCTCATGTGTGAAATTCAAAGCTTTAAGTTTGAAACCTTGACACTAATACAAAACATTAAAACTGCAACTCTGCTTTAGTAATTCTACAGGATCTTCATGATTTTGGATTAATTGAGTCATATTCACCACCTTCGTTTTGCTGATGACATAGTCATTTTTGCAACTACCCCAGCAGAGCTGCAGAGTATGATCCAAGAACTTGCTGACAAGAGTAAAGAAGTGGGATTAAAAATGAACTTTCAGAAGACAAAAGGGATGTTCAATGCTTTTACATGAAATGAAGATTTATCAATTGATGGAGAAAAGCTGGAGATAACAGATGCGTACGTTTATCTTGGACAGCAGATATCAAGTGAGGGTCACATTGATGAAGAAATTAATCGGCGTATAAAACTTATCTGGAGAGCTTTTGGAAGAAACAGCATAATTTTCAAGAGCAATATGCCATTATGTCTTAAAAGAAAAGTGTTTGATCAATGCAACCTTCCAGTGCTTACGTATGGTGCAGAGACGTGGACCTTAACTAAAAGAGACATACAAAGGCTGCAGACAACTCAAAGCAGCATGGACAGGTGCATGCTTGGTGTAACCAGGAGAGATAAGAAGAGGAACTCGTGGATCCGAAAAATGACAAGAGTAGAAGACATGATGATCAGAGTTAAATCCCTGAAATGGCAATGGGCTGGACATACTGCCAGAAGGACAGATCATCGATGGACAGCCGAAATTTTAGATTGGATTCCAAGGGACAGGAAAAGACCCAGAAGAAGACCACATGGGAGATGGGTGGATGAAATTCGAAAGCATGTGGGAGTGACATGGAGGAGACTGGCACAAGACAGACCGTTGTGGAGGAAACTTGGGGAGACCTTCGTCCAGCAGTGGATTGATAATGGTTGACAATGATGATGATGATGATCCAAATATCAGTGTTGTTCTCTGAATGTTTCACACTCTTCCTGTTTCTACTACTTCGTGGAAGAGAAGTTGCTGCAAGTTAAAATTAATTAAGAATTATTTAACGTCGACTACTGGATAAGAACAATTATACAGTCCTTCCATAATTTTGATGGAATATAATATCGTTAAAGATATTAAGTATGATGATGTAATTAATGAATTGTTTTACATACATACATATCACTAAGCTGTTCTCTGATATTCAGAGGTTAGCTCCAAAAAGAAATACAAGCTACCAGATATTTTTACTTATTGTTGTCGTATCAAACTTCTCCATTTACAGCGATCTTGACATACAACTCGTGCTTCACTAATATCCATTACACGCCGAACACAAGATCTTTTATACTTCATACTCATAATATTTTTCTCATGCAGACACTCCTTAATCTGATCCTCCCATGACTTCCTTGGCCTTCCTCTACCTTTCCTTCCTGCCACTTGGGCTAAATAGATTTTCTTAGTAAGCATCTTGTCACTCATTCTTTCAACATGGTCAAACCACCGAAGCATATTAGTCTCCACCATGCTAACGACATTTTGCTTCACATTACACAACTGCAACACATCTTCATTCTTCACACAATCAGAACATGTCTTGCCCCCCCCCCGTAAGTAATGTGTTTCTCCAGCACACAAATGACTCCTATGTTTCTTCCGCAGTACCCAGGTTTCACTGCCATACATCAGAGTAGGAACAATTACACTTTCATATACAGCCATGCAGGACTCTCTTAAGAACCCATCATTCCTGTGAAACCCTCCCAAAGCAGCCATGACTTTCAATGAATAATTCACTTGCCTACTAATTTCACCATCCAATTTGTTCTCTGTGTCAAACATGCTTCCTAAATACACAAATTCATTCACCTTGTCAGTTGAAAAATTAATTTTGTTGCTGTAATGAAAGCCAGAAAAGTGCAATTAAAATAATTATTTCCATTTATAAATACATGTGAATGATCTTGTATATTTCTTGTGTAAACAGAAATTATTTACAAACCATTGTTATGTCGTGTTTGTTTTATTATTATTCCACCACCCCTAACCCTGAAATTAAGGGGCCCAAAAATAAAATCTTGCGCATAAAAATCTAGTTACAGCATTGTAAACGATCATATTATTTTTTTGGCTTAGAAGTGCCATATTGTTCATGGTGGTGTAACAGTAGCATGCTCAAATGGAAATTGAAAGATAAGGGTTTGATTGCTGCTCTGGAATTATGCAATTTTCAAGTTTTCTCAGGAGTTGGCCACATGGAAAACAGCGAAAATATGGCATAGCATAGAAGTTTGTAAAATTTACATAGCGTGATTGTTCTATTCTTATCTTATCATATATCATAATCAATTAAAACTGTTGGTTTATAAATGTTACAATTGTTAATCAGTATGTAAGATTGCAGCTTTTACCATTTTGTGATAAATATTGTAGTGTGCTTTGAGTCTAACATCAGTAATTTTTTTTTTCCCACAGAAGACTGCCCATTATCAAATGGGCTGGTTCAACATAATAGCCCAAATAGTGTGATAAATAGCTTAGCCGAATCCCTGGAACATCAACCTGTGTCAGCATTTACTAGGAGGAAGAAGAAGAAGTGGTAAGTCTTTTTGAAGTTGTCATTGACTCACTCTTAGACCAGATTATATATGCATTAAAAGAACAGCAAAATATGTATGCAAATATGCACATAAAATACATGAAATATGCACATAAAATGTAAAATATTAATAAGTTTTGTTCTTTTTATCTTCAAATAAAGTAAAGCCCAGAAACAACTTTTTAAATATGAATTGACAAAATATGCATAAATTAATACATTACTCCTAAATATAATCATTAATAATAAGTAATAACTGATATAATTAATAAACAAAAGGCTCCTTAGATGATATAATTTCATTCACAATGATTTTTGTTGCAATATACCACAGTATATTTTTCTAAAGATTCAACTGTTAGGTTTTGTTCTTTGTCATCCAAAACTCTTTTTATTGCAAAAAATGTTCTCTCTACATCTACAGATGTTCCTGGACAGTATTTATAGTGTTTTGCTTTCATTGCTGGAACTTGTGATGGCAATTTGCAACCATCACCATTGATAAATGTAACTTTTTCAATTTCTGAAACCCAGAGTTTTCATTCAAAACAGCCTTCAGTTTCCCTATAAATTTTTTTTCCAATTTTTCAGGAATGATGGAAATGGAAATTTTAACTGTATTTCTTTTATTGCATCACTTAATAAAATGCCATGAAATTCCAGCTTTGTAATGTTTGCTGGTATCCAGTAAAAGTGTGTCTCAATCATTCATAGATATTTTTTAAGCCAGTTGTTAGAAAGTATCTCCTTAGAAAAAAAATGGTAGAGACATTTGACCTGTCAAATGAGTGTATAACATTACTTACTGATCCCAAATTTTGTGCATAAAGCAAAGCTGCATTTATCAATTTTCCCCATCTTGCCGAAATGGGCTGTCATGGGGAAGGAAGATTGGGATACTTTTCTTTATAAATTTTGATCCACATCAGAGCTTTTAAAAAAATCTATTTCATACATGAGGTATGTTTCTTAACTACAGTGAAAATTTTCTGTATCTGTTGTGCAACTCAATGCAACCCATGTACTTAACCCTTTTAGAGCGACGCGGTCAATTTGTCGGGCCGTGCGACTTATGCTAAAAGTACGGTGGGTCGAACGATCAGCCTTCAATTTTGATCTGAGTATTTCCCAAATCAGACAGCAGATATCAGTGTCAATGATCATATCATTTATCAATCATATCGTTTTGAAATGAAATCTCCATGAATCATATCGTGAAACAGCGATATTATCGAAAGAATCGTAATATGCTGTAAGAGTCGCATCGTGAATGAGTTTGCACTTGCTATCAGCTTCCCATGCACTTTCTCTGCATGACGGGAGAATGACTGCTTTAGCCAAAACTTTTCCTACTGCAGTTGAGGCAGAGCGGTTCACTTGAGATCGTTGGTGAATTATAAAACGTCGTATTGTCGGAAATCACTTTTTTTGAGCCCCGTTCGAAGTGCAACAACGTGCAAATCATCACAACCCGTGATGATGGCATGTTTATTTTTCTTGCAGACTTTTGCAGCACAGGAGGACAAAATGCGGTCTTTTATTACTAAAAGCTCTTCACATTATTCATTTCTTTTTTCCCAAACAAACAGACACAATTGCAAAATTCCGTGAATTACGAAACCCCCTTCTTTTTCCAAACTTGTGTTAGCTGAGGATGACTTTATTGACAGTTGGTTCCTCAGACTAGCAGACATGCCTTTTCCTACTGTGCGAAAATTTTTTGTAAGGTTATTTGAATTGGCTTGTTGTAGTGAGAGGGAAATTTGCCAAGTGATAGTGATGATTTTGAATAATCTGAGAGTATTATTGGCCAAGTAACATCAAGCCAGAAAACTAGCCTCTGTGCCATGCACACAATATCTTTTTCTGAAAGTGAAGATCTTGATAGTGAATCTTCAGATCATGAAAGTTTTGAAAGTGAATGGGAGGATGTAATATAGGGAAGTGATGAACAACCTCAGCATCCTTTAGATTATCATGAAATGCATGGGTCCAAACATGCTCCTGCAACTGATGTGGCACTTATTGCATATTTTTACTTGTTTTTTACCAATTTCATCCTTGGAATTATTGTTTCTGAAACAAATAAGTATACAAAGAGGTTTTTCCAGGAACATCCAAATCTTTCTCCCAAATCTCGATCTAGGAAATGGAAAAATGCAACAAATGCTGAAATAAAAGGTTTTCTGCGTGCCTTCTAAATATGGGTGTAAGACGACAACCAACTATTGCTTCCTGTTGGTACACAAGTTCCTCACAGAATTTGCCATGGTTTCGATGAATGTTTTCAAGAGACTGTTCTCAAATGATTTTGAAATTCTTTCATCTCGTGGATAGTAGCAACTTAGCAGCTCCTGGTGAACCTGGCTATGATCCTTGTGCAAAAATTCAGCCGCTACTTGACCATGCAAACAGGCTCTTTAGGCTTCATTACACTCCACATCAGCAGCTAAGTGTGGATGAAAGCCTAGTAGGAACAAAAAACTATACACAACTTATGCAGTACTTACCCAACAAACATCACCATCGATGGGGTATCAAATTTTGGATGCTCTGTGATTCGGTATCCAGCTACTGTCTGTCATTTTGTATATACCAAGGAGCTAAAGGCACCACTTTGAAAGCAGAAATTCAAGAACACGGACTGGCATACTCTGTTGTAATGAGATTATTGAAAATGGGAAACTTTCTGTGTAAAGAGTACCATGTTTTTATGGATAACTTTTTCACAAGTGTTCCTCTGGCTAAAACACTATATAGTGCAGGGACATTTGCAACAGGGAGCATCCGGAAAAACAGAAAATTCCTTCCAGCACCCTTTCGTAATAAGTTTGCTGTTGGTGAAGTGAAGTATTTGCATATGGGTCCTATTCTTACTACTGCCTTCAGGGGAAAAAAATCACAGAGGTTTCCTGTTCTGCTTTTGTCGACACATTGTACTGCTGGAAACACTACATGCACACGTATGTGTCAAGGAATGAGTAAAAGTATAAATAAGCCATCAATTATTCAAAAGTACAACTCTTTTATGGGGGAATTGACACCTCTGATATGAGGGTGTATTTGTATCTAGATGAGAGGCATACAGTGAAATACTGGGAAAAGGTGTGCTTCAATGTCCCCCCCCATATGGTCCTGAACCAGTTGTATTTTGTGCAAAGAAAACATTCCATCTAGGCAGAAAACCCATGTCTAGATTAGATTTTATTATTCAGATTATAGAATATCTGGCAGATGAGTGGCTCGAGGAAAAAGAACCAAGCAAGAACTTCAGGCACTACAGAAACAAAAGAACAAGAATGTGGGAAGTATCTCCCAAAACTTCCTGGAAAAAAGGAAAAAGACTGTTGTGTATGCAGCAAATGGTTTAAATATGACAAAGGAAAAAGGAAGAGGTCACGCACAATATGTGCAAAGTGTGAAAAGGGCCTTCATGGGGAATGTTTCCCATTGCATAAGTGTAGTGCATAAGCATGTTTCAGTGTTGTCCTGTGCTGTGTTTCCATAATATTAGCAGAACCATGAAACTCAGCCTTTGAATAGCATCAAAGTGTGAGGGTATATTCAAAATTAAAGGGTTTATCATTATATTTCCTCCTTTTTCTTGCAGAGGAAAGAATAGTTTTTGAAAATTTGTTTTGAATTTGCAATTTCTATTTCAAAAAAATTATTTCACGTAAAGTTTTTTTTAAAAATCAGTTATGTGAAATGTAAATTAATGTACATATAAATATTAAGAAATATCTTGTAAAGTTCAGAAAATTTTTTTTGCCCAAAATATCAAAATTTATGGAATGTACAGCAGTTTTTCTTGAAGCATGCGATTTCTAAGAAAATGGCTTAGCATTTCTTGTATATACACACACATTATGTGTAGCACTAAAAGGGTTAAACCATTTTTAGTCTCATACCAAACAGGTGAACCAATTATGCTATTCTTTAGTGAAAATTTAGAAAATGTTTTAAAAGGAGTTTCAGTCATTTTATCAAGGATGATCCATTAGACAGGGTTCCCACGCAACCTGGAAAACCGGGAATTCTGAGGGAATTTGAAAATTGTTCCAAAAATCAGTGAAAACTCAGGGAAAATTGGGTTTTTTGTAAAAATCAGGGAATTTTTTATCAGGGAACTGAAAAATCAGGGAATTTTTTATTTTGCCAAAAAATATTTTGTTTCAGACTTTTGTAGAATATATTTCTGTATTGCTAAGTTTTAAAATAATTCCAAGTTGTTTTATCCTTCGACACAACTCCGCAACCCACCCACCGATTAAAGTGCAGCTGTGCTGGAGAGTGCGTCTCTTTGCGGTTTCCCCATCTCCAGATGCTCTTCCTAAACTACAACTGAACAAACAGACACGTCAAAGCATGAGAGAAAGTTCATTCATTAATCACACACCCATTTCACAGGCTCTTATCTGCTGGCGTTCGCACAGAGGCAGTCATTTGTTCCTGAGTAGGTGCCCCGGTTCTCTGTGTAGAGACTGGGAAAAAAATTATGAAAAAGCTATTTCCTCAATTTTTTAAATAACCGACTGAAATTTTTACAGTGTGCAAGATAAATGAAAATAACGTTCTGTTTTAAATTTCGCCGGAATTCATTGGAAACTTTAGAAATTGAGCATTTTTTTCTTTCCTTTCCTTTTGCATGTTCCTCTTGTCTTTTGTCAAAGCGTACAAAACATTTTATTTTGCCGAATGTTGGTGATCCTAATAAATTCCTTTTTTCCCCCTTCAAGAGCAGTGTGGATGAATGTTGCAAATTGAGGGCACCTAATTTATTTTGAAGAAGTTTCGTATCACTTACGAACTGAAGCTTCGCTTGAAAGAAATACGGGATTACGCCATATAATACAAATTTTGAAGATGACAATCCGATTTTTGGCGTAAATGTGACAAGGATGGTAAGTCAGACAATATCCGAAAACTTGAAAATTTTCATCGTCCTGGAGCGGGACTCGAACCCGCGTCTCCCAGAAAACGCCTAGGTATGCTAACCACTACACCACCCAGAACGACCAAGTTTCAAGTTTCCGATCAATTTGAATTTAACCAACACAGGATTCGCTAGTCGAAGCGACCGGCATTCATGTTTAGCGAATCTGGAGGTTAATAATCCTATCCCGTGATTGCCCGGAGAAGCAGATAAATCATGAAAGAAATACGGGATTACGCCATATAATACAAATTTTGAAGATGACAATCCGATTTTTGGCGTAAATGTGACAAGGATGGTAAGTCAGATAATATCCGAAAACTTGAAAATTTTCATCGTCCTGGAGCGGGACTCGAACCCGCGTCTCCCAGAAAACGCCTAGGTATGCTAACCACTACACCACCCAGAACGACCAAGTTTCAAGTTTCCGATCAATTTGAATTTAACCAACACAGGATTCGCTAGTCGAAGCGACCGGCATTCATGTTTAGCGAATCTGGAGGTTAATAATCCTATCCCGTGATTGCCCGGAGAAGCAGATAAATCATGAAAGAAATACGGGATTACGCCATATAATACAAATTTTGAAGATGACAATCCGATTTTTGGCGTAAATGTGACAAGGATGGTAAGTCAGATAATATCCGAAAACTTGAAAATTTTCATCGTCCTGGAGCGGGACTCGAACCCGCGTCTCCCAGAAAACGCCTAGGTATGCTAACCACTACACCACCCAGAACGACCAAGTTTCAAGTTTCCGATCAATTTGAATTTAACCAACACAGGATTCGCTAGTCGAAGCGACCGGCATTCATGTTTAGCGAATCTGGAGGTTAATAATCCTATCCCGTGATTGCCCGGAGAAGCAGATAAATACTTTACGCCAAAAATCGGATTGTCATCTTCAAAATTTGTATTATATGGCGTAATCCCGTATTTCTTTCATGATTTATCTGCTTCTCCGGGCAATCACGGGATAGGATTATTAACCTCCAGATTCGCTAAACATGAATGCCGGTCGCTTCGACTAGCGAATCCTGTGTTGGTTAAATTCAAATTGATCGGAAACTTGAAACTTGGTCGTTCTGGGTGGTGTAGTGGTTAGCATACCTAGGCGTTTTCTGGGAGACGCGGGTTCGAGTCCCGCTCCAGGACGATGAAAATTTTCAAGTTTTCGGATATTATCTGACTTACCATCCTTGTCACATTTACGCCAAAAATCGGATTGTCATCTTCAAAATTTGTATTATATGGCGTAATCCCGTATTTCTTTCATGATTTATCTGCTTCTCCGGGCAATCACGGGATAGGATTATTAACCTCCAGATTCGCTAAACATGAATGCCGGTCGCTTCGACTAGCGAATCCTGTGTTGGTTAAATTCAAATTGATCGGAAACTTGAAACTTGGTCGTTCTGGGTGGTGTAGTGGTTAGCATACCTAGGCGTTTTCTGGGAGACGCGGGTTCGAGTCCCGCTCCAGGACGATGAAAATTTTCAAGTTTTCGGATATTATCTGACTTACCATCCTTGTCACATTTACGCCAAAAATCGGATTGTCATCTTCAAAATTTGTATTATATGGCGTAATCCCGTATTTCTTTCATGATTTATCTGCTTCTCCGGGCAATCACGGGATAGGATTATTAACCTCCAGATTCGCTAAACATGAATGCCGGTCGCTTCGACTAGCGAATCCTGTGTTGGTTAAATTCAAATTGATCGGAAACTTGAAACTTGGTCGTTCTGGGTGGTGTAGTGGTTAGCATACCTAGGCGTTTTCTGGGAGACGCGGGTTCGAGTCCCGCTCCAGGACGATGAAAATTTTCAAGTTTTCGGATATTATCTGACTTACCATCCTTGTCACATTTACGCCAAAAATCGGATTGTCATCTTCAAAATTTGTATTATATGGCGTAATCCCGTATTTCTTTCATGATTTATCTGCTTCTCCGGGCAATCACGGGATAGGATTATTAACCTCCAGATTCGCTAAACATGAATGCCGGTCGCTTCGACTAGCGAATCCTGTGTTGGTTAAATTCAAATTGATCGGAAACTTGAAACTTGGTCGTTCTGGGTGGTGTAGTGGTTAGCATACCTAGGCGTTTTCTGGGAGACGCGGGTTCGAGTCCCGCTCCAGGACGATGAAAAAAAAAAAAAAAAAAAAAAAAAAATTTTCAAGTTTTCGGATATTATCTGAAGCTTCGCTTTTGTAATTCTGCAGCAGAGTTGGTATAGTTGGAAAATGTTTGAACAGGAAAAATATTATGAAATAGGAAGATTCTTCAAAGAGGGGGAAAGATTTTTTTTTTCATAGTACTTACAAGTATTTTGACAAAAAATACCATGCAATGAAGCGGGTACTATTGCATACCTACCAAATTCCCCAGATTTCATGGCCGTTTTCTAGATTCGTTGTCTTCCGGTTACAGCTGGGAAGAGATTTTTCTTGATTCTGTCATATTTCTATTTCATAATGCATTAAGAAATTTCCTGCAAGAGCTGGCTGGTTGCGAAAAATAGGGTAGTCCGACGCCTGGAACCATAGATTTTCACATCTGTGTTATTCCACGCAAAATCGCCAGATATTGAAATAATTTTCCATCAACACGTCTCCGATTCTTACGATTTTTTTCTTTTTTTTTTACGGGTAACTGCCTTCAAGTTATATAAAAAAAAACCCCTGAAAGTTGCAACATTTTTTTATTTCTGATAGATTAGAAGATATTATTTTTTGAATTTTTGTGCATAGTGGAACCGTTTCCTGTAAAAACACAAATATCTCCGTTATTTAGATTATTTAGAATAAGAAGAAATATAAAATTCATCATTCTTGTAATTTTTCCAAAGGTTTCTGCTTATACATAGGAAACAAAAATTTGCAAAAACAAAAGTTAGACTGGGTAGAAATTTTCTTGTAATCGTAAATTCTTTTTCTTGCGTTGCTGCACCTCACACGATTTGCATAAATTATTCATTTCGCATCTTTACCCTCACATTGCCGAAAAAAATAATCTACCTAGTTACTACTGATGATAATGGTTGCCGTGCGTGCTCTGTTGGTTTCAGGATTGTCAGTGCAGGCACTAAAGCCTCTGTCTCCGATTTGGATGACGTTATTTGTGGGGAGTTACTGCAAATGACTTGAGTGGGCTCCAGACCGTTCTCGCACTTTGCCTGGTCAACATCGCACAAACGTATTGCCCTTCGTAAAGATATTGTTAAGTATAAATGTACCACTCGCCGCAGGATGAAAAATTATGTTGACAAAAAAGTGTTAGGAGGATTTTATGAGCACACGTGCACACAAAACTTCCTCCAATTGTTTCCTGTACAAGTAATTTGACGTAGCGTGGAAATGAACTGTGACCTGTGAGAAAAGTTCAGTACTAATATTTGTGTCACAAACGTAGCCAATCAATTTTAAGACTTCCAGATTTTGGAAGTACTTATATGAATTGTAGCTTCTCAGGCAAAATGGTATTCCTTATTAACTGTTAGTTTTCTCCACTTGTTGCTTCCATTATTTTTTTCTTTATCCCTGGGTTTAATTCTTTTTGCCGTTATGGCATTAGGATCTCTGTTGATGACACTTTCAGAACCTTCTGATTTTTTTAGAGATGATTCACTCTTTCATCCCTGCTACTCTTATCTCCGACATGCTTTCTTTTAGTACTTTTTTTTTCAGACAGAATACTCAACAATCCATTAAAGTAAGAGAAAGCAAACAAATGACTGCAATAGAGAATTTGCCCCAATAATCTCCTTCACCAACGGTAGTTGGGGGTTTTGGGTTTAACATCACAGTGGGGGGGGGCAAGCAACCCAATAACATCAGCGAATATATTCGGTGATGCTTGTCTGACCAACTATGGCCTCAGACGTCAAGCTGCCCTCAGATCCTAATTTATAATCTCTGGCAAACTATGACTAGCTAGCTCACCACAAGTGGAAAACACTGCAATGTATTTTCTTAGCTCCTTTTTAATTCTCTCGAGAATTTGAAAGTTGCTACTTAGTTTTTCAGCATCTTTGTGCATTAATGCGTTAAAAAAACAACCAAAAAATCTAATTTAAGAGAGAACTACTGACAACTGAAAGATTAACTCCTTTAAGTAACTTGTTGATATGAGGATGAAAACTGCGATGATATGGATAAGGACAGAGAAACACATGAAACAGAGGGAACAAATTATGATCCCTAAATATGTAGTAACATTCCACACTTGTTTTTCATATATTACTTGACAGTAATTGCGATACATTGTGTACTACATTAACGGAAACGCATTCACAGGTCCAAGGTTTGCTAATGTTCCCCCATTATTTTTAAATTTACCAAAATGATGAAAAAAAAAAAAAAAAGACAACAACGATAAAATAAATTTTGTTACTACCACGCTAACATCGGGATGTGATTAGGGCCATCAAAATTTTCATCCAGTGTTACTGTGAAACTGTTTTATTTGAGGGCGACATAGTTCGCTGTGGTGCGTTGTGTTTCATATGATCTCATGAGTGTTTCCTGCATTTCAGTATGCAACAGAATCTTTAAATAAACAGTTAAATAAATAAAAATAATAAAAAAGACAAGATGACAACTGAAATATTAATTCGTTTATTTAAACACTAGCTCTACCCGAAAATAATTGATGACATTTTTTCTAACTCCTTAGCCTCGCTGTCATTATCTCCCATTATCTTCAGCTGTTTCACATAGTACTTTCCTCTCCCTCGCAAGAATTGGCACCAGGACATATATCCCCAACTTTTTTTGTCTCTAAAATTGTCATTCCTTGATCATTTCCTGTTATGGCAGTCGTAGAAAATCTTACTTTAAATCTGTGCAGTAGAACTATTTATTGTACAAAAATCCTATCGGATATTTCGTAAGTTGTAGATATCGTTGATTAATATTCCCAAAACGGTATTCAATATCCATTGCAAAATTTATATGTTAGATATGTTGGTAAGCTTACGGTGAAGAAAGTTTATATTAGTTTTCCTCGCCGTCGAATGGCTGAGCATGCCAATATTCGTCACTTTCTATTGAGAAAATGCTAATTAAGTTTAGTGATATTTAACAGTTATATTATTTGAATTGCCTTTAAACATACCCCGCACGGGGATAACTGGTTTTTCCAGTTATTTGGGGAGTGGCACCCCCACGGCTCGAGCTGACCTTGTGACGGATAATTTTTCATTTCGTCTTGTACGGTTATGTAACCGAAGGGACAGCTGTTCATCCAGCTGCTGGGGGATGGCGTCACCACGGCCCGAGCCGACATGTACTATATGTGATGATTTTCACATTTTTTATGTTTTTTGTTTTTTCACTTGACACGCACCCGCCTCAGTTGTAGGTTGCTGAGGTTGTGATTATGCGCCAGCTCTGGATTTTAGTTTCTCTTTTTCTTTCCTGTCTTCTCCATTTTATGTTCCTTTCTTTGTTTTTCCGAGCTGGTTAGCTAGACCTACCTGCACGTTTGCCGTGTGCGGTGTCCCGTAAGGTGGAAAAGGGGATGCTGGAGGCTGAGGTTTCTGGAGGCCAGGGTGTTGTTGTCGCCAGTTGCCAACACTCCTCTTTGCCCCCTGCTTCACCCTAAACGGGCGGCTGGGAACTAACCCACTCCTAGTCAATGAGGTCTGTGGCCGAGTAGAGCCCAGACCTCTAACGGCTTGTCGTTTTGTACGACAGGGTGAGTCTGGGGATAGGGTGGGCATGCCAAAGGGGTGTTCACCAGGCATGGGAAAGTCTGGGTGCACGTCAAGCGCATGTCTGCCCTATCAACTTGCTATATCCGCTTCCTATCCCTAGAGCCGTGTCCTGCGTCCATTTGGGCTTGCGGACCTCCGGCTCTCCCTCGTTGGGCTCGATTGTGGGTGGGGAAGTCGGCGGACGAATTATTAATTTTTCTTTATGGATGAAAATAAAGTTTCCCACGAACCAAAAAGCAAAAGAGGTATGGAGGAAGGCTCATCCCCTTCCGCAAAAAAACATGTTCCTGATTGTTCGAATGCTCGTTTCTTTTTGTTCATTCATTAGACCCTTCAAAGCCTCTGAGTGCCAAAAGTCCATTTTGGATAAATAAAGAACTTCAATCCATCACAAGCTCTCCTAAGAGTGTAAAGAAGCTCCAATCTGGAGATCTTCTGGTTGAAATGTCCACTGTGGCATACAGCTCTACACTTCTTAACACTACCACGCTGCTCGAGACTCCGGTCAAAATAACACCCCATGGATACCTAAATTCATCTCGAGGTGTTGTCTCCTCTCAGGACCTTGTTGAGTGTGCTGAGGAGGAACTACTTGAAGAACTGAGGAGTCAACTCGTTACGGGAGTGCGACGTATACTCTTTAGGCGGAATGGGCAGTCCGTCCCATCCCGCAATGTCATTTTAACATTTGACAGCCCTTCCCTGCCTACGTCCATCAGGGCAGGGTATCTTCACCTTGAGATACGTCCGTACATCCCTAACCCTCTGAGATGTTTTAGGTGTCAGTCGTACGGCCATTCTCAGCAGTCATGCAGGAGCAATCCTAGGTGTGGACGCTGTGGTGCCACAGAACATCTTTTGGCAGAATGTGTGGCCGAGGCCAAGTTTTGTGTGAACTGCAAGGGTTCACATGCAGCATCAGCCAAAGATTGTCCCAAGTGGAAGGAGGAGAAAGAAATCCTAAGGCTGAAAACAGTTGAGAATATTTCCTATCCTGAGGCTAGAAGAAGAGTAGTTCCAGTTTCTTCTGATCGGCGATCTTATGCATCGGTGGTGGTTGCCAAATCTACGGTTGCTGTTCAAACCGACATTCAGATCCCTGTTAAATGTCCCTACAAGCTGGACGATATCATCGCAGCCGGACTGGAGGCACTCCAGTCTCGAGCTAGGGGTCTGAAAGCGCCACCCACCACTTCGCCGAAGCAGACTCATCCCACCACCAACAAGGGAACTCAGGCCACTTCTTCTAACAAAAAGACCAAAGCTCAAGATAAGAAAAGCATTTCTTCTCCTCCGAAATCTCAGCAACCGACTCAACATCGTGCGCCTCCCGTTAAGACACTTGGGACAAAGCATGTTCCCATCTTGGCCCCTGGTCACATGCCTCCAGATCTGGCGGAGCCCCCATCAGAGGTGATGGAGCCTGACTTCGTTTGATCATTTTCATTTTCATTTCACTTATAACCATGGCTTCAATCATTCAGTGGAACTGTCGAGGTTTTCGGACGAGTTTTGATGAAGTGAAACATCTGCTTTCATTTTACTCTCCGGTGTGCCTTTGTCTACAGGAGACGAAGCTTAAACCATCAGACCTGCTTTCAGTTCGAGGCTACAGTGCGTATCGGACAGATAATGCATTGGGAGACATCGCCTGTGGGGGAGTCGCTATTCTTGTCCCTCACAGTGTTCCGGTGTCTTCCGTTGCGATATCCACAACTTTGCAGGCCGTGGCGGTGCGGATATCTGTGCCTGGGCCTCTTACTGTCTGCAGTGTCTATCTGCCGCCTGACGAGAACGTAAGTGTCTCTGTTCTGGAGAGATTGGTTGATCAGCTGCCTTCACCTTTTCTTTTACTGGGTGACTTCAATGCTCATCATCATTTGTGGGGTAGTGTCAGCATCAGCACGAGACGTCGTCGCATAGAGTCTCTTCTGTCCTCGGCCTCTTTGTGCCTTTTTAACACCAGTGCTGACACATACTTCCATGAGCCGACAAGATCCTTCAGTGCGATCGATTTGACCTTGGGATCACCATCGATTATTGCTGATTGGTCGTGGACGGTGTGGAACGACCTCCACGGGAGCGGACATTTTCCAATTGTCCTCTTGCATCATGCGAACATGCCATCTTCTGCCTCCCGCCCTCCTCGGTGGAGGATGGAGCGTGCGAGATGGGAGGTCTTCACATCGTCCACAGTAATATCTTCTGCCATGGTGACCCAAGAGTCAATCGACGCAGCTGTTCTTGATGTCACAAATTCCGTTATTCAGATGGCTGATCTTTCTATACCAAAAACATCTACGACACTCTCCAGAAGTCCGAAGCCTTGGTGGACTCCTGAATGCACAGCGGCTAGGAGAGCTCAACATAAGGCCTGGTCTACGTTTTGGCGTTATCCAACCGATGCTAATCTCGTTACGTTCAAACGAGCAAAATCTTATGCTCGGTTGGTGCGTCGACGTAGCAAGAGGGAGTCTTGGATCCAGTATGTTTCATCTCTCACTTCACGTGCCAGTTCGAAAAGTGTGTGGGACAAGATTCGTAAGATCCGGGGTAACTACAGCTCTCACCAGATCTCCATTCTCGAGAGTAACGGCTGCACATATGCTGAAGTCGGGGAGATTGCTGATTGTTTGGGGGAGGCGTTTGCCTCCATGTCGAGTGACCTGGCGTATCCATCCTCCTTTCTCCGGCGCTACATCTGTCGGTCCCGATGGCATCCACTATGACATGCTCCGTCATCTCTCGCAGTCGTCTCTCGAGAATCTCTTAATCCTGTACAATCGTATTTGGTCGGAACACAGTTTTCCGGAATCTTGGCGAAAAGCTTTTGTTCTGCCTTTTCCCAAACCTGGCAAGGATCCCAAGTCTCCCTCTAGTTTTCGTCCAATTGCTCTCACTAGCTGCCTGTGTAAAGTTCCCGAACGCATGGTTAATTCCCGGTTAGTTCATTTTTTAGAATATCATCAAATACTTTCACCATCACAAAGCGGCTTTTGCCGTCATCGTTCACCTCACGATCATCTCCTGCACCTTGAGGCATCTGTGCGCTAGGCGTTCGTGCATAGGCAGCACCTGGTTTCTGTATTTTTTGACATTGAGAAAGCCTATGATCGAGCGTGGCGGCACGGTATTATCCGTGACCTCCACGCATACGGGTTGCGAGGAAATCTTCCAACCTTCATTGTAAATTTTCTTCGCAATGGGGTGTTCCAGGTGCGCCTGGGTACGACGCTCTCGGCACCGTTCCATCAAGAACAAGGTGTTCCTCAAGGTTGCATTTTATCTGTCACATTGTTCATCCTTCGCATTAATTGTCTTTTCACAAATCTTCCTCCTGCGGTTTCGGCTACTGTTTATGTTGATGACTTGCACATTTTCTGCTCGTCATCAAGCATGCATTTTATTGAAAGGCAGTTGCAGTCTGCAATTAACCAGATCTTTAAAGCGGCGAATAGCAATGGTTTCGTTCTTTCTCCCGACAAGACAGCATGTGTCCATTTCTGCCGGAGGCGTGGCCCCCATCCTGACCCAGAGCTGTATTTAGACCGTGCAGCCATACCAGTTTTGCCGGAGACCAAGTTCCTTGGTCTGACCATCGACCGTGCGCTTACGTTCCGTGCACACGTTCGGCGGCTCAAGATTTCCTGTCTGCGGGCTCTATCTATTCTTAAGATCATTTCGAGGGTCTCGTGGGGTGCAGACAGGATGTCTTTGTTTCGAATTTACCATTCATTAATACGGTCAAAACTGGATTATGGTTGTATCGTGTATGGCTCTGCTCGTCGTTCCGTTCTCCGGCCTTTGGACACTATACACCATCAAGCACTGCGCCTTTGTTCGGGAGCATTTCGAACATCTCCAATTCCCAGCATTTACGCTGACGCGAACGAACCATCGCTTGAATTACGCCATCTGCAGCTGTCTATTCAATTCTACCTGAAACTTAGATCTCTTCCAGACCATCCTTTATACGATGCAGTTTTTCATCCCCAGCATACTCGTTTATTCGGGAACCGGCCTTCCTGCATTTCAACCTTCGCTCTTCGTATGGCTGCCGTAGCCCGTGATGTAGGTCTCGACTTGTCTCTTGTTGAAAAGACCAGGGGCTTTGGGGATCCTCCATGGCACCCTCTTGGTGTCATGGTTGATACCACCTTTACATCTTTCGAGAAATCCTCAACCCCTGCGTCAGTGTACCAGCAGCTCTTCGCTGAGCACCGTGCCCTCAATTCTGAATACACTCCCATTTTCACTGATGACTCCAAGATGCACGGAGTCGTTGGATCCGCGGCGGTTTGCGTTGATGACGTCTCTGTTGCGCGGATCCCAGCTGAGGCCACAGTGTTTTCGGCGGAGATGCATACTGTGTATCTTGCACTACTTCATGTTCAGTCGGGCTCTCATCAACGGGCTGCGGTGTACACCGATTCTTTGAGTGTTGTACAGTCATTGTCATTGTTGGACTGCGTTGACCACCCTGTTCTTTTTACCGTACGAAGGCTTCTTTGTTCTTTGCTCGAGGCCGGTGTCCAGATACAATTTTGTTGGATTCCCGGTCATGTTGGAATCTCGGGTAACGAGTGTGCTGATGCGGCTGCTAGATCTACTTCCTCTTTGGTCGTCACACCCTTGCCACTGTTTCACCGGGATTTCCGCTTTCTTGTTCGCGACCATATCAAGCGAACGTGGCAAGGTCTGTGGGACCAAGAGGTGGAAAATAAACTGCATCGTATTAAACCTAATCTTGAAGTCTGGAAATCCTCATATCATCGGAACCGTAGGGAGGAAGTGGTGCTTGCGCGTCTCCGCATTGGGCATTGTCGTTTCACTCACCGCTTTTTGCTGTGTGGTGACACTGCGCCGATGTGTGAGACGTGCAATTGCCGACTTACCGTCACTCATCTTCTGTGTACCTGTGTTCGTTTTCGTGATGTACGTTTTCATTTCTTTCATTCTCATTTGTTGAACGAGGACGCCGCTACACTGCAGCGGCTCCTAAATGACCACTGCAATACTGTTGCTGTTTTTTCATTTTTTAAAGAAATTGACTATTTTAAACGTATCTAGATTTTAGCCCTATCATCATCATCCTCATTTCTCAGTTTTACTGAATCAGCTAGATTTTAATCATTGTATTGTGTTTTTAATACTGTTTGTTTCATTATCTTTTTTAGCCCTTCCATCGTTCTCATTTTTCAGTTTTACATGATCAGTCAGATTTTAAGCTTTTTACCACATTTTTAATACTGTTTGTTTGTCTTGTGTCTGGCGCTCTTTGGTCAAACATGGCCCTTGCGCCATAAAAATCAATCAAACAACCAACCTTTAAACATAACATTAATGCACTTTCCTTCCTTCCTTCAAACATCATATCAAATGATCGTGGGCTGATAAATTTAATCTGACCAACGCACGCGTCCAGTGGTATCATCTGCCACCCGTCCAGAGGTCTACATCAAGTCCCGCTGCCATTTGGCTGCAAGCTGTGATTCGCCGCCCGCGCTTTCACAGTGGCAAAGTACAAGTCGTACAATGTATTTAAAAATTATTTTCTCAGCATGTATGCAAAAACCCAATTTTTTTTTCTTCGTTTATTAAATTAAACTTTTGTTTAAATACGAAAACAGTTGCGACTTCCTAAGTGCTGTACTACACGGTTTTTTTAAGTTTTGAAAAAAGGCTCTCTCATTGCACATAACTCAAAAACTAAAGAAGATAGAAATTCGTGCATTGCACCAATGGATTCCTTGGGTGAAATTACGAAAAAGTGGGGATTTTGGTACTTCTTTTAATCTAAACAAAGGAGATATTTGCGTTTTTACGCAAATAAGGCCCGCCGTGCAACGAGATTTGAACATTAATATCTTCTAATCTATTGGAAATTTTAAAAAATGGAATTTTCGGGATTTCCATACGTTGGTGTAATCTTTTCATAGAAAAAAATAGTAAGAATCGGAGATGGTGTGGTGGATAGCATCTGATGATTTGGTGTGGAATGACCCATCGTTGTTTGGGATCGCATGCATGTTGGGGCTGTCTGAATGGAAATAATTAATTGAAATATTTACGACTTTTAACTTTCCCAGGCAGCAAAGGACACACCCGAGGCGTGAGTGGAGCGTTTTCGGAAACTAAGGGGGATCGTAAAGACGGGAGTCGAGAGAAGGGAGAAGGACTATTTTGATTTTTGATGCTGCTATCCAGCGAAAGTGGGAGAGAGAAAGAAACAGTGAGTGGAAGAGAGTGTGAAAAGACACGCGAGGTAAGGGATGTCATGCAGTTTTAGGGATGGATGTCCAGCGATTTCAAAAAAATGCTAGCCTATGAACCCGAAGCTTATAAAATAAAGCAAAATAAAAATTATTCAAAGCTCATCTGTGATTACATTTCTCCGTGAAGTATTACTTACCAATAATTTGGCGATCTGCATTCACCCTGCAATCTTCTGATGAAATAAATTTGTGCAGAGATTATTAAAGATTGAAAAAAGTGCAGGATTATAGAGGTTTGTTGTATTTGCTATAATTTTTATTGAATTTTGTTGCATTTTTGGAGCAGTCTGGTATGTAAATTACATAAATGGACTGGTTTTTATTCACCATTATGGCATGCCCGGATTTAATGCAAACTTTGTCATAAGAAAATTGAAAGTCGTGACATTCATCACACACACAAGCAAATTATAAATTTATTTTTGTGAATTGCAATTTTTCATGGTGAGTAAAACGGTGTTTAATCCCGAGTAGACTGATCAAAATTTAAATCCCTAGTGGGGTGACTGGCTAAGAGCTGCTGACAATGAACCATATAAAGCACGTTGTATTTTATGCTGCAAAGTCTTCAGCCTAAGTAATATGGGTAGGCAAGCCATTCCAAGCCATGGTCAAAGTTCCAAACATAAGAAAAATGTAAAAGCTTCTGAAACTTCACTTACTGGGAGTAACTTCTTCATAAAGAAAGATGAATGTAATAGTAATTGTATAATTAAAGGTACACCTGCTATAGAAACTGACAGTTATGTTATTGATAAACCTAATAGCAAAGTTCAGTCATCCTCCATCACAAGCATTTTATCCAAGGAAAGTGTTTTGAAAGCTGAAGTGATTTGGGCAATGAATTTTGTCATGACTCATAGCTCATATAATGCATTCAAAAATGCCTCTGGTGTCTTTCAGCTCATGTTTCCCCAACAGTGAAATTGCCAAAACTGTGACAATGGGAAGCACAAAAATGGCATACTTAATTTCTTTTGGTCTTGCTCTGTATTATCATCAGTGTCTTCTCTCAGAGTTATCCAACACCCATTTTGTTTTGTGCTTTGATGAAGCACTTAACCAGGTATCTCAAAAATGTCAAATGGATTTTGTCATCAGATACTGGTCCAATGCATCTAACCAAGTTTCCAGTCGTTATTTAAATTCAGTCTTCCTTGCTCATGCCACATCGTGGGACTTGGTTAAAATTTTTTATGAAGGACTGATAGAACTTGATTAAAGCAGGTTGCATCAGATTTCAATGGATGGTCCTCATGTAAATTTAAAATTTCTGAGGAGCATAAAAGAAGATCTTGATGAAAAGGCTTCTCAGCTCTTAGACCTAGGTTCATGTGGCTTACATGATGTTAATGGAGCATTTCAGACAGGACACAAAGCAACAAACTGGAACTTAAACGATATATTTAGAGCTATGTACCAGCTGTTCAAAGATAGCCCTGCACGTCGTGCAGATTATATATCTATCACAGGAAGTAACATTTTTCCGCTGAAATTTTGCCAGGTTAGATGGTTGGAAAATGTTTCTGTAGTCGAACGAGCAATTGAAATCTTCCCCAATATTAAGAAGTACGTTGAAAAAACAACTCTTTCCAAGTCTGTGACTTGTGAAAGAATTGCAAGTGTTTGTGAAGACAAGCTTATTTTAGCAAAAATGGCCTTCTTCACATCAGTAGCAACTATCTTATACCCATTCCTGAAGTCGTTTCAGATGGTAAAACCGATGGTACCATTTCTGTATGATGCAGTATATAAATTGGTGTATCAGTTAATGAAAAGATTCATTAAAACTGAATTTTTAGTTATATCTTTACCTGAAAAATTGTTGACAGTAAATATCTGCAATGAAACCATGCACCGTAATGTTAAATCTGTAGATATTGGCATAGCTGCTGGGGGTATCTTGCGAAAAGCAGTGCATCTGAACTCCAGAAATTGATGTTCCGTAAAGAGTGCCATCAATTCTTGATGCAAACAACTGCCAAAATATTGGAGCGCAGCCCATTAAAATTTTCAATGGTCAAACATGCATCTTCTCTGAACTCAAAGTTACTGTGTTCCAATGCAGTTCTTTGTGAAAAGCGTATGGACAAGATGTTGCAGATTTTTTTTAAATAAATATGTCGCATCTGTTGCTGCAGACAGAGCCAAACAGCAATTCAGCTCATTATGTCAGCGGTCAAAAATGGAATGGAAGGAAACTTTCTCTTCATTTTCCCAACTCAATACTGATTTAGATGTCTTTTATCAAACCTTACTACACAACAATGAAAACTTCAAAGATGTGTGGAAAGTTATTAATGCTGCCCCGGTGGCGCAGTGGTCTAAGCGATGGCCTCTGATCATTCGTCCGAACGGGGTCCGGGTTCGAATCCCGGTGAGGCATGGATGTTGTGTTTGTCTTACGGCACTGGCTCTCTCCCTTCCCTGGAACCAGTGACTCTAAATTAGGGACGGGCGACTGCTTATAGCCCATTGAGTTGCTCACGGTGGTCGTTAAACCTCCAATAAAAAAAAAAAAAGTTATTAAAATTACTTTGATTCTATCTCGTGCCAATGCTTCAGTGGAAAGTGGCTTTTCGATAAATAAAGACATGCTAGTTGAAAATTTACATGACAAGTCTTTGATAGCTTTACGTACTGTCTATGACTTCAGTAAGGCAAGTGGTGGTATAATAAATGTTCCTCTTACAAAAGAGCTATTGGATTGTCGGAAAAGTCATGACGTATTTTGGCACTTGATGGCGGTTGGGCGGCTTTGGAAGTACTAGAGGCATGTGCAGCTCTGTTATTGCTATGGCATTCGATAGGTGCCAGTTCTAGCTGCAGTCTAAAAGGAATAGTGAGCAATTTGGTTGATTTGACATCAAGTTGAAGATGGAAGACCAAACTGTGCATTTTAGCCATATTTTGCTGTTTTACTTCTGTAAAGGGAAGAACGCGCATCAAGCTTGTGAAAAGTTGTGTAAAGTGTATGGTGATAATGCTCTACAAGAATGTCAGTGCCAGTGGTGGTTCGCAAAATTCCGTGTTGGTGATTTTGACTTCAATGATGCTCCTCATTCCAGAAGGCCCACTGAGGTTGATGGCGACCAAATCAAGGCATTGATCAAGTCAAACCCACGTTACACGACACAAGAGATTGCAGACATATTGCACATCCATCGTTCAAGTGTTCACGACCACCTGAAGAAGCTGGGATATGTAATCAAACTCGATGTGTGGGTTCCTCATGAACTTAAAGAAGCTCAATTGATGGCGCGTATAAACATCTGCAATATGCTCATTAAACATGATGAAAACGATCCTTTTTTGAAGCAACTGATAACTGGTGATGAAAAGTGGATTGTGTACAACAATGTGCTGCACAAATGGTCTTGGTCCCGACGTGCTGCTTCACCTCAAACGACATCTAAAGCAGACATTCATCAGCGGAAGGTTCTGGTCTCAGTGTGGTGGGATTTTAAAGGTGTCGTGTTTTTCGAGCTCCTACCACGGAATCAAACAATCAATTCGAATGTGTACTGTCGGCAATTGGACAGTTTGAACGAATCCATCATCCAGAAATGTCCAGAGCTCGTTCATCGTAAAGGTGTTGTGTTCCACCACGACAACGCGAGACCACACACAAGTTTGATCACCCGCCAAAAATTATTGGAGCTTGAGTGGGATGTGTTGCCACACCCAGCATACTCGCGTGACCTTGCGCCGTCAGACTTCCACTTGTTTCGCTCTCTTCAACAGTCCTTGCGTGGTATAACGTTCAATTCAGATGAGGCTGTAAATCAGCACCTTGTGCACTTTTTCGCCACGAAAGACAGGTCCTTCTATGAACGAAATATTCTGCAGCTCCCTGAAAGATGGCAAAAGGTTATCGAACAAAACGGGCATTATATCATCGATTGATCTTTGTTCTTTCTATCAATAAATGACCTTTGCAAAACATGGCTAAAATACGTCATGACTTTTCCGACAACCCAATATTAAATAATGCTAAAATGTCTTGTTCTCGTTACCACCAATATCTAGATAAACAAAAAAAAAAAAAAAAAAAAAAAAAAAAAAGCTGACTGTGAAGAAAAAATAAAAGAAAAGAAAAAGAGGAAAGCTTTAAATCAGATAAAATTTCTAAAGCAAAAGAAGCAAAGTTATGCCATGACATGAATTTGGAAGCAAGTAGTATAGACTTTCAGATTACTGAATTATCAAAGCATTTATAATGTA
This sequence comes from Macrothele yani, assembly GCA_039090855.1. Classification (NCBI taxonomy): domain Eukaryota; kingdom Metazoa; phylum Arthropoda; class Arachnida; order Araneae; family Macrothelidae; genus Macrothele; species Macrothele yani. The sequence continues at coordinate 102,558,426 of CM077023.1, forward strand.
CCGTTCCTTCAAACTTTTGTTATTTTGATTAGTGTAGAAATTATGCACAGTGGTTTTGAATCTTCTTTGAAAAATTTTCTTGGTGCTTATTGCTTTAACTTACAATATGTGACTTAAATAACTGACTAAACCATGATAATGTGAATTAATTTGCTTCAGCAAATGCATCAGTTTATTATTTTCCTGAATGATTTTTCATATTATATTGCGCTACAGCTGCTTCATGTAAAGATTATTTTTATTTTTCATTTTGAGGTGTAATTAAACTTTGAAACACATTTATAGCTTTATGTTGGCTGTCATATCCCAAGTAGCACGTGACGTTTAAAAGACGTCTCATTTCGGTTGCAAAAGTTGATACTTGGTCTTCCGTACAAAGACTACGTTTGATAAACGTTTGTTAAATGTTTCATCCGTTACCGTTGCGATTTTGTCACATTCATTACGTTTGCTAAACGTTGCATTTTCGTCATGTTAGCAAGGTCACAGCTAATCTTTGGCGTGACATTACATTCAGGCAAAAAAAGAACAAAATTATACTGTTGATAAAACAGTAAGCTTGTGTATAATTGATAAAGATTATTGAATTCCTCCTTTTTTTTTTTTTTTGCTTATACGACTAGAAGATTTTATTCCATTGGTTTTCAAGCAGCTTCTGGTCTGCGGCTGCGTCGTTCTCTAACCTGCTGTTACGTCACTTGTACTACGGACGGTGAGTTATGGCAAGGCTGAGCTCGATCGTCCAGAGCTGCATGCCTAATCGATGGATTTTATCGTTCTTAAAGGTAAGTTCTTTTCCTGTTTCAATTCATAGGCTTCGATTTCGAAAACAATTCATGTATTCGCTTCGTAACTCGTGGAGATTCCCGTAACACGTGAAGACATTCATGTATTCGTTTCGTAACACGTGGAGGTAGGCTTAACACGTGAACACATTCATGTATTTTCTGAACAGGTATATATATCATCGACTGCATTTTAAACTAGGAGTAGTAAAGAATTTGTTAGATTTTCGGATCTAAACACAGCTGATTCGTTTTTAATTTTGTATTTTTCGTGAAAGAGTAACAAAAATATATTTCAAGGAAATGAAATTTTAGACCTTTTCATTTTTATGAGCTACTGAATATTTGGTTAGATTTTTAAATAACAAATGCAGCTAGTTGTAAAAGAAATTCTAATTCTTCAAATGTTTAGAGAGTATTGAATTTATACTTAATTACTCAAATGTGCTTCCGTGTAGCAAACATTGTTACAAACGCAGCTTATTGGTATGTTAGTTATAAAGGATACTCTATATTACTGTTATCATATATTAGATCAGCATTTCTTAGGGCTCATTCAGCCAGTTTTTTTTTGCAAGAAATATATTGTGTGTAGAGTAACAAACGGAATAAGCTGTTGGAGAGATACTTATTAAATCCAGAAAGCTTCAAGGTTGAAAAAAATTCAAAACCCACCCTGTACAGAGTCCTGTGGCCAAGAAGTATATTGTCAGTCACAATTCAAAGTCTACGTAAGGCACGCAAATTTTTTTTTTTTTTTTTTTTTTTTTTTGAAAATGCACGTTTTATACCAGATGTGAATTAAAGCTTACTGAAATCATAATGTATCTGTATCCAAATGGAATATATACAAATATCCAATGCAACATTTTGTTAGACTGTGGGAGTACACACTTACATTCAAATGTGCCCATCTCCCCCTTCCACATATCAGAGTTGTGCCTATCAAATAATGAAGCAGAGGAATGCTATTGAGACCTGTCACAGGCAAGGTGGCCAGTTGCTTTGCTTTTCCAGTTACAGTTTACTAAATTTTTGTTCAAATTTCAGGAATGCAGGGGTGGGAGAAGTTGGAAGCAGAGTTGTATAAAAATAAAATGTATCTGTGAACACAACCATTGAAACAAAACTTGCTGCAAACCTGCATATCACGATGACAATATAAGATAATTTAAAGAAACAATTAAAAAATAATTATTAGGACATTACAAATTCCGATGACTGCAAAAATACAATTGAATATGTGTGTGAAATTGACCTTTATTGCAAAATATTGGATTATGAACCTCATAAAAACAAGAGAATTAAAAGAAACATTTTATACCCAGAAAACAGTTCCATTAATGAACCTTTAAAAATTATAAATAGTATTTTCAACAGCTTAGTTCAAAAATTACTGTGCTGCCCCCAGTGGCGCAGTGGTCTAAGCGATGGCCTCTGATCATTCGTCCGAACGGGGTCCGGGTTCGAATCTCGGTGAGGCATGGATGTTGTGTTTGTCTTACAGCACTGGGTCCCTCCCTTCCCTGGAACCAGTGACCCTAAATTAGGGACGGGCGACTGCTTATAGCCCATTGAGTTGCTCACGGTGGTCGTTAAACCTCCAATAAAAAAAAAATACTGTCGACTTACAAATTACTTAAGGAAAAGATTTTAATTTAATAACTAGTTGCTGCAAGAGGAACCTGGCAATAAAATTTAAATTCCTTCTGTGTAAAGGAAACTTTTGATACAGTTCCTATGTACTGAGAAACAGGCCTTGATAAAATCTAGAGGCCACAAACGTCCAAATGTGCCCATATTAGCAAAATCTGCTAATAATTTGAAAACTATCGGCGTGCGCACATACTTTTACATTCTACTACTTTGGTTGGAAGTATAGTTTTATGAGGATTTTTTTCTAATTTGAATTAATTTTCTCTCAACAATATTATTTTTGAACACATATCATTGCTCCTTTGTTTCTGTAATGCTTCAAAACCATCTTGATAGCTGTTTACTTTTGGTGCTACTGGTTTTGAATTTAATGTTCACTTTGAATTTTGTAGCTGTTTGTTCCCAAATGGCAAGAGTAATAGACCAATTTTTGTATTTGCTAGTTGAGTCTGTATCTTCAGATTTCTCTGAATGAATAATCTTTTCTAAGCAATTAAATTAAAGAGCCACAAACCAATATTTCTATTCACTGTCGGATTAATACTTTTCTGACTAGGCCAGTGCTTCCTAATTAGCCTTTCTCTGAATTATGGATCTCTTCTATTATCAGATCGTTAAGGGCAACAGATTAAAGGCTGGATCATGTAGCTACGCTGTGTAGAAAAGCCGTACAAACTGTCACAGTTTGATTGTACACATTTTTTTTCAGCAATGTATGTATGTATATATATATACTGGTCACAAAAAAAGTTAGGGATATTGCATGAAGTGAAGCCACGTAACAAACGCCAGAGTGTGTTTGCAAAAACAATTCAATGGGCAATTTCTGCTCACAACAAGTAGTACCACAATATAGACAAAAGTGTATATTCAGAGAATGTCCAAACCTCTGGATTTCAGTATCCAGTAACACTACCTATGTGTCGAAGAACGTCTTGACACCCTACGAAGCATACTTGCAGTGACATTATTGATTAGTGTTTGGTGCAGTTAGTCCCATATTAGTCAACACATTACAGAGGTCTGCCAGTATACTGGGGTATGGAATGCGGTTATCTAAACGTTGCTGTATAGATTCCCAAATTTTCTTAGTAGTATTAAGGTCAGACCTGAGGTAGCTGTAAGGATTCGATCTTGTGGTTTTCCAGCCAGGGCCGGTCCAAGGGGTAGGTAGGCCAGGTGGTAAATGTGTAGATTAGCGTCCTAAATTATTTCATTGAAAAAATTTTAGTACCTGGAAAAAGTGCGATGTACAGATTTTAGTGTATGGAAATTAATGTCAAATGGTGCAAAAATTGAATATTTTAAATGTGTTTTAAAGATATATTTTTTTCGTAATATTGACCTGTGAGTCTGACGCTGTGAAGAGAAGCTGCAGTAGGCCTAATGTATTGCTACGGCAAAGAATGTGAAGCTTTGGTCCTTTAAAAGGAAGGTTTCTTGCTGTACCAAAATGATGGGCGGAAGAGTACAAGAGAAAGAGGTTATGTTGTTGGCAGGAGAGCAATAAATGTAGTGATACGCTACAGAAAATAGGTCCACAGCATCCACCCTTTATTTTGTTGTATCCTGTATGTTGTTGGCAGGAAAAACTGGGGAAAAAAACTCTTCGATTTGCAAAAGATATGTATGAGTAAGATAGAAACTGACCTGCGAACAAGCTATTAACACAGGAGAACCAAAGGTGCAGTGACACAGCAAATCAGCTATGAATGGAAGCTGTTCAAACCAGAACCCGAAAGTTATAGTTCCCCAGTTTCCTATACAACATAGAAAAGCATGTTAGTACTTTCTAACATGCTTTTCTACGTTCTTTCGCATACCACGAGTATGCGAAAGAACGAAAAATTTCTCAACATCGCTTTAAAAACAATGACAAAACATGAACGAACTATATTGTGTAGCGTATGAGTATAACACGGCTCGCTCTCGTGGTAACAAAATGCGCGCTTGGACTTGTAGTCGTCCGAGCGTGAATTAAACGCTGCAGCGAATCTTCCTTTCAATGAAGCTAAGCTTCACATCGTCGCCGTAGTGATGCACAGAGTCGCACAATATAGACGTACACGTGTACGCCATACGTGGATAGTTTGCAAATTATTAGCAGATTTTGCAGATAGTTTTTGCTTGTAGATTAAAAAAATAAAAATGTTATTACAGCAATTAAAACACTTAAGGTTTTACTAAGATTAATATATTTAATTCTATCCTAACATGAGAATGTTCAACTATTTTTCACATCTTCCGATAGTTATTTTGTTTTTGCAGAAGTTTCTGGCCTCTTGATTTTATCAAGGCCTGTTCTCAATATATAGGAACTGTAACAAAAGTTTCATTTACACAGAAAGATTTTTTTATTTTATTGCCAGGTTACTCTTGCAGTTGCCAGTTATTAAAATAAAATATTTTCCTTATATATTTTATAAGTACTATTTTTTGAATTAAGTTGTTAAAGATGCTATATATAATTTTTGAAGGTTCATTAACAGAACTGCTTTTCTTGATATAAAAAATTAGTCTCTTGTTTTTATGAGGTTCATAGTCCAAAAATTTTTAAGTTTTGGCCTTAAGGTCCATTTTACACACATTTTTGCGGATTCAGTCGTAATGTCCTTTTGCCCTCTCTGGAATCTGTAATGTTCTAATAATTATTTACTGTTATATTAATTTTTCTTTAAATTATCTCGTTCCATTGTTATCGTGATTTGCGGGTTTGCAGCAAGTTTTCTGTTTCAATGGTTGTGTATGCAGTCACATTTTATTTGAATGCACCTCTGGCGATGCATTAGGCCTACCGCAGCGTCTCTTCACAGCATCACTCACAGTTCAATATTATGATAGAAAATCTTTAAAACACATTTAAAATATGAAATTTCTGCACCATTTGCCATTAATTTCCATACTCTAAAATCTTTAAGTCACACTTTTTCGAGGTACTGACATTTTCCGACGAAATAATTTAGGGCAGCTAATGTACATATTTACCGGCCAGGTAGGCAGCCACCAAATAGAAGGGATGCCCATAAATTTTCTTACATAGTAAAATTATCCGCTAACTTTTTTTCTTTTTCTTTTATGAGCTAGTCTGTATTTGCCACAAAAATGAAAGCTGAATACTCCTTTGTTGTTTCTCTGACACATGCAGAGTTCTTATATATATACCACCAACAACAAGAAGCATTTTCAATTCTTGTGCGGTTTTTTTCTGAGAATTCTTCTCTGCTGCTTTTACGCATTTGGGTTTTCAGGGGAGGGAAAAATGAACCTTTTTTTTTTTTTTTTTTTTTTGTTCGTTCCTGATGTTTGTTGACATTTTTATATACACTGAGTGGCCACTTTATTATGACTACCTGACAGTTTTAAGCAAATGAGCTATGGCTGCACGCTGTTGCCGCCAGAGGGTGAGGCCAGTATGAAAAGAGAAAGCTTAGTGCTTGCCACAGTAGTAGAAGTGATTTTTGGGTGACGAGATGGGTAAAAAATGCAATTTGACGGACTTTCAACGTGGGACGATTGTAAGAGCTCGGAGCCATGGAGCGAGTATCACTGAAACCGCCGCATTCATGAAATGTTCCAGAGCCACTGTTGTTAAAGTGTTTAAAGACTGGACTGTCAGCCAAAAAACTGGGTCTCTACGTGCAACGTGTGGTCGTCTAGTGACTACTCTCTCCGGGCGGACCGGAGTGTCCAGACTGGTAATAGGCAACAGTGCAGCAATTACAGACCGTCTTAATCAAGGATCCCTCAAATGATCTGTGCACACACTGTTCGCCGTACACGGCACGGATGGGATATGGCAGAAGGAGGCCTGTTCGAACACCTTTGCTGTCTGCAGTTAACAAGAGAAAATGTCTCCACTTCGCACAGGAGCATAAGGATTGGACAGTCGATAATTGGAAAAAAATTATTTGGTCCGATGAATCACGTTTTCAGTTGCACCATGCCTATGGCCGAGTGAAAATTTGGCGGAAACAGCACGAAAGCATGGACCTCAAATGCATTGCTACAACCCTTCAAGCTGGTGGAGGCAACGTTATGGTTTGGGGAATGTTTTTCTGGCATGATTTGGGCCCTTTAATTCATGTTGATCAACGTCTGACTGGCACATCATATCTAAACATCGTTGCAGACCAAGTACATCCTGTCATGTGGATGGTTTATCCCAATGGCGATGGCTACTTTCAACGAGATAATGCGTCTTGCCATAGTGCTCGTATTGTACAGGATTGGTTTTCAGGAAAATGCCGGTTAGTTTACTTTGCTTAGCTGGCCCCCACAATCTCCAGATCTCAACCCCATTGAGAATTTGTGGGATGAAGTTGAACAAGCCATCAAACAGCTGGATACACAACCCTGCAATTTCACACTCCTGGAAAGTGCTATTCATCAAGCATGGTCTTAGATTCCAAAAACCACCTATCAGCATCTCGTGGAGTCCATGCCACGAAGAATCTACATCGACGTAGTATTAAAGGCAAAAGATGGCCCAACGAAGTACTGAGGGGGTGGTAATAATAAAGTGGCAACTCAGTGTATAACAATAAGGCTTGAGTGACAAGCCTTATTGTTACGTACATCTTGGAAATAAATCCCAAATTCCCACAGCCTAGGGTAAAGCGGGAAAAAAACACTTTTTACTATGAAAACTGCAACACAAAGCTCCTACAGATTGCGAACCATATATATATCAATGGTTTTCTATCCACTCACTGATAGCGCATTGTTTGCCATTCAGGAAAGATTTACTCAGTTGCAAAAACTTTTCAACGCTTCGGGTTTCCTTTATAATTTGAAGAAATTGCCTGACAGGGGATTCTTTAAAAGAAAAGTGTATTCAGTTAGAAAAATTCCTTAAGGATGCTGACAGTGAAGAAAAAGATATTGATGGGGAGCAACTGTTTTAAGAGCTGAGGCATTTGCAAGCACTTATGAGCAAATGCAGCTCAGCTACTACAATAGAAGCTCTAAACTTCATATTCCGGTATGATATGGTTCATTGTTTATCCTAACAGTAGGATTTGCTTTCGAATATTGCAATTCCTGTCTGTAGAAAGCGGGAAAAGAAGTTTTAATAAATTAAAGCTGATAAAGACTTATTTGAGATCTACAACGATGCAGGAACAGCTATCGGCTTTATCCATCATTTCTATTGAAAACGATATTGCACCAAAAAAATTTCTGAAGCAAAGAGGTTTTTGCAAAGTAAAGCCAGACATGAAAGTTTCATGTAAATAACACAAACAACTATGTATGATTCAGTCATTTTGTGAGTAAAATTATCATTATTATATTGGACTATTTATTTGTAGCATAGCATATAATAGTGAGTTAGTGACATATCTACTGAGCATGCGAAGTTGAGATTAGAGCTATTTGCTGTGTTTGGGTCCATACTGCAAAAAAAAAAAAAAAAAAAATGGGGGGGGGGATCAAAGGAGTCTTTCTGGCTGTCGGGAAAAAAAACCAGAAAAGTTGAATGCCATGATGACAGCACTTTCAATAGGTTTCTTCAGTGGTTTAGCTTTTTTTCTCTTCCTTTTTTTTTTTAATAATTTTCATTCCAGTTAATTGTAACTGCAGCTTGTGCTCATTTTGGCTTTTCACTTTACTAGTAACTTGTTTTTCAGTGTTTACTTCCCTTTTTGTTTCTTCTTGCTTGATTCTTAATATATATAAAGATAAATTAAAATTTGGGGGTATATCATAATTCATAATAAAATTTTATAAACATAATTTACCAGCACTAATGAGGGCAAACTTTTGAATGTGATTTACATTAAGAAATAATAGGGCATTCAAAACAGTTGAATTATATAAAGAAATTGCATAAATGATTTTTTTCTTTTTAAATTTTACTCAGGTATGGTTATTCATGGCTCTAGTTAGGAAAGTTAGGGATGTTATGCAAAACACAGATGAGTGTAAATTAAGTACAACCTCCTGTAGCTTTAAAACTTGAGCTTATATCCCTCAGATCAGTATTTCCCCTCCTACCAGTAGATCTTTCTGTAGAGTACAACTGGATCACCCTGTGAAAGTAAACCAAGTTGGTGACTTCACCAAGTTGGTAAATATAATATTAGTGGAATTAAAGGATTAAACCATGTGTGAAATTATAGAATAAATAAGCAACATTTATTCACAATTAAATAATTTATTTTAAGATCTATAGTTTTGTTGAGCCTTTAGCTCGGCTTCATCAGGACAAAGGGAGCATAAACATTCATATGTGACATCATCAGGTAGTTGATGATCATGGATTTTTGGTGAATTGTCTCCATGCAATTGAAAGAAATCGAGTAGGTGTCATGTTGTTGACAAGTCATAAAGAAAAGTCATGGAAACAAATTGGTGTTTTCTACCCATGTATATCGTGCAGTACATCTATGCGTTACAGAGGATTCCTTGCAGAAAAAGCTAGATTTTTGCCGCCGCAGTGGTCTAAGCACTGGCTTATGACTGTTCGATTCTTCCAAGTGGGTTGGGTTCGAATCCCGGTGAGGCATGGATGTTGTGTTTGTCTTACGGCAGTGGGTCTCTTCCTTCTCTGGAACCAGTGACCCTAAATTAGGGACAGGCGACTGCTTATAGCCCATTGAATTGCTCACCATGGTCAGTAAACACAAAAACAAAAAAATAAAAAAAAGTTATGATTTTTTTTTAAAAAGAAATTGGCACACACAGGATATAGATTGATATAGATTGTCCTTTTGTTGTAGACAAAGCTGTCCAGAAATTTAGGAACTTTCAAATGTTTAAATTTCAAGTTATTTTGAAATCTATAAACAAGGCAAATTTTTGTGGATCAAAAGACTACGGTGAAGACATAACTGGGGAATTTATCACATCGCTTGTGAATGTGGACTTTCATGTATAGGACAGATCCGTAGAGCTTTTAAGTTTTCATGTGAAGGAACACATGACTTACATATGGAACTGAAGAAGTCGTCTATAGCCCAACATTGTCATGAAAATAACCAGATTTTTTTTTTTAAATGCTACGCTTATTGATAAACCTGATTTGACTATCAAGCTTAATATATTAGAAGCTTTCCACATCTAGTGCAACTGCTCATGGCTTGTCAACGACATGACATCTACTAGATTTCTTTCGAACACGTGGAAACAACTTGCCAAAAGCAGTGACTGTCAGAATGCTGATGATGTCACGATGATTTGAACGTTTGCACTCCATTTGTCCTAATGAAGCCAAGCCAAATGCTCAGTGAAACTACAGTAGATTTAAAATCTTAAAATAAAATATTTAATTGTGAATAAACATTGCTTATTTAAAGTATTCTATCTCTACAGCCCAACTATTGAAGTCATAAAATATATTTGGGAATTACTTGGAGCAAAAACATAACGTACAAGAGCATTAACCAGAAAAGAAATCATGTGTTTCTTTGGAAAAAAAATAAACTAACCGTTTGCAGTGGGTGGTTTTTTTTTGGGTTTTTTAAGTAACCCCCACACACACACACACACCTGTTTATTGGGGGGGGGGTAAAATCCTGCTTGATCTGCAGCATTTCCATTCGGTAGAAATTTTGTGTGTAGCTAGCTTGCAAAACTCCTAAAGCAGCAACTGCATCAATCTGCCGTACACCTGCATGTAACATGTCAACAGCCCTATTTCTGATGTCAATACTTAAACGTCGTCTGGACATCTTTTCAAGTTAATCCTACTCTGAAGGAAATGCATTCAGCAAACTTGTAGTCCAAGCAGTGAAACGACCTGTTTTCTACTTCTCGGAAGCTACTTTTATCGGAGCTTGCACACACACACACACACACACACACACACACATGATGTGTCATCATGATGCTAATTTATGCTGATAACCTATCTCCTGTAGTCACTAAATATGCATATCACCATGTTTCCCTTTTGAAACCATAATATCCCAAACTTTTTGTGAGTACTGTATATATATATATTTTTTTTCTTATGATTCAGAATACATGAAGTGTGTTTGAAGCCTATGAAAATAATGAAATGAATGCCTGAATTGTTCATTTGTTTCATTATAACTTTTTGTGACCACCTATGAATTGAAACAGAAAAAGAAAAAGAACTTATACATTTTAGGAACTTGAAGTTAATGTTATGCACAGAAATAAAGAGAAGAGCACAGCACAATGTCAGAGTACAACAACAAATGGCATTAATGAACAACCAATAGAAGAAAATATTTTTTTCTGGTTGGCCAAACAATGCAAAGAGTTACTCGTGAAATGAGTATACATGAGTAGCAACAGAATTTAACCCAAGACAGAACAAACTAGATTGGGTGGCTGTTTTCATATCTTATTTGCATACAAATTTTTGAAAAAGGTGTTTCAACATGCATAATCAATTGATTCTTACAATTATTTATATGCTACGTACTGTTTGTTACACAATAGGACCCTCAAGCGGAAACTAAGAATTGCAATTTCTAAGCACAAGATATAAACTAGGGACATTACACTAAACAAACTTCCTGAAATACTAAGACATAACCAACCAAAAATTAAGTCTAAATTCACCAAACTAGTGAAAAAAAGATTAAGAACCAAATACACATGGGTTGAAAAAATACAAAGCAACTAACATACCAAAATAAAGGCTCCTCTGTAAAAATACAGAAAAAATGATAAAGAAACGTAAACTGAGATATAAATACACAGATCTGCAGCAGAAACACAGATAGCCTTTAGCTACACTTAAAAGAAAAATTAAAAACAAAGCTGTGAAAGTACTACTTGATTTATCTCCCAGCATTATTTCACCTCACATTTCTAATAATCTATCAGCTAAATTTCAGATGTGTCCAAAAAACTCTTAAATGAACAACACAACTGACTCAGTTTTATGTTGCAATAACTTAGATGTTAGTGGTATTAAAATGTCTACTTTATGTTCAGTTAAATATGAGCAACTGAATTTTCAAGAAAATTGCAACAGCCACAACAGAAGCCAGTGAAATGGACTTGAGTCAAAACATAGTTTGTGAAGTCGTATACCTTGTGAACAATAAATATACAGGGTGTCTGAGAATTATTGGACACAGTACAAAATTATGTAAAACAAAACATTAAACAGATAGAAAGAAACTGATTGTACTAACTTACAATGTAACTACACATGTTAATAAATTTCGATGTAAGATCCCTTGGTTGCTCGTAGTACGTCCAAGCGATACTCGATTTCATGCCATGTATTGCCAAGCATCTGAAAAGATATGGAATTAATAGCAGCTGTGATATGCTGCTTGGTTCCTGCAAATCAGTACAAGGTGTCTGATAGGCAGGATCCTTCACATAACCCCACATGAAATAATCCAATGGAGTTAGATCTGGGGAGCGAGGAGCTACGGAATGGGACCACCATGCCCAATCCATCTGTTGGGGAAATGCTCATTTAGGCACTTACGTACACACATTGACCAATGCGAAGGCATGCCGTCTTGTTGGAAAACGACGTCATATCTTTTGATCTGGGGTATAGGGAAATTTTCTAACATATCCAAGTAAATGTCACCATTTATGGTTTTTTCACAGAAGAAAGGGCCAATCACTTCTCTTTTTTATAGGGCGCACCACACATTAACTTTTGGAGAATCACGTTCCAGTTCAATAGCAGCATGAGGCGGTTAACTGCCCCATATCCAAACAAAACATAGTTTACGAAGTGAAACAATACCTCATACATGAAATGTGGATTAATCACTAAAAATTACAGTACTTAGAAAGTTTTTATCGTTTCCCACTTGATTCAGCATATCCACAGCAAAATCGTATTGCAGAGTGTGATTATTTGCATGCATCTTTTGCACTATTTGAATTTTATAAGCATGAAACTAATTTCTTGTGCAAGATATCATGAACTGTCTATTTTGGAATGCACAGTTCTCTGCTTGCTTTATGAACGGATTTCCTGGGGCTTCGTCGGAAACTTTCATAGCTTGGTCAACCATCTCACCTCTGACGCTAGGCCTACCGGTTCCTCCACGATGTTCCACATTGCCAGTTTCTTTAAACTGTTTCATTCACCGCTTAGTTGAATTTGTTGACGGAGGATTACAACCATACTCTAAACGGTACCGTCTTTTAACTTTAATGACAGACTTTAATTCCGCAAACCATAACACACACATCGCCTTCTGCTGTATGGATGACATGACTACTGATTGCGCATTTCTCATAAATTCCTCATCAGGCCACACCTAGCGCCATCTATTGGATTCTGGGAGTAACAATTCTGCAATACAAAAATATAGGAACCGTGTTAGTAATATGTGACATAGAAAAACAGACAATGCTCATAGTTTTTTTTTTTTTTTTGTACATAATTTTGTAATGTGTTTAATAATTCTTGGACACTCTGTATAATGGTGAGAGATTGTGTTGCACTAGTAACTGTGATAGAAATGCTTTCTTTTTTATAACATTACTTTCCTGACAAAGTCATCCCTTATAAAGCTTCAACAAAAATAAGTGATAGTAAAATAACTATTAGGAACAAGAAAAGTTTTGTGAAGGGGCATTCATATGATGAAAATGATATTTTATGATATGATGAAAATGATTTTTTAGGTTAGCTAAGAACTTCATTTATTTACCTCCAAATTTTTGTAGACTAGGTAACAAGACTGTATACAACAGATTATCATGGCAGCTTTAAGATAAGTATTACCGTACGTCCCTCTTACAGAGCACAAATGTTACTAAAACGGTTTTGCTACGTTATGGAAACGTCGTTTAAACGGTTTTGCTACGTTATGGAAAAGTTTGTTTTCAATGTAATATGCAAAGTAAAAGATTTGAAGAGTGATTCCATATCAACTCAACACAATTTGAAGGCATTTTTTATCTCACCATCTCAGATTTTAATGAAATTTGGTACATAGGTGGCCTCTGTATAGATTAAGAAAAATATCAAATTTCATCGTCATATAGCCACCGGTTTTGAAAATACAGCTATATAAAATGTCCAAAAACACCCCAAAATCAGAAGATTGATATGTTTTTAAATTATGATTGCAGCTTCCCTAATTAAGATAGAGATGGGAAAGGTATCTTTTTGTAGTATTTTTTATGCTCTTTTATTTGATGTACAACAAACACCATAGGGGTTAAGATTTAAAAAAAAATTAAAATTAAAATTTTGAATTTTTCAAAATGCGACACCAAAAAATTTGAAATTTTTTAAAAACAATCTATGTGTTTGGTATTTGATTACGTGAGTTGTAGCTTGGGATGATAATGGGTTTACTTAAAAAGCTATATTCAAATTTAGCCTAACACAAGAGTTTAATGAAAAAAAAAGGAAAAAAACATGTAAACTGAAAATAAATTTGGGCTAAATCTCAAAAAGTTTCATTAATAACAATAGATATAGTACTTTTGTTATTTAAAACTATTTATTTAATCAATGTTTTATTTTTAATTGATTTGTTTAAAATCTGAGACTACATGGGTTTAAAAATTTTATTAATTTCATTATTCAGAATTTGTAATAATTCACAATTCAATACAAAAAAATAAACAGACTTTAAAAAGTAATTTCAATTACTGCTCAAGAAACACATCAAAATAATAATAACATATGGCATTGAATTGTTTACATTTATGCAAATTATATTCCTAATCTTAAACTTAGATCGTCACTTAAAGCAGAATCTTCTAAAATTAAAAAAAAAAGTTGCATCATTGTTTTGAAGTGAAATCACACGTGTAGATCCTTGATATAGTCTTTAAAAGCTTCAATAGTTTGGTGTATTTCTGTTTCAGAGAGATTGTAGAGTCTTCCTGTCGGAGTCAAAGGATTTACTTTACACAAGAGGTAACTTACAGGAAGCTATAATACATCTTGTGGGCTAGGGTAGGAAAAGGATGTAGATGGACCAGCTGGATGTAAAAATGAGACCTTAACTTCATTCTCACTCTCTTCTTTTGGTAGAACATACACTACCCACCAGTTGTTTTCATAGATTATGGTTATGTAACCACTCATTTCTGTTATTTGCAGTCTGTCTTGTAATGCTGATACTTTTTCAGTAGCTGACTCGTTTGATTCCGAGAACATCTTCACTTTTATTTTTGAATTACTCAATGGGATAGGAATAAAAGCATGAAGTTTCTGGGTACCTTGTATTGTTAGAGACTTGCTTAGGCGATTTTCCAAAAGTTGGTCTGTTTCTATGTATTCTTCTTGACTTACATATGTAAAGTTTGCCACAAAAATGTTCTGAATTGCCCATTCGTACAACTGTGAAATGGTGTTTGAATTTGATTCTCGTAAGGGCGTTGTAAGCTGGCTTGGGCAGCTAACCTTTTCACCGTTCCACCAAGTCCATCACATGGCCCCTTCCCGTGTGCTGTTGCTGAAAAATGCCATTCAGCATAAATGTTGAAGTCATCTTGATGGAAACATAAAAGTTTGTGAAAAAATTTCCGATTTTTGCACTGGGCTGCAGACCCGTCAGAGAAATAGTACATTTTTTTGACGCTGTTGTCACCAAACTTACTTTTCAAGAAGTTAATAAGGTTTTTTTTTTTTTTGGAAGCAGTACAGTGTAATTGTGTTGTGCTCTAAACATTCAGAAATTACTACAAAACTTGCATGTTCAGTCTTTTTCTGTTTCGTAATAGATGACCAATGGGTGGACTGTGGCTTGCCCACTGGTCCAGTGATAGCTCTGGGCTTCATCTTGAAGAAGAAAACTATAATTTTTAGCAAAATCACAAATGATGAGAAATTCTGAGTCCTTGAGGTTTTCCTTAGTACTACTATTCATAAAAGAGCTTTGCTGCTTAGCAATGAAGTAATGTCTGACCAAAGCAGACAGTTTTTCGCAAAACAAATCAATAAAATTTGAAGTTGATTTTTTTAATGTCTCCAAGTTGCATCTATCAACTGTAATCCATTGGCGAAAAGTTAGTTTTTCAACCAAGTTCTCAAAACCGTGTTCCCAGAACAGGTGGGACACTTCCCCAAATGACAATCTATGGAAGTAGGTTGCATAATACTCTTGCAAGACAATGTTTGTAGGAAGATAATTGTCCATTCGTTAGTGAACCAATTCTTGCATTTTCCATCATCAGTTTTACATTTTGGTGTGTGGTGCAAACACATACCGTATGAGTACCACTAGACCCTACCAGGACACGGTTTTTTGGTCTGAGCTCTGCAAATTTGGAAAAACTGACTTTCGTGCTTGCAAATTGTCAAATTACATAAAATCAGCCTGTTTGACAAACTTTATCTCCGTTTTCAGTCCTAACAGAAACACAATCTTTCATTCCAGGTAAAACCCGACTAATTTCATCACTTTGGTAAAACGATCATACTACAACTACTTCAGAAGAGAGAGACTTACCTGGTTTTCTATTAAGGCTTTCCAAAATTCCTTTCTCCTTCAGAATTTTTTTTTATTGTCTTACCATATAATTAGGAGCATTGAATTCTTACATGATTTTCCTAACACTCCATGACTCTGGTAAGCAAGTCAAAATCATCAACTGTTTATCTCTAGTGCAGTTAGAAAAATTACTTTTAAGATTGTCCATAAGAGAGTCGTGAAGTATTTCATCCTCATCATCAGATGATTCTTGAATATTTGTAAAAGCTTCCGTTTCATAGCAGAACTGATTTTTTGAATTTTGGTTGAAGCATAACATTTAGATTTTAGCTTTTTCTTATTGACAGCTGATTCACCCAATTCATGGAGCGAAGTATTCAGTGTTTCAATTACTTCTGACATAGATGCAAAATTTTCGTCCATTTTCTCATCAGCACAGGTTTCATTTGCTTCTTGACTAATTATTAAAGTTTTCAACTGCTTTCTGCAAGAATCACAAATTTTAGTCTCCTTTGATAAGTCATCAAAATTTTCCAACATCCAGTCTGTCACATTTCTATATGGATTGAAACATTGTATTAATGCATATCTTGTACTTTCCATTGTTGATTATTTGTGCATAAAATGTAAAATTAAAATAGTAAAATAATTGCCTCCCATTACCTGTTCTTTTTATTTTTCTTAAAAAATCCTGCACAGCTTCAATTTATAAAAGTCTAGTTTCAAAACTGAAAAGGATGTACTTTATTCAATTAAAGTTTTCAACCACAAAAGTTTTCAAACACATATCACTTTCACTGCAAAAACACATGATCACCATCAAAACCTAAAGCAGACTGAGAAACACATCTGATCACCATCAAAACCTAAAGCAGACAGGTCTGCAAGGTAGGAATGCAAGTTGCTGCTTGTTGGGTCTTGTTACCAATGATCTAAACAACAGAATCAGTTTTTTAAGTCTGAACATGCAGAGTTTTGTCCAAACAAAATGTAGCCTACAGTATAACTGCACAGTCTTTATTTTTTTATATTGTATTGGGAATTATTACAAATTCTGAATAATGAAATTAATAAAATTTTTAAGCCCATGTGACTCAGATTTTAAACAAATTAATTAAAAATAAACCATTGTTTAAATAAATGGTTTTAAATAACAAAAATACTATATTGTTATTAATGAAACTTTTAAAGATTTAGCCCAAATTTATTTTCAGATTACATGTTTTTTTATTTATTTATTTTTTTCATTAAACTCTTGTGTTAGGCTAAATTTGATTAGCTTTTTAGGTAAACCCATTATCATCCCAAGTTACAACTCATGTAATCAAATGCCAAACATATAAAGATTGTTTTAAAAAAATTTCGAATTTTTTGGAGCGTCACATTTTGAAAAATTTTAATTTTAATTTTAAAATTTGAATTTTTTTTTTAAATATTAACCCCTATGGTGTTGTACATCAAATAAAATAGCATAAACAATACTACAAAAAGATACCTTTCCCATCTCTCTATCTTAATTAGGGGAGCTGCAATCACAATTTAAAAACCCATCAATCTTCCGATTTTGGGGTGTTTTTAATACTTTTTATAGCTGTATTTTCAAAACCGTGGATATATGACGATGAAATTTGGTATTTTTCTTAATCTATATAGAGGCCACCTATGTACCAAATTTCATTAAAATCTGAGATGGTCAAGTCGTTGTGTTGAGTCGATACGGAATGACCCAAGAACGAAATAGAAACGTTCTAACGTTTTGCAACGGCACACGTAAAGCCAAAAAAAAAAAAAAAAAGTCTTGAAACGAATATAACCTTCGATAAAAGGTTGTGGTAACATTTTTTTGCGGCGTTTGACGTAATACACAAAGGACAGCAATGTTTAATAGAGGAAATTTAGACGTTGATTAACCGTTGCTGTTACATTTACTAAACGTAATACAGAAAGGAAAAATACGTTGTAAAATCGAAAAGAAAACGTCGCTAAACGGCGGTTAAAACCGTTTCTCAACGTAATAAAGAGGGAATATGACGTTTAAATAACGTCATTTAAACGTTGCTAACATTCTTAAAAACGTTTCTCAACGTCATAATGGAAGGAATATGACGTTAAATAACGTCATTCAAACGTTGCTAAACTGTTGTTAAAACCATTTCTCAACGTCATAATGGAAGGAATATGACGCTTAAGTAACGTCATTCAAACGTTGCTAAACGGTTGTTAAAACCGTTTCTAAACGTAATAAGGGAAGGAATATGGACGGTTAAATAACGTCATTCAAACGTTGCTAAACGGTTGTTAGAACCGTTTCTAAACGTCATAATGAAAGGAATATGACGTTTAAATAACGTCATCTAAACGTCTTAAAAACAGTGCTATAACGTTATAACAACGGTTGAAAAACCATTGAATCAACGAGACGTATTAGCGTTTATAAACGTAATATTGTGACGTTTTTTCAACGCCTCGCCGAACTGGTTTTAAAACGTTTTACAAACGTTTTTGTGCTACTTGGGATACCAATTGTGAACATATTGTGACAGAATTTTTCAGTCAAAATGAATGAAATATAAAACTGTGGTGCTGCTAAAAAAATTTGAAGAATAATTTTTATTCTTGATACTTCAGGAAGATATCTTTTAGATATACAAATTGCTTTCTCTGCTCAAGATCATCATTTATGGAACTTCCTGGCTTACCTGCATTTTATCTCCATAGATTATGTTAGGATAGTTCTTACATTTTTTTAGTGTATGCATGGCAAAAAAAAAAAAAAAAAAAAAAAAGGAAACTGTTAAAGACTGACAGAAAAATTTAACTGATCAACTGATCAAATTACAACAGCAGTGAAGATATCATGTATCTCCTAGACTTGGTAAACAGAAATTATATTCTCTGCCAGCTAATATTGCAAAAACATTTGTGCCTATGCTATCTTTCTGCTACAGAAGAAATTTAAAATCAACTGATGTTTGTGCCATATTAACTGTAGTTTACTAAACAATCATGCTGCATAATGTATGGAGCAAAACACTTACATTCAATCACAAAGTTTGCAGAGAGTGCAACATTTCACATAGTTGCTGCAGCCATCAAAGGTATGATTTTAAACTTTATTTTGCACATTTATTTTCTTTTTTGGTTTGTGCCAGCTTATTGGTTATGAAATTTGATAGCACAATGTCTGAACATCCTATGCTGCGTTATTTAAAAGCAAATAGCATAGATTCGATGTTCTCATTGCCAAGTGCAAGAACTAACTTTAGCTGAAATAATTACAATTTTGATTTGTAAGTGTCAGCAGTATTTTGCCTGATTGCTAGCGGTCGTTGGGACGGTACTAGCACAGGATTTTCTTCAGAAGCAGAAATGCTGTCACGATTTCCTCCCCCCTCTCCCCCTCTCCCCCCTCTCTCACACACACACACACACACACACACACACAAAATGGCTGTTTCAGTTTGCTTTGTCTTTAAAGATTCTAAGTAAATTTCCAATAGAAAATACAAATTGTTAGATCGATTTGATAGAACCACTCTAACAAAATGTTAAGAGATTCTGTCAGACACTCGCCAGTTTATCATTCCCATTAGACTTCAATTTCAGCAAAAGTTTCTGTGTTCTTTAATATTTATGTAAAATAAGCACTTAAAGGATTTAAAGCTTCAGCATTGTATCATTTAAGGGCAATTTATTCTCTTCAGTCACAATTCTCCCAGCTTGCATTTTTAAACCTAACTGGAACTCTAAATGTTGTGAGTCATTTAAAATGTTATTTATATACTTGTGTGCACTTAAAATACAGATAAACCAGTTATATAATTTCACCTAATCGATTGAAATATTTCATTATATGTAGAATTTGAAGGAAGTCTTTGTTCAAATATTCTTTAAAACATGTAAATACATGGTTTGCCACCTCAGTGGTGCAGTGGTCTAAGCTCTGGCTTCTGACTATTCGTCCAAGTGAGCCTGGATTCAAGTCCCAGATGGGGTGTATGGGTGGTGTGTTTCTCTTACGGCACTGGCTCTCCTTCTTCGTGAAGCCAATAGCCCAACAAGTTGCTCATGGTGGTCCTTAAACCTGAAACAAAAAAATAAGACATGATTTTGTTAAATATTATGTAAAATTTATGTTAAATACATTAATTTTTGTAACTGTAAAGTAATTTGGGAAAATGAAAGTTATTTATCCTTTATATTCCATATTTTCTGTTTATCTTTATGGACTGTATAATCGAGACGTTCATTACGTGGTGTCTTTTTAATTCTCCCTCATATGTGAGATGAACATAACATTATCAGTATTAAATTCAGATAATCAATTATTTGCAATTACAGCCTGTCTAGAATTTGATAAATCTTGCTTTCTCAATACATTACATTATTCCTTAATTCTCTAAAAATTATTAAAACTGAATTTAAAAAATTGCCTGTTGACATTACGGTTTTATTCGGTTTCTGCAGATAGTTTGCTTCATGTTTTGTAACGTGGAACAATTAGGCACAGTGGCTTGGTACACTTTTGCTTGGAGAAACACATCACAAGAGAACCACTTAAACAATAGATCAAAGCCCTTTGTTGGTTGATTCTCTTTCGACATTTCTCTGAGCAGGAGCCCATTTGGTCATTAAGCTTATTTGCACTGTGTTATAGAAGAAAGGAAAATAAACTATTCAACATACAGATTTTTTCTTACATATGAACTGTTTCTACGGGAATGTATTAACAAATTCTACATGGGCAGTATACCATTTAGATTCAGAAAAGATCATGGAATTATGGTACCAAAAATAATATGCCTCATGCATTTAATTGTTATTAATAAAAAGCAGGTAATTGTATAAAGAACAGTTATTTAAAGAATTAACAAATGTATGCTTTCGTAAGGAATGCAAGAATGTAAGGAAATGCAACAATTTGTCGCAATGTGATTTGATTTGCCACTCTGGAAAAACTCTCAGGACCACCTGGAAAAGTCAGGAATTTTTTTCTACTTTTGAGTGGGAACCCTGTTAGATGTCATCACAAACCCTGTGCAATTAGTAGATGGATGTTGAAAATAAAAACATACCACAAAAATATAAACAACATTAGTATAGGCTTTGTGATGCAGAATATAATTAGAGATTTGAAGAAGAGAAATCTGTAACACACACTAATGGGCAAGTGATGCAGCTTTACATGAACTGTAAAAATTATTTGATCAGGTTGAACAGAAAACTTAACTAACAAATTACCTCTGAAATATTTAACAGATTTAGGGCAACTTACCATTCTCTGGTTTTTTGCTCCATATTTCACATTTCCAGCATGTGAGACA
This sequence comes from Macrothele yani, assembly GCA_039090855.1. Classification (NCBI taxonomy): domain Eukaryota; kingdom Metazoa; phylum Arthropoda; class Arachnida; order Araneae; family Macrothelidae; genus Macrothele; species Macrothele yani. The sequence goes on from CM077023.1 coordinate 102,579,540, forward strand.
GCCGTGGACTTGGTGTCGCATGTCTCGTAGAGATAGCATGGGGGCTCTTTAACTTTTTCAGCTGAAGTCATTCACTTTTGTTACTTTCTATTCTTGGTCATTCTGGAGGCTTCATGTAGTAATCCGCATATATTTCTTCAATTATAACAAAAAGGTGGTCACGTCATATATATCAACACAACATAGTTATGGTCCTATTGTACATATCAACATTCATAAAACTATTGGGTTGTTTATCTCCCTTGTCATACATACATACATACCTTACATTCACACATTTCTTTATACACTATATACAACCTGCAAATACTCAAACTCACTGTATAAGGTTATCTGAATCTGAAACATTTGTTGGCTCAAAATTTAGCCTGTGCAGATCCCCAGCATTTGAAAAGGAAAAAACTGGGCTACTGGCCACTAATGTAAAAAAAAAAAAAGTGATATTTTTATGATTATCTCGCAAATGTGTGCAACGTTAAGAAGTCAAATAGCAGTGCAATTACAGGAGATCATAATTATTTTAATAAGTGAAGCACCTTGCATGCCCAATTTTGATGTTAAATCTGAACCTGCAGATTTATATTTTCACAGCTTGATTGCAACCAAGTCTGAGTTCCAACATTCATGATTTGTTTAACGATTTTACTGCTAATTCCACATGGACAAGCAACAGTTGAGCAAGGTGCTTGGGAAACGAAGCATATGTTGGTTGAAAAGCTTCATAACTAAACAATTGTAGCAAAATACATTATCAATGACCACATAAAATCAGTTGGAGGCATGAAGAATATAACAATCTGAAAAGAACTTCCAATGTCTGCTGTTGGTGCTTGCCTGAATAATATATGTATCTTAAGGTGAAAAGAAAAGAAAAAGTAGAAAAATCTGGAAGTGATAAAATAAAGTCATTGTTGTATCACATAGAGAATTTTTGCAGAAAAACATTATCAGCTCTGCAGAAATTGTCTTATTCTGATAAAGCAAAAAAAAAAAAAAAAAAAAAAAACGACCCAGTTACATGAATAGCCAGAGCAAATTCTATTTCAGTGGAGTGCTGAAGATATAGCTAAATCATTAAAAAATCTAGAAAATTTTTTTTAGTAAAAGTGATTGGAAATTAAGCATTACTGAACTTTTGCACACTTATTCAGTCTCCCCTTTTAGTGCACAAATCATTACAGAAGAACATTTTCCTGCATGCAGGCTTTATATTTACATGTAACTTGATTGACATTAAATGTCCGCCATTACTGTTTCACATGTTATGCAAGTTCTGCAATCGGGAGATTATTAAATGATGTTAGATACGTATGGGGCATAGTATCGGCAATTAAAATAAAGAAACAATGAACTATATATGTACTTACAATATTCGTAGTGGCTGTCGGGGCTTCATATGTACGCCTTCAATGAATGTGAACTTTTTTCAGTTGTGAAGTTTAGAAAAATAAAATTTATGATATTGTAAAATCTGCCCCAGATAAAATTGAACAAGATGATTTTTTACAATGAAGGTAATAATTCCTTTAACAACAACGAAATATGAAACTGAATTAAAATCATGTTGAATTTTTTAAAAAACGAACTATAATCTTGAAGAGGAAATCATCTTGACTGCGAAGCACCATGATAACAACAAAACATGAAAACGAATTATAACTTTGCCAAAGTTTTAAAAAACGAATAATCTTGAAAAAGAAATAATCATCTTGATTGCAAAGCATAAAGAAATAAATCTCCCGACTGCGAAGCACCAAACTAGTTTCTGCTAATATTCATAGCTATCATCAGTGGTAGGTGCACGGACGTTGTAATTACCACACTCACTCCCTCAGGTATGCTGCTCAACCCGAATGCATGTTCAGCCCTGTCGTGTAGATATTTGTGCATCATGGTTTGGGTTTTACTGCGCACATCTATGGTGTCGCCATCTGTAGTTAAACAAAATAAACAAGTAGCATTTATGGAATAGAAATATGCACTTGTATTTTTAAGTAATATTTGCTGTAAGCTGTTTTATGTTATTCTTTTTCTTCTTCAAGTGTTTTTTCTCCTGTTCAATAAGGTACCTCCATGCAAACTGAAGCTCTACTGGATTATTAATGTTACAGTTGTATCTTTTGGTTTTCTCAATGACTACAGCCTCGGAGGTCAGAATCTGGGCATGTGATCTATGCGATGTTATAATTTTCGTGTTAGTCCAATCAGGAGTTACATGATTTCTGATACAATGTTGTATTTATGAAGTTTTTTCATCTCTTCTTGTCCAATTCAAATTGTTATTATTATTTTTTTTTGTGAGTAAAGTGTTGGATGCTTTAAGGTTAATTTTTTTTTTAAACTGAATTGAAAAAAAAAATGCTGCTGCACTAAAATCTTAGGCGCCAGCCATTTATTTTCAGTCGCCACGGCAACCGGGCACCTTGGTTTTGTCTACCCCTGATTGTAAGTATGCCTACAACTATAGTTGCATAGTACAACTATGTGAATGCAGTTATTTCTGTACTCCTATACCTCCCCTTATAATTGTAGGAAGGCCATTCATTTTAGATGGGCCAGGATTTCCCTTAGACTTGGATAGAAAAATAAAAGATGTATCTTTGCAAATATTTTATGAAACTGGCTGAAATTTTAATGACCATCATAAACCGCTAATAAAAACATGACCTCCAAATTTTGACAAACTCGGTTAAAAACCTTTTCAATTAGCCCTCAAAATTTTATTAACCGTTTTTGTGTATATCATTTGTGTTACTGTTTATCGATGATTAAAAATTTCCATGGCTAATTTAAAAAGTTTGCAACCATGTTTCGGCGTAATTTGGAGGGTGTCTTCCTGTTACCATTACATTTTGTTGATCAAAATTTCAGCCAGTTTCATGAAGATTTTGCAAAGTTAGTTTTTGACTTTTTTTATGCTTAGTTCTGAATCAATGATGGTGGGAGACTGGGACTTCACCATCCTTCTTTTGATTGGGGGTGGGGGAAGCGGAAATGTAGGCACCTTCTTTATTATTTATTTGTTGCGAGGAGTCGGGGCAAGGCAGGCTGTCAATCAATTAATGAACAGGTTTTCTTCTTTTCATAAAGCCGGGGAGACCCATTTCAAAGCCAAAAGCCTCGTGGATTTCTGGTGCATTGAAAGCCCAAGGTGCAGTTTTAAACGGTAATTTTCTGTTAAGAATCAATACTATGTACTTATGTTTTAGAAACTGAAACAAAAAAATCCATAAAACTCAGCATTTTCCCTGTTCATCTGTTTTAACTCTTAAATATCCATAAAAATGACAGGCTTGATCTAACCCAATAGTTCTGCTAAAAATTTCAAAATGGAAAAATGTAAAGTCCGTAGTGAATGGCTGGAAAAGACAGATAATTTGAAGGCTAAAGTTTCTGCATGGGGTAGAAAGCATAGTGAAAGTGAACTATTTTGTACTGTGTGATGCTGCACCATTAACTTTGAAACAAAAGGTTTCCAGGCGATTTTTAATCACTCGCTTACATCAAAACATAAATCAAACTTTGAATCTAAATTTGGACTAAACCAACTACGCTTAGAACTTGCACCTTCTCATGCATGCATATAGAACTTACAACCTTCAAGTTCAACTTGTGCACCAACACTTTGCATTTATAGTGCCAAGGAAAGTTCTACTACTGCTGAATTGATTTGGACAATGAAATCAGTGTGTAGTAATTATTCAATGGAATCATCACAAGATATTCATGATGTTTTTAAAAAAATGTTTCCTGACAGTGTCCCTGAACATGTTTCTCTTTCCCCTAAGAAAATGCGAAACTTAATCACTGATGGACTGGCTCCTTATTTCCGGGAACTAATGTTAGAGGAAGCATGTTCATCATACTACGCATTGAGTTATGATGAAACAACTAATGTTAAAGATAAAAAGGAGCTACAAACAACCATCACATTTTGGTCAGAAAGCAAACGTTGCCTAACGACACAGCACCTCAGAACTTTCTTTTTAGGTAAAGCGGATGGTGAACCATTGCATAAAAAACTATGTGAAACACTTTCTGAGGCCAATTTATCACAAAACAGATGCCTAATGCTTGGATCAGATGGACCTAATATTAATAAAAAAGTGTTTAGGCTTTTCAATAGTAATGTCCAGAAGATATGAGGGACAAGTCTAATAAACATAGGTACCTGCAACATCCACACAATGCATAATGCATATGTAAAATCATTGGAGTATTTAGGTGAAGAAGCTTCTGAGCTGCTGATCAACATTTACCATTATTTTGATGGTTGGCCTGCCCGTTAGGAAGAGTTTGAAGAAATGTAATCTAAATACACTGGCGGAAAGTGAAAAAATAACACCAAGAAGGAATTTTCGGACGATCATGAAATTTACATATGCTAATGGGGTCGAGTTTACACCGGTGTGATGTTAATTTCGGGACCAACCAGTGAGCGCTTACGCCACAGCACGGCATAATATGCAAGTTACCGTCGGTGGTATTTAAGGAGTACGGCGAAGTGAATGTAATCAGTCGTCGGTGTACGGGCACGTGCGAAGACCCTGAAGAAGCTGCAATGCCTGGACATGGGAGACGTGTACGATTTCAGCAGTTATCGGACTTTGAGCGAGGTCGTCTAGTCGGACTCCGCGAGGCCGGGTGGTCGTATCGTCGTATTGCGGAGCGAATTGGACGGGAAGTATCGGTGGTGGTACGATGGTGGCGTAGATGGTCCGAGGAAAATTCCCACATGAGAAGACGTGGAACCGGGAGTCACAGACGAACTGATGAGCGGACCGATCGACGCATACGAAGAGCAGCGTTGTCAAGCAGAACATCCACTGCGACGCAAATCCGAGCTGCCGTTGCATCTGAGGTGACTGTGCGAACAATCCGCAACCGTCTACTGGATGCAGGACTACGTGCACGTGTGCCTCTGGCATGTGTACCTCTGACTTCAGCCCACCGTCAGGAACGTCTCCACTGGAGAACGCAATGGCGATCTGTCGTGTTCAGCAATGAAAGCAGATTCTGCTTGGGAGCCTCCGATGGCCGTATGCGTGTTCGCAGACGCACAGGGGAGCATCTCCACCCTTCTTGCATCTGCCAGCGACACACAGGGCCTACACCTGGTCTCCTGGTGTGGGGAGCGGTCAGCTATCACTCCCGTACACAACTAGTGTTTGTACCGGGTACGTTAAACAGTACCTCCTACATCAACAACATCATTCAGCCCGTTGTTGTGCCATTTGTAAGGTCGGTCCATCGTGGTGTTTTCCAGTAAGATAACGCACGCCCACACACGGCACATGCAATGCAACATGCATTTCAGGGTGTGAGACAACTTCCATGGCCTGCACGTTCACCGGATTTGTCCCCCATTGAGCACATGTGGGATTTTATGGGACAACGACTTATCCGGTCTCTACGGCCAGCCACGACCATCCCCCGATTTACACATCCAGGTTAAGGATGCTTGGAACTCAATACCCCAAACTTACATCCAACATCTGTACGACAGACTCCTTGCCAGAATTGCACAGTGTGACGCAGTTCATGGCGGTTCAACCTCGTACTAACCATGTTACATGGAAATGTTATTTTTCAGTTTACCAGCAAATACAGCCCTATTTTGCCATAATGTTTTGATCACGTTATCCTCTGTATTCCATTATTATGCTGTATAAATTTCGTTGGTATCAGACGTCTCCTTCTTGGTGTTCTTTTTTCACTTTCCGGCAGTGTATAATGTTCCACACCACAAATTTTTGAAATATGCAACAACAAGATGGCTTACCTTTGGGGCCTTCAGCTAACAGGATTTTGGAGCAGTGGGACATTATTCAGTTCTATTTCCTTAAGCACATTCCTCTGAGAAAAAATTCTGCTGCTCTTCAATCCAGATCCTACAAGGCTGTTGTGAATGCCTTAAAGAAACCTTCAATAAAAGCTGAACTTCATTTCATTATTTCATCTGCAGAACTATTCATGAAGTTCACACAATGTTTTCAGTGCCAAGCACTCATGGTCCACAAATTGCATGAAGAAATAGGGAACTTTCTTCAGACCTTCATGGCTCGTGTTTTGAAGACTGCTGTCATTAGAAAAATCACTAATTTTTCTAAAGTTGATCTTGATGAACTGTTTACAGTTGGTAATCTGCTTCCTCTTGAAAAACTTGTCATTAATGAAAAGGTCACAGATGAGCTTTCTGAACTGAAAGAAAGTGATAAGTTGTTGTTTCTGAAGGAAGCTCTAAAGCACTATATTACTGCTTGTAAGCATGTGATGGAAAAGACTTGTTTATCAAATGGATCACTTAAAAGTTTTAGATTTTTAGACCCAAAAGAAAGAATGAATGATAGAAGCTGCAGAGACATATTGAAAGTTGCAAAAATTCTGCCATTTCATGTTCAACTGGATTATTTGTTAGATGAATGGAAAATTTTGCAACTAGAAAAAGATGATACAGCATTTGAAAACAAAACTATTGGTGATTACTGGCAACAACACATCTCAAAAAGGGACTCATTATCAAAAGATATAAAGTTTCCAAATGTTGCAAAAGTCATAAAGGCAGCTCTTACTTTGTCATATGGAAATGCTGACATAGAGAGACCATTTTCCATTTCTAAGCATATATTAGGAGAAGATAAATCAGCAATGACTGAAAGTTTTTAAACAGTGTACAGACTGTGAGGGATGCCTTGAAACAGTATCCTAATTTTCTTTTCGTACCCATTAATCCAAAACTCATTAAGTACGAACAACAAGCACATTCAAATTACACTGCCTTTAAGAAGAATGTAAGAGGAAAAAGAAAATTGAATTAGAAGAAAACCAAAAAGAAGAACAAAGAAGAATGGATTATGAAGAAGATATGAAAAAGATGAAAAAGTCAATCAAATGTGAGACTGCTGCTCTGAATGACAAGAAAAAAGAACACCTACAAACTACGGAGGCAAGAGAAGAACTTTTTGGAAGCTTCAGCTAAACTGAAGAAAGCACTCGAAAACAATGATTTAAAGGGAGCAAAATTAGCTGAAGGCATGCTCGAGGGAGTAAAATGTATGCAAACAGAAGAAAGAGTGAAAGAAAAGGAAGTGGAAATTATTCAGAAGAACCTTGAGAAAAGAAAATCAAGTATGATTACATCATTTTTTGCTAAGATGCCTAGAAAACAGTAAGCCAAACAGTTTTTTCTTCAGAATTTTTTTTTTTTTTTGGAACATTAAATAGAATTAATTGTATGTCATAGATTTTCAGAATTTTGTGTAATTTTTTTTTTCTGTAATATTATATAATGACAATAAAATGGCCATACCCCATCCAGGACCATAATGAAGAAATGTATTATGATCTTACCTGGCCTTTTTTGGTAGAGGAGTATAAAGAAAAATAAAAAATAATAAAAATGTTTTTGTAACTGTATTTTGGTATTTTGTGCTATTGGCAAGAAGTCTCTTTTAATCACCTTTTAGTCACCTTTTTTTTTTTTTAAATTGTCACCTTTCTCACCTTTTTCAAAGGTCGCCTTAACTCTTGGCCCTGGAAGCATGAAAACCACAACACAAACTTATTTTAAAAAATTCATCTCCACTTCAACCACTCACCATTCGTATTAAACACAAAAACTACTTTACAAATAAAATGAACCTAAAAAAAAAAAAAAAAAAAGTTTAAGCTAAAATTCACAGTTCACGTGGGTTGTGAATTTTAGCTTAGCTTAAACTTTTTATTCTTATATTCATTTTATTTGTAAAGTAGTTTTTGTGTTTAATGTGAATGGTGAATGGTTGAAGTGGAGATGAATTTTTAAAATAAGTTTGTGTTGTGATTTTCATGCTTCCCACTGGAGTTGCCCCAAAGCAAAAATGTCGGAGGTCATACGTGTGTTAAATATGTTCATTTCTGAGGATTTAAAGGCAAGAAGGAGAATTTTCAGTATAGATAACTTCATTGTCCTTTAGTCTTCATAGATATTCAGCATAAAATGAAGATCAATAGCATGCAAGAGTTAGATAAAATGCTAAGTTTTATCATAACTTCAGGCTGTTCCCCTGACCTTACTAATTGACCAAAAAATTTGGAGGGGGAGGGATCATCCCAAAATCATGGTTATTATGCATCAGGTATTTCCTTTAGTAAGTTGATTTATTTAATCAGCAAGAATGTTTGTTAACCTTGTTTGTTGATACGTTTTTTCTTGTCCTGCTTGTGCATATTTTACAAACACTAAGAAATGTTAATAAATCTTTTGCTCAATCCCACATTCATCAAAGTAACTTGGCTACTTGCTTTGAGATTAATACAGATTCCAGTGTCATGCACTGGAATCTATATTGATCTCAAACAGAGGCGTAACTAGGGCGGGGCAGGCGGGACGGCCACCCCGGGCGCAGCTCAAGAGAGCGTGCAAAACTCTGTGCTTACAATTTGATTGGAGTTGGAATTGAAATCTTTGCACCAGTTTCTGGTACGGTTTTTTCGTGCTGTACTTAGTCATTTGCCCATTTATAGAAATTGCCTATAATATGTTATGCCAATTTCAGTATCCTTTGGCAGCTTAAAAATCACATTTCTTCCTCAAAATTTTCATGGTTGTTAGTTACTCACATTAAGAAATGAAGGCGCTGTTGTACATACATCACAAGATAAGGATCTGGATATCGTTCACGTTGTTGAAGATTTTCCAGGGGCTTCTATCAGTATTGTGGCGGCGAGACACAAGTTGCATTCGGTCTGTTTGGTATAGCATTGATGGTGTGAACTAGTTGAAAAAAGATGCACAAAGAGTTGAAATTTGATTTTTTTGTTTTAATGCTGTGGAGTTTAATGACAACCGTGAGCAAGTTATTCAATGGACTATAAGCAGTCGCCTGTCAGTGATTTTAGGCCCACTTGCATTAGTGAAGGTAGAGAGCCACTGCCGTAGGATAGACACACCATCTATACCTTATCCAGGATTCGAGCCCAGGCGTATGGTTAGAGGTAAACGTCCCTGTTTTAGGGATGGGAGACTGCTTATGGCACTTAGAGTTGCTCACAGTGGTCGTTAAACCCTGAAACAAAAACAGAACAAAAAAGACTTATGAGGGGCGCAATATTTTGTGCTTTGCCCCGGGCGCAGAAATGCCTTGTTACGCCTCTGGATACTAATTCAAGTTTCTTACAATACAGTGCGATATCTAATCCACTATAATATTTCTTGGTTTTTTTTATATTATCTTTATCATGAGAATGCAATAAAATCTTGGGCTTTAGTGCAGTAAATGTGGCAATTTTGGAAAACACTGATTTATACAAAAATTTTAATTAGTTGTGCGTATTTTGGTAGTACTTATCGCAGGAAAAAGAATAACAAAAATGTGAAACATGATGACAGACAGAACTTTAGTGATTTCATGTGAGATGGCCCTGCTTTTGGGGATCTACTCATGAGATATTTCTTAACAAGTTGTAAAAGACTTGTACTCTACATATCAGTGCACAGAAATGTATGCTGTTCACAGGGAAGCTGTTGAGCAAGATTGTACTGTACCAAAAATTAGTCATTATGTTCCCCACTCTGGTGTTATATTTTGCCATTCTTTCATATTTCAGCCCATTCTTCAAAATTCACTATTGATAACCCTATCTCTTGCTTAGACACACATACACAATTTTTAAATGTTGTTACTTGTTAGTACTATTTAGTCAGTCCGATGTTCTGTTAGTTAAATCTTTCGTATTTTGATTTATGTTGGTTTTCCAGGTTTTGTTCTGAAGATCATCCTCCTGCAGTGAATGCAGTGAAGCAGCTTGCAAATGAGCACTTTGAACTTCAGCACTATGCAATTGCTGTTAACTTGTACAACAGGATCCTTGCAGCAAACCCTAGCTGTGCTTGTGTATATGGTAATCGTGCTGCTGCGTTAATGAAGCGAGGATGGTAATTCTATTAATGTTTTTTCTGTTGTATTTATCAAATCTGCCTTTTTTCTGGAATTTACTATTAATATAATACATTATGGTTTTACTTTGTAATGCAACCTTACCTGAAAAAATTGGGTGCTGCAGACTCACTCAGTATGAGTATTTCATGTTTCTGTGCTTTTCTTGAATATTTTTCATTGTTTGCAAAAAGTAAGTAGTGTTGTGTTTATACTTTCATAATTTTTGTGTTTCATTTAATGTTAATTTCTATTTATAATTGAGCCATCCCAAGGAATTGGCATTTAAATATATGTTGGTAACTCCCATATCAATGTATCATAGTACTCAACCATGACACCTCCTGTTTTAATGAAAATTGGTAAGAAGGGTATTCTTTGAGTAGAAAAACAGATTTTTTTAAATTATCCTCAGGTTCATTTTGAAAATTAAAGAAAAAATCTAAATTCCAATTTTTCAGCATTTTTCAAAGATTTGCAACTCAACTTTTATTATCTTGGGTTCTATGTTATTAAGTTGTTCTTCGTGTTATTTGAATGCTTATTAAACACAAAGTTTAATTTCATAAACAACTAATTAAAAGCAAATACAAAGATGTTTAAGAAAAACCAAAATTTATGCGTGGGCACGCAACACACGCACACTTCTTACACAGGAGTTTTGTACTTCATACTCATTATGAAATTCTCTTGGTGCCGCCCCGGTGGCGCAGTGGTCTAAGGCGCTGGCCTCTGATCATTCGCCCGTAAGGGGTCCAGGTTCGAATCCCGGTCAGTCATGGATGTTGTGTTTGTCTTACGGCACTGGCTCTCTCCCTTCCCTGGAACCAGTGACCCTAAATTAGGGACGGGAGACTGCTTATAGCCCATTGAGTTGCTCACGGCGGTCGTTAAACCTCCAATCAAAAAAAAAAAAAAAAAAAAAATTCTCTTGCAGGCATTCCTGAATCTGGTCCTCCCATAATTTCCTCATCCATTCCCTACTTTTCTTTCCTGCCACTTGGGCTGTATAAATACTCTTAGTACCTTATCAATCATTCTTTCAACACAGCCAAACCACCTCAAAATATTTATTTCCACCTTTCTAACAACAGCATGCCTCACATTGCACATCTTCATTCCACACATGATCAGAACAAATCTGTCCCCACCCCCATAAGTAGCACACAAATGACTCCTGTGTCTCTTTGCAGTACCTAGGTTTCACTACTGTCCATCAGAGCAGGAACAATTAAACTTTTCATTCACAGGACTGTGTATCCCAAACAGCTCTATTTGGGACCTTTTTGACAGCCTCCATCAGTACTGTGTTAAATCCTCCTAATGCAGGTTCGACTTTTAAAAAGCTGAATTCAAATTTCACCATATATATTGTCAACCATTATCAATCCACTGCTGGTTGAAGGTTTCCCCAAGTTTCTTCCACAATGCTCTGTCTTGCGCCAGTCTCCTCGATGTTACTCCCGCGTGCTTTTGAACTTCATCCACCCATCTCCCATGTGATCTTCTTCTGGGTCTTTTCCTGTCCCTTGGAATCCAGTCTAGAATTTTGGTTTTCCATCGGTGGTCCGTTCTTCTGGCAACATGTCCAGCCCATTGCCATTTCAGGGATTTTACTCTGATCATAATGCCTTCCCCTCTTGTCCTTTTCCTTATCCATGGGTTCCTCTGCTTATCTCTTCTGGTTACACCAAGCATGCATCTCTCCTTTCTTCTTTCAGTTGTCTGCAGTCTTTGTATGTATTTTTTAGTTAAGATCAATGTCTCTGCTCCACGTGTAAGCACTGGCAGGATTGCATTGATTAAACACTTTTCTTCTAAGACATAATGGTATATTGCTCTTTAAAAATTATACTGTTTTTTCCAAAAGCTCTCCAACCAAGTTTTATATGTCGATTAATTTCTTCATCAATGTGACCTTTGCTTGATAATCTGCTGTCCAAGGTAAATGTAGGTATCGGTTATCTCCAGCTTTTTGCCATCAATAGATAAATCTTCATTTCTTGTAAAAGCATTGTACATCATTTTTGTCTTCTGAAAGTTCATTTTTAATCCCACTTCTTTACTCTTGTCAGCAAGTTCCTGTATCATACTTTGCAGTTCTGAAGGGGCAGTTGCAAAAATGATTATATCATCAGCAAAATGAAGGTGAGTTAATAATCTGCATTAGTTTTTATCCCTTTGTATTCCCCAGTTTAATGATTGAAATACATTTTGCAATGTGGCATTAAAGAGTTTGGGAGATATAGTGTCACTTTCTCTCACTCTCCTTCCAATTTTTATTGGTGCTGTATCCTCAAATAATCGAACCTTTGCATTTTCATAGATGTTACTACTACTACTAATAATGTAGGCATCTTCCATACTGCAGGATTTCAAAGCCTTTGTAACTGCTGGTGGTTTCACGGAATCAAAGGCCTTTCCATAATCGATAAAAACCATACATAATGGGAGTTCATATTCCCTTTCTTTTTCAGTTAGATCTCTCAGTACGTGGATACGATCTATAGTGCTGTAGCCACTCCTGAATCCAGTTTGTTCTCTCGGTTGAGCCATGTCCAGTGTTACCTTCAAGCGATGTGAAAGAACCTTAATGAAGATTTTATAAACTACTGATATAAAGCTGGTGGGATCATTGTAGTATTTATGTAGCAGGATCATTGTAGTAATTTTCCAATCCTCAGGAATTGTCCCTTCATTGAGACATCTAGTGAAAACTTGGGCGAGTCTAGTTTCAATTTCTCCACTTTCTTTTTGTATAATGTCCATGATAATTCCATCTCCTGGAGCTTTTCTTCATTCATGTTCTTAATTGCATGTGTAACTTCTGCTGGGAGGACTGGAGGGACTTTGATACTGTTACGTTTCATAATGTCTAGAGTAGATGTATCATCTCTTTCATATAGTTTTGAGTAGAAATCTTTCACTCTTGTCAAAATTTTGCCTCTATTTCTTGTTACAGTGCAATCTTCTTTTCTTAGTGCCATAATATGTTTTCTTAATTTACTGAGGTGCCCCTTTGTTCTTTTCAGGCTTTGGTTGTTTTCAATTGCTTTTCTCACTGGTTCACAGTTGGATTTCCTTACCTCTTCAGTGATACTTTTTCGTACTGTCATGCATAGCTCTATATATTCCACTTTGGAAGTAACATCTTTATTTGTCCTGATCTCCCTTCTCTTTTGCATCAATATTTTTATTTTTCCCGATATTTTCTTAATATGCATCTTGTCCTTAGTACCACCTATTTTTGTTGCTGTTTCCATTTCTCATAACTTTAGAGATGTCCACTTTTTCTGATGTTAGATCTTGTAGAGTGGAGAATCTGTTCCTCAATTCCAATTTGAAAGTATTATGATGCTTTTTAAGGTTGATCATGTTAATACATTTTATTTGTTTTATGAGCTTGCCACGATCGAGTGTAGTTTTGAGGTGCATCTTACAAGACACCATTCTATGATCACTTCCTGTGTTGAACCTGTTCAGCACACTGCAGTCTGCAATGGCAAATTTCTTGTTACACATAATAAAATCAGTTTCACTTGTCATTTCATTGGGATGCTTCCATGTCCATTTCCTATGTGTTTTTTCTTGAATAGGGAGTTCATGACAAAAGAAACCTTTCTGCCTCTGCAAACTCTATGAGAGTATTTCCACAATGGCTTCTGTTCCCATGTCCGAATTTACGTACCGAAGTTTCATTCTGTTGCCCTATTTTCACATTGAAATTACTCATAATGATCTTCAAGTGCTGCTTGCCTTTATAATTCAGATGCCAAATTTCTACGTAAACTTGTTCAATTTCTTCCTCAGGATGACTTGTAGTGGGCGCGTAAGCTTGAATAATCTGAGCCTGGTATCGTTTTTGTAGTTGGATAATGAGTTGCACAGTCTGTCCAAGGAACTTTCAACATAGAACAATGTCCTTCAGTTTCTTGTTTATTATAAAGCCAACACCACTGGTTTTGCAAGTATTTGTCCTACTATAGTAGAAAAGATGTCCACTTTTCAGTTCAGTGAGATCTTCTCCTTTACTTCTTACTTCACTTTGCCCGACAATGTCCCACTTGATCCTTTGGAGTTCCTCCTCCAATTCAAGGAGCTTTGAATCAGAGGAGAGAGGTCAACCGTTAAACGTTGCCAAGGTCAGGATCTGATGGCAGCCTAGTCATGTCACACGGCCACTGCCTTGGATAGGTACATTCCAGCTGCCGGAGACTGAGGGCCAAAATTAAAATTTTTAAGTCATCTTGGGGGGATGGGGTGCATAACTCACCACGCTGGCCGAGTGAGTTGGTGAGAGTGAGATAGCATTTCCTCTAATCCCGGTGGTACAGTTATACCATTATTTGTCAGTCGTCAGCGCCCCTTTAGTGGGGACAGGATGCACTGCTAGAAGGCGGGGTTGGTATTTGTCAAGGAGAGGCTATATATGTTTGTGCATCACCTGACCTTGCATCCCTATAGGCTTATACAGGGTGTTTCCAAAAGTTACAGCTCACTTCAATAACTCAAAAATGAATTGGAATAGAAAAACAGAGTCAACGGGTATTAATAACAGATAATACACAGTCGAGTCACTTTATTGTGACCGCCGTGTGCAGCGCTGACAGCAGCTAGACAGGCTGGGAGTGACTCAATAAGGTGCTGGAAGGTGTTCATAGGTATGTGGAGCCATGCTGACTGCAGGACATTTTTTGACAGCTGCTGGAGGGTGCGTGGTGGAAGATCCATAGAGCAAACAACACGATCGAGGTGGTCCCACAGATGCTTAATTGGGTTTTAAGTCTGGGGAATTAGGGGGCCAAGGAAGTACTTTGAAGTCTTCATCGTGCTCTTCCAACCATTCGCGGACATTTTTAGCTGTGTGACACATCGCATTGTCATGCTGGAAGATCCCATCCGCCCCAGGGAAGACAATCAGCATGTATGGGCGTATGTGGTCTGCAAGGATGGATTCATAACGAATTCGGTCCATAGTGCCTTCCACAGGTATGAGTGGACTCAGGGAATGCCACGAAAACATTCCCCAGACCATAATGCTGCCCCCACCAGCTTGTGTTCTGCCAGCAATGGTTGAAAAGTGTTTGTTCTCCGATGTTTCTCGCCTTATATGAAAAGTCCATCCATTCGATGAAGCAGAAAACGTGATTCATCAGAGAAGGCAATCCTTTGCCAATCAGCAGAGGTTCAATTCTGATACTGCCATGCAAATGTAAGCCTTTTCTGCCAATGCATCTTCGTTAGCATAGATGCAGTGACCATCCATCTGCATCGGAGCCCCATACGCAGCAGGGTTCACTGAACTGTCAATTTAGACACACTTCCGGTAGACCCCTGGTTCATTTGGCCAGTGAGTTGCTCCACTGTAGCATGTTGATCGGCCCTCGCACACCTTCCCAGCCGACGTTCATCTCTCACATCAATGGCACGTGGTGCTCCGCAGTTTCCACATCACTTATTCGCAGTGGTGCCATTTCTCCAATCACGATACACTTTAACCACAGCATCACCCAAACAGTTCTCAAACTGTACTGTTTAAGATATACTGCCACCCTTGGCCCGAAAGCCAATAATCATCACTTTTTGCAAATCTGATAAATCGCTCCTTTTATTCATGACAGCAATGAGTGATATGTTTTCAAAATGCCTACAGCACACCTTATAGACCCTCCAAGCCAGCTCACGACATGTGCCTTCTTTCATTGGCTACTCGCTGTTAACGTCAAAAGTAGGAGGTGGTCACAATAATGTGACTCTACTGTGTTCGAACTATTTCGGGGATATGTGATTAACCCCCAAGCCCCCCCCCCCTAATTGGAGGGCCTGGCGAGCTATCTCATAAACAAAGCAAGTTGGGAAAAAAATTTCCAGTTACAAAGTTACACAGCATTCTTACCTTAGTGTAAATCTGCGGAAAATTTTCCAATAACTCTCAAAGTTTGGGCTCTGCCCTCTTGAGCTATTACAAATCTGCAAAGAAAACTGGTTTTCTCTGCAAATCTTGAAGTTTCTGCCTTTTCCTGAGCTTTGGAGGAAAAGGCATGTGAGGAAATGATTTTCGTCGGCAAAGCTAAGGATTCGAAAGCACCCCTCATTAAAGTAAGCCTCCCCCCCCCTGCCGCTATCCGACCCCCCGCCCCGGACCCCCGTTTTTGCCGAGAAGCTGTAAACTCAGCTAAGTTTTTGCACAAAATCCCTCCAGGCAGTAAATTTAGGGTTTCAGTTCATGTATCTAGAACTGTAGAAAGAAACCTTGGAAATTATGGCTATGGCTACTGCTTCAAGAGCTCAACAATATACGTATAAGAATCGACTGATATTTAGTCTATCCATACCAGCTGCTTGCAGTTTTAGGCAATCATTTAGAGTGCATTGCCTTTGTTACAGGGGCGTATATAGAATTTTTTTTTTGGGGGGGGGGGGTCCAACAAAAAATAGAAAGTTTGAAATCCACCAGAATAAAATAAAAGTTAATGAAAAATAGAAGAAAAAATTAAAACATTTTTTTTTCTAATGTAAGTTGGGGGGGGGGCTAAAGGGGAATCCTCATTGCGCCCTCCCTTTAAATACACCCCTGCCTTGTTTCATAGTCCATGAAGTCTGTAGCATATTAGGAGATGCAAAGACTCATACTATAGTTGGGTGCTGTTATTGGCATTTCTTCTCCTTTGACATCCGAAAATATGGGTTCTTCAATTCGAAATTTATGAAATATAGCACAGTTAAAATTTACCGTAGCAGACCATGCTCTTTTACTTACCCCTTATCAAGAAACACATTTGTACCGAAGTTGAGTTATATCTATCTCTTATGGCAATTCCTGTATTGCGTGCAGTGGGTCAAATGCTTTTATTCCTGAGCTCATTCAATGGGCCAAGTACCAACCCTGTATCAAATACCTCAGAAGTCTTAACGTATTAGGGGTTAAAAAAAAAAAATCACGTAAATGTGCATTTCCCTTGAGAATGTTTTTGTGGAATGTGTCAGCCGGTAACAAAGGATTCAAAACAAAAATTAAAAGAAACAGGATGTGTTCACCTGCACACATGAATTCCATACTACAGTTAATAACATAAGCAACAGTTTTCAAGTTCTTCACATTAAAATAACCAATTTGTCATTATTTTTTCCTGCTATGCAGATATCAACGATATACTACCACTAATAACACAAATAAACCATATTCTTGCAAGCTAGTTAAAGAAACAGAATTTGGATTGCAATGAATAAAAAATAGTGGCTACAAATTAACGCAAAATTATTGATTGTTTCAAACTGGATTGCAAAAACGTTTGGATCTGAAAAAAATATGCTTATCAGAACTCGAATGTACATATTTGTTCAGTTAAACCTTCTAAGAACACAGGGTCCCGCCAGTGCCATCGATTTCTTTTAGAGCTGGTGGCCTTTGTGGACAACGTGTCGCTTACTTATGCAAATGCTTGTTAATTTGCGCCCACCATATGATTGTTGCAATATGTAAAGTTACTTTTTATTCTGAGAATAAGATCTCTGGAAGTAAAAGTCCGTTTATGAATCATAGTGCCTTAATCAACGAGGCCCAATTAATCTTTCGATTTCACTCATATCATTAGTCTGCAAGCATTTTAAGTCATTTCTTCCTTTTGTTAAGAACTCTGCCTCGGAACATTCTTTGCCGTAATGGGCTTACGAAAAGGTGAAAACTATTGTTAGTTAATTCTAAGTTGTATGCAGACAACAAACCCTACTAATGGAAAGTTATTCATTTGCTGAACATTATGAAATGATATTAATTTTTAGAGAATGTTGGCGAAACGCTTGCACTACTTGAGAATTAAGCGCAGAACATTTCCCTGATTTGCTGTGTCCAAGTTCTTCTACCATAAAATGTGTTGCTCTGCATTTACAAACAACAGGCACTGTAAGTCCTCAACCTTGCACTAGAAGACTTCAAGGATCTGTTGCGCCGGTGCATGATGAAGATGTCGCTTATGCTATTTACAGATGACGGAGATGCATGCTATTTATATGATGAAGATGTTGTTGCTTACATCTATTTACAGCAGGCTTTATGTGAAGGTGATAGGGAATGACTGCTGGATTGGTACAATTTCATTCTAGAAAAAAATGTTGCTCAACTTTTTTTTTCTGCATGGCATTTTGTGGACTGATGAGGCTTGTTTCTCTTGTGAGGGTGTAACAAGCAAACCCAATGCTCATTTTTGGGTTCTGGATAATCCTCAACAGACAAGAGATGTTCGTCGTCAAAGAAAATGGTCTGTTACACCATATGGTGTGGAATATAGAGAAACACAATTCTTGGTCCTGTATTCTTTGAAGGTGCTCTTACTGGGAGGATGTTATTGTGGCCTTCTACAGGAAGTACTTTCTGTTTTGTTTTTTGGTTTTTTGCTTTTTTTTATTATGGTCTTCTGCTTCAAAGTCGTCTTCTCATGTGGTTTCAACATGATGGAGCCCCAGCACATAAAGTATTGCTTATTCAAAATTTCCTCAAACAAACTTTTAAGGAGAGGATTATAGGATATTGTGGGAATGTAAAATGGCCACCCAGGTCACCAGACTTAGCACCAATGGATTTTTATTTTTAGGGCCATTTGAAATCCCAAGTTTATGGAACACCATGATAACAATGATCTGAAACAGTTAATTATTGATGCCTGTAGGAGTATTCCTTCACGTCAGTTGCGTAAGTTGCTAGAAACTGTACTTTGTAGAATTCAAACATGTGTTGTAGTTGACAGGGGACACTTTGAATTTTGTGAATAATTTGCATGTGATGTTTTTTCCCACCATTACTTCTGGCATTGTTATTAGAATGAGTTTCTACATTAAAATGACAAGTGTAAGCAGTTTAGCATTATTTTCGACTACAAGCCATTGTGACAAGTGAGGACAACTGCTTTGTTAAATCCAGCTATCAGGTTAGCGGTAAAAAAAAAAAAAAAAATCATCTACTTTGTTTTGTCCTGATGTATCAATCACTATTGCCAGGATCTCTTAGTTTGAGTTGCTTTCCTCCCCAAAATATCTGTTGATTTTTGTATTTGTTGTGCTCCTGAAGGGGGTAACCATAGGCAATACTTTATCCGGGATTCGGGAGAACTCAGGGCCATAATTTCCAAGATTTCCTTTTAAAGTTCTAGATACACAAACTGAAACCCTAAATTTACTACACAGCGGGATTATGCGCAAATCTTACTCGTAGGTGAGTTTACAGCTTCTCGGAGGAAACTGAGGAAAGTCAGACTGTGGAATGGGGGGCTTATTTCAGTGAGGGATGCTTTTGAACCCTTAACTTTACCGATCAAAATCATCATCTCAGATGCCTTTTCCTTCGAAGCTCAGGAAAAGGCAGAAACATTTCAAGATTTGCCGGGAAAACAACTTTTCCTTGTAGATGTGTAATAGCTCAAGAGGGCACAGCCCAAATTTTGAGTGTTATTGGAAAGTTTTCTGTGGATTTACCCTAAGGTAAGAACGCTGTGTAACTTTGTGATTGAAATTTTTTCCTAACTTGCTTCGTTTACTTACGAGAAAGCCCCCCCCCCCCCCCAATTAGGTGGGCCTTGGGGGTCAATCACATATCCCTCAAATAGATCATATCATCTCTTATTAATACCCGTTGACTCTGTTTTTCTGTTCCAATTCATTTTCGAGTTATTGAAATGAGCGGCCACTTTTGGAAACACCTTGTATGTATATATTTGTCAAACAGGTTGCCTTAAATGCACAAACTCATTTACCTGGTCTGCCTCTGTACCATTTCGACTGAACTTGTGTTTAGTGCTAAATATTCCATTGTCAAACACCATGACTTTGGTTATTCTCTTATTTATACTACTTCATTTGAATCTCATATATGCATTGTTCATCGTGGACTTTGCTACTTACTTTGTTATTCCGTGAGATAAAGAAATTCAGTCATAGGTACTTTTATGATGTATGAAAGAGTGAAATTTGACAAATTTTCTAAATTCCGTGACCTCATATCCCTGAAAATTTAAAAGCTTTGGTGCTAAAACTTGACATGCATTCATTTCTTGTTTATGTCAGTTTCTTGAAAAGCCAAGGAAGAAAGTCAGGCTGAAAATGGTACTTTTTTGTGTTGATTTGACATGGAATAATCATTATAAACATGTGTATGTTCATTACCACTGAGCTGAGCCTGAAAAGCGATCCACATGCTGAACTTCAGGAAAGATGCATGGAAATAGCCACCCAGTGTTCTAACTCATCACATCTTGGTGCAGAGCAAAAGCTCTCTGTTAAGTGGATGTAAAGGGGAGAAGCTGACTAATCTGGGAGAAACTAAGCACAGCAGGCCTATGCCAAAGCCAGTGTGTTTAGCACCATGCTGATAGATGAATGACTGTAGGCTGCAAAAGAGCTGTTCTGGGAGTAGTTTTGTGAAGGGTGACTTGGGAATCTGTTGAAATCGCATCATAATCAGTAATCTATTCACCTGGGGATGAGTAGATATGGTACCCGATGCATCAAGTGCTCATTCATAAACTCTTTCTGAAAGCACTAATTCACTTAGTGAAAGAGCTTTCACAAAATCATCAGGTAAGTATGAAGAGCTCAAGCTCTCACATGCATAAACATGTGAAAAATAAAAATAAAAGTAAGTAGCCAAGGAATTAGGAACAGCAATGGAAATGTGATAGGCTGTGTGGAGGAAGTGTATGGCAGGGGAATGTGATCTTGGTGCCATATTTAGTGTAATTTAATTCTTATGTATAAAAAGAATCAAAGCATAAGATAAGTTTGGCCTTAGCCTTTGATAATAAATTGGCAACCGAAATGATTAGGTAAAAACTTGTGCAGAAGTGCATTGTGTGCGCTGTTTTCAAACTTGATAAAAGAAAATTAGAAGTTGTGTAATAACGTTGACCAGTAGGAGAATCTAGTTTAGAACAGGTGCATTCCTTTTATGAGGATATAAGTCATGATCATCATCTCATCTCATATCTGCATACCAATTTGGTTTTACCAATTTGGAAAATCTGTTTCACAACAAACTTTCTCCTCCTCTTTCTGTCAATTCTGCCTTTAACATATTGCTTTTGTTATCACTAATGCTAGTTTCATTCTTAAATTCACCTTGTTTTAGAATAACATTTCATCTGTGGCCTAATATTTCCAGATATAACATTTGTATAGATAATATTTCAACTCCCATGTGACATAGGTGCCCAAACAGCCTCAATATGTTTTCATTAACTTTTTCTTTTAGCAAAGATGTACCCAGCTCATTTCTAATGTCAGCATTACTAATTATATTCTTCAGTTGAATTCACCTATTCTATCTAAATATTCTTTTGACCATTCTCATGTCAAAATATTTTAATCATGTCACCTGCTTATGACTTTTTCAAGAGCCCTGTACTTAGTTCATAGCAGTCATTGCCATACAAGAGAGGACATCTACCAAAGGGACCTTCTGAAAATGTGACACATAGGGAAGGTTCTCATGGTGTACATTTTGTTTCCCTTGTAAAAAGATGTTTATTTGTGAAATTGCAGCTGTCCAATGTAACAGGAAAAGGGGCAGCAGTGAGAGAAAAGTATTGGTAGATTATGGTAAATGACTTGTTGCATGGCTTTAATATTCTTGTAAACTGATAATTGTGTGATTTGCTTTTGCCGCAGGAACGAATACCCAAGTTATTGTTGGTCTTGACAAGGAATTTGTCATCAAGGTGTACCAGGCACTGCCCTCCAAGATAGGGTTTTTGCAATTTAGAGTTCATTGAATCCTTTCAAACATTCACAGGTTTGTTTGTTCAAATTTGCACGGCACATCTTCACTTCCATTAGTTTCTTTTGCAACTCTGCTGTTCAAATCCATAAGAATAACAGGTGTTTACTTCTTCTGCTGCCTGATTTTAACCACTATAGCTAAATCCTAAGAAAAGAAATCTACCTCTTTAGAAATTTATAGCTATGTACTGTTCCATAGATACCACAACTTTATTCGTTATATCCAGTTTAAAGACTGCCCACACACACCATATGCTCATGTACAGGTTCCCACCTCATCAGCCTGCAGGCTATTGTTTTACCGAAGACCAACATCACACCAGGTCACTCTTCACCCTTTTTTGACTGACATAAATCATAACAAACGTGCCAGCAAGAACACATTTCCAGAGGTGCCAACTATTACGGATTGTCCGTAATTATTATGATTTCGACTGTCAGATTACAGAATTACGGACAGGTTGGAAGAATTATGGATTTCAGTACGTTTTGGAGAATCTCAATTTTGTATCCTTTTTGTTAACCCTTTTAGTGCGACGCGGCCGATTCGTCGGTGTTCGATTTTGATCAGAGTACTTTCCGAATCAGACGGCAGATATCTGTGCCGATGATCATATCATTTATCAATCATATCATTATGAAATGGAATCTCCATGAATCATATCGTCAAACAGCGATATTATCGAAAGAATCGTAATATGCCATAAGAGTCGTATTGTGAAATAATTTGCGCTTGCTATCGGGCTTCCCACGCGCTTTCTCTGTGTGACAGAGAAAGGCTACTTTAGCCAAAACTTTTCCTACCGCAGTTGAGGCAGGGCTGTTCACTTGGCCTTGTTGGTGAATTTTAAAACGTCATACTATCGGAAATCACTTTTTTGAGCCCCGTTCGAAGTGCAATAACGTGAAACTCGTCGCAACGCATGGTCCCGCGATGGCGGGTGTTAATTTTTTTGCGGACTTTCGCCGTGCGGAGAACGAAATGCTGTGTTTTATTACTAGAAGCTCTTCACATTATTCATTTCTTTTTTCCCAAACAAACAGACACAATTGCAAAACTCTGTGAATTACGAATCCCCACTCATTTTCCAAACTAATGTTAGCAGAGGATGACTTTATTGACAGCTTGTTCCTCAGACTAGCAGACGTGCTTTTTCCTACTGCGTGAAATGTTTTTGTAAGGTTATTTGAAATAGCTTGTTGTAGTGAGAGTGAAATTTGCCAAGTGATAGTGATGATTTTGAATCATCTGAGAGTGATATTGGCCAAGCAACATCAAGCCAGAAAACTAGCCACCGTGCCATGCACACAAATCTTCCGAAAGTGAAGATCTTGATAGTGAATCTTCAGGTCATGAAAGCGAATGGGAGGATGTAATAGATGGAAGTGATGAACAACCTCAGCATCCTTTTGATTATCATGAAATGCAGGGGCCCAAACATGCTCCTGCAACTGATGTGGCACCTATTGCATATTTTTACTTGTTTTTTACTAATTTCATCCTTGGAATTATCGTTTCTGAAACAAATAAATATGCAAAGAGGTTTCTCCAGGAACATCCAAATCTTTCTCCCAAATCTCGAGCTAGGAAATGGAAAAATGTTACAAATGCTGAAATAAAGGTTTCCTTGCGTGCCTTCTAATGTGAGAGTAATCAGTAGCCCACGTAGGACGAGATGATTGCCGAAGGCATATCCAGTAAAAAAACCACGAGGATTATGTAAAATGAGACTCAATAAAAGCCTTTGGATAATTTTTTTGCAAAAAAAATAAATGAAAATAGCGTGCTAAATGCTGAATTGCTGTTTACTGCATTCGTTGTGGAGCATAACCTACCTATAGCAAGCTGTGATCATGCTGGTCCCTTGTTTCATGCTATGTTCCCAGATGGTCTTTTGTTTCATGCTATGTTCACAGCTGGATATCCTAGAGCAGATGTGGCATGGAATGAAATATCTAAGATGAAGGATTCATCTGGCCTTCCTAAGTATTCTGCATTGCCTAAACTAATGTTGGCAATAATGACAATCCCTCACAGCAATTCCTCTACAGAAAAAATATTTAGTATAGTAAGGAAAAACCTCACATACTTCTGCCCAACAATGAGCACCAAAACATTAAATGCCCTTCGTGTACAGAAAAGTAAAGCATTTTCCTCAGGTGAGCCGTGTTATAAAAAGAAGTTTTTTGAAAAAGAATATACCACTGCAAAACAAGAAACAAGGGAGTCTTTATGTCAGCAATGACATGAAGTAAGTACAATATTGATAATTTAATTTCATAATTTTTTATCAGGATAGTGTAAACATATAAGGTTATTACACATTTCACACATTAATTTCTCATGAAATACCCTTTCCGCACGTTAATGATGAGGCTTCATATGGTGATTACTGATAGGCTCCTCAGAAGGTTGTCACCTCATACAAGTATTACAGGTTACATAGTAATACTATAATATTGTCCTTAACTTTGAAAAAAAAAATGGCGTGTTCCATTACTGAAACATTACTTAAAAATCTCCTATTGATTACTGATATGTTCTGCTAGAGGTTGGCACCTCTGCATTTCTGTGACATACACCTTTTCTCACCCTTGCCTACCACATATAAGTTGAGTTCTAATTGCTTGGCTAATTTCAGTACTTTCCTATTTTCTCCTCACACCTTGATGCACTCTAGCCTGATTTTCTTCATACAGGTTCATTTTCTATAACAGAGGTCAGCAACCTATTTTTCATTTCAGCCACAGGTGTGGTAAATGAGAAGTGAAATTTGCTGCACCATGTTAAAATCGAGAAATGTGTTGTTTTAAATGATTTAAAATGACATACACTATTTGAATAAGTTTATTCAAAATATGTACACTTTGACTACGTAGTTACAATGGCCTCAGACGCAAATGACGAAAATTGTTTAAACTGAAAATGTTTGAAATTTTTATGGCCACTCCGGTGGCGCAGTGGTCTAAGCGATGGCCTCTGATCATTCATCTGAAAGGGGTCCGGGTTCGAATTCCGGTGAGGCACGGATGTTGTGTTTGTCTTATGGCACTGGCTTTCTCCCTTCTCTGGAACCAGTGATCCTAAATTAGGGACAGGAGACTGCTTATAGCCCACTGAGTTGCTCACAATGGTCGTTAAACCTCCAATTAAAAAAAAAAAAATTATGTAAAATTTGACAATGCTTTTGTCTGACAAGTTGAAGAAACGGGCTGAATGTCTGAACTCAATGCAGATCTACATTTTGCCTCCAAATTGATATCAACTGTTTGAGATCTGTATTTTGACTTGATAAATCCCATCATAAAGAATGTTGATCCAAACATGGACAATAATTTTGAAATGCACAATTTGGTAGATCGTTGTCAGTCAGAATAGATTTTCACGTATCTGTGACTGAAGAATTCTGGTAAATATTCAAGTGTTTTTTTTCAGATTGTGAAGAGAAAGATTATCTTCACAATATGGAACACTTAAATCTTTTCTCTTCAAGCCCATGCTTGTCCAAAGAGAGAAGGGTGGTAATTTCTGTGCTTGAATTTGTAATATCAAAGTGGAATGGACATGCAATATTTTAAATGCCAAATTTGAAGTCATTGAAATCAGAAAAATGTGATTCAAATTTCTGTGACAGGTTTCTTTATCCAGTTTACGTAGAGTTGCCACTTCATGTCAAATAGACCACACTCCTCATTTTCTTCTTAGAAATCTAGTCAGGTTTGCAAAATGGGTCAAATCATTCTTCTGGGTTTGTACCAGAATGAGGTTCAGTTCTGACTCGAATTCTTGAATATGCTGTGCCAACTCACATATTACTTTACCCTTTCCAGGCAGCTTCACATATAATTCATTTAAATGTTCTATGCTATCATGCAGAAAATGTAAATCACACTGCCATGAAGGGTTCTCAATGTCAGAAAATTTTCTATCTGGCATTTCTCAGCAAGAAAACCTTGAATTTAAGAAAGCAAATTGGTAGACCATTCCAGAACTTTTCTTCTGCTCAACATCTCTCATTTGTATAGTCAGTAAGGTTCTCAAAACCATAGTCACTGTATTCTTTCAAGGCCTCAACAAACTGTTGATGGATGAGGAAACTTCCACTTCAGATATAATTCATGATTTTCGCGGCCATGTCCACATCAAAGTTTTCAACATGTCATTTACGAGAATCTGAGCACACAAATTCTCCTGATACAGAATGCAGTTTTTCACATCACTCTCACTCAAATGTAGCTTCAAACGAGAAACAGATATCAATTTACTTCAAATCATTGTGGGTGCACTATCCATTGTAAATAAGCTAGTTTTATGAGATCCATATCACATTTTTTTGAAGCTTCAAAAATTTTTTCAAGTATATCAGTTCCACAAGTTGGATCTCACAGTCCACAGAGTACAAGGATTTCTTAAAAGTATAATTTAGCAATACGGGGATTACAAGGATGATTTAATTTTTATTTATTTTTTGTCAAATTTGCAGGTTTCACACCAATCTGTCATTGGGACTGACTCGAGAGTAGGTGCTGCCACGCAAGTGGTACTACCCAGCCTTTCTGTTCATTAATTGTGGCACCTCTTCTTCTTTAGATTTGTAGACTTTCCTCCAACTTCCATTGTACAAATTGGTCAGTTTTAGTCTGTATTTTTCAATTTTGGTCTGTAAAGTCAGTTTTATACCATGGCTTTTTTAAAAAAGATTTACGTGATATGAAAAAAAGTTTGTGGTCGGTAAAGTAATGTTTTATGTGGCAGATGGATTGAAAAATTAGAAAATGCCGTTGAGAAGACTCTGAGTTATAACTTTGTTAACAACCTTGTGCACTAGAGAGTGATTTTTGATCTCTATATTAGGAATGTTATCTAAGTGCAGAAAAGTAAATTTCGGTTAACTTTCCTCGCCAGATGTATTATTTTGATTTGGGGAAGAGTTGTGTGTGCGCATATACGCAAACAATGCTCCTACCCATCTTATATTTCCTATATTTTGAGCCTTTGTACTGTATTTCCTATAATTTTTTTTATTACTTTCTCATACATTAGTATGAGGAAGTATTGTAATCGTGCAAAAATTCGAATTCGAGATTTCAATGGAAATATGTGTTTTGGGGTCCCCCGAATACGATTTCACTATTTTCGAAGTGGTTTCTGTGTGTCGTGTGTCTGTTTGTGTGTCTGTCTGTCTGTAGTTTGTGTCCACCATAACTACATAATTATCTGGTTAATTGTGAATTTTTTTAACTAAACAGTGCTGATTTCTTTTTTTTAATTTCTCTGAAAATAGTAATATGGAGGTGAAATTTGGACATTGTAGTGTCCTGGTAGTTCACCACTGTGTAGGGTGAGGCAGGGTCTTATACCGGCACGAAAATCTTAACCTGGGAATGCTCAATAAATTTTACTGTAGGAATTTAATAGACACCCTGCTTAAAAATTTCTCTCTCTCTCTCTCTCTCTATATATATATATATATAGGGATGTAAGGTCAGGTGATGCGTAACATCACAACCCCACCTTCTCGTGGTACATCCTGTTCCCACTAAAGGCGCTCTGACGACCGCCAATAGCAGTATAACTATACCATCGGGATTAGAGGAAATGCTATCCCACACTCACCAACCCGCTTGGCCAGCGTGGTGAGTTATGGCCAAACCCCTCCAAAATGACTCCACAACTTAAATCTTGGCCCTCAGTGTCCGGCAGCTGGAATGTACCTGACCAAGGCAGCGGCCAGTGCGACATGAAGGCAGAGGGTGCTAAGAATCCCCGGAGGACCGGACTAGGCTGCCATCTGATGCTGACCTTGGCTACGTATAATGGATGCTCCCTATCTTCTGATTCAAGGCTTCTTTAATTGGAAGAGGAACTACAAAGAATCAAGTGGGACATCATTGGGCTAAGTGAGGTAAGGAGAAAAGGAGAAGATCTCATTGAACTGAAAAGTGGACATCTCTTCTACTATCGTGGGACTGATACTGGCAGAACTAGTGGTGGTGGATTTATAATAAACAAGAAACTGAAGGATAAAGTTGTAGAAGTTGAAAGTTCCTCTGACAGAGCTGCACGACTCGATATCCAACTCTCAAGAAGATACCAGGCTCAGATTATTCAAACCCACCACAAGTCATCCTGAAGAAGAAATTGAAGAATTTTATGAGGAAATTCGTCATCTAAATAATAAAGGTAAGCAGCACTTAAAGATAATTGTGGGAGATTTCAATGCAAAAATAGGGCAACGGCAACAGAATGAAACTTCAGTAGGTAAATTCGGTCACAGCAACAGAAACCAGCGTGGAAATGCTCTCGTAGAGTTTGCAGAGGCAGAAGTGTTTTTCATCTTGAACTCCTTTTTCAAGAAAAAGCCACACAGGAAATGGACATGGAGACATCCAAACGGGACGACAAGTGAAATTGATTTTATTATGTGTAACAAAAAATTCATCATAGAAGACTGCAGTGTGCTAAACAAGTTCAACACAGGTAGTGACCATAGATTGGTGAGATGTAAGATGCACCTCAACACTAAACTCAAACTTGGCAAGCTCATAAGACAAACAAAATGTATTGACATAACCAACCTTAAAAAACATCATAATACCTTCAAGTTGGAACTGAAGAACAGATTCTCTGCTTTAGAAGGCCTAACATCGGAAGAAGTGGATATTTCTGAAGTTAACAGAAAAGTAACCAAAACTCTTATGGAAACAGCAACAAAATTAGCTGGGTCTAAGAACAAGTTGCATGTGAACAAATTATCAGGAAAAACCAAAATGTTGATGCAAAAAAGGAGAGAGATGAGGACAACTAAAGAAGATGTGACTTCCAAAGTGGAATATATAGAGCTATGCAAGACAGTAAGAAAAAGTATCACTGAAGACGTAAGAAAATTCAACTGTGAACTCGTAAGGAAAGCAATTGAAAACAACCAAAGCCTAAAGATAGCAAAGGGCCATCTCAGTAAGGGAAGAAAACAGATTATGGCACTGAGAAGAGAAGATGGTTCTGTAACAAGAAATAGAGGCGAAAATTTGACAAGAGTGAAAGATTTCTACTCCAAATTATATGAAAGGGATGATGCATGTACTCCAGACATCATGAAAGGTACCAGTACCAGAGTTCTTCCAGTCCTCCCAGCAGAAGTTGCACATGCAATCAAGAACATGAAGTGGGGAAAGCTCCAGGAGAAGATGGAATTACTGTAGACATCATGCAAGAAGCAAGTGGAGAAATTGAAACAGTACTTGCCCAAATTTTCACTCGATGCCTTAATGAAGGGAAGATTCCTGAGGATTGGAACAACGCTACAATGATCTTGCTACATAAAAAAGGTGACATTGAGGATCTCAGGAACTACAGACCTATCAGCCTCGTATCAGTGGTTTATAAAATCTTCACTCTTTCACACCGCTTGAAGGTGACACTGGACATGGCTCAACCAAGAGAACAAGTTGGATTCAGGAGTGGCTACAGCACAATAGATCATATCCACGTACTGAGAGAACTAATTGAAAGAGCAAAGGAATATGAACTTCCATTGTGCATGGCTGTTATCGATTATGAAAAAGCCTTTGATTCGGTGAAACCATCAGCAGTTACAATGGCTCTGAAATCCTGCGGTATTGAAGATGCGTGCATTAATATTATTAATAACATCTATGAAAATGCAAGTGCAAAGATTCAGCTGTTTGAAAATACAACACACATAAAAATTGGAAAAGGAGTGAGACAAGGTGACACCATATCTCCGAAGCTCTTTAATGCCACATTGGAAAATGTCTTTCAATCACTGAACTGGGAAAACAAAGGGATAAAGATTAATGGAGATTATCTAACCCACCTTCGTTTTGCTGATGACATAGTCATTTTTGCAACTACCCCCTCAGAGCTGCAGAGTATGATCCAGGAACTTGCTGACAAGAGTAAAGAAGTGGGATTAAAAATGAACTTTCAGAAGACAAAAGTGATGTTCAATGCTTTTACGAGAAATGAAGATTTATCGATTGATGGAGAAAAGCTGGAGATAACAGACATACGTTTATCTTGGACAGCAGATATCAAGTGAGGGTCACATTGATGAAGAAATTAATCGTCGTATAAAACTTGCCTGGAGAGCTTTTGGAAGAAACAGCATAATTTTCAAGAGCAATATGCCATTATGTCTTAAAAGAAAAGTGTTTGATCAATGCATCTTTTCAGTGCTTACGTATGGTGCAGAGACGTAAACCTTAACTAAAAGAGACATACAAAGGCTGCAGACAACTCAAAGAGGCATGGAGAGGTGCATGCTTAGTGTAACCAGGAGAGATAAGAGGAGGAACTCGTGGATCCGAAAAATGACAAGAGTGGAAGACATGATGATCAGAGTTAAATCCCTGAAATGGCAATGGGCTGGACATACTGCCAGAAGGACAGACCATCGATGGACAGCTGAAATTTTAGATTAGATTCCAAGGGACAGGAAAAGACCCAGCAGAAGACCACGTATGGAAGATGGGTGGATGAAATTCGAAAGTATGCGGGAGTGACATGGAGGAGACTGGCACAAGACAGACCGTTGTGTAGGAAACTTGGAGAGACCTTCGTCCAGCAGTGGATTGACAATGGTTGATAATGATGATGATGATATATACATAGATGCCAAGTAGTACGGATTTTCCGTAATTTTACGGATTTTTGGTTGCTGTTACGGAAGTACTGAAACACCGCTGAAATTACGGAAAATCGCCATTAGATTTAATTTTCTGAGATAGAAAGCAAATTTTCATCAACTTAAAATTTTTTGTTGGTTCTTCAAGTTTTTCTGGGGGGGGATTAAATGCTACATTCTATGTATTATAGATTTCTGCATCTTAATTGGCAATTTATCTACCATAGACTGAGCAGCAACCACACTATGCTGGCTCAGTGTTACATTCCATGACACCGCTCCCATTGTTTCTCCCCCTGCCGGACGCAACTACGCAGTTTAGCTCTGTGCGGACGCTGCTTAGGCATTCGTTCCGAACTCCCATGATGCACTTCGTGTTTCCTGCGTGCAACCAGGGCAGTTGCTTTCGTTCCTCGTAGGCAGCGCTTCTGCTTTATTGTCCTTGATGCTTTTTGGTTCTCTCTGCTGCACGTGCTACCATACTGTTACATCACGGAAGGGTGAGGCGATTGTGAAGTTTTTTTTTTGCTGTTTTCTTTCATTTTTTAGAATGAAGTGTTCTTTAGACAAACCTTCGTCGTTGAAAAGAAACAGTGTTTTCTAGAAACTTACAATAGAGATTGGCCCTGTTTTGAGAAATCAAAAGTTTCTGTGAACCACGTGTTTTGCAGAATTTGTAGATGCGATTTTAGTATTGCGCACGGTGGGCGGGATGATTGCCGAAGACACGCAGAATCGAAAAAGCATAAATCTTTCGGTGAGTTGAAAGTTCAGTCAGTGAGCGATTTGTTTGCATCAAAGGAGAACAGTGTAATAAATGCAGAACTTATGTTCACTTCATTTATTGTGGAACACAATTTACCCATAGCAGCTGCTGACCATGCTAAACCGTTATTTTAAGCCATGTTTCCTGATTCAGCGATCGCAAAAACATATTCGTGTGGAAGAACCAAGGCTACTGCACTAATTCAGCACATGGTCAGTGTTTCTACAAGTAACATCGTATCTGAAGTTAAAAAAAATCCTTTTTCTCTATCTACGGACGGAAGTAACGATGCTCACGCAAATAAACTGTATCCCATTACAATAACATATTTTGACGAAAAAATAGGGAAAAAGTTAACTGTTTTGTTATTATTGGTTGAATCAAGTAATAATACAGGTGAAGGAATATTCAACGTTTTGAACAATGAGTTTGTTAAAAAAAGTATCTCTTGGAGCAACTGTGTGTCATTTTCTTGTGACAATGCTAACGCTATGATCGGTCAAGTAAAAGGTGTTGTTTCTCACATAAAGAAGGTTCAGCCTGCAATCATAGTGCAGCGATGTTCATGCCATTTAGTAAATTTAGCTGCACAGAAATCTGCTACTCAACTGAAAGGATTAAATGTTGAGCAGTTTCTGATACAGTTGTTCTTTTTTTTGGAGAAAAGTTCAAAGAGGAAACACAATCTAAAACTGAGTCAAGCTGTTTGTGGTACTAAACCACACAAAATTCTAAAGCATGTCAATACTCACTGGTTATCACTTTTGGAATCCATTGACAGAATTTTAGAACAGTGGGAGGCTCTAGAACATTATTTCAGTGACAATGAAGAAGCTAATTCACAGTATAAGAACCTTGCAAGTATGATTGGAAATCCTTCATCTAAACTTTATTGTCTTTTTTTTATCTGCAACTCTTCCATTATTTACATCTGTTAACGTGTTCTTGCAGCAGGAAGCTCCGCTTGTGCATGCATTAAAAAGAAAACTTCATAGTCTGTTATCTGAATTGCTTGTACGATTTATCAAGCCATCGGCATTTGATGTGACAGCAACATCTCTTGCAGATGGAAATTTTGAAAGAAGGAGAAATCAAAAAGAAAACTGTGATCTCGTAATTGGGTCAAAAGTGAGATCTTATATAGGCACAACTGCAGATTTGAGTGAAGACACAGTGGCTACTTTTTATTCTGAGGTAAGGGAATTTTACAAGGCAGGCTGCAATTACATTTTAAGAAAATTTCCACTTAATGATGAATTTCTGAGTCATGCTGAAATTGCAGATGTAACATTAAGGCAAAGTGTTTCTTTTGCATCAGTCCAATATATGTGTTCCTTGTTTCCAGTTTTGAAACCAGAAGAATCTGACAAGGTGGAATCTGAATTTTGCTCACTACCAGTTTGAAAATTTTAACTGTGCTGTTACTTCTGGGAGAATGGATGAAGTGTGGCACAGAATTTCTTTAATGAAAAATAAAAGTGGCCAGTTGAAGTATGAATCATTAAGCAAAATTATGAAAATGATTTTAATAGTCCCTCATAGCAATGCAAGTACAGAAAGAATTTTCAGTATTGTGAAAAAAAACATGAATGAATTCAGACCAAGTACTCATGTGCTGTCTTCTTTATTAGTAGAAAAAATAAATAGCATTGCACCCAGTGAACTATGCTATCAAAAGAAGTTTTCACAAATTGAATTAAGGAAGGCCAAAATGGCAACTACAGCCAGTTTATCATAATAATTTGGCCAACATTCCAAGGAATAATTTTTCTTCATGTCTGGAGGTAATTTATTATATTTTTCTGGTACACAGTATTTTAAATTTTCCCACTAGTAAATTATTTTTATTGTATTATTATTATTTTGTTAATAGTTCTGACAGATTAAAATTTGTTGCAGTGTTAAATACCCAAATTTGCCACTGTAGACTGGATTACTGAAAATTACTGAAAAAAATTGTTACTGAAAATTACTGAAAAATGAACATGTTGGTTACTGAAAACTACTTTTAGAGGTTGGCATCTATGTATATATATATAGGGGAGTATTTGTTTGTGCATATGTGTTTTTTTCTTCATTTCATACTGTAATGAATAGTAATCCTAATTTTTTTTTTATTTGTTGTTTCAGGTAATGCAGCTGTCTTTATAAAATCTTACGTTTTTTGATTAACTGAATTACTTAGACAAAAGTATGGGAAAATGTACTGTAAAATCAGAATGGTTCCAAAAAAAGGACATCAATGATTTCATGGTTTCTGAATGGGGACAGAAAAAAAGTGACAGTGAAGTTTTTGTATGTGTGCGCACAAACATTTTCAGTTTCTTGGGGCTTTAGTGCTATAGAGCAGCATGCTTCTACTCGGAAGCGCAGAGAACAATGTAAAGTGAAACTGAGTTCTTCACAACTACAATTGTCTTCAGCCCGTTCTGGATGTAGCAGTGATGGTGTAATTTCATCTCCCGGAGAGCTACACCATCAATTCAGCTTTATTCTGCTAGACAAGCTGCTTCAAGGGCAGAGTTAATCTGGTGTTTGAAAATGATTGGAGGGAAATTTGCTGTTCAGCCAGCTTGTGAAGATGTCAAAGAAACCTTTGAGGCAATGTTTCCTGGAAATGTTCCTTCTGAGTTCACCCTTTCAAGGACAAAGGCAAGATATTTAGTATGTGATGCTTTAGCTAAAAAAGCAGCTTTAGCTAAAAAAGCAGTTGGTGGATGATATTGGAGGAGCACATTTCTCTCTTTGTTTTGATGAAACTGTGAATGCAGCTTCAAAGAAAGAGCTTCAAACTGTAGTTAAATACTGGTCTGATTCCAAACAAATGATTATGACACAACATCTACAGACTTTCTTCATTGGTAAAGCCACTGCTAGTGATATTTACTCCAAGTTAAATGAAGCCTTGGATAATGCCCAGCTTTCTTGTTCAAAGCTATTGATGCTAGGTTGTGATAGACCCAGTGTTAACAAAACTGTGAATCGTCTTATGAATGATTCTCTGATCCTGTTAGGAAGAAAACAGTTGATTGATGTTGGCACATGTAACATACACATCATCCATAATGCATTCCAAAAAGGATTACAAGACTTTGGTAAAAATGCTTCGGACATGATCTTGTTTCTCAATAATTTTTTTGATGGCCAAACATCTTGTTGGGAAGATTTTGAAAAAATACAAACAGATATGAAACTTCTGGGTCATCGGTTTATGAAACATGTGTTCCTCTAGATGGCTGACATTAGAACCAGCTGGAGAGAGACTTTTAGAACAATGGTCAGCTGTTGAAAAATACTTTCTTCAGTTCATACCCCAGCATAAAAGCAAGTTGATGAGTTCTTTGAAATACAAGAATATTGTTAAACTATTAAAAGACAAAACTACCAAAGCAGAAATTATGTTTGCTTGTGCAAGTGCTCATACATGTTCAAGATTCACTGGTTTCCTTCAGAAGAGAGATCCTTTAATGCATCTAATCTATAATGAGCTCACAAACCTCGTTAGAACACTCATGAATAGATTTTGTGTTAGCGCTGCTCCATTGAGTCTGGAAGCATTTTGTGATAAGTATTACTTGCCATTGAAAAACATAGTGTTCTATACTAGAGAAAGTGAATATCTCAAGAAGCTAAGTGCACAAGAAAGATGCTATATTTCCATGAAAGCTAGAAAGCACTATGTGTCTGCTTGTACACATATTTTGGAAAAGTCTTCTTTGGATAAACCTGTGTTGTGGTATCTTCAATGTTTGCATCCTGCAAAGAGGGTGAAAGAAGGATCATACAAAAACATAGTGAAATTAGCTGCAGTTCTTCCAATTGTGTACAGTGAACATGCACTAGTTGATGAATGGAAACTATTGACGTTAGAAGAAGAAAAATCAGGTAGTGACAAGAACCCAGTGGACATTTACTGGAGTCAGTTTTTTGAGAAGACATATACCTCTGGAGAAAAGAAATACCCTACTGTTACGAAAATTGTGAAGGCTGCACTTGCACTTTCACATGGCAATGCGGATGTAGAAAGGGGATTCTCATTGTTGGGGAACATCTTAAATGAAGACACCGCAAATATGTGTGAAAGAACATTGGATGCTCATTTGACTGTAAGAGATGCTGTGGTGAATGTGTTTGAGGGGAAGGCTCACTTTGTAATTATCACTCGAAAACTTCTTTAATTGGCACGCACAGCTCATGTCAGATACAAGCAGTACTGTAAAGATGAGAAGAGAGTGGCTGAGGAAAAACTGAGGAAACAAGAACAGGAAAAAGAACAATTGTTGCAAGCAAGTATGAAGAGTAAGTTTGAAAAAGAAAAAGTAAATATTGAACACGGTGAACAGGCACTGAAGAAAATGAAAGAGGAAGAAAAAGAGAAAAGATTGACTGTTGACAGATTACTGGATGATGCAAACAAGTGCTTAAAAGAAGCAATAAATAAAAAGGACTTGGTGGGAATTAGTGTGGCCCAAGCAATGTTGGAGAGTGCTACGAAAGTTAGGGAACAAGAAGTGAAGAAAATTAAAGACATAGAAGAGGTACAGAAAGCAGTTGATTAGCGAAAAAGCAGTGTTATAACAACATTTTTTTCAAAGAAGCAAAAACAAAGTGAGACTTATAATGACCTAATTTTGTAAAGAAAGCTAGATGATTTTCCACATTACATTTAAAAATTCAAAGTTGTAAACATTTTGTTTGTATTACCCTGAAAATGGTACTGTACAGCTGCAGTTTAAAGCTTTTTCTAGTTTTAGGTATATTTGTGCTGAATAAGGAGCATGTCAGTATTATTATAATAAAGTGCAATGATTTTCCTGATTATTTTTATTATTATTATATGTAATTTTGTAATAGTTTTATATGTTGATTGCAATTAAAACAATAAATAGGTGTGAGATGGCTGGCTATGGGGATGGTGGAGGCCAGATTAAAAAAAAAATGCTTTTGACCCTTCTTTCCTATTGAGAAATTTGAGTCAGTATTTAGTCTGGTTTTTTTTTTATGTCCAAATCAGCAAAGTCAGTTTTTGTAATCAAAATGGTCAGTAAGTCAGTAATTTTAGTCTTAGGTTTGGTTTCCATCCCTGTAATAATGTGCAAGAATTTTTTAAGAGTCCCAGTTAATCAGAATTTTATAAAATGGAAGTTGGAGGAAAGTTTACAAATCGAAAGAAGAGGTGCCATGATTAATGAACAGAAAGGTTGGGTATTACCACTTGAGTGGCAGCACATATTCTCTTGAGTCAGTCCCATAGATATGTTGGTATGCAACAAGAAATTTTGACAAAAAGTAAAAATAAGTCATCCTAGTAATCCCTGTATTGAAAAAAATATATTCAAAAAATATTTAATGTATTCTATATTAAAAAAAAAGTCATCCTGGTAATCCCTGTATTGCTAAATTATACTTGTAAGATATCTCATCACTTGAATTTTGCCATGGCTTCATTAATACAAAGGATTTCTTTATAAATTGTAAGATCAGGAAGCACATACTGAACCCAAAATATTAATTGCAC
Source organism: Macrothele yani (assembly GCA_039090855.1). Taxonomy (NCBI): domain Eukaryota; kingdom Metazoa; phylum Arthropoda; class Arachnida; order Araneae; family Macrothelidae; genus Macrothele; species Macrothele yani. Next base: position 102,616,155 of record CM077023.1, read on the forward strand.
CGTTCCAGTAAAATCGGGTGACTTGTCCAGCACTAGGGGAAAACACAGTCTTTCAATTATTCTAGTAGTTGTTCTTCTATGTTTTTAGATAATTCCAGCACTATGAACAGTCGTCCTGTGACTTAACATCAAAATGTGCGTTTTTTTTGGGAAAAACATCATTCTTTACCTTCATTTCGTAGTTTATCAACAGAGTTTCCATCACTATGATCAGAATGTCTTGTACCATCTGAGCATTGAAAAATGTTTTTTTTTTTTTTTCCCAAGCCAAAATCCAGGCGGATTTATAACTAGCTAACGTTACCAGCTCATTCAACGAAAAAAGTGCTTCAGGCTGCTCTTCTGATCTTGAAACTGATTTCAAACAAGCAATTTCACTGTCACAACTATGGCCATCAACTGGAAATTTATTGTTGAATTCACTGTGCATATTTTGAAAGTTCTTCAAACCATCTGCCTTATTGTCACTAAAACTTTTTTTGCACTGGAGGACACAGGCATTTACTTGCATCACTACAAATTTTAGCTCTCAGATTTCTCAAATTTTTAGTTCACGCTCTTCCATGCTCTTGACTTTTTCTGTTTAACACTAGGTTTGGAATCAGTGAGTTCTTCTGCTTCACTCACCTCGGTACTATGACCTGCTGCTGGTTCACTTCATTTTCGAGTCCCCCGCTAATCCATCTCCTGGGGAGAAATTGGAAAAATGTTAAGAAATAGCATTTTTTGTAAAGCAGAGAAAAACATGAAAATCGTACACATGAAACAGATGCAAATGCACCCTTAAAATGTGTGTTAATAGATGCCACCTGTTCTAAGTTGGGTTTAGCCTCAAACTCAAGGCAGAAATGAAATGGAGTGTTGAGAAAGGAAGTGGAAGGCAGTATTGGATGGCAGTGTGGTCTCAGTGACTCATTTAGAATGTGGAATGCTTCCAATGGTATGCAGGAAATATCAAGTTACAACCAGCACATGCCATCAGGAACAGTTCATTTTACTGTGGGAGCTGGCAAACTCAAATTCGCCACACTTTCATGGCCAATTTGCCACTTGTGGCGATTGGCGACTGGGTTGTCCCCCCCGCACCCTGGCTCTATAAGAACCTATATTTTAAACATACACTGACGGGGAAAAAAATCCCAACACCACGAAAAAATAGTTGTAGAGGAATGAAATGGCGGCAATACATTTGTATAGGTAACATATTTAATCGATTAAGGTTTCAAGATCACAGCTTATTGTAAGCGCGAGAAGAGTCATTTTAAATGTGAAATGCCTGTACATTAATAACTGGTGTAACCGCCAGAATGTTGAATGCAAGCACGCAAACGTTCATGCATTGTGTCGTACAGGTGCTGGATGTCAGTTTGTGGGATGGAGTTCCATGCTTGTTGCACTTGGTCGGTCAATACAGGGGCGGTTAATGCTGGTTGGGGGTGACGCTGGAGTTGTCGCCCAATGATGTCCCATACGTGCTCGATTGGTGAAAGATCTGGTGATCTAGCAGGCCACGGCAACATGTCGACACTCTGTAGAGCATGTTGGGTTACAACAGCGGTATGCGGGCGAGCGTTATCCTGTTGGAAAACACCCCTGGAATGCTGTTCATGAATGGCAGCACAACAGGTTGAATCACCAGACCGACATACAACTGTGCCGTCAGGGTGCGTGAGATAACCACGAGAGTGCTCCTGCTGTCATAGGAAATTGCTCCCCAGACCATAACTCCAGGTGTAGGTCCAGTGTGTCTCGGCCGCAGACAGGCTGGTTGCAGGCGCTCACCTGGCCTCTTTCTAACCAACACACGGCCGTCACTGGCACCCAGGCAGAACCGGCTTTCATCAGAAAACACAACAGATCTCCACTCTGTCCTCCAATGAGCTCTAGCTTGACACCACTGACGTCGCAAACGGCAGTGGTTTGGAGTAAGTGGAATGCACGCTAGAGGGCGTCTGGCTCGGAGCTGTCCTTCAAGTAACCGATTTGTAACAGTTCGTTGTGTCACTGTGGTGGCAACTGCAGCTGGAATTGCTGCCGCAGACGCGGTACGATGCGCCACGGCCATACGCCGTACACGGCGGTTTTCCCTCTCAGTAGTGCCACGTGGCCGGCCGGAACCCGGTCTTCTTGAGGCAGTACCTTCCCTTGACCACCGCTGCCAACAATCATGCACAGTGGCTACATTCCTGCCAAGTCGTTCTGCAATATTGCGGAAAGAAAATCCACCTTCTCGTAGCCCTATTACACGACCTCGTTCAAACTCGGTGAGCTGTTGATAATGGCTTCTTCGTCTTCTTAAAGGCATTCTTGACTAACATCAACACCCTACATAGAATCTCAACGATAACTAACGCTCACTAACGTTACAGCGTGTATTTACAGCAAACCTGCTTTGCATGTTCCGAGGGGCGCTACTAGCGCCACACGTATGCGCCGAGCGCGAAATTTGCATAGACGTCATCTTACAGATGTACTCTCACCACCTACCAACTGTCGTTTATCTAACACAACCCCTTCTTGGTGTTGGGATTTTTTTTCCGTCAGTGTAGAATTCCTATTGGCTTTTTTTTTTTATTTTTTTATTTTGCTGTATGAACTGTTGATAAACACTTAATGATGTGTAGTCAGTAAACACTCAACTGTTACACTTTGGCAGTTCTCTTTTCTACTAAAATTCATGATCTGAAGCATAAAAGGACCAGGTTTAATGTTCTTGTTTGTTGTTTTACCTTCCCTCATTTTCAAAAGCAGACAACCAATGCACCCAACAACTTAAGACGTTTCAGTAGTGAAATCAAGATGTTCCATATCTTCTTCTCACAAAATAAATGTAGCTTATCAAATTCAGTGACCGGGACATGTCTTTACCCAGGTAGCAATATTATGTTGGACCAACCGTGGGCTTTCAACAGTCGGTCCAGCGACGAGGCGACTCGGCGGCCAACAGTTGGATATGTGTTGGACCAACATTGGGAAACTGTTGCAAACAAGCATTGGGCAATGGTTAGCCTACGGTTGGTATACAGTTGTCCAACTTAGCAATATTATGTTGGACCAACATTGGGAAACTGTTTCAAACAAGCATTGGGCATTGGTTAGCCTACGGTTGGTATACAGTTGTCCAACTTAGCAATATTATATTGGACCAACATTGGGAAACTGTTGCAAACAAGCATTGGGCATTGGTTAGCCTACGGTTGGTATACAGTTGTCCAACTTAGCAATATTATGTTGGACCAACCATGGGCTTTCAACGGTCGGCCCAGCGACGAGGCGACTCGGCAGCCAACAGTTGGATATGTGTTGGACCAACATTGGGAAACTGTTGCGAACAAGCATTGGCCATTGGTTAGCCTACGGTTGGCATACAGTTGTCCAACTTAGCAATATTATGTTGGACCAACCGTGGGCTTTCAACGGTCGGCCCAGCGGCCAACAATTGGAAATGTGTTGTTGTCAACGGTTGTACCAACATTGGAAAACTGTTGCAAACTGGCATTAGGCATTGGTTTGCCTACGGTTGGTATACAGTTGTCCAGTAGTAGGTATGCAGTTGTTCAGTGGTAGTGTTGCTGCTAAAGTTTATGAATCATAAACTGTACAATGTTTTCTGGTGGGTTTTTTTTTATCTTTTATATAAATTATATATTTTAGTATTTGGGAGACCTTTTATATAAATTGTATAGTATTTGGGAGACCATGGTTTCCCAAATACTATACAATTTATACAAAATATAATGCACAGTATTTGGTTCAACAAATACCATACATTACTCGAGATCTACTGACCTAATATTTCCACAGGTTTTATATCTCACAAGTACAATACTTCGTACCAATTTTCAAAAAAATCGGTGTTAGGTTGGTTACATCTTGTGAAAATGCTGGGTGATTTGATGTGGAATGACCCAACAGAAGTTTAGTCGACGTACGATAGGTATGGAGTTGTCCAGTGGATGGTACATAGTTGCTAAGTAGTTATTGGCATGTACATTGGAAATGTTTGATTTCAACTGATTACATCTCAGGCAACTTTTGATCATGACAGTTACCCCACAGTATATATATTTAAAAGTTTTGTTCTGGAATATATTGTGTTTGCAATAAAATTGTGACATCATTATGGAAACAAATTACTAGTAAATTCTGAAAGTAAAATTGTTTTCCTCACAAATATCTTAATTTTTCTTACTTCTGAAAAACATTGTGAGAATGAAAAATTGCTGTTTACTGGGTAGAAAAATTGATTTTTTGCTAATTAGAAAAATTCAAATTTTTCAAGGTTTGTAAATAAAGTTTTTTTCCTAAGAAATCTCTAAATCTAGACAAAAAAAAATACTAATATCATACAAATAAAGGCTTTATAATGACTACATGTTCTGTGTAATTGTTGAAGGGTACCCGGAAACCCTATCTCGCCCATGTTACATTCATCAAAATTATGTGCCTTCTGCTCAGCTATATACAACTTAGATTTTTGGTACAATGCATGTGGTACCAACATGATGGCACAACACCTCACAAGGCGGCCAACATACGGAGGTTCCTGGCTGACACCAGATAAATGGTTATGGTGGAATGGCCCCCGTGGTGTCTGGACTTCATCCTGTGGCGTTACTTTAAAGAATAGGTGAACACATGCTGTTTTGAGAAAAATGCAGATATGTTAGACGTCTTATCATACCTTTTTCAGTGCAGCTACAACAGTTCAAAAGAATTTTAAACAATCTTCTATTTCTCTTAGCAAAATAAATTTGGTATCATTAGAAAAAAAAATCTGAATTTTATCAATAAATTTAAAATACAATATCAATTTTTTTTTAATTTTGCTTTCTGGGCACCCTGAACTTAAAACAGGGAGACAATTATTAAAAAAAAATATTATTTTCCAGCAACAGACCCATAGTTGGTGATTCAACAGGCATATGTTCGCTCATCCAAGTGGACACCGTAGTCAACATGGATAAGCGAACATCTGGGTGTTGAATCACTAATTATGGTTATATGTTAGACGTACAATATTGGAATTAAATTATCAATGATTTATAGCAACAGACCGGAAATATTATCAGCAAAGGAGGCATTTGTTCTGATATTCTACTTAGATTGTGTAGTTGGGTTTGAACTGACTACCATTACTGTGATTTTATGTGTAAAATTCACTCACAAAAATTGCTCTTGAACATTCACTGGGATAAAACAGATATTAAGAATACTTTCCATGTAGGTATTATAAAATAGTTTATTTTTTAAACATTGTGATGAGCAGCATTTGTGCACCATCATATAAAACAGCTGACACTATTTTTATTAGACATGTGGTGAGCTGCGCTTGTAACGCCCACCAAACCTATCAGCAGAAAACCTTAGCCATCTTTTAACTTCAGTTTCAGTTTCACTAACTGTTGTAGTTCGGCAATACGGATTTTTCACAACAGAGCCTGCAATGAGGAGGGAAAAAAACATTAAATAAACAAACATCCAAATTTTAAAAATATTACAAGCAAAAAACAGTTATATTTGTTACAATCTGTTCATTAATGGTAAGCCACAACTTTTTTTTTCAAAATGTTCTAAGTTAAAGACTACCAAAATTACTGAGGAGTGTACTTAGAAACTTGCCAGATATTAACATTGGCTCTTCCTAGTATAATATGTTACTACTAAAATATACAATCTTAGAAATAAACTAAACTTACACAAAACAAATAGATTAATAAAGAACTTACCAAAAGATAGTCTTGAATAATACTGTTTTAATACGTTGGAAAAAGTAAATGATACATACTAGTACTTTCGTCTCTTCATAAGAGACATCCTCAGGCAAACATGGTAGTCGTGTTTTCATATCATTTGCCTGAGGATGTCTCTTATGGAGAGACGAAAGTACTAGTATGTATCATTTACTTTTTCCAACGTATTAAAACAGTATTATTCAAGACTATCTTTTGGTAAGTTCTTTATTAATCTAATTGGTTCTTCCATCTCTTTTTTCATGATGGGCAGGACCTGTTAACTTTTTACTTCTAGTCTAGCCATAAGTACTGTTACAAATGTATGCCATTGAGCAAAAAACTGGTCTGCAATGTCAGATTAGTCAGGCAACCAAAGTTGTAGCTCTACTACTAAAGTTCAACTACAGTAAAAAGCAAAATTATAAAGTTACTGTAATTGCCTTACATAAGGAAGGTAAATCAGCATCTGAGATTTTCCAGAACCTCAAGAACCTGTAAATTGGTAGGATGTCTGTGCCTCACTGTACAATGATTCATTCAGATGGGAATGTCAATGACTACCCCAGACCGGTATGTCCACACACTGTAAGGACAAGTCAAGTGATAAAAGCAGAGGTTGCTGTTAGCCATCACAATGCAGCCTGGAAGCAGAAAGTGATGGCCCGGGAAATTAATATTATCCCAGATCAATGCCTCCCGTGCCCGGAGATGACTTAGGGATCAAAGCTTGTTGGCGGAGCACATGCTATTACCTCGTGGCTCAGCTGAGGAAGCAGAGGGAGATATAATCTAAATGCCTTCATGAACAATACACACACGATGGTCACCAAATAATTCTAAAAAATTAATTAAACATAATTGGTGAACTTGATCCAGTGATATCTTTTCAAAGTCTGATAGTTATTTATAAAGAATATTAGATACCACGCTTAGTAACTAGGTAGAGTACCTCATTATTCTGTAAATTCTTAATGCATAACTGCCAACCTGGGAAAATGTGCATCAGTAAAATTATACGTGCACATCAGTAAAAAAAACTATGTGTAAAGAAAATCTGCACACCCTTCTGTATGACAACTTACCTTTAGGTTCCTTTGTACAATTTCCTAAAACCATTACGGACCGGCATGGTCCGCGGCACTTATTGGAACATTATGTTCAATTAAAAATTAGGTGAACAGCAATTCAGCGCGTAGCGCATCCGACTGACTATCGTTAGCCTTGAAATAAGAGTCCACTTCCCACTTTTTCGGCACATTGTGCAATGGTGCTTAGGCCCTTTCACGTGCCGAGAAATATCGTTTTTCCCAGCATGGGAAATGTTGAAGTCAGATCGGCACACTACACAAAACGCAAACTTTGGACCCTTTTGCGATCGTTTTATGCAGGCAAATTCTTTAGTATAACTGTCCTTAAATGCTTGGAAATATTTATTTGCCTTACTCAATGCCATTGCATGATTAAGAGACAAAGAATGATAATACGAAAAACCGCAAGCAAGCACGTGCGCTACTTTCCATGCTGCACCGAAGTTGAGCCAAAATACCAAAGCCGAAGCGCTCGATCCTGTACGATGTGTGCGCGCAGCCTTGACGGCGTTACGAGAAGCGCCGATTATCACGTGACCTACCTAAAGTGGGAGTACGGTAGAGATCGAATCTGACTCACTCCTCAGTGAATTGAGCGAGGTGGCGAAGGGAAAATTACACAGAAGTAAAAAAAAAATCTCAGGACATTAAAATCGCCAAAAATCCATAAAATTGTTAGTCTTCCGTATATCCGTAAAACAGTATCAAAACCCGTAGATTTTATGGATGATCCGTAAAAGTTGGCAGGTATGTTAATGTGATGGATGAGCGTGATGAAGTGATACCAGTTTCCCAATGTCTGGTTTCAAGTTACTTAACACGAGTCTTAAATCACCATGTTGGTAATCTGGAGTCACTTTCTTTGCTTGGAGGGAAGTAGGATGACCACCCTAAAACTGCGTTCCACCAAATATGATGTTGAAAATGCAACCAGGAGCTTCTTCAGAGTCCTCCATACCTCATGAAAAATAGCTCAAAACATGCATTTTCAGAATGAAATTACATATATAAAAAAGCGATTTAGAAATCATATTTTTTTCCACATGTAGAACAAACATTGAACCATCTTTCTGCGTTTCTATGTTAGCGTTACTTTGCGTAGTAATATTTTAATTATTATCGCAAAAGTGTGAATAATGGGCAGATTGACAATTATTTTTTAAAAGTTCTAATTTTGATATCTGCTAGATTAAAAAGCAGAAAAATTGCTTGATATTTCCTCTCGAAATATAGGAATTTTGGAACACATACGAGTGATATGATATATTGCTTTTTCCATCTACACGATGCTATATTTTCTTCAGTTTTGCAGTGGAACACACAGAATTTCTTCCTTTCTGCAGGCAGGGACTGATTTATGTCTTTGGGTCGAGCAAGTCATTAGTAACCGCGTGTGCTTAGCAAGCATTCCCCCATTGTCTGTTAAGGAGAAAAAAAAACTGACAGCTCGGTTAGGGGGTGTACAGCACAAGAACTGCATCATCATGGCCCTCACCGAAATCCTGGGTATGGAGGACTCTTAACCAATTTCCATACTGCTGGATAGCAACCAGAAATTTCCTTTTGTAACCAAAACTCCTGGTACGATACCTTAAACTTTGGCTGTAGCTCAATGTTATTTTATAGCTTTTTTTAGTTCTTCCTCCACTACTTCAATTTCCTCAATATCTGAAAATGGATTTATCACCCAGTCTGGAATTATTAAGCGAGGAAAGTATTTCGCTCGTCAGTCATAAAAATCGAACAACACGCTCTGAAAAGACCACCTCGAGACCCCCTCCCCCTGCCTCTTAGTGCCCACCTAAGCAATCTCATTGCTCACAAGGGGGTGGTACCGCCCAATTTGGGAACCACTGCTTTATGTAAATGACGACTCATACGTAATCAGATGCCAAAGATCTTCAAAACAAAAAGAACGCAACTGGACCTATACCCTGTACACATTAATGCATAAAGATGGGGAGCTCTTCAGTGAAATAACACGCACTAGATACATGTACATACATTGTATGTTACATACACATGCAAGTCATCACAATTCAAACACCAGATATAGACATATAGGCCTATTTACGGTGTATTAAGTCAACTAATTTGAAGAAGACATGAATCCCTTGCTTTGAAGCCTCTTCCCTTCCGATTGAGCTTCAAGGAAAGCTCATGGGAAATCATATGTTGAAGAACCCTTCTGGTCAGATCTTTGGAATTGTTTCCTCCCAAAGAGGAAAAGTACCGACGCTGTACAGAAAATTAAGAACATTTATTTTACTATGTGATGAATACTTTCAAAAGAAATGTTAAAAGTAAAAACTGAAAGGAAAGAAATTAAAGATTATGGAAGGTTGTAATGTAGCCTACTCATTGACATGGTGTTTCCATTTCATTAGGGGAATTACAGATATAGAGTAATTGGGTTATGTGTTCAATCTTTCACATACTCAAGCTGCCAGCAGGAATGTGGCCACACGGTGTTGTGAGGGGATATCACACCATCCCAAAACTCTAATGTCCTTCTGTTCAGTAAATTGACTCTGAAAAATTAGGTTACACATGGAATACATTCTTTATTAATTGATGCACAAAATAGTTTCCAATTCTGGTTAAAAAAAAAAAAAAAAAAAACCTTTTTTATAGTGATTAACCAGCTTAACCACTGGTGCAGGTGAGGAGGGTAGAAACTATCATGCAGAAGACAGAATTTCTGGTGGGAGCAAATGCAAAGCCCACCCCCTCAGGTTTCCTTAGTAGGCCTACAACAAAGAATTAAATTAGGGCTGCACAGGATGCCAGGTGTAAAAGATTGGGAAATACACCCCTAAAACTGGACAAGTGGATTAGAAATGCAGTCATCAGCACCCAAAGTTTAGGGCTCTTCTTGGAGCAACCCTTATTAAATTCCTCAATAAAATAATGAGTGTTAATAGCTAAGCTCTGAACCCCTTAATTACTTTGTTGCCATATGGCATCTGTTAAGGTATAGTTGGCGAGTAGCCTCATCCTCAGCAAAATTCTTTCAATTCCTTCTGCCACTAAGGAGCTATTAGAAAGCAGGTGGTTGACAAGTAAGAATATAGCACACAGTCAATATTCTTGTCAACGATACATTTGCTTGGCACCAACAGGCAGGAGCACAGAAAACAATTTAAATATGAAATACTTAGTGATTGTAAATAATACAAGCATAAAACACTGAGGGCAAATAATGTAGAATTTAATCATAGGAGAAAATCCCTATAAGATGGAATGTTTTTTTTTTTTTTTTTTTTTTTTTTGGGGCTTTGAATGCTTCAACGTTAAAAGCATGAAGGGATAGGTAACCCCCCCCCCCCATTTACAAAAGTTTTTATTTTACCTAGTTTGAAAGGATATTTATAGCAATGTTTACAGCAATTCACTAAATAAAGGTCCTCAAAAATACTACCCCAGGAAAAACATCCATTGCCAAAATTATTGCATTTGTAAATTCTGAGGGGGCTAGTGTTCACGTGACACAGCACCCTGCCTCTTTTTTAAATGGTCAAATGTGCTCTGCCCCTTTTTTAGAAGGGAAAAATGTGCCCTGCCTTCCCCCAGTACCGATCGATCCTGCCCTTCCCTTATGTATTTCACATCACATTACAATCGGCAAGGTAACCCAGCTGATTGTAAGGCGAAATACGATGATCAACGACTTTTGAATCAAATCAAAGGGAAGTAATTGATTTTAAAATTGACAAGTTGCTGCCTACTTACGCAGGTTTAAATTTACGGGTCATGCCGTATTTTCCCGCGTATAGTACGAATATAACCATTCCCCACCCCCCAAAGAAAATTCCCAGATAGGCTGCAGACCGCATTTTGTGGGAAAATGGAGTGGCAGAGATAAATACCGCTATTTGTTACGACGGCAATAAAAAAAATAGATAGATGAAAAAGGGAGGGATAAATAGCGTTATTTGTTAAGACGTAGACACCCACAGTTTAAAAAATAGAAATATAATCAAAGAATAAAAAGATGGGTGCAGAGATAAATATGGTTAGTTGTTACAACACTGTTAAAAAATCGACAGATAAAAATAAAGGGGGACAGAATAAGTGTCATTAGTTGTTGTTACACAAAAAAAAAATTAAAAGATAGACAAAAATAAAAAGGGAGGAGGCAGAGATAAATGCATTAGTTGTTACGACGCTGATGCCGTTAAAGCATGGAAAGGCAGATAAAAATTTAAAAAAAAAAAAAAGGGTAGAGATAAATACTGTTAGTTGTTACAACGGTGCTAAAATATGAACCTATATTACCGCATATATTGAATTTGTTTTAGAAATTCTATATATCTATGGTGTGGTGCACACAAAAATTGTGGTATGTGTAACATTTACGTGCAATAGTTACAATAAATTACCAGACCGTCCCCACCCCCAGCAGTTTTGGGGGCAAAAAACACAAATAGTGTGGGGGCTACACGCAGAAAAATACCATTCTAATTTTTTCCAAAAATGTTACGATGTTTTGCGGGCTTTATTTAATAATGAATGCGATTCCATTTTCTTTGCATGTTGTTTGGCACTGAAAAAAGTGTAGTAGATGCACAAGATGGATTTTTTTTTTAAATTTTCTGATTTGATTCCATTAACTGCTCATAGTTCGACCATTGGTGCTAATAAATAATCTGGCTGACGACAAAATTTCTCTGTTGTTGCCTAATTTACTATATGAATAATAATGGAGATAATTTCTCAAGGTACATCTGTTTTTCATCATTTACTTTATGAAGTTTAACAATGGAGATAATTTCTCAACATATGATGGATTTGCTCTTCCACGTTCGTTACACACAGCATGTGGAAAATTGTTATCAGTCAACACCAGGAATTGAACAACGAAACTCCTAGCAACATGCCAGGTTCATTACCATTATGTCATAGTGGCCAACAATTCTCAATGCTATCAGTGTTTAAACGTATCTGAATGCTATAAATGTTTATCTGCATCTAAACTCAGTAAGCATTGAGAATTGTTGCTGCTATCGCATAATGGTAATGTGCCTGGCATGTCACTAGTTCTGTGGTTCGATTCACGGTGTTGACTGATAATAATTTTCCACATGATGTGTGTAACAAACGTGGAAGAGCAAAACCATCATATGTTGAGAAATTATCTCCATTGTTATTCATAAAGTAAATTATGAAAAACAGATGTACCTTGAGAAATTATTTCCATTATTATGAGAAATTATTTCCATTATTATCACACAATCACCTGATTTTTTGTAACATTGTGGCAGTGCCTGGTGACACTGCCACAATGTTACAAAAAAAATTTCCCTCTTTCTTAGCAATGGTTTATCAAGTCAGTGATGATTACCTCTTTACAAAATTACTGTTATAGATGTAATATTACAGGGCATTAAGCTCATGTATTAAGAAATGGAAATATCTGGGTGTGATTCTACACAATAAGTTAAACTGGCATAGATAAACATCAGGTGCCATCTCGAAAGCAAAAAGTATAGATACTGCCTACATAATATCTTAAAGCAAAATAGTAAGCTAAACAAAAAGAATAAACAAACACACACACAGAGTTGGGTTTTGTTGCGTAAAGCTATGGGCAAGGAAAGAGATGCAAAGAATTGGGGTCCTTGTACAGAATTTAACGGAGTAAGGGTGCAGAACGACAAAGAAAACACATATATATTTTTTTCTGGGCAGTTTCACATGAAAGCATTTGTTTTCGAAATGAGAAAAAATTCCTGGACGTTTGTCACTAAATGTGGCAAACATTTTTTTTTCAAAATTTTAATGTATCCAACCATTAGCACTATTTCCAAATGCAATGCATTTTCGTGAAGTTAAACATTGATTATATTTAAAATCTAATTTATATTCGATATTTAACAAAAAATCTAAGTACCTGTTGATCAAAAAGCCAAGTCGCAAGGATCTCAATTACGAACTTTCCAAATCAGAAAGCCTCGCGAGGGCCTTTGCCACCCGAATAAACAATGAGATACATATCTCAAAGTGTGGCACTCAGGAAAAAATGCATCAGAAAAAAATGAATCGGTAAAAAATGAATCAAAAGAAAATGCAATAGGGAACATGGCCCTAACGGCGCTTGCACCATTAAGCCTAACAGAAACGCGAACACGGAAATATTACAATTCCAAACTTTCCGAATCACAAACCATCTGCTAGGCCGTACTTTGCTGAAGAGATCCATAACTCAGAGTATGAATCACAACAACAACGATTCAAAACAGAAGTAACCCCATGGTACAATGGCGCTCCGCACCGTTGCTGCCATTCTACAGCATCACCAAGAAAACCAGGTCAAGTATTTATCCGCCATCGATACTAACCAACGACGTGTAACGGAAAAGAGTCCGTATTTTAAAAAATCGATTAAAAAAAACTAAAAATCGGCCGAACATACGGTCAACGATTTTCACATTAAAATACTGAGTGTAATCATGTGAAACCAAGAAAAATAAGAAATTTTAATTTGTCATTCTCCGACACTGGTACCTAACGGAGTTCAAATTTTGTTCTGTAGCCAAAAACAAAAGACAAGTTGTCAAAAAACTGAAAACGGATGTAAAATGTCACCCATAAGGAATCTACTAGATAGGAAAAAAAGTGGGATTAGAGGGTTGTCCAGTTTTTGCATAATTCCTGGAATACTGAAGGATACAGCATTTTTAATACATAATTTGGGTTTGTTATGTTCAAAAACATTCACGCTGAAGTTTTTTTTTTTTTTTTTGTGGGAAATTGGTAAAATTATGCTGTTTTTTCTCAGTTTCACATATATAAATTGCCCCTTATCATAAAATGTGCCTTTTTTCAGAAAATTACCTTGCCCTTTTTTAATTCTAGAGTGAACACTGTGGGGGAAGGGAGTTTATATCACGAGTTATATCACATGTTTTAGCAACAATATCTGCTACGAAAACTATTGAAGCATAAAAACATACTCACACATTGCACAAAATTAGCTTCCTCTGCCAAACAGTCATTGAAGAGCTTCATGTCCTCGAATGATGACAACAGAAGCATGTCTTTTATGTGAACGGGTAATGCAGGGCTTACATCATCTGCTTCATTCGTGTTCTGCTCTGCTAGTTGGTTTAGTCTGTGGGTTATTACTTGCAGTTCCTTCCTAATTCCCACAAATCCTGTGGTTATCAACTTAGCCAAGTTTAAATCACCTTGCAACACTTCTACATCACTATTACAAGAGGATGGCCCAGATGGGATCAGGCTGCTTTCTCGATGTGCAGGTGCTGAAATGGATTGGGTTGACGGAGACTCTGAGAAGAGTTCTGATGTTTTTATATGAAAGAATTATTACAAAAACTATTGAATCCCTATAGGGTCATACTTAATCCATGCTGGCTTTGACAGGATCCATGAAAAATCAGTTAGCAGATATAGAAAAGAAAATTCAAGCTAAATCTGAAAATAATAAGTATTAAAACAATGAGTCTTTCTTACGCATATTTTTGCATTAAAGTCAGGTTATGTGTTACCAATGTTGGTTTTCCAAGTATTCTATTTACGTCACCAAACTTCAGTCGTCAACTGCGAATCAAACTTCAGTCGTGAACTGTGAATGCAGGCTTATATTAGTTCTAATATTTATGAATTCATTTGTGAATTTTGAACACAATGGCAAAAATTTTTGCAGTATCTGCATATATATTGTGAAATAATTTTAAATAACTTCACCATACACACACAAATGAAACAGAAGATTCCTATAGGTTTTTAGGTTGGGCATCATTTTTAACACTCAGTGTCTTTTTTCACGTTTTTTTTTCTTTTTTGCCAGTGCTTTTATAGTCACTATTTTTAATTTACTGTGATTTTTTTTATTACTTATTTCCACTGGAAAATAGACCAATGACAGGGCACATTAATGACACACCACATACCATCCAAGAGGCAATTGGATGCAGGCTAGAGAAAAAAATGGCCTGTACAAGAAGAGTTGGGGTAGGATTTGTCTTTCTAGGTACAGTAATCTTTGTGTGCATGTCATTAAATTACTTTAGATTAATAAAGGGGGAAAAGTGTTAATATATAGCGGGAAGCTTCAGAGATCTCAATTAGTATCTAAACATAATTATGATATTAAAATATTGAACGTGTACAATATTTAAGATTTTTCAGTATATACACGTGGCATCCAAAATCAGAAATAGATTTTTAAAAAGACTGCTCAGAGCAGAGTGATGTAACTTACCAAATGAATGTAAACATCGAACATCATACGATGGCCAATCTGAAGCAGGCACTTCAGCTCTTTTTACTTTCAAGATCAGGGTGGCTACATTTTTTATTGGTGGCCACAGACATTTTGTCTTATCATTAGACACCCAGCACTTGGGTGCAACAGCAACCTCTTTTGAATTCACAAATTCAACAATAAAAAACATTGTCTGTAAAAATTAAAGGCATTTTGTCAGTAATTTTACAAATATTACATTGATTTTACAATATTGCATTGGATATAATGTTAATGCAAGGAATGTTCTGAGATAAAAAGGCAGCATTATAATGGTAATGTATAATGATTACTTCACAGGGTTTCTGTGTAAAATAAAAGTTTGACCATGATTGTCTTGTAGAATATGTTTTAGTTGAACCCTCCCCCACAAAAAAATAATAATTTACTTGATGTATACTAAAATTATTTAATATAAATTGTTCCAGTAGCTGAACAAGTGATTAAGTAGGAAGAGACACCCTGTTGAGGCATGCAACCAGCACTGCGCTCATGACCAAACTGCAGCGATTGCATGGGAACTCATAAAAAATAAACAAATAAGTAGCAATCTGTACTTTATGCCGCTAACAGACTGACGTATGGGAACATAAAAAAGTAACTTCAAACACCAATTTTTGGCCAAAAATTCCTTGAGAAGCTCACTTCAACGATTACCAAGAGGAGGTTTTGGTGGTAGGCTATATGTAGGTGGAAAGATCGTAACTGTGATAAAACTGCAGGGAAAGATCAGTGCGAGTGGAAAATGTCAAGATGACACTGTTTAGGCGATGATGAACGCTAGCATGCGATTGGGAGTCTTGTACTTCTGTCGTGCATAAGAACCATGAAACCCAAAAGATATTTAATACTTAAAGGGGAGGGGGGGGATTGGCGGGATGTCACTGATAGAAAAGAGCCAGTGCTTTAAAGTACTATTTATCACATACTATCACAAGTGAATAATGTACTTTAAAGCACACACACACAATTCAGCCATGTTTAATTCAGACGTGATTAATTTAGAAGTGTATATATATTTTTTAATTTTTACTTTGAACATGAAACACCTGTTGCTAATGCGAAAAACAGGATTAATCAGACAGCCATTCACTACGGGAGAAAGGAATAAATACTATACCAAAAGGATTTATTTGAACGGTGAGTCAATAGAAAAATTATAAACATGCAAAAAGTTGCTCATGCACTTGAAAATTAGGGTAATTCTTTACTTTTACTTTGCAGGGCCATTTTTCTCGGTAGTTCATTTTTTCAGATCTCCCAAATTATACTCGTTATTTTAATGTGAAAATCGTTTATCATCTGTTCCGCTGGTTCTTGGTTATTTTTTAATCAAATTTTAAGGATCTGCACTTCTTTTCCATTACGCCCACGGGTTCGCTTACTATTAATGGTGGAACAAGACTTACCCATGTGCTTTCGGTGATGTGGAATCATGACAACAATGGCTCATAGTAGCATCCGCTACAATAGTAAACCATGTTCAGCAGTCCATCATGACACCAAACAAAGATATGAAATCGCCTGACGGAAAGGTCAAATCGCAATCAGAAAGTATACAAATCCAAAAATTTCTGTAGGCCTATGAGTCTGACATTAGAGTTTGCTACTGTTAGACTGATAACATGAACAATAAACTGAACAAATTATCCAATATTAATGTATTTAGATATATACTAGGTTGTTTGCAATAAATTATAATAAAATATATTCATAATTTTTGTAATAAAAATGTATTGCTCAAACTTTTTATAGTGTTTTTATATTAAAAAGAACAAATTAGGGGGTAAGACCTGCAAAAAGGAAAAAAAAAAAAAAATTTTTTTAACTTTTAAGCTCTACTCTAACTTAGATGTTCGCTCATCCACGTTGACTCTGAGTTTATCGGGAAAAATTCTCATGGAAAAAAGTCCAAGCGGAGGCCGATGAGAATATTTCAGATAAACTCACCGAGTTAACGTGGATGAGCGAACATCTAGGTGTTAAATGACACAGGCCTGGAAAATTTGAGTCATGAAAAAGTGTTTGCAATGTAATGATTGATTTTTATATTGTTTGGTGCACTGATTTCAAATATGGCATCCATTTTTATTAATCACGTAAGGATTTTTCACAAAATGGGCTTGAATATATGGGGAAGAAAGCCTATTTTACATATTCTGGCGAAAAGTAGGTCTTTTCAAAATATTTTTAAGTGTTTTATTTGCAAATTTATTATTTATCAAACTATTGGAAATGATTTACTAAATTATATTAATAAGAGCAGTTACCATTGTTAATACATCCTGGTATTCATAGGTCCTTATGCTGTCTTTTCCTTTTCCCCTGAAAGCTCCTTTTGGCACTTTGTCTCTTGTAGGCAGTATGCGTGTCTTCTCTGTGCAGCATCCAACAGTAGTCCGCCATCATATTGACATTCCACCTACCTTGGTATCTACGCTCCATCTCCTCGATATCTTGGTGAAATTTTTCTCCCTGTTCTTCACTAACAGCACCAAGATTTTCGGGAAAGTAGTCCAAATGAGATTTTAAAAAATGCACTTTCAAACTTATCGAACAACCCAAGTCTTTGAATTTTGTTAACATGTTTTCCACGATACATTTAAAGTTAGGGTCCTTAAAGTTCCCGAGGAAATTTTTGACTTCCTTAAAAGCTCCCCAGGCCACTTTTTCACTCAAAACCATTTTACTTTCAAACACTTCATCTGTAAAAAGTTTCCGAATATCTGGACCTACAAAAACACATTCTTTTAGTTTTGCTTCCGACAGTCCTAGAAACTTGTTGCCAAGGTATTTAAACCACTCTCCTTCTTTTGATAGAGCCTTAACAAATTGTTTCATCAAGCCAAGCTTGATGTGAAGTGGAGGCAAGAGGACTTTACTGGGATCAACCAAACTTTCCTTTACTACATTTTTGTTTCCAGGTTTTAATGCTTTCCTATGCGGCCACTCCTTTTTGATCCAGTGATTGCCCTTATCCTGACTGTCCCATTCACACAAGAAGCAAGGGTACTTGGTGTATCCTGCTTGTTGTCCAAGAAGCATGGAAAGCACTTTTAGATCACCGCTTATCGTCCATCCAATATCTTTATATTTCAATTTGGTGAGAATCAAGGCTGAATTCTCGTAACATTCTTTCAGGTACACAGAATGCCCTAATGGCACTGAAGCATACTTGCTGCCATTATGCAGAAGCACTGCTTTGAGGCTTCTTTTGACGAGTCAGTAAAGAGCCTCCACTCGTTCACGTCATACTGTATATTAAACATCTCCATCAATCCAGGGACACTGCTACAGTAAACCAAGCCACTATCTTGAGAAAAGTATGGAACGAAATCTGTTTCTCTCTTTCTGAACCATGAGAAAGAGATACCAGGAGCCAATAAATTCTTTTCCTTTAGCCTAGAGCCTAAGAGTTCTGCAGATTCTTTAGAAAGGCCCAAATCTCTGATTAAATCATTCAATTCTAGCTGGGAAAAAGGTTGGGGCTCGCTGCTATCTGAAACACCATGAAAGTCCTCGTCATAAGCCTGACCTTCGTCTTCAGTCTTCAGGAATGTCGTCTAGTTTCTCAGTAGGTTTAGGTACAGGTATTTCTGAGCTATGAGGAACAGGGCGTATTGCCGACGGGAGGTTTTGATAAAATATTTCTCTCTTATTAATTAAATTGTACCCCTGCACGTTACATGAACAGAAGTAGCCGTCATCACTATGATTTTTAGGTTCCCTCCAGATCATAGGGATTCCAAAACGGAAATACTTTTTTGTGCCTTTTGACCACTTTCGCAATTCTTCTACACAAGGGTAACACACTTTATGTGGGGCCTATGACTTATTCTGGTCACCAAGTTTTACACCGAAATATGCATAATATACTTTCTTCACAAAATCTGTTATATATCTTTGATGTTTCTTCACTACAAATTCCCCACAAATATAACAAAAGGAATCAGGTGAATTAAGACAAGCCCTTGCTGCCATATAGTACATTTTATAGGTTAAAACTTTAAATATGAAAACTATAAAAATGAGTATACTCATCTGCTGCAGGAATTTTTTTTTAACCTCTACAGATATAACACCTTGAGAAAAATTGCACTGCTCAGCACACAGCCGTTTCACTCAAAGATCAAAGTAAAACTGAGCAGAGAGCGAGAAGCGTGGAATAGGGGAGAGGAACGAAAGGAAGTGAGTCATCAACTAACTCATTTCCGGTCACACTTGATGTTCCTGGAATTCTCCTCATGATAACGACTGGTGAATCATGGTGATTTTTAACGTAGGCTCTCGACGAATAAGAGCCATTTTGAAGTAAAATCTGTCCAAACAAAACATTTTTTTGGACATATTATTACTTGAAAATTGTTTTTTTTTTTTTTTCGCACCAGAGACTGCCCTAAAAATTTCCAGTTTTCGCCAGCAATGACGACTTATGACACTAAATGCTCATCCCCTTCTTTAGTAGATTATAACACAATGGATTGGTGGCCATGAAAATCAAAATTTTCAATTTGTGAAAAAATGGTACGTGATGGAATTTTTTACTATTTTTCCTGAAATCGGCATCCCAAAATCTATCAGAATCAGCTATTGGTTTTTAAACACTGTTTTGGTTGCAGGCCTGTGTAATCATTACTAACATATCTTCCACTTCTGTTGGTTTAAATCTAAGTTAAAACACCTATATTATTTGGTTCAAATGCCTTATGGAATGGATGATTTTATATATCTTTAGTACTGCAACTGATATGCAATAAATTTACACTTATAGGGGTACAGTACACACTTGTGGCTTATATCA
Source organism: Macrothele yani (assembly GCA_039090855.1). NCBI lineage: Eukaryota > Metazoa > Arthropoda > Arachnida > Araneae > Macrothelidae > Macrothele > Macrothele yani. The sequence continues at coordinate 102,636,048 of CM077023.1, forward strand.
CAGATTTTCCAAATCTGAAATTCATCTTTCAGGCCAGTCAAAAGGAAAATCTGCAGCTCTGACGACTGGCAGGGGTAAGAATAAAAGTTAGTTGAAGTTGAAAATTCTTTGCGAACTACATACACATCATGTGTGGTCTGAACAAAATTGTTAATAACAATAAAATTCTTACCATTTATGCGGCAGCAGTTATCTCCTGCACGGGTTGACAATATAAAATCCTTTAGTTCCAGCAGTGAATACTGGCTCCCGCTGATAACATTAGGCCCTTGTTCGTGCGGTAACTTTAGTTTATAGTCACATGACCTGTCAGCATGGAAATTTTTTAATTGGTTTTGCTCCACAAGTCGTCTGTGGACTTGCTGCAGTGGTAATGATGAAGTTCTCAACAACTTTTTTATGGAACCCAAATGATTCTCAAAGCAAAATGCACTAAAAACATCTAAAGAGCCAAAAGCTCTTACATCATCATGTAGATGTATTAGGGATGCACATTGTAAACAATAAATTCCTTTCCATACAGTTTCATACAGTGTTCAACAAATAAATGAAGAAGAGTTCTTGCAAATTTGTTTAGTATCTGACAGTATTCACGTCTTGTCAAAATATATATAGCTGTATGCAACAACATGAAGTTACCATACATTTGCGGAGCAATAACATCTTTCAAAACAACTGGACCAGTGTACAGCAGGAAAGTACGAAACTCAGTAGCTTTTCACCGTTGCAGATGTGAAAGACTGCGAGGTTTCCTGCTGAAGTCTCTAGGGTGTAAATGATGCAAGCATCTCCAAGGAACGTGAAATTGTATCAATAACATGGCTGCCGAGTCGGATTGACAGAGGTCCCCGGATCCATGTCAGTAACAACCTTCGAGTTACACCAAGGAACACTAGATGCATGTAATCCAAAGGGAATTGAGTAACCATACCGACAGGTAATGCTTCCAGGGGTGACAACCCAGTATGGTGATCTTCATCAGTTTTGTCTCGAAATGAAGAATCAGTTCTCAGTGGGGAATTATTGTGCAGATACACCATTCTGTTGTGCCACGAACCTGTTTCACAGCATTTCTCACATCCATTGTAGGCATTGTGCGATTTAATGCATTTTAAGTATGACCGGGTGCTTCACAAACAAAAGCAGCTAACTTAAATTTATATCTCACATTATTTATAACGATGCCATTTTTGGTCAAAAAACCACATTCCTCAACGAAGTCTTTCAGGTAATCTGAAAGCGGTTTGGGCTTTCCAATGCAACAAAATATACCAATGGTAAATGGCTTGGATTGTAGTGAAGTTAGGTGACCTAGAATAGGCCAAAACTGTTTATTTGAGCTTTTCTACAGGGGCAAACCATCAACACTAACATTTAAAATGACCAGGTCCTGAATATTTAATGGTTCATTCTTTTCTACCACTTCTTTAATTCCATTTTCTACTCCAAAGTGACAGTATTCACCATTCACTAACTTTGACACTGGTGTATTCTTGGGAGTCTGCAAAAACGACCTGGCATCTTTTGGTAATCCACAATGGGAAGGTCTGAGAACACCTAAAAGGGCAGTTAATGCTGACAACGATATTTTATATGTGCAAGCCCACTCACGTAAATTTGAGCTGAACAATTCTTCTGAATTATTGTCATCATAATCAGTGAGATCTGGTGATTCAAAATCGGACCGAACTTCTACATCTGGAATTTCAGAGCGTGTGCTGTTTTCATGCCATGTGGGAGGACACCAATCATTAGGAGTTAGTAGATGGGAGGCATTTGATGTTTCTACAGGCAACCTGTTTAAATCAGAACAGACGTTCGTTACTGTCGAAGCACACGACTCCCCAGTTAGTGCTTCTGTAGGTATACCCACAAACGGTACACGTGCCATCTCCATTTCATCATACTTTAGCTGTTTACATTCATTATCCACATCTTTCTGGATCCTCCGCAATTTTTGTGGCGTTCTAATTCCATCATAAGTACTTACTCATGCTGACGATATTTTAAATGACTTACACAATTTTTCCAAAAATTAAATTAACCACGTTGATCAACGCTCACTTGCCAGTTACGGGTGCATAAAATTAATTTTATTTTATTTTTCATATTACTAAAACGAAATTCAGTATGCAAATGATAAGAAAGCATGATAAGGTTTAAGAAACGTTTAGATGTTGAATATAACTGAATAAAAAGTTTACTTACCAAAATTTTCCGATTAAAACTGGAACAGCAAACGCACGTGAAGATCAAATTCCTCTGCTTTGGCTTGGTTACAAAGTCACAACCGGTCGCAACGGCAAAGAATATAAACGCTATTCTTTGGCAACGGTACGGTTCGGTAAACGTCACGGTTATGTTGCCACTTCCTTGAGGAGGAGAAAAACTTTAAATATGCCCGTATTTGGTCTACCTGTGGCATGAAAAATGGAAAGCAAATGATGAGATTGGTGGAGAACGAAGTGACCAGACATAATTATTTTCCGAGGACTGTCTTCGCTTTCAGTTATTCGTTCTCACTTTCGCAAAAACTAAATGAGGACGTCAAATGTCTCTAGTTTCATATTTAAGTAATAAAAACATATCTAAAAAAATAACCGTTGCCTTACTGACAGGAATGTGCAATATAAGTTGGAAGTGATATAGTTGCCCAACCATTGGACAACCGTTAATTAGGCACTTCTGGATAAATGGTTGGTAATAAGTGGTTGGACAACCCTTAATCAACCATCGGGAAGCAACTCCTCCCTACACCCCCCTCTATTTGTTTACCACTGCAGTATAAAGAAACTCCACTACGCCTTAATTTAAGAAATAAAAATGTATCGGAAAAATAACCGTTGGTTTAATGATCAGGAATGAAATATACATTGGAAGGGATACAGTTGCCCAACTATTGTGCAACCGTTAATTAGGCACTTCTGGATAAATGGTTGGCCCTAAGTGGTTAGACATACTTTGGTAAGCCACTGGCAACCAAAGTACGTTAAAAAAAGAAATACAGTTAAAATTCAATCAAACGGATTGATTTTTAACTGTATTTCTAAAGAATTCTTAAAGCCGATGGAATGAAATGATCGTTACTTAATTAAATAACAGGGCTTAGCTCAAGATGCAGAGCGATTGGGTAACGTTGTTGGCCACGCATCTACCAATGGTTAATAATCAATATTTAAATATACGTTGGGAGGGATGCAGTTTCCCAACCGTTGGACAAACATTGAGTGCTCACTTGTGGATAAATGGTTGGTCATCTGTGGTTGGACAATCGTTGGACAACGGTAAGTTGTAATTTGAAGATAAATGGCTGGCCATGTGTCAGTGGACAATCGTTGGAGAACAGTAAGTTGTCACTCGAGAATAAATGGTTGGTCATGTGTGGTTGGACAACCATTGGACAACCGTTAAGTGGTCATTTGTTGATAAATGGTTGGTCATGTGTGGTTGGACAACCGTTAAGTGGTCATTTGTTGATAAATGGTTGGTCATGTGTGGTTGGAAAACCGTTGGCCAATCTTCGATAAACAACGCAACCTTCGCCCAACGCTGCCGACGCAAAAATATCATTGGGCCAACCGTTGCCCAATGTCAGTGTGCTACCTGGGTAACTGCCAGCAGAATCATATTTATTCTCTATTCTGCCCTCATCTCCTTCAAGCTACTGGCCATGCAACAAGAATAGCATCCTATGTGCTAGAACAAAAATACAAAGAACAAAGTGCCTCTTAGCAACAGTGTTCCTCTTGCCTCTATAATGTAGCATTTTTTTCTCTAAACAAATTGTGAAAAGCTTTTAAACCTCAATGAATTTCATGGAGGTAACTTTAGCTTCTCCCAGGTTTCAAGAATGTCCTTTTTTTTTTTTTTTTTTTTTTTTTTTTTTTTAGCAGCTTAGCAAATTTAACTTAGAACAGAGGAATAGGAAGGTGCCTGTAATGAAAAGAATAAAGGTTGAAAGGCTCTCTGAACAACATCAATGTGTTACTCTGATTTGCTCAGTGATGCTTGGTGGAATAGTGAGATTAAAGAGGCAGTAAAGAGAAAGAAAGAAGCCTATTTGGGGATGTTGCAAGTTAAAGTTTCTCTGGATGAATATCGTTGTAAGAAGCATGAAGCTGCTAAGCTGGTTTGCCAGAGTAAGGCAAAAGATAGGAAGAAGAACGTGGAAAGGCATGAACTGGCTTTTTGGAAAGATAGGAAGTCCTTCTGGAAGTACATGAGACTCAAGAAAAATAGGGGAAACAAAGTTGTAAGTTGTGTGAAGAATGAGATCGGGGAAATGATATGGGAGCCCAATGAGTTAAGTGAAAGATGGGGTGAATACTTCTGTGAGTTATTAGATCAGGAAAGCAAAGATGATTCTGAGACAGATGCAAATGATGTCACAATGAGGGATGGAAGCACAGCAGGGATCTCAAGAGAAGAAGTGTGTAAAGCTCTAAAATCTCTTCAGAATACTAAGGCTCCAGGAGTTGATGGCATAACTGCTGAGATGTTGAAATATGGTGGTGACTCTGTAATTGACTGGTTAACTGAAATTTTCCAGTTGTGCTGGGAGCGCGCAATGTACATTTCATCAAGAGAATTGTTACGTGCGATGAAAAATGGGTCTATTTCCATAATCCTAACCAGGGTGTTTTCTGATCATGAAAGTCACAAAAAGTCACGAATTCAGTAAAAGGTCACGAAAGTCAAGAAAAAGTAATGAATTTTGCTTTGGGGCTATGAATTTCTTTTTATTTTTAGTAATTGTTTATTTTCTGGCAAAAATCTTAAGTAATTCTCCATGCACTTTCCACACAAGGCATATATGCTTCTTTCTTTTTTTTTTTTTTTTTTTTTTTCTATTGGAGGTTTAACGACCACCGTGAGCAACTCAATGGGCTATAAGCAGTCGCCCGTCCCTAATTTAGGGTCACTGGTTCCAGGGAAAGGAGAGAGCCAGTGCCGTAAGACAAACACAACATCCATACCTGACCGGGATTCGAACCCGGACCCCTTGCGGACGAATGATCAGAGGCCAGCGCCTTAGACCACTGCGCCACCATATATATGTTTCTATCTCGCTATTTAAGTGTAAATAAAAGGAGTAGGGCATTTGTGTTTTTTTGTTTTTTTTGGAGGTTTAACGACCACCGTAAGCAACTCAATGGGCTATAAGCAGTCGCCTGTCCCTAATTTAGGGTCACTGGTTCCAGGGAAGGGAGAGAACCAGTGCAGTAAGACGAACACAACATCCATGCCTCACCGGGCTTCGAACCCGGACCCCTCTCGGACGAATGATCAGAAGCCATCGCTTAGACCACTGCGCCACCGGGGCAGCTGGGCATTTGTTCCCTCCTCCACAAAGAAAACTGATAGAGCATAAATATCTTAGCATGGAAATAAGTACATGTACATAATGTGATTTACAAAATTTTGAGGTCAGTTTAGGAATTTTGAGTTATGCTGCTTATACAGTCAGAACATTTTTCAGGTATAAATGTTAAAGAAGGGCATATGTAATGTGTGTGTGTACATGTGCATATACCACAGCCCTGAGTAGATGTGTGTGTATATATACACTATCTGCCAACAAGTAATTGGACACCTGTGATAGCAAAGGAAAACGAAGTTTATTCATCTTCAATAGTTGGTGGAGCCTCCACGAGCGGCTATTACAGCTGCTACCCTCCGGGGCATACTCTCAACCAGGCGTTGTACGATGGCTAGCGGTATTTTCTTCCACTCAGCTTGAAAAACACAGGTCAGTTCCTTCACCGATTTCGGACGGTGGGGGCACCCCTTAAATCGATGCTCCAACTCGTCCCAGAGGTGCTCGATAGGGTTAAAGTCCGGGCTCTGCGCAGGCCAGTCCATTCGATTAACCCCATTGTCACGATACCAAGCCATGGTGGACCTCGCAACATGGCAGGTGACATTGTCATCTTGAAAGTAACATGGGTCCACCCCGTAAAACTGCCACAACGTAGGAAGCACATGGCCATCCAAAATGGTGCAGTAGGTCTCAGCGTTGAGTCTACCAGGAATTGCGACCAAGGGTCCCATGCCATACCAGGAGAAACACCCCCATAGCATAATTTCACCACCACCGAACTTCACAGTTGGCACAATACATTCCGGCAGGAGACATTCTCCAGGCAGACACCAAACCCAGACCCTGCCGTCCGAACGGTAGAGGGTGAACCTTGATTCGTCACTCCAGAGAACCTGTTTCCACTGTTCAACGGTCTACTGTTGACGTTGTTGGCACCACGTTAGCCGAGCAGCGCTATTGGACTTGGTGATCAAAGGCTTGTGGGCGGCAGCACGTCCATGATAGCCGAGCAGATGGGCTTCCTTACGGATGGTATTCATCGAAAGAACACTCCCGGATGTCTGTTGAAACTCCTCGCGGATGTGGCCCATCGATTTGGTGCGGTTCTTTTGAATTTCTCTGGCCAGCACCCGTCGGTCTCTAACTCCCAGTTTTGTGGGTCTGCCGGGTCGGGGCACATTCCGACAGTCACCTCTCATCTTCCACTTGCCAATCATGTAGGCCACTGTTGACTTTGGGTACTTCAACTCGCTGGATATGTCACGTATAGATTGGCCATTTCTGTGATACCCGACGATTACACCTTTCTCGAAATCAGAGAGCTCCGAACTGCGTGGCATCTTGCATGCGACTGGTTGCGTTGTTGTTTCCCACACGATATTTAACGGCGGCGGCCATGACGTGTATAAGGACTGCAGATATCGTCGATTGCAGGGGTGTCCAATTACTAGATCGTGTATATATGCTATATTGTATATAGGTATTATATTATAAAATTCGAAAGCAGAGCAGTTGTTACATGGAGACCTCAAGACAGACAGTTGTGGAAGAAACTTGGGGAGTCCTTCATCTAGCAGTGGATTGATAATGGTTTACGACAATGATATATATATATATATATTTATTATATGTTCAATGAGATCTTATCTTCTTCTTACCCCGCTTAGCCTCACAATGTCTTAGTTGATCTTTTCAAGTTCCTCTTCCAATACAACTAATTGAAAGAACAAGAGAATATGAACTCCCATTATACATGGCTTTTATTGATTATAAAAATGCCTTCGATTCCGTGAAACCATCAGCAGTTATAATGGCTTTGAAATCCTGTGGTATTGAAGATGCTTATATTAACATTATTAATAACATCTATGAAAATGCAAGTGCAAAGGTTCAGATATTTAAGGATACAGCACTAATAAAAATTGGAAAGGGAGTGAGACAAGGTGACACCATGTCTCCCAAACTCTCTCAGTCATTGAACTGGGAAAACAAAGGGATAAAAATTAATGGAGATTATTTAACTCACCTTCATTTTGCTGATGACGTAGTCATTTTTGCAACTACCTCTTCAGAGATGCAGAGTATGATCCAAGAACTTGCTGACGAGAGTAAAGAATTGGGATTAAAAATGAACTTTCAGAAGACAAAAGTGATGTACAGTGCTTTTACAAGAAAAGAAAATTTATTGATTGATGGAGAAAAGCTTGAAACAACCGATACCTACATTTATCTTGGAGAGCAGATATCAAGTGAGGGTCACATTGTTGAAAAAATTAATCGCCGTATAAAACTTGGATAGAGAGCTTTTGGAAGAGACAGTACAATTTTTAAGAGCAGTATGCCATTATGTCTTAAAAGGAAAGTGTTTAATCATTGCATCCTGCCAGTGCTTACGTATGAAGAAGAGACATGGACCTTAACTAAAAAAGACATACAAAGACTGCAGACGACTCAGAGAAGCATGGAGAGATGCATGCTTGGTGTAACCAGGAAAGGTAAGAAGAGGAACTTGTGGATAAGGAAAATGACATGAGTGGACGGCATCATGACCAGAGTGAAATCACTGAATTGGCAATGGGCTGGACATGTTGCCAGAAGAACAGACCACCGATGGACAGTAGAAATTTTAGACTGGATTCCAAGGAACAGAAAAAGACCCAGAAGACAACTCCATGGGAGATGGATGGATAAAATTCGAAAGCATGCTGGAGTGACATGGAGGAGACAGGCTCAAGACAGACAATTGTGGAAGAAATTTGGGGAGACCTTCACCCACCAGTGGATTAATAATGTATATATAAACAATATAAACAACACTTGCCGATTTTACACGATATTATAAAAGTCGATGATGCTGACTATAAAACTTTAATCAAAAGGTACATTAGTACTTTCGGGTCTACTATAGACCCATCTTCAGATTTGAATTAATCGAACTCTGAGATTACATATGGTTATGTCAAGAACAATGCCAGATTACAACTTAAAACTTGAGAAGTAAAACACATATGTGACGTAGTCAATCAAAAAGCCTGTGCACGAGAGTCAACGTCTTGTGGTAGGGGGTACTGTTTGTTCAGAATAAGGTTCTTCCAAACCCCGGAATGTAATTAGGTAAATCATCATTGCAACAAGAGTCAAAGTTCTTAAGTATAAATAAACTTTCTGTAAATAACAAATTTGATGTACATAACGGAGATGCCAGAATTGACAAATTGTCCCAATCTGGAAAAAACTTAACACTGTTAACTGCTCTTGCCAAGGCAGTCGTTTGTGATCTGTTCCGAACATTGTATTTATTCTTTGAATAAAGCTCATGTTGAGAAATGGCTTCCTAGTTTAATTGAATTAATAATCTAAAGCATTTTTTATGGGAATTTTACTAGGAAATTTTTTACAATAATAGCAAATTTTCGGAGAAAACTCTTCTCCTTCTTCAGGCTGTCTTGTTGTTGTCACTTTTTACTTGTCACTATCACGGTTACGGTTTACCTTGACGGTTACGGTTAACCTTGACGGTTTAGGTTATTTTTCAACAAATCCTGCCAGATGTTAGGCAGGGAAAATCCTTTGCAGTCATTGATGATGGAATTTTGATTTTTCTCAATCTCTATTCCTTCTTTCAGTTTTCTTTTTGGAAATTGCTTTGGAAACTGATTACTTTAAGGGAATTCCAATCCATGCTGTGCCCAGTTCCTATCATCCAGTTTCTATTAAGAAAAATGTAGCAAGTCAGTTTTTAGAAAAAAATTAATAAAATAGTTTCTACTGCAGGTAAAAAAGAAGCCCATAAAGAAGAGCTTAAAGTCATACTTGCAGAGAATAACTATCCTAAAGAAGAAATTGAGAAGCTTCTGAATTTTAATGGTACGAAGAACCCACAAAAGCAACAAGTAAAATTCACTAGAAAAATTTCTTATCACAAAGGTTTATTTGAGTCTTTAAAGAGAATTAGTAAGAAATACAATATTAGGCTAGCTCCAAGTTTAGAGAACAAAGTTAAAAAATTTTTCCCTAAAATAGTTCAAAGAGAAGAAGATATTTTATAAATGCAAGGAGTAGTTTATGAAGTAAATTGTAGTTGTGGACTATCTTACATAGGTGAAACAGGTCGCAGACTAGAAACTCGTGTAGCTGAGCATAAAGCAGCTATAAAAAATTGCTCCAACAAGACTGGATTAGATAGGCATGTTAGAGAAACTGGGCACAGCATGGATTGGAATTCCCTTAAAGTAATCAGTTTCCAAAGCAATTTCCAAAAAAGAAAACTGAAAGAAGGAATAGAGATTGAGAAAAATCAAAATTCCATCATCAATGACTGCAAAGGATTTTCCCTGCCTAACATCTGGCAGGATTTGTTGAAAAATAACCTAAACCGTCAAGGTTAACCGTAACCGTCAAGGTAAACCGTAACCGTGATAGTGACAAGTAAAAAGTGACAACAACAAGACAGCCTGAAGAAGGAGAAGAGTTTTCTCCGAAAATTTGCTATTATTGTAAAAAATTTCCTAGTAAAATTCCCATAAAAAATGCTTTAGATTATTAATTGTATTTATGTTCAACAAGTCTAGTATGAACATTCCTAGAAGTTGATCCGATATATAGAGAATCGTTAGTTCCTGGGTCGTTTGATCTCAACGGAATACTGTAAACACCCCATTTGTCGAGGCTTGGCACAGGATCACGGTTGCTACGGATCGATGATAAGATGTTCATGGTTTTGACTCCAAAGTCTACTTGATATCTGTGGCAGGCATTCTTTAGGGCATGAACAATAAGTGGAATAAATTGTACTGACCCCACAAATCTTGGCTTCTGATTCTCCTTAGACAAGGAAGTTAGTGTCCTATTTGCAACTTTCCCAATTATACGTTGAACTGTGTTTTCGGGGTACCCATAAATTTGGGCTAAGTCTGTAATTTTCTTGAACTCCTGATTACGAGTAATTGATGAAGAAGAACGTGAGAAGGCGTGATTAACCAAAAAGTAAAACGTTGACAATTTTTGATCATCAGGATGGGCAGATGCAAAAGGAATTAAAGAGGAATATGCTGAAGGTTTTCTGTAAACAGAAAAACTGACAGAATGTGAAACAGGATCATGTACAAGGAAGATGTCCAAAAAAGGTAACGAATGGTTATTCTCCATTTCAACCGAATACCTGATGGTTGGATGAAAGGAAGAAAGAAAGTCAACAAATTTAGGAAGGTCACTGTTGGTAGACGGCCAGAAAACCAGGACGTCATCAACGTAACGAATAAAAAGGTAAGGGTTAACATCAAATTGGCCCAGAGCCTGGTTTTCTAAATTTTGAAGTAGAATTTCTGCTAACACAAGGATAGATTAATAATGGTTGACAATCATGATGATATATGTACTGAAGCCTTTTAAAAGTAATCATGAACTTTTTTATTGGTAATTACATACATACATACATACATACATATCACTAAGCTGTTCTCTGAGGTTCAGAGGTTAGCTCCAATAAGAAATACAAACTTCCAGATATTTTTACTTACTGTTTTCATATCAAACTTCTCCTTTACAGCGATCTTGACTTACAACTCGTGCTTCACTGATATCCATTACATGCTGAACACAAGATCTTTTATACTTCATACTCATAATATTTTTCTCATGCAGACACTCCTGAACCTGATCCACCCATGTCTTCCTTGGCCTTGCTCTGCCTTTCCTTCCTGCCACTTGGGCTAAAAAGATTTTCTTAGTAAGCATCTCATCGCTCATTCTTTTAACATGGCCAAACCACCGAAGCATGTTGGTGTCCACCTTGCTAACAACATTTTGCTTCACATCACACAACTGCAACACATCTTCATTCCTCACACAATCAGACCGTGTTTTGCCACAAACCCCACGTAAGTAACGCATTTCTCCAGCACACAAACAACTCCTATGTTTCTTCTGCAGTACCCTGGTTTCACTGCCATACATCAGAGTAGGAACAATTACAGTTTCATACACAGCCATGCGGGACTCTAGAGAACCCATCAATCCTGTGAAAACCTCCCAGAGCAGCTATGACTTTCGAAAAATAATTCACTCGCCTACTGATTTCACCATTAAATTTTTTCTCTCTGTCAAACATGCTTCCTAAATACACAAACTCACTCACCTGGTCAATCACAGTGCTATTTATACTTACATTACATTCAGTGCTACCCGTTCCTCTCTCAAACACCATAACTTTGTTTTTTTCCTTATTTATACTCAGTTTGAATTTCATGCAAACTTCGTGCATTCGAGTCAACATACTCTGCAACTCACTATTGCTCTCTGCCAACAGGACAGTGTCATCAGCATACAGCAATCTGCACACACGGATATCACCAAGACATAAACCAGTATTATCTTTTTTGGCATCACGCATGCATGCGTCCATAAATGTATTAAACAGCCATGGTGACATTACACAACCCTTACCTGACTCCTGCACCAATAGACAACCATTTTGATAAAACACCATTCACTCGTACACAGGCTCTACTGCCAGCATACATGGCTTTTACACTATTAAGTAGATTCCCAGTAACACCATATTCATTCAATACCTTCCACAAAAGTGTCCTATTTACTCGGTCATAAGCTTTCTCTAACTCTATGAAGGCAGCAAAAACTTTCTTACCAACAGCCAGATACTTTTCAATCATCGTGCTTAATGCAAAAATCTGGTTAGTGCAGCCTTTACCAGGCATAAAACCACTCTGAACATCCCACACTTTCTCTGATGTAAGACCCCATACTTTTTCAATAACAACCTTACCAAACACTTTCCCTGTCACACTTAGTAGACTAATACCACGATAGTTCTTGCAGTCAGTCTGATCACCTTTTCCCTTATACAAGGGAACAATAATAGCATCCTTCCAATCCCGAGGGACCATTCCCAACTCCCAGCACAACTGGCAAATTTCAGTTAACCAGTCAATTACAAAGTCACCACCATATTTCAACATCTCTGCAGTTATGCCATCAACTCCCGGAGCCTTACCATTCTGAAGAGATTTTAGAGCGTTACAAACGTCTTCTCTTGAGATCCCTGCTGTGCTTCCACCCCTCATTGTGACATCATCTGCATCTGTCTCAGAATCATCTTTGCTTTCCTGATCTAATAACTCACAGAAGTATTCACCCCATCTTTCACTTAACTCATTGGGCTCCCATATCATTTCCTCGATCTCATTCTTCACACAACTTGCAACTTTGTTTCCCCTATTTTTCCTGAGTCTCATGTACTTCCAGAAGGACTTCCTATCTTTCCAAAAAGCCAGTTCATGCCTTTCCACTTTCTCCTTCCTATCTTTTGCCTTACTCTGGCAAACCAGCTTAGCAGCTTCATGCTTCTTACAGTGATATTCATCCACAGAGACTCTACCTTGCAACATCCCCAAATAGGCTTCCTTCTTTCTCTTTACTGCCTGTTCAATCTCACTATTCCACCAAGCATCACCTCTATTGTTACCCACTATTGTGGTGCCACAGACCTCTTTAGCAGCAGTGACAACACAGTTCTTATAACATTCCCACTTCTTTTCTACATCCCTCTCACCAGACTTCAGCTCCTTCAGTCCTTCTCTGAGTAAGTCAGAATAACGCTGATGATCTTCAAGGAGCCTATCAACCTTTATTCTTTTAATCCTGTGTCTCTTCCTATTCCTTTTCCTCCAACCAACATTAAGTTTCACTCGTGACACTACCAAGTAATGATCAGAACCAACATCCGCACCTCTCATCACACGGGTGTCAACAACTAAGTGTTTCAGACGCTGATCGTAGACAACAAAATCTATCACACTCTTTTGACCAAGAGTACGATTTTCCCAAGTATATGTGTGGATATACTTTGGTTGAAAAATGTATTAGAAACACACAAACCATTTTCAATGCAGAGTTCAATTAATCTTTCACCATTATCATTCACACAGGATCATTAAACTTACCCAGAACATTGTCAGAAATTGCATTCTGCACACCTACTCTAGCATTGAAATCGCCTGCTATTATAACTTTTTCTTTAGCACCAAACTGGCTCAAAACAGCTTTTAGCTCATTTCAGAAATCTTCCTTCTTATCAGAAGGTTCCGAGTCACACGGAGCATACACTACAATATTTACAATTCTCTGAAGTTTCACTTTCAAATGAATCCAGAGAATTCTCTCACTTATGCAACTATAGTGAATCAAGTTGTTCTTCATCTTTTCACTGAAAATCACACCTACACCAGCCTGTCTTCTCATATTATCTAATACTCCAGACCACACACTCACCGTGCCACTCACTTCTTCTACCCCAATTTTTATTGGTAATTGTGTTTCCCAAATTCGGTAGACACCCTGCTAACACACAATGGTAGTGGTTGAGCCCAGGCCAGCTTCCTGAACTTGTTGCCAAATGTAGGCGCTTCGAGCACAAGGTGATGCTCTGCATCTGGTGGAATTTCGAGGGGAAAATCCATTACGAATTTCTTCCAGATGGTCGGACCATCAACACCAACCTCTACTCTGAACAGCTGGAGCAGATGTATCCCATTTTGGAGGAGAAGTACCCAGCACTGGTGAACATAAAGTGCACTCACTTACAGTGGGACAATGCTTGTCCTCATGCCGCACAAACGACCTTGGCAAAACTCCAAGAACTTGAGGGCATCGAATTGATGCCACACCCGGCATATAGTCCAGACCTTGCCCCGTCGGATTATTACTTGTTCCGGTCCATGGCCCACTTCCTTCACGGACGGCACTTCAACAACCAGGAGAAAGTGCCAGCTGGGGTGAAAGAGTTCTTCACCTCGAAGGACAAGAACTGGTTCTGCCGTGGAATCAAAGAACTGGCAGACAGATGGCTAAAGATGGTGCAACACGATGGCCTATACTTTGAATGCTGGTCAGCTTTCGTTGTAAAGGTATGTATGAAGACATAAAAGTGATCCAAATATTGCAAAACTTTCGACTCACCCTCTGTATATGGCAAATGTATTTGCAATATCAATAAGTAATTAATGCCATGGAAGGTTGTAAATTATAGTAAAAATGGGGTGAAGATTTCTTTGGTAACAGTGACACCTGATGGCCTGCAGCTGTATCTTTTACAAGAACACCAAACACATATTGGTGGATCTGGTGAAGTTGGCGGGGGGGGACAGATTACAGGAAAAGCTGTACAAGCTATACCCTTTCTTCTTCTTTACCCCCTCCCCCATCAAATCTAAGGAATTTTATAGCATTGGAATTTACGGGGAAGTGTCACAGCACAAAAAAAAAAAAAAAAGTTTTAATTTGTTGAGCACGCATGAGATTCTTCCATGGATTTGCAGAATTCTATTTATTTATTTTTTCCTTCATCATTTGGGTTCTTCGGAAAATTGATGCAAAACTGAAGACCAATTTGGAGGGGTAGGGTCATTTTCTATCTGGAGATCATATTTTTTTTTCTTTTTTTTTTTTTCCATAAAGAAAAAATTATGTATATTGAAAATGGAAATTAAATGGAGTGAAGAGTTCTGCCATAATTATAATCCCCCTGTGCACAATCTTGCCTCTGCCCAGTATTGTTGCTAAATACCATTTTATTACATAAACAGTTGCATTTCATCTTGAAAATGGAGGAAAAATTTTTTCAAAAAAGTGAAGTCAGACTGAGTTCAGATTTCTCCTGTAATTGTAATTATTTTTTTTTCTCATGATTTTCCTTCTTCCCTGTATTGTTGTTAAATATTAATTTGTTCCATAAATTTTATAATTTTTTACTGAAAATGGAATAAAATTTTCCAAAAACTAGAGTCGGGCTGAGCAAAGATTTCTCCTGAAATCCCTTGTGTGTGTGTGTGTGATATTCCCACACTCCTGTGTTGTTAAATGTTGCTTTCCTCAATAAATGTTTGCATTTCAGCTTGATAAGGGAGGGTGAATTTTCTGAAAACAGAAGCGACAAAGTTGGAAAATTTTCATGGTGCTCAAAATTACACCAGTTATCTGAAATACTGGGAGCTTTAATATCATGTACTCGTGGTGCTCATGGTGACTGATAGTTCTTTGATCATGATGGATGAAATTATAGTCATCTGAGGGCATTAAAAAAAAGGAAAGGAAGAAAAAGTGACCTGGAGAAATAGGAAGGGGAAGATATCAGCAGAAAGAAAAATTAAGCAGTAAATGCTGCACAGCTGCAGAGTAAATGAAAGACAAGAGTTTGGCGGTGGAACTTGCTGAGAAGAAAGCAAGGCTGGCTTGCAAGAGGAAATTTGAGCTGATGCTCTAGCAAGTACAACAAAACAAAACAAGAAAAAAATATTTGAAGCAATGTCTTTTAAAACCATTTAATTTTGTTTTGTCCATAATTTTATATTATGAATATAGTGATGTGCTCCAGTTTAATATTTATTTAAAATCTGTGTTGCTCATGCTGCTTTATGTTCACACTTCATTGTCGTGCATTCTGATTTTTCACCTGGTTTAGAGAGTTCAGCCCCCCCCCCCCTCATCAGTCTCACATATGATTTAGTCTGCTCTGTCAAACTTTAATGAAGTGGTAACATGAAAATAAGCCAAGATTAGATACAGCAGTCATTAAATAACCATCACCATGAACTGGTAGGAGCACTACTTCCCACACAACTGTGTTTGTGGATTTCACTGGAATTCTAAAAAGCTTTAAGAAACATATTTCTATTTCTTCATAGTTCTCCACATTGTATAGATAATTATCAGAAAATATTTTATGTGTGATTTGCTCTAAGTTTTCTGAAGAAATATATTATGTACAGTAGAATATTCTTTGACTTGCATATCTGAAATTCCATCAGTCATATGTTTAATACTGTTAGTGTGTCTTCCTTATGATTTGATTTTTAAACCTGTGTCATATTTCAATTATAGGGATGGTGATGTATATGGAGCATTACGTGACTGCTACTCTGCTCTGAAATTTGATATGAATTTTTTCAAAGCACATTTTAGGTTAGCTAGGTGCATGTATGAGCTGCATTGGACTAAAGATGCTTCTGAGTGCTTGCAGGTATCTGTTAAATATTTTTCTTTTTTGGTAACTATTAATTACTTACTTGAACATATTTATTAACATGCTGATAGAACTTGTGTATATGAAATCATATTCTGTATGGAAAGCTGTGGCATTGCTTTTTGTCTGAGGATCTAACATATTTCAAGTCTAGGCTTATTGTCATTGTCATGCACATAGCAGCTTCGGCATTTGCTATTGGGTCATTTCATGCCAACTCAACATGTCACTCAACCCATTATTCTCCAGTTTTGGTGAAATTCAAGGAAAAGCCAGGTTCTTGTAAGAAAAGAAAAGAAAAATGTGAAAAGAAAAATGTGCTGAAAATTTGAACAGACTACAATTCACTGCAATTTTGTGAGAATTCAGATTTACAAAAAAAAAAAAAAAATTTAAACTCACTTTTTGTCTTGCATTTTTATATTCCGTGTACAGTGGACACTATTTATGTGTTTCTTATTCATACATCTTTTAGCTAAGGTCCCAATTCATTTGTATACATTTTAATGTTTAAAACATTCTTAGCTTCATTTATACTTTTTTTTTTTTCTGGCTTCTGAGTCAGAATTCATTCTGGAAGGAAATTTCCTGCCAATATTCCTATGAATCATTCTTTGTTGTCTTATCTGGTTCCTCTGGTGACATCCCTCAAAGCAGGTGGTTTTTTTCCAGAACTCTACAATGGAAGTGGGGGTGGAAGAAGGCTCTTGCCTTCATCTTTCATCAGCCAACTGACCATGTGCTCCCTTAATCCTCATTGGAGAGGTTGTCAGATAATCAACTCTGCATGCAGTGGTGGAAGAGCTGCGCCGAAGTGTGCAAATTTTCAAGTTCTGCGCGGCGCTGCTCCGAAATGCATAATTTTCATCGAATTGCGCCAAAATATAGTAAATGAATTTATGGCACCTCAATTCATAGTGTATTGTGGAATAACTTTTTTACGGGTCTTATAGAGGTTATTTTTCATGAAAGTTGGTTGTCAAATTTTCGAACTAAAGCCTAGTTCGTCATCAGGACTACGTCACTGGAGTAGTTGCTGCCACTCAGTTGGAAGAGTCCAACCGCAATTATCGTTAATTGTGGTACTTCTTCTTCTTGCTATTTCGATCCCTTCTTCTAGTTGCAGCTATTAGGAACATTAGTAACAAAACAGGGCTAGACAGACATATACAAGCAAGTGGACACTCCATAAATTGGGACTCAGTAAAAATAATCGCCCACCAGTCAAACTTAGTGAAGAGGAAACTAGAAGAAGGGATCAAAATAGCAAGAAGAAGTACCACAATTAACGATAATTGTGGTTGGACTCTTCCAACTGAGTGGCAGCAACTACTCCAGTGATGTAGTCCTGATGACGAACTAGGCTTTAGTTCGAAAATTTGACAACCAACTTTCATGGAAAATAACCTCTATAAGACCCATAAAAAAGTTATTCCACAATACAAAAATATAGTATGTTTTAAAAAAAATTATGTTTTAACAGAAATAAATTTCTTAACATCCTGAAATTTTAAAAAGCCCTCAAATCAATTTTAAAATGGCTGTGAGTAAATGATTATACATTTGGCAATTTTTTTCCCCAGCGGAATCCCCCTGCATCTCCTCTGTTCTGTATAAAACTGTCAACTACTTACATTCTCACCATCTATTTTTAGCCTGTTTGGTGGGGCCCCAGAATGTATTGTGATTGTCTTACACTTCTAACTAGTAGCAGAAACGGCGCGGCACGTCGGTGGGCGCCGCATATTGCTTTTAGAAAGTTTCAAAAGTTTATATTATTTATTTCATATATATAAAAAGAAAAAAAAATGCTTTACTATTTGCTGAACTCACCACGGGAGCAGAAAGAGCAAAGACATCCATCCGTCTCAGATTTTCGGAAAGGTGTGCAGATCGTTTTTTTTTTTTTTTTTTTTTTTTTTATACTATTTCTTCGACATTTATTGTTTCTAGCCTTTCTTTCAATTTTAAAGCAAAGGAAGGGAAATTTTGGCATTATTTTAATGTTGTATCCCCCTTCCAGACGTGAAGTATATATCGACAGATCAGGTAGGCAATTATCGTATTTCATTTTATTTTTATTTTCTTTCTTCCTTATTTTACAAACAGATAACTTCAAGTTGATGAGTCATTTTGATTTTATTCAATAATTAAGCTAGAAAGCGATGCTTTTGTGCACTTTTAACGGCTTTTCCGTTTCCACAATGTCTGTCTTACGCAGCATTCCGGGAGCTGAAGGCCGCAATTTTCCTTTTTTTTTTTTTTTTGGCGTCCGTATAATCTCATTTGTTAGGTTTATGTTATTTTAGTATTTATTTTTTAACAAGACCAATATTTTAAAAGCGTTTTCAACGTTCTCTTCTCCGTTTTTGCGGACATCAGTGTTCCGGGAAAAAATTTCTTCTTCCAGATGGGCCCATCTCAGTTAAATTTATAAAGTTTCTTCTTATTTTTTTATTTTCCAAAAATCATATTTTTATTCTTTGTTTATCGTCACTCTTCCGTTTTCACGGGCGTATTATGCGGCATGCCGGGAGCTGATCACAAATTTTCTCTTTTTAGCTTCCAGATAGCTTTGTTTCAGTTAGATTAAAGAAGTGTGTGTGCGCTTTTTTGAAGAGCCATATTTTTTTTAGTGTTTGCAACATCTCGTTCTCCGTTTCCGTGGCATTCCGGAAGTTGACAGTCGCAAGTTGTTTCGTTGTTTTTTTTTATTCTTCGAGATAGTATCTTAGGTAGATTGAGGTGAAAGTTGTGTGTGTGTGTGTGTGTGTGTGTGTGTGTGTGTGTGTGTGTGTGTGTGTGTGTGTGTACGCACGTGCGTGCGTGCGTTCTACTAAAATCGTATTTCTACCTTTTAAAATTGTATATTTAATGTATCTTGTTGCATTTCCACGGTCGTATTACGCAGCATTCCAATAGCTGACGATCACATTTTTTTTTCTTTTTATTTACTTTCAGATAATTTCATTTCAGATTGATGAGGGGAAGTTTGTTTTTTTTCTTTGCAAGAACTCTTGCCTTATTTCTCACTTTAATTTTATTATTTTTTGCGGTTTAATTATATCAGTGAAAATGCTCCCACCACATTTTAACAAATTCAGAAAATTTTTCTCAAAAACTACAGTCAATTCACAAAAGAGATTTCAAACAACATATATGATTGTTATCATTTCCACACTTGACATGATCATTACGCTTACACAGCTGTCTGAATCATCAGCTGATGAGGCCTCCAATACAACAGAATTGGTGCAGGAAATAATAAGAGCACAATTGTATCAGATGGAAAATCCTTTAAAGGATAGAGTTGAAAGTTTAATCAATTAACTAAATGCAAAATAAAAAAAATCATTTTACAAATTTCAAATTATTTACTATTATTTATACTTCCTGATTATTTAAAAAAAAATTCAAAAGCATTTAAGGAATGATGTTTAAATTCTGAATAAAAAAAATCTCTTTTTTTCTTATCAGGGAAAAGCTAGTTTGATTATTGCGACTAAATACTAATTTGTACAGTTATAAAATCACAAATTTGCTAATTTTCTAAAATTTTGCTTTGTTGCGGTGCAGAATGATAAATTTTCTAGAAAAAATATTTAGGCTTCTCTCTATCTTGCATTTTTTTTGGCATTATTGGAATTATTGAAAGGATAATATTATTGTTCCCTTGTATAAGGGAAAAGGTGATCAGACTGAATGCAAGAACTATCGTGGTATTAGCCTTAGTAAGTGTGCCAGGGAAAGTGTTTGGTAAGGTTGTTATTGAAAAAGTACGCGGTTTTACATCAGAGAAAGTGTGGGATGTTCAGAGTAGTTTTATGCCTGGTAAAGACTGCACTAACCAGATTTTTGTATTACGCATGATGATTGAAAAGTATCTGGCTGTTGGTAAGAAAGTTTTTGTTGTCTTCATAGATTTAGAGAAAGCTTATGACCGAGTGAATAGGACATTTTTGTGGAAGATATCGAATGAATATGGTGTTACTGGGAATCTACTTAATAGTGTAAAAGCCATGTATGCTGGTAGTAGAGCCTGTGTACGAGTGAATGGTATTTTATCAAAATGTTTTTCTCTTGGTGCAGGAGTCAGAAAAGGTTGTGTAATGTCACCATGGCTGTTTAATATATTTATGGACGCATGCATGCGTGATGCCAAAATAGATAATACTGGTTTATGTCTTGGTGATATCCGTGTGTGCAGATTGCTGTATGCTGATGACACTGTCCTGTTGGCAGAGAGCAAAAGTGATTTGCAGAGTATGTTATCTCGGATGCACGAAGTTTGCATAAAATTCAAACTGAGTATAAGTAAGGGAAAAACCAAAGTTATGGTGTTTGAGAGAGGAACGGGTAGCACTGAATGTAATGTAAGTATAAATGGCACTGTGATTGACCAGGTGAGTGAGTTTGTGTATTTAGGAAGCATGTTTGACAGAGAGAACAAATTGGATGGTGAAATTAGTAGGCGAGTGAATTCTTCATTGAAAGTCATAGCTGCTCTGGGAGGTTTTCACAGGAATGATGGGTTCTCTAGAGAGTCCTGCATGGCTGTGTATGAAAGTGTAATTGTTCCTACTCTGATGTATGGCAGTGAAACCTGGGTACTGCAAAAGAAACATAGGAGTCGTTTGTGTGCTGGAGAAATGCGTTACTTACGTGGGGTTTGTGGCAAGACATAGTCTGATTGTGTGAGGAATGAGGATGTGTTGCAGTTGTGTGATGTGAAGCAAATGTTGTTAGCAAGGTGGAGACTAATATGCTTTGGTGGTTTGGCCATGTTGAAAGAATGCGTGATGAGATACTGACTAAGAAAATCTTCTTAGCCCAAGTGGCAGGAAGGAAAGGCAGAGGAAGGCCAAGGAAGACATCTGTGGATCAGATTCAGGAGTGTCTGCATGAAAAAAAGTTTATGAGTATGAAGTATAAAAGATCTTGTGTATGGCGTGTAATGGATATCGGTGAAGCCTGTGTTGTATGTCAAGATCGTTGTAAATGGAGAAGTTTGATACGACAACAGTAAGTAAAAATATCTATTAGTTTGTATTTCTTTTTGGAGCTAACCTCTGAATCTCAGAGAACAGCTTAGTGATATGTATGTATGTATGTATTTATCTTGCAGACAGTTTTCAGCTTTTCCTTTCTGTGTTGCAGACTCCTGAAAAAGATTCTGCTTCAGGGATAGTATATATATCCCTGTTTAAATAATGAGTTCAGTTCTCATATACACCAACCTTCATCATATGACTTTGACATGAAGATTTACTAGCATAAAATTGACAATTTTAAATCACATTTAGTAGCACAGTGATGTAGGATTGTAAATATGAATCTCATTCAATGGAAAATGAAACAGCAAAGCTGTAATTAACTGGTAAGCATTTAGTTATTAAATAGTTTTAATTTGTGAAAAAGGTTTAGAATGTATAATAATTGACTTTTTATTTTAACATTTTCATTATATGCTAATTATTTCCAAAATTAGTTTACCAATGTGCTCATGAAAGTACTGTGGTAGTTCAGATTTTTCACTTTTGAAAGCTAGTGATTTTACATAATGTGAAATTAGAACTACCATTATTGTGTGATTGTGAGTAATCGTGCTTGGAAATTTTGCTGTGACCTTCCAAGTATTAATTGGTGCTCAAAAATATAGATTTCTCCCTCCAAATGACACTTGGGACATCATTTTATTAGCTGCTCTGAAATGTAGATTTTTCTGCTCCAGAGGCTGCTTCAAAATGGGTAGTCTGCACTTCCACCACTGTACATGTAACGTAGTTCCCGGGACCATTTCTGTTTTGTCATTTCTTGTTTAGATGTGTGTTACACTTCAGTCTTGTTTAAATCAACTCTTCCTAAGAATAATGTCGTCACAAAAGGGAAAGCTGCTGTCTGTAAAGGATAAAGCGGAAATTTTGGAAGAAGTTGACAAGAATAGTGTGATGAGTTGATGACTGAAGTGGAATTAGCAAAGAAGTTGAATATCCCTGTGTCCACACTTACGAGGAGAAAAATTTAAAGCAATGCTTCAGCTTGTGGTTCATCTGCTTCCAAAAAACATGCAGCCAGGAAAATTTTCAGAAGTTGAAGACATTGTGCTGCAGTTTTTCACTCAGTGCCAAGCATTCAATATCCTGATAAGTGGACCTATGCCTGATGGAGAAAGCAAAAGAGATTGCATTATAAAGCTAAATGTGGGTGACTCGAGCTTTTCTACAGGATGGCTCTGTAAATTGAAAATAAGACATGGAATTTCTTGTAAAGTGATAAGTGGTGAATTGAAAGATGCTCCTTCAGAAACTGTTGAAGAGTGATTCGATAATCTACCGAGAAATCGCCAGATATGAATTGAAAGATATCTTCAATGGTTATGAAACTGGTCTGTTTATCACCTCTTAATTACAAGAACTCTTGCATTCAAAGGAGAACAATGTCATGGAGGCAAGAATAGTAAAAATAGACTAACTCATCTGCTATGCATGAATGCTGTAAGGTCAGAAAAGTTGATTCCTCTGATTATAAGTGAATAAAAAAAGACCCGATGTTTCAAGAACATAAAAAGTTCGTCTTTATCATATCAAGCTAACAGAAAAGCATGGATGATGCTGGATGTATTCACAGACAGGCTAAAAAAATTGGATCTGGCGATGAAATGACAAAATCGTAACATTTTGCTACTGGGTTGTATAACATGAAATGTTGTTTCTGCACCACGGTCAATGCTGATGGTGCCGGAGTCAGTGGCAGATGGTACACGAGCAGGTGCTAGGCAGGGTATAAAGAGTACATCGGCTGCTGTCACACCCATATGCTGTGACAGCAGCGTGCGAGTAGTTTCATGGTGGCGTGGCATGGTAACAACACCGAATAGACGTGACTTTCAGTTACTGTACCTATATGAGTGCAAATTGGGACATAATGCAATGACAGCCGCGTGCAATATCAATGAGGCATTCAGCGAGGATACCGTTAATAAATGTACATTGCAGTGTTGGTTCCAAAAGTTTAGAGGTGGAGATATGAACCTCGATGACCAGAAGTTTGGACTTCCAGAGTCTGTGGTGAATAATGATGAATTACAGGCACTACTCAAAGAAAACCCATGTCAAATGGTGCGAGATCTTGCTGTGCTCCAGGTCTACCCGAAAACTGTGTCAAACCGCCTGCAGGCTATAGGGAAGGTGAAAAAGATCGATCAGTGGGTCCTGCACGACTTGTTGGACAAACACAAAAAGCAACGTTTGAAGGTGTGTTCATCATTCGCCACATGTAACGAACGGGACCTGTTTCTGGATCAGATCGTTACCTGAGATGAAAAGTGAAATCTGTATGAGAATTGTCGACGATCTTCTCAGTGGGTTGATGC
The DNA here is from genome assembly GCA_039090855.1 of Macrothele yani. NCBI lineage: Eukaryota > Metazoa > Arthropoda > Arachnida > Araneae > Macrothelidae > Macrothele > Macrothele yani. The sequence continues at coordinate 102,659,778 of CM077023.1, forward strand.
CGCTGAACTGCCCAAGAAGATGGCAAAGCTGGCGTTACACCCCAAGAAGACTATGGTGACTGTGTGGTGGACATCTCACGCTGTCATGCATTACAGTTTTCTGAAACCTGGATTCAGCATTACGGCTCAGTTATACTGCCAAGGAATTTACGCCATGCACCAAAAATTACACAAACAACAACTTGCCTTAGTGAATCGGAATGGGTCTATCCTATTGCACAATAGTACATGTCCTCATGTCGCACAGATGACCGTCCAGAAGCTGCACCACTTGGGCTACGAGATTCTGTCACATCCGACGTATAGCCCCGATCTCATCCCTACAGACTTTCACTTCTACTGCAGTCCGGCAGTCCATCTTGCTGGGAAACGCTTTGTTGATCAACAGGCTCTCAAAAGTGACTTCCAAACTTTTGTGATTTACCGACCTGCCGATTTCTACCACAAGGGTATATATGCATTGCCAACCCATTGACATAGCTGCCAAATGTCCCAGTTTACCCGGATTCTGTCCGGTTTTGAAAATATTTTTCAGGAATCCGATTTTTCTTTAAAAAATCCGGTTTTGTGATTTTCTTATTTTTTTCTTTTATTTATTTATTATGTATGTTTTTTTCCTCATTAATCTTATCAACCATCATTTTTCTCCCAATTCAACGCTGGCTGTGGGAATCAGTAACGAATGGAATGAAAAAAATGTTAGTTTGTTAATCCATGGCACTTCGAGAGCCAAGATAGTGTGCCCCACGATGATAGCAAGCCAGTCAAAAGCTTAGAAAGTTGAAGTACTGGTTTATGACGTCGCATCCACGGCACTTGCAGCCAACGAACGCACGGTGCTTGTGCAGAGCTTTGTGGGAGTGGAATGGAAAGCTGTTTGTTTGCTAACACTCAAGTTGAACGCTGATTCCGTACTTTGTTTGATCATTCAAACGAAACAAGTTGTGTTGCAACTTATTATTTCAGTTCACAACTCCAGAATGGGGCTTTTTTAAAGAAGTACTCTGAGGAATTTGACTTGTAAAACCATCACACAAGGGTGAGTTTCATGCATATTGCACTTTGTGTAACACTGATTTCCCTGTTTCTCATGCTGGTCGTGGAGACATCGTCACACATGTCGGAACTAACAAGCATGTAAAAAATCATGATAGTGCAAAAAGTGTGTGCAACATAAATCGTTTTGTTTCAGTGTCAAATGATTTTCAAATGATTCATGCAGGTTCTGTTTACCAGATCTTTGTTGGAGCACAACATACCACTAGCAGCAGCTGATCGTGTTTCCCCGATTGTTGTCAGCTACGTTTCCTAACTCCCCAAAAGAGAGTAAAAAGATATGCATATGGCAGAACAAAAAAACTTTGCATGTTGTTCAAGAAATGGCAAAATATCATTAAAAAAATGTCCTCTGTGCTATTAAAAGTGGACCATTTTTCTGTCGCAACTGATGGCAGTAATGATGCTGACAATCAACTTTATTCAATTGTGGTAACATACTTTGATAATAATCATTGCAAGCAAGTGAGATGCATGCTGCTCTCTTTGTCATGCCTAGAAACCAGTTCAACAAGTGAAAATATTGCCAAACTTGTATCTGAAGAATTTCAGTATCGTGGTATTCTGTGGAGGAACTGCCTTACCTTTATTTTCAATACACCAGACATTAATAATAATGAAATGCATATAGCGTATTAAATCTGTTTATTTTTGTGGTGTAGTCAGCACAAAGATTCGTCAAGCTTTCGCACTCCACTGGGAGGCTTTTTCAAGGCAATGGTAGACATAAAAATGCTACTATTGCCTTGAAAAAGCCTCCCAGTGGAGTGCGAAAGCTTGACGAATCTTTGTGCTGACTACACCACAAAAATAAACAGATTTAATACGCTATATGCATTTCATCTGTCTTGCCTTATCGTGTGCTAACACTCCTGTTATGGTGGGGAGAAAAAATGGTGTTTCTCTGGAGAAAATAGTGTCTCACTCTCTAAAAATGAAACTCATTAACAAGGTTTGTTAATCTTATTTTATACTTAAATACTAATTTTTTGTAAATATTTCTTTATTTGTATTAAGTAATTAACTGTAATAAAAATAGAGAAACCTATAATATGTAATTTTATTATTTATAAATTGTAAATGCGCTTGCTGCCAAACGCGCGTTGATGTCCCGGTTTTTGATTTTGAAAAGTTGGCAGCTCTGCATTGGCAACAATGTATTGATGCTGCTGGCGATTATTTTGACTAAAGGTTGTCTGTCTCCCTAACAGGTATGCCTCTTTCATTTCACACTCTTCCGAACAACATTTCATGTTAGACAACTCTATATATATGGACCAGTGTGCTGCTTATCCTCAAGAAATAGTCTTTTTAAAAAATGTAATATCCAAGTGATTATCTTTCCCTAAAACTGTACAATCCAACTACAGCCCTAGATCTGGGGATAATCAACCAAAAGAAGTTAGTTCAACATGTGGTCCATGATACAGCCGGAATAGCACCAAGTAAAAAGTTAAATGTGCTGCAAGCACTGAACATTATCTCCCCAGCATGGGCTGCTGTAAAGTCAGAAATAATAAGAAATTGTTTTGCCAAAGTTAGATTTGCAAACCCCAGTCACAGAAACAAACACCAACAGTGAAAGTGATGGGGAAAGAAACTGTAATTCTCAATGAAAGGAATTGGAAACTGTTGGGGGAACTTTGTTATTCTGAAGTAATTATATCAAGCTATGCTCATTTGAAGAATTAATAGAAGCTAAATTTGATGAAGACCTAAGCACCAGTGATGAAGATGAAAGTGAAGAAGTAAACCCTCTGTCTTTGAAAGATGTAATGAAAAGCATTGATACTCTTACAAAGTTTTTCTATGGAAGAGAAAACTTTTCAAGAACTTAATTCTATGCAGGTTGCTTTGCCTTGGGCTCCAGATCGATCAGCACTGCAAACCATGATAAGTGGTAAATAATTACAGTATCATTCTCATGTATGTACATACGAATTGTTCATAATGCATACCTGCCAGGTTTTACGGTTTACCCGTAAAATTTACGGAAATGTAACTTGTTTTACGGTTTTACGGGCAAAATGTTAATTTTACGGATTTGGTGATTCTCCGAGATTCTTTTTCTTTTTCTGATGATTTTGCACCCACTGGGGCATGGTTTCATGACTTCTTCTCTGGCAATAAATTTGACCTAACAAAAGAATGCTACTATAAGAGGAAGTTAAAAAAAAAAAAAAGTAAGTCCAATATTCATTCAAGCCAGTGCTGCTCCAGCAATGATTTATTTTGCTGGTCCGTTAGTCAGTAAGTTTTCTACGCTTTCCAACGGTGCTTTGTTCATCACTCAATAACGTTCATAAAAATGTCTTGGCTTGATTCAACGAAATTAATATGTTGGGGTACTTAATAATTCGTCAAATCCCTAATGAAAATGGTCAAAGGTTAAGGTCAAGACATTATTTTCAGTTGCTTTCTATTTCTTTCAGATGCTCTCTGCTTTCTATTTCTTACAGTTGTTCTCTGCTTTCTATTTCTTTCAGATGCTCTCTGCTTTCTATTTCTTACAGTTGCTCTCTGCTTTCTATTTCTTTCAGTTGCTCTCTGCTTTCTATTTCTTACAGTTGCTCTCTGCTTTCTATTTCTTTCAGATGCTCTCTGCTTTCTATTTTTTTCAGTTGCTCTCTGCTTTCCTATTCATTCTTCCACCCTTTTGCGTGATGACTTGTGTAAAATCAAAGTATGATTGTAATGAAGTTTGGGTATGCTGTTCAGCTCCCATAGTGGACCTATCCTATTGAAAATGGATGCTATCAGCATTCACGGGGACAGTGTAGTAGCACATGCGCGAGATTTGTTCTCTCGCGTTTTAGAATTTCAGCACAATATCTTCCGTGGAAATTGACTGATTTGGATAGAATTTTTAATTGTAAAATGACGTGTTTGTGGTAGCTTTTTAATTTAGAAATTAACAGGCACAAAAAATTTCTATTTTTAAAGCGAAAACACGCAAAATATACAGTATCAATTAATTCATATTAAGAGATTCATAAAGAAAACAGTAAAGTATGGTGAAGAAACTGTTGCTTTTGCAAACCCACACTTTTTTGTAGGTATGAAATTTTGAGCTTTTAGAAAACAACTCTGAATTTTAAAATATCCAGATTTTGACAGCACGAGTTTAATCTAGGGAGCAGACTGTTTTTTTTTTTGTTTTTTTTTATCTGTTTAAAAAAAAAAAACGCCATTGGCTTTGTAACTTCTATCAAACCGAATTGTGTGATATTTAGAGATTTTCATTTTTTAAAAGAGAATACGCGTATTTCCCATTTTGTCATGTTAAGCCATATTTTTTTTTTTTTTTTTTTTTTTTGCAGAGATGTAAGATCGGAATTAAAATCCTGGTTCAAAACATTTTGTGTCGTGGCTACGCCACAAAGAGAGCAGGGGATGAGATGGGGATTATGTCACCGATGAAGTGGCTGTATCATTTCTCGTGACGCCTGATGTAAAAGACTTGGTTTTGTTCCGGCAAAACACATTGTGTTAGCTTTCCTAGCTGATCAGCTCGAAACGGATAACTCTGCAATCAGTATTTTTTTCCTCTTCAAATTGCAACTCTTTAAGCTGCTACTGTTTTACTGTAGCAGTTTTTACTTGCATTTTTTTTCCGAGTGGTAATAAATTTGTTATTAGTGATTTGCTATGAGCAGCAATATAAAAGGGAAAAAAAGTACTATCAAACATTCCGTGATGCGTGTTCTGCAGAATTCCCGTGTATTGCGAAATCTTCAAAAATGGAAAATATGCGTTTAGTGCTACGTGTCGATACAATTTCAACATTTTGCATGGTGGAACGAATGATATTATAAATCATATTTCTAGTGACAAGCATAAATATAACGTTGACTGTGTGGAAAAAAAATAACGAAATTGACTTCCTTTGTTAAAAGTTATAATGAACTGGATGCGATGCCCACAAAATGTTTCTTCACTTCATTTTTAGTTGAACATAATTTACCAGTTAGTGTCTCTCAGTCACTCTTACTTATTTCATTTTTTTTATTTGACTGTCTCATCGTCTGCGTCTCCGTAAGATAAAAGCCTAACATGAAAATGGTTCATTTTTGAAAACATTTTATTATGTTTCATGACGGCGTGGGACACGATCCCATTGAAAGAACATCCTTCTCTTTAGATGCAAACTTCTGTAAAAGTAAATTTTTATCACCTTATAGATCATAATGATGGCATAGTAATCAGAAATTATGTATAGAATCTATTTTAATCGATATAAATGTGCCAATAAATTCAAACATCTGTAGTCCTTCAATTACAAGTTTATACTTGATTTAGGTAACATCGTTTTTAAATCGATATGTTCGGTACATTTAATCAATATGCGCAAAAGTAATCGAATTGAATATATTGATTAAAATTTTCATCGAGTATATCGATTAATTTTTTTACGGATTTCTGTTTCTGAAAGTTGGCAGGTATGATAATGTTTTAGGTTCTTGCAGTTTAATAAGTTAACAGATTGTACAAATAAAAATTGAAATGCATATATTTAATTTTTTTAATTTAATTTTAAAAAACCCAGATAGGATTTTAATTAGGATGGAAAAAAGTTATAACATGTATCAGTGCATTTTTTATTATACACATTACAATGTAAGTGCTGCCATCTCTGTTAGGATGTTTGACTTAATTTTCATTTATAAGTCTTTTCGTTTATATGACTTTTTAAGTTGGTCCTTTGAAAGATGTGCAAATAAATGGTGTTCCTCTGTATTTCATTTTGTGTATCAAACATAGAGCCCTAAAATGCCTCTTGTTTTAAAGCATTCGTTTAGAGCCTTAATTTCATTTAAAAATGGCATAAAAACTTTTAAAAATTTGAAAGTTATTAAAATTTACATTTGACCTCAAATTCCTAAAAAATGAATGCATTTTTAAAAACTTTCTTAAAAATATATATTTAAATTGCCCCAGCATTTTGTACATCTTATCCAAATTTCATGTTAGGACCACAATGAGTTGAATATGAATTAAATTTATTAGTAGTTCATAAAATTCTGCAATTATACAGGAGTTCTGCTTATTTGCAAAAAATGCCCATACTTAAAGTAAAATCACCTGTTAAAGGGTTCAGAAAAATAGACTGTTTAGAGTGTAAGATCTAAAGGAACACTGTTAATCTAAGAAAAAATGTTCTCATTTACTAAGTTTAAATGTTCTTGCAAAATAAGGTCAGTAAATCCTTACATGAGTAGTACTTAAAAAGTCTACTAATCTTGGTATTTAAAGTATGGCATGACTTATCCTGGAAGTTATTAATCTATTACTCTGCAAAATAATATGGGTTTTAAACTAAAAATCTCTAAACTCATAGCTAAGTTAGAAGGCCTTTCTAATCAAGAACATCATATGATAGTTAGTCTGGATGTAACATCTATGTATACTAACATAAGTGCAGACTGCCTTTTGGCAGGGGCAGGCAGGGGCACAACTAGGATCTTTGTCACCCAGGGCAAACTAAGATTCCTGTGCCCCTCCCCCTCCTCCCATTCCCCATTCATGAATGGAGGGCAGGGATACAAAGTTTTCAATTTCTAATTTTCTTTTTTTCTTAATTTAAGCCTCAGAAGATTATTTTAAGGCCATATTTCACTTCAGATGTGTTGTTTATTTTAATTTTTGTTTAAAATATTAATCATAGTTCTAAATATTTAATTTTAGTTTAAAATAAAATTTATTTTATTTTTAAACTGAAATACTGTAGTTTAGGTTTTTAAAAATAAAATGTGCAAATAACATTATACTAATTAATTTCATTATGATCAAAGAAATACAGAAGAGAAAATTGTCGGTCACAGCTTATGGATCAAAATTGGGTACAACACTGTCTACATAATATGAGTATGTACATTTATTGTATATGAAATGTCCACAAAATCGTACAACTTTTCAAGCCTGAAACAAAATTTTCAAAGCAAGCTTTCTTTCCAGCAAATATTTTTATTATATCATCGTAACAAAGTGAGGATGCTCGCTTATTTTCTATTGAGATTATGCTCAAATTTGTCAGCCTCTTTTGCCCCATGGGTTCCTTAAGAAATATTTTATCTGTTTTAGTTTACTGTAACTTCTTTCACCAGAGGCAACAGAGACTGGAAGGGTGAAAAATATTCTTAACGCTGTTGTCACATTTAGATGTGCCTATTTGAGCCTCGTTTTATAAATTAGGCTCACGATGGTCGCTGCAGGGGCGGTTTTCAATTCTTGGTCAACTTCTAAAGCATGGTACTTGAAGCTTTCCATTTCCTGAACGAACTCTTCTTCATAAATCTCTTCCAGTTCCTTTGCCTTAATCTTGATATCTTTAATTTCCATTTTCTGGATCTCAGCACCATGCAGAAAGCTAAACTTTTAATTTATTATTTCCAATGCCTGGAACCTAGTTTTCAGTTTACTTGTGATTCTGTCAAGGATTTCCAACTACTAGACCCTAAACAAATCTTCCTGTGAGTCTGAAATATCATCTTCACAGCCTTCATCAAAAATATTTTTCTTCTTCTCCTTGTTTCTTTGAATTCGATAGTCAGGTGGTTATTCTGGGCTATGACTTTGGCCTTGGTGACAGCTTCAGATATGCAGCACTGTCTCTCGTGGATTGCAATAAATTTAAAAGTCCATGAATATTTGCCACTGACTTATCAACAGTCATATCATCTCTTTGAAGAAATTGGTTGACACGGTTGATCTTCTTCAGTACTTGGTACCAGAAGCAGGTTACAACAGTAAACTCAAATTTGTTAAGATTTTTCAGCAGAGTTAGCTGCAGACTTTGTTTCTGGAGTACACAGAGGGCTGTTTGCCAGTTCCTCCAAGGCCTTGATAACCTTATCAAAGTATTTGTATACACCTTCAACTGCTTCCACTTTCGCTGATGATCTTGTATTGCTCTGGGAATTTAAGGAAATTGGCACATAATGCTATTTTAAAGTTTCCCACCTTGATGTTGAAGCAGCAAAAAAAAAAAAAAAAAAAAAATATATATATATATATATAGGCTATGAAGTGTTCCAAAGAATGTTTGTATTTCAGCAGATGGATCAGCAGCATGTGATCCAACTAAATTTAGAGAGTGGGCTGCACAGGGTACGAAATATGCCAGTTTGTTTTCCTTGAATATCTTTGATTTTACTCCTTTGTGAACACCAGCAAAGATCCTAGGAAGTCTTTCTGGAAGTACATGAGACTCAGGAAAAATAGGGGAAACAAAGTGTTAAGTTGTGTGAAGAATAGGGTTGGGAAAATGATGTGGGAGCCCAGTGAGTTAAGTGAAGATGGGGTGAATACTTCTGTGAGTTATTAGATCAGGAAAGCAAAGATGATTCTGAGACAGAAGATGCAGATGATGTCACAGTGAAGGATGGAAGCACAGGAGAGCACTAAAGATCCAGACTTACAAATTTTGCTAGTAGACATTGGCCACCAAGACCAAAATTGTTAGTGGCCATAAAAAAAATACTCAGTGGCCAAACTTTGAAAAAAAAATCAAATTGCATATTTCATACTAAATTATTTTTATAAAATTGCTTAGTATAATATCAGTATGTTTTATTTTGCATATTTCAGTTAAAGTATTCTTAAAAGTTGAAACTGAAGTAATAAAACAATGCAGGAGAGTGGGAACATCGCGCGGGGAGGGGAGTGCGCTTACAGGAGAAATCTTTGCACCGTCCGACTTCCGGTTTTGGAAATTTTCCCGCTATTTTCAAGCTGAAATACAAATATTTATGCAGTTAAATATTACTTAACTCCGTCGACCTTTTGTTTTCGAAGTTTTCGTAAAGATGGAATTCCGTCCTCTGACGAACATCCCCTGTCATCCCCCCCATTGTGTTCACTGGTTCATTGATCTTGCAAATGACCAAAATAATAACGAAAAAGGCGGAGTTCCTCGATTTCGCGAAAAAATCTAATGTCTGAGATTACGGGGAAATTTTTGCGGCGTCTAACCTCCGTTTTCGCACATTGTTGCCTAGTTTCAAGCTGTAATACTTTTATGAAATAAAATCTTATTTAACAACAAAACTTTACACTAAGGCAGCATCGGGAGAAAAAAATTACGATTACTGTAACTCCATTCAACTACCGTTTTCGAAAGTTTTGAGACACGAAATATTGTTTCAAAACGGAACTCCTCCCCCCCCTGCAAAGTGTCTTCAGTTTTACGCTGATCCTGAGAACGATCTAAATGATGACAAAAAAAAAGCGGAATTCCGTGAGTCCGCTTAAGAATCTCGTGCATATCATAAAACAATAAAATATATAAAAAAAAAATGAAAATTCGTAGAATCCGTAGTTTCGACAGCGAGGTCCATAGTCAGCCAACTAAATCCGTAGAAACTACGGACATTCCGTAGTAGTTCGCAGGTATGGGAATATTATTACAATACAACTTCAAAAATCCGGAGATCCGGACTATGCCAATTCAGATTTTTAGAATTTTCTTGTGGAAAATTCTAAAATTCGCTTTCAGCAAACATTCACTAAAAATAATAAAAAGAAAATGCCTAACTTCTAACGTTTTCATCGAATTTTGATGAAATTTCACATTGGAGTTTATTTTGACAAGTCTTGGTTACTGTTAAATTTGCATTCAGTTATCTAAAAAAATTGGAGAATTATTTTTAAATAGAAATTTCTCCCAGTTGGACTTTTCGGAGGCAGACGTTGAGCTGTCCACCACCGGCTTTCATCCCCACCGCAACCTTGTTCTCCTACGATGAACCATTTGCCTTGGCGCATTCTTTGTGATCAAAAACCGACGCCCTCGCCTTTTTTATAAACTTTTTTTTTCTTTTCTGCTGTTCAAGCAGAATGAAAAAGGTGATGGCCGACTTCCGTACAACTCAAATTTTGTGCCATTTCGGGTGATTTCCGTACATTTGGAGTAAAATTTTTCAAAAACCTGTGAGTTCCGTACAAGTTAAAAAAAATTATCGTACAATACAAGTTAAATAAAATAAACGTTTTCCCCGTACAGGTCGCCAGAACTGGCGATTTAATCAAACATTTTTAGTCGCCACGGCGATGAAGTTTATTGCCAGTGGCAACCTGGCGACCGTGAGTCTGGATTTTTAGAGGGCGCTCAAGGGAAGAAGTGTGTGAAGCTCTAAAATCTCTTCAGAATGGTAAGGCTCCAGGAGTTGATGGCATAACTGCCAAGATGTTGAAATATGGTGGTGACACTGTAATTGATTGGTTAACTGAAATTTGCCAGTTGTGCTGGGAGTTAAAAATGGTCTCTGGGGATTGGAAGGATGCTATCATTGTTCCCTTGTATAAGAGAAAAGGTGATCAGACTGACTGCAAGAACTATTGTGGTATTAGCCTATTAAGTGTGCCAGGGAAAGTGTTTGGTAAGGTCGTTATTGGAAAAATATGGGGTCTTACATCAGAAAAAGTGTGGGATGTTCAGAGTGGCTTTATGCCTGGTAAAGGCTACACTAACCAGATTTTTGCATTAAGCACGATGATTGAAAAGTATCTGGCTGTTGGTAAGAAAGTTATTGCTGCATTCATAGAGTTAGGCAAAGCTTATGACTGAGCAAATTGGACACTTTTGTGGAAGGTATTGAATGAATATGGTGTTACTGGGAATCTACTTAATAGTGTAAAAGCCATGTATGCTGGCAGTAGAGCCTGTGTACGAGTGAATGGTGTTTTATCAAAATGGTTGTCTATTGGTGCAGGAGTCAGGCAAGGTTGTGTGATGTCACCATGGCTGTTTAATATATTTATGGATGCATGCATGCGTGATGCCAAAATAGATAATACTGGTTTATGTCTTTGTGATATCCATGTATGCAGATTGCTGTATGCTGATGACACTGTTCTGTTGACAGAGAGCAAAAGTGAGTTGCAGAGTATGTTGTCCCGGATGTATGAAGTTTGCATGAAATTCAAACTGAGTATAAATAAGAGAAAAACCAGAGTTTTCTTTTTGAGAGAGGAACTGATAGCACTGAATGTAATGCAAGTGTAAATGGCACAGTGATTGACCAGGTGAGTGAGTTTGTGTATTTAGGAAGCATGTTTGACAGAGAGAACAAATTGGATGGTGAAATTAGTAGGCGAGTGAATTCTTCATTGAAAGTCATGGCTGCTCTGGGAGGTTTTCACAGGAATGATGGGTTCTCAAGAGAGTCCCGCATTGCTGTGTATGAGAGTAATTGTTCCTACTCTGATGTTTGGCAGGGAAACCTGGGTACTGCAGAGGAAACATAGAAATTGTTTGTGTGCTGGAGAAATGCGTTACTTACGGGAGTTTGTGGCAAGACATGTTCTGATTGTGTGAGGAATGAGGATGTGTTTCAGTTGTGTGATGTGAAACAAAATGTTGCTAGCTAGGTGGTGACTAATATGCTTCGATGGTTTGGCCATGTTGAAAAAATGAGTGATGAGATGCTTACCAAGAAAAAAAAAATTCAGCCCATGTGGCAGGAAAGAAAGGCAGAAGGCCAAGGAAGTCATGGGAGGATCAGTTCAGGAGTGTCTGCATGAGAAACAAATTATGAGTATGAAGCGTAGAAGATCTTGTATACGGCATGTAATGGTTGTTAGTGAAGCAAGAGTTGTATGTCAAGATCGCTGTAAATGGAGAAGTTTGATACGGCAACAGTAAGTAAAAATTACCTGGTAGTTTGTATTTCTTTTTGGAGCTAACCTTTGAATCTCAAAGAACAGCTTAGTGATATGTATGTATGTATGTATGTATGTATGTATGTATGTATGTATGTATGTATGTATGTATGTATGTATGTATGTATGCATGCATGTATGTATGTATGTATGTATGTATGTATGTATGTATGTCAGCTAGCCAGCCAGCCATATTTGCTCCATTATCATTTGACTGCCCTCTGCAGTTCTTCATTTCCAGACCATCACTTTCTAGTTCTTTGAGAACTTCTTTAATAAGACCAAGACCTGTTTTATCACTGACATTAAAGAAATCAGTGAAGCTTTCTAAGATACGTCATTAATATGTGATATAATTACCTTTAGTTTGATACTCCACATTATATTTAACAATTTTTTCAGAACTTTGACCCCAGCTCCCGATTTTTGGGTGGGGGTGGGGTGGGGGATCGGACCCCAAAACAATAAGACTCTTTCGTTACCTCGACCAAACGTGTTCTAAATTTGATGTCAATCAGTCAACCCATATTCTTACTACCATGCTTCCAAATTTTGAAAGTTCTTCAGAATTCGATTATAAGCATTATACAAAACAAACTTCTACGATCATTTCTTACTATTCTAGAAACTGGCTGACCAGCAAATACAAATGCATTGTATTCTTTCTATGAAGAGTATAATAAATATGCATTTTAAATAAGGGTTACAAACTGTTAATAAAATTGTAAAGAAAAAATGCCATGTTCAAAATATTTAAATATCACGTATGACAATTATTTTAATGATTTGCATCAAACAAGTTAGTTCTTTATTTTATCATTAAAAGTTTAAAATGTAACATTCGGTAATGATTAATTCTGCTGTTTTCAGTTACAGCAGCTACAGTAATGTTAGGCCTGGAAATACATTTATGCTCAACGTACCTGTATTGGAGTCTTTGTCACACACCCAAGATGACATGAAAGACGATGACCGTTGTGCCGCTTTATTTCTTTCCTTGGCCTTCTGCCTGTACTCTGCCCACGATAGCTCTTTTGACATCCTTCTCTCTACTAGTTTCTCACTTAATTGAAAATAAAGCCTGAACTGATGAATTAATAATAATAAAAATAAAAGGCAATATATGTATTCCACTAGGTAAATAGCAAAACAGTCATACTACCAACGCAAGAGATGAACCATGGTCACAAATACAAACATTCAAGAAAGTCGATCACAAAAGAATGAAGTGCCAGCGTTAGTCATTTCACCCCTCACGAACATGTCTGCTGACACACCCTGGCCTGTCATCATGGTGCCCACGCCTCCACCTCCTTCCTGCCATCAGGTGTGGAGGCATGTCATCACGGCCCACACACCTCTACCTCCCTCTTTCTTGGTGGTGGCGCCATGCCTCCACCTCCTTCCTGGGCAGTGCCTGTAGCACAGGCTCCCCCCTTCTGGTTTTGGCCCTGCCTTATGGAATTTCTCCAAGTTCCTATGTGTGCCATTCAACCCTGGTTTTACAAAGCCATCATAACTGCAATGTGTGCATCTCATTTATCTCACAATGATATCTCTGAAACACATTGCTACCATGCGTTTAATTGACTGGTGAAAATCGTGTCGACAGCTGACAGTGCATGTGCTTTAAGAACAGCAGTGATGAGTGACTAGAGAAGGCATTCTGTTTTTGCCCTGTGAACTTCTCAACTGAGTTAAAATCAACTATTGCTTCCATTTATTGTGCTTATCTTAATTTATTTCATGTTTCAAATTGAAATAAAAAGCTTTTTTGGTTTCTAATTTCAAGCTGACTCTTTGAGAAAGCAGTAACCTATAACTCATGCTGCAAGCATCAATCTGATTTGGCACACTTGTGTGGCCTTGGAGGGTTTTTTTTTTTTTTTTCTACCTTTACGTGGCTTCTCTAACTAGTCGGTCAGAGGGAAGGAATATGGTAGAGTAGCATCAGTTCCTAAAAAGAAGAAAAAAATTATGAAATTCAACTTTTTGCTGAAAAGAAATATGCCCAAGTTACCTCACTTTCTCTTCCTTTTAATATTTATTGAAGCATTAAAAATATAGTTCCAGAGGTTTGTTCTTTACTTTTGCACAGCAAATTTTCCAACTGGTCAGTCATAGGAAAGGAATATGATAGTGTCAGTTTGTAAGAAAAAAGAAGCTTACGAAATTCAACTTTTTGCCACAAAGGAAAATGCAGAAATCACCTCACTTTCTCTTCCTTGTAATATTTACTGAAACATAAAAAATATAGTTACAGAATTATAGAACACTAACTGTAATTGTTCTAGCCTTGTCTTATACTCAGGATCAACTTATTTATGAATGAAGATAAAGAAGTCGAAAAATTCAACCCATTCAACTTATGCTCTGTATCAACTTAAGAGCAGAAAAATATGGTATATAGAAATTTATTTTAGAAAGTTCGTTTTATATTTTAGGAATTTCAGTTTTATTGTCTAAGGCTTAGCACAATGTTGTGCATAATAACTATGTGTTGAACAGAATGTTGTATGATACACATATACCAAATATACAATTGATAATAATTTTTGTTGCTACATGCCTTTCTTCATTAAAAGGATTACAGCTACATATTTTTTTCATCCACCTCCATTTGGCTTTATATTTACGTGTTTCATAAGTAAAAATCGCTGTTTTTTGCAAATTTCCATACTAAAGAAAAAAAGAAAGAAAAAAACAGAGCTTTTTATGCATAACACAATTTTCTTACAGCTAATAATTGAAAAGTACCTACATTTTAAATTAAACTCATAAGAGCAGTAAAAGATAGCATTTACCTGATCTTAAAGAGAGCACGACATCAAAAGAAATCTATGTAGACCCCAAGCTCCTTAGAATGAGACGTAAAACCATTCTTCCTGCTTGGGTTTTCATGGAACCAGAAACAAAATTAACAACCCGCTCAGGGATGTGAAAACAATGGTAACTACCCCAGTGTTGGATGTGAAACCAAAAGTGACCATCCACTGGGGGATTTAACCAACACTAAACATTAATTGAAGAGAACTGTAGCTTCTTAACCCAGTAAAAAATTTTCCTAAAGGATTTATGCATTTACTAAATCATATTATTCAAATCTATAGGGGGTTTAAGATCATTGCACACAGCTTTTTTTTTAATTTGAATTCTTAGATGTCAATCAAAAACAAAACTAAGAAAGAAAAATGAATAAGAAATTTATTTATTAGCATGATTTAAAAAAAAAATCTGCTTCTACTGACTTGCACATTCTTTAGGGGAATGCATTTAAGTACATGTTAAAATACTCATGTTCATAAAAAACAGAACACTTGAAAAGGAGTCAAGCTACTGCTTTAATTTTTTCAGGAGATGCTAATTGGGCAATATCACAGAAATGTTAGCATTTGGGCATCAAAAGTGCATGTTGCCGCATTTAGGCAAATCAGATCACGCAACGTCACAGACCAGAAACCGGACATTTTTCAAACCAGCTGTGGCCTGTCCAGCCTGATCCTGATGCATGGTGTTCAAAGTATTCATATTCTCAGAGTTATCTAAAATGGTGGAAGCTTTGTTATCATGGTCCTCAGGCTGAAGTTCTTTCAGCATGATGGATAAAATTGTTGTCATCTGAGGGAATAAGAAAAAAAAAAAAGAAAGAAAGAAATGCAACAATGAAGAAATTGGAAGAATTATATCAACAGAAAGAAAAACTAAGCAATGAATGCTATTCAACTGCAGAGTCAACAAAAGACAAATATGGCTGTGGAACTTGCTAAGAAAGCAACACAAGAGGCATACATGGGATTCTAATGTGGATTCATGGAATTCGGCTGCTCTTTTTTTTTTTTTTTTTTTTTGTCATTGTTTGGGTCATTTTTTAGATCAATACAAAACTCAATTTTCAAAACTTTCAAAAACGGAAGTGAGACGCAGTGAAAATTTCTCCTGTGATCTTATTTTTTTTTTTTTTTTTGCGATGCTTCCTTCTGCCCACTAATGTTGATAAGTATAGATAAGTATACTTTTGTTCGATAAATATTTATATTTCAGCATGAAAATCGAGGTTTCCGAAAATGGAAGTTAGATGAAGTGAAGATTTTGCCCGTAACCTTCATCCCTCGCTCGTTCGTAATGTTTCCTATATCTTATGTTGTAAAATGTTATTTTCCCCCTTAAATGTTTGCATATCAGCTTGATAAGTGATTGAGTTAATAAATTCATAAGAACTGGTACATGGTGTATAGTATTCCTATTCTCAAAGTTACACCATTTATTTAAAATAGTGAAAGCTTTGATATCATACATTCATGGTCCTGAGGCTGAAAATTCTTTCAGCATGGTGGATAAAACTGCCACCTGAGAGCATAAAAAAGAGAAAGAAAAGCAACAATGAATAAATGGGAAGGGAAAGATATCAGCAGAAAGAAAAAAATAAGCAGTGGATGCTGTACAGCTGTCAGAGTCAACAAATGAGAAATATGGCTGTGGAACTTGCTGAAAAAAGTGTTTCTCGTAAGAAGAAACTTTAGCTGCTGTTTTAACAAGTGGAACAAAACAAGAAAAAAAAAGTGTGTTTCAAGCAATGTCTTTTAAAATCATTTTATTTTGTTTTGAATTCAGTAATTTTATATTGTGAATGCAGTGATGTGCTCCAGTTTAATATTTACATTTAAATAAATTAAAGTGAACAACAGTTCAGCCTTATTCATGCTGCATTGTATTCACTCTTTTTCACTGCACATTCAGATTTTTACCCGGTTAAAAAGTTCAGCTTTTTTTCTTCGTCAGTCTCATGTATGTTGAACAGCATCTCAGTGTTAAAAGCTGAAATAAATTTCAATTTTAGTTTGTTTTGGTGTTTCAAGATTTTATAAGTTGAGAACCCCTTGCTGTTCCATTGTAAAATTTGGATAGTATATAACAGAAATTCAGTGGTTAACACATTCGCTGCCACCATACTATATCAGCGGCAAGCACGCTGTGCCAGTATGAAACCCGTGCAAATCTCTCATGACGCCACAAGGCGTCACGCGGCACCACAATTGAGCTTTTATGCATTTGGACCAACCAGTCGTGTGTTCGCATCTCATAGCTTTGCATGACTTAGCAATTTTAAAATACGAGAAAATTTATCCATAATTGATATTCGTAATTTTAATTCTGCCAGCAATAAAAATATTATTGCGATACTGAAAGTAGACATTTACTGGATACATATTTTGAACATTGTTGCATATAAAACAAGAGAAATAATGCTTACGAACGACAAAGAATTCCATAAATAGTGCCATGATGCATAACTGGATAAATACAAAATCCATACATTTTGATTTGGGTAGGGTAAAAAATCTCACACACACAAACATGCAGTTCGACGTGGAACATACTTTTTTTAGCAAAATAGGAAGACAAAATATTTATCCCTTATCTACGATGATATAATTCGAAGCATGGCTGAAAGCACAGTGCAGGATTTTTTGGGCACTGGGCGCAGTAATAGAGTGTGTCCCTGCAAATTCCTTTGGCAGAGCAAATTTTGCATCGTCTCCTCAAAAAACGTCCCTTTTTGTTTTGTTTTTTTGACTGGAAGATGGCCACATACTTTTAATGATTTAGATATCTTCGCTCGGGAAGTTGATGGCTCTTGATTCAAAAGTTGACATACAATGGATAGCCTAAAATCGTAGAGGCTTATCTTCTTCCCTGAGAATTTATTATACAAGTTGTAGGAAGATATTATACATTACTGAGAATTTATTATACAAGTTATGAAATATATGTATTCCTAACTTCTTGTACCATCTTATGGTTTTCCTTTCACAAGGATAGTACACTAGCATTTGATCTTGACGATCTACCCCTGACATAAATTTATTATAGTTGATAACAGCCTTTGGTTTTTCTTTTATCTGTCCCCTTTTATTTACAGTTTGAACTAAATCGTCCACAAACTCAGTGGTAATAAAGAGAACATCCCTTTTATCTTTCCATTTGCACACTGCAACAGCATTAGAATATTGGCATTTCCGTTCCCCCTTCAAAAGTTTAGCTTTTGTGACATCCTTAGGAAGATCCCGTCGGTCTGCACAGAGAGTTCCAGTGCAATAAGTGTCATTGTTCAACAACTGAAATGCAAGATTGTAACTATTATAAAAATTATCCATATAAATAGCATGACCCACATTTAACTTCCCTTCCATCAATTTTAAAACTGCATTAGCAGCATGACCTTTCCTCCTCAGGGAGTCCAGTTGCTCTGTGTAAACCAAAGCTTTTAGAATCGTACCATTTGGTTCCGGTTAGCATATAAAGTTTCACCCCATATTTATGACGTTTTCCTTTCATGTACTGTTTGAAAATCAAACAACCTCTCCATAAAACCATTGATTCATCAATCGTAAGTTCTTTTCCACGGTAGTATATGCTCTCTATGGTATAATTAAATAAATCCAGTAAAGACATTATTTTTGTAAGGCGGTTGGTTGTAATTGCTTTGCCAGGTTGAGGATTTCTTGCAAAATGAAGGCACCGCATGATCAGAAGGAAACGATTCCTGCTCATATTTGAAGAAAAGCAGTCCATTTTGAATAATGGATCTGTTTTCCAGTAATCTTGGAGATGGGGCATTTGTACAATGCCCATATGAAACAGAAGGCCCAGAAAAATTTTCATCTCACCTACCGACACGTCCTTCCATTCATTTATTCGTGAACTTTCAGTAACTCCTGAGATAAACACTTCTACAGCATATGCATTACTTTCCCTAACTAACAGATCGTAAAATTCCTCATTTGCAAAAGGATTAAAAAATCGATTGGCTCAGTACCTATCATATTAATTTTCAGGCCTGGTACACCAGTGAACAGAATTCTTCTCATGATGTCGGGACCATCACACCAATGTGTAGCCAAAATCCGTTGAGGCGGAGTATGAGGAAGAACGCGGCATTATTCATTTTCACTTTCACTTCTGGTTGTACTACAGCTAGTAAAAGAATAAGTTTCTGTACTTGATGAGAGATTATCGGCATCATCTCCTGTTTTCACGGAAGAATGTGCTCTCCAAGGAACTTTTGTTTGAGAAGGACCGTCAATAATAGTGCGTCCGAATATATCCACTGTTTCCGCAAAACTAAGTATTGAAGTGAATAAGTGAATATGGGTTTTTTTGAAATCCCTTTAGCCTCCTCAATAAGCCTCCATGTGACATATAAACTCTAAGTAGCAAATGCTTTTTATTGCCACTCAAGCATTTATTTATTGATAATTCCCTTCACCGCAAAACCAGTGGCGTTCAAAGGAAAATAAACATTGCAGTGAAAAGCGCACTCTGTGTGAAGTCTATGGGAAGCCAACTTACTTTTCCTTCCCTAAACCATGTGGGGAAAAATCCGCTATCCCAAAACTGTGGTCACTTTTAGACAGTTGGAGACTCATTTTCAGTGGCAATAACAAAATAGATAACTCTCTTCAAGTGCTGAAGGTTTTAGGAAGCGAAATATGAAGCCATGATTATGACGCTGTCGGCACCTGGGTTAAGTATTGTATGACCCCGCTCGGCGTCGCACAGCAGTGAAAGTGTTAAACTATTTTTTTAATTAAAAAAAAAAGATGGATTTTCATGCAATTCAAGATCAAAGGTTAATTTAAATTACCTTCAAAATAATGTTTTAATAAGGTTAATGTCTTACATATCAAATTAAAGTGCAGATAGACACCTTTCAAACAAGACCAATTTTAATTGTAAGTTGAAAACATGCTGAAAAATTGTTATTTTAAGATTATCATGGGCTCAAAATTTTACAGTTTTCCTAAGTTCAATTCCATGGAGCAAAAGGACTAATGTGTCTCACGTGAATCAAAATTTTAGCTGAATTTTTTCTCACAAACATTTAATTGTATGTGGAATTTCAATAAAATAAAAAGATGCAAGAGGTTGGAAACAACATTTTTGGGATTTCATGTGAAAGGCCATCCTGTATGAATTGCATGCAACATGAAAAATAAAATTTGATTTACAGGACCATGTAAGACTCGTGCATCATGTGCTACTTATGTAGATTTAATAAGAGTTAAATGTCTGCAATGGCACATGCACAGTTGGTTTAGAAAGTTCCAGGAATAATTCAGTGAAAAAAATACATCTTACCTGTAGCAATTTTGCTCATTTAATTTTCAACATAATCCCATCCTCTTTCGATACACTGCTTGGATCACTCAAGAAGTCTTTCAAATGCCCTGGAGAAGTCATTTTCTGGGATGTTCTTCAGGTATGTTGTCACTGTCCTTTGAATGCCTGGAATGAACCCATATCATCTTTCCTTCATGGGTGCTTTGAGTTTGGGGAACAGAAAAAAATCTGGTGAGTAGGAGGGATGCATGATCATTGTCACCTGGTTTTTAGCCAGAAACTGGGTAACAATGGTCGAGGTGTGCAATGGAGCATTGTCATGAAAGAGGAACTATTCTCCACTTTGATGCAAATCTGGCCTAACTCGTTGAATTCTCTTGAGAAGGTGATCCATTACTTTCTTGTAGAATAAGACATTGGCTGCTTGTTCTTCAGGTGATATGTCACTGAAATTTGTAGACACCTGATCACTGTCTCCAATTTTCTGGATGACATACATATCCATGCACATTTATGAGAAATTTGCAAAAATTGAGGTCAATTCAGGGAGGTTGATGACTCTTCCTTGAATGATTTCTATTTTTCTGAACTCAGATGAACTCAGATATTCTCTCCCTAGGGTATGCTTTAGTGCTAGGGGTCAAGAAAAGTAAAACAAGAAAAGTATCTCTCTAATTTTTTTTTCTCTTTTTAGTGTAACATTTTTTTTTTCCTTGTTCCATTCTCAAGAGGTTTTGTTTTTCCAGCTTGAGTTGGAGTAATAACTTGAGCAACTGGTAGCTGTACATTGTTTAGAAAATGTAGGGCAGTTTGTCTTTTACTCATTCCCAGCAGGAGGGGAAAAGGCATGTAATATATTTCATTTTCAGGGCATTAAGGAAGCACTATACATATTTTAGTTTAGGGAGTCTTTTATTACAGAGGGTGAGTTAAAAGTTTTGCAATAATTGCATAAATGCATGTGCTGATGCGGGTATGTTACATGTTTAAACTAGTTCAAGTCACACACTGCAGTCAGTCGAAAGGGATATGAAGTGGTAGTTGTTGCTGTGGACAGCATTGCATCTCCTCGTTCTGTCTGTGGTTGGGACACCTAAAAGACGAACAGCCACAACCAGCTAATTAGGGAACTTTTGCTTTACGAGTTTGAATTTGTCCATAATGCTGCTCAAGCAACACAAAACATTTGTCATGCAAAAGGGGAAGGTTCCATGGACCACAGCACTGCAACCAGATGGTTCAAGAAATTTCACTCAGATGACAGAAACCTCGATGATCAGCCAAGGTTAGGTAGGCAGCGAACTGTAGATTCAGAGGCTGTGCACCAGGCCATAAAGGCAAATCCAACAACCAGCACTTTGAGATTATCAGGTGAGCTGAGCATATCACAGACCACCATGGTTCGTTCCCTTCAGGACCTCAGCTGCCACATTGTCCCTCATGAACTGATGCCAGCTGAAGCAAACCGCCAAGTGAAAGTGTGCACAAAACTCTTAGAAAACCAGCACAATGTGCATTTCATCAAGAGTACATGGGATGAAAAGTGGGTCTATTTCCATAATCCTAACACACAGTATCAGTGGTTGAGCCCGTGCCAGCTTCCTGAACCTGTTGCCAAATGTGGGTGCTTCGAGCACAAGGTAATGCTCTGCATCTGGTGGAATTTCAAGGGGATAATTCATTATGAATTTGTTCCAGATGGTCGGACCATCAACGCCAACCTCTACTCTGAACAGCTGGAGTGGGGGTATGCCGTTTTGGAGAAGTACCTGGCCTGGTGAACAGAAAGCCTTCTCTCCTGCAGCAGGATAACGGTTGGCCTCATATCACACTAGTGACCCGGGAAAAACTCCAGGAACTTGAGGACATCGAACTGCTGCCAGACCCAGCACATATTCCGGACCTTGCCCCATTGAATTATTACTTGTTCCGGTTCATGGCCCACTTCCTTTGCGGGCGGCACTTCAACAACCAGGAGGAGGTGGCAGCTGGGGTGAAGGAATTCTTTGCCTTGAAGGACAAGAATTGGTACCGCCTGCGGAATCGAAGAACTGTCGGACAGACGGCTAAAGACAGTGCGGCACGATGGTCTATACTTTGAATGCTAGTCAGCTTTTATCATAAAGGTATGTATGAAGACATAAAGTGATCCAAATATTGCAAAACTTTTGACTCACCCTCTGTAGCATAGTATTATGAATTATGATTCACTATATAAATATAGTGAATCATAATACTGTGTTTTGTAGTAAGTGTAGCAGTTCATTAATTATGGAAGTGAGGTACCCTCATGTAATTTTGACTTTAAAAAAGCAGGATAAGAAAAAACTTCAAGGTTAAATATTAGTGGAATATTAACCTTTTTTTTTTTTTTTTTCTAATGTGCGCTATAATAAATTTTATGTCTTTGATTGGGGGGGGTAGGAAATGTGGAATCTGGTGTATGCTTATTTAAGAAAATTTTGTTTGAAAATGTCGTATAATGTTTGGGAGGCCATAATATGCTTTGGGGCTTGGGTGATATGATATATGCGCACGCGCTTGTGTGTGTGTGTGTTTCGCTTGTATCCTTCCCTTCTTTCCTGTTCCCTCTGATTCATCTTCCCTGTTAGGGTGAGGGAGGAATTCACTATGGCTGAACCGGATCCGTTGGCATGTTAGCTGGTAGGTTCTGGACTTGCTCACACACATCAGAAAAATTGACCATTACGAATGAATTTCACAAGGTAGTGGCCCCTAAAAGAGATCTGATTGTCCATTAAATCGAATGTGGGAGTATTCAGAGAGGAGTTATGTTTCTGTTTGACTAACTTGCTGCAATTAGCATGGGAGTGGTTGAGTTATCTTGTTCCCAGAATTTATGTGTGGTGTGTTTGAAGCTGCGTTGAGTGCTTGGAGAGGAGGTGGATTCTTGCCTGCTTAAGTACTTGGACCTCGGCTGCACCACTCCCCCCCCCTCTCATGAAATATCAGGTTACTAGTCTCTTGTTCGGAGGGGCCGTCTTGCCAATGGAGATTCTTCTAATGCATGTGTCCACAGTGCTTTGAGGATGCTGCCATTATGCCCCCCTCCCCATGTTTGATTTCACAGATGGCATTCACGATCCACGAGGAAGAGCACATGATGTCCTCTCATTTTGGTACCGTCCAATATAAAAAGTGGTGGGTCAGGTGACTCACGCCTGATTGGCCAAGGTTCACCTCATGGCACTGGGAAAGGAGGTTGGAACTTTTTACCCTGTCTTGAAGTTAGCAGCGTGCCATCTTTATGAAAGTTTTTAGACTATTCTTGGGCTGAAAAAGGAGGGGGTGTTAAAAATGAAAATTGAGGTCAGAAAGTACACAGCTTTGGTCCTTGGTGGTTATCCACCACCAGAGGAAGAGAGAGATCGTTTTTCGACCTCAAGGTGCAGAGTTGACGCTGTTCAAACCTTCCCAGCTATGGCCTGTGCAGCCTGACCCTGAAGGAAGAGATTACTGGACTCCAAGGTGGATTCCCAAATCATCAATCCTGCAGCATTAACAAAAAGAAACTACACACTACGTCCTGATCTTCATATCTCACGAGACCTATCCTAACGGGAATGGAGCTTCTTTGTCTCAGAGCAAAGTACCCAAGGGCCCAGGAAATTCCTTGTCATGTACAGGTGTCAGCGATCTATCTGCACCAACCAACTTATACAGAAGGTTAGATTCTCGAACAGTTTATTCCTCCTTTGCACTGGTCAGATATGGCCTGCCAAGAACACTGGCCTTCCCTTCCCAGGAAGCAGCACAGTCACTGGTCATGCCTTCCTAACTTCCTGTGCAATTAGTAAAAGAAATAATAAATAAAACTGACCCCTTTATTTTACTATTGGACTTAGTACTACATTAGAAGAATGAACAGAGATATATGGTAAGCCTAAAGTTTTCCTTTTGTTCTGCCATTCTGAATTGTTTATCTAGCAAGCCCATGTCTGAGAAAACACCTAGTAAAAAAGACAAGGCAGCTGTAGTGCTTTTCAGTGAGAAATTCT
The DNA here is from genome assembly GCA_039090855.1 of Macrothele yani. Classification (NCBI taxonomy): domain Eukaryota; kingdom Metazoa; phylum Arthropoda; class Arachnida; order Araneae; family Macrothelidae; genus Macrothele; species Macrothele yani. The sequence continues at coordinate 102,683,633 of CM077023.1, forward strand.
CTAAATATTATTGAAGTTTTGTGATACACCTTCCCAGTTTAGCTCTATGATGTCAACTTAGCTTCCCGGGTGTATAATTGACCAGGCCTCGCCCATTTGTTTACCTGTTGTTAAGGTTAAAAAAACCGATTTGTAAAGGCCAGAGGGACTGATGCACAAACCTGATAAATTTTAATACCAAATTTGTAGAAATGTAAATTAAAGGTACTCGAAATTTGAAATGGGGTTGTGTAACCCAGAGGGGCTATGATATTGAATACTGTTAGGCCTCTCTTGAGTTGGTACTGCTATTACGAATTTAATATTGTTTTTTTTTTTTTTTTTTTTTTTTTTTTTGTTGTTTTTTTTATGTGTGTGTGTGTTTTTTGGTTAGTCCAAGTAGTGCATGTATTTATGGCTTGAGAGAATCTTTACCGTAACAAAAGTGTTATGCTTCAAATCATCATCATCATCATTCATTCTCAATCAACTGCTGGACGAAGGTCTCTCGAAGCCTCTTCCACAATGGTCTGTCTTGTTCCAGTCTCCTCCATGTTACTCCTGCATACTTTCGAATTTCATCCACCCATCCCCAATGTGGTCTTCTTCTGGATCTTTCCCTGTCCCTTGGAATCCAATCTAAAATTTCGGCTGTCCATCGATGGTCTGTCCTTCTGGCAGTATGTCCAGCCCATTGCCATTTCAGGGATTTTACTCTGATCATGATGTCTTCCACTCTTGTCATTTTCTGATCCACGAGTTCCTCTTCTTATCTCTCCTGGTTACACCAAGCATGCACCTCTCCATGCTGCTTTGCGTTGTCTGCAGCCTTTGTATGTCTCTTTTAGTTAAGGTCCACGTCTCTGCACCATACATAAGCACCGGAAGGATGCATTGATCAAACACTTTTCTTTTAAGACATAATGGCATATTGCTCTTGAAAATTATGCTGTTTCTTCCAAAAAGCTCTCTAGGCAAGTTTTATACGCCGATTAATTTCTTCGTCAATGTGATCCTCAGTTGATATCTGCTGCCCATGATAAATGTAGGAATCGGTTGTCTCAAGTTTTTCTCTATCAATCGATAAATCATCGTTTCTTGTAAAAATATTGTACATCACTTTTGTCTTCTGAAAGTTCATTTTTAATCCCACTTCTTTAGTCTTGTCAGCAAGTTTCTGGATCATACTCTGCAGCTCTGGTGGGGTAGTTGCAAAAATGACTATGTCATCAGCAAAACGTAGGTGAGTTAGATAATCTCCATTAATCTTTATCCCTTTGTTTTCCCAGTTCAGTGATTGAAATACATTTTCCAATGTGGCATTAAAGAGCTTCGGAGATATGGTGTAACCTTGTCTCACTCCCTTTCCAATTTTTATGTGTGTTGTATTTTCAAACAGCCAAATCTTTGCACTTGCATTTTCATAGATGGTATTAATAATATTAATGTACGCATCTTCAATCCTGCAGGATTTCAAAGCCATTGTAACTGCTGATGGTTTCACCGAATCAAAAGCCTTTTCATAATCAATAAAAACCATGCACAATGGAAGTTCATATTCCCTCACTCTTTCGATTACTTCTCTCAGTATGTGGATATGATCTATTGTGCTGTAGCAACTCCTGAATCCAGCTTGTTATCTCGGTTGAGCCATGCCCAGTGTTACCTTCAAGCGTTGTGAAAGAACTTAAGTGAAGATTTTATAAACCACTGATAGGAGGCTGATAGGTCTCTAATTCCTGAGATCCTCAATGTCACCTTTTTTATGTAGCAGGATCATTGTAGCTTTGGCTGATAGTTCTCTAATTCCTGAGATCCTCAATGTCACCTTTTTTATGTAGCAGGATCATTGTAGCTTTGTTCCAATCCTCAGGAATCTTTCCTTCATTAAGACATTGAGTGAAAACTTGGGCGAGTACTGTTTCAATTTCTTCACTTGCTTCTTTTATGATGTCTACAGTAATTCCATCTTCTCCTGAAGCTTTCTCCCACTTCATGTTCTTGATTGCATGAGCAACTTCTGCTGGGAGGACTGGAAGAACTCTGGTACTGGTACGTTTCATGATGTCTGGAGTACATGTATGAAATATATATATATCATCATCATCATCCATTATGAATCCACTGCTGGTTGAAGGTCTCTCCAAGCCTCTTGCACAATGGTCTGTCTTGTGCCCATCTCCTCCATGTTACTCCCACATACTTTCGAATTTCATCCACCAATCTCCCATGCGGTCTTCTTCTGGGTCTTTTCCTGTCCCTTGGAATCCAATCTAAAATTACGAGTGTCCATCAATGGTCTGTTCTTCTGGCAGTATGTCAAGCCCATCGCCATTTCAGGGATTTTACTCTGATCATGATGTTTTCCACTCTTGCCATTTTTCTGATCCACGAGTTCCTCTTCTTATCTCTCCTGGTTACACCAAGCATGCACCTCTCCAGGCTGCTTTGAGTTGTCTGCAGCCTTTGTATGTCTCTTTTAGTTAAGGTCCATGTCTCTGCACCATACGTAAACACTAGGAGGATGCATTGATCAAACACTTTCTTGTAAGACATAATGGCATATTGCTCTTGAAAATTATGCTGTTTCTTCCAAAAGCTCTCCAGGCAAGTTTTATACGCTGATTAATTTCTTCGTCAATGTGACCCTCACTTGATATCTGCTGCCCAAGATAAATGTAGGAATCGGTTGTCTCAAGTTTTTCTCTATCAATCGATAAATCTTCGTTTCTTGTAAAAATATTGTACATCACTTTTGTCTTCTGAAAGTTCATTTTTAATCCCACTTCTTTAGTCTTGTCAGCAAGTTCCTGGATCATACTCTGCAGCTCTGATGGGGTAGTTGCAAAAATGACTATGTCATCAGCAAAACGAAGGTGAGTTAGATAATCTCCATCAGGGTTCCAACGCCACCTGGAAAACCGGGAATTCTCAGGGAATTTGAAAATTGTTCCAAAAATCAGGGAAAACTCCTGGAAAATCGTGTTTTTCCGTAAAAATCAGGGAATTTTTTATCAAGGAACTGAAAAGTCAGGGAATTTTTTATTTTGCCAAAAAATATTTTCTTTCAGACTTTTGTAGAATATATTTCTGTATTGCTAAGTTTTAAAATAACTCCGAGTTGTTTTATCCTTCGACGTAACCCACCCACCGAATAAAGTGCAGCTGTACTGGGGAGTGTGTCTCTTTGCGGTTTCCCCTGTCTCCAGATGCTCTAAACTACAACCGAACAAACGTGAGAGAAAGCCATTAATCACACACCCATTTCGCAGGCTCTTATCTGCTGCGTTCGCGCAGAGGCAGTCACTTGTTCCTGAGTAGGTGCCCTGGTTCTCTGTGTAGACTGGGAAAAAAATTATGAAAAAGCTATTTCCTCAATTTTTTAAATAACCGACTGAAATTTTTACAGTGGGCAAGATATATGAAAATAACCTTCATTTTAAATTTCGCTGAAATTCATCAGAAACTTTAGAAGTTGCGCTTTTTTTTTTTTCTTTCTTTCCTTTCCATTTGCATGTTCCACTTGTCTTTTATCAAACCGTACAAAAACATTTTATTTTGCCTGTTGTTGGTCATCTTAATAAATCCCCCCCCCTTCAAGAGCAGTGTGGATGAATGTTGCAAATTGAGGGCACCTAATTTATTTTGAAAAAAGTTCGTATCACTTACGAACTAAAGCTTCGCTTTCGTAATTCTGTACCAAAGTTGGTATAGTTGAAAAAGTATGTACCTTCAAATGTTTGAACAGGGAAAATATTATGAAATAGGAAGATTCTTCAAAGAGGGGGACAGATTAATTTTTTTCATAATACTTACGAGTATTTTGACAAAAAATATATGAAAAATACCATGCAATGAAGCCGGTACTATTGCATACCTACCAAATTTCCCAGATTTCGCGGCCGTTTTCTAGATTCGTTGCTTTACGGCCGGAAAGAGATTTTTCTTGATTCTGTCATATTTCTATTTCATAATGCAGGAAGAAATTTATTTATAGCTATTTTAAGACGATATTCCGATTACTGCAAGAGCTGGCTGGTTGTGAAAAATAGGGTAGTCCGACGCCCGGAACCATAGATTTTCACATCTGGGTCATTCCACGCAAAATCGTCAGATATTGAAATAATTTTCCACCAACACATCTCCGATTCTTACGATTTTTTTTTTTGTTATGGTAGCTGCCTCCAAGTTATAATAAAACCCGTAAAAGTTTCAACTTTTTTTGTTTCTGATAGATTAGAAGATATTATTTTTTGAATTTTTGTGCATAGTGGAACCGTTTTCTGTAAAAACACAAATATCTCCGTTATTTAGAATAAGTAATTTAAAACTCATCATTCTCTCGTAATTTTTCCCAAGGTTTCAGCTTATACATAAGGAAAAAAATTTGCGAGAACAAAAGTTAAGACGGGGTAGAAATTTTCTTGTAATCGTAAATTCTTTTTCTTGCATTGCTGCACCTCACAATATTTGCATAAATTATTCATTTCGCATCTTTACCCTCACATTGCCGAAAAAAATAAAAAAAATCTACCTAGTTACTACTGATTAAAATCTTTGCCGTGCGTGCTCTATTGGTTTCAGGTTTGTCAGTGCAGGCGCTAAAGCCTCTGTCTCCGTTTTGGATGACGTTATTTGTGGGGAGTTCTTGCAAATGACCTGAGTGGGCTCCAGACCTTTCTCACACTTTGCCTGATCAACATCGCACGCCTGATCAACATCGCACAAATGTATTGCCCTTTGTAAAGATATTGTGAAGTATAAACATGCCACTCGCCACAGGATGAAAAATTATGTTAACAAAAAGTGTTAGGAGGATTTTATGAGCACACATGCACACAAAACTTCCTCTAATTGTTTCCCGTACAAGTAATTTGACGTAGCGTGGAAATGAACTGTGACCTGCAAGAAAAGTTCAGTACTAATGTTTGTGTCACAAATGTAGGCAATCAAGTTTAAGACTTCCGGATTTTGGAAGTACTTGTATGAATTGTAGCCTCTCAGGCAAAATGTTATTCCGTATTAACTGTTAGTTTTCTCCACTTGTTGCTTCCATTATTTTTTCTTCATCCCTGGGTTGTTTTTTTTTTTTTTTTTTTGCCGTTATGGCATTAGGATCTGTGTGCCAGCTTATTGGTTATGAAATTTAACAGCACAATGTCTAAATATCCTATGCTGCGTTATTTAGAAGCAAATAGCAGAGGTGCCAACTATTACGAATTGTCCGTAATTATTACGGTTTTGACTGTCAGATTACGGAATTACGGACAGGTTGGAAGAATTACGGATTTCAGTGTGTTTTGGAGAATTTCAATTTTGTATCCTTTTTTGTTAAACCCTTTTAGTGCGACGCTGCTGATTTGTCGGCCTTCGATTTTTGATCCGCATGTTTTCTGAATCAGACTGCAGATTTCGGTGTCTCAATGATCATATCATTTATCAATCATATCGTTTTGAAATGGAATGTCCATGAATCATATCATCAAACAGCGATATTATCGGAAGAATGGTACCGTAATTTTCTTCGTATAATCCGTGGATTATCTGTTAAAAAGGTTAAAATTATAGGTTTTGCGGACTATACACCGATGCGGTTATTACGCCGATTTAAAAAAAATAAAAAAAATTACGACCTTCGGATTTTTAAAAAATCTGCAGCGTGATTGTGCAGGGAAGGGTGTAATAATTGGAAAAGGAACTCCCTCAGAAGAATTTTCCTCAGTTTCAGGAGTTTGTACGGAGCGGGGGAGGAATGTCATAACGAAAGATCGGGAAAGTTCTGAGGAGGGACGACAGGGGTCATTTTGATATCGTTGAGGAGAGCTCTGACTGACGTGCCGGCTCTGTTTTTGGCAAAAAGCCAAAGAAGTACGCACTACACTTGCTGTACGAACCTATGCGTTTCTCCTTTCGGATTTCGTGTGCACGACTTTGTGTCTAGTTTGCTTTCATTGTTTTGGTGAACGTCGTTGCTGCTGTTTTCCTTCATTGCTAAACATGATGTCTCTGAAAAGGAAACGCTTCAGTTACACTGCCGAATTTAAACTTGAAGTGGTGGACAGAATTGAGGATATGATCGTGTCACTGCGCGATAGTTTTGAGGTCAGAACACAATCGTGCAGCAACATACGGAAAGCCTCTGTGTCGCGATCTAAAACGTAAACAAATCAGTCGGTAAATTCCGCTGGAGAATTCACGGGTTTTTTATTGGCCCACGTATAAGACGATCTCTCAACTCTGAAAGCAGGAATTCCTCCAAAATCTTTCGACTTATACGCGAGTACATACGGTATTTCTACGACTTGTTCTGTATCAGCCTTTTGTCATTGGCAAGGTGTAATGCAATACTCTGGAGCTGCATCGGCGTGATCTATGGATGCCACACCCTTTATCTGTCCGGAGATAAAAAAATATAAAACAGTTACCTTTAAAAATGAATTTCTTCATTTAATAAAATCGTTTTTTGTTCTCTTACTTCTTCGAACTCATTATGTGTTTCTGGGACGTGGAAAGAGCGATGTATTTATTTATTTTCTGTTGCCACGTATTTGGAGGATTTTCACCTTGGATCTCGCCCTTTGGATTTAACTGCTATAATATATATAGCCAGTGCTGTTAATACCCACCAGATGGAGACGTCTCAGTAGCTGAGCCCGTCTTACGGATTTATGATGTCAGAAGCTGACTTAAAAATACGCATAGCACTGTGGATTGTTGGCCACCATGGTGTAAAGCTAACGTGCTCGGCTAGATATCGAGAGATCCGTGGGTTCAATTCCCTGGCGGCGGCTGAAAACAAATTTTCGGTTGCTATGTGTTTCTGGAACGTGGAAAGAGCGATGTATTTATTTATGTGACCGACTTTTCTGTCGGAAATTCCACTTCTGGTTCAACATCTATGATGTGCGGATTATACGCCGATTTTTTTTTCCTGATTGTCACAGTCTGACATTCAGGAATTATAACGAAATTTTTTTTTTGTATGTGAATTTCGTGGTCTGCGGGTAATACGAAGAAAATTACGGGTAATATGCCGTAAGTGTCATCGTAAAATGAGTTTGCGCTTGCTATCGGTTCCCCACACACTTTTCCGTGTGACAGGAGAAAGGTTACTTTAGCCAAAACTTTTCCTACTGCAGTTGAGGCAGTGCTGTTCACTTTGCATTGTTGGTGAATTATAAGACGTCGTACTGTCGGAAATCACTTTTTCGAGCCCCGTTCGAAGTGCAATAACGATCAACTCGTCGCAGCGCGTGGTCCCGTGATGACGGATGTTTATATTTCTTGTGGACTTTTGCCGCGCGGGAGAACGAAGTGCGGTGTTTTATTACTAGAAGCTGTTCACTTTATTCGTTTCTTTTTCCCAAACAAATAGACACAATCGCAAAACTCCGTGAATTACGAATCCCCATCTTTTTCCAAACTCGTGTTAGCAGAGGATGACTTTATTGACAGCTTGTTCCTCAGACTAGCAGACGTGCTTTTTCCTACTGTGTGAAATTGTTTTCTAAGGTTATTTGAAATGGCTTGTAGTGTGAGTGAAAGTTTGCCAAGTGATGGTGATGATTTTGAATCATCTGAGAGTGATATTGGCCAAGCAACATCAAGCCAAAAAACTAGCCACCGTGCCACGCACACCATATCTTCTTCAGAAGGTGAAGATCTTCATAGTGAATCTTCAGATCATGAAAGTTCTGAAAGTGAATGGGAGGATTTTAATAGAGAGAAGTGATGAACAACCTCAGCATCTTTTTGATTATCATGAAATGCAAGGGCCCAATCATGCTCCTGCAACTGATGTGGCACCTATTGAATATTTTTACTTGTTTTTTACCAATTTCATCCTTGGAATTATCGTTTCTGAAACAAATAAATATGCAAAGAGGTTTCTCCAGGAACATCCAAATCTTTCTCCCAAATCTTGAGCAAGGAAATGGGAAATGTTACAAATGCTGAAATAAAGGTTTCCTTGCGTGCCTTCTAATATGAGAGTAATCAGTAGCCCATGTAGGACGAGATGATTGCTGAAGGCACATCCAGTCAAAACAAACACCAGGATTGTGTAAAATTAAAGACTTGATCAAAGCCTTTGGATAATTTTTTTGCAAAAAGGAATTAAAATAGCGTGATAAACGCTGAATTGCTGTTTACTACAATCGTTGTGAAGCATAACCTACCTATAGCAAGCTGTGATCATGCTGGTCGCTTCTTTCATGCTATGTTCCCAGACTCTGATATTGATGGAGCTGGATATCCTTGAACAGATGTGGCATGTAATGAAATATCTAAGATGAAGGATTCATCTGGCCTTCCCAAGTATTCCGCATTGCCTAAACTAATGTTGGCAATATTGACTATCCCTCACAGCAATTCCTCTATGTAGAGAATATTTAGTATAGTAAGGAAAAACCTCACATAATTTTGCCTAACAATGAGCACCAAAACATTAAGTGCCCTTCTTGTACAGAAAAGTAAAGCATTTTCCTCAGGTGAGCTATGTTATTAAATGTTTTCTGAAAAAGAATATACTACTGCAAAACAAGCAACAAGGGAGTTTTTATGTCAGCAGTGACATGAGGTAAGTACAATATTGATAATTTAATTTCATATTTTTATTTGTGAGGATGGTGTAAACATACAAAGTTATTACACATTTCACGCATTAATTTCTCATGAAATACCCATTCCACGCGTTAACGATGAGGCTTCGTATGGTGATTACCGATAGGCACCTCATACAAGTATTACAGGTTACATAGTAATACTATAATATTGTCCTTAACTTTAAAAAAAATGGCGTGTCACATTACTGTAAGTTTGTGTTTACATTACTGAAATATTACTGAAAAATCCCCTATTGATTACTGATACGTTCTGCTAGAGGTTGGCACCTCTGAAATAGCATAGATTCGATGTTCTCATTGCCAAGTGCAAGAACTAACTTTAGCTAAAATAATTACAATTTTGATTTTTAAATGTCAGCAGTATTTTCCCTGATTGCTAGAAATTGTTGGAATGGTACTGGCACACGTTTTTCCTCGGACGCAGAAATGCTGTCACAATTTCTGTTTTCTCCCTCTGTTTTTTTTTTTTATTTTTTAATAGCTGTTTTAGTTTGCTTTGTCTTTAAATATTCTAAGTGAATTCCAATAGAAAATGCAAATTGTTAGATCGATTTGATAGAACCGCTCTAACAAAATGTTAAGAGACTCTGTCAGACACTCTCCATTTTATCATTCCCATTAGACTTCAATTTTAGCAAAAGTTTCTGTGTTCTTTAATTTTTATGTAAAATAAGCACTTAAAGGATTTAAAACATTCAGCATTGTATCATTTAAGGGCAATTTATTTTCTTCAGTCACAATTCTCCCAGCTTGCATTTTTAAACCTAACTGGAACTCTAAATGTTGTGAGTCGTTTAAATTGTTATTTATATACTTGTGTGCACTTAAAATACAGATAAATCAGTTATATAATTTCACCTAATAGATTGAAATATTTCATTATATGTAGAATTTAAAATAAGTCTTTGTTCAAATATTCTTTAAAACATGTAAATACATGGTTTGCCACCTCGGTGGTGTAGTGGTCTAAGCTTTGGCTTCTGACTATTCATCCAAGTGAGCCTGGATTCAAGTCCCAGATGAGGTATGGGTGGTGTGTTTATCTTATGGCACTGGCTCTCCTTCTTTGTGAAGCCAATGGTCCTAAATTAGGGATGGACGAATGACTTCTTATAGCCTAACAAGTTGCTCATGGAGGTCGTTAAACCTGAAACAAAAAAATAAGACATGATTTTGTTAAATATTATGTAAAATTTATGTTAAATACACTAATTTTTGTAACTATAAAGTAATTAGGGAAAATGAAAGTTATTTATCCTTTATATTCCATATTTTCTGTTTATCTTTATGGACTGTATAATCAGGATGTTCATTATGTGTTTTTTTTTTTTTTTTAATTCTCCCTCATATGTGAGATGAACATAACATTATCAATATTAATTTCAGGTAAGCAATTATTTGCAATTACAGCCTGTCTAGAATTTGATAAATCTTACTTTCAATACATTACATTATTCCTTAGTTCTCTAAAAATTATCAAAACTGAATTTAAAAAATTGTCTTTAGACATTACGGTTTTATTCGATTTCTGCAGATAGTTTGCTTCATATTTTGTAACATGGAACAATTAGGCACAGTGGCCTGGTACACTTTTGCTTGGAGAAACACATCACAAGAGAACCACTTAAACAATGGATCAAAGACCTTCGTTGGTTGATTCTCTTTCGACATTTCTCTGAGCAGGAGCCCATTCGGTCATTAAGCTTATCTACACTGTGCTATAGAAGAAAGGAAAACAAACTATTCGACATACAGATTTTTTTCTTGCATATGAACTGTTTCTACGGGAATGTATTAACAAATTCTACATGGGCAGTATACCACTTAGATTCAGAAAAGATCATGGAATTATAATACCAAAAATAATATGCCTCGTGCATTTAATTGTTATTAATAAAAAGCAGGTAATTGTATAAAGAACAGTTTTTTAAAGAATTAACAAATGTATGCTTTCGTAAGGAACGCAAGAATGAAAGGAAATGCAACAATTTGTCGCAATGTTATTTGATTTGCCGCTCTGGAAAAACTCTCAGGAAAACCTGGAAAAGTCAGGGAATTTTTTTTTCTACTTTTGAGTGGGAACCCTGTCCATTAATCTTTATTCCTTTGTTTTCCAAGTTCAGTGATTGAAAGACACTTTCCAATGTGGCATTAAAGAGCTTGGGAGATATGGTGTCACCTTGTCTCACTCCCTTTCTAACTTTTGTGTGTGCTGTATTCTCGAACAGCCGAATCTTTGCACTTGCATTTTCATAGATGTTATTAACAATATTTAGTGTTCTCCCTAGATATTTTTTACAGCTGGAAGGCAAGAAATTTCAGCTAGGTGGTACTTTAAAGGACACCTTCTCCAGCCGAAAAAAATAGGTGTATATGTTTTGCTCAATGTTACTGTACTTATTAAACATCTTAGTGGTGTGGTAGGCATTAATGTAGCATAACATGATAAATATCATTAGAAAATTGCACATAAATCATTAAAAAATGAGTACTTGCTAATAAATCATATTCGCCACAGATTTTGGCCAGTTTTCATCAATATTTATGGTGCACGTGGGAATAAGTTTTTCTCTCTTACTATTATATGCACTGTAAAAAAGTTGGTTACAGGAAATTTAGCTGGGCGGCAGAGAAAATACCTGGGTGGGCCGCCCAGTAAAAAGGCTCCAGGAAGAACACTAAATATTTATGTATGCATCTTCAATTTCAAAGCCATTGTAACTGCTGATGGTTTCACTGAATCAAATGCCTTTTCGTAATCGATAAAAGCCATGCACAATGGAAGTACATATTCCCTCGCTCTTTCATTTAGTTCTCTCAGTATAGGGATATGGTCTGTAGTGCTGTAGCCACTCCTGAATCCAGCCTATTCTCTTGGTTGAGCCATGTCCAATGTTACCTTCAAGCGGTGTGAAAGAACTTTAGTGAAGATTTTATAAACCACTGATAGGAGGCTGATAGGTCTGTATATCCTGAGATCCTCAATGTCACCTTTTTTATGTAGTAGGATCATTGTTCCAATCCTCAGGAATCTTCGCTTCATTCAGACATCGAGTGAAAACTTGGGCGAGTACTGTTTCAATTTCTTCACTTGCTTCTTGTATGATGTCTACAGTAATTCCATCTTCTCTTGTAGCTTTTCCCCGCTTCATGTTCTTGATTGCATGTGCAACTTCTGCTGGGAGGAATGAAAGAACTCTGGTACTGGTGCCTTTCATGATGTCTGGAGTACATGTATCATCCCTTTCATATAATTTGGAGTAGAAATCTTTCACTCTTGTCAAAATTTCACCTCTATTTCTTGTTACAGAACCATTTTCTTTTCTCAGTGCCATAATCTGTTTACTTCCCTTACTGAGATGTCCCTTTGCTATCTTTAGGCTTTGGTTGTTTTCAATTGCTTTCCTCACTAGTTCACAGTTGAATTTCCTTACGTCTTCAGTGATACATTTTCGTACTGTCTTGCATAGCTCTATATATTCCACTTTGGAAGTCACATCTTCTTTAGTTGTCCTCGTCTCTCTTCTTTTTTGCATCAACATTTTGGTTTTTCCTGATAATTTGTTTACATGCAACTTGTTCTTAGACCCAGCTAATTGTGTTGCTGCTTCCATAAGAGCTTTGGTTACTTTTCTGTTAACTTCAGAGATGTCCACTTCTTTGAATATTAGACCTTCTAGAATAGAAAATCTATTCCTCAGTTTTAATTTGAAGGCATTATGATGCTTATTAAGGTTGGTCACGTCAGTACACTTTGTTTTATGAGCTTGCCACGCTCGAGTTTAGCATTGAGGTGCATCTTGCATCTTACCATTCTATGGTCACTACCTGTGTTGAACTTGTTTAGCACACTGCAGTCTTCCATGACAAATTTCTTGGTTACTCATAATAAAATCAATTTCACTTGTCCATCCATTGGGACGCCTCCATGTCCATTTCCTTTGCGGCTTTTTCTTACAAAAGGAATTCACGATGAAAAACCCTTCAGCCTCTGCAAACTCTACGAGAGTATTTCCACGATGGTTTCTGTTGCTGTGACCGAATTTGCCTACTGAAGTTTCATTCTGTTGCTGGTGCCTTATTTTTGCATTGAAATCTCCCATAATTATCTCAAGTGCTGCTTGCCTTTATTATTTAGATGACGAATTTCCTCATAAAATTCTTCAATTTCTTCTTCAGGATGACTTGTGGTGGGTGCATAAGTTTGAATAATCTGAGCCTGGTATCTTCTCGAGAGTTGGATAACGAGTCATGCAGCTCTGTCGGAGGAACTTTTAACTTCTACAACTTTATCCTTCAGTTTCTTGTTTATTATAAATCCAACACCACTAGTTCTGCCAGTATCTGTCCCACGATAGTAGAAGAGATGTCCACTTTTCAGTTCAATGAGATCTTCTCCTTTTCTCCTTACCTCACTTAGCCCGACAATGTCCCACTTGATCCTTTGTAGTTCCTCTTCCAATTCAAGAAGCCTTGAATCAGAAGATAGGAGCGTCCATTGTAAGTAGCCAAGGTCAGCATCCAAATGGCAGCCTAGTCCGGTCCTCCGGTGATTCTTAGCACCCTCTGCCTTCATGTCGCACTGGCTGCTGCCTTGGCCAGGTACATTCCAGCTGCCACGGACTGAGGGCCAAGATTTGAGTTGTGGAGTCATTTTGGAGGTGTTTGGCCATAACTCACCACGCTGGCCAAGAGGGTTGGTGAGTGTGGGAAAGCATTTCCTCTAATCCCGATTGTATAGTTATACCACTATTGGCGGTCGTCAGAGCCCCTTTAGTGGGAACAGGGATGCACCATGAGAAGGTGGGGTTGACATTTGTCAAGGAGAGGCTGTGATGTTGCGCATCACCTGACCTTACATCCCATATATATATATCATCATCGTCAACCATTATCAATCCACTGCTGGACGAAGGTCTCCCCAAGTTTCTTCCACAACGATCTGTCTTGTGCCAATCTCCTCCATGTATGTGTGTATCATCATCATCATCAACCATTATCAATCCACTGCTGGACGAAGGTCTCCCCAAGTTTCCTCCACAACGGTCTGTCTTGTGCCAGTCTCCTCCATGTCACCCCCGCATACTTTCGAATTTCATCCACCCATCTCCCATGTGGTCTTCTTCTGGGTCTTTTCCTGTCCCTTGGAATCCAATCTAAAATTTCGGCTGTCCATCGATGATCTGTCCTTCTGGCAGTATGTCCAGCCCATTGCCATTTCAGGGATTTAACTCTGATCACGATGTCTTCCACTCTTGTCATTTTTCGGATCCACGAGTTCCTCTTCTTATCTCTCCTGGTTACACCAAGTATGCACCTCTCCATGCTGCTTTGCAGTGTCTGCAGCCTTTGTATGTCTCTTTTAGTTAAGGTCCACGTCTCTGCACCATACGTAAGCACTGGAAGGATGCATTGATCAAACACTTTTCTTTTAAGACATAATGGCATATTGCTCTTGAAAATTATGCTGTTTCTTCCAAAAGCTCTCCAGGCCAGTTTTGTACGCCGATTAATTTCTTCATCAATGTGACCCTCACTTGATATCTGCTGTCCAAGATAAACGTACGTGTCTGTTATCTCCAGCTTTTCTCCATCAATCGATAAATCTTCATTTCTTGTAAAAGCATTGAACATCACTTTTGTCTTCTGAAAGTTCATTTTTTATCCCACTTCTTTACTCTTGTCAGCAAGTTCCTGGATCATACTCTGCAGCTCTGATGGGGTAGTTGCAAAAATGACTATGTCATCAGCAAAATGAAGGTGGGTTAGATAATCTCCATTAATCTTTATCTCCTTGTTTTCCCAGCTCAGCGACTGAAAAACACCCTCCAATGTGGCATTAAAGAGCTTCGGAGATATGGTGTCACCTTGTCTCACTCCCTTTCCAATTTTTACGTGTGTTGTATTTGCAAACAGCCGAATCTTTGCACTTGCATTTTCATAGATGTTATTAATAATATTAATGTATGCATCTTCAATACCGCAGGTTTTCAGAGCCATTGTAACTGCTGATGGTTTCACCGAATCAAAGGCTTTTTCATAATCGATAAAAGCCATGCACAATGGAAGTTCATATTCCCTCGCTCTTTCAATTAGTTCTCTCAGTACGTGGATATGATCTATTGTGCTGTAGCCACTCCTGAATCCAGCTTGTTCTCTCGGTTGAGCCATGTCCAGTATTACCTTCAAGCGGTGTGAAAGAACTTTAGTGAAGATTTTATAAACTACTGATAGGAGGCTGATAGGTCTGTAGTTTCCGAGATCCTCAATGTCACCTTTCTTATGTAGCAGGATCATTGTAGCGGTGTTCCAATCCTCAGGAATCTTTCCTTCATTAAGGCATCGAGTGAAAATTTAGGCGAGTACTGTTTCGATTTCTCCACTTGCTTCTTGTATGATGTCTACAGTAATTCCATCTTCTCCTGGAGCTTTTCCCCGCTTCATGTTCTTAATTGCATGTGCAACTTCTGCTGGAAGGACTGGAGGAACTCTGGTACTGGTATCTTTCATGATGTCTGGAGTGCATGTATCATCCCTTTCATATAATTTGGAGTAGAAATCTTTCACTCTTGTCAAAATTTCGTCTCTATTTCTTGTTACAGAACCATCTTCTTTTCTCAGTGCCATAATCTGTTTTCTTCCCTTACTGAGATGTCCCTTTGCTATCTTTAGGCTTTGGTTGTTTTCAATTGCTTTCCTCACTAGTTCACAGTTGAATTTTCTTACGTCTTCAGTGATACTTTTTCGTACTGTCTTGCATAGCTCTATATATTCCACTTTGGAAGTCACATCTTCTTTAGTTGTCCTCATCTCTCTTCTTTTTTGCATCAACATTTTCGTTTTTCCTGATAATTTGTTTACATGCAACTTGTTCTTAGACCCAGCTAATTTTGTTGCTGTTTCCATAAGAGCTTTGGTTACTTTTCTGTTAACTTCAGAGATGTCCACTTCTTCCGATGTTAGGCCTTCTAAAGCAGAGAACCTGTTCTTCAGTTCCAACTTGAAGGTATTATGGTGTTTTTTAAGGTTGGTTATGTCAATAGATTTTGTTTGTCTTATGAGCTTGCCTCGTTCAAGTTTAGTGTTGAGGTGCATCTTACATCTCACCAATCTATGGTCACTACCTGTGTTGAACTTGTTTAGCACACTGCAGTCTTCTATGACGAATTTTTTGTTACACATAATAAAATCAATTTCACTTGTCGTCCCATTTGGATGTCTCCATGTGCATTTCCTGTGTGGCTTTTTCTTGAAGAAGGAGTTCAAGATGAAAAACCCTTCTGCCTCTGCAAACTCAACGAGAGTATTTCCACGCTGGTTTCTGTTGCCGTGACCGAATTTACCTACTGAAGTTTCATTCTGTAGCCGTTGCCCTATTTTTGCATTGAAATCTCCCATAATTATTTTCAAGTGCTGCTTACCTTTATTATTTAGATGACAAATTTCCTCATAAAATTCTTCAATTTCTTCTTCAGGATGACTTGTGGTGGGTGCATAAGTTTGAATAATCTGAGCCTGGTATCTTTTCGAGAGTTGGATAACAAGTCGTGCAGCTCTGTCAGAGGAACTTTCAACTTCTACAACTTTATCCTTCAGTTTCTTGTTTATTATAAATCCAACACCACTAGTTCTGCCAGTATCTGTCCCACGATAGTAGAAGAGATGTCCACTTTTCAATTTGATGAGATCTTCTCCTTTTCTCCTTACCTCACTTAGCCCCACGATGTCCCACTTGATCCTTTGTAGTTCCTCTTCCAATTCAAGAAACCTTTGAATCAGAAGATAGGGAGCGTCCATTATACGTAGCCAAGGTCAGCATCAGATGGCAGCCTAGTCCGGTCCTCCGGTGATTCTTAGCACCCTCTGCCTTCATGTCGCACTGGCCGCTGCCTTGGCCAGGTACATTCCAGCTGCCGGAGACTGAGGGCCAAGATTTAAGTTGTGGAATCATTTTGGAGGGGTTTGGCCATAACTCACCACGCTGGCCAAGCGGGTTGGTGAGTGTGGGATAGAATTTCCTCTAATCCCGATGGTATAGTTATACCGCTATTGGCGGTCGTCAGAGCCCCTTTAGTGGGAACAGGATGCACCACGAGAAGACGGGGTTGACATTTGTCAAGGAGAGGCTGTGATGTTGCGCATCACCTGACCTTACTTCCCATATATATATATATATATATATATATATATATTACACACACTAAAGTGTTAGAAAATCTGGTACAGAAGAGCTTATGCAAAATACATAGCAACATCACCTAAGCGCGTACTCGGTTGCGTCCGCTAGTGCGTAAATAAAGCGATAGACATCCTTGCCAGCTCTCAGAGCTGTTTTTTACATGAGAAGGACAAGTAATAACGATTTAAGCAATTTTCAACGCAGTGTCATAGTTGGAGCTCATGAGAGGGGCCATAGTATTTCGGAAGTAGAAACCAAGTTCAGATTTTCACGGACGACCATTGCAAGGGTGTACCGTGACTATAAGAATTCTGGCAAAACCTCCAACCTACGATACTAGTGTGACCGTAAAAAGACATTGTGTGAACGTGACCATCGTTGGCTGTCAAGAATCGTTTCACATGATAAGCGTGCAACACTCTCGCAGGTATCATCGGAATTCTATTCTGGAACTTCAACAAGCATCAGTGTCCGGACTGTGCAACATACCCTGCACGATATGGGCTTTGGGAGCCGACGCCCAACTCGAGTCCCCTTGATGGGTGCATGACACAGAGCTATGCGCCTCGCTTGGGCACGGCAACACCGCCACTGGACACTTGATGACTGGAAACAAGTAGCCTGCTCTGACGAGTCACATTTCCAACTGTATCGGGCGGATGGAAGGATATTTGTGTGGCACAAACCCCCATGAAGCCATGGATCCCGCCTGTCAATAGGGAACTCTACTGGCTGGTGGGGTTCCGTAATGGTAGGGAGGGGGGTTATCTGGACTTCACTGGTACCCCTGGTATGTCTGCAAACGTCTGTGACCGGCCAACGCTATGTGCGCATCCTTTCTGACGAGGTACACCCGTTCATGTCCTACATTCATGCTGATGGGTTGGGCCTGTTCCAACAGGCAATGCACCTCCACACAAGTGTCGGGACGCCACGTTATGGTTATAGGAGCATTCATCTGAGTTTGGGGTGTTGCCATTCCCACCCAAGTCCCCATATCTGAACGTGATAGAACACATTTGGGATGCCATGCAGCGTGCTATTGGACACAGGAATCCAAGACCTCGGAATACACCCGAATTGTAGAACGTTCTGCAGGAAGTATGGTGTGCATTGCCTCCAGCATATTTCTAGAAGCTAGTGGAGTCCGTGCCCCATCGTATTTCTGCAGTCCTGTGCTCCCGTGGGGGGCCTACCAAGTATTAGACTGGTGTACCAATTTTTCTGGCACTTCAGTGTATATGTTTAATGAAAACAAGTGTATGCATAATTTTTTGAGAGGTGTGCAGTCCTAGAAAGTCCCTGGCCTAAGCAGACATTAAAATTGGTAAATGCAAAGGAAGTTATGTATGCATATAAGTTAATTTGGATAGTGATCTTAAAGAAGTGTCAATACTAAAATTGGTGTAATTCTGTGTTTCGTGGCCACATCTCCTGACAGTGAGTGAAATTAATTTGCTTTATCATTAAGGGTAACAAGGTTGAACAATCGTTAAACATATAGCCTTAATGATAAAGAAAATTCATTTCACTCACTGTCAGGAGATGTGGCCATTTTTGTATTGAGAGAACTCATCCTTAGTGGTGATAAGTTGGGCTAAATCAAAATTTGATAATTTATCTTCATTTTTTTTTTGGTTAATTTTTAATATTGTGTGTGTGTAAAATAAATACAGGCAAATAAGCCTTTGAAAAAAACACTTAAAATGCTTTGACACTCAGTTAGTGTGTATTATTTATAATTTTTCTGATCGCAGCATCCATCTACCCAGAGCTCTGACTGTGGCCTTGGAAGATAACACCTGGTTGTTTTTGTTTGGCCACAAATGTTAATTTCCTCCTAATAAACCATCACTAGACAGTTTTTATTTACACGAGTACAATAAACACCTAATTTCTTGTTATATTGTGTACCATATAACCTACACATATAACACCAAATACTATTTTGAACTTTTCGCAAGTCTGTGCAAGTGCCCTACAAAACAAACATAAGCAAAAGTTCAATATTCTGTTGTGTGTTGTTGTTTTTTTTTTTGCACATTTAAAAAATTTCCACCACAACACAGGCACCAATTCACAGTGGATAATCCCATGAGAATTGAAGAACATGATGAGCATCATTTTGATTTTCAACTTCACAGCCCTCACTTTCTTTGGTTTTGGCTTTCCCAGACTTGACCATTGGCTAGTTTGTTGTTTCATGAATGGTCATACTCAAAACACCATGACTCGTCACCATTCATTATCTTGCTAAGAAAATCTGGGTTGCCATTCACCATTTCCACCAAGTTTTGTGAAGCAATCACTTGCAGCTCTCTTTGTTCTGGAATGAGGAAATGTGGGACGAACTTAGCGCACACCTTCTGCTTGCCAAGAACAACAGAATAATACTGTGAACTGCCATCTTGCTATTCAGTTCTGCTATCGTCCGACATGTTAATCAACTATCCATAGCCAGCAATTTACAGACTGCTCATTTTCATCAGTGGAAGGTTGTCCGCTCCTTTCATCATCCTTCATTGACTGTCAACCATCACGAAAATGTGCATAACATTCATACATCCTGGACTGAGGTAAACTTTCATCACTGTATGCTTGTCATCAATCTGTATGTTTCTGAGCTAGATTTGCCACATTTTAAGCAGAACTTCATGTTGGCCCTTTGTTCCAACCTCTAAAGTGTGACGAGGTCAAAATTCCAGTGTGAAAAATATATGCACTGCTCACCATGGCCAAAGCAGAACTGAGTGGAAAAATTACAATCGCTTTGGGAGATTGTAATTTTTTCACTCTCAACCCATACCAAGGTTTCATGCGAAGTAGTTACTGTTTTTTAACCCTCACTGACTGTTCATGGGAAGTAGTTCATATGTTGCTCAAGAGATGGCATGCATAGTATGTAAAAAAAAATCATTCCTGGAAATTTCTAGACTAACTGTGTACATTAAAAAAATGTGTAGTCTAAGAGAAATTTTTTAACACATCAGTTAGTGTGTTCAGCTCATTTAAAATTAATATGGTACTGAATAGCACTTTAGATTTTAATTGCATGTACATATTTCTCCATGTTCTCTACTGTTTGTTCTTCAAAACTTCAGAATTCCTTGCCTAGCTACAATTTCCCTGGACATAACAACAGTCAGTTGTTAAAATCTGAGACCACCAATTTGTTTACGATTAGTTCCATGTTTTAATAAAGTTACACAAAATATATCACAGTGCTGTGAACTATAGGCTCTACTTTTTTGGTTAACTCTGAACAAAAAAAAAAGTAGTAATATAAAAATAACAATAAGAAGACCAAGATATAGGTAATGTTGGTTAAACACTACCCTACCATTAATATCCAGAGACCTGGATGCGTACAAATAATTTTTATTTGCAGAAAATGTAATATTGTGTTCTAAAACCATTGACTCTTGTGATGGCCTTTAGTCTTCATGAAATATTGTCCACCAGTTTTTTGGTAAATGTCCCCCAATATGTTCCGCCATTTAGTCTTCAAAGCAGTGACCATTTGAGTTTTCTTTGTTGGGGATTTTCTTCCATGCACCCAGTGAAACAATTTGTCCTAAAGATTCTCTATAGGGTTCAGGTAAGACTCTGGGCTGGCCAGTCCAACTTCTTGGTGCCCATGTGCTCAAACAAATCTGTGACAACGTAAGCAGTAGGACAGATGTGTTGTCCTGCTGAAAGAGGTATGGGCCTTCCCAAAGTACTGCCACAAAATTGGTAGTACGTATTTGTCCAGAGCATCCAGGTACAGCTCAGCATTCATGGTTTTGTCCAAAACGACTAATGAGTCCATGCTGAACCATGAAAAAAATCTCCAGGTCGCCATGCTGCCTCCACCAAACATGATGATACAGTCCAAAAATTACCCTTCTCCCTGCATTTGCCACACTCAGGAATGACCATCACACTGGCAAACTGTGTGTAGTGTCTTGGCATTCCATAGCACAATTTCCCCTTAATCGACAGTCCAAGATCGAAGTTCCTTACACCAAGCTTGTGCTTGTGGCATAAGTCAAAGTGATTAGTGGCTTGTCCATGGCTTTTCGACTACTGTAACCTGTGCCATGCAGCATCTTGCACATTTTACTGAGGTCAATACCAGTTGGACAAAAGAACAACAAAGACATTTTCTTATTTTCCTAACATGCTGTCAAGTTTCATTCATCCATTTTTTTTTTCAATGTAGTTTTTGGGTCTTCTAGCTCCCAATAAAAATATTTGGGCATTGAAATGTGGTAAAAACGATTAGATAGCAAGAAGTTACAGTACAAATTTTCATATGGTGTTTTTATACGTTTACAATTTCTGTTTGTCCCCTACTGAAAAATAAACTATGGGCGTCTGGTTTTGAACTGAAATACTTCAAGTACTCAGATTTGGTTCTAATTCTTTCAGTGAGATATCCTAGGTGGTGTGGATGAGGACTTTTAAGATGAGGAAGGGGGATAAAGGGGCAAGGGCGACATCTGTTGGCAAGGTATGGCAACAACGAGGCTTTGCAGCTCAAAAAAGAGATTCTGTTGCATCACAATCTTAAAGTTATCAACTTCAAAAGCATCACAGCCTCTCCTTGACAAATGTCAACCCCGCCTTCTCGTGGTGCATCCTGTTCCCACTAAAGGGGCTCTGACGACCGCCAATAGCGGTATAACTATACCATCGGGATTAGAGGAAATTCTATCCCACACTCACCAACCCGCTTGGCCAGCGTGGTGAGTTATGGCCAAACCCCTCCAAAATGATTCCACAACTTAAATCTTGGCCCTCAGTCTCCGGCAGCTGGAATGTACCTGGCCAAGGCAGCGGCCAGTGCGACGTGAAAGCAGAGGGTGCTAAGAATCACCGGAGGACCGGACTAGGCTGCCATCTGATGCTGACCTTGGCTACGTATAATGGACGCTCCCTATCTTCTGATTCAAGGCTTCTTGAATTGGAAGAGGAACTACAAAGGATCAAGTGGGACATCGTGGGGCTAAGTGAGGTAAGGAGAAAAGGAGAAGATCTCATCGAATTGAAAAGTGGACATCTCTTCTACTATCGTGGGACAGATACTGGCAGAACTAGTGGTGTTGGATTTATAATAAACAAGAAACTGAAGGATAAAGTTGTAGAAGTTAAAAGTTCCTCTGACAGAGCTGCACGACTTGTTATCCAACTCTCGAAAAGATACCAGGCTCAGATTATTCAAACTTATGCACCCACCACAAGTCATCCTGAAGAAGAAATTGAAGAATTTTATGAGGAAATTTGTCATCTAAATAATAAAGGTAAGCAGCACTTGAAAATAATTATGGGAGATTTCAATGCAAAAATAGGGCAACGGCTACAGAATGAAACTTCAGTAGGTAAATTCGGTCACGGCAACAGAAACCAGCGTGGAAATACTCTCGTTGAGTTTGCAGAGGCAGAAGGGTTTTTCATCTTGAACTCCTTCTTCAAGAAAAAGCCACACAGGAAATAGACATGGAGACATCCAAATGGGACGACAAGTGAAATTCATTTTATTATGTGTAACAAAAAACTCGTCATAGAAGACTGCAGTGTGCTAAACAAGTTCAACACAGGTAGTGACCATAGATTGGTGAGATGTAAGATGCACCTCAACACTAAACTTGAACGTGGCAAGCTCATAAGACAAACAAAATCTATTGACATAACCAACCTTAAAAAACACCATAATACCTTCAAGTTGGAACTGAAGAACAGGTTCTCTGCTTTAGAAGGCCTAACATCGGAAGAAGTGGACAGTGGACATCTCTGAAGTTAACAGAACAGTAACCAAAGCTCTTATGGAAACAGCAACAAAATTAGCTGGGTCTAAGAACAAGTTGCATGTAAACAAATTATCAGGAAAAACGAAAATGTTGATGCAAAAAAAAAAAGAGAGATGAGGACAACTAAAGAAGATGTGACTTCCAAAGTGGAATATATAGAGCTATGCAAGACAGTAAGAAAAAGTATCACTGAAGACGTAAGAAAATTCAACTGTTAACTAGTGAGGAAAGCAATTGAAAACAACCAAAGCCTAAAGATAGCAAAGGGACATCTCAGTAAGGGAAGAAAACAGATTATGGCACTGAGAAAAGAAGATGGTTCTGTAACAAGAAATAAAGGCAAAATTTTAACAAGAGTGAAAGATTTCTACTCCAAATTATATGAAAGGGATGATACATGCACTCCAGACATCATGAAAGATACCAGTACCAGAGTTCCTCCAGTCCTTCCAGCAGAAGTTGCACATGGAATCAAGAACATGAAGCGGGGAAAAGCTCCAGGAGAAGATGGAATTACTGTAGACATCATACAAGAAGCAAGTGAAGAAATCGAAACAGTACTCGCCCAAATTTTCACCCGATGCCTTAATGAAGGAAAGATTCCTGAGGATTGGAACACCGCTACAATGATCCTGCTACATAAGAAAGGTGACATTGAGGATCTCGGAAACTACAGACCTATCAGCCTCCTATCAGTAGTTTATAAAATCTTCACTAAAGTTCTTTCACACCGCTTGAAGGTAACACTGGACATGGCTCAACCGAGAGAACAAGCTGGATTCAGGAGTGGCTACAGCACAATAGATCATATCCACGTACTGAGAGAACTAATTGAAAGAGCGAGGGAATATGAACTTCCATTGTGCATGGCTTTTATCGATTATGAAAAAGCCTTTGATTCGGTGAAACCATCAGCAGTTACAATGGCTCTGAAAACCTGCGGTATTGAAGATGCATACATTAATATTATTAATAACATCTATGAAAATGCAAGTGCAAAGATTCGGCTGTTTGCAAATACAACACACGTAAAAATTGGAAAGGGAGTGAGACAAGGTGACACCATATCTCCGAAGCTCTTTAATGCCACATTGGAGGGTGTTTTTCAGTCGCTGAGCTGGGAAAACAAGGGGATAAAGATTAATGGAGATTATCTAACCCACCTTCGTTTTGCTGATGACATAGTCATTTTTGCAACTACCCCATCAGAGCTGCAGAGTATGATCCAGGAACTTGCTGACAAGAGTAAAGAAGTGGGATTAAAAATGAACTTTCAGAAGACAAAAGTGATGTTCAATGCTTTTACAAGAAATGAAGATTTATCGATTGATGGAGAAAAGCTGGAGATAACAGACACGTACGTTTATCTTGGACAGCAGATATCAAGTGAGGGTCACATTGATGAAGAAATTAATCGGCGTACAAAACTTGCCTGGAGAGCTTTTGGAAGAAACAGCATAAATTTTCAAGAGCAATATGCCATTATGTCTTAAAAGAAAAGTGTTTGATCAATGCATCCTTCCAGTGCTTACGTATGGTGCAGAGACGTGGACCTTAACTAAAAGAGACATACAAAGGCTGCAGACAACTCAAAGAAGCATGGAGAGGTGCATACTTGGTGTAACCAGGAGAGATAAGAAGAGGAACTCGTGGATCCGAAAAATGACAAGAGTGGAAGACATCATGATCAGAGTTAAATCCCTGAAATGGCAATGGGCTGGACATACTGCCAGAAGGACAGATCATCGATGGACAGCCGAAATTTTAGATTGGATCCCAAGGAACAGGAAAAGACCCAGAAGAAGACCACATTGGAGATGGGTGGATGAAATTTGATAGTATGCAGGGGTGACATGGAGGAGACTGGCGCAAGACAGACCGTTGTGGAAAAAACTTGGGGAGACCTTCGTCCAGCAGTGGATTGATAATGGTTGACAATGATGATGATGATGATATTTGCGTTCTGAGCAAACGGTCCCTTGCAGAGCTCACATGTCATATTCTGTTAACTGTGGAGGTTTACCAGATTGTTTCTTGACACATTAAGCCCCAGTGCACTTCACTTTGCACATCTCATCCCCAATTGTCAACCAAGGGATCTTCAGTTTTGCTGAAATGTCACGCATGGAGTGATTGCTTACGTGGCAGCCTGTTATCATTCCATCCCATTATCATTCACTATTATCATTCCATGCTGGAAATTAGTTAACTCTGTATTCACAGTTGTGCTATTGTCTCATCATAGCTCTACAAGCATATTCATAGTTGGGTCTGTGACGATGTGGTGCTTGTGTAGGTTGTTATTCATGGCTAGTAAGGGGTGTCCATATATTAATGTTAGGGAGACATCAGTAAGCATTGCATTCTGTTTCCACTTAAATGCTGTGCTGAGCAGAACTTAACAACTTTGGAGGTGTACTCTCAGAAATCATTTTGCAGAGCAAAGTATAAGATGGGTTTCTGAGGCATGTGACTTCTCCAGCAGTGCAGTGTAAAATATTCTGCAAAAATTACCATTGAATGGAAAGATGAAATCCAGACATACAAAGGCTGCAGACAACTCAAAGAAGCATGGAGAGGTGCATGCTTGGTATAACCAGGAGAGATAAGAAGAGGAACTCGTGGATCCGAAAAATGACTAGAGTGGAAGACATCATGATCAGAGTTAAATCCCTGAAATGGCAATGGGCTGGACATACTGCCAGAAGGACAGACCATCGATGGGCAGCCGAAATTTTAGATTGGATTCCAAGGGACAGGAAAAGACCCAGAAGAAGACCACATGGGAGATGGGTGGATGAAATTCGAAAATATGCAGGAGTGACATGGAGGAGACTGGCACAAGACAAACCGTTGGGGAGGAAACTTGGGGAGACCTTCGTCCAGCAGTGGATTGACAATGGTTGACAATGATGATGAATTTCCTGTGGAACTTGTCATAAGTACGTGGAAAGTTAATCGCATAAACCAGATGCCTTGATATAGGCAAAGGTGTACTTCACCTTTTTAAGGAATGATTTTTTTTTATCTGTTTTTCTCCGCTGTCGTAATACTTTTGGCCACATAAAGTACTTATTCCCCTGGGTAAATGGAAACAAATACATAAAATCTCTAGGAGGTGGCTCCTTGCATGCATTAAAAATAATGGAAAGGAAAGAAAGAAATGCACTTAGAGTTTTTTCTTTTAGTTCTTCTTATTCAAGATGTACAACTTCTTGAGTTTCATGACATTTCTGCCACTGAAATTATTTGCGACTGCCAGCAAAACTTGGACATCTGCATCAAATTCATTACTTTTACATTCACCCAGAATCATGTGTGTGTGTGTGTGTCATAATATTCCCCAAGGCTATAAGTTATTCCGTCATTGTTGTTACATTTTTGTAAATGTGATGACAGTGAAGTACACTGAGACAAAATAAAAACCCATTTTATTTATTGTAAATTAGCATATGTAGTTGTGATTTAGCCCACTAAATGGTTATAGTCTCTTTGTTTTTTTAATCATCTTTTTTTATATATCCTGAGTGTAAGGTTACAATGTATTTAAACACGCAAATAATTTACTGCCAGTGTCATTAACTTTTTAATGGTAGATTTTTGTGATTTTTTTATATGACCCAGAGTCTTGTTGAGCTGTTGTGAATTTATTCATGTAGAAACAACAATAGACTGTTATTGCCCTAAGTAGTATTTTAACAAGAAATCTTTGTAAAATGAATGGCTCTGTAAGTTTGAATATTGTCAGTTACTCCACCAAATATTTAGGGGGTATCAAGTTGAACTAATATAGTTTTCTTTGTGCATGTGTAATTATGTTTGCAGAAGTTCAATTACATTTTAATATCATCGCCTTTACATGCAGGAAATGTGGTTTATTAATCCCCTCCCTCTACTTCTTTTCAGTTTGTTGCTACATAATTTTAGAGCTATGTGTGCTACATCATTTTTTTTTATTTCATGGGCAAACTAACATTGGTGTTTGCAATTAAGGTTTTGATTTTCTTTTCCAGTTATTCAAAGAAAGGTTCCCTGATCATGCCCAGTCATCAGCTTGTGAAGCTTTGGAAAAAGATATAAAAGCAGCAATATTTGCTGAAGAGGGTATGTAATTTCTTTTTATACCCTTGGTTTTACTATGTAATGATTTGTTTATCATCCATTGCAGTTGGAGATTTGGTATGATTAAGTTGATTGAATTGCATATTCAAGTTTTTAGTACAGTCATCTAAACAAATTGTATTTTAAAACAGTATTTTAATGGGGGGGTTGCATTATACTCTTTGTAAAATACTTCCATCATCTCTCACATTTGTGTGCCATTAAGATACTTAGGCATGTTGCTGCAATGATTACTCTATATATACATTTTTTTTAAGTGAGCTAATTAATAAGATTGCATAGCAGATACTCCAATCTT